>OW799209.2:20007500-21294910 GCA_941918905.2 Xestia sexstrigata
GGCCTCGACGGCCTGACTCCTCAACACCTTAAAGACCTTATTTGTTCAGGCGCCGGGCAAGCTGGTGAGTCCCTTTTGAAGGAGCTGACGGCCCTCATCAATCTCATGCTCTCCGGCAATGTGAACGATGCCGTCATCGATATTCTATACGGGGCCAATCTTTGTGCCCTACGCAAGAAGGATGGCGGCATTCGTCCCATTGCCGTAGGATCAACTTACCGTCGTATCGCAGCCAAAATTAGCTGCGCCTTTTATAGTGAAACACTGGCCAGCAAATTTCAGCCCCTACAGCTTGGCTTCGGGTCCAAAGGGGGCTGTGAGGCTGCGGTACACGCACTTTCCACTTACCTTCATAGTAATAAAGGTGAGGTCATCCTTAAAGTTGACATTAAAAATGCATTCAATTCCGTAAACAGGGACACCTTGTTGACAGAAGTTCAAAAAGAAATACCCAAAATTTACAGTTTTCTTTACCAATGCTACAGGAACCCCTCAAAATTACTATATAAAGACAATCTTTTGGAATCAGCCGTTGGATGCCAACAGGGTGACCCTCTTGGGCCAGTCATTTTTAGTTTAGCAATTAATCCAATTATTCGACAGCTAAATTCTAAATTCAACGTATGGTATCTGGATGATGGAACCCTGGGAAGTGATGTTGACACAGTCCTAAAAGATTTAACTTTCTTAAAAGAAAAATTTAGTTCCATTGGACTAGACCTTAACCTTTCGAAGTGCGAAATTTACCTTCCTGAAACCACTGACAGACAGACTACCATTTCTAAATTTAACTCGTTGGCACCAAATATCAAAATTACCGAAAAAAAATCTCTTCACCTTCTAGGGTCACCAATATTTGACGAATCTTTTCCATCGTTCATTGAAGAAAAAATCCAAAATTTTAATGATGTTTCGGAGAGACTTTTCAAAATTAACATTCATTCGGCCTTCACACTTATTCGATACTGTTGTTTTGGACCAAAATTCACGTATAGCCTTCGCTTCTCTCATCTTTGGAGGCATCCACAGCTTTTAGATAAAGTCGACCAAATCATTAGGAACACTCTTACTTCAATACTTAATGTGGCTCTGGACGACCGAGCTTGGCAGCAAGCCACACTTCCCATTCGCTTGGGTGGTCTCGGCGTCCGCAAAATTTCAAGTATAAGTTTACCAGCCTTCCTCTCCTCGGTCTACGGTACCGAAAAATTAACCAGTAATATTTTATCTTTCTCACTGGTTGATGTTGAGGTGCCGTACTTGACCGATGCGTTGAACGCTTGGAAAATGGCTTGTCCCAATACGAATTTGCCCGACAACCTGACCTCCCAGAGACAGTGGGACGTGCCGCTCTGCAGTATTGAACGGAATACCCTTTTACACACGTCAATCAATACTGTGGAGCGTGCCCGTCTGCTGGCTGTGGGGGAATGGGAGTCGGGTTTGTGGCTTCAGGCACTTCCTTCATTCACCATTGGCACTATGATGGATGACGCATCGTTCCGGGTCGCTACGAGTCTACGCTTAGGTGCACCTTGTGTTGCTCCGCATCGGTGTCACTGCGGTGAAGCTGTCGACAGCCTCGGACACCATGGCCTGTCCTGCTACAGGAGCGCAGGTCGCATTGCACGGCACGCCAGCATTAACGACATTATTCGTCGAGCTCTTTCCATCGCCGGCGTACCAGCGGTTTTAGAACCAAACGGCTTGGTGCGTGACGATGGCAAGAGACCGGACGGCATGACGTTGGTGCCTTGGAACGTGGGTAGGCCTTTGGTGTGGGACGCAACCTGTGTCGACACCCTTGCGCCTTCTCACGTTGCAAGCACGGCGGGCTGTGCAGGCGCTGCTGCTGCGGCTGCTGAGATCCTCAAACGGCGCAAATACTGTAACCTTATTGGTAACTACAGCTTTGAGCCGTTTGGGGTCGAGACGCTCGGGTCATGGGGTCCGAGTGCGCGTCTCCTTTTTAAGGAAATCTCTTACCGACTGGTCGACACTTCGCGTGACCAGAGGGCTGGCTTTTTCTTTGGCCAAAGAATTAGCATTGCCATTCAACGTGGCAATGCTGCCAGTCTTCTGGGTACGTTTCCGAGTGACAGCGATGCGGAGGAGTACTTTGACGCTTACTGACGTCGTTGTATATATGGAGGTTCTTACTTTTAGTTTTTATTTTTGTAATTATATATAGCCACAAATGTGTAATTTAAACAATAAAGATACACCAGTTATTAGTTGCACATAAAAATCAAGGTAAACAAAATGAAACCGCAGGATTAGAAAAATACAACGGATGATACGGCAAGCAAGAGCACATTTTTAATCAAATTAGCCTTCAATAATGCCTTGCCGCACCGTTGCATTGGTGAGTACTAGCCCGTAATGTCGGTACAACGTGCAGTAGCCAATACACTTAGCAAGATTATTGGATGTCGATGGTTGATGTTATTAGCGTCCATTATAGTCGGAATTATGTTATGTAGATGTAAATTTATATCTGACAGAATAGGCAAACCTTTTAAGCGTCCAATAATGGCTTTACCAAATGGTTGGTGAAAATGGCTTTGGTTAACTAGGTTTCAATATAGACCTTACCTTCAAAGATATACAAGGTGTAGTTTTGCATCATCAAAATTCAGGAGCTTGTCACAAAAGACATAAATAATCAATAAATAACGAAACCCGGTCAATAATTAATAAAGCTGCTATTTTAAATGGTTTAAATTTGACAGTATTTCTGAATAACACGAAAGTAATAAACAGAATAAACCATCGCGCGAGATGTCGCTGTGTGCGTTTATTTGTGGTGTGAAGGTGGTTATAGGGCTAGTTACAGACGGGCTGCGTTTAAAAACAGGTGGTTTACACTTACAGATTTCGGTAAATAAGAATAACATATAAATAAAAAACTACCCATTTTATTATCGATTCGGGTCGAGAATCATTAGCTTAGATACCTCCTTGAATTTGACAAGGTTGCAAAGCGACACCTTGTATACAGGGTGGAAGATACACGTACAAACAGTTATTACGTATTCAGTCATCAGTACATCATTCCGGAACCCTCCACACAGAAATCATATAAATTTTTCATCGGTGATTAAGAAAAAAAAAGCTGTTCCATACATTGCACCTTTGTAGAAAACAGCTGGTAATGAGGTAGTCATCATCATCATCATCAGCCTATAATGTTCCCACTGCTGGAACACGGCCTTTACCGTTTTGAGAGCAGTGGTGATGAAATAAATTACACGAAGTAATGCCTGTCTGGGTTCGATCCCACGACTTACTGTTCGTAAGTCGGGGCCGCCACCACTGGGCCACCGCTGCTCGTGAGGTAGTATTTTTCTATAATAGCATGATCAACAGAATTTTAAGAGTAGCTGTGACTAATTAAAATGCACAAAGCAAAGTCTGCGTTCAAACCCTACGACTAACCACACGTATGACCCAGTTGGTTACTACTTAAGGCCGTTTTCTACAACTTACTTACGTATAACTGTCAGTTAATATGCCTACTCTCGTAGGTATCGATGTTTCTGTAAACAAAGTTTGTCATATCCGTGTCACCTACCTGTCACTTAATTCATAGAAAAATCAAAGTAAGTTTTTCTGTGAAGTTTTGTTTCTATCGGTCGGTAAGCAAATGTCAAACAGACAGAGATAGCTATCCACTGAAACCTGTTGGTAGGTTATTGAAAATGGCAGTTAGTAGCCCTATCTAATGGAAAGTGCCTACAGTAAGCTCTATAATTTCATCTCCGTTTCTTAAGAATTCATCAGTTCACTTACAGTACTTACGGGATAATATCCGTGATTTTCATGTTTCTATGAGCTCCCGATATTTCGACGCTGTTGCAAGTGTAGTGAAAAACCGTGAAAGTCTAAAACAATGCAATTCATCAGTTGCCTGATTATGGTAACTACCATCAGACAACATAAGTTTACGCTGAAATTACTAACCACATATTAGAACATACACATTCAATTGTCCTTTTATTCCACTGGGTCCATACCATTTATTTGTTCGTGCAATTAAACCACCATTTCTCGTACATTACTACAAATTCTAGGTGTTCTTTTGTCCAAGCCGGAGGCTATAAATTCCCCGGCACTGTAGTGGAGTGACCGACTACTTAGCTAGCCACCTGCCTGTGTCACACCGCGCAGTGTGAACTTGGGAACACGCGCCGTTATGACGGTAAAATTTAAATTAAATGGAATTTTGCTTTGTGTGTTGTTTTATAAAGGGGTTATTATTTTTTGCAGTAGAAGATCATAAGATTGTGAGGCATTAATTTAATTTATGGAAGAAAAATGGTACTGTTAAGCTCATGTGGCAGTCTGGCTTTGCTTGTAAAATAAATTAGTGGCCATAAGACTATAGATACCTATATAAGATCTTCTTCATCAAGAAGGACGAATAATGTCAAGAACGTGGTCGGCGCAGATTAAAATTGCATAAACTTATATTGTCACTTACCGGATATCTTCCGTGATTATTATTTCTTTTGAGCTTCCGACATTTCGCCGGTGTTGCAAGCGCCATGATTTCGGGGGTGACATGGCGCTTGCAACAGCGTCGAAATATCGGGAGCTCAAAACAAATAATAATCACGGAAAATATCCCGTAAGTGACAATATAAGTTTAGTTTTAAAACTTGAAAGCTTAAAAAAGTGTTTAAAATTGCATAGATGGATGAGTTTTAATGCAATCTGAAACGAGTCTGCAAAGGGATGCTTCTGCTATTTCAGATAACACCCCTGTTTAAGGCTTTTTTATTAAATTTATTAGAAGACCTGATAGTTGAAGAATTAATTGCCTGGTGGTGTCCAAGGTTCACTGGTAGACTACACTACAACAGCCCATAACGTCCACTGCTGGACATAAGCCTCTCCCATGATGGGAGGAATTTGCCGTAATCTCCACGCTTGGCAGGCGGATTGGAGATCGCAGTGATGAAAGACTAACAGAAAACGCTGCTGCCCATTCTCTGGTCTACGGAGGCGCAAGGTGTTCTGCCTCAAACATTAGTCGCCTTATACGACACCCGTGAGTGTAATGGGTTGGTTCTATTCTATTCTGCCGGATACCACACGGCTAACTGGTAGAGAATGCCATTAAATCCGCCTCTGTACATTATGTGTGCTTAAAGTGTTAAATAAATAAGTAAATCGGTTCCATTTAAATCGAGAGTTGACTGAAAGTAAATACTCGTCAGAAAAACTGAAAATTCTACCCAAATAAAAGCATTAAATGCTCACTTTTCATTCCCATCAACGTGCTAAATTACTTGCTAAGGAAAAAAAACAGCGAAAAACAGAATACAGGACAGTTTCCTTATTTCTCAAGTTGTATGCATTAGCGGTCCCTCTTGAAACGTAGGTAAAATATTTAGCGTGGCAATTAAAGGACGATTTATTTCGGCGGCGTTGTGACTAAAATGGCGGTCTCGACGTATATTTGGCGATTTTAGCTGTTGCAAATATTGTGAGTGTGAATCGGGTAAAAGAGAATTAATAATTATTTGTTAAGGTACGTGGGTTAAAATAATAAATGACGTATTATCTTAGATTAGTAGTTGCATGAGTCAAATGCCAATACACTCCGGGCACATACTGACTAGACAGAATTTAAGTCATTTTCTCGAAAGAAAGAGAATAAAGATCACTGAAGATGTGCTAAACATGCACGACAAGAGAAAAGACGTATCTGATGAGGACCGCGGTAAAGATGGCATGATCACTCAAATAGACATTTTTAATAAGTTAGTTAAGATACGCTAGTTAATTTTCCAGGGACAGGAAATGAACTAGTCTTTCATAAAAATCGAAATACAAGCCTATTTGTGTATAAGAAAATGACGTCCACCCACAATTCCTGAAGCACTTTAACTGCCTGGCCACACGTCTTGAGGTTAAACCACAGCGCTACTGGGTATGAGCACTAACTAATGCATGTAGTGGCAGCACATTTATTGGCGCATTCAGTTAGCGCGGTCCCTCCGTAACTTAGGGCAAAAATACATTAACTCCTTTGACTAAGTTGATGAAAGGAAAAAGGTCAACATAACCTGAAATCATCGTCTTCCTGGGCTTGGAGTCTTCCTGAGCTAGGGGATGGGCAACTTCAGTACTTTCACAGTTTTTATGTCTTGTGACTGGGACTGTACCTACATTTAATTTTCATCTTTGTTTCGACAATTCAAAAGTGCCTGTAACTGGGCTCTTTAGTAAATTGATCCCGCTCATTTGGATCCCGCGGGATCAGTTTACCAAATTATTATTTTTATGTCATTTTCTTTAGTAGATTGGTCCCGCTCATATAATAAAAAAAAATGCCGTCGAATTTCAAATTAGCGCTCTTGAAATAAATGCTTTTTTGTATAAATAAATAATTCCCCCCCGTCAATCGTCACGCTTGCATTTACTTCTTTTTCCTTCATACCATTCCACACAAGATCCATTCTTTCTAACTATACATCCTTTGTAACTATCCAGCAGCTATTAGAAATAAAGAGTGTCTGGGATCCTTTAAGAGGTCTCTGTTTAAATTCCTTATAGACAGATGTTATTACTCGATCACTGAATTTACTAATGATAAACAGAGGTATGATGATTCCGACTTCCCAATTAAACACATAAGAATCTATTTTTTGACTAATTATGGAATGTGATTATTTATCTAAAGCTGAAATGACATGTTTACCTTATCGACATATGTATTTTAAACTGAATTATTGTTTTCCTTAATGTAATCTACTGACATGCCACCTTAATAATTGTAATTGCTTGTTGATGTATGTTTTATGTTAATTTTGTCCGCCATTTTGTACGCCATAAATTGTCAAAAAATAGTGCACACATTTTAGACGATATACTATCTGTAACCATACCTATGTTTCACAAAATAAATGATAGCTTGATTGATTGATTATTTGGTCTTCCTCTCCCTCGCCATTGATCAAAATGTTCAATCCATTTCATTTTCATTTCAAATGTGTTTTTTTAATGGATCAGCTATTGGTTGTGAGTTTTTCATTGAAGGACCGATAGTAATAACCTTCAAAATGAGATGGCTGTGGCAAACTGGATATAGAAGGGCCACCTCCATCTAATGGATGCCGTAGCGTAGCTAGGGAAAAACGAATATCCAGCAGTGGCCGCGTTCTTTATTCTAGTTGGTACACGACATAATAAGTCTCCCTGCATCAGGTATATTGAGCGTAATATACCAGTAGGTATCTCTTAAATTTCAATCTGGATTTTAGAAGCAATACAACCAACAAACTTGTTCTCCATTCGACCAGCACAAACACTTCGAATACAAGAAACAATAGATCTAAAATTAACCAATCGTATGTAACATCAGAATTCCTAACCATTATTGAAATAGTTAAGCACATAACTGCTCAAAGTTGTTCATGCAATACTTACGGTTGCCGCCAAGAAAATTAACTTTGTATTCAGAACAATGACGGGCCCCACTAAATTAATTTGACTAAAGTTTAGTTTGTCAGAGAAATTCTGTAAAGGGCCAATTTACCCCAAGGCTTGGTTCAGAATGTCTTCAAGACGTTTTTGGTTTAATTTAAAAGTACTTTGATGATTTACCGGTTTTCCTACGGCCAATGTCACTTCCCAGTGAGCCACTTACGAAGTTTGAATATTTAAACCTCACTCTGTACAAATAGCTTTTGGGGTGAATTGCGATATTCTTGGACTTTGTTTACTTAAACTGTGGCCTGCGTTTTATAAAATGTGCTTCTTAAAGTATACAATTATGAGCCGTTTAAATAATGCTAATTTATTTTATATTTTTTAAGGTTTTAAGTAAAACCTTAAAAGAGAAGCGACGGCCGAAATTAATTGATAAAAAAAACTATCAACTAGGGAACTACTACCGCTGCTACCAGATAAAAAAACTAACTGTATTTT
This sequence comes from Xestia sexstrigata, assembly GCA_941918905.2. NCBI lineage: Eukaryota > Metazoa > Arthropoda > Insecta > Lepidoptera > Noctuidae > Xestia > Xestia sexstrigata. The sequence continues at coordinate 20,015,439 of OW799209.2, forward strand.
ATTGTTGCCCAATTGACCTTAGAGGGCCTTGTTGTTAAACATTCGTGTCTATTGTTTGAAAAAAACAAAAAAAAAACAATACTTACGCCAGTTTTGATTTTGGTCACGGACCAACATGTTAGTCTAGTAATACTCATAATATTTTTTATTTTATTTGTCTACTTATCTACGAACACCTATTGGTACCTAATGGTAGAACCCAATGCAATAAATGCGCCTTAATTAATCATAACTTAATTGGTACTAATATCTATAAATTTTAGCAAACAATGCATTCCTTGTCAATTCTCCCAGAAAACAACAGAATTATCCGTCAGCAATGATCTGTCTGTGTTGAGCAGCGGTGGCCCAGTGGTGGCGGCCCCGACTTACGGACAGTAAGTCGTGAGTTCGAACTCAGACAGGCGCATTACTTTGTGTAATTTAATTCATCACCACTGCTCTCAAAACGGTGAAGGAAAACATCGTGAGGATGTCCTAGAACCAAAAATTCGAAGATATGTGACATCACCAATCCGCTCATCACCATCATCATCAGATTTAATGTAATGTATTCTTTGTAATATAACAGACAATAGATGTGTTGCTTGAGTTTGTTCTATCACTTTTTCTTCTAATTTCACCATTGGAAGTTTTTGCTTGTATAAAGCACAAACAATTAGTAAAATTACTATAATAAGGCCAAAAAATTAGATGTAAACAAGGCAGATTAAGGTAAATGACGTCACATCATGGCCGCGACAGTCACGGACGTTTGAACTGTCGTAGAAAATTACAGGAGTTTAATATTATTTTTGAGCAACAAGTAGTACCTAATTGAACTTTTTAATACTTTTCTTGGGTTGAAAATACTGTATTTTATTGATTTAAGTGAAGAAAAAATTACATGCATACATATTCCCTATTAAAACAGTCCTAAAACTGTCAACTGTCAAACTGTCTTGTAAATAATTCCAAAACCTTAAAATTATTTCCAGCAGTGTCTTGGGATAAGATATTAACTTAAGTTCCATTATGTTAGAACTTAACACCTTCCGAAACACTGTCTTTTGGGGTACACCTATCATGTAGCTGTTAATCACCGAATTGGGCCCAAGAGGTTCCAATTTTGTTATCAGGGCCTTTAGCTGAGACATAATCTCTAGACCAAGAACCCATCTAATGAATTACAGCCACCGTAGGAAGAGCTCCTTCATCCCCCGCATTCGCGATCGTTGTCATGTACAAAATCTCACATGTGGTATCAAAAGGGGTTCTATTAAAATTGGTAGGTTCGTTAACAAACTTAATAATTCAATTTAAATTAATGTTAGTACGGTTATTGCTGGAACTATCGGCATGACCTGTCGTAATGGACGCATTAATAATATTGTACAACTGCGCATTATTCTGTGAAACAATGGCTTCGCTACATTTAGAGTATTTCTCTTTTTGTGTGAGAGATAATTCCGTGTGAACATGCTGCGACTTTTTATTTGCGATGTTCATTTTGTCAGTTTACTGCAGTGAGCGCGAATATTTCACTTATCCGACTTTGTATTTAATTTTTTGTTGCTTCGTATAAATTGTTTGAGTTCATAAAATGAGTGTATTCTGCTATTTGTTTGTTAGCATTTTGTCGTGGTTGCTGGCAACATGTATGGCTTGCTTATGAACATATATAACAAGAAGTGAATTTCAGATTCATCCCACTAAATTGAATCATTATAAATTCATGATTGTTCGTTAACAGCAAAAGTTGGGGACCCACTTTTTATGTAGTTTTAATGAAGGCGCTAAACTACCTACCCAATTCTAGCATAGGTATGCAATACAAAGAGTAACTTTAAAACCTCGAATCTTAACTTTAAGGCAAATTTCCAGCACACTGAAACCTGATATTTCTTGAAGGTAAATAGTTCTTGAACGCGGTTTAAATGTGCTAAGCTTGTTCAGTTTCATTAAGCGAAAATCACCCTACATGTGGTGTTTTTTATTTCTGTTAGGTGTAGCCGTAGTTAGTAATTATTCTGCTAGCAATTGCTTAGGTAAGCTTAAAATTAGCAGTAGTAAAGAGTAAATAGCGCTTTGTGACGGGACTCGTCCGAGTATTTACTGACACTATTCCTAATTCATTCATTCATTCATTTTTTCATTTCATGTTTTTTTTTTTCATTTTTCTCTTTGTTTATTTTTTTTTATTAGTTGTGCTGTTAATTTAACCATTTTAATTTGTGTTTTGTCCTGTGCGGGCTAATAAATGCTTTTTTTTTCTTTCTGTCTTTCTTTAATTCTGCCGTTCGTAAAACATTGCCAGCCAGTTCGGCTGCCAGTGATTACAGGCGCATGCGGGTTTTAAAATTTAACTTGTAAGTTACGAAACGAATGGTGGTGCTGCAGGTGTTTTATTAGCTACATATTTTTAGGTCTTGGGTTTGATTCTCAGGTCGGCCGAAAACTTATTAGTTTTTTTTCACCAGCAAATTCTCAATAGCTGCCCTGGATTTGTGCCTGGTTGATGGTAACATACTAGTTCCCGTACGTAATTATAATATACGTAAATTTGTTATGTTTTAAGATTAAAATGTTAATTTGACCCAATTTTTTACTCCAAAAATTCTGATGAATTACAAGAAAATGTTCATTGACTGAAAATATTTTTTATATAATAATTATATATAATTTAGCTGATTCCCGCCACTTCGCCCGCCCGCAAATTATATACTAAAACCTTCCTCTTGACGATTAAAAAATCCGATCCCGCATCAAAATCAGTTGCGTAGTTTTAAAGGTCTAAGCATACTTATATAGGGACAGACGCGGTGGGCGACTTTGTTTTATAATATGTAGTGATTGACAACAAATTCAAAGACATGTGACATCTACCAATCCGCACTGGGCCCGCGTGGTCCCAGCAGTGGGAACAAGAATAGGCTGATGATGATGATGATAATCTTCATTGACTGCTGACTACGCGTTTACTGATGCCATAAATGTAGTTGATCGAGCAACTTTTTGGCACGAATACACACGACACCGGAAGTGACGTCTACGGGATCCCATACAATTTTACAAATTTCATGCTAATACCATGCAATTGGCAAAAGATATTGAACTTTGTACTGTCTTTTTTTGACAGAAAATACATGGTTCTTATTTGTCTACAAAATAGCAAATACTTTATTCACCCTGCACTAACTTTAGCCAATCAATTCCGCCATCATTGTCAATACCCCACAATGGTTGTAAATACTAAACTATTGCCGCAAACTGGAATTAGCAACTCCATATTGATGTTTAGAGAATAACTAGGAGTTGGGGCAACATAAACAGAATAACAATGTCAATACAAGGCCCACAATAGTTTGATTTGTTGTTGGATCATATTGTTAGATGAGGGGCACTAACATTGTGTTGTGAAGATGGAAATAAAGGAAAACATTGCCTTTTGATTGACGACGACTGTGTTTTCGGCAGATGTGTATATTTCAACCACATTTCGTCAATCAGCTCAGCTGAGAATTGCCTGAACCTAGAGAACCAATAAAGGGTGTAAAGAAACGCTTAAAGAAGCCGAAAGGCACTTGTTCTCCCCGCCATTGCGATCATGTTTTTGTTCTACACCTGGGAACCTTCTAGTTACGGAGATATTGGGGGTCAAAGTTCCGACTTTTAGAAAAGTTTTTTTTTTAATACAAGTTTTTATTGTAAGATTTTTAATTTAAACACCTCCACGACCCCCGCACTATTCAATCCATTCCATCAGCACAATGTTTTGAGTGCGTTCATTGAGTTCTATCAAAAAACATGATTTTTCACCCAAAAAAAAAAAGAGTCGTTTCCAAGTAATATTGTTTGCGTAGTTTGATATACAGAATGCTTGGTTGACGGCTTCGTGATGAGGTTGTTTACACTCTGTATACTTTGTCAGACCATGAGATATTTATCGACGCTCGGCAGGTGCTATAATAATATAACAATAAAAAAAGCACCATGCTTTCTTATCAAAAAACAAACTGTTGTACCATGGCCTTATGGGCATGGTACAACAGTTTTGTTTTCTGTAATCATATGACCTTAGCCGTGTGGTATCCGGCAGAGTAGAATAGAACCAACCCATTACACTCACGGGTGTCGTATAAGGCGACTAATGTCTGAGGCAGAACACCTTGCGCCTCCGTAGACTAGAGAATGGGCAGCAGCGTTTTCTGTTAGTCTTTCATCACTGCGATCTCCAATCCGCCTGCCAAGCGTGGAGATTATGGCAAATTCCTTCCATCATGGGAGAGGCTTATGTCCAGCAGTGGACGTTATGGGCTGTTGTTGTTGTTGTTGTTGTCATATGACCTAGGCACCTTGATTTCATGTTTACCTTATTTATTCCCATACATTTTAGACATTCAACATCATTGGTATATCAATGTTTTAAGCTGAACGTAGACCGGGACGGCATGGCAAGGAATTTAATTTTTTGCCAATGGACATTCAAACGCATTGATATATAAATACGACCGTGGCGTGTCTTTCAATACAAATCCATTTCGAAGCATAGCAATTTATGTCGTATTTCTATGTCAATACGTTTGATTGTCCATTGGTAAAAAAATAAATCCCTTGCTATGCCGTCCCGGTCTGCGTTCAGCTTTAATTCTATTATTTCTAGGCCCTAAGCTCAATAGTTGCACTGTCGAAGTCGATGCTTAAACCAAAACCCAACGATTAAGCTCAAAATATCTATCCTACGTAAACTATTAAAAATACGGACAGATAATTGTCAGAATTTCCTCAACGCTATCATAATGGAAATACATCATCTATCTTTACCATCATAGAATTAATAGTCCAAATATGGTAATATCAGGTTAATTAAATCAAAAAGCATATATCAATTGTGTGAAATATGCAAATACGTCAATTGATAACGTAAAAGGCGTCACAATTCACCCCTATCTATTAATTAAACTTATTAAAATGGACAAATTCAATTGGATTTTCATGAAAGGCTGAATTATGTTGATTCCCATCTGATACAGTAAGTTCGGTATTTAAATCAGCGGCCATTGTTTGAGCATTCAGTTTCTCTGTTTGAGAGAGATATTATTTATTGGGCACGCGTGATCATGCAAGGACTGGGTGTTTCCGGATTTTAAAATGGTGTTGCCATGCTGCAAAAATGCAGCTGCTTTGTTGGTACCACTCCATATATTTTTTCGGGATGTTTGCCCTCTGAAATATTGCGACTAGGGTTAAGTTACTACAAGTTTAACTGTGGTTGTCATAACTCGTCGTCGTTGTGTTGTGATTGTCATAACAAGACAAGGGTGAAGTAAATATATGTAGGATGTTATTTCGGAACGCAGCTTAATTTTGAACAAAGTATAGAGTATGAATGCAGCGATGAATGAATGAGAGAGCATGTGTGTGAGCGAGAAGGGGAGTATAACGAGCTAGTTTTATGAAAAAAAAGACGCCTCCAATGTTTTTAAGTTTATTTAATTATTAAAAGAAGATTTGAGAAGTAAAGTATATTATTTCGGTCATCCACCACCCTACTGATGAATTAAAGAAATATTATAATACTTTTATGAAAACATGAAATCTGGATGTTTACTCGTGTCATAAAAACTGTGTAAAGCAGAAGTAAGTCCCTAGTATTACAAAAATTAGTAGAGTACCTATATCTTGAAAAAAAACATCTTAGTTGGTAGCAGTTAGTTTACTTTGAACTGCTTGGAAACTAGCACTATTTATTTATTTATTCAGTACTATGGCTAAGTACAAAATAGTAGGCATTTTCCTCATACATCTCACAAACACCACAAATTCAATAACGTGCACAAACACTTTCTTTCTTAAATTTTCACTAACAAATTGCAAACTCCCTGCCAAAACGAAAGGAGCACAGAAAATGCAAATACAAAAAAGAAATACAAAAAAATTGAGCATAAATTTTCCGACAATGAAAACGGCAAAGCCATCGGATGCCTGAATAGCTTCCCAGTGGATTTTTAATATCTACCTCCAATCTCTAGAACGATTACCTGCCAATAGAATTATTCTTTCTCACAAAATAAAAGTCACTCCCTTCATTTCCATGGAAAACGATCTGAGTCGGCGCCGTTTATTGAATTCAAATCACATCGGCTGGGACAAAGAACTTCACAACATTTCACGGTTTTGTAATAAAAATAGTTTTAGTAAACCAGTTGAGCGTATATTGGTTCAACTGTGAGGTTTTTAGTGAAAAAGTTGAAAAAATAGTTGTCTTGAAAACCTTAGCTTACCTTAAAGGTAACTTTTTTTTTGTAACAGTCCATTTTGATACAAATGGATACAAATGTTGTGATTGCACTTGAGGCGGAATTAATAAGAGCAATTATTGAGCCGAAAGCTGCAATAAGAAATGTCCACGTCTATCAAACGACGTCTTTTGAAGAAATAAAATAAAAAAATTAAAATATTTCGCCAGGTTGAAAGAGAAGCAAAGATAAGAAGCCGCTAAACAGACTAATATATTTATTTTTAAATTTTTGAAATTAAAACGCAAATAAATGTTAATTTGTTTACAAAAGTAAATATTAGTTTTAAATAATCATGTTTATTTATGATAATCCATGTATAAACACAATTTGTTTTTTATAATTTACGCCGTAAATACGTAGGTTTTTTAAATCAATTTTATTCTAGTTGTAGCATTATTCCACGTTTAATATTAAGGGATCAAAATATAAAAAAAAATATCGCTCGAAATTACACACACCACCATCTCGTGCCACACGAGGATTGTGTCGTGGACACCAGATACTTGATATACTACATAGATACTTTTTTTTGTAATTACATACTTAATAGGAATGATTCATGTTTTTATTAAAGTGTATTATTATTTGGCTTTAGTTCTGCCACGACCTCACTGGATACCAAGCAATGATGCGGTCACCGACTCACGCTTGCATATTGCAATACAAAATACCAAATACAAATGTGGAAACTTGTCGTGAACTCGGAGAAACCGTCCAAACACGGTTCAATCCACTTATGCTCGTCGTGCACGAGACTACTGGAACGTTATCGAATAAAGTTGTTGACCCATCCAATTACTGTACGGTGTGTACGTACTTTAACTTCAAAAGACAGGAGTGGATGAAACGAAATAGGCTCCGCTAGGTCTTAAAATGTCTCAATAGCAGCCACGGAGTTTAGAAAAGTGGCCGGTTGGCTCGCCCTGGTGAACGAAATCGCTCCCTATTCCATGGGACTTAAATTGAAATATGGGTGTAGGTACTATTAGGTACACTACACCTCTATCATACAGGGATTACAGACCAGGTGTCCTACCATGACGTCTTAAAGCAGGATCGTTTTAATCTTGTTCCAGTGTGGGTAAGAGACGGAGCTATATAGGACGGCTAGCGCCATCTCTTTCCCACACTGGAACAAGATTAAAACGATCCTGCTATAAGACGTCATGGTAGGCCACCTGATGTTATGATGGATAAGTCTGGAACACACTAGTGCATTTTTACGGCTCGGCTGGGCTTCGGTAACAACCAATACCGAATAAGTGGGGATAAAAGCGGCACATCGTGGGATAACTGGGATGTCTTTGGAAAAAATTGAAGAATTATTGTTACTCAAACACATCAAAAAAAGTTTATGATCACTAGCATAAGCTGATATAATTTTTTAAATTGAACTTTATCAAGAAAAATCCTATGTTGTGTGTGTGTGTTTTTTTAATAGAAATACCCTGTTTGAAATTAAAAAATAAGCACAATAATAAATAATAACAAGAAGAAGAAATCATAATACAATCTACCGTAACAAAAAAGATTTCGATTTTTCAAAGTGGTCGCAAACTTTTTTTGATGTGTGTATATATACGAGTACCAAGATGCACGCCGTCCATGTGGTTTACTATACAACGTCTTCTAAAAAACGGTCTAAAACTCAACATTGAAAACATTGGCTCATTATTTATGAAGCTAAAACCGTGCTAACCGCTCTAGGCCCGTCAACAAACTTCAATAACAAGGCAACCCCTAAGAAAGACCTAACCAACTAAACATTAATAAACCAAATAAGCCCAGAACACAGCAAGGTCACAATAACAAATCTCTAACTCGCTATTGACACAGAGGGGAACACAGTATTTGCATAGAACAACAAACAGGGCTATCCAGTCGTAATTACATGTCAAACTGAGAAGGGAGAACTAGAACAATTACCGTAGGTCTCCGCGTAAGTCAGGAATTATGAGAAATTGGGCCGTTTACACAGTGGTTGTGGTTGGTCATGCATGGTTTGAAGAATTGTGTGAATTTTGTAGCTTTATAAAATTGAATTCTGAGGACTGTATTAAAGACGTAAATAGGGTTCTGTTTTGGAGCAGTAAATTTTTATATTCAATGTAAAATTACAATGTATAGAAGCAGTGTTGAAGTTTTCATTTTTCTGGTAACAGACGTTTGCTTCAAAGTATTTACGTACTCGCTCTGTGTAACTTTTTTTTGGTCAATGTTCAAACATAAATCCTCTTATAAGAAATTGATAAACGGATACTCAAATTCAAAGTTTTTATTTCAATTAGACCATTACAGACACCTTTTAATGTAAAAACAAAGCTACAGCATAATAACACATAATAAGCAGAAGGCATAATAACTTGTGAAAGTATTGTAGTTGCATTCGAAAGCGTAGATCTATAAGGAGTAGACATTAATGATTCGTGCCTTTCATTCATCTAATTAATCGGTAACAGTCGTTTAACTGCGGTAATCGGTTATCATTTTGCTTTTACTAGCTTGTTCGTTTCCATATTCGTCTACACTCCATAGCACTCAATTGTATAAACTTTTATCAGTTTTTACTGATAAAAGTTTAAATTATTTATTTGTTTGAACTTTTGAAGTACTCATCCGGTTTCAATCACTTTTTAGTGATTGAAACCGGATGAGTACTTCAAAAGTTCACGTTCACGTGCTAACCGCTCTAGGCCCGTCAACAAACTTCAATAACAAGGCAACCCCTAAGAAAGACCTAACCAACTAAACATTAATAAACCAAATAAGCCCAGAACACAGCAAGGTCACAATAACAAATCTCTAACTCGCTATTGACACAGAGGGGAACACAGTATTTGCATAGAACAACAAACAGGGCTATCCAGTCGTAATTACATGTCAAACTGAGAAGGGAGAACTAGAACAATTACCGTAGGTCTCCGCGTAAGTCAGGAATTATGAGAAATTGGGCCGTTTACACAGTGGTTGTGGTTGGTCATGCATGGTTTGAAGAATTGTGTGAATTTTGTAGCTTTATAAAATTGAATTCTGAGGACTGTATTAAAGACGTAAATAGGGTTCTGTTTTGGAGCAGTAAATTTTTATATTCAATGTAAAATTACAATGTATAGAAGCAGTGTTGAAGTTTTCATTTTTCTGGTAACAGACGTTTGCTTCAAAGTATTTACGTACTCGCTCTGTGTAACTTTTTTTTGGTCAATGTTCAAACATAAATCCTCTTATAAGAAATTGATAAACAGATACTCAAATTCAAAGTTTTTATTTCAATTAGACCATTACAGACACCTTTTAATGTAAAAACAAAGCTACAGCATAATAACACATAATAAGCAGAAGGCATAATAACTTGTGAAAGTATTGTAGTTGCATTCGAAAGCGTAGATCTATAAGGAGTAGACATTAATGATTCGTGCCTTTCATTCATCTAATTAATCGGTAACAGTCGTTTAACTGCGGTAATCGGTTATCATTTTGCTTTTACTAGCTTGTTCGTTTCCATATTCGTCTACACTCCATAGCACTCAATTGTATAAACTTTTATCAGTTTTTACTGATAAAAGTTTAAATTATTTATTTGTTTGAACTTTTGAAGTACTCATCTGGTTTCAATCACTTTTTAGTGATTGAAACCGGATGAGTACTTCAAAAGTTCAAACAAATAAATAATTTTACTCTTTATAATATTGGTTCAGTTTAGATTGATTTTCAGTAAAAAACTGCAACGTTGACTACTTTAACCAAAACATCGTTTTATAACTTGGACCACACACTTCTGTTACGAGCATTTGATTAACTTTGACGCACAAACAATTCATAGGTAAAGAAAGACACATAATAATATGAAACGTTATTAAAACTTAAGCAACTGTATAATCTTATAAACAAGTATGTAGTTCTAGTTCTACAGAAAATGTAAAATTAATTTAAGTTTGTTTCGTTTCCATTATTAAAATAAACTAGAATATTTAGTATTATACTGTATCCCATTCAAGAAAAAGTAGTACACAATGGGCGGTCTTATCGCTAAAAGCGATATTTTCTTGGATGTGGCGGTTTCTTAAGAGGAGTTATGCCCGGCTCATCGGCCACTGAGCCGCACAGTTCTGCTCTTACATTTCTTCTGATAGCCTCTTTATAATATCTTTAATTCTCGGTATTAAGCGATTTTCAACCAAAATATCAACTCCACCCAGAAATTGATGAACTCAAAATTAAAACGTTCGCTAATCCGTCAAGTCGCCAGCAAATCCTTAACAGCTAATTCTCTGGCGACTGTTAAAGCTAGTTTCGTTGAAACAATTACCCTGGGACCACAGAATAGATAGGTACAGAAGGTTGCCAAGAGACAGCGAGTAAATTATAATGAATTATGAGGTCGCACTTGTGGAAAAAAACGTGTAGGATTTGGCAAAATGTAAACATTTATTTAGTCAAATCTGATGAAACAGAAGGCGCGAACATTTTTATCAAGGATCCTTTGTCACAGGTTGGTTGTCAGTTAGTGTGAATAGCACGAGCCGGTGGCTAGGCAACGAAGTTACTGCTCATCGTTCGTTGTTGTCTGGTTATTCGACTTTCAGGCTTCTAATCGCAACGACTGCCCCTTTTCTATTTAAACCAACTGCACGACGTGATTTTTGAGTTACAAAGGGTTCTTGGTGTGCAATGGATGGTCACCCAATGGCCTACCTCGGCAAGCGACCCGTGCGGTTGGTATTAACCATTAGCCACGAGCTGTCCACAAAACTGTCGACATGTACGGTGAGCTTTATACAACCTGTTTTTTTTTTATATTCTAGGGTTATATTCTGTAAAAAAATACTAAAACTCCTAGAATAGGTGGTCCAAATGCATAGTTTCGGAGATATCATCAATCATAATTATAAAATATGTATCTAAGTTCCATTGATAAATACGAGTAAATCATTTTAATTCAAACCAATCATTCTTAACCTGTAGTTACCCGCAATTACACGTGACACAATTAAAATAACGATGTTCTGTTCCCTTTCGGGAACGGCTGGGGACATACTGGTATTTAAAGCTAAGAAAATGCGACGTCGTCATATTTCACGTAAGGGTGTTTTACGTTAAATAATCGTGACTTTGCCGAATTATTTTGTATGAAAAAAAAAAAAGATGGATGATTGAAACATAATTCATATGCGAGTTGATTCATTGATATGGTCTCAATCATACCCTAGAGTTATGGGATATAAAAAAAAACAGGTTGTATACAGTGTACTCTGTGGGTGAGCTGCATCCATTGGGTACCCCAGTTGGGTATTCGAGTAACCCGGGTTCGAAAGTAGATGCTTTCGGTGAAGCTGACTGTACGTGTGGTGATCTAAAACAAACGTCATTGCCTTACCTTGCTCGTTGTGTGAAGCGGACCTTCTGTCCCTATCTATTCCATATCGCGACGTTGTCGGAACAAGTTAGAGCTTTGATTAAACCGAGACCAGGGCTCGCACCTCGTCAGTACTTTGTAACTGACAGCCCGGAACATTGCTTCGGGTTGTTATGAAAAATTGTTTGTATAAAATTCTTATGCGTTTGGCGTTGATTAGATTTTTTTATGTTGAAGGTTGCTCGTTGGAGGATGTGAAAGAGCATTTATTCCAATTGTTTTGATGAGCTCAAATAGTTTTGCCACATTAGGGATTTTTCGTTAAATGTTGAAGTGTTACAGATTTTTTACACATAACATTACGCCTGTTAATCCTCAAAGGGTCTACTAATACACCCACATTTCGCCAGTCATGTCAAAACACCATATAATAGGGAACGAGCCTATTGCCATCAACGGGCACAAATCCAGACTCCTGCGAAATACCTGATGAAAAACCCAATTACAAATTGAACAGTAATTTTTAAATTGCAAAATACAATGTTTTTTTTTAATCGAACCTTATTCAAAATCCAAAAAACTCCAAAGTAGAATTCGCAAAACTCTCCAGCAATCTGACAGAAACCAAACGTCGAAAAAAAAAAAGTACCAACAGTAATAAAATGTGAAACTACCCCCACCCTAAATAATCTGTGAAATTCTACAGCCCACTATAAATCCGGACCAAGGTACAGCTCAAATTCAAGGTCCCGTAATTAAAGGTCTGACCCTCACTCAGTTCAGCTTTAATCTTCATAGCAGTGCTAATAAACTCACATAGTTTCGAACGTTATAACGAAAGCTTCAGTAAAATTGTAGACTAACCCTTCAGTTATGGGCTATAAAAATTCTACTGCCTAGACTGGTAATAGTAATGTGAATGCTTGGAGTTGACTGAAGTGATTTGTATCGATGAAATGCTGGATTTTAGAAAGGCCGATTCTTTATTGGCTTTTAATAAACACGCCTGCAATCCTCAAGGGTTAGGAAAATGTGTATCTAATAGTACACCGTTTTGCAAGTTATGTTTAAGTCCCACCTAACTGGGGGCAAGCCTATTGCCATCAATTGGGCACAAATGCAGACTCCGTGGCTGCTACTGAGAAACTCTCGTTTTCAAAGTAGTCTTCTTTTCCAAATTTTCAAATATTAGTTTTCTTCTTGTGGCCATCATCTCATCTGACAAGTGTAGTCGGCCAGGACATATCCATGAGTGCGTAATTTTTTTTATAAATATAATTTAAAATTAAGTTATATAGTAAACAATCGTAATAATCTATAAAATACAATATTTCAGCTGCACATATTGATAAAAATAATTTAAATTATCTAAACCAAAAAGTAACCATCAATAGACTAAGCCAGAAAGAAAAATAAAAAGTTACTGACAGTTTGACAATTTGACGTGTCACAAATGAGAAAATTATGAGTAATAATTTTTTATTTCAGCTATTTTATGTTAATGCCTCGTATTTAGATCGATTTGCCGAGTGAAACATATAAACAAATAAAAAGGATGATAAATAGTATTATGAATGATGAATATAAAGTGTAAGTATAGCATAAATACTATACTATGCCGTCGAAGCGAGGCGGGGTTGGCTTAAAATGTTTGTGATTATATCAGCAAGAGTGGTGATTATAATGTTTGTAATTTTATCACTTATCTCTTTAAACTTTAAAGCTAGTACGGAATATTACAGTTTAAAAAAAAGTAAAAGTCCAACTTAATGCGCAGAAGGTACACAGAAGGCGTCGCGGCAGACCCCGTAGAAGATGGCGGATGATATCTAAACAAAGACGAAAATGCTTAATCGTAAGAACTGGAAATCATGGGGAGAGGACTTTGCCCAATAATTAGATGTTACTAACTATCAGTAATAACGTAATTTATCATACAATGATTGTTATTTGTCGTGCCGGAAATCGACTAGTCGTAAGCAAATCTCAAGTGGGGAAGCAAACTTACTGCACTATTCATTCTTGACAAACGAACTTCAACCTGCGCTGTTGATGAAATAATGGAGCTTCAATGAAGTATTTCTCATAGTATGGTATGGTGTATAAAAAGGCTCCTGCCTTAAATCAATCAATCAACAACAACAATCCTCCTAGCCATGCTCCTGCATGGCTAGGAGGATTGTTCTATGGCTGAACTTGCGTTAACCTTAGTTAAAAAATGGAGCAATTTAACTTTACCTGGCAAAGGTCGTGAGTTTAATCCCTACTCGAATCCAAATTATTCTGGACTAACTATTGCTCGCGGCTTCGCTCCCGTTATGTACAAAAATTAACCCACGGGAACGTTTAAATAGCATATGACACTAGGGGATAATGTTGCTTCCTGTTTGTGAAAGAATTTTCGGAATCGAATCAGTAGTTCCGAAGATTTTCTCCTACATGCAAACTTACAAACAAATTTTACCTCTAGAGTATTATTATAGATGAATACCCTGCTAAAATAAAGAATAATTATTTCAATTATTTTGACTATCGATTTCCAAACAAAACCAACACACTGCTAAGTTGTAACTGCATGTCAACGACTAAGACAATCCCAGTAAAAGTCTCAGAATATAACCACAAAAAGTTTTGCCGTCGAACATTACGAGAAGAACGTTTCCATTCCGATGTTTAGTTTTCTTTAGCTGCCGTTCTTAGCAAACTCGTTTCAAAAGTTCCTCTAGAATCCTACTGTTGGCAATTTTACACATTTCACAGAGGCTCAATACGGTCCAATAAAGGTGAAAAGAGAACAGCCACTAGATTCAGGTGAGGTTTTAGTGGGGAATTTTTAAAGACTAGGTTTTTTTTGTGGGTATCTCGGTTAGATTTCGGGCTTTCAGTGTACTGTACAAGGTCTCGATAAAAAAGAATTACTTTACTTTGTCCCGTGTCCTAGTTTAAGCGACCATCATGTGAAAACGTGATCAACACTTTTATTTTATTTCACAAACGCAAGCGAGCGAGATAAAAAAACTCATAGCCAAATAATAACAGCCACGCGGATCACTCTTCAGGTTAAGCCACGCTAAGTTAGTCTGTGGATGGGTGACCATACCGAGTTTCCTCCGTGCTTCAGGAAGCACGTTAAGCCATTGGTCCAGCTGTCATTTGTAGATCCTTGGCAGTCGTTACAGGTAGTCAGTGGCCCGAAAGTCTGACAACCAGTCTTACCAAGAGGTATCGTATTACCCAGTACTAACTGGGTTGTGGAGGTCAGATAGGCAGTCGCTCCGTATAAAATACTGGTATTCAGCTGCATCCGATTAGGTAAGGTTAGCCTAATTAAACGCGCCCGTAGCGTACTAGATCTTTAATTTAAAAATTCATGTAATTTTGAAGTCATAGAACATAATATTCCCAGTCTAGTCACTTTCTATTATTTCTTTATCTTTTTAATAAGATCTACTTTTTAGAACAAGCTCAAATAAATTCCAAAGTACGAACTCGTAACTACTGACTATTGTATGGTATTAATCGTTCGCGAGGGAACGTTGTTGCATAACTTCTGATATAAAAGGAAGTCATAGTTACTGTGTCTTGTTTTTATTATACCCCGGAGCGGAAACAATTCTCCTATTCGCGTTTACTTGATTATGTAATAAAAAACTGAAATATGGAGCTAGGCAGAAGAACACTTTAGCTGTACAATATATTGCCAAGTCTTAAAACAATTTTCACGTCACGTTAAACCTGAAATTTGTGTGCAATATTAGTTTTACGAATTATAATACTAATAATAATACGCGTTCATTTTAATACAATAATTATTACTTTTAGTTTTCGTATTTTTGTAATGGCGACATCTGTGTTTACATTAATGACCTTCGATTGCATTTCCAAGTATGGTAACATCTCAAGACTAAAAAATCTTTTCCTTTACATATCTAACCAATCACTTTTCCAAGACTTTTCCTAGATCAGATTCGAACGCATATTTCACGAGAATTATTTTTACTTTCAGAAATTTATTGTTTTAACTCCAAAACATAGTCTTTCACCATATTTATCTGATCTTCCGAGTTATCCCTAAAGGTACACCTTGCAAGATTTGTGGTTTACAAAGCCCCATACGGTCGGTGTACCGTTTCCCATGTTAAGCTTCATTATCCGATTTAGGAGCAAGCGGGAGAGGTTATGAATTATCAACACATTCGAGGTAGAATAGTACTAGTTTAACCTCAAGCATATATTCGTACGTGTGGGTAAACTAACGTAGGTACGTATGTGTTATGTGTTGTTGAATTAATCAACCATATAAACTAGCATTGAGAGTAGAGTAGGAGCTCGTGGGTAAATAATAACAGCCGCTCGGGTCGATCTTTAGGTTAAGCCGTGCTTGCCTAGGTTGGTACGAGGAAGGGTGACCATCCATTACATACAGAGTTTCCTCCATGCCCGGCTGTCATTTGTACATCTTTAACAGTCGTTACAGGTAGTCAGTGCCCCAAAAAGTCTGACAACCAGTCTTACCAAGGGGTATCGTAGTACCCAGTACTAACTGGGTTGTGGAGCTCAGATAGGCAGTCGCTCCATGTAAAATACTGGTATTCAGCTGCATCCGCTTAGACTGGATGCCGACCCCAACATAGTTGGGAAAAGTCTAGGCAGATGATGAACTTAGCATAGAGAGCAGCGGTGACCCAGTGGTGGCGGTCCCGACTTACGAACAGTAAGTCGTGGGTTCGAACCCAGACAGGCGCATTACTTTGTGTGATTTATTTCATCACCACTACTCTCAAAACGGTGAAGGAAAACATCGTGAGGAAACCGGCAAGTCATAGAACCTTACATTCCAGACATGTGACATCTACCAATCCGCACTGGGCCCACGTGGTGAATTATAGCCAATTCCCTCTCATTGAGAGGAGGCCGTGTCCCAGCAGTGGGAACATTATAGGTTGATGATGATAACCTAGCATTAAGGTGTTGTTTCATAATTCCTCCGGCCCCCAAGATAACTCCGGCCCCCAAGATACAGGCGCAGCCTAGTTTGGGGACCTCTGTTTTCTAAATATTAATGTTAAAATTTTACTCGTTACGATTTTGTTAAAGTGCTAAGTTAGTTTAAGAAAATGATTGTAACAATGATTCAATAAATTTATTCTTATTATTCTTATTAATTGGTTGGAAATTGGAAAGCTCAATATTTGTTTTTCAAATTTTTGCAATTGTCATCAAATAAACAATCTTAGAAAAGATTCTCTTCAAAAAAAGGTATTAAAAATATTTTAAAAGTCGTTGAGTTTGTTTATTCTGTTGTGAACGTTGAGATTTGATTTGCAAATAATATTACTAGATGCGTGGTAGACTTAATAAAAAAAAATATCATTCTGCTACGCCTCAAAGTTCGATTTTAAAGTAACTTACACTCCAAGTTAAACCTCAAAACCGAGTAGAATTTTAAGTCGCTTACACTGCAACCCAAAATCGACAAAAGGTAGATTTTTTTGAACGTAATATTTTCAAGAGCATTTCAATTTTCTAAGCACTATACCCGCTACCTTATCGACTCGGGTGAAGAGAATCGGGACGGTTCACCCATTGGAACGCCAAAACTTCGCGCTAAAGGTGACATATGCGCCTTAACAGCACTAGAACTTATTGTGGTTTCCATTTACTGATTGGAAACGTTTGTACCTACTGTCTTGTTGTGAATTCTCGATGTATGTATTATGATGTTGGTTTGGAAGTGAATAAAATATGATTTGTCTTCTTTGTTACGTCGCTTTTCAATTTTGTCGAGACCGTGGTTGGTTTTCTCGTAAATATATTTATCCTCTGTATTTTTGTTTTTTTAAATAAAATGTAATATTTGTGTATTAGTTCATTACTAATACAACATGGTATCAATATTGCTAATGCGACTACGTGATGCTGAGGAAAAATTTAAATTTACATGGTGCTTTTTAATTTCAAATACCTACCTGGTGCTCATTTTTGTAGACGCGGCGCTTCGCACGACGCGTTGTGCGTTTTTTCCGTTTACGGAGCGGCGACGCGTGCAGCGATCCGCGTTATCACATGCCCAAACACAAACATTATGGCAAAGTATGATGTTGTTTAGGGAGACGCGTTGCCCGCGGCGTCGCACGTCGCGTTATGTCATCATGTCACGTCATGACGGATGTCAAACAGCCATAAGCTCTTTGTGTTCTTCTTCTCGCGAATAAATAAAGATACCAGTCTAATTCGCATAAGTTTATTAAATAAATACTTCTGTCAGTGCAACGTACGTATAACATTGTTATCTAGTGTTTATATGTTTATGCCCGCCGCGGTGGACGCCGCGTTGGACGGCGTTCGACGCTGCAACTCAAGCAAACGCGCGTAAAAAAGCTTCTCCGTAAACGCTCTCATACATTGCCATATGTTTGAATTTTAAGCGGCCCGCGCCGCCGCCCGACCGACGCGACGCGCAACGCGCCGCGTCTCCGTAAATGAGCCCTAATATGTTTTTAGTTAGATATTTAGGTGACAATCAACACGTATTACTACAACTCATTTTAACAGTATTTACATAAGGTTTTCGGTAGTTTACGTCAATCCACTACATTTCTGAATTCTCTTCGCTATTTTATCTTGTCTTATCAACATAACCACCGAGTAATACACTGCCGGCATTAAAATATCACCCAAAGCCGATCCATGTAAAAGAAAAATCTAGAGTTCAGGCTAACTGCAAACTATACTCCTCAACTATTTTCATTTTCTTTCACAATCACCGCATTGGCTTGAACTTCTGACAATGTCCTTTGCTTATTTCCGCCCGTTTTGTAGACCCGAGCCGTTTGTTCTTTACTTTAGACCTTTGTTTTACCAAGTTCCATTGTATTTGTTTTCCTGGTTTCCATTTAGTATTGAGAAAGATTTCGTTGATAAAACTGGGTAGATGTGTTTTGTCGAAAAGTGTCGAAAACATACGACATATTGTTGCTAAGTGTCTGAGTAACATAACATCACGCTTGTGATTTCGTAGGGTTAAGCAAAAGTGTACCTAGTAGTACTCCCACATTTCGCCGGTTAAGTTTAAGTCCCATGTAATAGGGGGTGAGCCAATTGCCACCAACCGGGCACTAATACAGATTCCGTGGCCACTACGGAGAAATTTCTGATGGGAAATCTGCTCGACCCAAGACTTCATACTCAGCAGTCGCGATTGCGACCACTACACCAACGAGGCATTCAAGTGTCTGAATCTTACGAGTATTTCTCATTTATAATATTTATATTTATTTTCCAAAAAACTTTTATTCTTCTTCTTAGCGTGTCAATGGCAATCTGAATTGTGTCGGCCAAGAACTGAGCCACTAGTTTGACTCAGTTCCTGTAGTGAACAAACAACATGACACAATATTAAGTGCCCCATCGTTTGTGTTGGTACGTACTAAGCTGGCAGATATAAATTAATTTCTACTGACTCTCCACGTTACAGAATATTTTTGGACGACTGAATACATGACAATAATATATTGTTAAAACCCTCATAACAATAAACATTAAAAGCAGCTAAAACTATGTATATCCGCCATCTTTATCTTACCTTGCAAATTACTGAAACAAAATAGAAACAGACAAAAGCCTTTAATTTATTAGAGGCATTAATTTATCCTAGTAGTGGAGACGGAAGGAAATTATTTTATTACAGCTTTCTACGAGGTGGAATTATATTACTTGTATACTTGAGAATGAAATAAGGATTTTGCAGAAGCTAAACGAGGCATGATCTTGTGTTTCTGAAGTATCTCTTACTATGCGGCGTAGTTTCTCCTAGTATGCATTTTCGTTTATGTATATAAACAGTAGGTAGCTACCGTTTTTGAGTTCACGAAAAACTACTACTGTATTTGTTCTTCCATAGTATTGAATAGGTCCTTATTCATGTACGAACGACTCGACCTCTCTAGATTAATAACAAAGAATGGTGCTGCCTATTCAATCCTTTATTTATTTATTTATATAGGTTCACCAACAGCTTCTGTGTGCATTTAGGTATGCAGTTATACAGACTTGGACTTAATTCCTTTGTCGCTCAAGGGAGTCACCATGATCAAACTTACATACAAGGATTCGATGGTTTAAGGTGGTCACTCTCAAAGTATAATAAAACAATACCTACGAATATTAGCCCCAGGAGTAATTTTACGATAAGTGGGATTGGACGGGTCACGTCTGCTGCATGCACGACGACCGCTGGGGAAAAGTCTCCACACTATGTTTGCCGGAAGACGGGCGGCGCCAACGATCCAAAAAGACGTGACGAGACGATTTAGACGCGTACCGCGAGGGCTGGTTCAAGGCGACAAAAAAAGGACTTAAACAATATTACACAGTACAAATTAGTTTTTAAATCATTTTAAAATTTATTTGTGTGTAGTAACATACCCGTGACTGAGTAGCAAACACAAGGGAAACACAACTATAAACTTTACATTTCAAAACAAAAGTGGCAGTAGAATAATACCTCACTTTACCTGGATTATGTAGAGTGGAAAATTTTCGTTAAAATTATGTCGCTCCACGCTTTACTAAGGTAATCTGCACATAAGTCTAGTCGCTGAAGTGTTAAAGTGTGCAATAACACAGCCAGCCGACAAAGCTGCACTATATGCAAGACTCTTATTTCACTGTGCGATATATACCAGAAACCGCAGACTGGAATTTCATGGAGTAACGGGCTGAAAACTAGAAAAGTATGTGACCGTTTGGTATGAACACTATTTCTTACGAAATAAATTACTTTTTATATCCATCTTCACAGAAAAGAAATAAAACAAAAATATAGCTTAGTACAGTGTCCATGAAATAAAATGTGTTTACTAGGTACTTGTCATCGAGTCTTACCAAGGGATATCGTATTACCCACAACTGGTTTGTGGAGGTCAGATAGGCAGTCGTCTTTTCGTAGACTGGAAGCTGACCCCAACATAGTTGAATAAAGGTTCGACAGATGATGACTAGGTGCTGGTCGTACTTCAATATGCATGGACTACCCACGTTTGAAGCCCGTCGGTGTAAAAAACGACCTCTATACAAAATATACGACTCCGATCGACTTTCATATACCAACTGATTGATCTATCACGACACAACACGTACGCTAGCGTGTCTTCAGTCCCTAAGATAACGACGCACTGAAGGATAAGTTTCGATTGACCCTAACAGACTGCATATTTGGACGTCACAGCGTTGCCCACCTGAAAAAATCAACAGCCTTGCATTAACAGCATTATCACTTTCAGCCCATAGACGTCCAATAGACGTCGCACATCGATCTATCATCTTGCTTCATCCATCTTGCATTTATATTGGAAACCATTAAAAATGGAAACTGACAATATTGATACTAACAATACATCTACCTTTTATTTGACGAGACTAAATACCGCTTGAACATAACCAAAGTAAGACAAAAAAAAAGTTTGAACTTGTATAGCTATTGTTTCTTATATATTTGATTGAAAGATTTATAAAAAAAGTTCGTTGACGTCATTTTTATGCCTCAATAAAACTCCAAACAGTCCACAAATTGCCAGAAAATTGCCTACCACCTGACGCTACATATAAGAACCCAACCACCTACTATTGCAATCAATCTATGTGATAAGTTGTCGGCCAAAACGATCTCACGTTTGGGCGCCATTTGCGAAAAGCTTTTAAGGGCTTCATCACAACTAGTCACTTCCTATGTATTCATGAGGGGAAGGCTTTATGTATGAACGAGGATTACGTGGACTGAGTAATTAGGTAGATATTAATGTTTCGCTGGTAAGATTATGTTTAGAATTTTGTTCCGTAGGTAAGCTATAAAGTCAATTTTAGTTTTGATCAAGAGAAGTAAGAAATTATGGTTAAAGATAGACATGTAAGAACAGTATAGCTTTGTATACTAAAGGCCCTGTTCCCGACTTCGGCTCATACAAATGGTGACGCGAATTGAGTCAAGCGCTATATTCTCGCGTCCGATGCTCGGAAAGTCATGTCTCGGGTGATTTTTGGCATGCTTTGATCAAATTCTTTCATTTGTGTTCTCTGCAGTCGTTACAAAGCGTGTGTCGCTTAAGCATGTAGCTGTATGGTTACTATGCCAGGGGATGAAGAAACACTTCTTCATTTTCAAAAATAAGATTTTGCCTTTTACAGCACTGTTTGAGTAACGCCTCAAAATGTTTTATGTTTCTGGTAACATCGTAGAGTATAGCAAACTCAAACTATTGCCCGTAATATTATAACATAGCAAATAGTTCAATCATATTAATTGGTGCTAAAACACTAAACTAACAACTAGCGAATACTATAGCCATTCAGGGATCTAACCGTTGGAAATTAACCTATTTTGCATATGACCTCGTTAAGCTTCCTTCAAAATATTTGAATTTCCATTATTGATTAACCCGAGAATTAATCATAATATTATTAAAAATTGAGGTACTGATATACGATGGGTTCGCGAAGTTGGAATATGTAGTATTAAACAACTTAGGTGAAGTTGTTTGATTTGTTTATATTTAATTTTTCGTAATGTGACTAATAAGAATACTACGTGCAAAAACACAACCCGGTCTTTATTTTAGTGCAGTCGGGTAAAACATTATCACACATTATTGATAAAATATTATTATTCTATACTATTTACAAATATTCCACGTACTCGAACATACACAAACCCGTAAAACTTTTACGAGTTTTACGTCTAATAGAGTACCAAAACTATGTAACTTCTTACTTTGAAGGACATATTGATCAATCTTCTTCCTGAGTACCCGTCGGCACGCTTGTGTTACAATGTGCAGATTCTCAAAAACTATCTCAACGAACAAGTTTCCCAAAGTTCAAAACTCATCATCGGTGGTCCCCAAGTTTTACCGGCTGCGCTGTAAAAGAGGATATTGAGATTACATTTTAGACATTAATGTTTTGAAATACAGCGTTTAGGAAAAATACATTTTGAAATTCACATCAGAAAAGATCGTAATCAGATTTCACGCCTCTTTCACAGCGCTATTTAATGAACGACGAATAATCTAATCGTCAGCTTTATGATCCCTTTTAATATAGATAAACCGAATTTCAAAACACAAAATGAAAAATATTTCCCGTTTGATCACCTGGAAGCGTTCATATCATCAAAACTAAAGGCTTTGAAAGTTAACAAAAGGGCGTCGAAGGCGTTTGGTAATGTCTGCTTCACGAAAATTTAGATATGCATCAGTCATTAACACTTGAGCCTGTCATTTCGCTTGGTCCTTTGAGGCGCCGACAGATTCTCCAGTCATGGGTGTAGCAATTTTGATGAAAGAACATGGTTATTTTGGTAATAACCCTCGGGAATTGACGTATTCAGACGTTAGGCCCGATTTCGAGGCCTGCCCGTTTTTGAAGCCTGTTTTCATGTGCCACGATTTTTGGCTAAGCTTCTCCTGTATGTGACCTGGATCATGTGAATTGCGGAAAGACGAAAGTTTTAAGTGTTTGTCTTATTCTGTTTTTGCTGTTGAAGTTGAGAACGTGCTGGCTGATTTCTTTAAAGTTTATACTCTGCGTTCAGTGGATGGCAAAGACAGTGTCCTTGTGTGTCCCTATATTTTTACAGTATCATCAGTCGTTACGATTGTGTCCATTTCTCTAACCAGTTTTCCAGTTTTCTTTGGTGAATTTAAAGCTATTCCCAATAATCGGGAAAAACCTAAACTTGTTTATTGCATGTACTGTCCCACAGCGGGGCAAAGGTCTGATAACTTTTTATTATCCATTATCGTAAACATTTCAGAAAAATCTCTTTAAATATGACCGTAACTAAACTACATCCAGCTCAATAGGTCTTTTCACGTGCTAAACTTACATTTTCCAGATAGAGCTTGCCCCGATCTAGTTCAAATAGTATCTTTACACATGAATGGAACTGAAACGTGGTTTACAGTTTGGTGAATGAAGCGATTTTTGGACATACGCCAGCGGATAGCTTCCTTCATATTGTCATGCAATAGAATTTGAATTTTATTTAAATAGGATGGCGTTTTGATCGTAAGTTTGCTTTGTGCGGTAGAGAGACTATGGTTTTGGTTGGGCTTAAGAATTGCCTAAGTAATGAGAGTGTCTTATTTATTTGGAAAGTTAGTAAACAAAAACTAATTGGTTGAAGCCACAGATATACCTAGATAACGCAAGAGCACCGTCTTCGTGGGCCCGGCTTTAGCATTACAGTTATTGTTTTACGCTCACCACCGCAACTTCAGCTTGCTGGCCGGCTTAGCCGGCCAGCCTCAGCTACGGCGGCGAGTGTTAAAACCACCTGCTCCTCAGCTCGCGGGCTGCCTCACCCCTCCGCGCCTCCGCGGATTTGAATTACACTCTAGGGGTAAGGCATACAAGACTACGTGGAGTCGGTTTTAGAGCGATTCGTTTCTGTCACTAACTTTTTAAGCGCAACGTATTGTCTTTTTAAGACAATATTTTAATTCTAATATAAGGTGAAAAATGCTATTTTAAAGAAATGGAAATAATGCCAAATAAAATTATTGTAAATGAAATTCTGCCATCTTTATAGTATGCCAAGTGAAGTTGTACGAAATTATGCGAAATTTGAACATTGCCAAAGGTAATTATGCCAAATAAAATTCTGCCATCTTAAAAGTCCTTCTCCTCCTCAAGTCGTGCTCCTCATTACTGAGGGTCGTGATCCTCCCTTGAAATATTTTTTTACCTGACAATGTTTCGCCATCTCCGTCTATCCTTGGCCAAGTGAAGCGCATCATGAAATTTCGTTTCGAGAGAAGAGCTTATCTGGTCGGACCATGGCAAAGGGCTGCGACTTCTTGGTCGTTTACCATCCACCTTGCCGGTAACCATCAGTTGTTCGAGGTTATTGCAATCTTTTTTCGCTATATGGCCGAAAAATTCCAAAACTCTGCGGAGGCAGGTCGTAGAGTGTCTGGTCTTTATTTTGAGCTCGCGTAGGGTGGACTCGTTGGTGCGTCTATACGAGCCCGATCGGCCTTTGTCAAGGTCCAAGTTTCTGCTCCGTACCTAAAAATTGAAAAGACCAGCGTGTTTACCAATTTCAATTTGGTATTTCGCAAAATGTTGCGCTCTCTCCATATTTTTTGAAGCTGAGAGATTCTTGGCCATATCTATGCGTCTACGGATTTCTTTTTCGCAAGACACATATCCAACACAGGGTTGTGTTGGATATGTTAGAGCCCAGGTAAATAAAGTTATCGACCGTTTCGAGATTAAGAGTGCCAGTAAGCTCCAAATTATGTGCTCGGTCCACCACCATTAGTTTGGTTTTTGCGTGGTTGATTTATAGGCCCAGTTCCATGCTGATACGTTCCATCCTTGCAAGGAGTTCTACCATTTCTGATTCTGAGGCTGCTAGGAGAGTAGTATCACCAGCGTAGCGGAGATTTGTTAACTTAGTTCCGCCTATCGTCACACCACCTTCACAGTTTTCACAGGTACGTCTGATAATAATTCTCCATATGCGTTAAAGAGGATGGGAGGTAAAATGCAACCTTGCCTTACGCCTTTTCCGAAACTGAAGGGGTTAGAGTTGGTTTGGTCGACCTTCACTATGCCTTTATTTTAAGAGTATATGGCTTGAATTAGGGATACCAGATGATGCGGTACTCCAAGCTCCAAAAGTACCTTCCACAGGCTTTGCCAGACTACACAGTCGAAGGCTTTACTGTAGTCTATAAAACACATGATGAGAGGTGTGTTAAACTCATATGCCTTCTGTATCAGGTGGCGGACGTTGAGGAACTGCTCACGCGTTCCCTTGCCTTTAACGAAACCAGCCTGTTCTTGAGGAATCTGCCAATCCAGAAAGTGACGAATTCCGTTGTTTATAATATGTAACAGTAACTTGCTGGCATGAGGTATTAGAGCCAGGGTTGGTCATTTGGCCACTCACCAGTACGCCATACCTCATTACAAATTTTGTGGAGGGCATCTATGCCCGCCGGTCCGGAAGCTTTTAATATCTCCGCTGTGATTTGGTCGGGCCCCGGTGCTTTTTTGGTCTTAAGGAAGGCTATGACAGCTTCAATTCCGAGTACATAATAGAAGGTTCCCTCGAAATCCTATCCCACTCATCATTTGGTGCTTCGCCTGCCGCATTAGGATTTCTGTATAACTCTTCGCAGTATTTCCGCCATCTTTCTGAGATTGCGTTCAGATCTTGGAGTGGGGTGCCATCTTCGTCTGTGATTACCCATGTTTTGGGTTTGAACTGGTTGGTTAGAAGTCGCACTTTCTTGAAAAGGTCAGCACTTTGGATTTTGAGCGCGTGTGCTTCAATTTTTTGGCAGATACGCTCCACAAAATTGTTTTTGTCGCGACGACATTTTAACTGAATGAGGCGGCTGAGCTCCGAGTATTTATTTGTCTCTTCCCTCTTGGCTTGACAGTCCTTGGGCTTTAAGGTCTTTCCTGTACATAATCATTTGCCAGGTATCCGCCGAGACCCACGACTGCTTGCAGATGTTCGGTGTATGGTTAATGGGGATGGCGTCAACTGCCTTCCATATATTGTTTTTAAAATGCTCCCACTGTTCCTCTGCATTACAGTTATTTGGGCTCTGGATGTTCTGCCATAACAGACTATAAGCATTTTGTAATTGTGTACTCTCTGCTGGCGATAGAATCCGTGTTCTTTGTGGTCGTCGTTTTTTGACTGCTTTTAAACGGAGAGCAAAGTTTGCCACCAAAACACAGTGATCAGGTCCGCAGTCGGCACCCGGGTAAGTCTTAACATTGGTGATTGAAGTTCTCCAACGACTATTTACTATGACATAGTCAATCTGATTGCGAAATCGATCGCCAAGAGAGATCCAGGTTTAAAGTCGGCGGGGATGGTGTTGAAAGCAGGTGTTCATGATTGTGAGCTTCCTTCCGATACAGAATTCAAGAAGTTTGTTTCCTCTGTCATTACGTCTCTCATTAGTCCATATTTTCCGAGAGTACCTCTAATATAACTATCTTCCCTCGTTTTTCCTATTTTTGCGTTCCAATCACCGATGACAAGAACTATCTCTCGATTTGGTACTTTGGACAGGGTTGTTTCGAGCTCCGAGTAGAATCCCTCAATAATGTCGTCCAAGGTCGTACAAGGTCTAGTACTCAGTTTCAGTGTTAGTATTCGGTCAGAAACAGGGCATATATCCAAGCACCAATTTATTTAAGTGTTTGGACAGCCAAATACCGACTCCGTTACTACTGGAGTCTGTAGGGCCTGAGAAATAAAGGGTGTTCCCACCAGGCGTTCTTTGATGACCTTGTCCACGCAAATGAGTTTCGGTAATTTCCAACAAAGTAAGATGCTTCCCTTTCCACGATTTCGAGCTTTCCTGGTGCCAGTAATCCACGTTCGTTCCAGGTTGCAATACGTCTGTGTTCTTGCACTGAGATCTTGCTTTTGCGCGAATCACTAGTAGCATGACCGCTATTTAAGACCTGGTGATGCGTGTTGGTAGAGGCTTCGGTAGCCAATTTCACACCAGTCAGCCCGGGAACTAACTGGCGCCGGGTGTTAGCCGGATCGTCCAACGAACTAGCATTATCTGTTGTACTTTCCATGGGGGATTTTCTTGGGAAACACATCGTGGTGGGCTCCCACGTCCTTCCACGGCAGACTTTTAGACATGATTTAGTTCTCAAGGCCACTGTAGGCTGCTTCACGTGTAGTTCGTGAAGGTGTCGGGTTATTTGACCGCCGCCCGATTCTCGGCGTTGAATTTTTACAGCTGGTTAATTCTCCTCCTAACAAACCCTCCTCCTTTCTCATCCGGGCTTGAGACCGGCAACGGCAGAGTTAAAAGTATGCCATTGTAAATTCGGATATACAAACGTTCGGCAAAAACAATAACTATATTAAATATTTTTTATGCCTCAAAAATATTCGTTTAAAGAAGATTATGCCAAGTGTGTTATGCCAAATAAATTTCGGAGCAACTAGATTCTGCCAGATAGAAGGAACCCGTTTTTAACACGTAGCCAAAATCACTGTTTAACAATAGTTGATGGAAAATAACGTACTATACAACAGAAAGAACAAGGAAATAGTAACAAAAGAAAATGAATCCAATTTCTCTCTTGTCCCAAAATAAGTGCCAAGAAACAATCCTTTTGAGGATTATTTCTTAATATCAAAAGAGATGGGAGTCGATCTTTGTACAAAAAGAAAGTGTATGAAATAAAGGCTATTTCATTTTATGAGTCAACCCCTCGTAATAGAAACCGCACTTGTGCGTGACGTTTCATTTACCACCTTTGTATTCATTTAAAACATCGTGAGAATCTTACCAGACATACCTGAGAGATATTTCTCGACGGCATGAAACGCGACGTAGCCCGAAGAATTGCCAAACTTAAGTGGCAGTGGGCAGGGCACATTGCTCGCAGAACGGATGGCCGATGGGGCCGAAAAGTTCTGGAGTAGCGACCGCGAATCGGAAGACGTTGCGTTAGAAAACCTCCTACTAGGTGGACCGAATGACCTGGTGAAGGTTGCGGGAATCCGATGGATGCGAGTGGCACGGGACCGGTCAATGTGGCGACACTTGGGGGAGGCCTATGTCCAGCAGTGGACGTCTTTTGGCTGAAATGATGATGATGATGAAGTCAAGTCAGAGGCCCGTGGGCGGTTTTTATACCGCCCGGGCGGTATAAAAATTCTGACACTAGGATAGGGTGAGGACAGACGAAAAAGAAACATTTTATACAAAAACTTCTCGCTGGTCTTGGTGGTCGCAAGATATACCTACTGTTGAGCATGATTATGTGGTCACGGGTTCAATTCCCAGATTGGGCAAGGTGTTATTGGGTTTTCCTATTAGGAATTTCTGAGTGGAATTCTCCCTTAAATCTGGAATGGTTCTTGGTTGATATCAATAGGCTGATGGAATATGGATGTAGAACTGTAAGCACAACTCCTGCTCAACGTTCGGTGATTACAGGCGTGATGTTATGTACAGAAAATGTACACACAAACTTATTAGCCTTTCACGTTATGCTAAAAATTTCACAATGAAATAAATGGGTCTTTATAACAGAGTCGGGAAAAGAATTTACTTGTTCTACAACTATGAGAAAAGGTCTGGTCGTATTTTACACCGTTATAGTCGTAATACTCGTAATCCTACTGAAAATATTATTTAATGCTACTCAAAAAAAAACCTAGCAGTAGCAAGTATTTTAATTTAAGATGATATTATTATGTAGCTTAAGTAGCTTAGTCAAGCTGTTTCTATCAATTAACTTAACACACATAATCTAAGAAAATGACTAAATATTGACAAAAAATTAAAAAAAAACGAACAAAAGCGTTCAAATTCACTTTACCAATGACCCCACAAGTCACTTCACACTGCCCGCACCCATGCGAACATTACGCTCCGGTGTAACATTAAGCCACACTAACACCGGCATAGCTTGTAGCCTGTCAGAAGCACACTGTCGCTGACAAAATAGCTTGAGCTTGGCTTTAAACCCACAAATGGAGACCCAGCTTAACCCCTCTGACGCAGATTGAATAAAACACTGTTGTTAATACCCAAGTTATTTCATGAAAAGGATTTGTCGAAATTATTTTTATATGCAGCTGGGAAATTGTATGGCGTTTGGATTTGTTGTTTTTCTGAAACATTTTGATGGTTTTCTTTAGTTCTAAGGAGCGGACTGTGTTGAAACATTTTTATTCAATGACTTTCAAGGGATTAATTAGCTAAGTTTTGTTCTTAATTATTCATTTTTTTTCGATGGTGCTTAATCCCCCTAATGCCCCTGACTTTGCTTTACATGCCGGCGAGAAATATCTCTCAAGCATGCTAGTTTGGTTTCCTCAAGATGTTTTCCTTCGCCGATGATAATACTAATGAATCCGAAAAATCAGAGTAGCGTTGTCTTGGGTTCGAACTCGAGATCTATGATTTGGTAGTCCGACGGTCACACCACCAAACTAGGACTGTTTATTTATGCGTTCTTATTCATATCTGTGAATTAAACAGATAGTTTTTACTTTTCTTGGGTTACTACAGAAATATCTAGTTTAGTTATTGCAGCAACTTCTAGTGATACTTCAGAAAAGAGCTACAACGACGTTCTTCAAATAATAATGGTGTAGGAAGATTTTGCTATCGTGCATTATTTTCGATAATATAAAACACCTACTTGCAATGGCTTAGGATTCATACGAATACACTCTTGTTGTTCAGTTTTTTGCACAAGTGTTCCTTTCATAACGAAGGTGAGCAGTAAGGGTATTTGAAAATTCGTCTCCTAAGGGTTTTAAATTGAGGTTGAAAGTTTGTCTAAAATTTTAATAATTTTTGCCAATGGGAGATTCATCAGATACACTCTCACTCGTGAAATTCAAATTTTCTTACGTTTTTTGTAATTTTGCAGGTCAGTGTCAGGTATGTTGATGAAAATATGATTCACGTTCCTCCCTTTTAATCCCATTCAAAAACGAATACATGAAAAAGTCATTAAATGGAGTTAAATGAACTTAAAGGGTTTTATTGTTGATTGAAATGATTATAACCCTGTAACTACTCATATTTTCATCAACATACAATCTGACACTGACCTGCTAATTGCAAAAAACGTAAAAAACGCGGTCTTTCCTGGAGTTTCCACCTTAATAAGGCTTTCATTTATTTACACCTACGCCTTGAGCCAAAGAATACAAAAACAAAATGACCCCGTTATAAGAATTTAAATAAACATAACGATCGAGTATATCCTTGTTAAGTAGACAACATAAACCTCACTCGATGATATAAAGTTACGTCATGAAGGGAAATTGCTCTCGCATTTTTGCCTCAACTTCAGTAGGCTGTAACGCCTTATATTTTATTCACGATGTTACCATTATTTGCTGCCAAATATTATATAAGTACCTGGAATTTGATGTAGGTAAATACTGAAATGATAATAAGTAAGAAGGTACTTTCATAATTTGGTTTTTGGTTGTGTATCAATTTTGGTGTACAATAAAGTATTATTATAATTCTATTTTATTCTACCTTTTATTAATAAAACAGGTAGCAAGTATGACAACCAGTCTTACTTCGGGGTATCGTACCTATTACCCAGTACTGGGTTGTGGAGGTCAGATAGGCAGTCGCTCCATGTAAAATACAAAAAAAAATGTCCATGAAAAATTCAGCTGCATCCAGTTAGACTGGAAGCCGATTATATGTGCCGATTTAATGTGCACGTCTTTCTACATCCTTCTCACATATACGTATAATCTCAACATGAATGATGTAACCAAGATTTTGTTACAATATTTTGATTTAAAAGAGTGCCCATGGAGTTACTTGCCCGTTTTTCTCCAGAGAGATCTACGCTAGGGAATGGGCAACTACAGTACTTTCTCAAGTTATTATGTATTGTGACTGGGACTGTAGCTTTGTTTTTTTTTTGTATTTTTGACATTCAAAAGTGCCGTAATAATTCGTAGTCTAATTGAAATAAATACTTTGAGTTTGAGTTTGAGTTTGATCCCAACATAGTTAAGAAAAGGCTAGATGATGATTAATAAAACTAATCGTTAATGAAGATTTGTTTTTTTTACTATTTTATGGTTTTATTGGTATTGGACGAAAATTGCATTGCCGTAATTTGACGCCGGTGTCGTTTGACGACCCGAATGGCGCAGCGGTAGTGAGGCTGCCTTACGTTCTTAGGGTCCCGGGTTCGAATCCCGGTAGGAGCAAATGTTAGTGTGATGATCATGGAGATTTGTTTCAGTCATGGATATTTATATGTATAAAAAGTATGTATTCACGAACAAAAAGTATCTATGTAGTATAACAACTATCTGGTGCCCACGAGACAAGCTTCGTTGCTTAGTGTGGCACTAGATGGCGCTGTGTGTAATGTCCAGCGATATTAATTTATTTTATTTATATATAATTAATATGCATTTATTTTTAGCGGACTTGGTAATTCCAAAAGATTGTACTAAAAAAATGTGCTCAACAAAAAGAGCCATGCCAGTGTGCAATTAAAATTCAATTTTTCACCCACTACTAATTATTCACTTAAACAAATTAAAATATTAATAATTACTACCCCACCCGATAACTATAATTCCCGACGAATTAAACGTAACACATCAATTACACTAGCCCAACTAAGACAGTGTATACACTAGCATACACAACAATAAAGCCTGTACACACCGCCGGCCGGAAGGTTGCGACAGTGTATACACTGCTCGTTGAGACCGCCCCTTTCGTGTTACAGACTACGTTAACTACCGGGATGTAGATGTAAGTATGAACCTGCCTTAATATCAGGAACGTTGTATGGAGGTAGAATTAAGTTACTGCTGGGTTACTTCGCTACTTTAATTACCTTTTAAATGGGGTGCAGTCTTGTTTAATTTTGAGAAATAGTTGAATTTTGTTTTATTATTGTACTCATTTTCTTTCACGAAAATTTCTGAAAAAAAAAACAGTTATGTTTGGCAGCAAGACTGGCAGTTCATCGATCGCAGAGTGCGTCTGACGTGTGTACGGAAAGTACAGTAACTGAAGGTCTTGGAAAAGCTAAGCTCTGGCGACTGAAAAGAAAATGTGTCATAATAAAACCGATTGGCGGTTAGATAATGCTGTCTACCGATCAAATGGCGCTTGGCATTTTGTTAGCTAGTTCGTAAAGTAAACAGTTGAAGGGGCTCCCCCATGCACACTAGCGCCACTTTAGTAAAAAAATCAGAACTCGTTAAATACACAATTAATATAAAATCTGATTGACAAAATCAATGCTTTAGAGTTCTAGATTATTGACGTCTATTTAATTCATTAAAATATACTTCACTGTAGTTACAGTTACAAAATTTGCTAAAAACGGCCGTTTTTTTTCCATTTTGTATCTGTAACGACAGCGAGCTATGTTTCAATGAGTTAAGCAGACGTAAATAATTTTAGAAGACCAAAAGATTGATTTTGTCAATCAGATTTTATATTAATTGTGTATTTAACAACTTCTGATATTTTTACTAAAGTGGCGCTAGTGTTTATGGGGGAGCCCCCCAAAATCATCGGTGTTGACGCAACATGATTCCTTATTTCTCTACTTCTCTGTTAGAAGATGCCTCAGTTAATTAGTTATCCGCTTTCTAGCCATATAATCTTTCACTGAAAGATTTAGATTTTTGTTTTGTCTTTTACTGCTTTCAAAACCACTTTCATAACTCAAAACTGTCCTCGAGACATTTTCCTCAATCCCCCATAAATTGTCCAAACAGATAAGGCGGAAATGACTGGCAATGTATGGTAATTTTAGCACCTATGTGGTCACTCATAAAGACTATTTTAATGCACCCTGTTAAAAACTTCAGCATATGAAACTCCCTTCATCCGTCACCTACATGTAAACATACATAAATTAACCCAAACAGTCATACATTTTTAACAAAAACAAGAAGTCATATTAACTGTAGGGGTCTGAACTGTGTGGGGTAGTAGTTAATTTTAGTTTAAAACTACTATAATAATAATAATAATAATAATAATTTATTCAGTTCAAGTGCATACATTACATAAAAACTATCGTAAGTGAGCTTATATAAACAGAGATTCGACAAGACATCTGTGTCTGAACTAGATAAATGAATATCTGTATCTCAGACAACAGCGCTCTTCCTAAATAATACATTTATTTATAAGCTTGAGGTTCAAATTGGCTTTGATTATATATTACATTAGGTTTTATCATCTAGGAGCAAATAAAATAAAAAATAAATTAAAGTAAAAATAAAAAATAAAAATAAAAAATCAAATAAAAATATAAATATGGCCTCCTTTTGTGTATGATGTAGATGAGTGAGTGTGTGTAGGAGGGTGAGTATGTTAAATTTAATGTTGTACCTTTAAGAGGTTTTCGGTTTCGTCATATGTTAGTTTACGAATGTATTCAAACACTTCATTCTTACACCTTCTGAAATTCGAAGCTTGTATATCGACAATTCCATCAATACAGCTATAAAGGTATGGACCTAAAAAGCAGAAATATCTGTTAACGAACGGGTGTTTAAACATGGATCTGTCGGTGCTGGCTATAGGTTTTCGTCGTCTGGATGGTATATCTCGTTTTTTAAAGTTCACTTTCGTATGTTGCTTCAAGATAGTGTGCAGTATGAACAATTGACGGACAGAGAGGACCTCACAAGTTTGGTACAGTTGATAAGTTGGGAACAAATACGGACGGAAAGAGCTTACCTTGAGAATAATTCTTTGTGCCACTTCAAGTGGCTTTAGTATGGTTTTTGGTGCACCACCCCATACAGATATACAGTAAGACAAAATTGATTGACCGAGTGCCAGATATACTTGCTTTATTAGTTTGGGGTCCGCAACATGTCTCAGATTTTTAAAGATGTATATTAGTTTTCTTAGTCGAGCTGTGACTATTTCTATATGCGGTCTAAACGAGAGATTGTTATCTATTGTTATTCCTAAATATTTTGTACACTTGGTCCTGACTAACTTTGGACATTCGCATATTAAATTATTGCAACAGTTGTGTGCATATAGAGAGAGTAATGTAGGAGGTGAACTCGAATTGCGCATTGAAAACGTTATGTACTGCGTTTTTTCAGCATTAAGTGTCAGCATGTTATTCCTTAACCAGTGGCACACTCTGTCAAAGCCACGTTGAGCATCCTCATATACCTGTTCCCACGTTTCAGCCGAGAATAGAAGAACAGTGTCATCTGCATAAGAAATTATTTTTCCACCTACAGAAGTAAGACCACAGAGTTCATTTAGGTACACAAGAAAAAGACTGGGACCCAAAATACTGCCTTGTGGTACACCAAAAGTGAGAGGTAAGTCTCTGCTAACGTGTTTATCAATTGTAACACATTGACAGCGCCCTGAGAGGTAATCTTCAAACAATTTTAGTTGTTTACCTCTTATGCCTAACCCTTCTAATTTACTGAGAAGCAGTGGCACAGAGACCGTGTCAAAAGCCTTTGCCAAGTCCAGGAATATGCCAACAGTTTTTTTACCAGAATCAAGATTCCTAACCACGTAATCTACAAGCTCGTGGACAGCATCACAAGTTGATTTACCTGCTCTGAAACCAAACTGATTGTTTGAAAGAAGGTTGTTCGTTTCAATGTATTTGACTAATCTATTGTTGATGATACGTTCCAAGAGCTTGGAGACCGCCGGGAGAATAGAGATAGGCCTATAGTTGGTGACACGGTCTTTGTCGCCGGACTTATGGATCGGGTGGACAACCGACCTCTTTAAAACAGTGGGAAATGTTCCTTCATCTAGGCACATATTAAAAATATGAGTCAGAGCAGGGATAAGCAAGTTTCTGTTTTCCTTAAGGACGTTATTAGGTATAGAATCCCACCCAGGGCAACAGACGTGTTTGAGACCCAGAATCAGGCGCTCTACCTCTGCCTCGTCTGTATCGAGCATTACAAAAGAGTTTAATGGACTATAGTGTGTGACAGGAAGTTTCTGAATTACATCAGTACCTAGTCCTAAACAGAAATATGAATGAAAGAGCAAAACATCACCGATTTTTATTAGAAACTGAACTGTTTTCATTGTTTGAAAAGGTTAAATAAAATTTCTTCGTAAAAATACTCAGACGTGATGAGTATCGATATTTAATTATGTT
Source organism: Xestia sexstrigata (assembly GCA_941918905.2). NCBI lineage: Eukaryota > Metazoa > Arthropoda > Insecta > Lepidoptera > Noctuidae > Xestia > Xestia sexstrigata. The sequence continues at coordinate 20,050,770 of OW799209.2, forward strand.
ATAACAGAACTTATATTGTCACTAACGGGATATCTTGCGTGATTGTTAATTGTTTTGAGCTCCCGATATTTCGACGCTGTTGCAAGCGCCATGATCGCGGGTTGGCTGTAAGTGACAATATAAGTTTAGTTTTAAACCGTGAAAGCCTAAAACAGTGTATGACAAAACAGAAAAACATTATGGATGATTTCTTTTTGTAGGGCTCATAGCGATGGTAAACATCTGCCTAGCCTTTTCCCAAGTTTTATTGGGGTCGGCTTCCAGTCTAACCAGATGCAGAATACCAGTATTTTAGATGGAGCGACTGCCTGACTGAATACGATACCCTTTGGTAAGACTGGTTGTCAGACTTTTTTATGACAGCCGGGACCAACTGCTTAACGTGCTTTCCGAGGCACGGAGGAATCTCGGTTTGTAATAGGTGGTCACCCATCCACAGACCAACCTAGGCAAGCACGGCTTAACCTAAAGATCGACCCGAGTAGCTGTTATTATTTAGCCACGAGCTCCTCATAGCGATGGTATTATTGTTATTTAAAGAAAACATTGACTACCCAAGATAAGCAAAAAGCCGTTTTTACCGAATTTGGGTTTTCATTTTATATTTATGAAAATAATCTAAACCGATATTGGTATTCACAAATTTACTTCATCTAAACATCCACCCTTATCGTACCTAATTCTGTCGTATCACACAATCACCCAGGCGACCCCCGATACAAAATTATCTAGCTTCCGTCTCTTTCTTGATCTCAACAACTAATCTATTTCCTCTATTGAGATTACCATTACATCTGTCCCTTCCTTATGTAATGGTAACATTATGTTGGCTTCGCAGTATTTTATTATTTGATAAAGTATCTTTGTGAGTTTCCTGATTTTTTTATGACTATCCTTTTTTTTTTGATTATTTTCATCAAATCATAATAAAAAAAGGCATGCCTTTTTCCGACTAAATATGTTGGGGTCGACTTTCGTCTAACTGGAGGCAGTTATAGTATTTCACATGAAGCAATTGTCAATCTGACTTCCACAGTTCAGTTGCTAGGTAACCCGAAACCCATTAGTAAGACTGTTTATCAAAATTTGAGGTTAAATATCCAAGTATTATAGAGGAACGCCAACAAGGACCCCGCCATCCCCTTCGTGTTAGGTTAGGTTATAGTTGCGTTTTAAAAGCGAAACTGAATCACTCTTTGGAGGTTCTATTTAACACCTATCAGAGAGTTTCTGCCAATCCCTTTGCGTAATAGGCACGTTGCATTTATTTATTTAAACTTCATGTACAAGAGTAGTACATAGGCGTACATTCTCTACCAGTCAACCTTTGGGTCAAATAAAACAGCATTGTGACAGAGTACAAAAAAAAATAAGAAAAATACCATTTTATTAAATTAAATTGATATACATACTTATATAGTACATATACACACATATACAGATAAAATTAAATAAACTAATATACCTATATTATAATACATACAAATAGTCCAATATACGAGAAACCACATAATAATTACTATAACTAGCTTGTGAGCAATTTAGTCTGACTTAAACTAGTGTTTCCGAACTGTTCTTTTGAAAGCAATTTTCGTAAATACTACCCCACCATCAGAATATAAGCCGCCTTAAGTTGCACTTACAACTGAATAATTAAATTCAATTAACAGCTCACCTCATAACTATTCAGCAAATCCCCACTAATTCCACTCGTACAACTATCCGAAACAATTGTCTCCATTCATAAATCAATGACATCATTAAAATAGGTTAACAATCAAAAACAGTTAATATTAGCCCCATGTTAACCGATATTGTCGTTTCAATTAAGCGTGGATTGTGGACAAGAATTAATATGTATTTGTTACAATGCCCCGGTGTCGGTGGCACCCGCCTGAATCCGGTTAAAACTGGTATAATCCGCCCAGAAGCGGCCGAAAGCGGATTTGTCCGATCATGTTTGGCTGAATTTTAGCATCGTGTTGCAAATTAAAGATGAATGTTATCGTATTTTTGGGGTTAGGGTGCAGCGATAAAATTACTTTTTGAGGTTAACTGGTTATATTGCAGTTTAAAAAATTATCAAAGTGTTTGACGATCCTTGAGAACAAATTCTGATGTACGTACGTGTTAAGTATAATATTTTTTCTAGTTATCTATTTTTTTTTTGCGCAATGTCATCCCCGACGGATACGGCAGAGGTGTACCCATTAGTACACCCACATTTCACCAGTTATGTTTAAGTCCCTTTCAATAAGGGGCGAGCCTATTGCCATCAACCGGGCACAACTGCGAGCTCCGCGGCTGCTACTGAGAAATTCCCGATGAAAAAACCCAATAGCACAAAACGAATCGAACCGAATACGTGAATAGATTGTGTAACCTTGGACACGTTTAACATTCAAACAAAAATCACGACAACATCAAACGACACCGCAATATTCACATCCTATTCAAATCCCTTTATTTATTCCACACTCACCCTTCCACTTTTATATGAAAAAGGATATACCTAGTAGAAAGAGTTCTCGTATCAAATTCTGTCCGATCCCCGTAGGAGATTGAGCAGTAAAACGACATTAACCGACCCAAAACATCACTGGATGAGAATTCGCGTCACGTTCGAATCAAGTCCCGTAAGGAATGAGTTTGTGGGCCAAGTTTCAATGTCGACAACGACTAAAGGTTTTTTTTTTCAGTGGGTACTTGGATACTCAAACTGGACACAAAGACACATTGCGACCTCTTTCGCTACTTAATTTCAAACGTGGAACGCTTATGGATGTGCGTGACAGCAATGCTTAGAACTATTTAAAAAAACTTATATTTTATCTCTTCACTAGTTCGTCTACTGATCACTTGGTCTTCTTTTACAACAATCCTAATGCTTAGCGTTGCGTCCAGAGGGTGAAATAACGTACAAAGATTTTTCAAGTGAAAACTTCATTAGGCGCGTTCAGCACTTCTGAGTGAACAAAAATCATGGAATTCGCGTCATCGCTCGTTTGTGCTCGCTAAAACTCGAGAACGGCTGGGTCGATTTAGCTGATTTAGTTTTGAAATGTTTGTCATAGTCCAGGGAAGGTTTAAACGGTGAGAAAACAAAAAAAAGTCGACGATACAATTCACAAGTTACTTAGTTTTCACTTCTGTCGGCAGTCCCAAAAGTCAGTGCCACACATGTTTTTTTTTATACAAAATGTATCAAGTCAGAGGTTAGCTTATGTTAGCCCATTACCCTTCATCAAAACATTTCAGACTTCAAAATGTACAAAAGTAAGCTCAAAAACATAACTTACCGGTCACATTACAATCATACGCTCACATTATCACTGAAAACCCCTGACATATCGACAAGAGCATCTTCCATTTGTGAACACATCACAGTCAGATTTATGGAACTGACTGCCATTGAATGCAGAGAGTGCAAGCGAGGGTTTTGAATTAAAAACAGAAATAATTAAACAAAACTATCTTATCCGCTTCGTAGAAGTTACTGTAAAGCTCACAATTGAATGAAGTGGATTGGGTAAGCCTTGACATTTTAAAGTAAAAAATAACCGACTGGCATCGGTACGAAATATAATTTATAGACGTATTCTATTTTAGGACGATTACAGGTCTATGAAGGCTCCCATTAGGACATTCAAAAACTGACATGAATAGATTGGATATATTGAGCAGTGAACATCTTTGTGTTTGTAAAGATGATCAGGACCCGACTCCTATTTACTTGGGATCCAAAATAAACACGAGGAGCTAACGTATATCCAAAGCTATTGGCTTACAACATTCACAGAATTAGGGACTAGATTGTAAATTAACGTAAAATAATATTGTTCTGTGAAGGGATACAGTTTGTTAGAGTTTTTTTTTGTTTATGGCACTTCTCAGCTTGTCCACTAATTCACATTGGCTTCTCAGCTTGTCCACTAATTCACATTGGCTTCTCTCAAGCAGCTCCACACCACCCTGTATCCTGCAATTAGTGCCACCCATAATTTGACATAATATCACGCCTGTAATTTACGATTAAACGACATTTCGCCAGTTAAGTTGTCTAATGTAATAGGGAGCGAGCCTATTTATATCGACCGGGCACAAATCCAGACTCCGGGGCTGCTACTGAGAAATTCCTCGAGCCCAGGACTGAAGAAGTTTGAATGGCACTATTTACCTAATATCTGATTTAAAAAATTGATCGGAACTTACTTAAATCTAATATAAACACCGAAATAGAAACATAAACAAAACAGTACATGCCTTCTTCACTTATCGTTCTAAAATAAGGTTCTTTTTAAAAGAAAAAAACACCACTTTGAACCATCAATTTATTTTAGTAAAGTCTCCAAAAGTGCCAAATACCGAGAAAAAGTTTCCATAACTCACAGCGATAAACCGACAGAATATCACCCCAAAACGTATCGTACACCTTAAGAATATGTGTCTAAAGTTGATTAAGCAGTTTGGATGCCAAGCCCGCATTCCCGGCATCTCGAGTTCGTACACCTTTGTATGAACAAGACTGCGGCCGAGCAAGGTAAACGGCCATATTGAACCCACGTTAAACTACGGTTTCATTGAAATCTCTCGTTTAATAACTTCATTTGAACGTATATGATATGAGCTCTTTGGGTTTTATGTGCAGTTATAAAAGGTTTCTTTGTTTGATTTGAAGAACTTTTTTAAACCACATTGTAATCAAGCTTGTGAATCTTGAAGAGTAAAAGTTTACTGTACCTACAATACACCAATATTTTGCATATTAAGTTTAAGCCTATGTCGGGTTGTGAAGACACAAATCACCTCAAATCATACGAATTTACACCTAGCTGCTACTTTGCGTTTTTCTACTCCGTGCACCTAATATACCCATTTTTTTGGAAATTGATAAAAAAGTCATCCTGTGTAGTTGTATGGTAGTCATCATCTGCCTAACCTTTTCCCAAATCACCTCACAAATCATACGAATTTACATCAAGCTGCTACTGAGAAATTCACAATGTAACTTTGATTGACCTGAAATCATTGAAAAACCTAATTTTAAACCTAACTTTGTCCCACCCAGGTCATCATCTGCCTAGCCTTTTCCCAACTATTTTGGGGTCGGCTTCCAGTCTAACCGGATGCAACTGAGTACCAGTATTTTACATGGAGCGACTGCCTATCTGACCTCCACAACTCAGTTCATACTGGGTAATACGATACCACTTTATTAAGACTGATTGTCAGACTTTTTGCAATGGGCCATTGACTACCTGTAACGACTGTCAAAGATGGACAAATGACAGCCGGGACCAACAGCTTAACGTGCTTTCCGAGGCGCGGAGGAATCTCGGTATGTAAGGGTGGTCACCCAAACAACCGACCGAACAGACCAAACTAGGCAAGCACGGCTTAACCTAAAGATCGACCCGAGCAACTGTTATTATTTAACCACGAGCTCAGACGAGCACGAGCTTTTGTCCAACCCGGGTATTGAATCTAATACCTCATATTCAGCAGAAGCACTTGCGACAACTACATGAACGAGGTCGTTTTTGAAGCTATAATTTTGATGAACTCAAATATCTTCGTTGTCCCAAGAATCACAGTTACAGCACTGCTAGTTTCGTGTTTTATGCAAAGTGATTCTTGTCTGACTTGCATAGCTATGAGTGAGTTCAGATTTCGGACTATCAAAACACTACCTACCTTTTATGTCTGCATTTGAATCAGGAGCGAAACAAAAGCGAGCTATTATAATACTCAAATTCCCCTACACTGAATTAACATAATATCCTCACTCCGCTTTATACGAAAAGCAACAAAAACAAAAATATACAGAGAGCGCCATCACCTCGGAAAGAAAAAATTCGAACGCTACAATCCATATAAACTTCAGCGGCACTTTTATGATAATATACCAGTCGAGAGACAGCTATTACTTAACATATAAAATGCAGAAAAAAATACCAACACAAATTATCTTCAGACTGGTACTCCGAAGGGCCATAAAATGCAGCCTTGCTTATCGACCGAACAGACAGTTAAATAACTCCCGTTCTTTGCTGAAAGACCGTGAAAAGGATTAAAATATTTCTAATAGAAAAAGTCTTTTACAGTTAGGTATTCCTTAAAATGAAGATTTTGTTAGTAGTAGGTATACCGGATGACTTTTTTATCACTTTCCAAAAAAAATGGGTATATAGGTGAACGGAGTAGAAGCTTATGGCATAAGTAGTTTCTTTTTTCCACAGCTTAGAAAAAAATTGATCTATCATTAAAAAACGCTACAAATTTCAAATAAACTTTTCTTACTAGAACAAAGAGAAATGAATTTTAAATCATACGCGTATTGCGTATATTTAAAATTGTATATTTTTCATTTTATTTTTTTATTTGCATTTCGAAATTTCGTTTTTTCCCACTTCGCTACCGATCTCTGAAGACGACGCGCGCGCACATTCCTTAGTTTACCAACAGTATTATTGTAGATACCTATTTTGGATTATACTATTTAAAATTACAGTCCACTGCTTTTGAGTTCAGTCCTTAGTTAGGTCCCTAACACCTATTATAACCATTTTTTTGGAAATTGATAAAAAGTCACCTGTGTAGTTGTTTGGTAGTCATCATCTGCCTAGCCTTTTCCCAAATCACCTCACAAATCATACGAATTTACACCAAGCTGCTACTGAGAAATTCACAATGTAACTTAAACCTAATTTTAAACCTAACTTTGTCCGACCCGGGTCATCATGTGCCTAGCCTTTTTCTAACTATTTTGGGGTCGGCTTCCAGTCTAACTGGATGCCAGTATTTAAGATGGAGCGACTGCCTATCTGACCTCCACAACCCAGTTAGTACTAGGTAATACGATACCACTTGGTAAGACTGGTTGTCAGACTTTTTGGGCCACTGACTACCTGTAACGACTGTCAAAGATCACAAATGACAGCCGGGACTAACTGCTTAGCGTGCTTTCCGAGGCACGTAGGAAACTCTTTATGTAATGGGTGGTCACCCATCCACAGTGTAGTTGTTTGGTAGTGCTGGCTGATATTATTATGTATTCAAGTCTGAAAAACTGGTTGTAACTAACATGACCAAAAGAGTTGATAAAGTTGATGACAATGCACGATTTCACTAATTAAATACCAAATATGATATAAGTAAAGAATAAAGCTGAATATAGATCTGATAACTACGACATATCAGTATCAGAATAAGTTCTGTGTTGACTGCCTTGTTGATCGAGTGGTGGCAAGCGCGAGAGCTGAGCTTGAGGTCCTGGGTTCGACTCCTGGGTCGGACAGAGTATTTTTCCACCAGGATTCCTTAAATAGGAACCACGGAGTCTGGATTTTTGCCCGGTTGATGTCAGTAGGCTCGCCCCCGATTACATGGGACTTAAAACATAACTGGCGAAATGTACCTACACCTCTGCCTAATACTTCGAGGATTACAGGCATTATGTTATGTTATAAGTTTTGATATTAAAATCCTGTCCTAGGTGAAACTAATATTAAAAGCGTTAACATCAAAACAAACAATAATAAGTCAAACAATACTCCCAAAATAATAACCATCGATAAAGCAAAACATAATCGCTTTTATCGCAACAATCGGTTGCAATACAATTAAACGAGAACCAAATCAAGCTGGCAGACGCTGATTCACTACAGTTTAAGACAATGCAGCCACCATTAGCAAGTAGCGAACGCGGCCAACAATAGACCCACGAACAAAGAGACATTTCATCCACAGTAGCTTTTCCTGAATATTGTATTTGACTATACTATGTCACAGAATCTTAATAGCGAACGCTCTTTACTTCTTACGCCCCGTTTATAACCTCAGGTGATAAGATTTGAGTCAAGACTTGCCTCAATCGCGCGAAAATATTTTTTTATCCGTAGCTCCGCAATGCGCGCTGCGGTGATTCGTAACATGCTTTGTGGGGCGCACTACCACGACTTTGGACCACAGAAGCTTCGACCAGGAAGAGGTCGCACGTTCAGGCGTCGGTCCAGTTTTGTATAAAGACATCGGCGAGTCATGCCTATAGTTAAAACAAGTCACAGCACTCACAGTCGCTGTCAAAATACGCGAGGTGCGCGTATAGCTCGTGCCCAAGCAACCCGCGTCTTTCAATGGTGATTTATTTCATTTAATTTTGTTTTTACCACAGTCACTCGCATTATATTTCGAATGCCACGTGTTACCGCGATCCAGACTTGCGGAGCGATGGCACTCTCGCAAAGAAAACAATTGACGTACGCGCGTTTTATAGACTCAAAGTCGCGTCGCCCGAAGTCATGAACGGTGCCTCGTTCCTACCTCGTATACTTAAGCCCGCAACTTCAAAGTGATACTTAAAGTTTCTACTTCGGTTCTCATACAAAAGTTTTGACGTATTCTCATACATATTTAACAGCGGTGGAAAATGAATGGTGTAATTCAAAGGTGTACGAATACGAATATAATATGGCCCTTTTGAAGAATTTTAAATTAACAAATCCTTTTAATGTTTGATTTTAACAATGTAGTTGTTTTACGGAACGTTTGTGATATGGTATTAGAGTTTTTTTTTTCTTAACGCTTATTTTCTATACGGAGTAGGCAGGTGCTGAAGTTTCTCTTATCACATGGGGCTTTTTCTACTGCCTGTCTACATTTCCCTATTTTTTGTTGAGTAATTTTGTTTCATATTCAATCATCACGATCATCAGATATGTACCTTTAGTACACCCACAGTTTAATAATAAAGGGGCCGTATTTATTAATATTTACGTGATTTTTCAGTTAAAATTCTGCATTTCTATAACTTCTAATGCACCACATGAAAGATCATTTCAATTATTATTTTATTGTGTTTGGGTGGCAATCAACGACAAGTCATTTACAAGCCTCCTCGCGGTTCGCAATAAACTATTCTTGCACAAACTTATAACTTTATTTATACTCTACTACTACACTACAACAGCCCATAACGTCCACTGCTGGACATAAGCCTCTCCCATGATGGGAGGAATTTGCCGTAATCTCCACGCTTGGCAGGCGGATTGGAGATCGCAGTGATGAAAGACTACAGAAAACGCTGCTGCCCATTCTCTGGTCTACGGAGGCGCAAGGTGTTCTGCCTCAGACATTAGTCGCCTTATACGACACCCGTGAGTGTAATGGGTTGGTTCTATTCTACTCTGCCGGATACCACACGGCTAACGGTAATACTCAGTAACAAATATTAGAACTAAATTTAACATTAAATTAAGTCTTCTTTATTGAGTTGATGTAATGAATGAACTACTTTTTTATTTTTGTAATAAGCGGTGAGCCTATTACCATCAGTAGGACACAAATTCAGACACTGGGCAGGTATTGATAAATTCCCGATGGAAAAAACCAAATTACAGTTCATTCGACCTGGAAATCGAAACGTAAACAAACACTAACCATTATTTCACTACCTTTTAGCAACATTTAACGACCTTGAAAATATACCTATAGATGTAGTACGTAGGCACAGAAATATTCCTGCCGGGGTTGCGGGACTGTTCGAAACAGATACCGCGGTTCCCGGAACACAAAGGGCGATGAAGGAACATGGATGGGTTTTAGTCAGTAAAAGTCTGACACTCCCTCCTGCTCCACCCAGAGCGGGAGAAGTCATTTGATGATTTCCCATCTGAAAAAAATAAAAAAAAGGCACAGAAATATTGACTTACTGAACCTGAACAAACTCCTGGAATAACAAAAACCGCAGAGAGCCAATATAACGGAAATAGGAACGGTAAGTAGCCGCAGAAGTAGACAACGCTCGTATCGAAATAGGCTAGTGACTAGCCTATTTCGATACGAGCGCCGAGTGGTAGCCGCTAGTCAATGGCTCCACTATTTATGTTCCAATGTTACCTTTGTCTTTCTAAATATAAGAAAAGTAACTTTTGCAGGTAAACAGCTATTTTCTTGTCAACATGATAAGGGGGAACTACTCGTATTTTAAAGAACGATTGCATTCGAATCTCAGACTGAATCTTTCAAAAATACCTCAAATTGATCTACATTATTGTGACAAGTTTTAGACATTGATTGTCACCCAGTAGAGATTGAGACTAAATTCTGAACGTTGTTAACTACAGGAATTGGCATTCTGAAACAAGTACTACAAAGCTAGTTTAAGATTTTTTTATGATGACCACAAAAAAAAACCGTTGGTACTTACTTTACTTACTACAAGTTTTCGCGAAAATCAAAATTTGCTCATATCTTTTTATCGTGTTGACTCAGGGTCTGATTTTTATACACCTAATAGGGATTATAGACCTCAGTATTTGGTATAATTTTCAACTTGCTGGGTTCACCCGTTCCTGGGAAAATCGGTGGTGACACACGGATAGACAGACGGACAAGAGAGTGATCTTATAAGGGTTCTTTTTTTTACCTTTTAAGGTACGGAACCCTAAAAACTGAGTGCTGCGGTGGCGGCCCCCACTTACGCACAGTAAGTCGTGAGTTCGAACCCAGGCAGACGCATTACTTAGTGTAGTTTATTTCATCACCACTGCTCTCAAAACGGTGAAGGAAAACATCGTGAGAAAACCGGCATGTCCTAGAAACAAAAATTCAAAGACCACGCAGGCCCCAGTGAGGGTTGGTAGATGTCACATACATCTACCAACCCTCACTGGTGTCTGCGTGGTGCATTATATAATAGTAGGCCTTTCCCTCTCCTAATGGGAGGCCGTGTATCCCACCAGTGAGAACATTATAAACTGACTATGTTTATGCTTATTCTTAGACAGTGTTTTTTAAGGAATGGAAAAATCCCTGGGATTCTTAGCTAAATAAAATTAACCCGTTAATCACATTCAGCGTATGGAAGTAATCACTGTTACCTCTGACCTACACACATACCTGGGTACACATATCCCTAACACCTTTGGAAGAATCAGGCTTGATGTTACATACTTTACGCTATTTGGCTTTAAACTAAAATAAACTTCCTCATCACACCAATATGCACCAACTCATAAGGACCAACGTCACAGCTACTCAAAGAGCTAGCCACTTTCCTGTAAAACCTTCAACACTTTCAGACCAAGAGCTGCAAAATTGAATTTTCCCATCAAGTAAGCTATTGGATATTTCTTCTAACTGATATAGAAACATAATACAATATCAGTAGAGTTTTCCCTCTCACGTAGTCGACGTGACGATCGGTCACGCTTGGTTGCTGCGACTTTGGTCCATGCTTCAAGTTGCGTTGAAATAGCGAATAGCTTTGTTGCTTTGGATGTTGCATTAACATAAGTTGTGGTGTCAGCAAGACGTGTTGACTGGTTTTCCTTGTTGAAAGTTACGTATCTATGTTTTTTTTAAACTTGGTGATTAATAAAACGAATAATGCAACAAAGAAATTAATCAGTGCTGAAGCTGAAAATCAGCCAAAAAAAAATTACGAACGATAAACGCAACAGCGAAAAAGAATGAAACCAGTGACTATTACTAAGGAAGAAAAAGTACTACTAAAGACAAAGTAGACATGCTGCGAAGAAGAAGAAGACATGCTGCGCTGACCCCAAATAAATTGCTAGACAGGAGAATACATAAATTGCCAGTTGTCGATATAATGCTGTGAACTAAGATCATTTACATACAGTTCAGACTCCAAGTCAAGATATCGCTGGCTTGTCTTACTCCTTAGAAAAAAATGCTGAAAGAAATCAAGTAGTCGTCAACTCTCATAAAGTCTAGACAGACACAGACATAATCAACGGAAAAGTAATCCAAGAAGTATCATACAGGTATCTATTAGACCACTACCTACTTAACACAAAAATATCGTTGTCCAAGGGACAGAGTACACCCGACACCGGTGACCGCAAACAGGGACCGCTGACCACAAACTGTAGCGTTGACAATGTGCCAACGTGTGGATTACTGGCACCCGAGCAGCCGAGCTCTTCAGCCGAAGTTGGAGGCAAGTGTTTTAAATCTTCTCAATGGAAATAAAAGTTAATTTAGATGTTCTGCTGCAGTAAACTGCGTCATTGACGGTAGTGAACCTTGGATTGAAAAGTTTATACACGTGTCATTGTTGCACTACAGTAAATTGGTTGCATAACTTACTTAGTATGAAGGATTTTTCCAAGGTTTTTTCTTAAAGGATATTTCATCCTAATCTCTTTACCTCTGAATATGTGAAGAAAATATGACAGCAAGGCAAGGTCAACAATGCAATTAATGTTGTTGAATTGTCAAATGAAAGGACATTGCTTATGGAAGTGCCTTACTGAACATTATATCTCATGAAAATAGCTGAAAAACTACCGAAACTCGAGCGTCACCATGTTTTTTCAGTGCAGTGCAGTCATCATCGTCATCTGCCTATTAATGTTCCCACTGCTGGGACACAGGCCTCCTCTCTATGAGAGGGAATGGGTTATAATCCAGCACGCGGGCCCAGTGCGGATTCAGATGTCAGGTGTCTTCGAATTGCAGTGCAGTGCATTTTACCATAATAATGTTTTTATTCGATTTTCTGAAATAGTTAATTTAATCATGTTAATTAAGCATCTATGTTAATTTAATAAAATTAATTATGTCATAGGATAAATCTCTGACAGAGGGTTAGCCTGGTGACCTGTAATAAAGGTTTTACCTAAAACAGACCGTCTCTATGTTTATTGAAAATTATTTTATAATCAAAGCAAAAGGCTAGCAATAAAAGCAATTTCAGACCATTATAATTTCAGGATTCCTTCGATGTTTTACTTCACAGCCCAGTGCAGTTCTAGATTACCTACTTGCCAGTTCAGCACACACAATCAGTTAGCCCGAGAATACCTTAATCACGGGACCATCACAACAATCCGCTTGAATACCACACATTACTAAAAGTCAGTTTTGGTAGCTTACGTTGGTTATGTTGGCACGTTTTCAATGCCCGGAGTGGGAACAGCGCAGTGGCAAGCTTGCGGTTACCTGCCGTCAGTCTGCATTGCGTGAAGTCAGCGAAAACAATTTCCAGTTTACACTGGTTTACCCATTTGCTTGGGTGACAAGTTTAAGCTAGGTCTGAGCTGCATAGTGTAAGAGCGAAACAAATGGCAATCGTTTTCGAATCGTATTCATCTTTAATGACTTTCGACTTTTGACTTCATGCCTTTCGCTAGTTTATGTCATTCCAATACATTTTTGACGTTCCCATCATCATTATAATTTGTTTTGTTAATGGTCAATAGGAGCTCGTTGCTATATTATAACAGCCGCTCGGGTCGATCGTTAGGTTAAGCCGTGCTTGCCTAGGTTGGTCTGTGGATGGGTGACCGCACATTACATACCGAGTTTCCTCCGTGCCTCGGAAAGCACGTTAAGCCATTGGTCCCGGCTGTCATTTGTAGATCTTTGACAGTCCTTAGGTAGTCAGATGCCCAAAAAGTCTAACAACCAGTCTTACCAAGGGGTATCGTATTACCCGGTACTAACTGGATTGTGGAGGTCAGATAGGCTAGGTTGTGGGGGTTTATTATTATATATTATTTTGTAGTTTATATTTGTGTTATATATTTTGTCTTCTAAGTATGTAAGTATATTCTTATATTGTTTGTTATATTTAAATTCTTTAAGTTTTTATGTATTCTATTTTCTCATCTTTTACACACTATGTCTATCTACATCTCTTTTTATCTACTCTCCTTTCGCAGGTATGCTGGAAGAGATTTCTTTAGAAATAAGCATCACCTTTGTACCTATTTTTCTATTCCTTTCTTCTTTTCTGTATTTAGTGTGTACATAAATCGTTAAATAAATAGGCAGTCGCTCCATGTAAAATACTGGTATTCGGCTGCATCCAGTTAGACTGGAAGCCGACCCCAACATAGTTGGGAAAAGGCTAGGCATATAATGATGAATGATCAAGTTATCATCATTCTTCCTGCCCTGGTCCCATTCTACAACACATTTTCTTCTTACATTCTCTCCTGTCAGATGCCATGGCATCATTTACTTCTTTCTGTTTCGCATATCATGTCATATTATGTCATAACATTCTTTCAATCTTCGATTTGACATAAAATAAAGGTAGTCACACGACAACATGTTACGACAAAGCTGTACCTACCACAATTGCCTATTTATTTAAATAATTTAAGAATATTTCCCTTAAAACAACAAAGGTACTTAAAGTTAACGATAACTGGCTATCACACTTGAGGCCTAAATGCCGTTGCTGGCATGGTTACAACGTAATGAACTTTTAATAGTACGTAACACGTCCAATTAATTCAATGTGGAAAGTTTTTACCGCAAGCTCCAATAAATTAATGGTGCGATATTTATTGGTATCGTCAGCCAGAAACTATTACGCGTCTGAAAAAAAAAACTATTTATAGCACCAAGTTAATGTTTCTTTTGGTTTTCGAACACAACAATGTCGTGACAACATTTTGATGAGAAGTAATTAGATCAGCTGTTTTAATTTTAGTCTGCTAATCACAGTCAGTGCTAGGAACCATGAGTTTAAAAAGTCCTTTATGGAGACAGGACCAGGGAGATGTGCTAAGTTGCGCAGCCATAGATGTCTATGGTATCAACCAGTAGGGTCGTTTGATTTTCAAAGCAGAGCTTGGTTTAGCCCTAGTGAAAAGGAATAAACGAAGCTAAGTTTTTTACGTTCACATTTAGCGCATAGTCGTCTGGGGAATGACGATCCTTAGTAATGAGGAATACAACTCGAACAGTATTAGAAAAACGCAATTTCATAGCACACCTTAATTTCTGATAGTACTCTTTCTAGTTCTACGTAAAAGGCAGGATTACAAGGCTAAAAAGATCAGCTCAACTCCCAACAAGCAAAGCTTAGAAGCTACCAAGAATTGCTTTAGTAATTTGAGGCGTGACTGAAAATGATGCATATAATTTTACATTTAAAGTTTATACATCCTAAGGGAAAGGAGTTGTCAGCTCAGATATCACGAGAGAGCGTGGTAATCCAGTACGTGCTTCAACAAAGTTATTTAGCTATGATGTAACAAAAGCCTTGTCAGAAACCCGACTTGCAGTTTTCGGAATGGAATGAAATATCAAACTATATGGAGTAATGCTTTTGGGAAATTATGTGGAGATACGAGTGTTTTTAAGCTTAATGCATGTAAAACAGGAAGATTTTCCTAGTGTATTTCGTTTTGTTCAAACAAAATGGAGGATAGTGTTTTATTTTTCTACAAAATAGCAATGGGAATTCCAATAAGAATAAAAAAATTGCCAATGATTTTTGTCAAATACCGTACATCAATTTAATAGTCACACATACAACTCAGCTTAGGTTCTCTCCATAAAGCAAATCCACTCTATGGTAGACAGAGGAATAAAACCTCTGGTGGATCTCAGGACCCGTTGTGACATTTGATTGTATGCACCATGGTCAAAGTGTTCAAGTGGGCGCTATCAAACCATAATGAATTGTGGAGTTATTTGATTTGTTGTCGCAATTGAAAATGTTATTGGTATTTAATTATGCAATTGTCAGCCTTTGTGCTTCTGTAAAATATTTTTTAACACCCTTGCTCGTAAAGCTGATGTAATTCCACCGGTTTTAAATATGTAAAACGGGTCATAAAAAACGCGTGTGTTACCAAAGCAAATAGTTAAGTTATAGTCCATACAAATTCCATAACAGTATTATTTGCCATTTCAAATATGGAACTGATCGCCGCCGCGCGACTCCAGCTAGTGAACAGCGCGCTGTTGCTATTCAAATTTCGAACTAATCGCCGCGCGGCACCAGTCAGTAGGCAGCGCTAGCGCGCTGTTAAAATGGCGGGAAAGCAACAGTGTGCATTCACAGATTAAGTTTACATAAAATAAAAAACAGTTTATTCGGTAATTTAAAAACTTGGCTGCATGCTCTAGCGTCTTTGCCAACATTTTCACGCAGCCACGGTAGAAAATAATCCTCGCGCCATTTTTCTCAAATTTTCTTTTCTTTGTACCTACTTGTATTGTGAATATCTTTTTTTTTCTGATTCCTCGCAAATGTGTTAAAAAACGTCGTACGATATATACGGGCGTATTGGTTATAACATGCTCGGCTCAATTACGCCCTCGCCTTCGGCTCGGGCTGAAATTCCGCCTCGCATGTTATAACCATCTTAACGCACTAATATCGTAATGTACTATAATAAGTGTTGCTATGTAAATTATCAGGTACCATTTTATTGATGAAAACTTACAAACTTACTTTACTTTTTACTTATAAAAAAAATATTTAATTTTATATTATATATTATTTATAGTATAATAAGTAGGAAGTATTTATATATAAAATTGAATAAGGAAGCTACATCTGCAAACAAACTGCTTTACAATATGATGACAGAAGTAATATATTTTGTAAAATGATGTCGTCACTAATAAACACTTTTTTTATTTACTTTATGTGGTCATGATAACAAAGTAAGTGATACTGTTATAATATTTTTGACCTACATGAAATATAAGACTTTTTCAGCAAAATAATTATTGAAAGAAGTGTGTAGCTTTGGACACAAGACCAGAGTCCCTATTGTGTAAACTGAAATAAAATTATTTAAAACCATGTTGACTGGCTCTACCATACCATACTGACTCTAGCCATAAGCTACATGAAGTTTATGCACATTAATTGATTAAATGTTTGGTAAATAAATATTGGTTAGTGTTTGTTTGTGTTTTGATTAATTAATTAATTATTTTGAGGTCAATGCTTACGAGGTCAATAGAGTGTTATAATTACAATACAATTGGTAGTAAAACAGGTAGTATCTGTTTAATTGGGAATTAATGTTTGTGTAGTAAAAACTCATGTAATTACTGTCTAAAACAACAAACATGTCGAATTTTATCTATATTTCACCTATTAATTGATTTAGTAAACTGTAAACAAAGTGGTTTGTTTAAAGTATTTTTTTACAGAATTTCCAGGATTATACACATATTTAGATTAGAACTATTGAAAAAAAAAGGGATTCATGCTGCAACGACCCAAATTAAATTGTAATAAGCGCAACAGAATGATAATTTCAGGATATAACACATCGTTTTGTATAAAACATAATAGTTTTTATGAATTTCCTCGAAAAAATAAATAAACAAAAGAAAAACAAGTCATTCATCACCCAACGCTGAAAGATAATATTTTTTTTTGTAACTCGAAGAAATAAATAAGAAAAGGTACTGAGCAAACAATAAATTGTTTTGTCAAAATAATCTGACGAGATTGTCTCAGTCAGGGACTCATCACGTGCACTTCGAATTACTATTGTTCTCAGGGCAAAGGGATATTTAAGTATACAGTGACCACAAATTATTTTAATAATTTAATTAATAAATGTAAATTGTATCGTAACTGTAAGTAATCATCATGCTGCCTGCTATTATCCCAATTTATTTTGGGATCTGGGCAGCATGTATTCTTCTTCCATACTATTATTCATATTCCATATTATCTATAACTTAAAATTTAAGCAGTCGCCTATTCACAAATTGTATCGTAAATAAACTTCTAATTAAGCCTTTTTTCAAAAACAAAATAAAAATAAAAGAATACATTTTTACCAAACTGAAATTGTAGAACCTGTGTCTGACATCTCATATGAATCTGTTTAAGTTATAATGAAATATTTCATTTTAAGTTTGAGAAGAAAATAAAAACAATTTCATTTTTAACTTACGGATCACTTTATATAAAACACAACGAACGCCTGTAAGGAATAGACAGAATAATGATAATCCATTCAAGTAGCTTTTAATTTCGCTAGTTAATTAATTAGAGTAAATTAGTAACAACTCTATAAACACAGAAAACTACCATTTTTTGTGCAAAAGTAATTCCACTTTGTTTATTTTTATTTATATAGCATCCTGCGTTTTCTTAAATCATGGTGACATAAGTAATCCACCAGGTACAGGTGGCGGCCTCTATTGTTAACTGAAAGCTTTTGTCTCAGCACAAAAGGCCAGCCGTGAAATAAAGTCTAAAAATCAGTTCAGTTTAATTATTACAAACCCTTCTGTTAGGCTTTGTTTCGCTTATTTTAATGCTTATTGAGATTTTTGGACCCCTTTCTTCCATTGCCAAATCTGTTTGAGTTTTTAATCCGATTATTTTTTCTAGTTGTGTTATTTTTCTAACTGTGTTTTTTTGAAAAAAAAAATAACATACTGACCGTCTAGTCTTTCATTTCTTTCAGTTCATCTAATAAAAGGTTGTGTGGTAAGATGGCCCATTGTACACAAGTTAGAAAGAAAGAAAAAAAAGAAAAAAAAAAGATACAAAATAAGGAGGAAAACATAGTATGTGCTGTGTGCCTCATGGCTGCGCCAAAAAAGTCCATTTCAGCATTCATGCCAGACAGGTGATGCTGTCTGACGCTGGTCTTCCAATGAACCTTGAGGGGGAAGTGACGGAAAACAGTTTCAAACAAAATGTATAAATAAATGGTGACAAATAAATATATAACGAGTAAATTAACTAAATGTGTATTTGTGAGTTCGGTTATAGAAGAATGTAAGTATAATAAGTATTTTGTTGTGTTAGAAAGTAACACTGATAACAATAAATAAAAACAGAGATCAGTTTCTAAACCGTATTTTAGTTTTAACGTAAAACAACTACCTATAAGAAATATAATATGAACTAAGTACTTACAAAGAAAATATATGACGTGTACCTATGTGTGCAGGCTAAACAAAAACAAAATGAACCTATTTAAATAGGTACAAATTAGGACATGGCGTGTTTCTGTCTCGCTTCCAACCTACCCTCCCGCCACCGCACGCCCTCGCCTGCGCGCGCGCCGTTGAACATACGATACGACCATCGCCACATTTCTCCCGTGCACAGCGGTGCCAGTGGTGGCGCGGCGCCGCACGAGTCTTGGTGCTCACGCGACGCGTCCCGCGTGATTAGTTTCAAATATGATATTTATGTTGTAAATATGTTAGTCCTTTTGGTATTTAAGTGGTGTGCAATAATGCGTGTTTATTATATAAGTCTACGCATTATTAAGTATTTTTTTGTTAATAATACAGGGTGTAAACAGACTTATCACGAAACAGTCAACCAAGTATTCTGTACATCATACCTATTTAGTAACTTTATCCAAA
The DNA here is from genome assembly GCA_941918905.2 of Xestia sexstrigata. Lineage (NCBI taxonomy): Eukaryota > Metazoa > Arthropoda > Insecta > Lepidoptera > Noctuidae > Xestia > Xestia sexstrigata. The sequence continues at coordinate 20,069,901 of OW799209.2, forward strand.
AATTATTGCTGGGAAACGACTTTTTTTGGTGGTGAAAAATCACGATTCACGGTAAAACTCAATGTACCGCACTCAAAACTTTGTGCTGATGGATGGATTGAATAGTACGGAGTCGTGGAGGTGTTTAAAGTCAAAATCTTACATTAAAAACATGTATTAAAAAAAACATGTTGAAAAGTTGTAACTTTGACACCAATATCTCCGTAACTAGAAGGTTCCCATGTATGGTCTAGAACAAACATGATCGCAAAGACGAGGAAAACAAGTGCCTTTCGGCTTCGTTATGAGTCTTTTTACACCCTTTTTATTTATTTTTTTTACTTTAATGTTTCAGATTCCTCACAACAACATTAAAATATTATAACGTCAGTAATTCCCAACACAAAATAAACGCAAACGTTTAATACAGAGTCCAAAACAAAACCTTTTCACATCATGCCTATATTTTTAACTATCGAATCGAACCAGTCATAGCAATTCCCGAATTAATTCCGAATGCCAAAGCCACTACACAGCGATCATAAGGAGCTCTCCACATGAGTGGCGGGCACTTGATCCATCCGTACTCAAACCTGCTTTACGTCCCAGTCGAACTTATTGTCAGAATTCTAAGTTCTGAGGTTATTGTAGATGACATATTGTCAAGGTTATCGATATTGTTTTGTTGGATGAGTAGTTGGGGTACAGCTTCTTCTTTGAGCCAAGTTTGTTTTTCTGATCTAATCATAACAAGTTCTAATTCTACAACATTATTATTTTGAATAAACACTATAATTTGATTATTTTATTTGCAATTCGAGTCTGCCGTAGTTGAATATGACCACTTGTTTATTGCGTAGGTACGTAACTATTAGTATTTGAATAAGTATAGGCGTGATCTTACCTTTCAAAAGTCGCTGATTCGATCCCCGCTCGGAACAAATATTTGTATGGCCTACAGATAGTTGTTCCGGGTCTGGCTATTTGTGTATGTGAGTTTAAATGTTTGTAAACGCACCCACGATGCAGGGGACATTCCCAATATGCGGCAACCATTTTTTAAGTGAAAACTTCTTTAAGCGCGTTGAGCACTTTTGGGTGAACAAAAATCATGGAACTCGCATCATCGTTCGTTTGTGCTCGATAAAACTCGAGAACGGCTGGGCCGATTTAGCTGATTTAGGTTTTGAAATGTTTGTCGTAATCCAGGGAAGGTTTAAACGGTGAGAAAATAAAAAAAGTCGACGATACAATTCACAAGTTACTTAGTTTGCACTTCTATCGGCAGGTTCCCAAAGACTGCCACGCATGTTTTTTTTTTTTTGTATAAAAAACTCCCACAGTCAGAATGTTTTTCTTAGTAGTAATACTGCACATCTTTCTTGCAATGCCACCGATATCTAACATTACCCGCAGTGCTGAAAGCCACTGGGTTTTACGGTACCGGTAATTTAAATGACGCATAATTAACAGGACTTCTAACGCAGGGTGATAAAAGAAAACGTGGGAACGTGGTAACAACGTGGTAACGTCGAAATATTCTCTAGAATAATGTGTAGCTTCACTTTATTTATATGACATTTACGTAAGGGAACCGTGTCTTGAAAAATCACAGAAATTTTCTAAATTGGAAACAAAATTCTGTATAACATACCTACATGTGAATTTTAGTTATTATGTTCCAGGAGTGATGTATATCTGACTTTGTATTACTTATGTTGAATTTTTTAACATAAAAAAACATGATTAAATTAGCACCAAACTCTTTCAAGAAATAAATTCTATACTAGAATTTGACCCGAATCGAACAAACAAGAAAGATCATTATTCACAAACTAGCATCCACAAAATACTAACGTAGTGTAAGTCCAAATGTTTTCATTCAATTAGGATGTAACAAGAAGTTCGGAATCGTCAGAAGTTAGTACGGGTTCAGTGTTGATTCTACTGTAAACTAAGTAACTTCCAACTCTTTTGTGGTATTTGATGTTACGGAAAATATGAGAGCTTGCACTGCAGAAAGTTTGCAAGATGTCTCTCTCGTTTTTCTGGTGTACTTTTGAAAGTTGTCCAAGTTGTTTCTATAGAAAATTATGCTGACATTTTGTAATGATTTTGTTGCTGTTTTGAAACGAAGCCAAGTCATAGGTGTCTCTAGTTCGAAACAAAGACACGAACCTCGGATTTTTTGATTTATGTGCCTATTGTATTATTATCACTTGCTTTGGTGAAGAAAACCAGCATGCTTGACAGAAATTACTCGACAGTATATAAAGCCACAGCATAAAAACTCTGACACTAGGTTAGGCACTTATAACCACACGATCGTGGGTATTCACTCGAAGCGAGAAGCACAGGACTGGTCGATGCGGTAACGCTGTGGAGAAGCCTATGGTTGGTTTAACGCGCTTATTTCAGAAACTACTGGTTCGCATTGAAAAAATATTTCAGTGTTGTTCCATTTACGGAGGAAGGCTATAGGTTATAAAACATCACGTTACAACCAGTAGGAATGGAGCATCAATACAAAAGTTGCAAAAACAGCGGACACTTATTTATTTAGCTTCCATTGCTTGCGGTGCGTAAACGGTTTAAGTTCGCACTAATCATGTAGGTATGACGGAATGGTTCGTCTTAAAAAGTAAAAAAAAAAACAATAATTTATGCCGTATACTGTCATTGTTTCTAAGAATTTGATCCTTATTAGCGACACTATCGAATGGTGTAATAATACAGAGTGTTTTTTTGTTAACTCAATGAGTTCGATTCCTGGCTAGGAATATTGATTTTAAAAATATCTAATGCTGCCGTTTTAGTTTTCATCAAAATCGGGATCGAGACTCCTTTGAGTATTTTTCGCCATTCCTCATAGTTTCGGATATGGCCATCCACGCCCACTTGAAAAATTCACCCTGTTCAAACATTTCACTAACGAAATTTTTTTACCAAAGATCGCCTCATATGTCATTCCACGGTTCCACCTAACCTTCGCAGTATGCATCAACACAATCCGATTATAACCAAATAATGCGCCACATCACCGCAACAATACCCCTATTACCTAACTAACAATACAATCATCAGGTATTCATTCAATCCATGTATCAATTAGCCCTCGGTTAATAGATTATTAATGTTCATTCGACATGAGCTGTTGTGTTAAATATGTTCATTCATAGTGTTTGTTGATTCCATGGGGATTTTATGGCGTTGGGGTTTCAGTGTGGTTTAATTTCAACTCAAAATGATATCCACCAACGAAGGTGGTGAATAGCCCGTTTGTTCTCGTAGAGAGGAGGCCGGTGTCCCAGCAATGGGAACGTTCTAAGCTTACTATGTTGTACTACGCCCCAAAATTAACTTATTCTTATTCTTTATTGCACTCAAAACTTTTAAAGAAGTGTGGATAAATTAAATGGTAATGTACGAGTATGTAATGGTGGTAGAATGTCGCCAAAGCATGTGAGTAACCAGAACTGCTGGTCTACCATGTCGTGTTCAAGTAGTATTGTTTTAATATCATGTGTCTAGAGTGAGAATGAGATGGCACTAGACGTCGTCTATAGGTCCGTCTCTTTCCCACACTTGGGAAAACAATAATGTTTTAAGAACTGAGACATTTATAAATATTTTCTTGAGATCCAGAGGGGCCTACACTTTATGGGATTCTATCAGCGACAAACGATAGTAGAAATGTAAAAAAATTAGGTATTGGATTAACAAAAACAGTCAGTCAGTCCTGTTGAAAGCCATTCCAGGAGTATAACGCTTTGAAATCCCTCAAATCGAGTACTGAACTAGAGGTGACTTGCTAGATGACGAAATCAGTCAATACTTTTGATTGAGTGATTTTTCTTAAATTTTTTTTAAACGATTCTGTCAACAAAACAGCAACTCAATTGACTAAAACCATGTTTTCAGTACCTACGTTAAAATGATGTCATACAAAATACACTCGTAAATTCTTGGCATCGTCACAAGAAAGCAATTTATTATCAGTTTAGCGATGTCATCCCCCAGACGGTACTTGGCGGTACCTCTATCTGTACAACAGGATAACTACTTGCGTATTGTATAGACGAGGCTGCGTTATTTGCTCAGCCGTTTGTGTTGTGAGTTTGAGAAACTGAGGATAGATGGCGCTGTTTGAAATTCTAAAGATTCTGCTGAGCTTTTTGCTGAAATAAACAGGGTTTTCGTTGTAATTTTATTGATTAGACAAATGGTTGTAAAATTATACTAATGAAGAATATGTTGATTTAATAGATGGAGCTTGTAGCAGTTTCGGTTAATTGATGCGTGTGTTTTAGAAACGGCTGTTTCATAGATATTGGCTTCTATCAACAATTAGCAAATTGAGCAAATTGTTGATCGAAGGATATTGGTGTCGATTCTGTTAAGCACAAACTAAACTTAATTTAGGCTATTCTTATCTTTTACTAAAAGGCAGTGCAATAATAGGACGGCTATAGCTATGAACTAAGTTAGAGATGTCAAATTAGTTTATGCCTTGCGCTTCACCGTGTTTTAGTCGACATGTTTTCACGTGCACCCTTCATTTGTACGGAAATATTAGTTCCGACTAAATTTGACAGCTCTAAATTACGTCCGTCTCTTTCTCGTTTTATTAGAGAGAAAAAGATAGCAGTAGCCTAAATTAAGTTTAGTTTATGCACAACATAATCGACACCATTATTTACTTAAACTAGTTTATGCCTTGCGCTTCACCGTGTTTTTAGTCGACATGCTTTTACGTGCACCCTTAATTTAAAAAAATGATGAAATATTATATTTTATTATATGGAATGGAAATATGTATATATATATATATATTATAATATAGTTCAATTAAATTTGACAGCTCTAAATTACGTCCGTCTCTTTCTCGTTTTATTAGAGAGAAACATATAGGAATAGCCTAAATTAAGTTAAGTTTGTGCACAACAGAATCGACACCATTGTCTCGATAACTAAACATTTACAGCCAAATATTTAGGTACTAACTGAAACAAAGCTGCCAGAAATGATGACTGAAATATATAAAAAATATATACGAGTAGTACTAAAATCATCAAAAGTAATAGAGATTGTTTGCTGTAATAAATCATTTAATTACAGACCGAATGCATTAATGTCATTATACAATAAACGTTTCTAAATGATAAATGTTGCTTATGTCAAGTATCGATTATGTAATATGTTATTTATAGCAACTAATGATTATAACAATTGTTGATATGGAAACTCATTTTATGGCAAAAAAAGTTATGACTAATAAGTTGATATGACAAGCGTTATTAGTATAAATGATAATAGTGCAAGTAAACATTATGAGTGGGGTCGATTATGGAAAACAATAATAGTACAAATTATTTTAAGGAAAACAAGATAATACCTCGTCAAACAGACTAAGGCCCGTTTTCTTTAACTTACTTACGTATAACTGTCAGTTAATATGCCACGTCTCTTAGCTATCGGTATCTCTATAAACAAAGTTAGCTTGAAATATCCTATCCGCGTCACCACCTTTCACTTGATTCATAGCAAATTCAAAGAAAACTTTTCTGTGACATTTTGTTACTAACCGTCCCGTAAGCAAAATGTCAAACAGACAGAGATAGCAACCTACCAAGTAAGTTCAGTTAGTTCTGTTATTGAAAAAGGCCGTAAGTAATTATTACATTATACATACGCAGGCGCATTACTTTGTGTAATTTTTTTTCATCACCACTGCTCTCAAAACGGTGAAGGAAAACATCGTGAGGAAACCGGCATGTCCTAGAACCAAAAATTCGAAGACACGTGACATCTACCAATCCGCACTGGGCCCGCGTGGTGGATTATAGCCCATTCCCTCTCATGGAGAGGAGGCCTGCGTCCCAGCAGTGGGAACATTAATAGGCTGATGATGATGATGACCTACGATCTACGTGAACTATCACAACATTTTACCATTAGCCGGATTTCCATCTAACGTCCACCAGTAATTATAATTCAACCAGCTTTTCATTTTACACTATAATAGTCACACAGCCAAAATAACGTGTTCATTGAAAATTATTTATTACGACCATTTTCGATGTTCAGTTAACAAAGTGCCCGAAAGCCTGAAACCAGTGGTAAAATACGAATGGCTAAAATTAATTCCCAATTGTTGGCTTTATTTAATTCTTGTTTATAAACGGCTAATTACAGAGAGATTAGCAATATTTCCTATGTGAATGGAGCTTAATATACTTCAAATGTGATTTATTCGTTAATTTGCTGTGAAAATGTTGATATAATTACTTACTTATTTCTGGTTTGTTAGCATAATCAGCCTAAAATGTTCCCACTGCTGGGACTTACATCTTCCCTCTTTGGGAAGGAATAAGCTTCAACACGAATTCAACACGTGGGCTCAGTGTGGGTTAGTACGTTTTCGAACTTTTGGTTTGGGTTCCTCACGATATTTTTTTCTTTACAGTTTAATATTTACTAGCGGACGTCACGCGGTTTCACCCGCGTAGTTCCCGTTGCCGTGGGAGTACGGGGATAAAATATAGCCTATGTTACTCGCTGATAATGTAGCTATCCATTGCTGAAAAGATTTTTCAAATCAGTCCAGTAGTTTTTAAGTTTATTCTTTACATACAAAATACAAATCTTTTAGTATAGATTTATTTATTTATAACACTTCAAGCACAAAGTACAGAGGCGGACTTAATGCCATAGACATTTTCAGTCAGTTAATCTTTGGGTGATGCAAGAAACAATTAGTGGTAGATGTATTTCTGAAAATAATTTTAATTAATACTAAGATAAACTACAAGGAAATTTAAAATACTATAAGGAAATTTAAAAAACTATGTATTTATAGAATTTGACATATATATGTCAAATTCTATAAATACATAGTTTTGTGAGCTGTGGTGATGAAATAATGAGGCTCGCTGGATTCGAACCGACATACCAATCTTAGGTTGTGGCTATTAGGTACCACTGGACCACAACTGACTGCTTTTTTTTACGGTTCCGTACGTCTCAATGAAAAAACGGATCCCTTATAGCCGTCGCGTCGTCTTTTTTAAAATCAATGTCCTCCAAGTCTACTGGACCGATTAAGCTGAAGATTTTTATGGCTTTTCTCAGAAAAACCCTATAATCTTCAAGCGTAGAGGCATTCCAGAAAGTGATCGCCAAAGATGAGCGTTTCAGACTAAAACAACATTAAACATACTTCATCCAACCTAATAAATAAATATCGCTGGACATTACAAACAACGCCATCTAGTGCCACACTAAGCAACGAGGCTTGTAACACTTTTTTGTTTGTAAATACATACTTTTTATACATATAAACATCCATGACTCGGAAACAAATGTCCATGCTCACTACACAAATATTTGCCCCTACCAGGATTCGAACCCGGAATAGTTCTCGGATATATTGAACGATCAACTAGGTACTGCAACCACTTGTTTGTGGCAATATATCAATCACTAAGCAAAGGCAGGTACAGGTACGATAAATTTAAACGTAAGTACCCACTTTACTTGGGTGCTTCGTTTTTCTAGAGAAATCCGTTAGTTTCAGATCCATTTGGTGCGCTTTACAGAAAAAAAAATTCTATTTAAACTGTAGTTACGTAAGTATATTCAACCTCCAATCAATAATGCTTTTGCTAGTCGATTTTATGTGTTTTTAGGACCTTTTCTGGGTGATAGACTTAACAAGAAACTAAACTTCTATAGTCTAAGTTATAGGAAATGTTTTTTTGTAATGTCGGATTATTTAGCGATACTTAATTATACGGACATAGAAAAACTTCTAGAAGTCCTGGTGTGATTATGTTATTCCCTCGTCTTTAATTGTACATAATATGTATTTACTTAACTTAGTTTTAATGTTTAATGTTTATTGTGTTTTAATGTTTATTGTACCAATTTGATTATTCTTATTAGTTGTTAAAAGATTTTTTTTTATAACATTGACTGTCCTAGTTAATTTGTGCTATGTGTAAAGTGATGGCCTGAAACACAGGTTTAAATAAACCTAGATCGGACAGGTCGCTAACAAACATTTGAATTCCACATTATCGTTTCTTGCAACTGTTAAATATATTTTAGTTATAGTTTACTTTTATGCACTAATTATATGTTTCAGAAATAACACTACTGCACTTAAATGTACATTTTTGTAAATCTCTTTTAAATAAATTATTCTTATTCTTATTCTTAATACACAATGTTTTCATACATACACATTCTAATTATAACACGCACACCACAAAACTGTTTTATGTCCGTCACATCACATCTCAGGTCCAGTTCAAAACCAGCGTCGGGCACTAGCTGCTGTTCAGTTTGTTAAAGTTACCATGACGTCTTAAAGCAGGATTGATTTATTGTCATTCCTGTGAGAGAAAGCGACAGCGCTATGCAGGGTGTCTAGCGCCATCTCTTTCCCACACTGGAATAAAAATAAAACGATCCTGCTTTAAGATGTCATGGTAGGCCTCCTGGGTCTATTTGGTGCTGCCGTGAGACACACAATATTATCTCTCTTCTTTTTTTCTGCTTGGTTTTTATGTCTTTTATTGTGTAGTTTTAAGTTTTTTTTTTTTTTTTTTGTGTGCACTTGCGCTTAAACCAAATAAATATGTTTTGTTTCTTCTTTCTTTCCTTAAATGATGATATTACTTCTTGACGAGTGTGCTTTAGAACAATGTTTTCTCATTCTGTTCCGTATTCGGACAAACCCTCACAAGTCCTTTTCATAACTGCTCTACTTCTGTTTTGTTTTATGTTAATTCTCCGTTTAAGCACTATTTTTGGGAAAACTTTTGACCAACACAAAGATCTCTGTGCAAGCAGTTGAATTTGTTCCCGGAAAATTTTCTTAATGACTGAATTATATTTATTTTAGAAATTCTATAAATGTTTTTCTAGCAATTTAGCGAACAAAACATTGGTTTAAATTTTTAGATTCGCTCGACTGTGTTTAAAATTTAGTCATCTTTGCCGTAACTAAAAAAAAAAACATTTTGTTGAGGCGGTTTTTCCACGAAAAACAAACATTCACTTAACAAAATCAACATCAAAATAACGTCTACCATCACGAACGACTACTAATAACACTATTAAAAGGGATAGTGATTTACTTTAGGTGTCACCGATTAACATCGAAGTGGCCAGCCGACGGCTCCGCGTATTTCAATTAGGATCCTTCGGGGCGTCTCACTGAATTATGCATAACCACTTTGATTGAAATGTTCGATCCTCTGTTAGTGTTAATTCTTTGATGTTTACTCCCGTACAGGTTGCTGAGTTATTTTAGTTATGGGTTGATTTAGTTAGTTGTGTTTTTTTAATGTTGCTAAAAATACTCAATCTCTTTATTTATTAGTTTGCGATGACCGGCTTTTGCTCGTTGTTTGGCTTGTATTCAGAAGTTATCACATAGGAATATACTACTGTATATACCTGTAGTCTTTCCTACCCATGAATTTAGCCAGGTTAAGGTCTATCCATTCAGCCGCTAAAGAGTAAAAAGGTGATAGACAGACAGATTACTGTCGCATTTATAACATTAAGCATGTATAATTATGGAGTGCGTTTGTCACCAGACGCATGAACATGGATGACAAAAGGAGTATGTAAGGGCCGCAGCAGGTGGTTCGTTCGTGTTCCACGCGCGCCTCAAAGAGAGTCAGCAAAAAGGAAGGGGTCCACAAGGACCGATGCCTGCCGGGGTTGCGGGACTGTTCGAAAGAGATACCGTGGCCCCGGAACACAAAGGGCGATGAAGGAACATGGATGGGTTTTAGTCAGTAAAAGTCTGACACTCCCTCCTGCTCCGCCCAGAGCGGGAGAAGTCATTTGATGATTTCCAATCCGACAAAAAAAAAAAAAAAGAAGGGCCGTAGCAGGTGGTGCTCTGTGATTTCTGCCCCATGGGAAAAAGCGTGGGTTTATGTATGTATGTAATTACGGGGTGTAGATAAAATGCGGTAATCCATAATTTAGTATATGGTGAATTTATAAAATATACATAAATGAACTTCCTACTTCGAAATGCTCCGCAATTTCAATATTTGTTTTGATTTCAGATTTATACAACAGACACCCAGTTTTTATTAATATTTGATGGTAAACTCTTCATACACAGAATTTTATTATTACGTTTCATAATACCATCCGATAATTATGATACGAAACGAAATTATAAAATTCATAGAAAAAAGCCTTATTATTTTTAGCTCATAATTTAACAAATTAACTTCTCATCATATGGAAGTATTTTTCTCATTATGCGTGGGTCGTGTATGAAGGAAACCTAACTCAATCCTAATTAATTGCGGCAATTAAAATGTTCCAGTTGCAGAAGTTTGGCAACATCGTACGAGTTCTACTGAAGTGGTTTATGTTCTACATCGTAGTTATAATGTCGTAGTTAATTTGTTACTTAGACCCATAGATTTAAAACTTGTATAACTTTGATTAAAAAAAACCATGCTTGTCTACTTTGGCGGATGTAAAAGAAATATGTTTAATGCATTTTCGGCATTTCTGTTGGTTTTATTTGTTGAGAACACCTTTGGTCCTCTGAGTAGGAACCACAATCGACCAAGAGAAGTAGAAGGAAGTTAATAAAATATAACTTCTATTTCACTTTTACATTGTCTTCCTTTATTATCAAACGAGTAACTAGTACTATATTCCTTTGAAACTGAAGCATTAACATCTGCAATTCTTTTCCCAATCATGTTAGGATCGGCTTTCTGTCTAATCGAATTCACCTGATTATCAGTGTTTTACATGGAGCAACTATTTAGCTGACCTTCACAACCCAGTTTACTGAGTAATACGATACCCCTTGGTAAGACTGGTTGTCATGCCACTGACTACCTGTAACGACTCCCAACGACGAATAATATCCGCATTAAAAACCATCATTCATATTATTGATGTGTAAATGTATATTATTATACATATAAACATCAATAATATATGTATGTATTTACAAACAAAAAGTATTTAAGTAGTATATCAACTATCTGGTGTCCACGACACAAGCCTCGTTGCTTAGTGTGTGTCCAGTAATATTTATATTTATTTATTTATTTTAACAACAGTTCATGCCAAAGACGTCTCGGTTATCAACAACATCTTAACACGGAAGTCTCAAAATTGTTGAATCTGTTATATAAAATAATGAGCCACTCATAAATCTCCATTAGGAACAGGATATCTGAATAACAAATGTTCAAACTAGGAAAGTTTCACCACAGATAGTCCAATTTATGCGTAAGTCTCTTAGATTAATGGGTTATAAGGCTTATTTTGTAGTTGTGTACAGCTTTATTTGACCACAAGTTGTTGTTGTTATTGCTGTTTTGTTGCTGATTGCTTGGGCTTGGGAAGTAAGACGTCAGTTAGAACCGAGTAAAGTAATGTTTTAATATTTTAATAAAGTCTACATGCATTATTCAAAATAACAATGAAATATGTGCTTTACGCTAAAAAAAAGTTTAAAACTCGTTCTTTCTCTGCCACAAAAAAAAAAAGAAAACTGTTTGTTTCAATATACATTCATCAATAATTGATAACATTAAAATAACGCTCAGACTTTGATATAGATATAGATATTTGACTCAGACTTTATGTGCGATTTAGATTACTTACTCACAGGTCTTGGCTGGAATTTATTGTTTGTTTTTTTTTGACACTCAAAAGTGCCGTAATGGTCTAATTAAAATAAATGCTTTGAGTTTGAGTTTGATTGGACCCACACGTAGGCCCCTCTTCCATTCAAAACTTTTCAACGGTAAAATAAAGGATGTAAAAAATGCCTTTTAACGAAGCCGAAAGACACTTATTTTCTCCGTCATTGTGATCATTTTTTTGTTCTACACCATACCTGGGAACCTTTTAGCTACGGAGATATTGGGGGTTTTGTAACATTTTGACAAGTTTTTTTTTAAATACAAGTTTGTAATGTGAGATTTTTACTTTAAAAACCTCCACGAACCCCGTACTATTCAATCCATTCATCAGCACAATGTTTTGAGTGCGTTCAATTGACTTCTACCACAAAACATGATTTTTCACCCCAAAAAAAAGTATAAAAAACATTGCCCAGCAACAATTTTTGCGTAAAGTTACTTGGTTTGATGTACAGAATGCTTGGTTGACGGCTTCGTGATGAGGTTGTTTACACCCTGTATACTTATTAAATGTTTCTCTTTTGTCAAGATGTTTTGTTTTCCAATCATATCATTACACCCATTTATTCGCGCGCATTAAATGGTTTCTGGTAAAGTGGACCTAAATCGTAATAAATAAAGCTCTAGAATTTGGTAGGTACCTAATTGAGCACTCATCTCAAACAAATCTTTAGTTTGACAAACTTGAGAAAATCTTGCACAAAACGTTATAACAAATCTATTTATAGTGCTGTTCAATGAATTAATTAATGATTTTGCAACACTTTACACAATATATATATATAACAACAAGTCACTATAAGTGTACCTCTATCCTCTCTGGCGTGCTGTCCGCGCTCCGTTTTACCCCAACCGCGGGTGTCCGCGAAAATTTGCACGTAATTTGACATTTTTTATAAAAACACTTGTCGATCGCAAACTCACACCAAATCATTCCTTTTGAAACCAGCGCCACCTAGCGGACGCCCATCAAACAATTTCTAATTAAAGGATTCCATGCCGTTTGATAGAACATAAAGCAACGTTCGAATACCCCAGATGAACGTAAATTGTAAAACGTGGATCGTTCAAATATTTACCGGATCCTCACCGGACGAGCCGTTTCGCGAAAATAGTTCGATAATATACGGGCTTTGTTTACGAACGGACCCGCAGGCTTTGCTTTCAATATAAATATCTCGGTTGGTAGGCAAAGGATGTAATTATTTTGGTTAAAGTTTAATTAAATAATCCATAAAATTACAGAGTAAAAAGTAAACCGAAATTTTTACCTCATTGATTTAGTGGTCGTAAGCGACGATTGCTGAGCACGAGATCCCAGGTTCAATTCCCAGGTCGGGGAAAGTGTATTGAAGTTTTTCTATCACGAACTTCTCTGTAGAAGCATCGCCTGCATTTATGGTTAATAGGCATGACGACAGTATCAAAAAATTGCAAATCTATTTAGTCCGTCAGTTAGAGTATTGGAAATTAATGGACACGTATTTTTTGTTTTTGTAAATCAATGAATATTGATAAAGATATAACGCATCAAAACTCGGGAGTGGGGCTCGTGACGTCAAAATTAGGTAAAAATTATACCTAGGCGTGACGTTTTGAGAATTTTATTTTAGCGTCATATCTTCGTCAATTTTGGTTTACGTAACAAAAGAAAAAACACTTGTCAAATATTTTTTGATAATCTAACTGACGGACTATTTCGTTTTTTTTGTCGTCTCGCCTATGCAATAGGCTCGCCCCTTATTATAATGGGACTTAAACATTTCTATAATAATAATGTTCCCCTCTCTGGAGCCCTGACCACCGGCAGCTCGGACCCTATTCCCGATGCTGGTGGGCTGTGTAAAAATGAATAAACGAAATAAAATAGTAATAGTTTTGTATTTTTGACTGAATAAATTTCAAATCAGCAGCAGTCAAAAATGTAAAACTTGAACGTATTTTCCAACCGTTTAGAGTATGAACCGAATCCAAACTGTAGGAATTATTTACAACACTCGTTTTCGAGACGGCTGGCTGTTTGCTTTTGGTGGAATGTTTTGTCAGCTCGCATCGAATAGCTCGACGTGTGAACGGTGTGCTGCAGTTATACGTCACTATTCCAAATGATACGAGTTTTTTTTATCGATTATTGGTTGTGAAAGTTTTTATTGTTAGTGGTGGAGGTGTAGATATGAAAAATTCAGTATGTTTTATTTATTTGCCACTGAGAGTCAATTTTACTGACTTAAATATAACTGTGAAAGGTGAGGTGTACCTCGGCCTAACATAGCGGGTATTTTAGGCGTGATGAGTTAGGAGCATTTTAGTTTACGAAATAATTTATATTGGGCAGTGTAATAACGTTTTTTGTTTGTTCTTGGCAGGCAGTGCATCAATCAGCATTGTTTGTCTCATTCTCTATTCGTAATAACGTAGCAAATTGAATGTAACATAAAACTGTTTAAAATCGTATCAAAAAGCAGCGTAAATGAATATTGTTTGACCACACATGAATCTGAGACGAGACTCTCACATGACTCCTTTATTTATCGCTGAAGCCTCCACTGACCTGAAGTTATTTGAATTACATGCTCTTAACGCCCAAACCGTCCCTTAGACTTCCTGACACCAAAACCGACCAGCAAACAAAATTATGACGCCCTCGAACACACCTGTACTTTACACAATGTCCTGTATTTCAATATCCCTGAGTCAGCACGCCACGCGATATTGCCCCTATCGCACCCATAAAACGTGAGAATTGAATGTTCATATTCGCGTGTAGCCTGCCAGAGGTCGTGAACATAAGTTTCAAGTAATATTTTTCTTACAATACCGATACATATTTTTATGAGGGATCAGCTATGTCATGATAAAGCCAATAAACTTGCTTCCCCAAATAAGTTTTCGCCGTTTTATTTTACGATGTTTGTCCAGTCGCTCGTATATTCTGTTGAGTTGGTTTTTCTTCAGAAAGGTACCTATTTCTAGAGAATTCAATCTGGACTTTATTTATAATTCTAGGAATTTTGTTATTTTTCTGACAATCGCAGAATCTGGAAACAAGAATTAGTACTGGAAACATTCTAATAAATAAATAAATAAATATCGCTGGACATTACACACAGCGCCATCCAGTGCCACACTAAGCAACGAGGCTTGCGTCGTGGACACTAGATAGTTGATATACTACATAGATACTTTTTGTTTGTAAATACATACTTAATATACATATAAACATCCATGACTCGGAAACAAATGCCCATGCTCATCACACAAACATTTTCTCCGACCGGTTCTCCGATTCGAACCCGGGACCCTAAGAACGTAAGGCAGCCTCACTACCGCTGCGCCATTCGGGTCGTCTGTACAACAAAAAGAATATACATTTAATGATGGATTTATTACCTTCGTTACCATAGCAATCATTGAGTTATCCTTCCCGAGTTTCAAGAGTCCCAAAATTTTCGGGACCAGGATGTAGGTACCGGAGATCCCAAGATATTCTTTACCGTTTTTATTTTCCCGTAAGATTTTTTTAGCCGTTAAATTAATTAGAACCAAGCACATAATTCTTGTTTAGTTAATCGAGTCTTAAAAATAATAATCTTCATTTTTAGATAAAAAGCTGTTTTCATAAATAAAGATAATTTTATTTTAATGTGATAATGCTTCATCTTTCTAAGTAAATAACAGTATTTTAAGCTTCTTAGTATCTGATGAGTATTAAAGAATTTGAAATTTATGTGCATATAAAACATAATAAATTAGATTCGTTTAACGTTTGAATTAAACATTAATGCATTTTAAATTGCATGTAGGTTTTTACTCCTAAATTTTCAGTATTTTCTATCTAATCAAGCGATGTGAATAAATATTTTATTAATCTGGCTTTAATTGGGAATGCTACGATCGTTAAAGTGTTGTTTTAGGGTGAGACTAGTTGTTGCCCGTGGCTTTCGTCCGCTTGAAAGTCATTTAAAAAAAAGTTTTAATAAAAATATAACTTGCCTATTTGAATCGGATTTTGTTAACTATTTCAAGGGCTTCCATTTTTTATTCACGGAGGGTCCATGCATAACAAATTTAAAAGATTTCTATAATAAAAGTAGCCTAAGTAACTCCTTATAACATCATGGGTGCTATATCCCGTCAAAATCGATACAGCCCTTTTGGAGATTAGCCGGAACAAACAAACAGACAGACAAAAAAAAGGTTTTTGTATAGGTAGGTACTGTATATACTTTCATAAGCATTCAGTAAAATGCTGCTATTTTGAAATTACAAACAGAAACATCAATTTTATTTATTTTTACAGATGACTAAATAAGGGATATTTCATAAAATTAATTACATCGAAAAACAAACCGACCCCCTCGCATCATATAACAATCCAACCAGAAAAAAACCTATCAATACAAAACGATTTCATTTTTCTCCGTTGGAGCTCTTGAACAAGAGTGTCATTGTATGTGGGTGTAAGAGCCCTTGGATCTCAACGGCTAGAGCCTACCTATAATGATACTGTGTTCTCAAGATCTCTCTTCAGCTAAAATTATTAAATGGTTTCTTGGAACTGTCGATAGTTTACCTGAATTCTTCCAAGACACGTCTATTGAATTTGGTTGTATAAGAAATCGTGTGTCTTTCTAGTACTGTCTAAGGAATATTGATGAGCATCTATCTAAAAAAAAAAGTGTAAAACAAATTCTAAACAACAAACGACCCGAACGACGACGACTCGAATGGCGAAGCGGTAGTGAGGCTGCCTTACGTTCTTAGGGTCCCGGGTTCGAATCCCGGTTGGAGCAAATGTTTGTGTGATGAGCATGAACATTTGTTTCCGAGCCATGGATGTTTATATGTATAATAAGTATGTATTTACAAACAAAAAGTATCTAAGTAGTATATCAACTATCTGGTGTCCACGACACAAGCCTCGTTGCTTAGTGTGGCACTGGATGGCGCTGTGTGTTAATGTCCAGCGATATATATTAAACTAGTTCTAAGGTGCCATAAAATATTTCTCAAAAACATCCAAGAATTTGTAAATCTTTTAGTTTAACGCTATTAAGTTTCTAAAGTTTTCAAAGACTTGGCTTTGAAATACACACATCATCTGCCTATCCTGTGCCTCAACGTTTAGTCTAACTGGATGCAGCTTAATACCAATATTCTCCATGGAGTGAGTAATGGTGATTTGGTGATGGCAACACCACCGGCACATGTGTGTGTGTGTGACCCTTTTGTAATGTACCTTTCTGACGCACACAACCCAAGCCAATAACTGAGTAACTATAATAGCTGACAACACCATAGATTATTATTGTAATTAAGTGTAACTATGAATTCGTTTTATTTTTTAAATTAAAAACTAGCTATTACCCCGCAACCTTCACCCGCGTGAAAGTATAATAAAAATATAACTTCCATAGTTGAGTCGGAATTTGTTAATAATTTCAAGGGTTTTTTTTTTTGTTTTTTTTTTTAAAAAAAAAGAAAAGGGAACTGTTCCCTTTTCTTTTTTTTAAACTAAAAGTAAGTTACTAAAACCCCTACTCTTATAACATCAGCTATCTGCCAGTTAACGTCCCGAACCGGTCCAGCCGTTACGGAGATTAGACTGAACAAATAGACAGAAAGACAAGACTATATAAAAAACAAAACGTTTTTTTTTGTGATAAGTAGGTACCATTCATGCTTTCATATGCATTCCGTAAAAAAGCTCTTATTTTGAAATTACAAACCGCCACTTTAATTTTATTTTATTTATTTTTATGGAAAATAACAGAATAACTAAGTAAATTACTCCATTTCATAACTCTGCCTCATAGTAAGTCGTCTTAAGACATACAGGCAGGTAATCTCCTAACCTATTTGAACGATCTAACGCAGTCGGCATGAACAAACTGTATGCACAAGGCTGGGTAGGCAGATAGAAGGAAAGATTTAAATCGTTAGATGTGCACTGATGTGGGAATATCGCTAGACTGGAGGTATATAAGAGCAAAGAAAGACCAAAAAAACGATAGATGGACTGTGTGAAGGGTGATATGGCACGAAACGAGGTGTCTGATGAGATGACAAGTAATGGAGAAATATGGAAGAAGAAGACATGCTGCGCCGACCCCTAATTGGTTTAAGAGCAAGAGAATGATGATTATGATGCTGATGATGGAGCTTTGAGACAGCTAGGGGGGTTGTAGCAGATCGAGGACGAGATGGTAGAACGCCGTAAGTAAATTGGCGAGTCAAAGCACACCATCGTGAGTAGTAAAATTAATGGGGGAGGCTTTTGCTCAGGACCGGAATAATATAAGCTAATAAAGAATTTCAATAACCTTCCTTCTGGCACAGTCGGGTAAAAATGATGTGTCCTTTCCTTAGGTCGTGGGGAAAAGTGATTACACTGAGAGGAGAGAGCTCACATTTTCCGCATGAGACGATCAATTTGATTCTTCATATGAGTGAGTGAGACTATACTTTCAAATGTCAATGATGTAGAAACGAAACGATCATTTTTAACGCCTTACGGGGAATCTAAAAATTTAAATCTATGCGTAGAAGGCACAGAGTAGGCGTGCGAATCTTCTAAATTTTACAAAGAAGCTGAGTCGGTGTTTGCTCAAAGACCGAGCGTCTTAGCTGTTCCGTCTAACTTTCGGTCTCGTACCTACTCTGCAGTGTGTGGTAGGTCCTACAAATGTTGAGGAGTATTTCGAAAAGTTTTGTTATTTTCAGCTGTTTCTTTTGTCTGCTATTGCTACTGTGCGTAGTAACTAGTTGGGCTCGGAGCCAGCTTGATGATGAGATTTGAAAGTAAAGAATAATTATGCATCGTCTAAGAAAATTACGTTTCTGGTAATCAAACTTTTATTTGTTGTCATAGGTAAAATGTCCGACGGAGAGTTAACCTGTAATCTGTGATACAAGTTTTACTTAAAACAGACACCAGTCACTATTTAGTGATAATTTGAATAAAATGATTTATTTTATTTTTATTAAACCTGATTTAAATTGAACACGAATAGTAATAATTACAAAATTTAAGCCAGATTTTACAAGTTAGGTTACCTACTTTTAAGTATTATACCAACAACAGTAGCTCTGTTACAACTATCATACAAACGTTTAAAATATAACATAAAATAAAATTAATAACATCGAAAAACAAACCGACCCCCTCGCATCATATAACAATCCAACCAGAAAAAAAACCTATAAATACAAAACGATTTCATTTTTCTCCGTTGGAGCTCTTGAACAAGAGTGTCATTGTATGTGGGTGTAAGAGCCCTTGGATCTCAACGGCTAGAGCCTACCTATAATGATACCGTGTTCTCAAGATCTCTCTTCAGCTAAAATTATAAAATTGTTTCTTGGAACTGTCGATAGTTAACCTGAATTCTTCGAAGACACGTCTATTGAATTTGGTTGTATAAGAAATCGTGTGTCTTTCTAGTACTGTCTAAGGAATATTGATGAGCATCTATTTAAAAAAAAAAGTGTAAAACATTCAGTCAAAAAAGTATCGGGAATGGATGATTTGTTTATGGTTCCAAATTAAAATTTTTGTTTTTTTGTAGTTGTTAGATTGGCACAACTGTTTTCCATTTTGGCGCGGAGTTTGAGTTGCATCTGTTATTTATATTAAATACAGTGCTGGTTTTAGTAATATCATATATAGTGTGTATTGCGAATTTCATAATGGACAAATATATCGAACAAAGAGTTTGTCTTAAATTTTGCATCGCCAATGGAATTTCGTGTTCGGAGTCACTGAAAATGTTACAGAAGGCTTACGGTGAATCGACTTTATCAAAAACTCGTGCTTATGAGTGGTTCAAAGCGTTCAAAAGCGGTCGAGATGTGATGGAAGATTTGCCTCGCTCTGGTAGGCCGTCAACGTCTGCAACTGAAGTTAACATCGCAAAAGTGAAGAAAATAGTGACTGAAAATCCCCATTCAACTCTGAAAAAAGTCGATCAAAAGTCAAAGTCATGTTGACTGTTTTCTTTGACTATCGCGGTGTTGTGCACTCTGAATTCTTACCGGAAGGTCTAACGGTAAATAAAGAATATTATTTGAGCGTTATGCGGCGTTTAAGAGAGCAAATTCGACGAAAAAGGCCAGATTTGTGGAAAGAAAATTCTTGGATTTTGCACCACGACAATGCGCCTTCGCACAAGGCTATCATTGTGAACGAATTTTTGACCAAACACTTAACAAATACCATCCAGCAACCACCATATTCACCAGATATGGCTCCTGCTGACTTTTTTCTTTTTCCTAAACTCAAATTACCACTTCGTGGCACCCGTTTTCAATCGATAGAAGACATAAAGGAGAATTCGCGGCGAGAACTGACCTCAATTCCGGAAGCAGCGTTTAAAAAATGTTTTGATGAATGGATTATTCGTTGGCGCAAGTGTATCGTTTCTAAAAGAGCATACTTTGAAGGTGATAAAATAAATTTGGATGAATAACAAACATTTTGTGTATTATTGATATTTTCCCGGTACTTTCTTGACAGAGTAGTACATTCGAACGGCTACGGCGTAGCACGTAGGCTGCACCGTAGCGCGTCGTAGCACGATAGCACAGTAATAAAGTTAGGGTCACCCGCACGATTCAAATTCGTCAAGCAAGTTAACTTGGTAGGTACACCGGTATCGGACAAAATTTGGAAATGTTTACTCCTAGAATGATTTGTGTGAATATTGACTATTTGATAAATACTATTACTACTTACTATTAATATTTTCTCTAATATTTTAGCTATTTACATTGCAAACTAGTTTTTATATAACTTCTTACTTATATTAAAGCTGTGTGATTACTATTATAAGTCTATACGTGAGGACTTGTAATTGTTCCTGCACCGAATCGGGCGGGAGGAAACGCCCGGGTGTTTCCACTGCGAGGATCGACCGGAGGACACGGTGGAGCACAAGGTGGAGGTGTGCCCCGCGTGGGCTGAGCACCGCCGTGTCCTCGAAGCGGCGTTTGGCGGCGGCGACCTCTCGCGTCTAGCCCTGGTGCAAGCCATGGTCCGGAGCGAGACGGAATGGGACGCCGTCACCTCCTTCTGCGAAGTAGTAATGCTAGAGAAGGAGGTGGCGGAACGTGAGAGGGAGAGAACCTCACAGCGTCCCGGCCGCCGCGGGAGACGCCCCGGGCGTCGGGGGCCACCACGTGGCCCCCGGCCACCGTAGGCGCGGGCCTGTGGACGGTGGGCTATGGGCTAGCTCGCCGTCCGTCCGTCTCATGTCGACGGCGCGTTCGTGTTCCACGCGCGCCTCAAAGAGAGTCAGCAAAAAGGAAGGGGTCCGCAAGGACCGATGCCTGCCGGGGTCGCGGGACTGTTCGAAAGAGATACCGTGGCCCCGGAACACAAAGGGCGATGAAGGAACATGGATGGGTTTTAGTCAGTAAAAGTCTGACACTCCCTCCTGCTCCGCCCAGAGCGGGAGAAGTCATTTGATGATTTCCCATCAGAAAAAAAAAAAAAAAAAAAAATGGACTTTTAGCTGTAAGTCCTCCATGTACTAAATTATTAAATACATTCAGAAAACTAAAACGGAGTGTCTTTAAGTACGTAAATAGAGGTATGTTAATAATCTAGTGAAATTTCGGATACAAATTTATTTTTTCAATCACCATTTTTTATGGGCGTTTAACGTTGACGTCTGTATCCTTGCTGGATTTGTCTAAAAAGGTGCTGGATCAAGTGGCGTGGAAAAGGAACCTCCATTCCATTTACCCATCAGAATAAGGGATAAGACAGGCTGAATTATTATGACAATATTTTTCATTCTGTCGATTAAAACAAAAAAAAAATTATAACTTCGTTGAAAAATCCGTCACTAAATCTAACCTACTATTCTACTTACCCCAATAACTCTAGACAAACAACATGCTTCGAGAAAGAAGCCCAATTAAAAGTTCCAATACTTCCGACCAAAATGAATCGCTTTTATACAGCACAGGTAAAGCCACACACACGCCAAACTACGGCATCGTTTCCCGAAATTAAAACCTTCAATTTCGGTTAAGATGCATGCACACGATCGACTTTACCGAAGTTCGTCGAAGTGAAAACTGATTCGGCTTGCAATTTTTATTAACTTTTACTAACTGTCACCAGGATTTCAAAATGAGTTTTGTTGTAAATTGGATCTCCTGTGTTTTTTTCATTACATCAACTGTATTCATATATCCGCCTCGTTGGTCGAGTGTTCGCAAGCGCGATTGGTGAGCATGAGATTCTGGTTTCAATACACGGGTCGGGCAGTGTTATTGGGAATTTCTCAGTAGCAGCCACGGAGTCTGGATTTATGCCCGGTTGATGGCAATAGGCTTGCCCCCTATTACATAGGACTTAAACATAACTGGTGAAATGTGGGTGTACTTTAGTTACACCTCTGCCTTAACTTTCGAATATTGCCGACCCGGGAATCGAATCTCTTGTCAGCAGTCACGCCTGCGATCACTCGACCAACGAGGTAGTCGCAATCATCAGGACAGTAAAAATCATCCAAATAATACACAGGTACGGTCGAACAAGCTATTTGGTTTACATTTTACAATGTAATTTGTTGGTTAAACTGTAAACTAAATAGCTTGTTCGACCGTACATAAACTCACGCCTCTTTCTCATAGGGGTTGGCAGAAACCACAGAACGCCACCTACTATACTTACTTATATCAAAATAATCTACGTGATTATGTTGTTGTTGATTCCATTACACAATAAACACTAAAACACAGTCTAAACAGGATTTTGTTAGTCTAATAAAACCAAAAAGAATGAATCAGATTACATGGATGAAAAATTATATCAACAGTATTTCAAAAGGTTTTCGGCACTTTTTCAGGCATTATTTAGGTCAAAATCTTTATGTGGCTATCACGAATTTATATGTTTCAAACATTTTTTTGTTAATCAAATATGAATTTTATAACTTTTAACTTTTTATAACTAGCTGTGCCCGCGGCTTCGCTCACGTGACCGCGTATTATTTTGACATTGTCAATGAACGAATTAATATCCTTAAGTTTAAAAAAAAAAAGCAACTTTGAGATCTCAATCAGCCGATGGACAAAATGTGATGGTCACAAACGATGGAAACTAAATAGAGAATGTGCAAAAAACACGTTAAAATACTGACAAATACTGTAAAACGCTTGAATTTAATGTTTTTAGCAATAGAAACAGAAACACAATGCGCTGCGATAGTCTCCATGTTTCAGAATGATTTCGAATCGCACACTACTAAATCTCCTGAAACTAAACATGTTTACTGATACGTCCATCACAAAAATTAACAAGGATGGACGGATGGAAGAAGAACTAGAAAGAACCAGGGCAGTGTTAAATCAACCATACCAAGCAGCAAGATCAACGAGCACGAAGTATGAAATAAGGTCCAGGGCTGAATCTGAAAAGAAATAGGTAGATTGCGCCAAAAAACAACGTATCTTATATGATAATAAAGAGTATACTTATATAAATTCTCCAGTTAATTTAAACGAAATCCAAAACGTCATCTAAAAAATGTTCTAATGACGTTTGATGATTGACACCAGGTGCGATACAATGGTCCCGTATACGTATAAACTTTTTAGTGTCTGGTAAAGAAGCTACTATGATGGTTTCGTTTATAAATAATATATTTATGAAGATGTCTATCAATACTCATACGAAGGCTAAAATTAAATACAAATAAATCAATTCACAATCAAGCCAAAATGAATATATTATTTACACACGGAAACGTCGACAGAGTTATTTTAAAACTCCCAGTATGAACTGGGACTAAAATGGCCGCTGTTTGAACGAGAACCAAGTTCAATATTCTATGTAGCGGAAGAACAGTGTTGTTCTATTAACAAGTAAACCAATGCAGGATGTTAGAAGCTGGATATTCTAAAATAATCTGATACCGTTTGTTATAAAACCAGATATTGTTCAATGAAATCTACATTTTTTCTTTTACTATGCTTCATCATCATTTTCCAGTTCTGCCATGTTTATTGGGGTCGCCGCAACACGTTTTTTTTTATTCCATTCTCCCCTGTCAATCGTAACGCTATCATTTACTCCTTTTTAGGGTTCCGTAGTCCTGACAAGGAACCCTTATAGTTTCGTCATGTCCGTCTGTCCGTCCGTCCGATGTTTTGCTCAGAGACTGTTAGTACTAGAAAGCTGTAATTTTGTAGAGGTGTGTATATCAATTACGCCGACAAAATGGTAATATAAAATTGAAGAAAATTTTTTTTTTAGCTCCCCTACATGTGAAGTGGGAATGATTTTTTTTTTATCGTCTATCCCATCGTGTGGAATATCGTTGAATAGGTCTTTTAAAATGACTTAGGGGTTGCTACAACGTTTTTTTCGATTTATTGCTCTATTTACGAAATTTTAAAGTTGAAAATTTTTGTTCCAGTAAAACCCCACTCTAAAAGCTAAACTGCTGGCTTCAAACATCTGGACAAATTCATGATGATAGTACATTTCATGAACTATAAAGGAAAATTATAGCAGTTAAGATAACTTTATTAGTTTAGCAGTAATAGTCGTTGAACTTGGTGTTGGATAATTTTGTACCAAATGCAAACTCCTTGGAATAAATCCTCTAAAGTAACCAAAATGAAGTATTTGCTGTAGTTGCAGATTAACTGACAGATGACAAATTTCCTCTTTATGTGCTACTACGGAACTCTACACTGCGCGTAGCCCGACACGCACTTGGGCGATTTTTATTTTTTCATATCATTCCCCCCGCTATCCATCCTTCTTTTCTTGGCTCTTCCCTCTTCATCCATCCACATTTATATTCATCACTCTTTTAGTCACATGCGATCTGATCCTTCTCATCACATGCTCATATCAAGACAGTCGATTCCTTTTCAACTTTTCTGTAACCGGCGCAACTTTCAAACTTCCTCTAATATACTAACGTTATTTTATTAAAATATTGAACGTTACCCACGTTCAATATTTTAGGTTACAATTAATCTTCTTGACCTTTATGTACGCACTATTTCTACATAGACAAGTATTTTTCCCTGACATTTACGAGTAATTGAAGTAAAATGGTAATGGATATTTTTACTTAATTTTAGTATTAGGAAGTTTGAATAAGGTTACTCTGCCTCGTTCTAAAATAATGATCATGTCTTTGGATAAAATCAGACGCTCTTCGTTATTTTATGTACATTTTCATTTTACTTATAGCTAGTTTAGTTCTTTCAAGTTAGTTCGTTCCATCGTCAACCGCATCTCAGTCCTAGGACAAGATTGAGGTCAAGAGTAGGCGGGACTGCGGGACTGTTCGAGAGAGATACCGCGCCCCTGGAACACAAAGGGCTAAGAAGGAACATGGACGGGTTTTAGTCAGTAAAAGTCTGACACTCCCTTCCTCCTTGCGGTGGGGGTCATTTGATGATTTCCCATCCGAAAAAAAGTAGTAAAGAGTAAGTCTATTTAAATAAAAAAGGTTGCAAAACTTGTGTCAAAACATCAGTTAAAAAGTGTCAGCTTTTAATTGTGAAGCGTCACTTAGAGACTTGTCTTGCATTTTCCTATTAATTTGGGTTGTGTCTCCTCACTTTGCCGCACCAAAACTTGGAGTTTCAATTTAGGCTTAAAATGTCTCTCTTTGACCACCATGTCAGAAGAAAATGCCTTCTAAAAACTACAAAACCATCTACCCTTTAAAACAGTAAACGCAAACCATATTTCAGCTTCATTATTAGAAGTAAAGTTAAAATAATATTTCACAAAAGAATGATCTCTATATTGAAGACAGGAAATGAAGGAGTCGCTAGTCGCTCCGGTGACAGTCAAGTAGCCACTAAACGGGCAAAGTAATTTCCTCTCAGATCATTCGAGAAAAAAAATGTTTAAATGTTTCAGGATCCCTTCAGTTACGTTGATGTCATGGCGGAATAAATTGGCGGGACAATAATCTTAGTGGAATATTTTGTTTTTGTTTATTCATTTTGTTTATTTTTGGTGTGGTTCTTTGTTTATCTTCGTTCGATAGTACGATAATTTGGCTACATCCCTCTTTTAACATATGATTAATATGATATGTTATTATTTAACTAATTAATATTACCTCCAATCGCCTGAAACACAGTACAGGCACAGTACACAGTACTTAGTTCAGGCACAAATCATGGGTAAACTTGACATAGATTTAAGAAAAACTGTATTTAATGTTATATCTTAAATACATACACCGTTTTTTTTGTGCAAGAGTTACGTGTTTTGATTGGACCAGCCTATTACTAACCCGTTTCACCTCGCGAAAGACAGCGAGATGTCAGTAAAAAGCAAGGGCCAATGCCTGCCGGGGCTGCGGGACTGTTCGAGAGAGATACCGCGGCCCTGGAACACAAAGGGCTAAGAAGGAACATAGATGGGTTTTAGTCAGTAAAAGTCTGACACTCCCTCCCTCCCTCCCGCTCCGCCCAGTGCGGGAGGGGGGGTCATTTGATGATTGGCCATCCGAAAAAAAAGGCATAATAACTGTCCTCATTCTGCAGTGCCCCGCTTACAGTGGTAAGGTTTGTTAGTACCTAGGAGCACCTAGACTAGGCGTTTCTTCCCTAGCCATGCAGCTCTCTGGAAAAATAACCCAAGACCTAATGCTCATTATGAGAACTTACCACCTCGAGAGTGACGAGGTAGTTCAATATCTATAAGGGCTTATACAGTTCACTCTATTCCGTTGTGCCCCACCACGATCTATTGTAGGTAATAATTCCCCTATAAAATCTAACCTGCACAAAATTGTAAAAAAACAACACGGTATTGTGAACTAAAACAGAGTAAACATTTTGTATAAACGCGCTTCGCCAATAAGGTTGCAAGTCAAAAGGTACAAAATACTCGGATGGGTGCGTTCATTCAATGCTTGGCGCTACTAAACAAATGCTACACTCCGGTAACGTGTAACAGAAATGTATTTGTGAAGTTGTTTGTGAAAATTGTCTGGATGAAAGAAGTGGGAATCAAAATAACTGTCCTTTCACTGTTATTTTATCTGTGATAGCAACCTTATAACAACGAGTTTAAGGATAATCATTTTCAGGCAAAATCAGGGTTGAAGTATTTTGTTGGCAGCAACTGCAATAAAAAAAATCCAACACAAATATTATTTATCCTCTTAGATAATCCACTCGAATGTACTGTAGGTAGGTAATCATACAGTCTTTGCAAAGCTCTTCGAAAACTAATAGTAGCGAACAACTGCAGTTCACACAAATGATTCCCGTGTTCGTTTCTCGGCAAATCCGTAGAAATTAAGCGTACTGTGTTTACTTCGAGCGCGACTACGCTTTAAACGCCCCACTGACGTCACGATCTGTCGGGAGACAAGTTGGTTACAATTTTTTTTGTCGGTCACTAATAATAAAAGCACCAACAGAATTGTCTTAACACCGCGACCACGATGTGCCATGCAGTTAATATTTTTACAGTTTTTGAGAGGATAGAAAAGCCAGTTTTGGTACTATACAAAATTGGCCATCGAGTGAAGTTGACTGTTGCTACCAACCAACCAAAAGCGTTAGAGATTTCAAATACTTTTGTTAGCCAATAAGCCATAGGGTGCTTTATGTCGATTACAGTACCTTACCGACCGTCGTCGGCCCTGATGATACGTATTGAACGACCGTCATTTATTGCTTTCTTAACCGACAAACAGTGCTTATTCAAAGTATCTTTATTATTTCCTGGACAATCGACCGACGCGACGTAAGCATAGCGCTCGTGCGTATTGGTCGATGCAGCTTTGTAACGTGAAATGGCTTTCCATAGAAATGACAAACGCGTCCGACGTACGCTCCGACGATCGGTGAGGCACTGGAGCCGGCCTAAGCATCGCTGTACGATTTAATAAACCTTGGTGGCAGCGTGCGCTCAATGTGTGCAGGCTGATGCGTTTGAGGTTTACTTGCGTTTTGAGTGCGAGTGTACCGGTATTGTTTAATCTAGTGTTACATTAAATTACATTAGATTAAACCCACAGTAGACAATGTAGTGTCTATCTACCTACTGTCTAAATTCTAGACCAACGTCAATGTCTCTTTATAGTCGAAAAAGCTAATGTAGAGCTATATTCGAAAAAAACTGACTATATTATCTGAATATCAATTTGTTTACCTGTATTCAACCTTGGGTTTTAGTATCCGCTCTTCACAGTCCACCAGACACCTTTTAACATGCCGATGGACATAGTTTCCTGGGAACCCATGATGTTTGGAGTCTGGATTCCGGTTGCTGGTATTGTGGTGGTATGCAATTTTTTCATTATATATTTATTAAATTAACTTATAATGTAACTAACCTTTTATTTTTTATGCTCTTCATCTATCTATGTTTGTGTAACTTACTACATTTTCCGTTGGAAATGATATATTTTGCCATAATTATTACTGTGTGTACTTACATAATAAAGCGAGGCGACAAAAAAAAACTAATTAGTCCGTCAGCTAAATTATCAGAAAATATTTGACACGTGTTTTTTCTTTTGTTACGTAAATCAAAATTGACGAAGATATGACGCTTTTAAAATTCTCAATACGTCACGCCTAGGTATAATTTTTAGCTAGTTCTGACGTCACGAGCCCCCACTCCCGAGTTTTGATGCGTTTTATCTTTGTCAATATTCATTGATTTACAAAAACAAAAAATACGTGTCCATTAATTTCCAATACTCTAACTGACGGACTAAATAGAATTTTTTCATACTGTCGTCATGCCTATTGCCATCGCATCTGCAAATTTTTCCTTTCACTTCTCACTAATGTTTATAATTGTTTGTATTAATCCATCACGCTCGGCTGCTTGCAGCGTATTGAGCGATGCAGCGCACGGATATAATATTAAGTGTTAGTTGGGAACGTGCGAAACAGGTTTATGTTTCTATGCGTCCGTTTTATTTATACATGTACTTTGTTGTTTATCCATGTGTTTGGTTGTTTGTTTTGTCTTGCACTTTTATCGGTCTCTTTCATTTACATCTAGTTTATTTACTAATATTGTACACACATTTATTTTATTTAAGTATCTTTTCATACAAATCCAAACATAATTAGAACACACACAGCATAAAACTGTTTTATGTCCGTAACATCACCTTCTCAGGTCCAGTTGAAAATCAGCGTCGGGCACTAGTTGCTCGGCAGTTTACTGAACTGGGCCTACAATATTATTTCTCTTCTTTTTTTCGTTTAGTTTTAGTTTTCTTATTGTGTACCTAGTTTTAAGTTTCTTACTTTTTATTGTATTCTTATTTTGTTGTGTGCACTTGCGGCTAAAGCCAATTAAATAAGTTTTCTTTCTTTCTTTAAATTAAGATAATAACTAGCGAAATGTTGTTATGCTGTGGTACCTTGCTACACCTCTGTTTAAATGGCATGGTTGGCGCAGTGATTGAGCGATTAGCTGCTGCCATGCAGGTCGTGGGTTCGATTTCCGCACGCAACAAATATTTGTATGACCTACAGTTTGGTGGTCCTAGGTCTAGCTGTTTATGTATGTGATCTTAAATGTTTGTAAACGCACCCACGATACAGGAGAAATTCGTAATATGGGGCAGAGTTTAAAAAAGAAAAACCCAGGCAGCATGCCAGCAAGTATTTTTTTTGTAAAAGTATGATCTCGTATTATTCTTTTAAATCAAACCTTAAGGTGGAGAACTAAGGCTTCAATTTATTTTAAATCAAACAAGTCAAAATTATTATTCATCTATAACAGTAACCGTTTAATTTATTGTTTAGAGCCGACTTGTTAGAAAGTTTATTATCTCAACAACTGGATACAAGCCTGTAGGTGTTTCGAGTTCAACGGGAACTTTTGTTATCTTAACCTTTCACTGCGAATGTGGGATCGAAGCGGCCTGTCCTGGTTTTCTTGAATATTATTCAATGTCCGCTATAGGTACTCGTAAGGCTTTGTTATTGTTTATTTATTTTATTGTTAGCTTGGAGCTGTGTTGTTGCCGTACGGTCCACTCAAATCTGTGTGGTTCTTTCTTCAAAAGACCATCTCAGACACTAATCTGCATTGTCCTCATGTGAATTGAGCAAGACTATGTCTGGACTTCAAATGAGATTGTGACCTCTGAGTTTGTTTCGGCTGTTTCTTCTCAGAGTAGTCAGGTAGGAAACACCGGCCCCATCTAGTTTTAAAAAATGACGTGTAAAAGTGTTTGTAAAAACCTACTTGCAAAAAAACAACATTTATCATTTATAACGTTGCTAGCTATAACATAACCCAGTAGGTATTATTGTTAATGTTTGATGGACAGACTTTATCCAATCTGTCACAAAGATCCCTCTGGCAGAATGTGCTCGTCATGCGGTCAATAGAGACTGGTGCAAAAGGATCGTGAAGGCAGCAACCCTAGTTTGGGTGACACCCATTACCACGACCACTTTGTCAAGAGTGAATGACTAAGAAGAATAATATCTGTGAAGCATTGTCTGTGACCCAATTTTTTTTTCTTTTTCAATTTAATGAAATATCTTCAATGTCGTCCTTTATGCCAGCTTTCAAATCCCTACATGGCATACATAAATCTAGAGAAAACATCTATCACAAACTGACAAAAGAGTGAGATCATAACAGTTCCGATTTTCCTTTATAAGGTAGCATTGGTCGGCCCATAGAAAAATAAAATTAAAAGTGCATTTGCTGTCAACTCAATTTTAGCTACGCATGTAAATACTATTATAACTGCTTAAAGAACATACAAGGCAATACTTAAATACAAAACACTAATACAAAAATATAAAAACGAAACAACCTGTATGCGTTGACTAGAACCGACTTTCTTATGAGCGCCCAATAGCTGGCGACTCATATTCAAAACATTACGTGCTACTTACTGATAGATGTTTACGCATAAAATATTTTTTATGTACCTACATTTTTACTTTTAATTATGTCTAGTATTTTTTAAGCAGTGTTGTTTTAGCGAATGTGAGTACCAATACAAACCATGTCTGGTTTAATGGTACAAAACAAACATAACCTGTACTAAGACTGATTAAATAAGAAAAAATAAAAAAAAGTAAAAAAATGTAGGACGTTCTTCGAACTTGTACTATCTAGGTAAATAACGTATTTTATATTTATTTTCACCTTGTCCAATATACCGTCGCCGTCGATTACTTTCTCTCTAATTTTAATCTAAGTGAACAACAATCGTTTTAACTGTAAAATGCTTAGTAATTTCAAACTTGCTCGAATATATTTTTTCTACTATAAGACTGTTGAAAAGGTCTGTTAAACCTTAATCTTTAAGTAATATTTGAAAACAAAGTGTCTGTAGTAATTCAATTTGTACTAAATAATTTCTCTTAGAGCAGAATTAGGTATTTACTGTTTCATCTCTAAATGTTTAAAAAGGGTCTGAAAATTAAATAATTAAACTGATAAGAAGGCATCAACAGTTCTGAGCTATTTTCGTTAATTTATTGAGATGTCTTCGATCCACGTCGAAATTAGAAGAAAGATTATTCAATGATGCGTAATATTAAGCGTTGTTAGATAAATAAGGAATAATTATTTAGATGTAGGCTTGTGTCCTGAAAAAATCTAATTAGTCCGTCAGTTAGATTATCAAAAAATATTTGACACGTATTTTTTATTTTGTTACGTGAACCAAAATTGACGAAGATACACCGCTTTTAAAATTCTAAATACGTCACGCCGTGCTATAGTTTTTAGTGCGTTGTGACGTCACGAGCCCCCACTCTCGAGTTTTGATGCGTATTATCTTTGTCAATATTCATTGATTTACAGAAACAAAAAATACGTGTCCATTATTTTCCAATACTCTAACTGACGGACTAAATAGATTTGCAATTTATTGATGGTGGAAACTAGCCTATTGTCAAATACTTTATCTTATCTTAATTTAATCGAATTAAACATAATTATTAATATTATAGAGGTATAAGTTCCTGCTCGGCATAAGCTAGATAGATAGATCGAGTCCCTAACGTCGAAATTCGAAAACGCACTAAGGTTTATGATATTGGAAATCGCGTTACGAAACTCAAATGGAGTTGGCCAGGACACCTAGCAAGGCGCAGTGATGACAGGTGGACTAAGGCTGTCACCGAAAAGCGTCCAAGAACTGGGAAAAGAAGCGTGGAGGGCGTGGAGATTGGCACAAGAAAAGAGAGGCCTATAACCAGCAGTGGGTGAGTTCGGGCTGTAGTTGATGATGATGATGAAGTACCTACCTCAAGAACGAAAGACGCACGGGTTTCGATGAAATCAAAGGAGAGGAGGGACGACTTTGCCCAGATGTGGGACAGAGCAGTCTACTCGCAACCGGCGTGCGTGTTTGACTAGATATTGAAAGCGGACGAAGCGAAAGGAGTATTTAAGGATCAGAGCAGGTGACGTCCTGTGTTTCGGCCTACCCTTGTGGGAAAAAGGCGTTAGTTAGTGGTAGGTACGTGTATATTTTTTTTTTCCAAAACTAAATTCGATAAAGAATTTTAATACCTACGCGTCGATAAGGGCAGGAAGATGATGATGCGAGAAGCTCATGATACTTTTACAGTGCTAAAGCACAAAAAACACAGGGTTCGTCGTTCAGGTGCATTGCCGTTGGCCCACTGCCATGGCCCCACTGGTGGGGCCAACGGGTAAATGCTAGTCCGGTTCAAAATCTAAATTCAAAATGTAGTCGCTATCTCATTTCAGAGTTATTCAATATCTAAACCTAGAAAAAATGTAGAGATATTTTTTGACAATTAATACAGCCTGACATTAGCATGTTCCAGAAATTGCCCAACTATTGTAACCTGTAAGTACCTCCTACGTGAAATGTCATAAACCAAGTTACTGGAACACGTTGATTAATTTTCGTTCTAATTAGGTTATAATTCCATAATTACTCTCTCTGGGAACTGTATTGTAGCACGGAATTAATTACTACAAACGCATTCTACATTGTTCCAACCAAGAATTCCACGAACAGAGATTGTAGGCATAATATTAAATCAGTTCCTCAGCCACATAATAATTATTATGGTAATAACAAATGCACGAATAAATAAGACACTTAATTATTAAATTATTTGTTTATTATTCCTATTGTAAGGAACAGGCATAATATAGAAGAAGAAAGATATGAGTATGAATTTGATGGCTACAAGATTAGGGGAAGACCAAAGAACAGTTATATGGACTTTGTGAAAGATGATGTGGCTAGATAGGATCATGAGATCACTAATAGAGAAGTATAGAAAAAGAAGACATGACAAAAAGGCTTGGGATTAAGCTGCTCCAATGAAATTTGCTATGTGAATGTCGAAATTTCGGACTTCGCTTGTTTATTATTAATTCCTTTCTTTTTTAAATACACTCTGACATTGAATGATTTGACATGAATACTTAATTCAGTATTTTATTATTTAATGTGACATTTAGCTACTGATTTGACAGGAATAGTTACTTTGTTAAGTATTTTATTTTTTTATTATTATTATAACATTTAATTATTTTTGTGATTTTATTGGCATTGATTTTGTAAATTATTAGTGGGTTACATTTTTATTTTTTGCTTGTTTTTTTCCCACAACTGTCTGGCAGTTTGAGTACTATAAGCGACCTACCCAAATGTCCTTTCTTTGGTATTGTTCGTCGCTTCGTTGAGCTCCTTGAGTTTTAAGTCGAGCTACACGATAACTGACAAATGCTGGCACTGACTGGACAGGTCCACTCAAATCTGTGTGGTTCTTTCTCCAAAAGCCCATCTCAGACACTAATCTGCATAGTTCTCATGTTAATTGAGCAAGATAACAATCTTGCTAATCAGACATATATCTGGACTTCAAAAGAGACTATGACCTCAGAGTTGGTTTCGGCTGTTTCTTTACATAGTAGTCAGGTACGAAACACCGGCCCCATCTAGTTTTAAAAAATTACGTGTAAAAGTGTTTGTAAAATCCTATTTGCAAAATAAACATCATAGGTATATAATTTATCATGTTGCACTGGGCCCAAATAAATTGATTTGGGCATTAGAATGGTAATAATGTCTTATTGTATCAATATTTATAATAACAAACTTTGGACACCCAGTCCAACAATCGTTACTTTTGCAAACTGTACTCTAGCTCCTAAATAATAGAACATCCACTGTCATTTTCAGATTATATATATATATTTCAAATTATATACTAAAACCTTCCTCTTGAGTGACTCTTTCTATTAAAAAAACCCCCATCAAAATCCGTTGCGAAGTTTTAAAGATGTAAGCATACATAGGGACAGACAGACGCGGCGGGGGGTTTTATGATATGTAGTGATAGTGATAGTAGATAATGGCGATGCAGGTGAACTCATTACTTTCACATGGTCCAAGAGACGTTGGAAATAAATGAACATTACACGTCATGTGCAGTTTAAGGGCTTGGTGTGCATTTGTCTAGATTTGTACGAAACTTTCATTTCGGGATTGCAAAATGTCTGGACTTCTCATCGATAGTGTTTTTTTTTTTTATAATTTTAAAACATTACTTGTGTCTGAAAAAGAGACATTCAAAAGTAAAATACCCGGATTTTTTTGGCAAATAGTCAGAAACTCCGAACCAACCCTAATTGTGCACTCAAAATGAGATTATATTTGCAGAAAATAATTGTTCGTAATAACTTTATAAGAATATGAGGCAGTCATTGTTTGACTAAAAGTCAAAACACAAAACACGAGTTATTTCGTATTGTACGCTGTTGTGAACATTCAAAGGAATTTATTGTTGAAAGTATCTCTGATTTATAATAAAGATCTGCATAAAATGTTCAACCTATTGGAAAACAATTCAAGGAATTTGTCTGCATCTTATGATACTATTTTTAAGTTATTTATAAAAAAAAAACTAGCTGATGCCCGCGGCTTCGCCCGCGTGTGATGTCAGTTATCGCGATCAAAATTAATCATGAAATTTTAATCCCGTTCCCGCAAGTCCCCCAGGGGAACCTATTCCAGGGATAAAAATAGCCCATGTCTTATTCCAGGCTATCAACTTTGCCCACACCTCCAACAAATATCATTATATTTTAGCCAATGTCTACAAAAACTTGACAAATTATTTAGAAAGAAAAAAAAACATTTATTAGCCCGCACAGGACAATACACATAAAGTAAAAAAATGATGAAATTATCAGTATACTAATAAAAATTAAACAGAAAAAAAAAACATTAAAAAAAGACGAAATTAGTCCTGTACGAGGCCAAAAGGTATCTCAGCATGGTGCTGTAACATTAAAAACATCACCGCGCTGGTATTAAAACGCGCTAGTATACTAAAACCTTCCTCGAGTACCACTCTATCCATTGGTGAAAACTGCATGAAATCGGTGCAGTAGTTTTTGAGTTTACCTCGAACAGACAGACAAACAGACGCGGCAGAGAACTTTGTTTTCATAATAATGTTGTGGCGCTACACATGTAATGCTAGCCCAGAATAATTTTCCAAGTAAAATTAGGATTTATATTTCTTTGTGTTAGGAATAATATGAATTCAAAGACACAATTTTGTGTATCAGAAAAGACTAAATTATAAAAGAAGATTTTATTTTAGAGATAGGTAGTAATAACAATGTTCTTCTAGGGTAGAAATATATTCTCAAAATCTTTACGAAGCTTATAAAAAGTCACCGTCCGCTTAGAATAATATTCATAGAGAATATTTAATATTATGAAAGTTAATTTAACGGAAATTAATGACAAAGGAAATTAATGTGCAAGTTATTATTCAATTTTCCATGAAAGAAAGCGCCGTCAAAGAAAAGATAATAGATTTCCATTAAAAAATAATCCACGGGAGATAAAGCTTTTCTCACCTCTTTGGAGATCAATATTGACTTTTTTTACTGGCCTATGTAAACCTAGCAATCTTGTTTTAAAAAATATCCATAATACAACAATAGGGATAATGACTGACTAAAGAAAATATGATTCTGTTCAGTCCGTCAGGTAAATTATCGAAAAATATTGGATACTTACGTGTTTTTAGTTTTATCGAATTAATTGACGAAGATAAAACGCGTCAAAGATCATGAGTGGGGCCTTGTAACGTCACATTTGAGAAAAAAATGTACTCTAATGTGACGTCACACGAGTTTTCGATGCACTGTATCGTCTTGATTTTTTGTTTACGTGAAAAATGAAAAAATATAAGTCCAATATTTTTTGTAAATGTATCTGACGGACTAACCCCCGAATACTGAAACGTCACTCAAAATTTAAGGGCTGCTCAACATTTGAGCAGCTCCTAAACTTTATTCATAAAAGCCTTATTCATAAAAGTTAGAGCCTCCTTGAAGGCCCGATGCTAAAAAACATGATTCATAAACGTCTATTAACGCTAATCAGTCCATCAAGGCTCTGCTAAAGTTAGACAGCCTTATTCATAAAAAGTTAGAGCCTCCTTGAAGGCTCCTTGAAGACCCGATGCTAAAAAACATGATTCATAAACGTCTGTTAACGCTATCAGTCCATCAAGGCTCTGATAACGTTAGTGGACCGTTGACCCTCCTTTATCTCCCTGCTAAGTCACAAAATGGCCGCCGAAAATTTGAACAGCTGACTTTGACAAGAGCAAAAAACCATACCGAAGATAATTTTAGTGAAGGGAGGGTTACGCAGATTAAAAAAAAATCCAGGAAAATTTATTTTCAGAAATTTGTATTTAAAAATCCTCTTAATTAGGTTTTTAAGATGATACGTGTACTAACAATAAATATGAAAAAAATAAAATTACCATGATTAACATAGTTACAGCTTTTTGCACTTAGGTACAACATAAACATGCGGATCAGAAATGGCGGGAAAACAAACATCTCGCTTTTTATAAAAGTTGATCTTGGGGTTGTATCGTCAAATTTTATCTTTTCGTATTGGTTTATCATTTCTTTTTTTGTTCCTTTTCTTTTTTCTCGTGTGTATTTGTAAAAAATTGCGTTATCCCGCTAATTTGCTGTCACTGCTGTCATTTTTTTTTTAAATTGTCGATTAGGCCTTTTTTAGGGTTCCGTAGCCAAATGGCAAAAACGGAACCCTTATGAATTCGTCATGTCTGTCCGTCCGTATGTCACAGCCACTTTTTTCGAAATTATTTGCTAAGTAGATGTATTCTGTGAACCGCATTAAGATTTTCACACAAAAATAGAAAAAAAAAAAAACAATAAATTTTGGTGGTTCCCCATACTTAAAACTGAAACTAAACTATTTTTTTCATCAAACCCATACGTGTGTATCTAGGTTTCTATGGATAGGTCTTCAAAAATTATATTGAGGTTTCTGATATAATTTTTTCTAAACTGAATAGTTTGCGCGAGACACCTCCAAAGTGGTAAAATGTGTGTCCCCCCCCCCATGTAACTTCTAAAATAATAGAATGATAAAACTAAAAAAAAAAATATGATGTATATTACCATGTAAACTTCCACCGAAAACTGGTTTTAACTTAATTAAAAAAAAAAACACTATTATTAAAACATCGATCAAAGATACAACGAACTACAAGAACTTTTATATTATGTTACTTGCTGCTACAGAACTTTTTTGTCATTTGATTTGTCAAGATGGCCAACATAACGCGTCAGTCTGCTAGCTAACAGACCCATCAACAGTCTGCTAGCTGACTGCTAGCAGACCCATCAAACCTCAATTAAGGATTTTTTATGAATAAGGCTGTTTTCGTATGGCCAAACGTCACTTTTGAGTATCTGTTAAATATAAGTGTTACTTAAATTTTGAGTGACGTTTCAGTAATCGGGGGGTAATTCGATTTTTTTTTGTCATATTCTACTCTATTGAAGATATAGAACAAAATGTAAAAGATAACTTTACATTGCGTTTTTAGATTCATCATCATCATCATCATCATCATATTCCTGCTCATAGCCCATGTGACTTGGACAACACGGCAACACGTTTTTTTTCTTCCATTCTCCCCTGTCAACTGTCACGCAAAATGACAGAACATAACATCGATCCTATAATTCCGGATTGGGCGGAGGTGTCCCTAAGAGTATAACCAGAGGGCTAATTCACGTAATTTTATGACGCACCGATGACGTTGTAGTGCAGTTACAGTTTAGTTAAAGTTCGAGTGATCTCGTGAACTGCACGTCAACTGTACGACAACCAAACTCTACCAAACTTACTTAAAGTGTGGCCCTATGAGAAAAAAAAAATACTCACTAAATAATCGAATAGAATCGATTACATTTCAATGAACATGACGTTCTTAAAATATTTAAATAATACCCCAGTACAGATTTTAGTGACTTTTCTTACTTAGTAGAATACCGATCATGTAGCGTTCCGAAGCACGCACCAAAGACGTGCAACAGTAGAACACCATTATTGCGCTCGCGTGACGCAAACTTGACGCGAGCGTGTCTGACAGCGGTAGAGAATACGAAAAGCGTTGTTTTGATCGAAACTTACCTGCAACTTCACTGCAACAGCACTTCTTAAATTATCTGAATTAGGTAGCAGATTGCAACCACTTATGTTTTAGTTCTATCTAATATGGGGCGAGCCTTTTGCTGAGCACAGATCCTTAGGTTCAACTAAGAAACTCCTGACGGAAAAAAACACAAAATAAGACTTTTCCCGACCTGGGCATCCTACCCAGGTCCTCACGCTCAGCAGTCGCGTTTGCAACCACTAGATCAAATAATAACGATGTCAGTTATTATGATCATCTCTCAAAATGTCTAACGCTCAAACCACAAAAGAATATGGTCATATATCGATCCTTTTCAGCACGTGTAACTGAGTGGGTTCATAAAACTTGAGACTGAAATAAACCATCATGTTTGTATAGCTTAAAATGAAACTTCAAAGAGGTTAAAGCCGGATTTTATTTCAATATTTCTTATCCTTTTTGTTACTGATGATTTACATAATAGTGGAATCATGTCGTAAACTCACTTTAACTAGAAAGCCTAGAAATTCAATTAAGAACGTCTTTGTATATAATGATCAAAGTCTAATAAAATCTACTAGCTATTTCGAACTAGCACGACGATCTGCTTTAATTTTAGTCACATCACAGGTACCAATTAAAACTTTGTTTTCCATACGTTCACCACCGTACTGTCAGATGCATTATTTTTGGTAGGTACGAGTACTATCAACAAAATTAAATCATTATCACCGAATAGGCCAATAAAGCATACAAGTTTTCTTAGAAGGATTATATTGGTGTCATGCCATTGAGATGACCTAGTGAGAGAGTCAGCTTGTACAAGGCATATGTAAGAGGTATGTTTAGTTTATTAACTTAGTGAGATATATTATCAATCTCATGTTTCTAGAACGTCAAGCAAAGAAAGGTTGCTTACCAACGACACGTTTTTCAGCACAAGAGGTATAACTTACTCCGGTGGCGACTTCTCGCGTCCGGCCCTAGTGCAAGCCATGGTCCGGAGCGAGACGGAATGGGACGCCGTCACCTCCTTCTGCGAAGCAGTAATGCTAGTGAAGGAGGTGGTGGAACGTGAGAGGGAGAGAACCTCACAGCGTCCCGGGCGCCGCGGGAGACGCCCCGGGCGTCGGGGGCCACCAAGTGGCCCCCGGCCACAGTAGGCGCGGGCCTGTGGACGGTGGGCTATGGGCTAGTTCGCCGTCCATCCGTCTCATGACGACAGGCCGTGTCGACGGTTAGTTTGTGTTCCACGTGCGCCTCAAAGAAAGTCAGCAAAAGGAAGGGGTGCGCAAGGTCCGATGCCTGCTGGGGTTGCGGGACTGTTCGAAAGAGATACCGTGGCCCCGGAACAAAAAGGGCGATGAAGGAACATGGATGGGTTTTAGTCAGTAAAAGTCTGACACTCCCTCCTGCTCCGCCCAGAGCGAGAAGTCATTTGATAATTTCCCATCCGAAAAAAAAAATAAAAAAATTAAAAGGTATAACTTACTGCAACAGATAATGATGGGAAAAATAGCAAAGAAGCGCGGAAAATAGTATTGGCTGATATACATTCGCGAATGGACCGAAATCACATGTTATTGGAGAGAATGAAGATGAATAAAATAAGCTTTCAGAACAATAAATAGATAGCTAATTTGTTGTTGCTTCACAAACACATATTTAAGCAAAATTTATCTAATCGAATAAAACTTAAGTTAAGGTGGCTCACAATTCAATTTTGTTGACAGTACATGCAACAGAATCACAAATTTGTTGTATCTGTACACGGCAGCGACAGTTTAATCGTGCGTACGATACAAATGCGACGGCATTGCCCGTATCGTGTTTTTATTTAATGCAACCATTTAAAACGTGGCCTACTTTGCGTGAGCAGCTCATTTTCATACACTCGGGGACAAGTGAATTAATGAAAGGTATTTTGAACGCGTGGCGATAAGTATTATTTTGTTTTTTTTTTTTAGATTAAAATATATTTTATTTGAGCTTTTACAGAAAGGAACATTATAAGATGTTTGTGCAACTAATTATGTATTTCTTTGTATTGTTTTTTTCCTGTTTAATATTGAGACACGAAGGTTATTTTAAGATTGTAGGTACGGGCCACAATGAGCCCAGACACAGCCAGAAAGTGTCGCAGCAGACCTTGTAGATGATGGCGGGACGAGCTGGACAAGACCAGCGGTCAGTGGTCCACATTGGCCTTGAATCGAAGACACGGAAAGAGGCCTTTGCCTAGCAATGGAATGATGCAGGCTAACAGTATCAGTATCGGATACAGAAACTGCCATACTTCATAGCCTACTATCGACCGACGCATTACTGCTTTCAGTGTGGTGTTGCTCAGTTGGCATGCATTTGTTTTATTTGATACTATGATCCTATCAATACAAAGGAGACAATTAGGCAGGTATGGCAAAAGCACCCTACTCGAAAATCAAAAAGAATCCACACCGTTCCGCTCCACTCCGCACAGCACCGTTCCACACCGCCTGGATTGAGCTCCTTAGATGTAAGTAAACGTTCGGATAACGGCTTATAAAGATAGATGAAAAAAGGCGTATTGCGTCGACCCCAAATAAATTGGGATCACGGAAGGGGATGAGGTTGATGGTTTTCAATAACAGGTGAACAGTTATTCAGGGCAAAAGTTGCGAGGTATTTTAAAGTCAAGATTTTTGTGACGTTGCTCATCACCCGTATTTTTTAGCCAAACGTACGAAGTATAAATATTTTGATTCTGTTTGAATTTGAAATATCAATAAAATAAAATAAATGGAATTCATTTATTTATTTATCTAGTGGCACACTAAGCAACGAGGCTTGTGTCGCGGACTTAGATAGTTGATAAACTACATAGATACTTTTTTTTGTAAATACATACAAAGAATAAATATAAACATCCATGACTCGGAAACAAATGTCCATGCTCATCACGCAAACATTTGCTCCTACGCATACGAACCCGGGACCCTAAGAACGTTAAGCAGCCTCACTACCTCTGCACCATTCGGGTCGTCAAAATACTTTATATTTCAAAGTTTGGAAATGGGCCTCGCCATTTATTACATGAGACTAAAACATAACTGGCGAAATGTGGTATAACCGGCAATTTCATGTTAAATAATATTTTTGGCGATAGAAAATTAAAAAAAAAAATCGGATCTGTCCGTCCCTCTCGTGCACGAGTGCGAGTGAGAGAGACGGATAGAAGAAGCGTTAGAGAGTAGGGCCCCAGACACGCACGTGGCACGTGGGTAGATCAAAAAGCCCCTAGAACTAGGGATTCTAATATATTTATAGAATACGGGTTTTCTATCACACTCAGGATTTAAATCTAGGTCAATCTATTTAGCAGTAAACCAATAACTACACAAAGTCCAAAGTTGACCGACAGAACACCACGTAGTCTGTGGTTTACCAATATAGCAGGCATTGCAAAACACGAGACAGCATCGTATAACTTCTATTCCGTTGACATAAGATTTAAACTCCAACAATGTCACACTCCTAAAATGCATCAGCCAAACCTCACCAGAAGTCTTCGTTCGGCCGTAAATGGAAGCCACAGAGCAGTATAAACAGTATCCACAGATGCACGGCTGAGAAATTCGAGGCAACCGTGAACGGTTCAGGAATACGCTGTGCACTGCACGAATTTACGAATTTACGGCTACGAGAATACAAAAAAGGACTGGTGACGGTTTTGGGCAGTGGTTTTACTAAAATTGCAAATTTAGACTAAAATAAGTCCCAGAAAAGCATTTAGGACTGACAATTAATTTACATCACCATTTTAAAATGATGAAACAGATTAGGCTGTCAAATTTCATCATCGTCATCTTCATAACCTTGTCTCATGTTACTAGGGGTCGACGCAACACGTTTATAGAAAAAACCTCGAAATATCTTAAAGGCAGCCATTTTGTTTTCTCGAACAATAATAAGTACGTACAATTAATGTAAATAAAATGGTAGAGATAGAGTTATTCGATTCTTAAATGAATGACTGAAATGAAATAATTTATTCAAAGGACTTTTTCTACGCATTTTATTAATGCCCCTCGCAAACGCATAACATTTCGTTTCAAAACCAACATTAATTACACATCCAGAACCAAAAGAGAATTCGCTGACTGATCAACATCACTTGAAAACAAAGTCTAATTCAAAGTTAAACAACCGTTTAATTCATGCGATAACTAGTACATACTATCCAGTTACTAATTCGCATCAACGTCGGTGATAATCAGTGCGATGGGATTACAATGTCAGTGTCCACTCAGGCGGTCCAATTTAGCTTAACAGACAGACCGACAGCAATTACATATAATTAACAAGCAGTTTGATGTAATGTGAGGTGTCTTGGTACGATAGAATTGTTGGTGGCGATACAATTTTTAAGCGTAACGTGACGCCTGTATTCTCCCGATGCTCCAAATTACGCTAATTTGGTTTAGTTGGTGACCAATAGAGTCAGTTCTCTAACACATCATCTTTTAGATGGATAGAATCTACTTTATTGTACATCAAAATTGTTACACAGTTCTTTTACAATATTACTTACCCTTTGGGTAGGTACATATTTCATTTACAGTTACAATCTTACGTCTAGAAAAAAATATTTTTTCCATAGAAAATAACCGACACAAAAAACACTTAAACATTGAAAAATAACTTTACTTTCGGAAGTCACAATAATTTTTACCCAACACATTATACCCTAAACATTCTTGTTATAACAATTTTATGTATTTTTCACCTGCACTGTGACAAATACATAAATTCTATATAGTTTCCTCTACAAAATCAAAAAAGAATCACGAAGTAGGCTTTTTACATGAAGTAAAAAACCGGCCAAGTGCGTGTTGGGCCACGTGTAGTGTAGGGTTCCGTAGTAGCCTGTTATCACAATATAGAACGAAGCCGTTGGTACAGCGCCATCTAGCGGCAACTTTGTGAAACTCATGATAATTTATTATGTTTTTTTTTTTTTTGTTAATTTTAGTCTTTTTTTCCAATACAAGTCTTTACCCGTTATAAATGGAGCATTGAATCGAAAAGTAGTATTAGCAACCCCTAAGTCATTTTAAAAGACCTATTCAACGATATCCCACACGATGGGGTAGGCGACGAAAAAAAAATTCATCCCCACTTCACATGTAGGGGAGCTACACTAAAAAAAAATATTATCCAAAATTTTATTTTACCACTTTGTCGGTGTTATTGATATACACACCTCTACAAAATTACAGCTTTCTAGTACTAACAGTCTCTTAGCAAAACCTCGGACAGATAGACAGACAGACAGACATGACGAAACTATAAGTATTCCTTGTTAGGACTACGGAACCCTAAAAAGGATGCTGGTGCACCTCCTCTTTGTTTAGAAGTCGGTTCAAAAATACAGTCTTACTCAGCAGTCCTTTAATAAAATATCAGAAGCTAGAACAAACAAAATAATCACGCAGTCTCATCCGACTTCCTTGTACCAATTAAAAACTTCATCAGGCTTAAACTGTGAACGGTATTTTCCAATAGAAATTGTACCCAGTTAATGTTGCTTCAATTGAAATCCTATCATGTGTGTGTTTATTTAAGCTCTAATCCACATTGCTGTGTTTACGCCGCACGAAGCAATGAGAGAGCTTATGCAAAACAGATTAAGATTACATTGGCCCACTAAGCAATGAGTGGCAGCGTTATGTTGGTTTAATGGGTGAGTTGGGAGATAGTGAAGTTATCTAATAGTTAGTAAAAAGCTAAAATTATGAATAAATTAAATTAAAATTTATTTGACATCTCAATCCTCCAATCCACAGCAATAACTTACGTTTAATTATGTGTTTACCTCGTTTCTATTTTAAAACAAAAATATTTTCTCTAAACTCATACTGTCACTTACGGGATATCTTCCGTGGTACCTTGCGTGTCTTCCATATATCGGGAGCTCAAAATAATAAAAATTACGGAAGATATCCCGTTAGTGACCGTATAAGTTTAGTTTCAAGCCGTGAAAGCTTTAA
Organism: Xestia sexstrigata; assembly: GCA_941918905.2. Classification (NCBI taxonomy): domain Eukaryota; kingdom Metazoa; phylum Arthropoda; class Insecta; order Lepidoptera; family Noctuidae; genus Xestia; species Xestia sexstrigata. Next base: position 20,114,080 of record OW799209.2, read on the forward strand.
AACAGTGTTCTTTTCTCTATTTTGGTGTTTTTGAGTAAAAATCTGTTCCACATACAACTAGAGTCCATTTATGTACACACGAAGTACCCACTATTATAAAACAACAAAATCGTCATTTCCAACACATCTTAATAGCAAAAACGCAATTAAAAATATACTCCAAAAATAAAATACGAGTTTTTGATTAAAAACTCCGGAGCGTTGAATAAAAGGTGTTGAAGAAACAAAGGGTGAATGCCGACGTTTTGCTGCGGTTTCATAATTTCCTTATTTGCAGATGTCGACTGATTTCTTTTCTATTTTTAATGCCACCACAAAGCGGAGGCTTGGCTATAGTCCGCGTTATTTACATTAAAATTGAAGATTTTACTTTCGTTCTGTATTTTGAATATTCATTTGTTTTTCTAAAATGAGGTTTTAAGCATATTCGGTTTTGATTCATATTGAGACATGATTGTTTCGACACAGACATTACTCTCTTGCTCTTAAGTTTTTCAGATGGCTTATAGACAAGACATTTTGTTCTGTGAATTAGTATCTTAAACCTTAAAGATTCAGGTTGACATTTTTCTATTATTAACTAATTGAAAAATTATTGACGTTCATATAACTGACATTCTTATTATTGATATTCTTATTATTGACATTCTTATTATTGACATTCTTTTTGTTGACATCCTATTACTCGTATTACATACCAATTACGTTATGATTATTCATATATGTATTCTTAAATTTGCATGCTCGTTTTAGTGATTTGTGTGAGCAACTGTAATAAAACTCGACCATCTATTTAAATACTACAATAGGCATGACGACAGTATCAAAAAATTGCAAATCTATTTAGTCCGTTAGTTAGAGTATTGGAAATTAATGGACACGTATTTTTTGTTTTTGTAAATCAATGAATATTGACAAAGACAAACTCGGGAGTGGGGGCTCGTGACGTCAGAACTAGCTAAAAATTATACCTAGGCGTGACGTATTGAGAATTTTAAAAGCGTCATATCTTCGTCAATTTTAATTTACGTAACAAAAGAAAAAACACGGGTCAAATATTTTCTGATAATCTAACTGACGGATTAATTAGTTTTTTTTTGTCGTCTGGCCTATTCTAGCAAATAAATTTCATTTCTTATCCCAAATTTTATTTGGGGTCGCCGCAGCATTTGACTTCTTCTTCCATACTTCTCTATTCTTATCATATACTCGTCATCTCAGCAGTCACCTCCTTTCTAGCCATATCATCCTTCACACAGTCCATACATTGTTTCTTTGGTCTTCCTTTACTCTAGCCATCTTATAGCCATTTTATACATTTCCTCAATAGGCACATTTCATGATTCGACACAGACATGCGACCAAATCGAATGAAGGTACCTACATGTCTTGCATTGTGCCAACCCAAAAATAATTCACTAATGATAGATTGCGAAAAGAGTTTGCTGATTTGCACGCGGCGACTGAAAGCCGAATATGTCCAGTAATTGCTTCACGTCTTTTATGTTTAACAAATACTGCAGAATTGAATTTATCTACTGTAACAAGTTAGTAGCACCTTTTTAGGCTTTGGTCAAGTTAGTGTCAGATATTTATTATGGAGACTACAAAAAAAATCTAAATCTTGTGTGACATAACGGTGGCACTTTAATCACTTATGCAGTACCTGGGAAGCTAACTCGTGTGTTAATGCATAAGTGTGATAGCTTTGGGAGATGCGTTCGTCACAATAGACTGTTCCATACGGGTGTAAATGTGGCAGAGAATTAGGTGCAGTGTTATGAGATTTCAGTAGATTATCTTATCTACAGGGTGTAAACAGACCCTTCACGAAGCCGTCAACAAAGCATTTTGTACATCAAACTAAGTAAATTCTACGCAATTTTTTTTGCTGGGAACCGACTTTTTTTTGGGGTGAAAAATCACGTTTTACGGTAAAACTCAATGTTACGCACTCAAAACATTGTGCTTATGGGCGCATTTAATAGTAAACGGGTTATGGAGGTATTTAAAATAAAGTTATGAACTTAGAAATTCGTTTTTGAAAAAGGACTTGTGAATAAGTTGAAACTTTGACCTCCAATACAGGGTTAGTTTTCAATGACCAGCCAAAATTTAAAATTAAGATTTAGATATCCCAACAAAAGTTCGTTTTAAATATTATTGTCGAAAAATATAAAATAAAATGATATCATTCATTTGAAAATATCCTAAAAAAATCCTAAATCATAAAAATCCAGTGGAAATCAATGCACTTGTGTGCGTGCATGCACCATCAAATGTATGTGTGTGCTAACTGCTGCCTAACTAGGTTGTTCAACTGAATTGTGCCGTTGCAATATCCACACATTCGCAAAAATGTTTTTTTTTTTCATTATATCGTTAATATTATCGATTCTAAACCATCTCTGAAAATTTGGCTGGTCATTGAAAACTAACCCTGTATAACTAGTAGGTTCCCAGGTATAGTCCAGAACAAAAAAAATCGCAATGAAAGGGAGAAGTGTTTATTGAATAAAAAAAACAAGAGGTCTATAAATTTACACCCTTTAGGATGGTTCTGTTAAATCCGTCAATTTCATTTTCCAATTTTGTGTTAGTATTATAAACAACACCTTTTATTGTATTAGAAAAACCTAGCCCATATAAGATCCCGAGAAAGCATTAAGATTTCTAGTTTCAAAAACACATTACCTGCCTCAGAATAAGTTCTACATTTTATTCTAGCATCCTAGTCCCCTGATAGGCTTTTACTAGACAAAGTGCTCATCCATGTAAAGTAAAAACCAGTTTATTCGAAAAGCGCAGCCTACGATACGCATAGATTACCTAGAGTGCTCCCTAAGCTATATTTCTTGAAATAAAACGTGTTACTTAAAAATCATTGCGAGAAATCTCTTTGTGTCGCAGAATAAATCTACTTTCATCCTATCAGTCTTGACTATCTGGCAATACCAAAATGGACTGGGCAAATACGACAACGAACAAAATTGAATTTGTTCTGTGGCGGTTGCAGTTGCGATGGCGCCCGATCTCCCTCGGGGTTCTTCGGGCGTTCCCGCCGAGAATCCGATTCGTGAATATGATTCTGCCTTTTCTTAATTCGAATATATAAATGCGGGTATTTCCTAAAAGTTTATGAGTGAAAATAGTACATTTTGATACAAGTGCAGAAAGTTTGTTATTGCATCCGAGGCGGAGTTAACTTCCGAGCCGTAGGCAAAGGTTGTTTTTGAGCCGAGAAATGCAATAAAAAATGTCCATGTGTATCAAAAAAACGTTTTTCAATACACTTGTAAAGAAATAAAATAATGAAAAATATCGCACGTGTGTGAAATACACTGACAAACCTCATCGTAGTGCGATAAAACCAGTTTTCGAGGAAGTGTATTGAAAAATATTTTGTAAGGTACTGTTATGTTGCTTGCGGAATAATTTGTATTATATATTATAGTTGTGTTTTACTGTATTTTCTTGTTTGTATTGATTTGTTTACGTATAGTAATTACATGTTCCAGTTCGTAAATTACTGAGGGTAGCGTAGAAGGTTGTAATAAATATATCTTGTGTAGTATCAGAGGAGTGTATTATTTAGGATTTTAAAACTCGACATTATGTCCATTACTTAGAGTCTGTAAAAAATTACAATCTTAATCATTTTTATTAAACCATAAACGTTTCCTTGAAGTGCAACATCATCTTCAAATCTTTATTTCAGTAAAGATAGTATGCAGATAGAATATGTGCGCAAGCAGCTTTTAAACACATACAGGAACGGCACAATCCCACAATTTATAATATTTACTCTATCGCTGGAAGGAAAACAGTTCACCGCATTGCTCGTAAGTGGACTAGCAAGCCGTTTCTCCTTAATGTAAGTACTACTCGTATTGCAGCTACCAAGTACGTTATACGCTTTCGCTTACGGGTGTACAATGGAACTAAAAGCGAATGTACTTATGCATGTACATAATATTCTTCTGTTAGGTTTAGGATAGTATTAGATATAATAAAGTCAGAATTAAACAAAGGGTATCGTGTAATCCATTAGCCGAGTTGTGTAAGTCAGATGGGCAGTAGTCTGTACTACTGGTATGCAGCTGCACCCAGTTTAATTGGAAGCCAACCCCAATACTAATACATACGTATAAAAAAATTGTTTCTCTGGGACTTCGTCGAACTTCATTGTCTCGGCGCTTTTCTGGTGGTAGTCACTGTTTATTCATGCTTTCAGGAATTTCAGTGGTTTGGATTTTGTGTGGCGTGCTTATACAAAAAAAAAACCTACTGAACTAACCTGCCTAATTAGCAAAAAGCCTAGGTAGGTTATGGGGTATATCAAACTTTACAAGCAGCCTTGGTACTTCCTTGGTTCTAAGCTATTACATTTTAGTATACCTACCTAGCATCCCACTACGCTATGTCTATTTAGAAATCTCTTTGTATTCAGGTATGATAAAGCTAAACACGGATGACATGTTATTTGCCAAAACACCAAAAAGGTAACATGCAATAAAAGTTGTGTTTAATTTATTCAGAGTCGAGAGGGAACTGAAAAACACATAGTTTTTGCTGAACACGGAACCCAATCGGTTTTCTAACTCAAATACTGAGTTTTGGCTGAAATTCTGATGTTTTATCGGTTTCTAAGCTTTGTGTTCTTTGCCTGTTATTGACTGGAATAAATGCTTATTGGTAAAAAGACCCGTAGATTGTGCATTTAATTCTTGGTTTACAAAATATCAACATGTCGGATTGTCCGGATTTATTCCGTTAGACTCGGAAACCATGTGGGCAGAAGATAACGTTCCCACAGGAGGACCCAGATTCCCAGACCTTATTTCTGCGGGTTGATAGATATTACATTTCTTCGAATTTGGTTTCGAAGACGTGTTGTTTTCCTCATGATGTTTTGAATCCTTAGTTTTGAGACCAGTGCTGATGAATAAATTAGACAAAAAAGTGTCGTCTGTTTGACTTTGATCGCACATCGCACTAGCCATTACTGCATTCATTAAATAATTATCATTATAAGCGATATCATAAACAACGCGGTAATATGTGGAGAAATTCGTTTTTAATAGTTTAATGTAATAGTAAGTTTTCCCATGATTTTTTTAGTGTTAAGAGACAAGTGTGACTTGTTGACAAGTCAAACACGGAACTGTTTAAGAAACAACAAACTGATTATAAACCATTTACTACCAAATAATAGCTCTTCGTCTTCCACTTAAGGGTGTGACATACCTTCTCGCGTCTTTTGTCAAAGCAATCCGAATTCTCCACACGCTCGAACAATACCGTAACGAGTACGCTTCGTTGTATCATTAAATGGAAGTCGGTGGAAGTCGAAGTCGCACCGACTTCCTACCAAGACATATTGGGCATTACCGAAGACATATAGGCCTGAGATACAAAGATTGGAGGTGAAGCACCTTATTGGTTTCGTTTATTTGAGGCGTGCTTTGTTTGTACGTACAGTTACGAGCAGAAAAATACGTAAGATTAAAAACCAATTTTCTCTTATACGTAGTTTTGTTGTGAATATGGTGTTAGGTACATTATAGGTTTTTAAAAACCATTGTGTAGTTATTAAATTGTATTTGTATTTTCTCAAACTGGCAATCGTTATTCCAAAAAACTTACCTTTTGAATTTTCGCATTAGTAAGGTATTTTCAATACACTTCCTCGAAAACTTATTCTTATCGCACTACAAATTGGTTCAACATGCAATGTATTTCACACGTCACCCACGTAAGGATGTGGGTAATCATATTGGTTTTGGTTGAAACTGTTTTGAAAGATAAATTGAATATTATTTTTGAATTGAATAAAAATATTTTCAAAAATGCAGATGTTTTAAATTGGTTTACCTTGATTGTGTCATTGTTATCAAAGCGAGACAATGTTTGTAAAAACATCCCTTTATATAGATCCGTGATTGTGTTTAAAAACACTAGCAAGCGAAACTTTGTGAGGAAATGGTAAAAAATGTATTTTTCTCATTTATTTTTTGTACTCTATCACAATGCCTAGTGGCATTAAGTCCCCCTATGTGCCACTCTTGTATATAAAGTTTAAATAAATAAATAAAAATGATTTATTGCCTTTCATTCAGACAGACAAAGATCAGAGCATTGCCTTGATTTATATTACAAATAAAACAAATAAAGGTGCAATTTTATTCCAGTAGCTTCACTCTAGCAAGACAGATATTCCAAAATGGACTGTTGTCCAGCTGCGAACTATTGGTCGGCGCTGTAAAAATATTTGAGTTTTCATTCAAATAATGGCAACGTAACCAATATAATATTTGAAATAGCTGTCCTCTATATTGTACAATATAAAGTCAACATTCCAGAATGGTGTGCAAACAAAAGTTCGATTTTGGCTTGCATAAAACAAAGTTTTACGGCTAAACTCAACGGACATGGCAGTGTGAAAATCATTTGGCGTCGCAACTGCTGTTGGATTCACTACTATTAAAAACAACAAGTAAAAACTTTTGATTATACTGTTGGCCTGGCACAAACAAACGAAGTAAGCATAAATTGAATTTAAAAATTGAAATACTCTTTTCATTATCATCTCACTAGCCTTTTCCCAACTATTTTGGGGTTGGGTTTTTACACGAGGTTTTTACATAGTGCGACTGCCTATCTGACCTCCACAACCCTTGGTAAGACTGGTTGTCAGACTTTCACTGAATACCTTTATGTGTAGACCAAGGAGTTTTCCCTGATTTAATGAAATACAGTAAAGTCATACCTCTTTTCAAATCCGGAGACAGTAAAGATACTAATAATTATAGACCTGTATCCGTGTTACCAGTTTTTAGCAAGGTTTTCGAAAAAGTAATGCTTAATCAAATGCTCTATCATTTTAACACCAACAGAATCTTACATGATCAACAGTATGGCTTCACCAAGGGACGTTGTACAACTGACGCCGGTGTAACCTTATTAAAGCACATATTTACTGCGTGGGAAGAGTCTCAAGACGCCATAGGAATTTTTTGTGACCTCTCCAAAGCGTTTGATTGCGTAAATCACGACACATTACTTTTGAAACTTGAGCATTACGGACTGGGTAAACTTGCACTTAGTTTGGTAAAATCTTATTTGAATGATAGACAACAACATGTTCAAATAAATGGTGTTAATTCACAGGGTTTAAAAGTAAAAATGGGGGTTCCACAAGGCTCAATATTGGGTCCTTTTCTCTTTCTAGTATATATAAATGATCTTCCCTATTTACTGAAAAACCAACCGCAAAATATGGTGTTATTTGCTGATGACACTTCCCTAATTTTTAAAATAAATAGGCGGGCCCAAAATCTAGATGACGTGAATAATGCCCTACTTCAGGTCCAAAATTGGTTCACAGCAAACAATTTGGTATTAAATGAAAAAAAAACCAAATGCATAAGATTTGCTTTACCGAATGTTAAAAGTAGTGATTGTGATATAATATTGAATAAAGAGAAACTTGAATTCGTAGATAAAACGGTTTTCCTGGGGATTACGCTTGATTCAAGGCTACAATGGGGTTCTCATTTGACTTCTCTTGCGGGGCGGCTAAGTTCAGCAGCCTATGCCATTAGAAAAATCCGTCAGTATACTGATGTAGATACCGCTAGACTGGTTTATTTTAGTTACTTTCATAGTATAATGTCTTATGGCATTTTACTGTGGGGACGGGCTGCAGATATTGAGTCTATATTTATTCTGCAGAAAAGAGCCATCAGGGCCATATATAATCTTCGTAAGCGCGATTCTCTAAGGGAACTGTTTAAGGATATTGGCATCATGACGGTACATTGTCAATACATCTACGAAAACATAATGTACGTCAGAAAAAATCTGCACCTTTTTGGTAAAAGGGGTGACAGACATACACACATCAAAAGTATCTAGGGATCAACATATATTTTTGCAATAACTTTTCTCCTGATTGATATTAATTAAAATTTTCTTTAAGGATTCATCAAATAAAGTGTTTTCGTTTGTCACAGTAACGATAAACCAAGTCACCTTTGCATTAATAAAGAAATTTGCCATTTTCCTAATAAAGGGATTTTTGACATTTGAACCACTAACATTAAAGTTCGAAAAAAAGACTGAAATAACAGTTTTCTTTAAAATTTTATTGGGTAACTTAAACAATTAATAATCCGTGTTTCTACCGCGAACACTAACAACACAAGAACATCGGTTTGGCATACTCAAAATGAGTTCATCCAAATCACGCTGTGGAATGGCCGCCCATGTTCGTTGCAACAACAAAAAAAGGTCTTCTTGCGACTGGATACCCTCCATATTCGGCAGAGCTCTTCTCTGTAGCATATCCCATGCATGCTCAATCGGGTTCAAGTCTGGCGACTGAGCAGGCCAGGGCAGGACATTGATGTTAGCTGCGGCGAGAGTCTGTCTTACAACTCTTGCGGTGTGCGGTCGTGCATTATCATGCATTAACTGAAATAAGGGACCGATTTGCACTTGTAGAGGAACGATGACGTCTGATACAATCGTCTCAGCATAAATTTGAGCGTTGAGGTTGCCTCTGATCCAAATCAACTCAGTTCTTCCGCCGATCCAAATACCCGCCCATACCATGATGGTTCCACCACTATAAGGATGGACTTCCTGGCAGGATTTTAATCGCTGTTGGCGTCCAGGGGTTCTCCAGTGTCGTATACGTCTTGTATCCGGTCTCATACCAAAACGAGACTCATCAGAAAAGCACACGAAACGCCATTGTTCTTCTGCCCAATTTCTGTGTTCAAGAGCCCATTGATATCGAATCCTACGATTGTGCATTGCTATAGGTGGTACCCGTAGCGGTCTTCGGGAATGAAGGTTCACTTCATGCAAGCGGTTTCTGACTGTTTGGTCGCTAATTAAGTTCCCTAAAGAGTGATGAAGCCTCACGGCTAACATCATGGCGGTTATTGTTGGAGCTCTTCGAGTTAAGATTTGAATGTATCGGTCTTGTCTCCGTGTGGTGCAGCGATACCGTCCTCCATGGCGCTCAGCCACGGTACCAGTGCTTCGGTAACGTGTCCAAAGTCGACTGATAACACTCTGACTTGTATTCAGAGCTAAAGCTACAGTACGTTGCCGGGAACCAGCTTCTATCATTCCCACGGCTCTGAGCATTTCTTCCCTGCTTAAATGACGTCGCCGCTCCATAATAACGTTGGTTTTAATCAGTAGTAGGGAAACAGTAGCACTAATAATGTCTTCAATGCGTTGTATGTTTTTATAGGGAAAATATTGACAGCTTATTTTCATCTTTTACTCGAATTTGATTGAGAGTTCCTGATTCAAATTATGAAATGCACCAAAAAGGATCCATATAAATTTATAAAATCATAAATTTATTACAAAGCCACATCTCAATCTCAAGAAATCCGCATAAAAATGCTTGATCCCTAGACATTTTTGATGTGTGTAATTACAGTACTAGAAATAGGGACCAACTAGTTCAGCCAGGTTTCCGACTCGCTAAAGTAGACTCATCTTTCATGGGGTACTGTTTGAGATGCTATAATAAAATTCCACAAAGTATTCTTGAACTGAATGAGACGAAATTTAAAACATGCATTAAACGCACACTATGTAAGCAAGCATATTACAAGTTGAGCGATTATATCGCTGATAAAAATGCTTGGCTCAATGCTGGTCCTGCTCCACAAGGACAGGGGCGCATAAATTGATAGCATTAAAATGTATTGTTGGAGCTGCTGAAGATTGTACAACTATCTTTGCATTGTATAGATTCAATCTCCTTAGTATTATATAAATGCATAGCCCATATTGTGTGAGTACTATGTACTAGAAAGCTATCATTCACTGGAAACCTACGTCTTTTCTTGACTTGAATGTGCCCTGGCGGTTTAGAGTATGTCATGCTCACTCAAATGTCTCGCTGATGGTGGCGCATGTGTCGGATCATTTAGTTCCCTTCAAAATGGTTGAGTTGAATGGTGCTGATCCATGCGTCATGTCCGTGAACGGGCGCTGTCAGTTGTGACTGGTCATCTCTTAGTTGCCATGGCTTATTTGAATGAATTATTTTGAATTGTATTTTTTTTGTTTGTGTGTTTTTGCTGTGGACACTTTTAACGTGCACATCTTGCTACATTGTTCTCACATAATATACCATCTCAACATGAATGATGTAACCAAGATTTTGTAACAATATTCTGATTTAAAAGAGTGTCCATGGAGTTTCTTGCCCGTTCTTCTCCATAGAGATCTACGCTAGGGAATGGGCAACTACAGTACTTTCACAGTTTTTATGTCTTGTGACTGGGACTGTAGCTACATTTAATTTTCATCTTTGTTTCGACAATTCAAAAGTGCCTGTAACTGGCTTACTTGAAATAAATGCTTTGATTTTGATTTTGATTTTGATTTTGACCTGAAACGACTGTCAAAGATCTACAAATGACAGCCGGGACCAAAACGGTTTAACGTACTAAACTCGGTATACATAATGGTTGGTTATAGTAGTAATAAAATCAAAAATCATTTTCAAAAATCATATATCAATCACAATAAGCTGATTGAATCAGCATTTATACGAACGTCAATATTACACGAGACAATCCCCCAAAGTGATTGCCGTTCGTTTACGCCGCGCGTTCATCCTAGGTCCTCCTGTATTGTTAAAAATTGGTAGACAGTTTTCATAGTAACGACCGGGTAATATTGGATCCTGTGACGTTTGACCACAATGTTTGTAATAACTTTTTTTGTCCATTTATTTACATAGTGTATGTGTAAAACATGGAAAGAAATTACAGTTCTATGTACTAAATATCTTTACTATCTTCCTATGAATATTTTATCCCGAAAAGAACGAACAATTAAACTCAATTTCAAGTGGATAAACTTAAAAGGTCGTCCACTTCTTCTTAGCGTGTCGATGGCAAATTTTACAAAGGTGGGTGGGGTCCATGACGATACTTTATTATAATTGGCGCGTCCATAACTGGAAAAGATTTGGAGTTACCAAAATAGCTGGCAGAGTAAGAAAGTTGGAGTGGTAGTGGACTGGGCATATCTGTCAAAAGACTAATGACGATGGACCAAAGAGTCTTGGAGTGGAGAGGTACGCGCGAATAGTGATACGCACGGTTTGTAGATAAAGTCTGGACTGCTGCCATTTTTGTGGTCTGTGGTCATGATCGCTGATTGTGATGAGTTGCCACACCATCAGTAGCCCCATAATATGCTCGCATGTTCTCATTTATGGACTAAGTCTATCGCATGCACACATACGACAGCCCAATACCTTCCAAAGAGAAGGCCTGTTTTGCAGCAGGGAGATTTTCATGCACCAATACCTGGACTCATGTGGAGGTGATAAATCCTTACCTTTTGAAATCAGAACGCTAAGCTGTGATAAGATTTCGCCCACTCAATGCTCAGCGTGGATATCTGTACAGATTGCCTCCCTACCTCTTTCATTGTCTTCGATATGTACGAATTGAAAAGAGGTTTGGATCAATGCACATGTATCAGCCCTACATGGGACAGCCTGCATGATCTCACCTCATCGGATCGTCTTCAACCAGGCGTCAACACAACCTTCAAGTTGCGACAAGATGATAACAGATAAACGTGTACGTTCATCTTTTATATTTTTTTAAGGCCAGAGCATAACAAACGCACGCGCATGCCCTTCACGCCAAGCCACAAAATATCACCTACCATTTTGTCACATATTTGTGGCGTTTGGCGTACTGGGCACGGGCTTGCTTGTCACAACGGTACAACAATATGTGACAACGGCGTTCAAAAGGTTAATGTTAATCCATAGTCTAATTCACTCCTACTAAGTCGGTTATAAAGCAAATTAGTGCCGATGTGGTTTTATTGTGCTGTGAATTTCAGTTCAAAATTATTTGCATAAAATAATCACCGTAACCAAAATTTTAAAACATAAAATATGTCCTTATTTTGGCTTTCACAGCCATCTGCAACTTCTCTGGAAACGCATGGAAATTCCAATTTATTTCCGAAACTTTTATCCTCGACATCCGACTATATTCGTAATTTTGTGCCAACTTTTTTTGTGTGTCGTAGTTTTGTTTTGCTGTCGAATTGTGGTATGAAAATAAAGTAAAAGAGAGTCAGTCAGTCAATCAATCAGTGCGTTACGAACAAATTGCACAGCCTATGTTTTTGTACAGACACCGAACGATCTACTATCTGCTCGTTCTGACATCTGTGACGTGCATTTTTAGAGAATATTTTTTGCTAGTGCTAGGCTTTGACTTTTGAGCATTTAGTAGTTTACTGTGCTTGTGTTTCAAGTTAAATTTTATACAAAAACCAAACAAGTGTGAGTTGATATCATGGACTAAGGGTTCCGTGTAACTAAAACTATTATACTTGCCGAGATAATGGTAGTAACACGTATTCTGTGAAAACTTAAATTTGCTGCCAGGGAGGGGTCTTGATAATACAGGGTGTGAACAACCTCATAACGAAGCAGTTAACCAGGCATTCTGTACATCAAACTAAGTAACTTTACGCTAAAAATGTTGCTGAGAAAGGATTTTTTTTTGGGGTGAAAAATCATGTTTTGTGGTAGAACTCAATTAAACGCACTTAAAACATTGTGCCAAATTGTGCCATTGTGTGATGTAAGTGGATGGATTGAATAGTGAGCCGTGGAGGTGTTTAAAGTAAAAATCTTACAATAAGAACTTGTATTTAAAAAAAACTTGTCAAAAAGTTGGAACTTTGACCCCCAATATCTCTGTAACTAGAAGGTTCCCACGTATAGTGTACAACAAAAAAAATATCGCAATGACGGGGAAAACAAGTGCCTTTCGGCTTCGTTAAGAGGTTTTTTACACCCTTTATACTATACCTAATGCATCGATTATATATAATTAAGTAAGCGGCCACCCATCTACGACCCGAACTCGACAAACGTAGCTTAGCTTTAGACCGTCCCGTGCGGCTATCATTTCTTAGCTACAAAGGCCATCAAGCAACGAGTATCTCCTCTAACTTAAAATTTTATGTAGGAAAAAACACGTTTCTCTTTTTGAACGTTACCGCGCTGCCCATTCTTTTCAATATTGTTGGGCAAACGCTTTCGGCTAGCCAGATTTACGGCACCCCGTTGCCACTCTTTTATCCCGTGACATATGTTTAGTACCAGCTCAGCCGTCAGGTTCACCTACCGTCATTTAGGCTTAGCTTGTTAACTTGGGTGTGGTCAAGTGCCTGTTATAGAATTTGTATGTACTATACAGCCCGTTGGTGTTTGTATAAATTGCACTAGCGACTGACCTTTAGAGTGGGTGCCCAAGCTCCGATTTCTCTAAGTTTATTCAAGTTAATCTGTTGATAATTTACTTGTACATGACGTACTATACATGGTTGAAGGTGAAATTTTTCATTGAAAATTTAAAAAAACACCCGTGGTCTTACAAAAGTGATATCTACCACGGTCAAATTGTATGGAACATTTTTAAATTGTTGATATAAAATTTCTGTGGGGGTTTCAAAATGATGTAGGTACCGCTTTCGTGGTAGCCGGTCGTGCGTCGCGTCGGTGTACCTTCCGGGACAAAAATGGCAACATTGGGTCATGTTGCTATTTTTGCCCCGGAATTAACTATATTATTAACTGTAGATCCGATGTTCTTAGGCGGAGACTATAAAATGACAAGCGTCGGTAATTGGACGCCCTTTGCATAGGAATAGTATCAAACTGAAAGTTCATTTAACTTTGATATATCTCATGCACATAAACTTGTAAAATAATACAGGTTGCAGCAAACCGTGTTGTAACACAGGGTGAAGTCCTACAATCCAACATCTGACCGGCTTATCGGCTTCCAACAGATTTACCGAGATTACCGTCGAGACTCCATTGGTAACTAAACATCAACTCTATATTGGATTTAAACAAATATTCTGCTACGTTTGATATGTACGACTGACGTAGTAGAGCGTCCAACTTCTATGTTTGGGAACGGATGAGTTGGACCACATCTTCTGGACTAATATCGGACGGGCAAAGTTCAACTCAAAGCATTTATTTCTATTAACAGACAATTAAAATAACAATGTTCTGTTCCCTTTCGGGAACGGCTGGGGACATACTGGTTAAACCATTTAAATGCACTTTTAAGGAGTCGATCAGTCATGAATATGAAGACGTTATTAAATCGAAAATGTCCTAGAAATCTATGAAGAAAAATAAAAAAAATTCGCGCAAAAGATGAAAATCACTAAAAATTTTCGCTTACAACAATGAGCTAGCTCATTTTTATTTGTACCGACAACAATAATGTGAACTGTATACTACGTAATTTCAGCGACTCACTTTGAGCGACGTTTGTATGGTCGCATATTATTATGTTTGTATAGTCGGCAAAAGTTATTAAAGATTACATTCAAGTTCAAAGTCAAGACTTTCATCCTCAAAAACCCATTTTGTTTTATATTACGAAAGCTAGACCGTTACCCATCTCATTATATTGTCAAAACACTAGAATCGTTTTCCATCTAATACAATAATAACACAGAAATAACCACGATGGTCCATGCCGACTGTTTTCTTAGGATAGCTGTAGAAATTACTGGAGCGGCCATTGTTCCTAACACCCCGTGTAACCTACAGAGATAGTAATAATATTTTGTTTAAGGTAGGTGTTGTGATGTTCTAGTGGTTACAGCTCCGACTTACGTGTCGTGGGTTCGAACTTTTTTTTTTTAATGTTACAGCACCATGCTGAGATAGGGGCCTTTTGGCTTAGTAAAGGACCAATTTAATTTAATGTTTTTTTTTTTTCATTTTTCTCTTTGTTTAATTTATATATATATATTAATTTAATAGTTGAGAGCAGCGGTGGCCCCGACCCGGTGGGTTCGAACACAGACAGTCGCATTACTTTGTGTAATTTATTTCATCACCACTACTCTCAAAACGGTGAAGGAAAACATCGTGAGGAAACCGGCATGTCCTAGAACCAAAAAATTCGAAGACTGTGGCATCTATCAATCCACACGGCACCCGCGTGGTGGATTACGACAAATTATTTATATTTATGTATTCTAAGAAAAATATTTGAAATTTAATTTTCTTACAGCTAAAACAGCTCAAGTAATAAAACACGTCCTTGGTTACACCCACTACGAAAGTACCAATCATGTTCCTCCACAGATTTCTCAGAATTGAATAAAACTGATACCTACACCGTTACTCTTAAAACCATTTCATCTAAATGAGAAAATCGAAGTGAAGTCCAAACATTCGTCGAAGTTCGGTTCAGGAACCTTTTATCCGAACTCTAGCACCAACTTTGACTAGTGAAGCTCATTAAACGGGATATTGAGGAGAAAATTAATCATAGTTCTTGGAGAATAGTTGAAAAGATTCTTATATAAGTAGTGGCTTTAACAGATATCAATGGAATCGTGGATTCTCTTACAAAATAATTCATGTTTTAATGACCTTGGAACTAAAGTACGGGAAGACTAAAGAAACGATCGCTGGACTGTGTTAAGGTTGATATGGCTAGAAATAACCCCGACGACTGAGATGACAAGCGGTACATAAGTATAATAATAATAATAATAATAAAGATTTATTGTTGAACTAGGACTAGATTACATGGCAAAGTATTATAAGATAAAGCACAAGCAAATAGTTTCCTAATCTAGTTAGTGGGTGCCGTACTGTTCTCCTAGATAGGTTACAAAGTAACCTGTGTTTAGGAGAAACAGTTCCGATCCCCGTCATAATGGTTGACTTAAGACAGCACGTGTTAACTATAGTGGTTTAAAGTAATCATTCACAAGCTACAAGAAGAGGGACAAAATTAGGTCCTTATACAATAACAAAAATAATATGTAATGGATATAGATAATATAAGTATGGAGGAAGAAGACATAGAAATAAATTAGGATAGAACAGGAAGATAATGATAGAACATAAAAAGATAATGGGAGACATAACAAGGAGTTTAGGTAGACCAACAGCCAGTTTGATGGATGGGCAGAACATCGTAGAAAAAACCTGAAAGATACATAAATTGGTGTTAATTTCGTTTCTGACCGTGGCATCACTCTGGGTCCTATCAGAATACCAGCGCTGTGACTTTTTTTTTTAAATGTCACAGCACCTTGCTGAGATAGGAGCCTTTTGGCCTTGCACAGGACCATTTTGATTGTTTTTTTTTTTATTTTTCTCTTGTTTACTTTTTATATAATTTTGTCATGTTTATTCTATCTTTTTGTTTCTGTTATGTCCTGTGTAAGTTCAATAAATACTTTTCTTTCTTTCTTTAATTTTATATTTTGAACTTTTTCTTGTTCAAAAAAAACGCTAAAGATCCCTAAAAACTGTAGTGTGACTAACATAGTGAAGTAACTAGAACAGAAGTCCAGACACTGTCAATACAATGAAATTAATGTTCTCCGATTGTGCCCAACGCTGATAGTACCATTGTCACTGATCCAGATTGACAACATAAAAAATGGTAGCGATCCTAATTAATAGGCAATTAGCACGTACGACTGGCTTAGCTAAGGGCTATCGCAGGACGACCGATTAGTAAAGTCAATGGCCGTAAAATCTACCAGCTACTACGATTTAACAAACGACCAAACATATGTTTGGAAAATGCAAAAAAAAATGTTGGAATTTGAAATGTGTCCCGGTAGCATCGAAAATCACTAAATGTATATACTACTATTATATTACTATGTGTTAAATTTACTTGTTATATGATAAAACGTATAATATTAATAGATCTGTGGTACAAAAGGACAATTTGGAGTAAAAAAATTGTCTTTGAAAAGAGCCGCTTATTCCTCCTAATATGGGGATTAAAATTACAAGTATAAAAGATATCTGCGAAAGTCGACCATCCACTGCTACTTAGTGTCTTTTGTGTATTGTGGCCTGCTGTGGAGAAGCACCTAAACTCTAGGATGGCACTAGCGATGCATCTGGTATTTCCGATCTCCATAGGCGTTGTCTAACAGTGGTTAAATAAGAACAGCCGTGCGGATCGATCTTATATTATATATATTTTATTCATCGTTTTGAGAGCAGTGGTAATGAAATAAATTACACAAAGTAATGCGCCTGTCTTGGTTCGAAACCACGACTTACTGTTCGTAAGTCGGGACCACCACCACTGGGCCACCGCTGCGTTTGCCATCAACCGGGCCCAAATCTAGATTCCGTGACAGCTACTGAGAAACTCCTGAAGGAAAAACCCAATATCATTATTTTGCCCGACATGAGAATCGAACCTAATAGCACATGCTCAGCAGTCGCGCATGCAACCAGTAGACGAACGAAGCAGTCTGTTATTACACTGTTTTTAGAATTTGAATTACACAATTACACTGCACTGAGCCACGAAGTTCGAACAGGACGCTTTTATTTATGCACTAATTTCGATGTCACATAATGTCAATGAAATTGGGCATTTATCTTCTAAATAGACGATCCTTCGGCAAGTTGCCAGGTGAATGTCTTCCTTGTCACTACAGACTATCTACAGGATTGAATCGAGTCAATTAATTCCTCCGAAGCATCCGAGCTTGGATATTGCGGTTCTGAACACATTACCGGATCAGTGCGGGTAGACGATATTACGTTTCAGGCAAGACTGAATTGTAAACAAAGTTTAGTTTACATGTGTGTCTATTGGTCGCAAGCCAGATTGCTGAGCATGGGTCCTGGGTTCGATTCCCAGGTCGGGCAAAGTGTTACTCCATTAGAGATTTCTCAGTAGCAACCATGGAGTCTGGATATGTGCCTGGTTTATGGCAATAGGCTCGCACCCTTATATATGGGACTTAAACATAACTGGTGGTATGTATGTTAATAGGTAAAATTCGAGGTTTTTACTCAAGTTGGAATGACCCTGTACTGAATTCATTATTTTCATTTTTAATGTCACTAGTTGACCCGACCAACATTGACCTATCATTTTCTGAATGTCAAAAATGAGGATTTCTACCAGGTCCACCTATAAATCATGAACTGTCCACCCAACCGATTCAGTGTGTCTACTTCGTGAACAGATCAAGGGATAAGTAAGAAACATCCATGTGAACTCATAAGTCTTCTTCTTCTTCCTATGGCATTCCCACTTTATGTGGGGTCGGCTCTCCTAATTTTTTGACGTGAAACATTTTTAAAATCAGTATCATACACGGGGTACCATGTCGGAAAACCGGACCCAACGGTAACGAGTAACGAATTGGCGTAGCGAATTGGGTTATATTGTCTGACATGAATAACTACAAAACTATTCATTGTAAAAACATGAATTTAGTGTCATTATTTAGCGTATATAGTCAGCTCACTGCTAAGACCTTGAGTTACATCGGGGCCGGGTGGGGCGGCGGGGGAGGGGCAATGCGCTCTTGCTGGATTCTATTCAGTATAACTCACGACTCACACGTGATAGCGCAGTGATTCTTTCGTGTATTTACAGAGTTTGTTTAGACCAATCGATTTAAATAAAAAATAACCAAAAAATGTTAAAAATTCAAAAAAATAACCAATAAGTGTTAAAAATTAAATAAAATAACCAATAAGTGTTAAAAATGAACACTCATTGGTTTTCTTTCAATCTTTAACACTAAAAGCGACTCGCTGATATAGACGTTTTACGTTAAAACCAACGGCCATGCGCACCGACACAGCCCCACCCGATTTTTTTTGCGCCGGTTGACGGGTCGAGCAATTCTTCCTCCAATAGGAGCTTCGTCATGCTAGTCGACTCCGTAGCCGGAAGTCGTCCTCTACCTCTCTTATGCTCGGGAAAAAAAAAAAAATGTATATAAGTACAAAAAAAATGACACCGTTTAGGAGGAGAGAAGTTACGAACACACGCACGCCGGGGACAAGTCAATTAGATTATAAAACATATGTAAACGGGTATTTTAGCTAATTTAACACCTTCGCTTTGCTGTGGCGGTACCTCCAATACTTTAGTCTTCCTGCGACCACAGCTGGTGCAATCCGGTCGAAACGTCGGGATTATGGTTAAAGGTAAAATTAGGGAAAATAAACGTTAACAAATGTTTTATAATGTGTTCTGATCGTGAAAGTTTAAAAAAGACAAGTCAATCAGATATTTTATAAACTAATCCTGTTATA
Source organism: Xestia sexstrigata (assembly GCA_941918905.2). Taxonomy (NCBI): domain Eukaryota; kingdom Metazoa; phylum Arthropoda; class Insecta; order Lepidoptera; family Noctuidae; genus Xestia; species Xestia sexstrigata. The sequence goes on from OW799209.2 coordinate 20,133,242, forward strand.
AGAAAAGCTCGTAACAGAAATCAACTAAAAACATCCAAATAGTTGCTTCTGTTACATCTCCGCGTCAGTAGCCGCGTGGTATCCGGCAGAGTAGAATAGAACCAACCCATTACACTCACGGGTGTCGTATAAGGCGACTAATGTCTGAGGCAGAACACCTTGCGCCTCCGTAGACCAGAGAATGGGCAGCAGCGTTTTCTGTTGGTCTTTCATCACTGCGATCTCCAATCCGCCTGCCAAGCGTGGAGATTACGGCAAATTCCTCCCATCATGGGAGAGGCTTATGTCCAGCAGTGGACGTTATGGGCTGTTGTAGTAGTTACATCTCCAATTCTAAAGTTAACACGACTAAGGTGGGTGGTGCTATCGTAGCTCTGACCTACTTATTTCACCTGACTTCAACTAGGACACCTGATACTAAGACTAGTTTTCTCTTCTTAGGCAAAGATGGGAATGGTTTTATATGTACATACGTAATATGTATTGCTAAGTTTCGGAAAAGAAAAGGGAGGGATGTTGATTCTGTAACGGAAGTTGTGGGTTTCCGCTTACAATAAAGGCTAACGCATATTACAGCACACCGCTTTCCCATCAAATAATTAGATTGTTAGTTGTACCCCCACCGTTTATTTATTTATTTTACTATTTATGTACACACAGTATACAACACAGAAAAGTACATTATAAAATATGAGCACATAGGTACTGCTTATTTCTTAAGAAATTTCTGCCAGCAGACCTGCAAAATGAGAAATTAAAAAGAAATGTAGACAATAGTGTGTGAGAAAAGGAAGAGAATAGAGATTATGTGCCTTACCTAACTTAACCTATTAAGATATATAAAATACACATAATTATAAGTAAATATTATATACTTATATAAATACTTAAAAATCTTACATAATAAGAGTGAGCCCACACATCTTGCATAGAAAGACAGATAAGATTTTATGTATGTGTGAGCGAGATAATTCAATTTAATTGTCAACGAAAGAGAAACAAGTGATAGTGAGTGACGCGATAGGGCGAATCTAACAATTTAAATACAAGTTTTTAACTGACATGGTCACTAACATTACAAATACAAAAAAATAATGCATTGCCACCCGCGAATGTGCAAAAGTGATGTTAGAGTATTTTTGCGTTGCGGTGCGGCCAAATCTGCGTCAGTTCTTTTTGTGGCTTCCTTTCCTTAGAAATTATGTTTTGGACATGAAAAGCGTTCTTTGCTGTGTAGATAATAAAATAAACGTATTTCTAAGTCATAGGAAAATAATATTTCCCTATATGTCGCCAAAAAAAATAAAATTATTATGTTTTTTGTGTTGCAATATTATGGAATGAAGTTATGTTTTCACTCGGGAAGAACAACTGAACTTACTGGCAGATTTGTGTAGGTCTGCACGCACGACTTAAGACGATTAATGGCTGATTGTTTAATAAAAATAAAAATGGACACTTGCACTGGCAAACCATAATATTTATCTCTATTATGTGTGGCAAAGCCACGTTCTGTCCAGCCAGTTATACTTACAAAAAAAAACAAAACATACCCAAAAGTAACTAAGAACAGCTTAGTTTTGTCACAACAATAGTGTAAAATAGTGTAAAATATTTCCTTCACAGCATAATCTCAGACGAAGGAGCGAAAAGAGAAAATATAGTGAACATTTGACGTGAAAATTTTAACTTAATTCTGAAATTGTTTTACTGTGTTTGTCCTGCGACGAACTGAGTTCGCTGTAATTAAATTTTTAAAAACACCCTTGCGTGTCTAACTGGACTAACGAAATGAATTATTTTAATGAAGGGGTCTCTAAGTCGCCCTTATTTTTGAACAAAAAATATTCAAGGTTTTCCGGAGTGTAGATGTATGTGCTGTTAAGGCCAGAGTGGTCGTAATTTTTTTTATTAATTGCTATCGCCAGTTTGTTACAGAATTAGGCAAAATGGAAGCAAGCAAGACTTTGGGCCATGATTTTTATTTGGGTTGTAATTTGTGCAAATATGTTACATATGTATTGGGTTTTGAGAATATGGGGACTGAGTGACTGAAAGAAAAAAAAGGAAAGAAAATATGTTACATGCATACAAAATGTAAAAAAACGCATAACAAATATTTTTATATACAACAGGACGGAATAAAAAAGTTGCCTGCTTGCACTAACTAACTGCGACAAGCAGATGCTGTGCTGTGGGACCTACAGCACTGCTTTTCAGTGCTCACCTGAGAAAATACGCACTGGATCTGGAAAACGAAGCTCGGGTAATACAGTTAATGATAAGGAAGGATTTCTATAGCAGCATTACCTTTTGTTCTATTAATAACAAATTACTCACAAGAACGGGACATTGTGATTCTGCCACCGTAACCTTTCAAAAAACCGCGTCACATTGGTTCCTGTCTTATATGCCACTCTAACCTTTTTTGCGTCAAATTTGTCGAATATTGTTACCATCGACATAACAATACTGATGCGAATATTTGATTGTCGTCGTCAATAAGACACATGACACACAGGCGTATGCAAGACATTTGGGCACATAGAACAACGTAGGTACAACTTGTAAATAAAAAAAGACGATCAATTCTATTTTCAAATTCCCAGCAGGTTTAAATAAATGTATCGAGAAAACAAAATGCAAAACGAATTTATTAAAAAAAGGTTTTCAAATTAATTTTGACGGATTAAGTTGTTGATTGATAGTTATTATAATATTAATGGACATAGGAAGCGAAAATTTGTTGAGCCTAGCAAAATCTGATTTTCTATATAATATCTGATTTCTTTCGTTATATATTCAAACCCTATATTTCGTAGTGATACCTTTTATTTGATAATATGTACGATAAGGTGAATATAAGTTACAAAAATACAAAAAAAAATTGTTGGTTTAAATTCACGAAAACCACACTTTTGTTGCATTATAAAATGTAAGTTCGAAATTCGTGACAGCGAAAAATGTTTTTTGTTCGAAAATACTTACAATAATGTGAGGTTGAACACGGAATACCAGTTAAAGTTTTATGCAATTTTCGGCACTTAAAATTACGCAATATAAAAATCATAAAAACCTGTGTTTATCTAAAGCAGTGTGGTCATGCGATAGTTTGTGATCACTAGCATATGCTGATATAATTTTTTAAATTGAACTTTAAAAACAATTTAACTCTTTTATTGTTTTATATTCTAAATCTATATTTTTAAATAAAGAATCTAAAAAGAAGACATGAAAATATAATTAAAAGTAAAAAAAACAACACACATCAAAAAAACTTTTTTTGATGTGTGTGATTCCTGTTTCTTATACCTGTAAAGTAGGAATATCAGTAATCTCAGTTCCACATAATTACAATTATGAAACATAATTAGCATACCACGTTAAACTGAACCTACAAAATTTACAACAGTTAAAATGTCAACAACATAATCATTTATAATTCAAAAGAATGGCCTAACTGAAAGGCGTTTTAAATTAAAGCGTTTACTTTTCGGCCAAAACTTTTAAGACCAATAAATTAAATACAAAAGTATTTTCAGAGAACGAATTCTATAATTAGTAGGTACTATCAAACAACTAACCTAGTCCCAATTTCCATCATATCAACTCGTTATCTACAACTACCTACTAAAAGTTTTCTAGTACTCCGGACGATAAAAAACCGGTTTATTAGGACGTTTCGAGGTCAAGGTCAGATTCTTATCGGTCGGGCGAGTGGTGAACACGCACTCTGAATTTCCTACATTTACGTCGCGTCGTGTAGCTAAGGGAAATGTTAGTACATAGCCTCCTTATGTATGGGCGGTTCTCGTAAATTCTTATCACAATGCGTGGCGCTTTTGAATGTTGCTTTTAAAATTATATGCAGAATTTAGATTCTAATTTGCAGATTAGGGTAATGGTTGTCATACTGTTCAGACGATTATTGTGTACAGAACATTCCCATTTGTGGTAAATGAAGAGGCGGAAATATAGGTTATTATAGGTATTATACTTCAGGCAGGTATGATTTTTTTAAAGAAATCTTGGTCAAAATATGTCCCTGTAAAGATTGATAGTAATAATTATTAAAACAACAATTTCCTTGTTTTAGGAATAGCAATCGACCGTGACGCCCAATTCTAACCAATTCTACAAACAAAATAAAAGGTATTATGAAAAACAACGTTATTTTTTTATTGCGAGTAACATTATAATTAATTTGTTTTCTTGTCCAAAAACTTTAATTAAAGTGTCTCCATTCTAATCATTTTTAGAAATCAGTAATGACTTAAAACTTTAAACATCGACATTAAAACCCTCTTCTTTTAGAAGGAAATAGGTAGGATAAACCATTACCAGAACTGTACTTTAAACACAGTCAATAAAAAATAATGTGAGTGAGACGATTATCTCGTGGAACAGGGCCGGGGCACTCGTTTAAAAAAATTAAGGTTAACAATATTGGAAAAGGGCGGGTCATGTCGAGGGTCGGTTCTCGACAGAAAATGTTAATGGTTAAAGATTTAAAACGTTGGACACCGTTGTCATCGTTTTTACAAAGACACTTAAACGCGGTTTTGGTGCACCAATTGCGTGCAGTTTTTTTGTAAAATTCGCTCTGAGAGAATCATACAAACATGTCGTATGGAACGATAACTACGATTTTCGGTATAAATGGGTGAGTAGGTACTCGCTGCATCCGGTTAGACTGGAAGCCGATCCCAACATAGTAGGAAAAAGGCTACGCAGATGATGGGTGAGTAGGTAGGTACTCAAATGTCAACGGAATAGAAACATGGCTATCTTTTGACGCAGTTGCAGTCGGGTGGATCTAACGTTTTCAATCTTCGTTCAATAGGGATTCGTCCATTGCGCCGGTGTAAAAACAACGGGATATCGTTTTTGCCTTCCTAATCTGCTCCAGTTAATAAAAAGAGAAAACAAAGTAATCTATTATCATTATTTACAGTTGCTTTAGGGATAAAGCGGTGACAGATCGATCGTTCTGTCTTGCAGTCCATAATGTGGGTGATTTAGGATTAATGTACGCTCTCACAGTTGGGTGGGCACTGAGGACTGAGGAACGATATTTTTCCGTCGGTATTAAATAAAGTACAGATGTAGCGGTAATGAAGAAAATTGTCCGTTATGGATGTTTTTATGTCTCAATAATATGAATGTCTTGTAAGTGAATTGAGGTGGAAGTAATGGAAATTGCGAACGAAAATGTTTGGAATTGTATTGAGTACGTATTTTCGAGGAGTGGAAAAAACTAATTAGACAAGGTGGAATCTCGGGAAAAGTAATGTTTTTAAAACTTGAAAGTTTCTAATTGAAACTTTTTAGAATTATAAAACAAGCTTGAATGTGAGGTAACTATCTTGTTTTTGACAGTAAAGTGAAATATGGCCTAGCCTGGGCCTATTTGGCGCAGCCGTGAGTCACACAATATTATTTCGTTTAATTTTTCTGTTTAGTTTTAAGTTTTTTATTGTGTAGTTTTTTTTTTTAGTTTTTTTTTCATATTTTGATTTTGTTGTGTACACTTGCAGCTTAAGCCAAATTAATATGTTTTCTTTATTTTTTTAAATATTTCGTTTTGGAAAACTAATTTTCTTAGCTCTTAGCTAAGACGGTGCCTGAGGCAGCCGCGCGGTGCAGGAGAAGTGTTGACACCCGTTAGAGGGCGACTGACCATCTTTCGCGACATGACACCACCACCACACCTAAATTCAGTTTTATTTCCGTGATGGGGGGGGGGGGCTTTTGGCCTAGTACAGGACAAATTTCATTTCATTTACTTTTTATTATTTTTCTTTTTGTCTAATTTTTAGTGGTTGTAGTGTTAGTTTAACCATTTTTATTTGTCTGTTTTGTCCCGTGTGGGCTAATAAATGCTTTTTCTTCTTTCTTTAAGTTTGAAATTAAAAAGTGTCTTTCATTTGTTTAATAGACCCCTTCTCCATAATACCACGAACTAATTTTACATGAGAGAGGAGAAACCTATTATTAATTGAACATCCCCGTAAAAGCTTAAGTCTAATTAATTATTCCTTTTCGCGGACAGAACTAATCTGAATCATAATAATTACTTCTAAGAATACGATAATAAATTCCTTTCTATATATTGATATCTGAGTGTTTTACCTACAGAATTAATTAATTTTCCTTGCCAGGACTTACCTACCTAGGGTTGAATAGGGAGTACTTTTCATTAAATTTAAATTATTAGGTAGAGCTGTGGCTACCTTCATGTCCAAATAGTATGAGTGTAATCGTCCGGTCGTCTGACTGTCTATCTATTTTTGATTTCGACCTGTTGGTTTCACACCACAATTTTGATAATTTTTCCAAAAATGTTTCATGACAAACCTATCGCCGTTTACTGATTTAAATAAACAGTATTTTTAATTCCACGGCCGTTTTCAAAAAGTAAAACGTATGGTACTTCAATCCCTGACAAAACAAAATGCATTATACTTATCGAATTCAAAAACATAAATTCAAGGACATCATTAATTCCTTTGCCCTAATTATAAGTCTTCGCTTTGTTTACCGAATTGTTTTACCACAAATTAGCTGCATTTAGTATAATAACCGCTAAATATCGATAAACACTCGTCCGAACTCCTCTCAATCAATCACCAGGCTCACAGAGATCGCAAAGAGTTGCTCCTATCGGCCATCGGACGATCGGTCTATCAAGCTATCAGTCTACGAGTGATTAATAGCTACCACACCCTCAGGTACGTCTGCGACTGGTACAAGCTACTAATTAATGATTGTTTGCTACTATCCGCTATGTACTACGCACTAGATATTTAGTTGGTCTCTTGAGAGCATTTATTTGGGTACTTGCTTTTGTTTATGGCTTCGTTCACGTGTAAGTCAGACATTATCCCTTACACGTGTAGTAACGGGATAAAAAATATCCATTAGGTATGGCAAATTTCACTCAAACCCATTCAGCCGTTAAGGGGCTGACAAAAACTAATTGATGTTTTTAAGCAGTTTTTTTAAGAAAAACTATGTTCTAGCATATCAAAAAAAAAATGTTAATATTCGTCATATTTCAAAGACCGTGGACGGACTAATTACATAATTGGAAGAAATCGGCTCAATAGAAAATAATTGCAAATAAATAAAATTGCAATAATTGCGGTTCTGTCTTTATTTTTTTAATGTATGAGTCTGCAAATAAAAATATGAAGTTAACTTATTCATACCTAAACCACTAACGAGTCATATTTCACAAATAATCCAAATGTTTTCTAAAACTTGGCCGCCCAGTAACTCTCTCGCTTTCGTTTACTCCAATACAAAAATAGACAGTGTGCGCGCATTTTGGTGTTGACATCCCCTTAAGGTGATTAATGTTAACCAACATTGAAAATTACTTTCGCATTAAAACATCACCTTTCTCTTTTCTCTTCTTCTGATCTTTTCTTGGAAAGAAGTTATAGAAAACTATTATTTTTTAGTAAGCTTTGTAATTTTTGAAATTATTTTTACTGAATAATGAATTGGCTCAAAAGCAACAACCTTACCGCTAATATGTCTAAAACTAAAATTCTACAATTTTCAAACTATAATAACAGATCCATCATACCCTTAGATTAACATTAAAACGACATTCAAATTGAACAAGTCCTGAACACTAAGTTCTTAGGTATAACCTTAGACAGACACTGTAATTGGAAAGCTAACACAAATCGCATCTGCTCTAACTTAAATAAATTTGTCTTTGCATTAATAAAGCTCAGGAAATTGTCAAACATAAAAACTGCTATGGCTGCGTACCATGGCTACGTTGGGTCAATCATCAGGTACGGTCTGCTCATGTGGGGTAACTCCTCGTTCGCCAAAAGGGTTTTTATAACCCAAAAAAATGTATAAGAGCCATATATGGAGGTTGGGCCGTTCCAACTATGCAGACCTCTATTTAAAAAAAATAGGATTACTCACTCTCGTTAGTCTATGTATACTAGAAGTGGGAATATTTGTAAGAAAACACCTAGATCTCTATAAAGCCTCAGAAAATAAAAGATTTATCTTATGAGATCCCACTTGTCTTGCTGTAAAAAAATGCAGGAGTATACTTTTTCAAAATAACTGCAATAGTATGTCTGTCAAAATCTACAACAAAATACCTATTTAAACAAATAAGAGCACTTCCATTTAATTATTTTAAGAATAATCTAAAAAATGGCTGTATAAAAATGTATTTTACACAATTAGTGAGTTTTTAGCCTTTAAATCCAACTGTACCTAATGGTTTCACTGCACGTACTAACCTAAAAAATAATTAAAAATAAAAACATAAAAAAATATTGCAAGATCAATGTCTCTCTCTCAAAATCTGTTGAATGCTAACTTTTTAAAAGTACGTAGTAAAAAAATAATATTATATTTTTTTTTTCCCCGTGTCATAAGTGCCTAACCTGGTGTCAGAGTGTATATAGTGCTTATTATATCTTATTTTAATTCCTATATTTTTATTTATTATCGTGCTTGTTAGTGATTCTATTATTTCTACTACTGCTACTTTCTGTTTTTACTCGTGAGAACCTGTAATTAGCTCTGTGTTGCACATACAAATTGTTATTAATCTGTAATAGCTGTTGGTTCTCCTATCTACGACATTAGTATATGCGAAACCCGAAACACATGTCTAGTATTTTATGTAAATAATCTAAGTGCAAAATTTCAAAACTGTGACATGAAAAATCACAAAGTTATAAGCTTGTTCTGTTACCTGGTTGTCTGTAAAAAAAACGTGTTCACCACGTGACTAGCGCTCCCAAGACGCCTGCGCTGTGCGCCTGCGCTGTGCGCCTGCGCTGTGCGCCTGCGCCTAGTGCCGCTATGACCTGTCAGTTGTGCGCGTATGATAGTTGATAGGTACTTAGTGACGCTCGGTGTCCAACTTGTATCCTTTATAAATGTTTTTGAGACAACAGTATAACACGGTGTAGAAAATATTGGAATCGATTTAGTTGCTTATTCCACATGATTTTTATTAGAACAAACTATGTACTAATAAAAATAATGCTAATCATATAAATCTACATTTCAGCCGCATAGACGTCTTGCGGCTAAGCGTCACCACATTGACCGGTCCCGTGCGACTCGCATCCAGCGGATTCCCACAGCCTTCACCAGGTCATCTGTCCCCCTAGTGGGAGGCCTTCAAATGCAACGTCTGGCCGGAACGGATGAACGGATGGCCGATGGGGCCGAAAAGTTCTGGAGTGGCGACCGCGAACCGGAAGACGTATAAACAAATAAAAAAAGCAAGTAATTGCAGACGCAATAACAATATTCCATAAATCCAAATAAAAATCGTAGTACTCACGACAAAATGCGACATAACGTTTCTCTCGAGTTTCTATTTCTACCGATATAACGAGCACTTCAAATAGAAACGGATGTCTTCACGACATGTGTGGTGTAAAGTAGATCGCGTTATGTCTAGACTGAGTCATTACAAGTTCCCGCGTCGAGAAGGTGGATTACCGATAATACAAAATTAATTTATGTTTATTGAAAGAAACAGAAACTAATATAACATAACTTAACATAACATTATACCAGTAAATCGAGCACTACTAGAGAAATGAAGGCATTGAATGGGTGTAGTCTAGTTTGTAACCTATGACGTCGTTAATAAAGTGTGTTTAAACCTAAACCTGATTTCTGAAGGGTTGAGCAGAGGTACTTAGTACACCCTCATTTTACCAGTTATGTTTAAGTCCCATGTAATAGGGGGTGAGCCCTGGAGCTATTGCCATCAACCGGGCGCAAATCCAGAGTCCGATTGATTAAATTCATACATAAACTCTCTTTTCTTTCCCGTGGTAGTTAGAACGTGCTGAAAGCCAATACTGCGACTTTGACAAAGTCCTATTGTTTCGGTAGGAAAGACAAATTCATTGAAACGAAAAAAAATATATATAGAAGCCCATACATAACGCCTCCTGCTACAATCCTTACATGATCCTTCTCTTTGTACCTCGTCTATATATACGACTTTTGAAACCCACAATTAGAAACTTTAACCTTTAATGTATTTATTTGTTTACTAAGCAACCAAACCAACAAATATTTTAATTTCATTAAAAATTCTTCATAACCGTTTTTTTCCACAGGCTTTTTTTCCCCAAAGTAACAAACTGAAAAATGCTATTTCCAGCACAACATTTTCCAATACAAAATTTCCTACAACATTATTAAAATTCACATAAAAGTACCTGTACAAAGTTGGCCCCCATTGTTATAACTAAATATTCGGAACTTCCCTCTTAAGACTTGAATTTCCTAACAATAAACTTCGTTCAAAATGATTAAATATTAAGTTACGTGAATTTTCTATAACTTTACTACATTAAAGACTTGATTGTGAACTTATGTAGTACTTCATTATGCCTGTTCCTCAAAATCTCTTTTAATATTACCAAAAACTGTGCAGAAAGTATTCAGAAGATTGTAGCCGTGACTCAAGCAAAATTTTACCTACATGAATATGTCCATGGGGAATTGATAAGGTTTCAAGTTTTCGTTTTGTTGTAAGTAAATCTTCCGAAGTTTGTTTAAGTTAGTACCTCTGTATCGTAGAGTCACGAGCATTAAAATGTTTATATACCTAAGTTTAAAACCGATTTTCCCGAGTTGTAACGTAGTATCTGACTCACCTACCTACCTACCACCTACAATCAATATAGAAAGACCCTTGTTGGTCTAGTGAATTGTTGGTCTAAATTGAAAACATTACAAAATCAAGTGAGACATAAGTCTTATCCACATAAAACATTCTATTCTATCATTCTTATTGTAATATATGTATAATAATAAGTTCCACGACAGGGATGTTGTAAGCGTTGTCGGGAGCAAACGCTGGTCCCGTGAGGTTTCAATCGCAGTCGCGTTTAGAGCAGTTGGCTTCCAACGCCTGGACTCCATCAGAGGACTTAAATTGCTGGCATTTATAAACTAAATATGTTGGAATGGACTGGCAATTCAATTATGGAGTTATTAGAATTTCGTATATTTCAATATCCAAACTTACATAGTATTATAAATGCATAATAGTGCAACTTGGAATTTCATACACTTTAGATCCCTCTCCTTAACAGAAACCTACAAGTACTTGGGTATGTTGGAAGCATTAGGTATCAATACTGCCGACATTAAACAATCGTTGAAGGAGCGCTTCTTTGGCCTCCTGGATAATGTGTCAGTCTTTTGTCAGGCGTAAGCAAGGTGCGCGCGCGCCTTTAACGGTTGAGTCATGTCAGTTTTGATGTATTCTTTCGGCGTACTGGATTCAAATGGAACCTGATGCCTTGGACAAGAAGATCTGCGCACTGTAGACCGCTAGTTATTAATTTAATCAATGATATAATAAATTATATCAAAAATAAATACTTCACTGCAAGAAATGGAAGGAGGTAAGCTTTTTCTACTAGTCAACCATCGAGTGAAGTGGCTTTTTCTACACGTAAAATAATGGAAACTGTCATTAAAAGCCACAGTTAAACGCCACAATCATCAAAAGAATTCCTCCAAAAAAACCACCAAACACAAACCAACAGATATGAAGCTCAATAAATCCTTTCTCGAGAAAAAACACACAGCACTAAACTGGCTGGGCGTCTTACAAGACAGTACTTGTAAACATCTGGCGCGTCTACAATGTGGACAGGAACAGTGGCAATTACAGAGCGCGGGGACATCTGCGTCGGTTGGCTTATATGCAATAAAGTAGTAAGCGGACGGGACGCACGAATTGTGGAGTTGGTAAGTTGGGAGATGTTTCTTGCAGGATACTAGGCTGTTTATTGTGGAGCATAGAGTTTAGTCTGATTTACAATGGTCAAGATAAGTACAGTGAGTAAGGAAAACCCACCATCTCCCATGGTCCAATTTTCTTCTTCTCGAATCCATGACTCAGATTTGACCCGACCAGTACGTGGCAACCCGGACAGCTCCGTCGTTTGCCTCATTCAAGTCCTGGAGGCTGCAATTAGTTGTGCACGACGGGCAGAAGAGAAGGTGTATATCCTGTGTTGGGGCTCTACACTCGCATGACATCATGTCATGTGGGCGGAAACATCAGGGAGACGACTGCGGATAAAGGTCGCCTAGTGGGTTAGGACAGTGGTGTCGATGGATTGGACAATAGCGAGACAACAGTCACTGTCTCGGTTTTCACCACTCGCCACTGTCCTTGACTAATTTAAATCGGGCCTTACAGAAAAAGTTTGACTTTGTACATTGTCATCTATCTTTCTGCCGCTCCGTTGTGGTCGGCATCCTGTCTAGCCTGTTCCAGCTAAATACAAGTTTTTCAGATTGAGATCACTTATATCTGCATGATAGGCTGAACTTAGGCCTCCTCTTTCTTCTGCCCCACTTCCCGTTTCTGTGCCTCCCTTATCTGGATAAGGGAGGCGACGATAATTATCGTCGACCCAACTAGATTTGAGTCGGCATTGGTTTCTTTGGCCAAACTTTGGTCACCGCTCGGTCAAAGCCTTTGATCCAACGGCCATCTCTCGTCGCATCAGTCCTCTTGAGGCGCCCTGCGCGGTCCCTGACGTCGTAGACTTTCATCCAACGGTGGATTTCGGTGTTACGCACTGGACCTAGAAGGGTTATATTCATGGCATGCTGTAACCAAGTGTCCGTCAGTTAGATTATCAAAAAATATTTGACCACTGTTTTTCTTTTGTTACGTTAACCAAAATTGACGAAGATACGACGCTTTTAAAATTCTCAAAACGTCACGCCTTTGTATAATTTTTAGCTAGTTCTGACGTCACGAGCCCCCAATCCCGAGTTTTGATGCGTTTTATCTTTGTTAATATTTATTGATTTACAAAAACAAAAAATACGTGTCCATTAATTTCCAATACTTTATCTAACAGACTAAATAGATTTGCAATTTTTTGATACTGTCGTCATGCCTATTCTTATGTTTTCTCTGCAATTGCTGTCGTTCGCACGCGTATCGGTTATTAAACGTGTAACTCGTGGACAAGCGGTTAAGCAGTTCTTGACTAGCTGATTAAAAGACAACGTAAAACCAAAACCACTGAAGATAAAAACAAGAAATTGGGAAGATTATACATATATAAAACATTCCTTCAATGAGTGAGGGGGCGTTATACAAGTACAAAGAGAGTGGGACTCATGGACAAAGAATCATGTTTTAAACTCTACCTCTGTATAATTTTCAATAATATAATATTATTATAAAAAGCGAAGGTGTCATTGTGTTTCGGTCACGACTTTAATGATATTTCCCAGGGAGTTACTGTTCATACCGGAAAATTAAAAAACTTTACACGTGGGTTAACCCGGAGGGCACACCTAGTGATTTATGAAAATCTGCGCACAGGACATAAAATTAACTCCATTATTTACCTTTGTACGTAAAAACCTTCTATTTAAGTACTCCGCCCACAATATTACGTTAAAGGATAAAAAAACGTAATTGATCCTTTGTTATCTCAACAATTTTTCTGTGTATTTTGTTCAAAACACAACAATTTGAGTTGGTAAAATAACGAACACGCAATACACGAAATGGGAATGATTTTCCTAGCTCTGGAGAGGTTTAAGGCCGGGTACCCAACCGAGGCGTCGTAATGGCAATAATAACCATCCCTTTTAGTCAGACAGAAATGAAATAAACTAGTGTGAACGTGCTTTATCGGCTGGGAAGTAAGGCCCGATGATATTTGAAACGTAGCGTATTAACGCACTGTTTTTTACATAAATAAAGGTGTTTATATAATATTCTTCTTCTTCAACTTTTAACCATCTAATACTGAGTGTAGGTCACTTCCAAATCTTTCCACTTTTGGTGGTTTTGATCCATGGATATTCAGTTTCTTCCGGCCACTTTACCGAATAGGTCTGTCCACCTATTCGATTGTTTTCCCACATTCCTCCGTCCCGTCCGTTAACCACCTTTAACTCTTTTCCATTATTGGAGGTGGAGATAAAAGCTGATTCAGTATCCGAAGGCCTAAATAAATGGCAAACGTTTCTTATTTGTACTACAGTTTTGCGACAGGATTGACACGACCCTCATTAAACTCATGTAAACCTAGTAGATTATTTAAATTTTGAACAGTCATTATCGCAGATAGAATTCAATTTTGTCTAAGCCCGGTGGGTAAGTTTTTGTTAGACACTGTAAAGCGGCAACTGAAGTGATGTAAGAAATAAATAATATGGATCGATGGTGTCTTGAAAATATCATTTCGGCGAAGACAGAAAGTGCGATATTAGGTACTTTTCTCAGAAACGAATAATATGTCTAGTTTGTGTTTAACGATTTTCTGAGACTTCTCTATTAGGATTTCCACAAGAAAAAATATGTCGGTGTCATATTTTATGCCACATTCCGACCTTCGGAGCCAAAATATAGGCGGATACTGATATCCGGATTTTTGGATCTCGGTTTCAGTGTACGGAAAAGTCAGTCGTTTCGGATAACTGGGACTGATGGTTAGGTAGGAGCATGTTAGCTTAGAGTTTTGAGTTCTCAGTTCCAGGTTTTCTTTCGTATGAAAGAGTAATAGTACCTACAGGTACCTACTACTTTTTATAACAAAAGACGTAAAATTGACAATCAAAAGAATATTATAATTAGTTAAATAGCCATATTTATGACAATAAACCGTGCAATATATCAGATTATTGCTCTGCATTCATATTTTTCTTTACATCAATATTTCATGCGAAAGTATCTGTGTCTGTTACCTTTTTTGGAACCAGTTTTGGAATACGGCATTATTTTGCGGAAATCCATGACATTAAAATGTTATGCAAATTCCGCATTCCGATCCCGGCATGGATGCAGGACGCAGCACCACCCTCCCGGTCTCAAAAATATGCACATATAGAAAACAAGCATGCCGTACACCGATACTCGACCCGTGTTTTGTCCCTCCACGGGGCATCCTCAGAAGATGTTGTCTACGAGAGCGGTCGTCGACTTAACATTTACCTAAAATTAACACTGAATATTTTTCATAACATTTAATGTCAACGTGATGCCATTAAAATTTAGCACACAGAAACATGCGTTAGAGTATAATGAGACTTTTCAGCATAGAGGGACATCAAGTAAGATAACTTTCAACCACAGCGTGGGCGAAGGGACGACCGGGAAGGGAAGACCGGGGACAGTATAGTTAAATATATATTCCCCGTGCATGTAGATAAAATAATGTTTCCACATACACCACACAATTGAGAACACACACATTGAAGTTGACTGACACAACTCCAAATCTGCTTTTCTTGCACTCAACAAAAAAAGACATTAGAATTCCCTCGTCGGGCTCCATCGTATATTAGAACATTCAATGACAATTTCATTCGTCTACGAAATAATCTGATTTATATTGTTCTGTATTCAGTATTACAATATTTTTATATGAGTTTTTAAGATGAGCTACAATATGAAACTACTTTATGAGTATGTAGTTTTACATTATCATAAATAGGTACGCAATACATTTTTTTTGCAAGACACAATATTGTTTACAATAATGCCACAATATTGTTCATAAAACGTTCAAGTATATAAAATAGTAGTATTGGCAATATTTTGATGTTGAAAGGTTTGTTTCGTTAAGCAATACTCGGTTTTACTTACGTGGCTGAGTTTAGGTGACGAGTAATAGAGAAGTATGGACGAAGAAGAAGACATGCTGTGCCGATCCCAAATAAATAACGTGGTTGAGTTGAGTTTGCCATCCTGAATAGTTTCTACTTTTAAAGAAGAAAATTAATTTAAAAAACACATATTATAGTCAGTTTATCAAGGTTTCCATTGCCACACAGGCATCCTCTCCGTAAAAGAGAGTAAGTTACGTTATCTACCGGGCAGCCTTATTGAATGACATACTCGTATTATATGTAAAAAAATATGTTGAATTTTTGGTTATATTGTGAAAAAAGCTCTTTTTAATTGGTAATAATTTGGCATTTTTTATTAACATGAACATAAATCATGATCATTCACTGCGTCTGATAATTCCTAATCTATCTTATGTAGGAAATATCCTAAGCTTGAAAATGTCTTTGTCTCTAAAACATACTGCCAGACCATAGTTTCTTTTTTTAAACACAACGTTGTAACCTTCTGACCTCAGCAACTTCATTATAAATTAACAGCCAGTTTCCAACCCAAAGCTCAGTTTATAATCAACACAAAACAATTCCAGTTATAATATTAATAAGATTCTACACCACACAATTGCAATATTTGCAGTAAAGATCAAATCTATTATTAGTTCCAAACGTTATATGTTTAGCCGTCAACAAAATTATTGTGAAACTTACCATTCATTGGAAATTCTGACCGCATCCAGTGTTGCTGAACCAATTATCTTGGCAAACACAAATAACACCTAAAACTCGATCTAAATCGGTATTCGATATTGCATTAATACTAATTTTGTTGGCTGAATTAATGTCAAACGAAATTCTGGTTTAGTGTCAATGTTGATACGGATAGATAAAACATTTCGGTTTTTGTTTATTTTTTATTAAGTATTAATTTAATCTTTGCTACCGCGCAGATCGTATTTATATGGAGAGATTTGTAAGAGACATAAAACTCAGCATTGGGTGGCCAAAGGCAGAAGAAGAGAAGAGAGCTCTCTCTCTTCTCTTGTAGAGACAGAGAGTAGTCTTGTAGAGAGACCGTGTATACGGTTTAGAATACTTTATTTCACTCACATGAATATTATCATATTATCAGCAAGTGTAACATGCCAAGCCTCCCAACTAAATCGTTGGACGGTTGGTAGAACATAAAGAAGTGGCTGGGTCAGAATGGATGCAAAAGGCGGAAGATAAGGTGTTGTGTTCCAGCTTGGGAAAGGCCTATGCCTAGCAGTGGACTGTGATAAGCTAAATAGCTAAATTAATTGATTTTAGTTTGGTATCACTCCCACCTTGGTGTAGTGATCACTTCGGCCATAAGTTACCTAAAGTCGTGCGTGGTCGCAGAAATTTGAGTTGTTCTAGATTATACACATGTCTGAGAAACCTTGTCTTTCCTAGAGAGACCAACAAGCCAACAGGAATATGGATAGTAAATTTCTTCCGGTATGCCGCCTTGCCATTGTGTAGTCGTACTGTACAGTCAGAAATTGTTCGTTTTACAACTAAGTAGCAAATCCGCTGCCTTGATGTCAACATAGGCTGGTCTTTGTTTACAGAAATGGTAAAATTATTAGCAGTTTGTCTTTAAGGACCCACCAAGCAGACCCATCGGTGCGAAGCGAGCGCGGGTTAACGGACAATTATCTTTGATGCTACGTTTTCTATTTTTACCCACGACGGAACGGAGACGTTATATGCGTTTGGGGTGAGAGGATGTTTTTTTGTTTGTTTGTTTATTGTGCAAATACATGCTGCCATTTATCTCCAAAACTACTTGTCCGAGTGGGTCTTTGAAGACAATAAAATCTCAGAGGACCCACTAGTAGGTCTTGGGAGACACCCACCGGTGGATCTGCTTGTTGGGTCCTTGAAGACGAATCTATAATTGGCTAGATATATGTGTGTACCTACTATAACTACAACTTTGCCCACTCCTTCGTGAAACACAGTCATAAAATTATGCTAAAGAGTGATAAAATATTGAGTAACTAAACTTTATTCATAATGAGTTTCACGATTATTTCAATCTTTCTTTCACCACCTCCATTCTTCCTTGTTCCACCACAGTCTTAATTAATAATTAAAGAAAAGATGAAAAAATATAAAAAGCCGACGGATAGCAGTTTCTTTATTAAAGTGAAACTACTAAAATTTCCTTTTTGTTGCTTTATTAAAAAGTTTAAAACATGTCGGGGAGCGTTTACGAGGCTCGCTTGAGGTTACCGAGTTAAAAGTTTTTAAGGATAGCTCACGGATAAAACGTAGATTTTGAGCTGTTGCTTGCTTCGTGAAGATCCATACAAGTTTTAAAAGGATATATCATAGAATACGTGGACGTTTGCTCTTCTAAAGAATAATTAAAAAGCGTTTTTTTATTTAGGAAAAATTGAATAATGTTTTTAAACTGACATGGTCACTAACATTATCATTAATACTGAAAACGAGATCATGGAAATATCGGGAACTCAAAACAGATAGTAAACGTGGCAAATATCCCTTTTTAAGTGCTTATGATAAAATTTGGATGTTAGACACAAATACTCGTTTAATTCATTTTTCTGGGTATTTTTATTTGCTGATGTAAATAAAAAATTGGGTGTCTAATAAAAATACGTTCTATTTGTAACTTAATATTCTTTTCGGAAGGAGATTTCTTTAATAACTACTCTCACAAACCTACTTCTTTCCCTGATTGCCCACAACCAGCTACGAGTTCTACATAAATTACCTCCAAGGTAAAACAGTCAGCCAGGGTTGCGGGACGGTTCGAAAGAGATACCGTGACCCCGGAACATAAAGGGCGATGAAGGAACCTGGATGGGTTTTAGTCAGTAAAAGTCTGACACTCCCTCCTGCTCCGCCCAGAGCTGGAGCAGTCAAGGTAAAACAGTCATCTCGCCTGTTTACATACCCACATACTTATCTACCTATCGAGCTCGTGTCCTTTACATAATCATCATATCAGTCCAGAATCACCCACTGCTGGGTATAATAGGCCCCCCTTTTTTCTGCCACACTTCCCGGTTCTGCACGTCCCTTCAGGTGTTTTCCGCGACTTTTGACGACTTTTTACATAAGCTCTGGACTAACTTTTGAAACATTATCCATGTTGTAAATGAAAACACAGACGATCTTACCGTTTTCTTCTTCCACACACCGAAGTATAATTACATAGACTTGTTGCGCTTGTTTATGCAAAACGGATCATATAATAATACTTAACTAGCTTATGCATGCGGCTTAGTACGCGTGGAGTTCGGTAATGTCCCACGAGATCGTACTACCGAGATGAAAATGTGTTAATCCAGGTTATAAACTATCTTTGTGCCAAATTTCATCCAAATCCGTTCAGTAGTTTTTGCGTGAAAAGTAACTAACATCCATCCGACCTCACAAACTTTCGCATTTATAATACTAGCTGATGCCCGCAGCTTCGCCCGCTTGACAAATTAAATTCTAAAACCTTCTTCTTGAATCACTCTATTTATTTAAAAAAAAACGCATCAAAATCCGTTGCGTAGTTTTAATGATCTAAGCATACATAGGGACAGACAGACACGGCGGGGGACTTTGTTTTAAAATATGTAATGATAGTGATTAGTAGAATTTCCTAGCTGTTGGCGAGTTTAAAACACGCCAACAGCTAGAATTTATGAACCACACAAAGTTAAGTTCTGAGTTTCTAGAGAATACGACATTACTGATTACGATTATCATACTTCCATCTACTTTAACGATTTCGCAAATGTAAAGATTATAGAGGACTGACTTACGCTTTACAAAAATTTTATGTCAATATTGTTGACTGTCGTTATCACGTCTGTGTTGACTTCCTCGTTGGTTGGTCTAGTGGTTGTAAGCGCTTGCGCTAAGCATGGGGTCCTACCAAGTTATC
The DNA here is from genome assembly GCA_941918905.2 of Xestia sexstrigata. Lineage (NCBI taxonomy): Eukaryota > Metazoa > Arthropoda > Insecta > Lepidoptera > Noctuidae > Xestia > Xestia sexstrigata. Next base: position 20,152,812 of record OW799209.2, read on the forward strand.
TAACGGCAACTTAATCATAGATGGTGAATTAGGCCCTCGGTATTACAATCACTGCAAACAATACAATATACCAAACTTCGCTACCAGCCTTATCGCTAGGGGCAATTTCTCCCAGACAATCTAAAAAATAATATTAGAATTTTGAGAAAATACAACAAATCCAATAATATATGTTTTTCAGTACCTTAAAATACATCGTGCCTTTTGTCACAACCGATAACAAACACGTTTAAGTAAGCTCCTACGTAACATAATACGAAGATAATTTTCTAAGTCGAATAAACTTTGTAACTTTTAACTTTTCGCCAAGTCCGTGTTCTCGAATTCACAAAAGTACTCTATGTATCAAAGAAAGATACAGCTCTGATAGGTTCTGAACTGAATGTCTCTTAAAATAAGGTTGTATTTCAACTGCAGGTGGTTTCCCGTCGTATTGAGTGTAGGTAAGTTTGGAACAGAAGTGTAACTAAAGAAAACGCTGAAAGTTAAAAAAAGAAACACCCGTTCTTGTGAGTTACGAGGAACTGTTAAATTTAACATTGGAACTGTTAATGAATTGACTAACCACACGATAAAGAAAGAAGAATAGTAGAAGTGTCTGAGTTTTTATGCCGCCCATGGGCCTCTGACTTGGCTTTTCAAGAAACATCCCTCAGGCAAGCTGGTTTCCTCACAATGTTTTCTTTTACCGAAACAAGTAGTAATATTAAAAAATACGCACATGAATACGAAAAATCAGAGGCCGCCTTGGATTCGAGCTCAAGATCTATGACTTGGTAGTCCGATGGCCACACCACTATGCTATCACTGCTATCTGCTATATATTTGTATTAAGGATCAATGAAACTTCGTCTGACTGAAATTTCATACCGGTTGCAGACAATTACAGGAGTCTTACAAATAATGTACTGAATTTTCTGGTCACACCGTGGATCAAACAATGCCGCACTGCTGGAGTGTCTCAGGTGACCGCTTACCTGCATCCTTGATGATCTGAACAACGCCTATGACTTTGGATTAAGCGTGGCCAGTTACTGGGCCTAAACTGTTAACTATTATATAGATGTTACGTGAAGACAAACGCAGCTGTGTGTATAAAAGCAAGAAGAAGAAGCCGTTACTGTTTTCCGGTTATTTATTTAGTAACTCAATGTTGAACATTCATTCATAATGTATTTTCGTCAAACTTTTTCAACTTCAATGGGGAGACGGTAAATACAAACTTGACTTGCGGTATCGAATGGTTAGCAAGTTTTGAAAAACATTTTTTTCCTTATTACAAAGTGCGTTTTAACTTTTAGTCTAAGACCAAATTTTCCAGCCATTTATTGTTTTTTGATCTTTGTTTTGACAGCGAAGAAGTTTTTAAGAGGGGCTAGAATATTGATTATGAAATGCAATAATTGTTATCGTAACACCGAGTAATCAGTTTTAGATGAGAATAAAGTAGGTATTTGGAAACTTTTCAAATGCCTTTTCTACACCTAAAACGGTTACAACATCAAATTCTGTGTTTTAATTGCAATTCACTATAAATATTCTAGATTGTTAGTTAGCCATATTTCTTATTTCCATACAGTGATATTGCCAAATTAATTAAAATAGGTGAATATTTGACAGCTATTTGCTACGTTGCCAACTTTTTGGATACGCGCTCTTAATACAACATTGACAAAGGATTATATGTTTTAATAATTAGAACTTGAAAATGGGCCTTAAGAAAAAGAAAAAAAAAAGATTTTACTTGAACATTAATTATTGGTAGTGATGCTATTTTAGGAGCTTTAATCATCTTTAGTTAGAGCAGATCTAAGATATCTTATCTGCATCATTGCATTGAGTAAGTATTACAAAAATCTGAAACAAATCTTTAAGTACATGAATAAGATAGTACCTCAAGAGTTATACCCAAACTTTATTTGTTTTTGAAAGGAGACAGCTCTCAAAATATGATGTCTTATTTTTTATTAGTGATCGCAATATCGTGGTATATATGTCATATTTTTTTCTGTTACATTGTATTCATTTACATTCCTTACCTAAGTTATTTACTTGATGAAATGTAACATCAGAGTCCATTAGAGAAATTAATTATACTAATAGTTCAACGTTCAATGCGATAAGGTTGTATTGTGAGTAATATGGAGTAAGTTAATGCGTTATGTATGACTCTATTAGAAATATTATGTCTACGTTTAGTGGTATTCGATGGATTGCTATTAAATATTTATCATTAGAGTTGTATAACAGACAAAATTGAGACAGTTAGGGAAATAGAAACGACATAGAAAATTACAGACGATTATAAAATGTGTTATCTCCGAAATTTATGAAAAAATCATATACAAAGAATTAAACAAACATTTAGAAACAAAATCTATTAGTGAACGAGCAAAAAGGATTTAGAGAAAATCAAGTTATAAAATTGTTTTTTTGTATAGAGTTAAGTTATGCTAAATGTTGATAAGACCAACCCTGTTTGCACAGTATTCTGTGACATAACCCAAGCGTTCGATTACGTTATAAATGCATGATACTGTCCTAGATAAAATGGAGGCATACGGTGTTAGAGGCAACGTTCTAAAACTATGTATTTAAATCATATCTAGACGATAGAAAGCAACTCATGGAAATATCCTTAAAAAATACAAAAACTAAACGTGAAGAAATATTTCAATCACATGAACGTGTAATTAAATATGGAGTTCCTCAAGGCAGTGTGTTGGGCCCTCTACTATTCATATTGTATAAAAATGACCAAACTAAATCTGTGACCCTCTTTGCTGACGACAGTACCATAACAATTCAATGCGATACTAAAGAAAAATATAAAAGTGACATTAATAATTCTATTATATCAATAATAAAATATTTGGATAATAGTAATTTAAAATAAAATTTAAATAAAACTAATCTCATGCATTTCAGTCAACGCTTACCAACTTTATCTGATCATAGGGTCCAATATAATGACAAAATAATTAAAGAAGTCAACACTGCAAAGTTCCTCGGTGTGACGACCAAGAGTTAAATTGGAAAGAACACGATTAAATTTTAAGGAAAACAATTAGTAACTGTTCATTGTTCACTGAAGCGTTGCTAACAGCTTACCATGGCCTAGTTTCATCGCATCTAAGGTATGAAATTATCCTTTGGGGCATTTTGACTGACAAGGATATACCTTTCAAAGCCCAAAAACGGTATATTAGGATAATGTTTAAATTGGATTCGACTCACAGTTGTAAATCATATTTCATTAATTATAACATACTGATGTTACCATGTGTGTATAAATTCGAAGTTGTCATGTTTATTAAATTAAATCGGCAATTATTTCCACGCATGGCAGACAAAGTCAGTCGCACCAGACGCGATAACACTACGCTTTGCTCACATGGTTCCAAAACAGCATTTATGCGGAAAGGTGTATTTTGCATGGCGCCTTTAATATTTAACAAACTTCCAAAGGGATGGAGGGAACTAAGCACACACTAAACTCAAAAAGCGGCTAAAATTATATCTCGTTTGAAAAGCATACTACAGTATTTAAGAATTATTAAATGACAAAGTGTACTGTTTATGTACAATTTATAATTAGACCATAGGACAATTTCTTGTTTAAATTTAATTATTAGTTTGTGTGATAATTTAAGGTTTTTAGCTTTGTTTAAATACCTTTGAATGACTTTTCTTACCTATGTATTTATTTCTATGCCCCAAAGGCCGAACATCATGGATTTTTTTTTGTTTATGAACAACCTGCATAATGTCTTGGTTGTATACTCATGTTTCTGCAAATAAATATCTTGTCTTGTCTTGTCCATAATAACAGTAGTAGACTGCTGGAATAACGAAAAAATTGTCCCTGCAATTTGATTCACAATTTTATAGTACAATTAAAAGTACCTGACAAGATTCATACAAGTGCAAGTTCATTATTTTCCTGCTGTCCATCTTCAAAATTATATTCTGTACCTCTTTCGCCCAACTCCTCGACAAATATCTTAGAAAACTTCCAAGTTGCCTTGCTAGCACCTTCCGGTCTGCATCGACGAAGCCTTCCTTCCTCTAAGACATGCAGTTGCAACCCAACATTATGAGGGTTAAATAAATATTCGTAATGTTTTGCTACGACGTAGCTTCGTGCTACGACGTAGTACTGACCTACGCCGTAGCAGCCAAAGACTTGGTAGTCGGCAAATTCACACTCGTTGCACGAAGACAAAAGCCAGAAAGTCAGAATACTAGTATATCAGCATCGGCCAACTTTCTTCATTAATTTAATTTTACTTTACACAAACTATTAATACGTTTCCATTAAATCAGAACTGGTTAATTTACACTGAAATAAAAATATCGTTTCCTAGTGCAGAAATATTAAAATTGCAATTAACTGGAATCGATCTTTCGTTAAGTTTACTTTCGCAGAGCGATTGCTTCGGCCATGGCTTCGTAAGTTTTATATAATTCAGAAACGTTCTGTAGTTAAAATTTCACTGTAAATGAAAAAAGTAAGCGACGATTGGGACAGTGTATTTATAATTCAGCATGCCGTACTAAAATATAGTGAACTGCGCATTCGATAAACATTTTGCAATGTATTTATATAAACTGCGTTATTAAAAACAAAACAAAAATTTACTTGTGGTAGCGGGTAAATATATGCAATCATCATCATCATCCCTCTATAATGTTCCCACTGCAGGGACACGGCCTCCTCTCAATGACCCTTTCATTGAGAGGAGGCCTAGGAGAATGGAAAGGAATGAAATGAAAAGGGGAGGGAATGGAATGCACCACGCGGGCCCAGTGAGGATTGGTAGATGTCACATGTCTTCGAATTTTTGGTTAATATATACAATGGAAAGCCTAGATAGTTAGCGATCAAGGTTTATCTCGATCTAGGTTAGCGATATATGTATCATCCGTTGTGAATTTTATAAAACAATTTGTCAATCAAAACATCACATACCGTAGCAGTTAACACCGAAAAATGACATGAGATTATTAGATTACATGATAATATTACATCAAAAGCTCCACAGCAGGCGATGGTAATCCAATTGCAGTGCACAGAGGGTCTCTAAATCCAATTTTCCGTATCGCGCCTCGGTCGGTAGGTACTTTAGTCGGTAGGAGTAGCTCCAGCCTAAAATAACATATCGTTCCGAACTCAACACTTGGTTAAACGGAAAGATAACTCCCTTGTTCACGTGTTTGAATATTTTATTGCTTTATTTTAAGTTTGTGCGGCAACCCTTGTTTGGAGATGTCGATTTTTGGTGTATCTTTATGCAGTGGAATTTAGTTAAAACTATGGAGTCTATTTTTCGAGTTTATTGTTGCTATCGAGTCATAAGAGCAGCGGTGGCCCAGTGGTGGCGGCCCCGACTTACAAACAGTAAGTCGTGGGTTCGAACCCAGGCAGGAGCATTACTTTATGTAATTTATTTCATCACCGCTGCTCTCAAAACAAAACGGTGAAGGAAAACATAGTGAGGAAACCGGCATGTCCTAGAACCAAAAAATTCGAAGAAATGTGACATCTACGAATCCGCTCTGGGCCCGCGTGGTGGATTATAGCCCATTCCCTCTCATAGAGAGGAGGCCTGTGTCCCAGCAGTGGGAACATTAATAGGCTGATGATGATGACGATGATCGAGTAATCGAGTAATCGATATAATTGTATCAACAATATTTAATACTAGCATCACACCTGGAATCCCCAAAGGATTGGGCAGAGATGTACCCAAATATCGCCAGTTGCTGCTTTAAGTCCCATGTATGCCTGGATATTTTCAATTCTTAGTGAGGAACGACCCTGCAAAAGAGAATTGTAATATCTAACTTTAAAATTTAAAATTGGCCTCAAAATACTTTTCATTCAATAGCAATTACATTCAAGTGAATGAAGTAACAACAAAAAATAATAATATCATCGTTCAAAGTTAAAAATACTACAGATACGACGACGCCATCGGACGATGTTATAATCGTTTTATTTTTAGGAAAATGTAGTTATAAGAATATGAAAATGTACGTCAAGTATTATTCTAGGTTAATGTACGGAAAACATAACGTGGGCAGCTATTTGGTAAATAATTATTTTAGGGACAAAGAAGTTTATTAAATTCTTGGAAAGTCGTAATAAGCTACGCGCCTACGAAATTCGTAGACAGTGCTACGGGGCTACGAAAGTCGTGGTCACTCATGGGGTCTTGATTAAAAGCCTGTCGTCACATAACAAATCTAGGTTTGTAATCCTAGATTGGTTATACTACGACTTAACGCGACCACGCAGTCAAGTACGCCGACTGATCGGCGATGTATAATTATATTCATCATAAATACTTAATAAAATCATATATATATTCTTAATAAAATGTTGAAGGTGATTAAAAATCCTCGTTATCAGTAATTGGCTAATGCCCGCGATTTCACCCGCATGGAGATCGGTAACTGTCCCAGATCGATCCAGATTGGAACGGATCCAGGTTATAAACTATGTATATGTGTCCAATTTCATCCAAATCCGTTGTAATAGCAGTAAGAAAGATATAATAGCAGTTTAATTCTCATTATCAATTTTACAATTTTAATAAAACAGAATAAATATCAGAATAGAACATAACTGAGTGAAACAGCTTCAACGAAAAGCCGGTTATATAGTTTGGCGAAGTAAGCAGGAAATAGGATAAGGAAAGAATTAACTCGGAGTATAATACAGAGTAGGTAAGAAAAAATAAAACATGAAAATATTGGATGGAAAAAATAAACCCCACGCAAAACCAACGCTTTCTCTTTTATTTTATTAAAATTTAAGCCGGACCAACATTGATGGATTTTAAAAACATGGTTTCATCCTCCAACAAGAAGTGGTGTATAAACAGTCGTAATATTACTTACCAGAACATCTCGCCTGTAAGCCCCGTGGGTTAGTTAGCGGTGTACTTAATAGTACACCCACATTACTCCAGTTATATTTAAGACAAATCCAGACTCCCTGGCTGCTACAAAGAAATTCCGAATGAAACCCAAAATTACACTTTGCCCGACCCGGAAATCGAACTCATGCTCAACAGTCGCGCTTGTGACCATTAGACCACCGAGGCAAAGCTGAAATATTAAACACACAGGCGTCTTATGTGTTGTGTGTAAATAGAAACATAGCTACAAACTGTAATATTTTATCCTTATTGTGTTTATCAAGGCGCGCATATAACGCTGGTTCTCATAAAATTAGGTCTCTATGAGACTGTGCTGGTTATAATCTTGTACTTACACACGAGTACAGAAAGTACGTCTTACACTTAACTTGTTAATGAGTGGTACATTTAGCTTTAATATCAAGGTTTAGCGTAGACTGGCGACATTTAAGAGAAGCTAGTAAAGCAGAAATTTAGTGTCGGTGGAAATCAGAGAATTTTCTTTTTTGTACCTGCCATGTTGTCTACTACACTATTTTCCTGCACACTACTGGACAAAACCACTACACATTCACCAGGTCATCGGATCCAGCTTATGGAAGATCAACGAACTTTGCGCCTTACAATACGTCGTTGCCACTACAGGAAGTTCGGACGTCATCGACCATCCGTTCTGCGATTAAGTTTAGTAGGTGAGAGAGTGAAATAAACAAATAATCGTAAGACTGAAAAGTTAGTCGCAAATCGGTCGTGTATTTGTGGGTTTTTATAAGCTTTGCAATGCTCTGTGTCACTTTAGTGAAAACGGTAGACAATACTTACAGATTCAATTTGGAGCTTGAATATTAAATAGTACATATACAATATTAAATAGTACACAAGGGGCTAAAATGACCCATTATATACGAGGTAGTTTTACTACCGAGCTTTAGCGAGGTAGTAAATAGGAACCGAGTTATAATGGGATTTTAGCGCCGTGTGTTACACTGGTCTTTTCACTTTGAGTGCGAGAAAAATAGTCAATTTAGTCAGACGGACAGACAGACCGACATACAGATGGACAGACAGACGGACAGACAGACGAACAGACAGACGAACAGACAGACGAACAGACAGACGGACAGACAGATGAATGCATAGACGGACAGACAGATGGACAGACAGACGAACAGATAGACAGACGGATGGACAGACAAACGGACAGACAGACAGATGGACAGACAGACAAACAGACAGACGGACGGACAGACAGACGGCTGAACAGACAAACGGACGGTCAAACAGACGGACGCACAGTCGGACAGACAGACGGACGGACAACAGACGGATAGAGAGACAGATGGAGAGAAAGACAGACAGACAATACTAACGAAACGAATTAAAATAAAGAGGTTATTCTATGAAGTTGAAGTTGTTCGTGTGGCTGTTGGACCGATTGCCTTTTTTTTTTTCATTTCGGATGGGAAATCATCAAATGACTTCTCCCGCTCTGGGCGGAGCAGGAGTGAGTGTCAGACTTTTACTGACTAAAAGCGAGCTAGCCCATAGCCCAACATCCACAGGCCCGCGCCCACGGTGACCGGGGGCCACGTGGTAGCCCCCGACGCCCGGGACGTCTTCCGCGGCTGGACCGATTGCCTTGGTCTTAAACGAAGATTTTACTTTAAGCTCTAGCTAGAGCATAAAAAGCGACTTTATGTCGCCTACGCACGACATAAAGGCGAACTTTAGAGCATGAGAAGTGAAAAAGTAATTTGAGACATGTGGGATGGTGATGTGATGTGAGGTGATGTAGGACAAATAAATACTTTTGTTTTCGGTTACAGGAAGAGTTATTTTCTGTATACTGTACGGAAATTGCTGTAAAATTGTTTGAGTTTAATATGTTAAGTAGATATATCAAAAAATACCGAAATAACGGAACAACTGCAAAAAACCAACATCTCCCAGAAACTCAATGTTAATTTTAATTATTAATTAATTAATACATTTTCATATATGTTAATTACAGCCCAACTTCAAATTTCCACTAATAATTATCCAAATTCAGAACAAAATATTTAAAATTTATTTCGGTTTTTCCTGTCTCGAACCTTTGGGTAATGTATGTATACCTTTTCATCGAATTAAATATGAATTATGTAAATGGAAACGACACAGGAAAAAACCCTTGGAAAATACAATCGATCAATCAAGCTATTGTTTTATGAGTATATTTTACGTACATATGTTTTTATGTTGAAGAAAGAGGAATCTGTTTGCTAAGCAATCAATTAGGTATCGACATAATACCCTATTACGTCGATTAGCATGTTCTTTGGTTATAAGGCTATTACTAGCCCTGTGTCACTAAAGAAAACAAATTAAAGAGAGCACCATAACTATCGAACTTACCGAGTTGTAGGTTTTGTGCTCGCACCAAGGTGTGCTTTGTGTTACTTATTTCATCATAATCATCGTCGCTGATCTTAAAACGGTTACTGTTAGCTTGTGTCATCCCACTGCTGGGCAAAGACCTTCAAGATCCTTCGATCCAAAGCCAATGTTGACCACTGGTCGTTGGCTCTGTCCAGCTCGTCCCGCCATCTCCTGCGAGGTCTACCGCGTCACCTTCTGGCTGTTTCAGGGCTCCACATCGTAGTTATTTTGACCCACAGCTCGTCAGGCATACGGTAGACATGGCTAGCCCAGTCTCAGTTTAAATGGTGAAGGATAATTTCGTGACGGTTTCAGGACTGGAGCCAATTATTCGAAGACATGACGTGACATCCACTACGCACTCGTGTGGCGGTTAAGTCCCAACTCTCTCTCATAGAGAGGAGGCCTGTGTCCCGGTAGTGAGAACATTAAAAGCCTTATCTTTCCACTTCAATCATAATGTACAAATTATTTCCAATACAATAAGGTGAAAAAACATTTTATTTCTTTGTTAACATTATTAATTTTCCTTTCAGTCAATTCTTCAGGGGCCAAGTTCAGCAGTTGACGTTTTCCGAAATAATAAGAATGGATGCTTTTTTTCTCAGTATTTTATTTATGTCACAAAAAATTAACAGATGTTCAGGTGCCAAAGAAATGGAATTAAGTGAGTTGTGTTATGCCAAGAGAGAAAATAAATAATGATTAATGTTTGTTTTATTTTCTTTAGGTAAACAATGAGGTCTATTTAAACACTTAAAATATTGAAAGAACCGACCAAATGCCTTATTGTTCGCAAGATTTAGTGTAAGTAGAACTATTTTTTTATTTTAGGGGTCAAGCAAAGCCTACCTGGTCTTTTTTATTTTCATATGGAATTTCTCAGAAGCAGCCCATAGTCTAGACATTTGCCCGATTAATAACAATAGGCTCACTCCTATTACATGGGACCTAACCACAATTGGTGAAAAGTGGGTATACTAGGTACAAGTCTATCTAACCCTTCGTGAAAACTTGATATTACGTCAAGTGCAATTGAAATAAATTTATCTGAAACTAACCTGAAAAGGACAAATAACTTATCTAATTTTGGATATTCAAATACTTGAGGGTACACTAGTAAGTTCTGTTTAGATTCTGAGTATTGTGGTTCTTATAATATGTACAGGACCTCCGAAAATTACAGATAAACTGGAAATGATTTTCGGGCTAGTGCCCGAAAATCATTTCCAGTTTATCTGTAATTTTGTTTCTTATGTTTATGTGTTTTTATTATTTTTACCAATTTTATTATTCCTATGAAATTATAATTAGAATATTTGTACGCCATTGACGGCAAGATATTTTAGAACTCATTTTATTAATATTGAAATCTGTGCTTTTCATTACCTATGTTCATAAAATAAAAATACATATTTGAATTTGAATTGGTAAGTTACGCTCTCGTTAAAATTTAACTTTTTGACGTCGTTAGACAGGGAGCAACGTTTTTTACATGACAGTTGACGGCCTGTTAACACCATTTTAAGTTATTATGAGCTTGGATTTATTTTGTTTTACACAAACCATCTTTCTCAAGAAAAACACGCATTTTCAAACTTTTTATAAATAATCAACTCGAATTTTTACGGATACCGGTGACCGATAATAATCGGTGTAAATACTTTTAAAATTGTTTAAAATGAGTATACGACTATACATCAATTCAAGCCAAATAAATACTTCGCCTGCGGCTTGCATCCACTCAAAGTAGTTTTATTTCTGTACTTCATTTTAATTTACGTAAGTGACTTTTTTTAAAACCAAATTGACACATTATCATGCAAATACTGCTTAATAAAGTGAAAAATATGTGACAGAACTTAGTGAATATGTTGACTTATCTGATTATCGCCTGACAATTTTTTTTAAATGCACCTTTGTCTAACTTAAAAAATATAATTTAGCTGTAAGACACTAAACACCACCGCCGTACACCATAAAAATAAACAAAAGTTACCTTATCCGTAAAAGCCTTAAGAAGAAAAGCCGTAAGTAATATGGATGAGTATGGTGCGCGCCCCCGACGGCCTGCAATTTCTCACGTTTAGGCTATTGCAATATTTAAACATAGTAGTTCATTGCTGTTTTAAACAGTTTTATTTGAGATTGTGATGCATTGTCTAGAAATAGCACTAGGAAAAGGCGAATTTTCAGTTTAATTTGTTTTTTTTTTTAATTTACCTTTTAATTTCCGATATGTTGATTTACTTATCACGAAGTACGATCTTGAAGTTGACACAGAATTTCTTACCACAAAAAAATTGCTAATAAATTCAATTAATTTAATTGTGTATCATTTTTAGTACTTCGAAAGTGTGTAAACCAACCAAAATGTGTAAAAACTAAATAAACATTTCAAAGATGCTCCTGTACGCAGTTTTGTTTATATTTTTTTTTCAAATACGCACATCGTTTAGGTATACAGGCTGATTACAAATCCTGTTTAAAGTATTTATGATATTAGGTTTTTTTTTTCCAACGAATGATTAATGAACTACAGTTAATCATAATCCACTTTCACCAAAACACTTCAACCTTCAAATCCGTCCGTTTGATTGTAAAATGAAAGTTCCGTACAATTTGCATGTTGTCGCCCAACATTGTTATCGCTGCGAGAACAACAGATTGGGCTTATGAAATCCTACCTCCTTGTTATTTTCACGGCAGAGTAACCGGTTGAATTCCATTAATGTCTACTAACGACCGGACGCACTTCAGATTGGGGTTTAAAAGGGTTGAGTGGTTTTCTACAATCGTTCTGATAAAAGGGGATGGATGTTAAGCTTTTAGCGATTTGAAGATGTCCCATCGGGTGTATTAATACCGATTTGGGGAAGTCAATGAATTAAGCGGTCTTTCTTGATGGTGTTCTTTGTTGAGCTTTTTAAAATAAGATTGAATTGGGCATTTCTATTATACGATAACTAAAAATGCCCAATAGGTGTATTCACATTTTTACAAAAACAATCCTATTAACAATTACAAATCAAATGGCTTAGTGCAGCCATTCTCTGAAGAAGTTAGAAAATATTTACGAGAATATAAAGTTTAAATAACTCTCGAAGAGATTTTTCGAACCTTCAGAGTTAGTATTAACGTAAACAAAATTTCGTTAAAATAATAAATGAAGGCATAAATACAAACAGGCCCCAATCGGGCGTATTCCCTTTCAGTTTATCGTTTGTTTTGATTTCCCAAACTCGACGGCCCATTCGGATCCCGCGAGGAACATTCTAAACAAAACTAAAAACTAACTTATGAATATTCTCTCCTGTTGTATTAGTGTATAAGCTTGGCGGGTGTCAATCGGGTTGGAGCATGCGCAGTGCCGCGTTTAACGCGGGCTTGCGTGCAGTCCTCAGTAATTGGCCGTACGCCGTCCAGCTTGAACCGGTTCCTACTGGTTTTCGCTGCCTCGTTTGGCATTTCGCGCGCGCGTGACGAACTGTCAACGATACGTTTAAAAGTGTAATACACCTTGTATATAAAATTATGATTATGTACGGAATAAAACATTAATTTAAGTGAGTGTCTTTTAAACTTTGAAGTTTGTTTCTTGTTAGTTTAACTTAATGATTGTTGTATGTAGTAGTTGCTTGAAAACTTTGTAAATAATAAAGTGTAAGTGATTTATTTGTAAATGGATTTAAAAATTACAGGTGAGTGGATTTTTTATAAAAATATCTGAGTTTGTACATGGTATTCTAATATACGTGATTTACATAATATTGAGTGATTGATACAACACAAATAATTATTTCTAACTATTTTACGACTACTAAACCTGGTTTTAGACTAATTTTAAATGTAATTGTTTTTTATTTAAGCCTTTTAATACGTATGACTCAGAAAAGTGTCCGCACTTGTTCCATCGTCTAACTAAATTACAATTATCAAAAGCTCCTTAGTACGATATAGGTACTGTTTGTTTTTTGTTCAACAAAACAAAAATATGATGAACAAAACTCCTCGTCACATACATGTCCATATTGTTTGCGATTACAAAACATGTAGTCCCAATGTTTCGACTTTAATTCTCCTGACCAATATTTGACATCCAAGGGTGAAAGCTCCCATATTTGTAAAGGATCTCGCTGACGCTTGAAGAATTATATTATTTGCATGATGTAACATCAAGGACAATACGGTGTGTGTAAATAAAAATATTTCGGGACCTCTCATTTGGTAGGCTGTTTACCAAGGGGTAGCATTTTATCCAGTACAAATTCAGTTGTGGAGATCAGATAATCAGTCGCAGCATGTAAAATACCGGTATTCATTCAGTCCAGTAAGACTGGAAGCCGGCTCAAACGGAGTTGGGAAAAGGCTGGGCTAGATGATGAGGTAGGTGACTTTTGTCGAAAATATTATAATATGTCATATAATTATCTGGTCATACTCACACGTAAAAAGTACTACGCACCTGACCTTTCTAAAAACATTGCTAGAATTATGAATATTATTATTTGAAAACAAACTTGAAAATTTGTGTTGGTAGGTATACAATTTAAAAAAAACATTTCCAGTGTGGTAACCAATTGAAATGTGACTTTTTTTTATCGTACACCTTTTACTAAATCTGTATACATGTGCTATCCATCCGGTAAAACAGAACTTGCTTAAAACTGTCTTGATAAATGGATGAAACGGGAAATGACGAAACTTCCGAATAGATACCTAAGTCCCGGTTTACGTACCCGTCAACCGGTCTTAAAAAACACTTTAGACTGGTAACTTTTTGCAAAAATATATCAACTTATTTTTATACATGTGCACTACGTTGCTGGGGTTATATTAAAAATAATAATTATATTGTGTTCAACATAGTGTTTGAATTTACCTTTTACAAATTAAATAAATTTAATCAAACTAAAATCGTATCGTTAATCAAACACATCAGCAACATACAAACCGATTTCTTCCTAAATAGTTATGCGTATTCATCTATCTTATTTGTAGAAGATAGTTTAATTAAGAACCACACTACCGCATTGGGAATTTCCTGTCAAGGTAGCAGTGTTTGTAGGTAATATTTTTTTTGTAAAATTTCCATCTAATTTCTATTTTAAGCTCATTTCGATGAAAATAGATAAAGACTAGCACTAAAAGTCTTTCAATCAGAATTCTTAGACTACGAGAAGAAAATACCGAACAGAAAACCGTGTCTTTGAAGTTGAAGGATACAATGAAATTCTTATAAATCACGAGAAAATGAGTAGGCAGGAGTTCCTTTTCATTTCAAGCATTAAAAGCAGCTTAGTGCAACATAAAGCACAAAGCGAGCTTTTATAAAGTAACAATATGAAAACACTATTTCATTAGGAATTTCTCAGAAGCTGCTTGAAGTTCATAAATGTACCAGAGGCCTTCGCACGAGCACGCGGCCTAAACGTAACGTAAATACGTAGATTTTTAAATGAAGAATACTCGTTTTACATTTAGAATTCTATTTTCATAATTTATAGAATTTATTCATATCTATGAATGATACTGATTGTGCTTGTTGAAAACCATTAAGGGTTCTTACAGACGAGCGGCACGTTGCCAACTGCAGATAAACTGCAGCCGTCGCCACCTGTCGACGGCTGCAGTTGTGGCGTTGGCGGCTGCCGCCGGTGCGTCGACGGCATCCGTCGACACACATTTACGCGGCCTGCCACATCTGCAAGCGTCGCCACCCGTCGACGGCAGTTAACTCTGTAGGATAATATTGTATTTTCAATTGAAAAGTCGACGTATTTACGTTAAGTATACACCGCGCGCTCCTGCTAGGGCCTTAGAAGACCCCGCACTAACGCAAAACTTTTATCACCTTTTTCTTTTGGGCAGTCATGTTTCTAAGTACCTAAATAAATAAATTATGAAAATCTTTATTTCATTACAATTGCAGTGACGACATTGTTACAGACATATTAAGATACAACATACAGACATAATGGCGGTCCCCTGGCTCCCAAACTAGGTTTTCACCTGTGACTTTAGAGACAGTGTTTATCTATTAAAAAATCATTCGGAAACCTCCAAATGATTTTTTAATAGATAAACACTGTCTCTATATATAATTATTTATGGTAGGTTATTTGTTCGAAATGATTATATCGTTCCAATTTACGTCACATTTGTATCATGCCCACTGGTTGATGGTAATAGGCCCACGCCTTATTGTTTAAATCATTATCTAGGCATGTATGTGAGATTTAACCACAACTTACGCGACGGAATTTGATGCGATCTTCACTATCTTCTCTTATCTAAAATCAAAACTACATAGGTCCACATATTTAATAAAGAAACATTTGTACTTACATGGCAATGGCGAGTCGCTAGTTACTTTATGAAAAAATCTACTGGACTTACTAGGGTCTATTTCACGAAGTCCGAATAGCCACTACATACCGAATAAATACAAAAATGGAACAGGATTTGTATGAAATTATCTGCCAAGTAAGTTAACGGGAACTTGATGGAGAAACAGGCCCAAAGGTAATTTTTTTATGGAATACATCCACAAGTTGTTAGCAAGTTAAAATTAGAATATCGATCGTCCTCGTGCTTTGCTTAAGCACTTTTATGTATTTTATTAACTCCATGCATTGTATACTAAACTAGGTCATACTCGTATTATGTTCCCTTATCAAACAATTTTGTACTTACGCCTTTGTTTTAGAAGAAAAAGAAGTTGGCTCACTCATCATCGTGATGCTAGGCAAACTATATTTTACGTTGCGAGGTGGATGAAAATGATTAATTCATTGAAGACATGTGCCTTTTTTTTCGGATGGCAAAATCATCAAATGACTCCTCCCGCTCGGGGCGGAGCAGGAGGGAGTGTCAGACTTTTACTGACTAAAACCCATCCATGTTCCTTCATCGCCCTTGAATGGGTGACCACCCATTACATACCGAGTTTTGTCCGTATCTCGCAAAGCACGTTGGTCCCGGGGCTGTCATTTGTAGAATTTTGACAGTTGTCACTAAGAGTCATTGGCCCGGAAAGCTGTCAATTAGTCTTACCGAGGGGGATCGTATTACCCAGTCCTAACTGGGTTGTGTAGATCAGATACACAGTCGCTCCATGTTATTAAACACTGGTATTCAGCTGCATCCGATTGGACTGGAAGCTGACCTCCCAACATAGTCGGGAAAAAGCTAGGCAAATTATGATAGTAATTTTAACCCTGATAAGTCCTGATACTACTAGATGTATCACTAATAGTCACCATAACACTGCAAAGAATCTAATTGCATTCTTTAAAGTAATGAGACCTTTTTTATAAATTTTTTTGCAAGTTGATTGGAAAAAGTGTAAAAGAAAAGTCTTATTTTCTTTGGGCGAGCGTTCAGCGGAGAGCAGCGGCTCATATTACTGAGGATCATCTATCCTATCTTCTCTATCTATCTTTTTACTATCTTGAGCGCTATTATTTTAAATCGAAGTAGTGTTTCAGTAGGTAAACTAATTGGTTTTAAAGGTAAATCGAGAGGTGTCAAATGGTGCAGTGGGGAAGCTTTTGACTAGTAGTGGGACTGTATTCAATGATTGAATACACGGTCCAAGCAAACAAGCCTTCTCCCTATGATAGAGAATATCTATTGGGGTCAGTTTCCTGTCTCACCAGATGTAGCTGAATACCAGTTAGTACTGAAACAATATCCTTTGGACCTGACAGACCTCTGTCAGACTTTCGGGCTACTGACTACCTGTAAAGACTGTCAAAGATTTACGGACCATCGGCTAAATGTGCTATCAGAGACACGGTAGAATATCGGTAAGTACTGGATGGTCACCCATCCACGGACCGACCCTGGCAAGCGCGGCTTAACCTAAACATCGACCCGTGCGGCTGTTATTTAAACCATAACCTCCTCGTAATAGAGAGTATTTGTGACCAGTTTGATAGAATCTTAAGGTCCATAAGTGACAGCACCACAGTTAGATGTTTCTTTAATAATAAAGAATCAAGATCACCATGAAAGTATAAATAAAGAAAAGCGTCTACCAGTATCATCATCTGCCTAGCCTTTTTCCCAACTATGTTGAGGTCAGCTTCCAGTCTAACCGGTTGCACCTGAATACCAATATTTTACATGGACCGACTGCCTATCTGACATCCACAACCCAGTTAGTACTGGGTAATACAATGATACCCCTTGCCCCTTGGTAAGACTGGTTGACGATAACCCTTGGTAAGACTGTGTGTACCATTGTAACCTTGTTAAAATAATAAACTTTCTACGTTAACCAAACACTAACTGTTAAGTGCCGTGAGAAAACTGGGGTTTTAATGATCTGAAATCGTTAACGCGCCATAACTCGTGTTAATGTTCGTTTCATCTCTTTATGAGATGAGGAATTTGCCCTGTAGAGATTATTACAGGTTTTTTTTTCTAAAATTCTCTATCTACATACATTACATCACGCCTGTAATCCCCGAAAGGTAAGGTAGAAGTGCAGAGTTTCTCAGTTTTGTTTAAATCCCATGAAATACAAATTCCCATCAATACTCCGCGCCATCAAGCGGGCGCGTATATAGACTGCAGGCTGGTACTGAGACATTCTTGATGGAAAAACCCAATAACTCTTGGCCCGACCCGGCAATTGCATTCATCAAACTATTTAAATAAGTATAGTTTTATTTTAAAGCTAGTACTATAGTTAGTACTGGCTGGTTCGACCTTCACAACCCAGTGGTTGTGGAGGTCAGATTGCTTGTCGCTTCATGGTTAATACTGGTTTTCAGCTGCATTCAGTGAGACTGGAAACCGACCCCAACATGGTTTGCAAAAAGGCTTGGCAGATGATGATAGTTTTAAAGCCTTAAATTAGGCTACAAAGTACACATAGCGTGATAAAATTCTGTTACATTTCCTACATAAATTACATAGATGGTTTAAAACGCCTACAGCGGATACATTTCGGAGGCGGAAAGACACTAGCGTTTCACTAATGTCTTCTTTGTTTCAACTGATACGAGAGGCGTCACACATTCCTGAATTACATTAAAGTTATCCGATTTATGTGGGGTTCATAACTCTGCAGTAGCTATGCAAGGAAGTTAAGCTGACCTCAGTGTAAAGTTATGAGACCGTGGTTTATGGTTGTAATGAGGACGAAAAAAAAAATTTATGTTCTTTTTTTCAATAAAATGACAAGAAATATTAACTAAATATTTATTTATTTATTACACTACACACACAACACAACACACCCGCAACACAACACACACACACCCACAACACCCACAACACAATACTCACAATCACCTCACAATACACACAAAAACCAACGTTTTGGAAATTCGTCCTTATTATTTCTGTATATAAAAAGCCATTAACTGAAATGTCCAACCATTGTTAATACCGTTCATATCTCTGAGAAGAGAACTGTGACCTGAAATACAAGTTCAGCCTAGCTAAGCTCATATTTATTCTTTGTTCTTAATTCTAACTGCGTATAAATGTTGTTTAACATGTTGTAATTTTATGGAGCAATAAATAAACTTCTTATAATTCTATATACAATTATAACAGTACATAGTATTTTCTTAGGCTGCGTTTTTTCAAGGTTGTTAAAAACAAAAAACGCAGCCTGGGTGGCGTCACACATGACGTTTCCATAGCTAGCCCATTGCCACTCCAGTCTGCTGACTCTGCGATATCAGTAACTCTAGTTCTTTTCCATTGAATTCAATTTCGGATCTACAGCCTTCGAAACTTTAAACTCCGAGAACTAAAACGAAATTAAACAGTTAAATGTCAAACATCCAAAGGTTAACCTTGTAATTTCAACCTATTGATAATTTCACAAAATAATAAGAATTTGTATTTAGAATTCATAAAGTCTGTGGAGTCCGTGGTAACTAGCAACATAAATAAAATTATAGATCCTGAAAGTTTTCAAACAATATTGAACATTCCTTGTAAAATTATAATGAGGGAACTATTTTAATACACAGTTTCTTAGCTCAACTTAAAGTACTTGGAAAATTTTAGTAAAGCAGAAAATCCAATTACGCCGTACGATAAGTTTATCTTGTCTTATTGGAAAAAACAATACTGAACAGAAAATACATAAATATAAACTGACTGAAGGAATAATCTTGTTTTTCCTCTTTGTGGTATTATTTATTTAATATCTGTAGATGTTTTTGCGGAGGTAAATGTTGTTTTATTAGTGTGAAATAAGATTTGAAAGATATTTGTGTAAAGTCTTTAAGTCAAGTGGGCCACCTGTTTCTTGGTGCTTCAATGTATTTTATATGTTTAGAGAAAAATAAATAGCTTTAAAGATCTCTCTTCAAACCCAAAAAAAAAATTTATATGAAGATTTTTTTTAATATATTTTTTTTATTTTATTTTTTTATATTAAAACATTTAATATAAATTATTAAATTTTTAATAATTTAGGTTTGAAGAGATAACTTTGTTGTGGTGTTAACATTGTCTTTCTCTTTTTGTTTTTTTTTTTTGTGTTGTTGTTGTCTAACTTGTGTTATTGTGCTGATGAAAACAGATTCCGTGTATGTGGAAATCAGAAGTTCGGAAATATCTACTACTACTCTGAGAATAAGTCAAACTGCCGGACAAATTGCGAATAAGCTGTGGATGTGCCGGCCACTGGCAGATACTTCAGTAGGTCCCTAACTCAGACCAAATAAAAAACCAAGACAGCGCTGCGAACAATAAAGTGAAGCCAGCTCAAAACTAAGCTCCGCTCTGTGCGTACACGTTCACACGCACACATTTACATCAAACTACAATTAAACTAAGCTCAAAAAATGCACACAAATGTTTACGTAACCGGCTTCACTTTATTGTTCGCAGCGCTGTGTCTTGGTTTTTTATTTGGTCTGAGGTCCCTAAGTTTGCTTGGAGTTGTCCGTATCTAAAACCGCGTCCAACTTATGTCCATATTGTCCATGCCGGTTTAACAGAAGCTTTGGCTTTGACACAAATATTGTAAAAATGGACCAACATGCATATAAATTGACTTATTTTTAACAATTGGGTATTGGGAATAGAAGACTGTATTCGTACTTACTAAGAACTATTTTTTCCATTCCTTTTTTATCTGTGACTTGTTTTTTCAAATACAGATATATTAACGTTGTTTTCTTGTATTCAGATACTAACATAGTATGTCAATTGAAATAATAACAACGCCTTTACATTCATGGAATCAAAATCCAAAAATACGCAGTTGACACAGAAACTCAAACAGGAAACTCTGTTTCAATATCAAACTAATTTTCATTTTAATTAATAAAGCATAGCGCTCATGAAATTTATTGGAATTCAATTTTGATCGAGATCGCAGCCCGCCTTGGAACTAATAAAGCAGTATATAAATGTTAGCTGATTGGTACCAAGTTAATTCGATTAATGGTCTACCATCGAAACTGCTAAGCTATTGAGTAATTAGGTTGATCACTTACTAATGTACGGAACTTAATAATGTTTTTCTTTGAAGACTAATTTTGTTTAGAAGTTGGTGGATACAGCTTTTCTGTTATAGTTTTGTATTTGGCAGGTGAATTGGTGATAAGTTTTTTGTTCATCTTGGTACAGTTTTTTGAGTGAGTAATTTTAAGTTTGAAATAAACATAATTCAAAACAATTTAAATTCTTATTTCCAATGATGTTATTTACATTCAAATGATTTTTATTTCATTTTCAGTTTAAAGTTGATTTCAGAAAGACTAATGAAAATGATATGAAATGGAATTTGTAGCGCAAAATTAATACCTTTAAAAGACCAATTCAATAAGCCACAGCTTCGAAAAAAATTGATCCATCATCAAAAAACGCTACAAATTTCAAGTAAACTTTTCATATTAGAACAAAGAAAGACAAATTTTGAAAAAAAAATTAAAAAAAAAATCTTATACGCAATTACGCGTATGATTTGAACATATTTTTTTTTTATTTTGTTTTTTCGCAAAAAAACTAATTATGCCATTTGCTTCTACTCCGTTCACCAACGGAGTAGAAGCAAATGGCATACTTAGTTTTTATTTTCACTTCTTTACCACTTTCCATAAAAAAATGGGTATAATAGGTGTATTACCTATACTCATTTTTTTGGAAAGTGTTAAAAAGTCATTTGTATATAATCTGAATCTCGAAAACGGCTCCAATGATTTTCATGAAATTTTGTATGCAGGGGGTTTCGGGGGCGATGAATCGATCTAGCAAAGTTTCATTTTTAGAAAAAAAAAAAAGAGCAATGCTTGGTCATCCAGGTACTGAACTTTAATTCGGGTATTAAAAGTCGTTGTTTGGACACACATTCTTATTACGTATTTGGACACCAAATTGCAACTAACGCATAACCTAAAGAGTTCTTTTACAACAAAATTATCCAGTGTCTGGTATTCAATCGATACCATCGCGTTTATTCTCTTGACAGTCTCTGGTACCATTCAAGAACCAAGCGCTTTTAGCAAATACCTACTTTAAAAAATGTTTTAAAAATCGACTAAACGTGCTTTCTCTATGAATTGATCGTCTAAGGTCCCCTAAATACAATGTTCCTCAATTCTATACCGATTATCTATGCCCTATTCCTTTGACAAGATGTTAAAATAATATGTCAAACTATAATTTATACAAGCCCGCCATTTTTATGACGCGTTGCGTCATCGCGAGTTCGAATTTCAAATGTTTTGCTATGTATATTGTTATTCTCGGATAGTATTATATATCAATTTACTCGAGAAGAGCAGTGCTACGATTTTATGTTAAAGGAAATTAGTTTTCGAATCTCGAAGTTGCAGTATTTCGCTTAAAAAAATAACCTTATTTATTTTGATATAAAAAAAATAGATAAAAGTTAATAGTTTTTCATCAAATTAATATCTTAATTGCAAAATATCCATTTTCATCACGGTTTTCCAAGTTCAACTTTTTTTTAGAGCATCAAATTAAAATTATATATCTTGATTTTTGGTTAATTAAATTCCTTAATTAATCAGCTTGTAACTGTATTTTTTAATTAGCTCTAACTCTTGTAGTTTGCGATCGTCAAGTGTTTAAAACTGAGATTTCAAATAATATGCGAACATTCGCAAACATTTTGCGAATGTTACACGTATTGGCGAATTAAGGTCACGTGGTTTGCACTGGTGAGTGGTAACCCTAAAAAAAATGCATAATCATTTATTTTTCTTGGTATACACCTCAACAATTTATAAAGAAAATAATATATTTTTCCTTTCATGTTGCTACCTTCTTGCTGTGCATTACTGTCAGTCACTCACAGAATCCATCAAAAACATTTGCTACAGTGCACGTTTAAACCTTGTATTATTTTAATTAAAAAGCTATTTTTAAAGGTACAACATCAACCACTGAAAACCGCAACTTAAAAGAAAAAAAATACAAACTTTATTTGCCGAGATGCACCAAGAAAAGATTTTCTAAAACTTTGTATTGGAAATTAGAACTTTCTCTATTTCCGAAGAATCGACGTGTACAAAGTCGCAGGAGAACCTAGTATAGTTTAATTTGATTTGTGGTCTAACAATATCCATTATTGGTAATCCCGGACAGAGTTGCGACCACGATAAATAATTTAGTTCCGATTACTTCTATCTTCTTGTTAATTATTTATTTCTAATGTTTGTGATTGGTTCACAGCAAATGTTGGTCCGCCAGTTCAAGTAAATTTACCTACTTATTTTTATTAAGCTTGATGCACATGTTTGAAAAAAAATACATGTGATTTATTAATTAAATTAAGGTCAGTTGAAAGAATGACCAGGAAAAATGATTGCTAAGTGAAGTTGAAATTAAAATCCATAAAACAATTAAATCACAACTGTAAATCTTCGACAGTCAAAAATATTTTCTGACCGTTCATCATGAACTTAGTATCTAAACAGGACTAACATCGTTGGTCTAGTGAAAGCAAATACCATGAGGTCCTAGGTTCGATTCCAAGGTCGGGCAAAGTGTTATTGGGTTTTTCCATCAGGAATTTCTCAGTAGAAGCCACGGAGTTTAGATTTGCGCCCGATTTATGGCAATAGGCTCACCTTCTATTGCATGGGACTTAAGCATAACTGACGATATGTGGGTGCACTATTATGACATGTACACCTCTGGCTAACCCTTCGAAGATTACAGGCGTGATGTCATGTTATTTAAACAGTAATTAGGCGACTCATTCTTCAAGTTATTAAACCATTCTTCAGCCCCAGTTAGTCCCCGATCAAACACAGTAATATTTATCTATAAAGTAGCAACGTATCGCGTGCTACACCACACGCGAGGGGCATCACTTTACATAGCTAAACACTTGCAATTTCATACTGTCATGCAACGCAGCTTTGATGACATTATCGTACAATCTATGTACTTACCAGTATATGAGGTCGGTTCATATTTGAACCAAATTGTAGGTCATTTTCTATTCTATATCTTACTACTAATATAAATACGAAAGTTTCTGAGGATGGACGGATGGATGGATGTTTCATGTATGTTACTCTTTTACGCAAAAACTACTGAATGGATTTGCGTGAAATCTGGCACACAGAGTGTTGATAAACTAGATTAACACATAGTATTGTTACGAGCTGGGTATGTGATACATTTATTACTACCGATTAAACAATATTTACCGATTAAATAACATTATTTATTTAAACTTCATGTACAATAGTGGTACATAGGCGGACTTAATGCCACAAGGCATTCTCTACCAGTCAACCTTTGGGTTAAATAGGAAAACATAGTGATAGGGTACAAAGTAATGTCTAAAAATAACTTTTTGTTAACGAGAGTTTAGATTTAGAACTTTATTAATCACAAAACACTTAAAACTCAATAACAAATACACTACTGATCACTATTTGCTTAGATATCGCACTTCTAGTTTACTTCGATTCGCTTCGTTGTGTAGCCAAAATCAGACTGCATGCTTCCGCAAAAACGTCGACTATTTATATGGCGACCGAATGTTCGAGAAAGATCCACGACTTCCTCGAACCTTCTTTAGAGTAGGTATCTACCTATTACTACCTATCTACCTACTTGTAGGTACCTACATCATTCGAGACTCGTCCTACCTACCTACTTACCTACCACTAGGCTCGCCCCCTATTACATGGGACTTAAAACATAACCGACGAAATGTGGGTGTACAAACCGCTGATTTATTTTTTATTAGATATGACAAAAAAAATTGGCACTTAATGGTCTAGAATTATGTACATCATAAGTAAGTACGAGGCAAAAATTTGTAACACAATGTCCCTCCTCTAAACTTCTGCCTAAACACAAATATCCCACAAAATTTGACCAATACCCGCGAAAATCCCTAAAACATGTTTTCATACCAATGAATATTCAATAGGAAACGTGTAGATAAATAACACGTTTTAACGGTAAAAACGGCTAAACTAAGTTTAACACGGAAACCGATGTTTAGTTATTTTACACACGCAGGCCGCATAGAAAGCTTTGGTGTGTATTATTCAAAATGCATTTATCTAAGCAATCTGCTGCGCACTTGATTCAAATATTCATAATGTTTTAACATTTTTATCGAGCCGTGTACTGTTGCTCCATCTTAGTACTAGTTCAGTTATATAAAATATTTTCTTCTTTGCAAACAATTTGAATACACTTTGCGACAGATCAGATTTTTCACAAAGGTTTCTTAAAACCGATCTTATTATAACCTATGAAAAAAGGTGTTCCTTGCCAAAAATTAGGTAGAATACATGAAAAAGATATTAGTTTCTCAGTTCTTTTCTCTTCTCTCTTTGCTCTTTTTTTTTTAAAAACATTTCCCCACACTGGTAATTTCACCTGCATTATGGGTGCGTTTACAAACATTTAAACTTGACATAGATAATGACAAAATGACAAACTTTTGATCGCTAAAATAACAATAAAAAATTCTGTTGCATTAACGATGCTTGCGAGAAACCCATCTTGAATGTAGAGACTTGCGTTTATACAAATATTTGTTTGTGCCGTCCTCGTCACACCACCTAAAATTAAAATAGTTTTTGCAGATGAAACATTGGTGTCGATTCTGTTGTGCACAAACTAAACTTAATTTAGGCTATTGCTATCATTATCTCTGTAATAAAACGAGAAAGAGACGGACGTAATTTAGAGCTGTCAAATTTAGTTGGAACTAATATTTCCATAAAAATGAAGGGTGCACGTAAAAACATGTCGACTAAAAACACGGTGAAGCGCAAGGCATAAACTAGTTTGACATCTCTAACTTAGTTCATAGCTAAAGCCGTCCTTTTCTCGCACTGCCTTTTAGTAAAAGATAGCAATAGCCTAAATAAAGTTTAGTTTGTGCACAACAGAATCGACACCATTAATTTCGGTAAAAAACCAAAGTCGCTACAAAACTTTTCCAAAAACTTTCTTAACAAATACATATTTCACCTTTTGACCTCTATTCCACCGTTAGCTACAGAAAATAGGTAAGTATGACGCTCGGAGGCATTGGGCCAGTAACCTAATAGAACTTGCAGTCACAAACTTTAAATCCTATACATTATGCAACAAGTTTCCAAGCGGCGTAATTCCACTCTACGGTAGCTTGTGTATGTATAACTTGATGTACCTACCTATAACGCTGCATAGATTTTACATGTTGCTGGTGTGGTCATAAGTTACTTTTGCATGTTAATTGCTTAATTTTCTTGAGAGCACTTTTAAGTAAGAATTATTGGCCCCGCTAACCCGACTTCGTGGTAGGTTTGAATATAGGGAGTTGCTTTATTTGGTGTAAATTATTTCGTAACGACTGCTCTCAAAACGGTTTTAGAGGATTTCAGGTGGATACCAGAATTCCACTAGGCACACTGGTTACGCGTGGTCTATTACGGCCAGTTCCATCTCGTTTAGTGGGAGTTTCAGACTCTCCGCCAATGCACAACATTTTTCTAAAGAAAGGCAGGCAGGTGGTTCAGGAATCGGATGAAGTATGCAGTAATCATAAGCCGTTTGACTTTTAAATGGGGAAATGAATTTGAAGACTCAGATAGCTTGAAATGACATCAATAAAATTAGAATTTTAAATTGGTTTAAATAGTAAAGTAAATAAGAAGTATAAACATTATATGTATAAATATAAAACATACATTTTACATATTAACAGTATTTACGGTCAGTCTAGTCCTGAAAGCCACTTCTCAGTTGTGGGTGCCGTTAAAGGGGACTAAAGGATTACGTTGTCGAGAGGAGTGCCTGCACCGACCTCCTGCCTGCTATTAACAACAAGCTGCGATTAGCATTCCATCTGATAAGCACGGTGACTGCGAAGATTTGCTCTTAGGTTTATCTTTGTAGTGGATTAAGGGTGAACCATGTTTTACTGTAGAAGTTTATGTGGCAGATTTTGATAACACACCAGGGGGTGTAATGCAACTTTAAATTATGTTATGATGAACGTCTGGATATCATTTTTTTTATAAGAATCTCTTATTTTTAGGGAATGTTTATAAATAAATCGCGGTATTTACTAAATTTTAAAATTATAGTAAAAACCGACTTTAAAAAAATACATTTCGCTATTTACAAGTTCATGCAGCATGATCAAAAGTTTTGCTCGCCTAGTTTTTTTAAAAAAGGAAAACCCAGTCAAAAGCTTTTATAATTTCATCGCTTAAGTCCGCAATGCGATAAACCCTGGTAAAATAAATAATACATTTTCAAAATCTAACTGAAACAATTTTAACATTATTAATTAATAATACATAGTTAAATCTGCGCTTATGACCACAAAATTACGTAGAAATTAAGCCTAATATTAATTACCCTGCCAGCCTAAAATTAGTTTCAATCCTAGTGGATATTGCATCATTAAATATTTATGCCAATATTTAAATTACATAACAACAAATGGTTTTATCTTTAAATAATCCTGTTTAACAAGCTTCATCTGTTTAAAACAATTATTTTAATTCGGGTTAAGCCCTGCCAAAACGGCAACGCCGCTTTCCATCAGTGATGCTCATTTAATTACCTACATTAACATTTTTTCAATAACCTAATGCGATGCGGCGTTGCCATCCCTCTCTATCTTTATCTCATTAGTTGGTATGCAATTGGCCACTTGAATGTTTTTTTTCATTCACTTAGTCTGAATTGGAACTTCATAAAGTAGTCTAGGATAGTGGAAGCTATGCCCTCGGCTTCATGAGGATATAAATTACGTTCTAAAAGAAACAAAAGGGCTTATTCAAGAGATTTCCTACTTCTAACCTATTGTTTGTTTCATTGTTCGCAATAAACAAAGTAAAATAAAAGAACCTAACACACATCAAATAAATACTAACTTCTTAATACATCAGCTTCTGAATTACTTGTTTTGTCGAAATCTACTCGTAATCACTCGAAGCAATTATCTGTTCTTTTTAACAAGATTTCTGACAGCACAAAGATTAATGATTGGTCAAATCAGCCAATAAGCAGTCGCTTCATTAAAAAAAATACAGTTGGACTGGAAGCCGATCCAGACATCTAGGCTTGGCAGATAATGATGAAACGATCTCATTTTTTTCAACTCAATAGTCGAACGTAGCCTTTTCCTAACTACACACATCAAAAGTATCTAGGGATCAACATATATTTTTGCAATAACTTTTCTCCTGATTGATATTAATTAAAATTTTCTTTAAGGATTCATCAAATAAAGTGTTTTCGTTTGTCACAGTAACGATAAACCAAGTCACCTTTGCATTAATAAAGAAATTTGCCATTTTCCTAATAAAGGGATTTTTGACATTTGAACCACTAACATTAAAGTTCGAAAAAAAGACTGAAATAACAGTTTTCTTTAAAATTTTATTGGGTAACTTAAACAATTAATAATCCGTGTTTCTACCGCGAACACTAACAACACAAGAACATCGGTTTGGCATACTCAAAATGAGTTCATCCAAATCACGCTGTGGAATGGCCGCCCATGTTCGTTGCAACAACAAAAAAAGGTCTTCTTGCGACTGGATACCCTCCATATTCGGCAGAGCTCTTCTCTGTAGCATATCCCATGCATGCTCAATCGGGTTCAAGTCTGGCGACTGAGCAGGCCAGGGCAGGACATTGATCTTAGCTGCGGCGAGAGTCTGTCTTACAACTCTTGCGGTGTGCGGTCGTGCATTATCATGCATTAACTGAAATAAGGGACCGATTTGCACTTGTAGAGGAACGATGACGTCTGATACAATCGTCTCAGCATAAATTTGAGCGTTGAGGTTGCCTCTGATCCAAATCAACTCAGTTCTTCCGCCGATCCAAATACCCGCCCATACCATGATGGTTCCACCACTATAAGGATGGACTTCCTGGCAGGATTTTAATCGCTGTTGGCGTCCAGGGGTTCTCCAGTGTCGTATACGTCTTGTATCCGGTCTCATACCAAAACGAGACTCATCAGAAAAGCACACGAAACGCCATTGTTCTTCTGCCCAATTTCTGTGTTCAAGAGCCCATTGATATCGAATCCTACGATTGTGCATTGCTATAGGTGGTACCCGTAGCGGTCTTCGGGAATGAAGGTTCACTTCATGCAAGCGGTTTCTGACTGTTTGGTCGCTAATTAAGTTCCCTGAAGAGTGATGAAGCCTCACGGCTAACATCATGGCGGTTATTGTTGGAGCTCTTCGAGTTAAGATTTGAATGTATCGGTCTTGTCTCCGTGTGGTGCAGCGATACCGTCCTCCATGGCGCTCAGCCACGGTACCAGTGCTTCGGTAACGTGTCCAAAGTCGACTGATAACACTCTGACTTGTATTCAGAGCTAAAGCTACAGTACGTTGCCGGGAACCAGCTTCTATCATTCCCACGGCTCTGAGCATTTCTTCCCTGCTTAAGTGACGTCGCCGCTCCATAATAACGTTGGTTTTAATCAGTAGTAGGGAAACAGTAGCACTAATAATGTCTTCAATGCGTTGTATGTTTTTATAGGGAAAATATTGACAGCTTATTTTCATCTTTTACTCGAATTTGATTGAGAGTTCCTGATTCAAATTATGAAATGCACCAAAAAGGATCCATATAAATTTATAAAATCATAAATTTATTACAAAGCCACATCTCAATCTCAAGAAATCCGCATAAAAATGCTTGATCCCTAGACATTTTTGATGTGTGTATGTTGAGGTCAGCTTCTATATCATACCGTTTCATCGCTTCTAAAACGAATAAATACACGATTAAAGCATACTAATTTCCCCATATTGACCTACATTATCATAGCTACCTTATCAATTATTCTGAAACATAGACCAATATTAACAGTATTGATTTATACCATTAATTATTAGAACAGTCAATCATGAACAGAGGCCATAATAGAAATTATTGAACATCGGTCTAAGGTTTCCGTTTGTAAGTGACGACATTCAACGAATGCTTAATCATTTGTACAGCTTTGATAATTTATTAGTAAACTGAATAAATTAATTTGGTTTACAAAATCCCGAATAAATAAAATACTTACCTTACCTCGTCTTTATATTAAGTTTCTGTATAAATATTTGAACAGACCTTGTCGTACCAAACTAAGATTTATGATACAAATAAATTCATCAAATCTGCATCTTGTAGAAAAACTGTACGACATCTTCTCCAATAAGAGAAGAAAATAGATGCTATAGAATTACGTCAAGTATTGTTTTCTTCTTTCAGGAAACCACTATCACCTAAAAAGACTCACTAAAGTCATCACCACCATTCTAAATAGAATCTATTTCCTGCCGAGAAAGTTTGATGGGTGTCTAAAATGTACAAAATATTTGGTCCATGATTTATTTATGATTTTTTGTGAGCCTCCATTAACTCTCGCTGCCGAGAAAGGGTATTTCAGTATCCACCACGATATTCAATTGAAAGTCTAAACCCATGCTGGACAAACTCCACTCAAGCTCGTCAATACAACTATGTGCCTATGGACTCGGGTAACATTTTTTTCTCAATTCCTAACGACGACCGTTACTTCAGACGTAGAGAAACGCAACTCCCGTCGGACTTACACAACTAAGGTTTAAAACTAGTCTAGTGCTCAAAGAAGGCTTTCAGCGTACAGGTGGTAGTGCCAATCTCAGTGATACGAGCCCTTAGAGAGCTTTCCATTTAGGTGACAGGTGGAAGCTAGGCTTCGAGCGACAACTGCGCCAGATTTTTCTACTTAATGTTTTAGTTTAGTAACTTGAAAATGCGCATGAGCGTAACAACATATCATCACGCCTGTAATTCCCGAAAGGTTAGGCAGAGGTGTGCATAATAGTACACCTACATTTCGTCAGTTATATTTAAATCTCATGTAAGGGGGCGAGCCTATTGCCATCAACCCGGCACAAACCCAGACTCCGTGACTGCTACTGAGAAATTCCTGATGGAAAAACCCAACAACAATTTGCCCGACCCGGGAATCAAACCCGAGACCTCATGCTCAGCACTTGCGACCACAAGACTAACGAGGCAGTCTTTTAGTTCAGTAACGTGAAAATGCGCATCAGCATAATTCAGCGGAATTTGCACTGGGCAAGCTGAGTAGCTGACATTACGGTCGTTTGGTTCACTATTTAATGAGTTATATGCATGATCTTTTTGACATGACTTCATTTGCTGCATCGACGTACAAAATCAATACTAAATTCCGTTTATCTAGAAAGAGATAGAAACAAAAGTTTAAATGGTTATAACTTTTGTGTTGTTTGACCGATTTATGTCTTGTTTTCGCTTTTTGTCATAATTTTTATAGTACTTTATCATTCCGTATCGAAATAAAAAAAAAATATATATGCATATTCTCTATTGTATGTGGGTTTATAGCGTAAAAATCAGCCGTAAGCTTCATTTTCAAAACGTAACTTTCTTGCATACGAAAAATAACTGACCCTACAAATGCAATGTTCATAATGACTTATCTCACCGTGTAAATCATGCCTTAGTTATTATAAAACGCGTCTTACCCCTTGGCCATGACCAAGACGCTTAAGCGACTCGCGTCTTGTGTGATAAATCGAAAAAGTAAAGTAGTAAACAGATGATAAAGGCTAATAGCGGAGCGGCTACGACTCTGGAGCAGGTGTGACCGGCAAGGACGGTCTAACGAATCGCTGTCGCCACTAACGAGTCGTGGCACGGCATCATGTCACATCCATCGAGGTCGTGAACAGGTCGAGTGGGGTAGATTAAAAATTCATTTATTCGAGGGATTAATAAAAATAACCATTTAGTTAGTTGAATTGTTAATGAATCCATAGGCTTTGCTTTTACAATAAAGATTAAGAGTGTTCTTATGTAAACATTTATTTAATTTAAGTTAAATAAAATATAAGTACTGTTATTTTAAACCACATCACAATTGCAGTAAGTGCTCATTTAGTCTGCTTGAAATTACAGTGGAATTAAATATTCTATTATTTATACGAACTAGAATAAAATGGAGTTACAGCTCTCTTTGTTACAAAGGTTTCTGACATCTTTGCAGTTTTTTAATCTTTGTTTCTCGTTAGCTGTCTGTTACGTAACTGGTTGACTGCGTAGGTGTTTTTTTTGTGCATTTTATTTGTGTAAAAAGGGTAGATAGAGATGTGACTTATTTGGGGTATCTCTGGTTTTGTATTAGGTAGTTTTTAAGGGTAGATTTTTTTACTTTTCAAATAAATCTTATTATAGTCACTACATGTATAACGAAAGGAGCTCGCGGCTAAATAATAATAACCGCTCAGATCGACCTTCAGGTTAAGTCGCGCTTGCCTAGGTTGGTCCGTGGATGGGTGACTACTAATTACATGGCGAGTTTCTTCCGTGCCTGGGAAAGCACGTAAAACTGTTGGTCTTGGCTGTCAATTGTAGATCTTAGACAGTCGTTACAGGTAGTCGGTACCCCGAATGTCTGACAACCAGTCTTAGCAATGCGTCTCGTATTACCTATTACTAACTGGGTTGTGGAGGTCAGATAGGCAGTCGCTCCATGTAAAATACTGGTATTTAGCTGCATTCGGTTACACTGGAAGCTGACCCTAGCATAGTTGGGAAAAGGCTAAGCAGACGATGAAGTATGACGGAAGGCCTCAAAGTCAACGATACCAAGTGGACAAAAATACGGAGACAATTTTTTTCCCGATACGAGTATGTTATGGGCCCTTTACTCTATACCCATTCAGACACAAGACCGTTATAATCATCATTAGCTTCTTGACAAGGGCAAGAAGCTAAGCCATTCTACATTGGGGTCGGCGCAACACGTTTTCTTCTTCCATTCTCCCCTGTCAACTGTCACGCAATCATTTAATAATAATAATGGCGCCAGGAAAAAGTATTGTGTGGTCCCGATAGTCCTCTCTACAACAGGTCTTATCCCGAATCACCTACTCCATAGCCTCAAATTACTAAATCTAAAAGAAACACTTTATAATCACCTTACAAAAAGCTGCAATTTTAAATACATGTCGAATTGTCAGAAAGTTAATGCAAATAGAAGAAAACGAAATAGGTCCTCATCACAACACACTCTCAACATAACACACCACACGCTTCATTTACTTTGGTTTAGGAATGACATTGTAGGAAGTACCATTAAGCTGAGAAGCAAAAGCACATTCCATAAATAATAAATATCGCTGGACATTTACACCTTTCATCACACAATCCATCCATCCATCTTTTCTCTGGCCTTCCTTTCTCTCTTTATCCATCAAAATGAATGACAAGACCAATATAATGTTTAAACAAATACAATCTAACATGTCATTCTTGTAACAATTAAACGACTACACGAACCTTAACAAACCCTTCCTCCACAATCAAAAAATTAATTCACGACACATTATCACATGAATTCACGACACATTATCACATGAATAACCCACTGATTTGCCAGTTTCTGGCCCTTTTAAATACAACAATATATTATTATTTTCCCTACACCCTTGAAACCGTCTGTTGGCCAGCCCCGCCCTATATTTTGTTGGTTCGTGCGTGTTCATACAAAATATTAGGTAGTAAACGGGCTAGTACTGGCGACACGCAAACTGGCCGGCTACTGGCATTGTCGAAGATTAAGTACGTGGCACTTGGCTACGACAACACTGGTTCACACGAAACTGCCTTTTTTTTTCTTTTACTATTGTATGGCTGTCGTTTAGTTTATGTTTGTGGCCTTGACTAATGTTTTCCTCTTATATTTTGACCTGGATCAGTATATTTAAGAAAATGGGGTCCTACTACGGACTAAAGGCTTCGTTTCGTAAGCTTTTATTTCACTTGCCTTGTTAATAGTTAGTAAGTATTGGTCAAATCTTGCAACTGAGTTTCAAACCAGTTTTCCCCCAAACCAATGGAGCTGAAAGTTTGCACACACCTTTGGTTCTGGTGACAATTTATTTTTATGACAGATGTGATCATATAGTCAGAATTGTCTCCTCATGAGAGAAATCCTCAACGGTTAAAGCACGTACGGACACGAAACCTAATTTTCTGCTTTTCATTTAATAAAAGATTGTTTTATTTTTTAAAGTTCAATTTAATAATTTATCACTTGTGTATTTTTACTGTGATCTGAGGCTTTAAAGAAGTCCAGTTAATCCTGCTATGTTTTTACTTGACCTGCCTCTTGATAAATCTCGAGTACCTACTCTGTAGAACATTAAAATCATTAAAAAATCATATCTTTTTATCTCAGAAGGGTAAGAACCGTCAAACCGAGTGGACCGCACTCCAACAGATATTTCAAATGTCCGCAGTCCGGTCCGGATAAGATAAGATAAGATATATTTATTTGCATAAACATGTGTACACATACAATAATAAAAAGTGCATGTAGAATGACATAAAATAAAAATTCGTTCAGACATGTTTGCCACATACTATGGCGGGCAAATGTTTTGAGTACCAATTAAAATAAAATTAAAAATATATTTAATGGCAAAATTAAAAAAATAACAAACATGATGAAAAAGAATAGCATCGATTAATAAATGTCAAAATGATACATGTCAAAAACAAAAAAAAAAAAAATCTCATACGAGCCCTTCAATAATAAAAATAGTAAGCCCATAATAATAAATGTCAAAATATTGGTACACAATCATGTCAAATGCAGGTCGTCAATAAAATTATAATTTAATCTATGTCACAGTAAATGGTTCTGTCAAAAATTCATCAATATTATAGTAAGCTTTGTCAGTTCGAAATGATTTTAGTTGTTTCTTCAATTATACGTTATTAAGCTCTCTCCAACTTTTAGGCAATTTATTATAAATAATGGGAGCCATGCAGAAAACACTTTTGCGCATAAGTGCAGTCCTACTCCTGTGCAAACAAAACTGATTTTGATCACGCCTGTTTCTGGGGAATTTATCGGTCATTCGCGGAAATAAGTTATAGGAGTACATTATCGTACTTCACGGAAACAAATAACTTCTTTTAATACAGTGCAATTCTTCACATGATTAATTGGTCCATATAAAAAACATTTGACTTGAACAAAAAACAAATAAATGTGAAAAAAGAATCATGACAATAATGTTGTCAATCATTTTTATACCAGTATATCCAAAAGAATGACAATAATTTATTCTGATGAAGGTTTGACAACTCGTTTCACAGTTTTATCCGAACGCAAAATCGAAAGGATTGTGATATATACGCACAGTAAATATTATATTATTATGTGATGTAAAGCGTTGAATTATATATAACTATGTATAATCTTATATAATTTTGTATAATATTTGATATAATTTTTTTTTTTTTTCTGATCTAACTATGAACTATGCCTAAGGATCGCCTCTCGCAAACGCAAGAAGTAAGATAAGTAGGCCATTTTTGAACAGACTATTTTTATTGTGTATTTCAGCAGGGCAGAACATAATAACTTCCAATCTATTTAAAGCAAAACATTACCTTCTGTTACTCATTTTATCCTAATTAAGAACCAACATGATTGCTAATAAGTCAGAGATCCAAATTCCCTTTCTATTTTGATACAATTATAAAGAACATTTTATCAGCAGTAACAAAATTTGTTAGTTGATTTCCCTCAATTATTAACTGACTGCTTTGTTTAAGGGTTAATATCAAAACTTGTCTAAAACAGCTAAAGAGAAAATTATTATGAAAGTGACAGAGCCAGAGAAAACCAACAAGTTAACTCTTAACGGTTTAACAGATCCACTTCCGCACTTAATTACTAACTTCACAACTGTTTTTAGACGTTTTTGCTTTCTGTTACGAACTTCAGGGGAGTTGACCTAAATTTTGTAATTATAATTTTATTTAAAATTCCGAAAAGTTTGCGAACGCGGCTATTTCGTGATTGTGTTGTTTGCTATAGCATGATATTGCTAGCAGAAAATGTTCAAGTTGTTTTTTGCTGGGAGTGCTTCCCCGGATTAACTCCCTCATAATTACTGGTAGAATTACTTTTTAAATCAACTATCACATTTTTTCTTCTTTTAATGTCAATTAATGAAAAAACTGGAAGGAATGGGGGAAGGCCTTTACCCAAGATTGGAAAAGTTCAGGCTTATAAAAATGGCAACTAATACTTGAGATTTTGGTAGGGTCATCTACCGATTAGCAGCAACGACGTAATATTTGTACTCTCTCTATTACTAACTCCAACCTGGACCAAAAAAGTTACAGAATGGTACCCGAGGGACGGAAAAAGACATAGAGAAAGGCAGATAAAAAGATGGGAGGATGATATGCCTAGGGTTGGAGGAGTATAGCAAGGGATCGACAAATATGGAGGGAACTGGAGGAGGCCTATGTCGCAAGACAGCCTTTTTTTTGACCTGGTAGCTGATAAGACGAACAAATAACAGGAAAATATTATTCAAGTTACTTGAAGTTATAATTTAAGTATAGTTAATAATAATTTAAGTTTAGTTAAAGTTGTAATTTAAGTTATTTAATTTTTCCAAATTGCTAAATATTGTGTTTAGGAAGGTCAGAGTAAATAAAGGTTATTTTTATTTTATTTTATTTTATTTATTACTAACTCTGCCTGGCTGTTACCCGTATTTCAAAGACAGCTATGAACCAGGATACAAAATAGGATACTTTTAGCCCAGCCCTGGATCATTTTTGACTTCCACGTGATCGAAGCCGCTGGCAAAATCTAGTCACCAACTTAAAAATAATGATGTTTTCAGGAAGTCAGAAACGTTTAAAGAAAATGCAAACTTTTTTAATTTTTCAACGAATCTATTGACACATTGGTTTACCGTTTGACTTGTTACATCCCTGCAAAATAAATATTTATATGCCCTACAGACTTCACTCACGTGTTTGTTTATTCGGCATAAGCGCTGCCACTGCATCCAAAACACAGTAAGTCTAAATAAACGTTATTTAAAATTAACGCGTGTTTTTCTTTTTTTAAATCAGAGGAAGAGAAAATGCTAGCGCGAAAAGAAGATTAATAGCATAGTCATTTTCTCTGTTCGCGCCCGTGATTTACGCGGCGTGAATATAAATAAAGTTCATTTTTATTTTTAGTACACTTTCTTACTGACTGGTACTAAAATGTTTATTTATGTTTTTAGCTTTATGGCGCACATCTTCCGGGCTTATGAAGTAAAACCTATTTTTACGAACTTGTGTATTTTTAGTTAATATATTCTAAACCTACTTTGGACTTTGTAGATAAGCTGATTAAATTCACGTCATAATTTGCGAGTAGGCGCAAATTGTGATACGGTTTTTAAATTGGTATAAAAAGCTGTCATTCTGATTCTATTGGATACACTACAATATAGGATAATTATGCCTACTCATTCAACACAGCATCCATTGAGTTCAAAATAAAAAATATGACACGAAAAAGTTATAATTACCTTTCAACTAACTAACCTAACCAAGGGTATTTCTAGATTTCTCACTTTCATAGAAGAAGAAAATGTTATTTAAATATTTTACAAGTTGGTACATAGTTAGTAGGTGAAAAACCGTCGCGTCGATTCTGCCACGTGCAATAACACTCCATCTCTGTTTCTCGCTCTTTCTAAAAGGTAAGCAGAAACTGCACAAGTTTTCATTCAGGTATTCACCGTCTTTTTAGAAAAATAAGTAATGTTTATTTCCAAAAAAATACTGTAAGCTACAAAAAGTAAATTCATAAGTACTAGATCATAACTCAAGAGGCATACCTAGAACCGATCCCTTAGAGGTTTAAGAAGTTTTTTTATAATATTTTTCAGTAGTTTAAATGAGCATTCCGTTGAGAGCCAACAAGACATTCTAGTAATATATTTTAAAGATTTATAGCACTCGTGATGATGGCAATCAGTTTATTATTTCAGTGGTATTTAGTTTACTGGTTAAGTTACATTATATGTACATGAAGACTGTGAAATAGTAGAATGATTAGTTGATCACTTAGGTGTACTTACACCTAACCTTATCTCACTTGAGTTAGATTGATGGCATAAGGTATAGACTCAGACTGAATGCTTGTGATGACGTGGTAAATTATTACGCTAATATATTATGTAAGTATATGCGAAAGTTTGTAAGGATGAAACTCTTCACGCAAAAACTGTTGCACAGATATGGATGAAATGTGGTAAACGAGTACTTTATTAACTGGCTTAACACATAGGATACTTTTTATTACGGTAGTACGAGCCTGTGGGACAATTAACCGAACTCCATGCGAGCGAAGCCGCAGGCATCAAGATCCACTGACAGCAAATAACTACCGTTATTGGGCAAATTCTTAGAAATAGAGTGTAATTTGGAAACACTGATCATGTCCATTAGACCTTACAATTGCAGTCCAAATTCCCTAAGGTAAGGTCTAGATTCGCACCACTGAATGTCAACTCATCTCATACCAATAAAATTGATTGTTGACGTTATAAATATAGTCCTTTTAAAAAACAAAATGGACTTTAATTATTCCAGTTAAAAAATTAAAGTCCTCGTACGAAATAATAATGATTTTCCTGAAAGTCGTGCCCAACGAAGTTAAAAATATAATTTGATTAGCAGTTTTTTTCATAAAAAGCATGCGTAAATTGTTGTGAATGAAATTAAAAGATTATCGTTAGAGTGCAGTATTGTAATTGACCTAGTATTACACAAAGGCATTAACCATATAACCTCAATTAAAACTGACTTATTAGGCTCCTAGCACACGGCGCAGACGACGCAAACGCAAACGCGCGTTTTCTGCGCCGTAGATGCCAAGATTTGAGTTTTTAAAGATTCAAACGCGCGTAAAACACGATACAAACGCGCGTGTGAAGAGCGTTTGAAACTCGTTTGAAGCCCGTACAATGGGTTAAAGCCAGCGTAAGCAGTGTTGTCTCAACCGACACCATTGTACTACTGACGAGGAGTCTCTGAAAAAAATGCGAAAGCTACAAGCGACTACAGCGCGTCTGTATCGCTGTATCTGCGCGTATACGCGCAGTAGACGCGCGTTTCACGGTCGCCCCGTGTGCTTAGGTTACAAGGTTGCGTTCAAATCTCGTTTGAAGTGCGTATACGCACGTCATGTGCGCGTCGTCTTCGCGTTTAAAATACGCCGTGTGTTAGGGGCCTTATTATAAGCAAGCTGTGGCCGTTGCTTCGTTGGCAACGCTGTGTATTAGCATTTTAAATTAATAAGAACGTAAAGTCAGTAGAACGCTAAGGCAGGCATATGATGATTTAATCATGTTCGGGTTGACAATCCAAACCCGACCCATAGTAAGGTCAGTTTTGAATTATCGTCCCAAACAAGTAGGTAAAACAAATGACTGTCAAATTTTGCTACTGCAGTATTCATGGTCAGTTTTGCATTTTATTTTACCACAAAATATGGGACAGTTTTGATATTCCAGTTTGGTTTTATTTTAAAATTGACCGATCAAAAACCAATAGGTAAGCTATATTTTTTTTACGCTTTTTGAACACTAGCTAGAAATTCAACGCAGGTTCAAAAGCTATTTCGGAAAATTCAAAATACACGTAACTTTTTCCATAGAATGGTGTAGAAAATGATACTTTTGCAGCCTGGCGTGTTCCCAATACTGGGATACAAGCCTCTGTTCTTTAAAAAGGCCAGTCCACTGCCGTACTCCACTACGTGGGCCCAGTTCGACTTGATGTCACAAGTATTTTAATTTTTGGTTCTGGAACGTTTCTCTTTTGTTTTGTGAGCAGTAGCGATGAAATAAATCACAGCAACTGGCGTATATGCATCAACATCATCATACCATCACGCCTGTAATCCCCAAAGGCTGTACCTAATAGTAGACTCACATTTCGCCTGTTGTATTTAAGTTCCATGTACGTTCCGTGCGTACTATACGTTCCATGGACGGGCACAAATCCAGACTCCGTGGCTGCTACTGAAGAATTCCTGACGGAAAAACCAAATAACAATTTTCCCCACCTGGGAATCGAACCTACTACCTCATGCTCAGCAGTCGCGATTGCGACCACTAGACCAGGGAGGTCAGGCATATGCGTATTAAAATATTCTCTATCCACCTTAAAAGCAACATGTTGATTTTTAGTTTTAACAGTACGAGATATTCTCAGTACGAAAAGAAAAGTATTGAAGCGACCTATCATTTCCACGATCTAAGATACAAACACCCAGTTTAATACGTTAACACAAGCCCAGCGATACATCATACGAATGTTGGCAAAACGTATTTTTTATACGTAAATTACACTCGTGTGTAACCGCCTTGTTCAGTATAACATGATATTTATGTAGCGAGACAGAACAACATCATTCTCTACTAATAAAGCGTTGAAAAAACCTCCTTTGTTTTCTTTCCTTGTGAATAAAGATGTTTTATTTTATTTTATGCTCTCCTAGTAAGTTTTCGTTGGTTGGAAAATATCATTGGGTTTTGAGAAGTTTTTTTATACTTTTTATCTAATCTATAGGGTGGAAACTTTCAGCGTGGCACCTTGACTGGTGCCGCTACACGTAAATGGACATAAGATACTCCATAATTTTTCGTGAAATTTTAATACCGATTCACAGATTTTCAAACATAATATAACATTCAGCAAGAAAATGGCCATTTTACACAAAACATTGATGCCAATCGACCGTTTCAAATACTGATAAAAAAATTCTATTGTACCCTTACTGCCCCGCTATAAGTTTTTTATACACGTATCACTAAATTGTATTGGTACCTAACAATGATACTGTAAAATGCTTTCTGAGTGGAAACCTGGTGACCTGTAATACAGGTGTTTCACTACCTACAACAGGCACCAGTGATTCACGACCATGTAACGTCTTGTTTATGTCAATAAATAAATTTATTATTTATTAATATTACTATGTTCGTACACGTTATTAGCCGAAACTAACAACCGATTTAAATGAAATCAGCTCGAAATATGGTATATAGGACACAATAGTTTCTAATGTCCGAGGTTAGGCAAAGAACCACTTTAAACATTTTTACTATCGTTAAAAATATCAAAATAAAAAACCATTTACTAGATACATTTTTAGCTACAAAAAAAACGTCACACTTACCACGTTGACCACGATTGACTAGACGCGTAGCACCTCAGTTATCAGCTACGACAGCGTAGCACGCGTAGTAATCGTAGCGCTTACAACAACTACGCCGTAGCTGCTACGAATGACCGTTTAGTATTATGTATTATTACTCTGAGTCTAATCTAATTGTTTATCAAAGCAGAATCATAAAAGTAAGCCAATTTAAAGCAACTTGAGTATTAACGAGTGAATAATAAAAATTCTTTGTTTTAACTCAATTAAGGCATTAAAACGTTCAGACTGCAATTCAGTAGCTCAACTTTGTGTGTTATTTTACTTAAGCTGAAAATGTATTTAGATAACCAGCAGTTAATAAAATAAAGAACGAAAAAAAGTACAGGTTCACACTTTCATAAATTCCTCTCACAGTACTTCTGACATGCGGCAGGTCGCCATGCCTCCGTATCAAGTGGACAGATTCACAACTGGACAGATTCTCAGCTGGACAGTATCTCAGCTCTTCGTCCATCCATCCATTTATCTAGATTACAATATAACGTTTTAATGTCAATAATCATCCATCATAATAGAAACAACATACATACTTCTATGCTAAAAGATAGGCAAAAACAAATATCATATTTTAAATAAAAAAACTTCATCATATTAACAAGTTGCTTTCATTCAACGCTATACGGCAAGTTTTAACGAAAAAAAAAAAGAAAACAAATTGCACTATTTTCCTTAGTAGGCTATTGGGAGCCGTGCCCCGGTACTTCCGGCTCATATTAAAACAGTTATCGTACAATCTTAACTGCCCTATACTCGAAACTATAGCGTCCGCTGAAAATGATATACTTACCTACAATCTCCACACAAAACCCACTCTAACACTTTCAAGATAAGGTTCAATTTTCAATACAAACACCGCGACACAGAAAGACCCTATTATTTCTCATTATTAATTTGATAAGAAAAATTTCCCGTATGTGAATGGAATTTTCAACTTTATACTTTGCAGTATTAGGAGTAATTTTGTTTGAGGAGTTTAACCGAAGTGTTTCGTAATCGGCTGATACAGTGCTGTATTTAAATGGTCGTTGTAAATACAGATAGGGTTTTCATAGGC
Source organism: Xestia sexstrigata (assembly GCA_941918905.2). NCBI lineage: Eukaryota > Metazoa > Arthropoda > Insecta > Lepidoptera > Noctuidae > Xestia > Xestia sexstrigata. The sequence continues at coordinate 20,194,786 of OW799209.2, forward strand.
ATCTCTTTGTCGTTTGGAACAATGAAAAACACTGGCCTCTTTTGGTTAAGCCAGCTGTTGAAAACGTGGCCTAATGACAGGTTGGACCGACCCCAATATGGGGACACTTCATTATCCGATGGTTTTTTGTTTTATCACAAAGACGGGAGATATACAATACGGATTTTTGCCGAATGTCATATGTGTGTAACTGTGTATAGTATTTATGAAATGATGTGTCGTTTTCCGAAGGTTGGGCACGTAAATGTGGGATAAACGATATGATTGATGTGTTAATAATGTAGGATACATAAGTGGGGCGTAGAATCAATAATATTCTAGAACGAATAATGTCGATTGTATCTACGGCGTGTTTCAATATTGTATTGTTATATTTTATGCGCGATGAGCTGTGGGTCTAAATAACCACGATGTGGAGCCTTGACATAGCCAGAAGGCGACGCGGTAGACCTCGCAGGAGATGGCGGAACTAGCTGGACAGAACCAACGACCCGTGGTCCATTTGCCCTAGATCGAAAGATTTGGAAGTCATTAGGCCTTTGTTTAGCAGTACGATGACACAGGCTTTACAGTAACAGTATATTTTAGAACGATAATGGTTCTGTGGAGAAGGTGTACAGTTTGATTGTTTGTTTCGCATTTACGTTACACGCTGTATAATGAAGCTACCACAGATATGTTCGTAGAAACATAATCTATTTTTTATGTATGACATTACTATTTTATGCGATCATAAAAATATAAATATATAAAGGTTGACTGGTAGAGAATGCCTTGTAGCATTAAGTCCGCCTATATACCACTATTGTACATGAAGTTTAAATAAATAAATAAATGTTGGATTTAGTCTAGAACATTCCACAGTCTTCGTTAACATTTAATTACATTCTATAGAACATTATGTATACAAACAGAAAACGTTTGCTATCACATAACATGGATAATTATTATGAAAATGTTTCCATAAGGAAATGTCTGAAAATCTGAACAATAACAATTTCCAAATAAGTCCAATTAATTTTGAGAGTTGTTCAAGGCACATAAAATATTTTCACATTCAGATAAAGAAATATAATAAGAATCGACTTTACTTAAGGCATGATACGAGGGTTTCTGCAGCGATTTGACATACATTTTTAGTAGATAATACATTATTGACTTTTCTACCAGCCATTATTTGTTATAACGTCACTTTATCTAGTTCCTCTCCTATAAAAAAACAAACAAAGCTGATCTAACTACATAAAGTAACCTTTCATCACCCCACACGATTTTTATACGAACCCTTTTACTTTTACGGCGTGATAAGCCACCATAAACCTGTATTTGTATTCACTCGAAAATCTTGCAAACAAAAATAAAACATTAATGGGACAGCGTAAAAAAAGAACTCGCTAATTCTCGGCCTATATTAGGACAAACAATCCGTCAGGCGCACATCACAGTGTTGGTAGGTATGTAAAATCACGTACCAAAAAGGTGGAATACCTTTTTCTATTCTGAAAAAGGCAAACAGTAAAGTTTTGGTTGAGTGTCTCTCTGTCATTTTAACTGTTCTGTGGTTTCGTATACAATGTCACCGTACCTTTGTTGGGGACAGTTCGTAATTTGAAATTTGCGTGTGGACTGGTAAAGGGAATGTTTTTTTTTTTTAGTTTTATGATGCGAGCACTTAGAACACTTTGTTGTTAAACACGATGGTTTTTTTTTGTATTTCTAAGTACTTTGGTGTTAAAAGAGTTATTTTAAATTAAATATGTACTCGTTGACTAGGTTTGTTCGTGTTTTGTGGACTTTAGAAGGAGCTTGTTTAGTTTGTTTTAATTATGTTAACTTGTTTTAGATTTTCAATTTAAAATAGAGTATTTTAGTCAAAGCTAAATTGGGCACACCAAAATGTAAAAATATTCTTATAATTTTCTAAATAACAAAGCTTTATTTATTTATTTAAACATCGTGTACAAGAGTGGTACAAGAGTAATAGACAAGTATGGAAGAAGAAGACATGCTACGTCGAGCCCAAATGAATTGGGATTAGGGCATAGAGAATGATGATAATGCCACAAGACATTCTCTACCAGTCAAATAGGATATTTTACACGTTTTATCTTCACAACAGGAAAACCCTTGAAATTCAAAAACCAGAAATTATCAAACATTCAATACGTCCAGTATGTCGGGCCATTTAAATTCAGTTACCGTTTCATAGCCGGATATTGTGGCAGAACTTGTTTGTCACGGACAGTCACTTGAGTTCGTCACGTCAGCCGCGTGTAGCGAGCGACGAAATAGGTTTTAATGGCCCCACTCGACGCTGTCTTGGGGAAATTAACTGGTATTTAAATAAGAACGATTTTCTTTTGTTTGAACTGTTAAAAGTTTTGGTTAATTGCCGTCGATTAACGTATATCTGTTATTAAATAAACACCTCTGTTTGACTAATAACAGTATTGTATTTTTATTTTTTGTATGTGAAAAACATGGAAACAGGTTCCCAGAGTCTACAAAGCATTTCTTGGTGTCATAAATACTGAATAGTTCAAACATGGTTCAGAGATGAATGAAGTTTGACGTTGGCACGTGCCGAATGCAAGCCGAATATGTGCAGTAATTGCTTCGGAATTCTTGTTGTTAAGGGGACTTCAGGAGCTAAACGCGAGGTTTATAATGCAAAAAAGCATATGATTCACTGCAATAAATAAAACCAGAAAAATATTTGATATTCTTCAGGATATATGCTAGTATGATAGTGTTTTAAAAACATAATAAACTAATATTACTCGATAGAAAAATCACGAACTTTTCTCTAAAATTTATTTTAAAGAGTAAATACCATACTAAAATACATGCGATCATTTTGTTTTTTTGGCAAATGATTCTACAAGCAACATGATAGTGTTTAATTTTTTTAGTCCAATCAAAAGATTTTTTTGTAAACCGTAAAAACCACTCATTTCGCACTATTCGGCCCGCAGTGACTGACGTAACAACCACTTTGCAGTGCAAGCTGATTAGAACTTTATTCTAACAGTATTTCAAACGAAGTCTGAACCACCACAAATAGAGTTGCTAATTTAGCTCCTGCAGTTGCCTTATATTCATACTGCCGTATCGAATGGGCCAGGCTAAATAAGTGTAACACCCATTACTTCAAGATAAAGATAGGACGTTTGCCGTCTGTCTACCAATCAGTCAGACATCTACAAAAAGTAATAAAATTATTTCAGGTAGGTAACACATAACATATCGTCACGCCTATAATCACCGAAGAGTTAGGTGGAAGTGTACCCACAATTCGCACGTTTTGTTGAAGTCCCATGTAATAGAGGGCGAAACTATTGCCATCTACCAGTCACATATCCAGACTCCGTGGCTGCTGCTGAAAAATTCTTGATGGAAATACCCAATAGCACTTTGCCCGACCCGGGAATCGAACCCAGGACCTCATGCTCAGCAGTCGCACTTGCAACCACTAGACCAACCAGGCGAGAATTCAGGTAAATAAATCTGAAATTCGTAAATAATAAATAACTAAGTAAAAGAGAAACAACACAAACAGATCCCCACAAGTCAAGGCAAGCTAAAACACGAATGCACTTAATTGGATTTCTCTTGCAGAAAATAAACGAGATTGCATTTCTTTCTGTAGGCACCCACAGTACATAGTACAAGAGCCAGGTATATTGTTTTCCCATTACAAGAATAAGCGATCCTTGCAAAGTTTGTTTTCATAAAGACTTAATTTTAAAAATGACATTTAAAAGCATTTTACTAATAATAATAATAAAACCTTTATTTTAAGGCAACTTTGGCCCATAGATAAATACCTTACAGACTAACATACATGTGATAAATACAAACTGTGTTAATATAAAGGACCTAAAACTACATTAGTACCACTTCACTTGTGCACTACGTCACCGTGCGTTCTTGTGGCACTTGCCCGTGGAGGCGACGGAACACCACTCCCTATGGCCAAAAGTCCTCCTCCCTGACGAGGTGCAGATAACACGTTGGCATCCGCACCACGGACGCCTTAAAGTTGACGTTGCGGCGCGACTTCAACAGCTGCACTCTCGCCACGTACTTGGTGTTCTGACGCACGTACTCCACGATGTTCTCCGCTGTAGTGGTGTAGTGTAGGCGGGAGATGTACACCGGTGTGTTTGGCTTCGCGGTACGAATAGGCACATTGGGCTCCGATGGAGCCGTGCCGCAGCGATTCTTGTTCGTACGTTGGTGGCGCTTCCTCCTCACCACCGTCACGAAACCATCATCAGCCCAAATCGGTACCTTTTCAGGCACGGGCTTCCCAGCGGGAGTAGTTATGCCTGCGACTACGCTAGTGAAATCTCCAGGAACATGTCGAGACTTTGCAGGCGCTGCAGAAACCGGTAGTTAATGTTATCTGATATTATGTTATACTCTTTTCACGACGTTTTTCAAAAATCTCTGTAATTTTTTTAAAAGTGTCTACTCTCTTGCATACAGAGTTATAATTAAAACGTTGCCAAAAATCAGTCAGTGCCAATTGAATATTCATTACCCAAACTTCCAGAACATCCTCGTCACATCAATAACACTTAACCCTGCAAACGCCACTCTAATCTCGAGGATTAAAAAACCGAAACTACACAGATACATTCAAAGGCACACTCGAGATCACAAGCTCTAAAGCGAACATACAAACAGGATTAAGGAAGGGTTAGTTCCGCACAAGTAACCCTCTACCGCCGACAACTTGTACAGACAGGCTCATATCAACTGCGATGATATCAAAGGACGTTGATCATGGTCTTTGAGAAGTGTTTCTAACATCTTAACCTGTTATAGTTGGTGTCAGACGCACGGATCTTGTTCTGACAACCGAGGCATACTTTGTGCAAGATGTGTTTGTGGATTTTGGAATTACGATTTGTGTATGTTTGTGTGGATGAGTTGGCATTGACAATAGTGTCGGCACACATTAGGTACTTTGCCAATTTGTCTCTCAAGTTTTTAAAAGTTTCTTGCTTAGGCCTTTTCTGCAGTTTTGTAGTGTTCGAATTTGTACTTCGTAGTTAAACTACAGAAGTAGTTTTATTTACTTCTAGTTTTGTTCTTCATTTTCTTGTATGCCTGAATAATCATCAGCCTTTTCTAATATTAGTTGCCTACTTATAACCTACCTACACTAGAATGTTTTATGTGCCCAGTACCACTAGAGACATAAAAGAGCAGTGGGTTATCACTGCTCTTTTATGTCTCTAGTGGTACTGGCTAGTTGAGTGGTATCAACCCCTACTAATAATTTGAACTCGGTGCTAACTTCATTTATTGTACTTTATTTCTTCATCATTGCTCTCAAACCAGTGATCGAAAACATTGTAAAAAAAAATCGGCATGTTCTAAGCAAAAAAAATCGCAAACACGTGACAAGATGAAGAGAGGAGGATTGTGTCCCAGCATGCATTGGGAACGTTATTGTTCGGGGTTGAGATAAGATAGATAGTTAAAGGATGAAATAAGAGATGAAAGTCAGTTTAGGGTTAATAAATTCACTGTATTGTCTGTTTCCACAAATATAAGATTAAGATTACTTTATACTAGAGTATGATGAACGATATGGGATTATGAGTCACGCGCACGGTATGTCGCCGAATTACGTACTGACTATTGCGGTGTAAGTGCAATAATATAAATGATAGAACATACTAAACGGGTGACGCATTAATGATGGCCCAGGTAAACATACTGTACGGTGGTTGACCCCGTACATGCTCCCGGGGGCAAAGATAGAGGTTAGTAGGATAAAAATGGAGATGAGTTTTACAAGATGATGAACAATATTTAACTTATCAACTATATGACAGGGATGAAGATTAGTAGTGAGTGATTAACAATATTTCGAACAATTACAAGTAGTCTAGCAACTACTTATCTTAGATCAGGAAGGGAAAATACGCGAAAAACAGGGGACGAGGCCCTATCTTCTGTTTGTAAACACTCGCTAGATTTAATAAGAGCTTTGGGATTACTTTTCATGGATTTACTAAATTGACCTTTTTCCCTAAGATCACAACACTCACTCACTTCACTTTTCACTTTGTTTAAAGATTGCCTTTTTTCCCTAACCGCACTACACTCACTTATAACAGTCTCATTTCCGGGATGTGAAGAGATCGCAGTAGATGCCTCTCCGTCAGGCACCGAGGGTTCTCGACGTGTTGACCGCCTGTGACGCCGCCAACAGTATACCGCCGCAGTTATCAGGATTCCAAAGATTAGAGCATACAAGACGCTATAAAGATGCACGTCGTGATAGGATATTTTCTCACTCCGTGATTCAGTCTGTTTCATGATCTCAATCTTTTTCTGTATATCTTCAAATTGTCGCAATATTTCAGAGTTATTAGGATTAATTTCGGGAGATTCAGGGATAGATATGTTGAATATATGATTAATAGGTGATATTTGTGGCGCAATAATTTTTGCACCAATACTCATTTTGCTAGACAGCCTATTATTAGAGTGTACAACGAAATTGTCCGTCTTTATCATACAGCCTTCCTGCACATTCAACAGACCTGCATTCTTTAATTTAACGGCGGTTATTTCGCCGTCACATAGGAGTTTAAAGTTGCATTCATTGCAACAGAAGTATAATTTATATATTTGAATATTTATTATCGGCTGTTAATTCCTTCCAACTGTTTTTACATGGGGTTCTAATAGTTTTACAGGTTCTTGTGGGTGGGATCGTTTCACACAAGCTGTGATCATCTTTTAAAATACTTATAGGGTTTTTTGTATGACATAAAATCATCCCAGGATTTTGTCTTATACAAGACTGGAGATCAGCCTCAGTAAGGGTTACGAATGAGTCCTTTTTGAGGTTAATAGCAGCAAAACTTGAGATAACTTGCACATGTATCATGTCGTGGTTCAATAATCGTGGGACTGGAATGAGGTTAAAGATTTCGTAAAGGTCTCTTTCGATGAGGGGTATTCTTATTTCAATGATCAAGTACGTACTATAGTACTTAGTCCACACTTTTATCAAGTTGTAGAGATCTTTGAGATTCAAATGGTTGACAGGAAGTGCCATGTCTTTGGGGATATGTGCTGATATAGACCTTAATTCCGTTCTCAGCTGTTTAGGAGATGTCAGATGGAAGTCCAATTTTCCATTGTAAATATTAGTTACTGTGTCAAGAATGGAGTCTTGTATTTTCCTGAGGCTATACAGTAAGTTATTCGTCGTCATAGCAGATGCTAAGAAATCGATAACTAAAGTCATGTTCTGTACATTGCGTTGTAGATCTTGATAGGATTCTTTAAGGTAGTTAAGCTTTTGATTTATCGATTTATGATGTTTGCTCGCAGCTATCTCCATTCTTTTCATAAGATTAAATTCGGCTTCCACGATTGAGGTTTGGTTTTTCCAGAGGTTATACAAATGTTTATCATTTTCTTTCAAAAGGTCGATGTCTTGTGCGTATTTCTCCGCAAAACGCTGATCCAGCACGCCAAACAAGCTGTTTGCGACGTAGCCTACTCCGTCTATTAAACCACGACGCCGGCGCCGCCGCTCGTCTCCAGTTACAAATGATTCATTCATTGTCAACATACTATCATAATGTTTGATTTCTTCGAACTCGTGCTCGATTTGTAAGATGATACCGTCGCAAGGTGTGTGTTCTTTAATAGTAGAGCATAATGTTTCAAGATAATTGATATACTTCTCGAGTGCCGACGTGCCTTCTTTGTAGGGATATGTGTCATAATAAACAATTAAACGCCAATTGTCAATTGTAAGATGCATGTTGGAGATTTTATCGAAATAAACGCTGTTGTTGGTCAATGGGGTAAAACTATAGGATGCTTGAGATAAGTTAATTAGTGACAATAAGAATAGCGTTACTGACATAGCTATAGTCGAGAAGGAGATACGCTTGAGATTTTTCTTCCTTGGTGCTTCATCTTTAACCTTTGTTTCACTAGGAGGATTATTGTCTCTGTCCGCTGGTAATAGAGATAGCTTAACAACAGGCCGTTTTAGGAAACCATTTTTGGTTTTAAGGGTGACGACTCTGACGTGTCCGTCCGAACCAGGATGCAGTTCTACTACACGCCCTAGAGCCCACTTCCCAGGCGGGAGGTTTTCATCTTTGATGATAACAATATCGTTGAGACTGAGATTCCTTTGAGATTGTTTCCATTTAGTTTTGAATTGGGATATATAAGGTAAGTCGGCCTTTATTTTGTTCCATTCCAGGGCAATATTATGAGGAATCGGTTGATCCCAACCTAATTGCGTTTTCCATGTCTCTTGAAATAATATTTTGAGTTTTATTATGACTGGTGACAGCCAGCCCAAGGGGTCAAAGATTTTTGAGATTTCAGACATGAATTGTCGTTTTGTTGGGATGCCTTCTGTGGTAATTTCTAGTGGATGAAAGATAAAGTAGTCTTCTTTTGGATTCCAGCGGAGACCTAAAGTCTTTGTAGATTCTGGCTGTTTAAAGTGAAATTCTTCATCTTGAGGATTAATATGATCGTCTAAAAGTTCCGTCAAGTTCGAGCGCCATTTCCTAAGATTTAAACCGCCTGACTTAAGAAGGTTTGTCATCTCTGCTTTGAGATGTTTAGCAGCTGTCGCGGTATGAGCTCCATGCATGAGATCATCCATGTAAAAAGAGGATTCTAAGATATCTGGGGCGCTACTATTGGGATAATTTGGCATTTCATCGATGGCAAGTTGTTTCAGTGTCATCATGGCCAGGAAAGGTGCGGCCTTGGTACCATAGGTGACAGTCGCTAGCTGATATTCTTGCAAAGGTTGGGATTGATGATTTCTCCAAATTATTTTCTGGAACTTTTGATGATCAGGATGTAGCCAAATGTTGCGGAACATCTTTTCAATATCGGCTGTGAATCCGTATTTAAACTGTCTCCATTTTAGGATGAGACTTAAGAGATCTTGCTGCAGGTTCGGCCCCCTGCACATAAGATCGTTGAGGCTGTGACCTGTTGAGGTTTTTGCAGAGGCATTAAAGACAACTCGTAATTTCGTAGTTAATGATTCCGCTCGAAGTACGCCATGATGCGAAAGGTAGCAATCTGGGGTTACGTTGACATGTGTCGCAACGGGGATCATATGTCCGAGCTCTAAATACTCGGACATAAACAATTTATAATCACGTGCCAAGTCTGGTTGTTTAATTAGTTTCCTTTCTATTTGAAAGAATTGCGCAATGGATTTATTTTTAGACTCACCTAACTTTTCTTCAAAATTGTCTTTAAAGGGTATTTTTACGACATAGCTGCCGTCTTCGCGCCTTGAGGTTGAGGATTGAAAAAGGTCGATGCAAGCCTGATCCTCTTGAGATATTGATAAAGGTTCGCGAATATCCTCCATTTCCCAGAACTGTTGGATATCGGTGAGATTGTTTAGGATCACATTGCACTGAAGTGTTTTACAGTTACCGCTTAGGATCCATCCCAGCTGTGTCTGCTGGGCAATGGGTAACCTTCCCTCGGAACGGCAGATACCATCCAATAGTATTTGGGAATAAACGTCAGCGCCGAATAAGATATCAACTGGCCTACTTTTGTAGAATTCAGGATCAGCTAGGGTTATTTGGTTAAGAGTTGGCCAGTTGGGTTTAGCGAATGTATGACTAGGCAAATTCTTGACTAGTCTTTTCATTATAAATACATCGGATTCGAAAGTAAAGTCATTAATTAACGACATACACTTAATAGAGATCATGCCCTTGCAGCTATTTTCATTGTTTCCGATTCCAGAGATAAGTCCAGTGCATTTTTGCCGACGCAGGTTTAGGAGCTGTGCAGCTCGTTCAGTAATGATTGAGGTCTGAGATCCCTGATCTAGAAGAGCTCTCATTCTCTCGTAAGATCCATCAGCTGCTTGAACCTTGATAATTGCTGTCGCGAGGAGTATTTCTGTGGGATCATTTTGCATAGATACTAATGCGTTCATATCTTGCTGAGGTGGAGATTTCGTAATAGCGGCCGTGTTCGGCCCCGATCGCGACGTATCCAAGTTAGCATTTCTTGACGTAAAACATTCATGTAGAATCGTATTGTGGTCTTTATTGCACTCTTTACACTTTACTTCCGAAAGGCATTTTCTACCTTCGTGATAGTGCAAACAGTTGACACAAAGGTTCAAATTTGCGATTGCGTTTCTACGGGCCGATGGATGCATTTTTGCTAGCTTTTGGCAGTTTTGTATGCGATGATCGCTTGCATTGCAAATACAACATTGATTACGTCTTTCGTTATTTTTCCAATTGGACTTTGACGATTGCGAAATGACCTGGTTTGTCGAATAGGTATGATTTGAGGTGTTATTATTTTGTTTAAAACGATAATTAAATCCTTTTGAATGAGATTGTTGGCTATTAGGATAGCCTTTAGATGATGAAGATGCGTTTTGGGGCTGAGATGATCTTTGAATGAAGGGTTCTTGTTTCTTCCGTGAAGTTTCCAGTGAAATAAACTTATTCTCCAGAAACCGAAGAAATTCTTCCAATACTGGCAACTCCTTTGGAGATTTCAACGAATCTATATAGTCGTCGTTGGTTTCAGGGTCTAGTTTCTCAGCTAGGATACATACGAGGAAGGGATCCCAAGTAGATACATCAATTCCGAGATTTTTTATAGCGTTCACGCTCTCATACGTTGTATCGTGGATCCGTTTGAGGTGACTTGCTGATTTTTGTTGGGATGTCGGGATATTTAGGAGGTTTCTGAGATGAGATATAAAAATACGACGCTTATTGTCATAGCGATGCGTAAGTATATTCCAACAGACGGGGTAGTTGTCTGAACTTATTTGAAGAGGTTGGATTAATTTTTCCGGCTCGCCCTTGATCTTACTTTTCAGGAACTGCATTTTTTGGGCGTTTGATAGGGATGGATTATTGTGTACAGTTTCTGAAAAAAGATCTTTGAAAGATATCCAGGACGTATAACTTCCTTCAAAGGTAGCTATTTCCATTTTTGGGGTCGATTTCTCAACATGAGCCACCGACCACATTTTTCGGTTAATATCCCTTTTCAAAATTTTATAATGTTTCTCGTAGTTCGAAAATTGCTCGTCGTACTGGGCGTTGGAGCCGTTGAGCTCGTTGTCCAGTGCCCAGTGTAGAGTGTCAATAGCTGCCCAACGAGTTTTTAAAGTTTTTAAGATGTCTTCAAACTCCCACTTTTCTGAGATGAGATTGAGATCAATGTCAGCAGCTTCTCTTGAAAATGCCCTAAAATTAGTAGCTTGCTTCTTCAAGAGGTCTTCTATATTTACGCTATCCATAGGAGGATTATTTTGAGACGATAGGGTCGAGGTTTGAGATGTTGAAGATGGTTGAAAAGTAGGGGGTTTCAAAACAGGGGTTTGAGGTCTGTCTGTGGAGGGCTTATAACTCTGAATGGCTGTTTTAACATTGCTATACTTCACCTTCATTTGATCATACTGATTAGTAGTGAAGTACGCATGAGATCGATCACTAAAGGATAACAGATTCATATGATTGTTATGAAACTCCGTAAAATATTGCTCTAGACTTTCTAATCGTCGACGTAAGTAGTCGGGGGTCTTCCGCTCTGCTCCATCTTTCTTGAAGTTAGAGTAAAGCCTATCTATGCCTTCAATGACTTGCTGTTGAGTAGCTAAAATGTCTTCCATAGTAGCCATAGTAAAGGTGAGAAGAAAGATACCTTACTTGTAGGGTTTCTTCGGGGATTAAATTGTCTTCGATGATTGCAAGAACAAACCTGGAGTAGCAGCGCGATGAGATGATGCGATGCTCTCGTTAAACCAGGTTCAACAGGATCAGCAGGATGGCGAAAGTTTTGATTCACTGAATTTTGTTCACCAGGGTCTGGTTACAAGATTCAAGCGAGACACTCACACTGTACAGTTAGTGGACACACGAATTGCACTAATGCACACGCGTCGGTCCCGCTTTAATAGGCTCGAAGGACCAATGTTCGGGGTTGAGATAAGATAGATAGTTAAAGGATGAAATAAGAGATGAAAGTCAGTTTAGGGTTAATAAATTCACTGTATTGTCTGTTTCCACAAATATAAGATTAAGATTACTTTATACTAGAGTATGATGAACGATATGGGATTATGAGTCACGCGCACGGTATGTCGCCGAATTACGTACTGACTATTGCGGTGTAAGTGCAATAATATAAATGATAGAACATACTAAACGGGTGACGCATTAACGATGGCCCAGGTAAACATACTGTACGGTGGTTGACCCCGTACAGTTATCATTTGTAGTTATTATTCTAGGACAAATTCTGTCTATCAGTTCTGATTCAAAGGAAAATTCATTTTTATGTTACGAAAGAGATTCAGTTGCAAGTATTTGCTTTGACTACTAGTTATTAAAAGCGTTCCTTGGAAACTGAGCAATTGCTCGCATATCAAAATTCAATTAAAGTTTCTTCACCCAGAATTTTAAAAAGCAATGGACGTTTTTGGACGTTGATAGAATAATGTGTTATCCTTGCCCCAAATTGGGCTCAGCAGGCTCTTTTTCAGTCCTAGTTATAGGTATAATTTTGAAGTCTGCGTTTTATTTTGTCGTGACAGTACCTTGTCAATACATCTATGAAAACATCATGTACGTTTGGAAAAATCGGCATTTATTCAGTAGAAGAGGTGACAGACACCACTATAACACTAGAAATAGGGACCAACTAGTTCAGCCAGGTTTCAGGCTTGCTAAAGTAGATTCATCTTTCATGGGGTACTGTTTGAAATGTTACAATAAAATACCTCCCCACATTCTTCAACTGAACGAGACGAAATTTAAATCTTGTATAAAACGCACACTATGTAGGCAAGCATATTATAAGTTGGGGGATTACATTGATGATAAAAATGCTTGGCTAAATGCTGGTCCTGCCATAGGGGGGGGGGGGGCAAATTAATTGATTGTTTGGGTCGGGCATTATTTGAGTCCATCGACACGTAAAGAAGAAGATGAAGAATTGATTCCCATGTTAATGTTTTGTGGAAGCTGCAGAAGATTGTAAAAATATACTTGCATTATATAGATTCCAGTTCTTAGTATTATATAATTGCATAGCACATGTGTGAGTACTTTGTACTGTTCAGCCACCATTTACATTTATTTATATTTCATTGACTTGAATATGCCTTGGTGGCTGAGAGAATGTCATGCTCACTTAAATGTCTCGCTGATGGTGGCGGGTGTGTCGGGTCATTTAGTTCCCTTCAATATGGTTGAGTTGAATGGCGCCGGTACATGCGTCATGTTTGTGAACGGGCGCTGTCAGTTGGGACTGGTCATCTCTTAGCTGCCAAGGTTCATTTTAATTACTTTATTCGTAAACTGTTGATCTAATCTTTTACTCTGGACGCTCTTAGTGTGCACGTCTTTCTACATCGTTCTCACATATATGTATAATCTCAAAATTAAAGATGTAACCAAGATTTTGTAACAATATTTTGATTTTAAAAGAGTGTCCATAGAGTTTCTTGCCCGTTCTTCTCCATAGAGATCTACGCTAGGGAATGGGCAACTACAGTACTTTCTCAAGTTATTATGCCTTGTGACTGGGACTGTACCTTTGATTTTCTTTTTTGTATTTTTGACATTCAAAAGTGCCGTAATGGTCTAATTGAAATAAATGCTTTGAGTTTGAGTTTGAGTTTGAGTTCGTAACCATAAAAAACAAAACACAATTACTACTCTGTCAAGAAAGTACCGGGAAAAGATCAATAATACACAAAATGTCTGTTATTCATCCAAATTTATTTTATCACCTTCAAAGTATGCTCCTTTAGAAACGATACACTTGCGCCAACGAATAATCCATTCATCAAAACATTTTTTAAACGCTGCTTCCGGAATTGAGTTCAGTTCTCGCCGCGAATTCTCCTTTATGTCTTCTATCGATTGAAAACGGGTGCCACGAAGTGGTAATTTGAGTTTAGGAAAAAGAAAAAAGTCAGCAGGAGCCATATCTGGTGAATATGGTGGTTGCTGGATGGTATTTGTTGAGTGTTTGGTCAAAAATTCGTTCACAATGATAGCCTTGTGCGAAGGCGCATTGTCGTGGTGCAAAATCCAAGAATTTTCTTTCCACAAATCTGGCCTTTTTCGTCGAATTTGCTCTCTTAAACGCCGCATAACGCTCAAATAATATTCTTTATTTACCGTTAGACCTTCCGGTAAGAATTCAGAGTGAACAACACCGCGATAGTCAAAGAAAACAGTCAACATGACTTTGACTTTTGATCGACTTTGGCGTGGTTTTTTCGGTTTCGGTTCAGTTGGAAGGCGCCACTCCGAAGCTTGTTGACTAGTTTGCATGTCAAACTCGTAAACCCACGTCTCGTCACCAGTAACAATGCGTTTCATGAATGTTGGGTCCGAACTGACTCGTTCTAGCATGTCCTCAGCGACTTTCATGCGATTGAGTTTTTGGAGAAAATTCAGATCTTTTGGGACTAGCCGAGCAGCAACATGTTTCATACCCAAATGATTAGTTAAAATGGTACGGATCGACTCGTGAGATACAGAAAGTTCGGCGGCTATCTTTCTTAGAGTTGAATGGGGATTTTCAGTAACTATTTTCTTCACTTTTGCGATGTTAACTTCAGTTGCAGACGTTGACGGCCTACCAGAGCGAGGCAAATCTTCCATCACATCTCGACCGCTTTTGAACGCTTTGAACCACTCATAAGCACGAGTTTTTGATAAAGTCGATTCAACGTAAGCCTTCTGTAACATTTTCAGTGACTCCGAACACGAAATTCCATTGGCGATGCAAAATTTAAGACAAACTCTTTGTTCGATATTTTTGTCCATTATGAAATTCGCAATACACACTATATATGATATTACTAAAACCAGCACTGTATTTAATATAAATAACAGATGCAACTCAAACTCCGCGCCAAAATGGAAAACAGTTGTGCCAATGTAACAACTACAAAAAAACAAAAATTTGAATTTGGAACCATAAACAAATCATCCATTCCCGATACTTTTTTGACTGAAATTCCTCTATGATGAAGACTGTCTGTTTTTTCATATTCTTTTCACTTGTTATTTTGAAGATTAAGATTGAAAGTGCATTACGCAATTGGGATGCTTATGATATCTGGTATGGTATGGTTCATTTTAAAGTAATTGTACTAAAATATCCCGCTGATATTATTGTTCTATCATTAGCCAAACAATTTAATATTATTTCCCTAAAACACACACTAGAGATAAACCACAATAATGGTACCACAATCGTACAAAATGACAACGCCAATATTAATGTTGCGGTAATATTACTTATTGACAGCGCGATCTCGAAATAGTCATGATTTTCAGGCATTCTGAATATACTGGAATTAAAACGGTGGATTTATAACGTGTTTCGTAGAAATTTATTAGTAGCCAATACTGGGTGAATGGATAGAATTAATATCTTTAAACAATTATTCAATAGATATTTGAGTGTTTTTTAATATTCATCTTCATTTGAATAAAAAAAGTCCACTGGGTGCACAAAACTAAAACATATTAAGGAGAAAACAGAAACAGGAAGCCGAAGTTTAGAAGCGGGCAGAAAAAAGGATAATATGGTTAGTCTTTAAAACTCATAACGTCTCCATAAGTCTTCATACAACGCTCCACACTTAAGAAAAGACATACCGTATAACATGCGTTTAAATATTTACACCACAACCACCCTTAAAACCTTCCACAACTTGCAGGAAAAAAGAACTTCTAACACCACGTGTTGTTGGCAACTTAACTAAAACGTTGGCAAAATACGAGATTGTTGAATAAGAAAACGCGTTGAGGACTGGCCATTACGTCCAAAGGTCACGCACAGGGGCTGAGCTCCCACAAAATTGGGCCACAGCCCCACAGGTTGGCTGCCCGCAAATTCTATAACTAACCATAAGGAGGGGAACGAATTACTGACTAGCGAACGACACTCGAACAAGTTTATCAAGAAAGTTGGGATCGTAAAATTAAAAGGACCTTCGGTTGGACGCTATGGTGACGACTTGACCTCGGCGGTAAGCACAGGTTATGAAAAATGTGACGCTCGGAGGTATACGTGGGGCGGGGATGTCATACGATTGACATATTGGGGTCCTGTATTATGATGAAGCGTGCGTTATGGCTTTGCAAAGTACATTTTCTTTTATTACTGATGACTGACCTCTATTTTGTATTGGTTTTTTCGATTTGACAAAACCATATCACCATATCAAAGTCTTGACACAGGTCATGGTGTAGCTGTCTCCATAACTTCATCAAGATCTGTTCCGTAATTAGGTCATGAAGAGGTAATAGGCCGAAAGATAGAGTTACTTATTATAAAATGTGAAAAATTGTGAGGATGGATGGATATTGTTGTGTGTTTGATACATATTATAAAATGTGAAAAACTGTGAGGATGGATGGATATTGTTGTGTGTTTGATACATATTATAAAATGTGAAAAATTGTGAGGATGGATGGATATTGTTGTGTGTTTGATACATATTATAAAATGTGAAAAATTTTGAGGATGGATGGATATTGTTGTGTGTTTGATACATATTATAAAATGTGAAAAATTGTGAGGATGGATGGATATTGTTTACTCTTTCACGTAAAAACTACGATCTGGATGAAAGATACCTTTTATCCTGGTAGTACGATCCCGTGAGACATTACCGAACTCCACACGGGTGAAGCCGCGGACATAAGCTAGCTTAAATTATTATTTTTCTCTCTTTCGATGCTGTGATAGCTCATAAACGGGACAAATTTGTAGATGTCTCTAACTATTCTCAATCTCATTTTTTTCTTTTCTTTCTATTCAGATTTTTACAATAGTTTTCAATTAATTTTTTTAATCAATTTTTGCTAAGAATAGTACTGATGACAATATTTGTGTCACTTGTTTAATTTCGTTTTATTTTTTAATAATATTTTCTTACCTTTGTAGATTCTTTTTTTTTTACCTATTATTTGTGAATAAGTGAACATTGTAAGCTTTGTAGATTCCCAGATGCTTGTGAACTTTTGTTAAATATTTATCTTGTTTTACCGTTTTTGTATAGTAGGTAACCTAATTTTCGGGCCTACGCTGTCCCCCATACCTAAGTACTAATGCTGTAACATAATATTGTAATACCAAATGATTTGAAAAGAGTAACCATGGAGTTTCTTGCGGGTTCTTCTCCATGGTAACGACCAACCCGAACGTTTTTCGGGCATTATGTGAAATAAAATATTTTGATTTTGTTTTTTATGTACGCACTAGCCAATATGCAATATCAAAAAACATCAAAATTTTGCTAATTTTGTACAATAATTTAGCAACATTTTAAAACTTGGTTGAAGTCAATTTATTCGGCTAACCGTAGGCATCCATTCATATTAATTAGTCAATAGGTGCTATAATAATTACCATGTGCAGTGGTTTTACAATGTGCGCATTGCATATCGTTGAAACTCAAGAGCTATAATGTAAATGTATGTGGCAATTAATGTTGTAATTAGTATTAATTTAGAATTGATTTTCGATTGATTCCCGGAAATAAACAATTTTAGGAAAAACGGATTATGTTTGACAAGTACCTAGCGTGTTATATTCTAAAGCCTATTTAATTTCATTTTTAGTTTTAAGTTTTTAACACGTGTTACTATATCTTTTACTAAAACTCATTGGTTTTCAAGACAAACTGATACTTACCGACCTCGAACCTGTAACCTCGTAGTCGAAAAATGAACCTCTGAACCGAAGTGATTGCTTCCAATAGTAACAAAATAATTAATTTCAGATGGATTATCTTGTCTCCAGTTGCTAGCTTACGCTGTCAATTCTGGCGAGCTCAGATTTTCAATTTTATACTGTTATAAATCTTCTCGGAGTATTATTAATTATTCCATTTTATAACGCCTATGTACCACTACTCTATGAGAAGTTAAATAGGTTTCATTCGAACGGTATAGACATGTCATACTGATGAGACAACCTAGAAAACGACTTGAGGTTGGCGTCCAGTCTAACCGGATGCAGCTGAAATACACATTTTACATGAAGCAACTGCCTATCTGACTTTCACAACCCAATTAGTACTGTACCCCGTACCCCTTGGTAAGACTAGTTATCAGTTTCGGGCCAAAAACTAACTGTAACGACTGTCAAAAATCTACAAATGACAGCCAGAACCAACGGCTTATCTTGTTTTCCGAGGCACGGAGGAAACTCGGTACCTAACGTTGGTCACCCATCCACAGACCGACCTTAGCACGCGTGCCTTAACCTTGAAGATCGACCCGAGCGGCTGTTATTTAGCCACGAGCTCCTAGTAGTTAGTGTGACATTTTATCGCAAGCAACTTAAATTAAACCACGAAGTTCCAAAATGACTGATGACACTAACTCCCTCTACCGAAAATTAAATTTAAAACAACCCGACACTGACACTCTTATGTTAATAAAGTGATGTCGCCATCGAAATCCGGTCGAAAGTCGTGTGAGTGACATATAGTAATGACATCTCGCGTCAAGATCTCACTCCAAGGCAAGCCGCGTTCGAGTGCCCTCGAGTTTACACGTCGCCTCCCTACTCGACTCGGAGAAATTTAATCTGAGTGGGGACAAGAGGGAAAATAATCGTATTATATCGTATTTTTGTGACTTACAAGGTCCTCGACAAGTTTTTTGCGAGACCTACCTTTAGTTAAGATGTCGCGATGGGAGTGGGACGATAAAAACTCTGGTCGCTGTGTTTTTAAAATGGATTCTTTCATTCTTCTTCTTACATTTTTTTTGTTGAGAGATGACCGTATAGATACAGTTTTCGGGCAATACTATAAGATGGGATGAAAGCAATTGTGTGTGAAATCTGTATGAATAATGTTGACTATTATTGACTCCCTTCATTTATTGTTGAGATGACTTGTCACTAGTAAAGGTTTGGAGCATTAAATTTTTTTTTGTATGTGATTTATTTTGTACTTAACCCCTGCCGCTGGGATTTATTTACAGGAATTAATAAGTGTTAATGGTGTTAATGAGATCATTTAAAATTTATGTGAAGTGTAATATTTAATTTTGGCTACAAACTCAATTAAGCAATTCGAAACAAAGAAAAAGATTACTGTTTTATTACCAGGGGGCCTAAAATGCCTGCCTTGGCAGATTCATAATAGGATAAAATTAGACATTAAAATTCATAAAATAGTAACAGATACAGTTAAAATTTTGAATTGACAATATGTGACCATTTCACAAATTGTAACGTAATTCTTATTGCTCTAAGATTTTGCCAAAGTAGCCATTTTAGGCTCCCAGTTCCTTATACTTGGATGATCAAACAACCTGAAGAATGCAGCGAATAAATTAGGGATGACTAACAACTAGGAATTGCGGCGAAACTCTGGAAGAAATGTAAAAAACTTTCCTTTGCGAAATACTTAAAGGGTTTTTTTATTGTGGCAAAGTTTTCGATGGCGATACTCGTCTTTTAACGCCAACTCAAAGAAGGAATGCATTTCTGACCTAAAGTTCACAAAGTGCAAATCGTATCGCAAGTTGCATCACCCATGATGCAACTTGCGACACGATTTGCATAACTATTGTCATCACATTTTACCGTATCTCTGTAAGTCACGCTTGGTGACCTGAAGCATGCTTTAAACAACTTCTTTCACGAAAATGCGTAAGTACCTACAAAGTACCTAGTAAGTGTCTATAGATCTTCTCGAGAAATCAGTAGGTTGTATTCTCAGAGTCAAAACTACTGAACCAATTTCACCGACATCCTTTGATCTGAGACAGTGTTAATCTGTCTGCTGACCACCGAAAACATTGTACTTCGTACAACTAGCGCCGTCTCGTAGAATTCATAAATTAAAGAAACCATTAAATTAAAACGACACAATAAATATTTTGTCTTTTGACTGCCTTCTAAGGCTTGTTCTTATTATCCCTGTAGCCGAAGTCGCAAAACGCATGGCACTTGAGCGTGTCGGCCGAAGCGAAGCAGTTCGAATAATAGTTGGAAACTTGAAAGTCTCACGTGTCTAATATTATACCGATAATTAGCTACCAATTACGTTCGAACCGGAACACGAACTAATGCTTGTTGGTGGGAATAAATACGTATGCAATTAATACTTTCTTGTCCATTTCTATCACAATAAATTTGATCTATGTTGTGTTATGTATGTATATGTGTAGCGTACCGCGGCTGCGACCCGGTACTTAAAACGTTATTAAAAGAGTGTGTCATTGACTAGCGAGTTTTATGGTTGTCCGTCCTATACCCATACCTGCATATTTAACAGTGGCGACGAGGACGAATTTACGTGTGCGACAATGTCTACTTTTGGCGTTTCTTTTGGAATTTTGACCAACTTTGACCATTTATCCCAGGACTGGACAAGTTATAAGTCCCGATTACAACAGTGGTTTATTGCAAATGATATTACAGACGAATCGGACAAGTTGAAGGTCAAACGGAGGGCAATACTCATAAGCGCCCTCACTGGACCCACTTACGTGCTAGCGAGGAACTTGGCGCTGCCTAAGAAGTTGGAAGAAACAAATCTTGAAGAAATACTGAATATTCTAGACCGACATTTCGAGCCAAAGCGGCTCGGATTCGCAGAAAAGTCGAATTTCTACGTGGCGGTGCAGCGATCAGACGAGAGTCACACTCAATGGGCGGCCAGAATTAGGGGATTGGCAGCACACTGCGGGTTTAAGAACTTGGAGGAAGCTCTTCTTGATAAATTTATCATGGGCATGATGGTAGGACCCGAGCGAGACAAGCTCTTTGCCCAGGACCAGACGGACTTAACGTTGGCCAAGGCGGTTGAATTAGCGGAAAGCGTGCGGTGTGCTCGGCGCGCCTCCCGTGCCGCTCCAGGAGTACGTGGTGCGAGCGCAGCCGCCGGCGGCGTCGACGAGGGTTCCGTGTTTGCGGTAAGGGAAAAGTGCAGTGTGTGCGGTTATTCCAATTACAAATCCAATCAGTGCCGGTTTAAAAACTATAGATGCAAGAAGTGTAATAACAAGGGCCATCTAAAGCGGATGTGCTCAAGTGACGCGAAAGTAAAACACGTGGAGGAAGGTAAAGTAGATGATGAGAGCGACGACGACGGTAAGCTGTGTTTAAATATACGTTGTGATAAGGGCCGACCGATGCTGGCAAGTGTTAACATCGGTGGACTAGGGTTGGAGTTCGAGATAGATAGTGGTTCCGCGGTTAGTATTATATCACATCAGATATATAACGAGCATTTCAACAAAGTACCCTTATCAGTTACAGATAAAAAACTATTCAGTTACACGGGGGCACGTTTAGAAACAGTTGGTGTTATTAAATTAGATATTGACTATTCCAAAATGAAGCGTAAACTGCACGTGTTTGTTGTACGTAACGGTGGTCCGCCATTATTAGGCCGAGATTTTATTAGCACGTTTGACTTGGAATTTGCTCCTACAGTTAAATCTATTGGCGGATCAAATGACAATTCAATAGAGGACTATTTAATTTCAAGATTTCCCACCGTGTTCTCTGGAAAATTAGGGAAATTTAATAAATATGCCGTTGAGTTACATTTAAAACCACATTCAAAACCAGTTTTTATTAAAGCACGATCGGTACCATATGCATTAAAAGACAAAATTGATAGCGAATTAGATCGACTTGTTCAATTACGAGTATTTGAACCGGTTCAGTATTCAGATTATGCGTCACCAATTGTACCCGCTTTGAATAAAGACGGCGGAGTGAGAATCTGCGCAGATTTTTCCGTGACAATTAATAAACACCTAATCGTTGATAAATATCCGTTGCCAACGGTAAATGATTTGTTTGCAAAGTTGCATGGTGGCGTACAATTCAGAAAATTAGATCTGTTCATGGCATATAATCAATTTTGTTTAAAAGAACAATCACAGAATATGATCTGCATCAATACACATCGCGGACTATTTAAATATACAAGATTAGTATTTGTCTTGTCAAGCGCACCAGCAATATTTCAACGTGCGATGGAGTGCATACTATCGGGGTTAGACGGAGTAGTATTTTTCCTCGACGATATTCTAATAACAGGTGTCGATACCAAACAACACATGAGCAGGTTAGTCACGGTACTGGAAAGGCTGGCGGACACAGGGCTCACAATACAACCAAACAAGTGTGAGTTCTTTAAAAATGAAGTGAACTATCTAGGACATATCATAGACAAAAAGGGTATAAAAAAGTGGCCAGACAAAGTAACAGCAGTTTCGCAAGTACCTAGACCACAGAACGTGCCACAATTGCAGTCATTTCTAGGATTAACTAATTATTACCGAAATTTTGTCCCAAACGCATACACCATACTAGCACCATTATATAACTTGTTACACAAAACTACAAAATGGGAATGGTTGCAAGAACACGAAAATGCTTTAAAAAAAATAAAACAACAGTTGGCATCGTATGAGGTACTGGCTCATTTTGACCCCGCGGCAAAGTTAATATTGACCGTAGATGCCTCCCCGTACGGGTTAGGCGCTTGCTATCACAAGTAGGAAGCGACGGGTGCGAACGACCCATTAGCTATGCGTCTAGGACGTTAACAACAGCCGAGAAAAAATATGCTCAAATACAAAAAGAGGCAACAGCTATAGTATTCGGAGTAAAACGTTATCACCAGTATTTATATGCCCGAACGGTGCCTTTCACTTTGCGTACGGACCACAGGCCATTGTTAAGCATCTTCGGTCCATACCGCGGTATACCGGAGGTATCTGCTAACCGACTACAGCGGTATGCAATATTTTTATCAGCATATAATTATGTTATCGAATATGTCAGCAGTAAAAATAACAGCGCTGATTATTTGTCCCACGCTCCGGTAGGGTATGAGTCACCGTCAGCTAGCAGCGCAGAGCCGGGCGCAGCGGCGGCGGCAAGCGCGGGGGCAGGGCGAGAGCGAGACAAATCGCGCGCCACTGATGACCGCGCATCATATGTTTACTTCGTCGTTGACGGAGGGCTACCTGTTACACTTACTGATTTGCAAAGCGAAACCCAACAGGACGCAATGACAAATTAAAGCCTTACTTTTACTGTCGTAACCAACTGTCGGTTGAAAATGGATTCTTGATGCGCGGCCATAAAGTTATCATTCCAGAGAGGCTAAGAGTTAAAATTTGTGATGAACTTCACAATTCACAGTTTGGAGTGGTAAAGATGAAGGCAGTGGCACGCAAACGGTTGTGGTTCCCTGGCGTGGACGGTGCACTGGAGCTGCTGGCCAGCGCGTGCGCAATATGCAGCGCGCTGCGGTCCGTGCCGCCCCGCGCCCCGCTCACGCCCTGGCCACATCCTCCCCACGCTTTCCATAGAATTCATTTAGATTTTCTAGGGCCCTTTAATAACCAAATGTTTCTAATCGCCGTTGATGCTTACAGTAAATGGGTTGAAGTGTATACAATGACTTCGTCGTATGGCTCTAAAGCAGTCATTGAGAAACTTATCGACTTAACGTCACGATTCGGTATCCCACATACTATCGTAACGGATAACGGTACTTCGTTTGTTTCGCAAGAATTTAAAGATTTCTGTTCAAAGAATGGTATTATTCATACGCTTGCCGCGGTATATCATCCGTCAAGCAACGGACAAGCTGAGAGCTCTGTGAAAATTATTAAAAGGGGTCTCAAATGTATAATCCTTACTAATAAAGGGAAACCATTAAAGGAGCGAATGTCAAAGTTTTTGTTCGACTATCGGAACTCCAGACACAGTACCACCGAGAAATCACCCGCTGAACTCGTGTACGGCCGGCCGCTGCGCTCGCGGCTCGATTTAATGTCACCGACATCGGCGTCGGCGACATCCACAGCGTCGACCACCTCTACCACTTGCCTCACGTGCAACAAGTGCCTCAAGTGCAACGCCCCGGACCAAAACATGCCCCACCTGCTGGAGTGTCCTAGGTGTCCGTTTACCTTCACTCTTTACGACCTGTGTAGCGCCTCTACCGCTGCAATAAACCTGGCCACCTTACTGGGCCCAAACCGTGTATGGAAGGAACATCGATACGATGAGAAGAAGTGGAAATATGTAAATTATATTATTATACCAACCTTCATTGGACCTTGTTTCCGTTTATTCAATTAATTGTAAGACTAATAAAATAATCAAAATTCTTCGTCTTTCTACCTGAAGAGCACCGAGCCGTATAATGAACAGCTACACTCATGCATACATAATGTCCTTGTATAATTTATTTTCTACGTTGCTGTGTATACTCCTCTGTGTATTTAACGACATCTTAGTCTTTAGAAGTAGGTAAGCTTGTGAATTTATAAAGGTCATTTAGTACCAAAGACGTTAAATAAAATAGACAAATATTATTTGTCATTTGACACGTTATAGATTAGATTTTTGACAAGCGAGATATGGCCAGTTGGCTCTTTGTAGCAGATTACGGTTTGCTTGCGTGGTTCAGTCTTTCGATAGTAGTTCGTTTTTGTGACTAGAACGGCTTAGAGGGGGGTTTGAAGGGATAGGGGGAGGCTTAGTGTCGAGTTCCAGTAGTGCGCGTAGCAAAAGACAAGAAAAAGGGTAGACAGATTTGTCCTTGTCAGCAAAATGACTAAAATCGACACTCGTTAAAGCGATTTTTATTACTTAACTAAATAATAATTACGATAACAAAAACCTCAAAAAAAAATGTTGACCTTAAATTTATTATTTAGCCAAAAACTTTCCTGAAAATTTCCCTTCAAACTTATGAAAAACGGAACATTAATAATCCGGGGGATTTCCGTAGGTATAATATTTTCGGTGAAGCGGTGTCAGACTAGATGATTAGACCGTACCTCTGAAATTCCCAAGACCGTTTGTACGTCTTAATATTATCATAAAATATGCTAAATCCATTTAAGCGCAGTTTTTCTTCTCAGCTTACTGGCCTGAAATATTGTTATGAGTCTTGTCGGCTATGGGAATTTTAATAATAGCGCTCTTTTAACCTTACATTGCTACGTGCGATAACTAATAAAGTCTGGCGTTTTTGCGATGGTTTTAAAAACGTTCTATAGGGTTAACAAGTTGTTTTATAAGTTGAAAGTTTATTGGGGACTGTTAAGTTGTATTAATTTTTTCGGGGTAAACTGTTGTTTATTTTACAACGAAGATTTTGGTGTTTATATTGTTAACTACACTCGTACCTACTATATTAAGTGTGAAATTCTTATATTATATTTGAACGTCCACCCTTAACAAACGTCACGTAAGGCCGCAATACTGTCAAGGGTGTGACGGTACATGAAAATATATGATAAGTTAAAGGAACCTACGAAGACCTACAAGCCTTACAGTCGCTACGACCCTAAGCCCTATAAGCCCTACAGCCCTAACCTACCATATACCTAGTGTGTGATAAATAAATATATAAATAAGTTCAGGATGTCTGCACCATGCGACCTAAGGTTACAGACGGATAGTAGACATGAATACCGGGTTGGGGAAGAGTACACTCACTGCCAGTCCCGCAGACTCACGAGACTGATCAGAGATGGCTAAAGGTGTCTTGGCCACAGTGAGGGGTAATGAGACAAGAATATAAAATTCAAATCTGATTTATTTACAAAATGTTCTGCTTATATACTACTTTTTCTTAACACACACTATTATACAAAGTCTATGTGCCCTATGCGTGTAAGATGCAACCAAATCATTCTTTTAACTGGGCCGCGCGTAAGCCAGAACGAGTGCTGATTCAATGTCCAAAGGTAACATTGAACAATATTAAATACTCGTAAAGATTTAAAAGTAATTTTCATATTCAAATAAAAGTAATTTTCATTTCTTATCCTAACCTCTTATTCATAGGCTGGATAACTTAATTTTATTATTTATTTATTATTTATTTTTATATTAAAAATTATTTTATTTCTTTATCATTAAATAAAAACAAAAAATAATAACAACAATACAATACAGTAAAAAATATTAACAATAATAGGAAAAGTAATATCGGTTTTCAATTCAAAAATACATCTGTAACACAAAATATTTACGTAAAAATTTTACATTAGAAACGTCGATTCCGTCGCGGCGAGATGAACTAGAAAGAAATACAATTTGCTAAAATAACAGTAGTGAAAAATGCATCCAGTATTTTTGCAGCGGCAACAAAAATTGAGAATTTATATTCTCCGCGGTGATTGTTTTGAAACTCGACCGTGAGCAAAAAGAAAAAGTTGTGCGCAAGGAGTGCACTTTGAATCTCAAAAACGGCTTCAGACGAAAGGCGGCGCGTTTTGAGGGGAGACCGTCTATGTGTCTAGTCTGACGGGGCACAACACTGTGGGTGTCATAGTATCTACCCACAGTACATTTAAACTTTATTCATTTGCAGCAGAAATCATGTGAAAACTAACCGTCCTAGATCGGACCCGACTACCGGAACCGGACTATTTTAGTTTAGTAGAAACAAGCGCGACGAGGTCCTGGATTCGATTCTCAGAAAATCGGCGATGAAATCCAATCCATCGATTCAGGTAAAGTGTTATTATATTTTTCCATCAAGAGCTTCTCATTAGCGGCCACGGTAGTCTGGACTTGTGCCCAGTTGATGGCAATAGGCTCACCTTTATTACATGGGACCTAAACATAACTGGCGAAATGTGGGTGTAGTAATGGGTACACCTGTGCCTAAACCTTTGGGGGTACAGTTATGTTATAAAACCGTCATGTCGACAAAAGAGAGCAAATGCCCTCATTTGCCATGAAAATCATGTCAAGTTATTAAATTATGCGTACTACATAAACAGTAACTGAGTAATGTTATCGCCAGCATAATCGTAGTCTCCGTTTACTTGCAATATTTCTCTCTCCGACTCCAAATATTGAGCGCAAAGTTTAACCAGCCCGCCACGCTTTGCTCATCAATTTCTC
The DNA here is from genome assembly GCA_941918905.2 of Xestia sexstrigata. Classification (NCBI taxonomy): domain Eukaryota; kingdom Metazoa; phylum Arthropoda; class Insecta; order Lepidoptera; family Noctuidae; genus Xestia; species Xestia sexstrigata. The sequence goes on from OW799209.2 coordinate 20,221,762, forward strand.
TTACTTTTTTATTATTGCCACGCCGAGGTGCGGATGTTCCAGGCATTTCTGCGCCTACAGTTACTTATTCTTTTATTAATAAAAGTTTATGCGCCCCTTGTTCACCCCTCCTTCCCTCTGCGATCGTTTATTTGGGTAAGTATATGACAGGATCTAATGCCACGTAAATGTGTCTTTACGTAATTATCGTGGGACGTAAGCTCTTTGCGAGGGTGGTTTTCCAGGACAGTATTGCCACCGAAGCTAGTCGAGTAGTAATCGTTTGCGAAGCGTTTCATAACATAACATCACGCCTGTAATCCCAGAAGGCAGATATGTACAATAGTACAACCTTTTTTGCCTGTGAAGTCCCATGTAATAGGGGGTGAGCCCATTGCCATCAACCGGGCACAAATTCAGACTCTGTGGCTGCTACTAAGAAATTCCAGATAGAAAAACCCAATAACACTTTGCCCGATGTGGAAATTGAACCCAGAGATTCATGCTCAGTAGTTGCGCTTGCGTCACTAGACAACGAGGCAATCAAAGCGTTTTATGTATATTTTTTTGTAATGACTTTTTCAGCTATTACACTTTTTCATCATCGATAAAGCTAAAATAATGTCACTTTATCTCGGCGCTTATAACGTTCTATTTTTGCTTCGTGAAACGTAGCGGTTTAATAATAATAATAATAACGTTTATTTCAGGCTACGCCCATAGTGTTAGTAACAATGGTTTTAAATACTAGTGTTAGTAGACATAAATACACACACAAACATGTACTATTTATTATATGTGGAGTTTCATCCAATGTCGCAGCATTGGAGACTATCTATCTGCGAATAAACTCAAGATACTGTTGGTACCGCCACGAAGACGAGCGAGCAGTGATGGCCGTAAAACCATCTATATGCCTTTCCGCAAACATTTTTGACGCGCTACATTGCCATGGCAGCCTCACACGTGAGAGACAATATTTTAGCTTTGTCTAGGTTACAAGAAATGATATAACATAGCCATATACATCAACAGAATTGTAGATTTCCATAGGCATCAAATAATCTGTGGCGTGCCTAGGGACCAGCAAGACGGCACGCCCATGAGGCGAGCAGATGGTTTAAAAACCTTTACATCATGAAAAGTACTAGGTTATAAGCTAAGCTTTTAGGCTTGTATGAAAGTGCTGCCACTAGCATCAATGATTACTACATCATCATGGTGATCATCATTATTTAGCAACTTAGTTCCATCTATTATCAATTTCCTGCCCTTATTCCAATTTATTTAGCATCAGCGGAGCACGTATTCTTCTTCCATACTTCTCTGTTACTCGTCATTTCAGCAGTCACCTCCTTTCTAGCCATATTATCCTTCACACAGCCTATCCATCGTTTCTTTGGTCTTCCGTTACTCTTATAGCCATCTACATTCATACTCAACATTTTCGTCACCACATTTTCCTATTCCTCCGCACTTTGTTCCCTCCACTGATAAGGAGAAGGCCATGCTTCCCTGGTCCGCGCTAGTCTCAACCAGATCTTACTCGCAATCTTTTGAATTTCATCCACCAATCTTGCTGTTATTTTCTGCTTGTTTATCCTCTAACAAAGTAACTAAGCTTGTTCACAAGCCTTTTTTATCGTAGTAGACAAAGCAAGCTTCCTTCATTTTCATATTACCCCATAAACCACGCTTCGAACTTCGTTTTATTAACTACATCATGACATCGGCACAATTTTACAATGACGGGGTAACAAAGGGTTAATTAATTCTTAGTAGCTCTATATCAGCTAGTCATCGCGTGATTTGGTCTGGTCAGGTCAAGGTTTTAGAGACCTATTTAAATGGAAAGAAAGTGCGGTGTGGTCTATTGTTGAAGCTAAGATTGGCAGCACAAAAAACTGGATTATGAGACTTTCAAGTTTTGTTTGCAGTTAGTTACTTAGTATTTTACTCAAATAAACTTGATGATGGAACAATAGAAACTGTGAACAGAGATAGCTTGAACTGTTAATACTTATTAGGGTTGTAACGTTACAATTTCCTGGGTAGGATCCACAAAACTACGGATATCGGTAGGATCCACAAACTATTAAAATGCTTACCAAATATACTCACTTGGGGAAGTGTTATTTTTGAATTTTGAGAGGTGCAGAATGCCTATAAATAATTTAAGAGGGGTGGGTTAGTAAATATTTGGGCGCCAGTCTGTAACGTTACAATTTCCTGGGTAGGATCCACAAAACTGTAAAGTCACTCTGAGCACTCACCTACCTAACTTTCAGTCTGGAGGGGAGCACTATTAAAAGAAATTGACAAGGGGATGAGTTATAAGAATTTATTAACAAAGATCCTAACCTAAAAACTGGAGCTACTCAAATCACTAATGCCAGTGAAGCTGGCGGAAAATACTGAAGATGAACGCAGAATGGAATAAATAACTGAAGAACGTCCGTCTTCAGACTGTGGAGGAGGACCGAGGAACCATCAACTCTCAGGCCGTAGAGAAGAGCCGAGGGCATCCGTCTTCAGACGGTGGTGGACGGCCGAGGACCGTCAATCCTCAGGCCGTAGGAGGAGGGCCGAGGACATCTGTCTTCCGATCGTGGAGGAGGGCCGAGGAGCATCAAATCTTCATCAGGCTTGTGCAGCTCAAGCATCAAGGTTTCCAGGTGTTCTAGGTGAGGGTGCGGCACGGAGAGAGGCCGACTTAAAACTCAAGAATAAGGGGAACTGCCCTTTAAATAAACTTTTATGAAGCTTCCCAGAGGTGTTTCTGCTCTCAGCTCTGAACGTAGACTGCCCATTTCACCACCAGGCTCCTGTCAACTCCAGATCATTTACATTTTAAAATTAGAAAATTATTAAAAAGAAAATCGAATGAGGTCGATGTGATTTACTTATACAACCTACAACTAGCTCCAGCAATAAATTAAAAATAAAACTAGGGTTGCCACTAGCTGACATCACAAAAGTAAACAAAGATTTAATATAACATGAATTAAAAGGTAAAAAGGCCAAAGCCGTTGCTAAGCCTCCAAGAAATGACCATGAAGCTACCTAGGGAGGACGAATGCTTAAATTTTCAGGTTAATAATATCCAAAAATGTAAGTAAAAAGACATATAAAAGACATACACATTACAGGGTATAAAGTTTTGATGTATGAAGTATGATTGTGGATGGGTATAAGAGTAGAGGAAGACCAAAGAATCGATGGATGGATTATGTAAAGGATGATATGGCAAGAAAAAAGATGTCCCAAGAGATGACCCGTAATTGAGAAGTATGGAAGAAGAAGACATGCTGCACCGACCCCAAATGAATTGGGATAAGGGCTAAAGAATAATGATTATGATGATATGTCATCATTGTTCTCGTCACTAACATAATATCACAAAGTCTCATGAAATAAAAGCAAATCGCTTCGCCAAATTTTGCTCTAATCTCATCTCATCTCATACTTTGTAACAATCTTAAGGAAAGTAAATCGAAAGCAGATCATGTATTTGAGATCCTTATCATTACTTTACTACCAATATTTTCCAGACATTATTAAGAACCTGCCGAAACATAAACGATATAATAAAGATGGAATCCGACGATACAGTTTCTACACAGCCGAACTTTGTTAGCAATACCTACATACATATAATATCGTAAACTATCTTCATGCCGATTTGGGAAAGAAGCTAAATTCTTTGATGTTTATCTTCCCGCATAAGTTATGAAGGAAAAGGGTTACTGTGTTCATGGGAGATAGGCATACCGATACCGTGAAGACATGTTTGGAACCCGTCGGTACAATCTTTACGGACACATTTTCAAGGTTTCAAAGGTTCTGCTTATCTTTAGTTTCAACCGCGGCTTCGGCTTTGATTTTTGCATTTTATCATCCGTTGGGATTTTTTAAAGTACCGGGATCAAAGCTATGGCATGGACTTCCTTATTTTTATGGATACTTTTCGAATTCTACGAAGATGTGAAATAATAGTCTTATAAACTACACTTGCTTAGTAAGTGTACCAATACTACCCCACTAAAAAGCTTGAAGGCTGGTTCATTAAACCTTCTCAAAAATCTAGGCAGTTATATTGTATGGAATTTCATTACTGCCCTGAAAATCGGGGTAGTAATGAAACGCGTTTTTGTTTTTGTTATTTTGTCTTTTACTTCTTTGTGCTTAAGTGTAGTATAAAGCAGTATATTTCACTCGAGGGTAAGTACAGATTACTAAAATCGTGTGGGTCACAGCCCTTTTTTTTTTTTTTTTTTTTTCTCGGATGGGAAATCATCAAATGACTTCTCCCCGCTCTGGGCGGAGCAGGAGGGAGTGTCCCTCGGCCCTCCGCTTCGCTTTGCGTCGGGCCTCAAATGCACACTCGATTAGTAATCTGTGCCTTACTCCCATTGGTGAATAAATAGCTATTATTTGCGGTCATGGCGACCAATCTCAGCGGAGAGTAGCCATTGACAAAGGAAGGTTTTAATTTTAAAGTCGACGTAGTAAGTTTAGGCCTGAATTCTTGTCGCGCTGACGGTCGGTCGCGCACGGTCGGTCGCGTATGAGTATACTTTGTGTTTTTGATAGCACCATACTGCGACGCTGACGTCAGCGGCGACCGATGGCCATATTTTGTTCTCGTTGACATCACTACTGACCGTACACAACCGACCGTCAGCGCGACAAGAATTCAGGCCTTACACCGCGCACTCGTGCTTGAGCCTGTGTTTCCTCACTCACATCTCATCACTTCCTCGTAGCAGACGAGGAATAAGAGTGAACTGAATCAAATGTCTGAACAGACTGTTCAAAGAAAAAAGAACATTTTGGTTTATGGTTTAAACAAAAAGAGTTTCTTTTATTATATAGCATGCTCATGGCAAAAGGGCCTTTGTTCAGCGTAATGTCAGGTGACAACACTTGCTACCTATTATCTAATCTATGTCATTATCGAAGTCAACATTACTATTCGAACTCTCCTAGTTGAGATGGAACCAGTGAATCTCGTCCGTCGTCCGTTGGGTCCAAAACCTCGACTAGTCATCGTGCCGTGTCACCGCTGCTAATGACCTGTTCGTGTTTGCCATCCAGAAAACCCACTGATGTTAGGATTCGAATCCCAGCAAATACGTTGTGTGGAGATCAGTCGAATATTCAAATTTTGAGAGTCGTATTCCAGAACCGTTCTAGCTTACCGGTACAAAGACTGATGATTAAGTTTAAAACCATCAAGATGTACAAAACAACGTGTTATATAGGAAAATATTATTATTGTGTTCAGAAGAGCGGTAAAAATAATATAAATCAGTCTCTACACAAATATTTTAATTTTAAGCCTCTTTTTTCTTGATTTTTAACTTACAATGTAGTAAAAAAATCTCAAAGTTTTTTTGTCGTAAAAATCGCGAGCGCGTGTGTGAGCAGATAGTCGTAATATAAAAGCTTCAACACAAGCCAGACAATTTCACTCACAATTCCTCATAAACGATATTGAGTAAACCAAATTATTTACCTCATTTTTTTCCTACTAACTGTTGTATTTACGTTATCACGAAATAAGGGCCAGAGTACACGGCAAGGGAACCCGGGACGTCATTCCCTGGCTTCATATTTATTATATCCGCCTCCCCTGTACGCTAATAAACCACTTTTTCAACGACCAATGCCAGGGGTTTTTATAGAGCCGTCTTTCTTTGTAAAATATATTTTTATTTATTTTGTTTTAGTGTTGTGCTAAATTTTTTGTGGTTCTTATTTGTGGGGCTATAGATTTTTTATTTTGTGAGATAATATGAATTGAAATTCTTTTTAAGATTTGCCTTATCTGTATATTTAACTTGCTTCATTCTTTTTTCGTAAGATTTCCTTGCGGTCCAGTTTAGGGTTTCTCTTTTATGAGATCAACTTTAATGCTGGTTTGTATCATGGACGTCGTAATTTTCACTCTTGACAAAAAATCCTAGTTAAAATTGAAAGTCTCACATTGGACAAAAGTCTAACGCAACCATTCTATACTACCTACTAGTGCTATGAAATTCTAGCAACCCATATTTTGTTATATCTGTTTGTAACATTTAACTTTTTAGTAGCGTCTTGGACGAAAGGCATTTAATCAGAAATATAACCATACTAAATTCTATAAGGTAAATTTTGAGTATGAATGTAGATGGCTAAAAGAGTTGAGAAAGACCAAAGAAACGATGAATGGACTGTGTGAAGGATGATATGGCTAGAAAGGAGGTGACTGCTGAGATGACGAGTAATAGAGAAGTATGAAAGAAGAACACATGCTGCACCACCCCCAAATAAATTGGGATAGGGAGGGCAGGAGAATAATGACGAACTACAATAAAATAATACCTTCTTGAATTCATGCCCGCCTAGTACTTTTCGTAAAGTTACTGAAGAGTCCTGATACCGAGCTCAAGGTGGAATGCAATAAAATAATACCTTCTTGAATTCATGCCCGCCTAGTACTTTTCGTAAGGTTACTAATTAGGATCTAGACAATATTGTGATGATTAATATTTTATAGGCAATAATTTTTCTACACTAACACTTTTACTACTGATTATACCTTTTTCATACGTGGGACGAGTTGCAAAACGAAAATATTACGTATTTTGGTTTTCATCAACTCGTCCCAAATGGGCCGTAGGCGTGTGGGACATGTTGTTATGCCCGCATGTAATCTACAATAAATCTTAAAATAAAGCAATTACGAATGTTTTAAAACCATTACCAATTTAATGTTTTAAGCTACGAGGATTAACATCTACTCTAAAACTCAGAGACCTACTTTCTTGTTTACCAAGCTTTAATCTAATCGATCACGGTTCGACCTAATTTCTAGACACAATTTTAGCTTTTAGTGTTTATTTTATAGAATGTTCCGGGCGGTATTATAAATAGTAATATTTTACTTTCATTTTAGTTTAGATTAAAACAAAATCCGATTTTTTATTACTGAAAGTTTTTTTTTTTCATTTTGTATAATAAAAATACAATATGCGGTAAGTGATGCTTTTCAACAGTGAAATGTTGTCGTTGTATGATATTCGCGTGAATTAATCTTAATAAATAACAAAATTCCGTGAAATAAATTCAAATCCTTGTTATAGAAACAAAGTTTTCTGTTTCGTTAATGAACTTAAATTAAAGAACTTTGGTTATAAAAAATCCTATTTATCCGTCTACCGATTCCTGTAATGAGTATTATCTTTGTCAGTTTGTCAGGATTTATTCCGTTGCACTCGAAAATCATGTGTGCTGTAGAATTTATGGGTTTTGTGCATCTAAAACATACTGGGTACAATACACTGCTTTAGTTAAACTAACAAATTACTTAATGTAATTACAATTTAACACAACAACACTGGGCACAATGAATCGGGTTCAGTTACGGGACGTCACTCCTCCGCTGAGATCAGACATTGTATGTCCTCTTCGCTTCGAGCCTAAAACAATATTGAATTGAAATACTTACATGGTAGGACCTAATTAAGTTGTACAAGAAACAAGAGGATGAAACGAAGTTCTCTTCTCCATGGAAACGACCAACCCGAACCGTGCACCTTTTCGACGTTTTATAAGTGCCCCTGTAGACCAATGTGAAATAAAATATTTCGATTTTGATTTTGAAGCACTTCCTGATAGCCAGCCCATAGCTCACCGTCCACAGGCCCGCGCCTACAGTGACCGGGAGGCTCCACGTGGCCCCTGACGCACGCCCGGTGCGTTTCCCGCGGTGGCTGGTTCGTGAGGTTCTCTCCCTCTCACGTTCCGCCACCTCCTTCGCTAGCATGGCTGTTTCGCAGAAGGAGGTGACGGCTTCCCATTCCATCTCGCTCCGGACCATGGATTGAACCAGGGCCGGATGCGAGAGGTCCCCGCCGCTGAGTATGTACCTACCTAAGTTTGATTAACTAATACCGATATAGATTCAATAATGTCTAAAATGTTAAAGTCTAACTATGAAAGTCAGGTGGTCAAGTCAGTGTGGCCTGCTGGCAGAAATTTCTTAAGAAATAAGCAGTTCCTATGTACTCATATTTGTAATGTATTTTCCTGTGTTATATACTGTGTGTACATAAATAGTTAAATAAATAAAGTCTTAAGAGCCAATGTCTGTCTACCTGACATTAATGACGTCTTATATTTTTTATGCGATATTTTGCAGGACAAGTCGAAAAATTAAAATCAGTAAGGGTGGTTTGATGATCTCTGTAGCTGTAACTAAGCCAAGAGCTCTCTCAAATACGAACTCATGAAGTACCTCATTAAAACAGAAAATTTTAATTAACTTTCCGAATCAAGCAAATTCATGACCATTTCATAAAATTTAATCTCTCAATAAATAAATAATGCGTATCGTAACGAGTTGAATCGCCTAATTTCGCTATATTATTTAAATTTTAAAACGGAAATTTTAATTAGCAATCGTGTATTCAATTTCGTTTCGCTGAAATATCGTTAATTTTAACGATAACGTCGCCGGGGCTGATACTGTTTAGATAAGTCTTGTACATTTAGCCATATAGCCAAAAAGCCAAAAATAGCTAGCTATATAGTTAATTGGCGTCTTGCGTTTCCGGACATGTAATATTCAGGAGTTTTCCTTGTGAAGTCCGGAGGTTATAGCGTCATATTATTATATGAGTGTGTGGGATCGTATGGTGAAATAATAAAGATTTTTTCACAAAAAATTCTATATTTTGAGAAATATAAAAAAAACACGCCTGTCTTCGTAAGTCGTACTGTATCCGTCTCCACATACTTTTTTTATATTTTCCTCTCTCTTTCACACTTCCGCACCTTTCACTCGCACCTTTGCATACGTTCCTTTTTGCATAAAATTCATTCCACATGAGTGTATATTTATCTTTCTTTTGGGAGCACTGTTTCTGTTGGGAACACTGGCTAATCCGAAGTGACCCACAGATTAAGCTTAGTTAACTCTCTTACTCATCACGTTAAATTCCAACATATCTACCTTTTAATGAACACCTTAAAATCATGGGGATTTCGTAATTGTGTCATGTGTGTTAGAAATTACAAAAAAATAAAACAATTCTTTGGCTTATTTTGTTCTGGATTGGGATTCGTTTCTTTCTATCAGCCACGGATGAATTGATTTAGAGGTTTTAAAACTTGAGTTACGTTTAATTGCGATTAGGGGATGTTTCTTGCAGAGCAATGTGACTTCCTAATAGTAAAAAAAATCCTTAGACGTGGTACCCTCTGCTTACTCCTTGGAATTGTGGATGTAGGAATTGTGTTACGTTATATGTATTTTCCTGGTAACAGACATGATTCAAACAACTACCAACCTAATATTTACCATCCATTAGGCTTCACCGTTTTTGTTATTTATTTTAATTATTTTTTACCATCCATCAACACGATTGTTCCGCAGACTTAACGGCTTAATTTGAAACAAAAGCAAAAAGTTTTTAATTAATGTTACTGTTTAGGTCTGCCGATGTATCTGGCGTATTTGCTGAACAGTTAACCTAGATTTTTTACAAAGTGAAGTAGGAAAGTAGTTTAAAAGGTTTTGAGGCTTAATGTTCACTGATAGATTGGTCATTTTCAAGCAATTTTGTAAGCAGAATTCCTCACCATACTTACAATTTTAGTAAAAGTATAAAATAATATTGTTTGTGGATGGTATGTATCATCATCATCAACCTATTAATGTTCCCACTGCTGGGACACAGGCCTCCTCTCTATGAGAGGAAATGGGCTATAATCCACCACGCGTGCCCAGTGCAGATTGGTAGATGTCACATGTCTTCGAATTTTTGGTTCTAGGACATGCCGGTTTCCTCACGATGTTTTCCTTCACCGTTTTGAGAGCAGTGGTGATGAAATAAATTACACAAAGTAATGCGCATGCCTGGGTTCGAACCCACGACTAACTGTTCGTAAGTCGGGGCCGCCACCACTAGGCCACCGCTGCTCTCCTGGTATGTATGCAGTATCATAATTACTAATAACTGGCAACATTAGTAAGTCCCAGAAAATAGGAAAAATACAAGACAACACCAAATAAAAATTAGAACAAAACAATTTCGTAAATTAAAAACTTTATAACAAATAAAAGTTAAAACGGCGTATCCGATTGTTGGTTTAAACCAATAACCCCAACTACATAATATATCGTACAGCAATAACTCTGACAAATCACCACAACTTTACACCTGAAATACTAAATTTCTAAATTCCGACCACTAACTGCAATTCCGTCGTGCCAATTCCGCAATCACAAAAGCTCGATCCAATCTAAGTAGCGTAGGTACTACGGCTTCACCAGAGAGTGTAAGTGGGTACAGAAGGCCAGGTGGCCTACCATGACGTCTAAAAGCAGGATCGTTTTAATCTTGTTCCAGTGTGGGAAAGAGATGGCGCTAGACGTCCTCTATAGCTCCGTCTCTTACCCACACTGGAACAAGATTAAAACGATCCTGCTTTAAGACGTCATGGTAGGCCACCAGATACCAAAAGCCAAACAACCGCGACGGTCGCGGATATACATGCATTCTTTGAATGTAAAGCTTAGATAGAATAAGAAACATAAATGTCGGAGGAATCCTGCGACTAAAAAAATGTGTAGAAATCGGTTGTGTGCATGACATGATGCAGAGGATAGAAGAAAATGTTGTGAAGTAACCGAAGTTGTACCTGTAAGTTCACCTACTGAACTATGAACACCAAAGAAAAGGGTAGACTGCATGCAACAAGGTATGGACGTAAGACGGAGTGAGAAAGTGACTACTGAGATGACAACTAATAGCAATTATACTGTCGGGCTGGTGTCCGCAACTCCACGTCAAAGCGCGTATTTTGCGTGCGAAACTAATAGCAAGAAGAAGTATGAACGAAGAAAACATTTTGCGCCGATACTAAATAGATTTTGATAAGGTCATGAGAATGATGTATAGAGATGACCTTCTGTTCTCATTATCTATTCTATGGTAGATACTACATCCGTCGGTTATAGTCGGGTAAAGTCGTGCACACTCGCCAGTGTACATGAGGTTTAATTTCGACCGCGGGTTGAAATCTGGAGTGCCGTTAAGAAAATAACCCCGTTGAATATTCAGAAGCTAAACAACGCTCTATCGCATGGCTTGTTTTCATTAGCATGATTGGACTGACCCCATTATATATCCACCATAACCTCATGTACTGTGTAGCGTTATTAGAATTTCTAAATGGATAAAAAAAGGTTTGTATTGCAGAACTTTCGCTTGCTTTGTTTATTGAATTGGTTAGAGATTGTTTTTCTTTTTAGCAATACGAGGAGGGTATGTCGCTCTTTCTTATTCTTCTGTGGCCTTTTGATGTCAAAATTCGTAATCGTAATTCGTAATTTTAATTTAAACATACAATTAAATAAATTTTCATTTCCAAAGCAACAAATACCTGCCGCGGATATCGTAAGCTGGATCGTAAGCTGTTGCTATGACTTCGAAAATTAGACCTATTCAGACCACCAAAACAAAGACAATTAAAAAAAGAAAAGAAAAACGCATTAGATATTTACAAGAAAAATAAATCAGCTAACGAAAATACATTAAAAAGTTGGTTACCCAATGCATAAACACATCCATGTCTTTGTTATCTCAGTGTTTTTTTTGCTTGGATATCGTTGGTTAGACGTACTGAACGCTGTGTTAAAATTTGTCCATCTATTTTAATGGGACCTTATATTTACGCAGTAGTTACGGCACGTTTCATAAATATAAGTTTAAGGCTTTTATGATTAATCAAGATCAATATAAGTATCAATTATTATCTCCTTTATTCCTCTTAACATCTTATTATTTACATTTTTGAGTATTTCTTAAAAAAAAACTTTTTTTTTTTTTTAATAGTAGTCCGCCGGTGTCTGGAGCAGGGTCCAACCCACCGGTGATTAGGGCTGCAGAGACAGGAATCTCCTCACAATCAGAGCCGTGACGAGGAGTACTGCCTTCTGAATCAGGAGCTGGTTTCAAAGTCATTGATCCAACCGCCTAAAGAGAGCTTCGATAAATAGTCATCGAAGCTCTTGGCTATAAGGCCATTGGCAGTAACGACAACATGATAACCGATTTCATATTCCACATGTCGCGAACTTCGTGTGCCAAGTCAAGATATTTTATTTGTTACTCTTTCTCAGATTTCACGAGGTTCTCGTCATGCGGAATGGTAACATCGATTATCATTACGCGTCGCGCTGATCGGTCTATCATCACTATGTCAGGCTTATTGGCGACAATAGTCCTGACATAGTGATGATAGACCGATCCCAGTACAGCGTGACAAGGTCTTTCTCGAGAACTGGGTCGGGCACGAGCTTGTAGTACGGTACCTCAGATTGTAACGTTACAATTTCCTGGGTAGGATCCACAAAACTGTAAAGTCACTCTGAGCACTCCCCTACCTAACTTTCAGTCTGGAGGGGAGCACTATTAAAAGAAATTGACAAGGGGACGAGTTATAAGAATTTATTAACAAAGATCTTAACCTAAAAGCTGGAGCTACTCAAATCACTAATGCCAGTGAAGCTGGCGGAAAATACTGAAGATGAACGCAGAATGGAATAAAAAAAACTGAAGAACGTCCGTCTTCAGACTGTGGAGGAGGACCGAGGAACCATTAACTCTCAGGCCGTAGAGAAGGGCCGAGGGCATCCGTCTTCAGACGGTGGTGGACGGCCGAGGACCGTCAATCCTCAGGCCGTAGGAGGAGGGCCGAGGGCTTCTGTCTTCCGACCGTGGAGGAGGGCCGAGGAGCGTCAAATCTTCATCAGGCTCGTGCAGCTCAAGCATCAAGGTTTCCAGGTGTTCTAGGTGAGGGTGCGGCACGGAGAGAGGCCGACTTAAAACCCAAGAATAAGGGGAACTGCCCTTTAAATAAACTTTTATGAAGCTTCCCAGAGATGTTTCTGCTCTCAGCTCTGAACGTAGACTGCCCATTTCACCACCAGGCTCCTGTCAACTCCAGATAATTTACATTTTAAAATTAGAAAATTATTAAAAAGAAAATCGAATTAGGTCGATGTGATTTACCTATACAACCTACAACTAGCTCCAGCAATAAATTAAAAATAAAACTAGGGTTGCCACTAACTGACATCACAAAAGTAAACAAAGATTTAATAAAGATAAAAAAACATAAAAGACATACACATTACAAGATTCCACAAGTTTTTATTTCAAGGCAAGTTGCTGGTGTATAATCCTGGCTACTTGGTTGTGCCTGTGCAAGTACTCGCCGTTACCCAGACGAGAACAACCAGGAATAATACAATTATTATTATTATCAAAACCGAAATATTTGACAGCTGTTACCGACGTTGCCAACTTTCAGAATGCACCACTATAACATCCGCATTCATCCGACACCTACGTAGAACACTCGTAATGCACATCAGTTTGTGTAAGTACCATTTAATGGCAGTCAATTAGAACTTGATGACTACTTGAAACCAATTTACCGTTTGGTTTGTTAATTGAGAAAACCGCAGCTCGTAATAGCACCTAAGTTGTCACTTTGACACCGTATTGCATCTGTGTAAGGCTGTGCGCAGACCTGAGGCAAGACTACCCTAGTTCAACTTAATACTGTACTGTGCTTTATTGTTACTACCTAAACTTCTTAAAAATATAAAAAAAACTTATTTTGTCGCAAGTGCAATAAGTACAATCACAGAGAACTAGGAAAACTGTTCCTCCATAATTCGTCTATACTAGTCCGTACTAGTATAGACGAATTATGGAGGAACAGTTTTCCTAGTTCTCTGTGATTACAGAGAGTACAGAGTGAATCAGTACCGTACTAACAAACATATAAGTATCCATACATAACAAACAAACATTGTAACTATATTTACTGCTTATTTGTAACTTATTTTAACTGTGCAAGGTTGTTGTTTTTGATTTAGCAAATAAAGAAGTATTTTTTTTTCAAGACTGTATATTAACAAGCCCTATCTTAGATACAAATTGCCAAAACATTCTGAAAAACCCTGTTTTAAAACTAGACATTGGTCAGTTATATTCACCCACAAAAATAACAATTTTATTGAGAGGCAGAAATTGTTTATTGCTGACTTTGTTAAACATTGATCAGCATATTAAAAACAAACACATTTTTCAGCACACACCCAACGTGTTTTATTTATTATTCTGATAAAATTTTACAATCAAATAACCTCGTAGCTTATGCGAACATCCAACCAATCCTCATTGACATAATGTTCCTCTCTTTACGAATCCCATGCGCGACAGTTATGAGCGTACAATGTCACAAATTGACTGCCATAGCAATTCGTATAATTTTCACCCAAAATACCATTTACCATAAAATTATGTTCACGGCAAGGTGAACTCGAACCAAAGTCACCGTAAACGAACATTTTGATTCGCGTGGAACAGATTCAGAAATTACACTGAAACTAATTTCTAATAAATCAAACGGTTTTCCTTGCGTATGGATTTTCACGTTGCTCGACGTGATTTAGTAGGGACCTAAAGCGCCATCTATCGTGTACCAATAAAGGCAGTAGTAGAGTTTTTAATTTATTCTCTTTGCGCTCGCATGGAATATCGAACTGAATTATTTTAGAGGTAGGGGAAAGGTGTACAAGATGATTCACTTAAGGGAGAATGCTTGTAGTTTAAACGACATTTATGTTAATGCAGATGTAAAAGCGTTTATTCATAGTAAATTTATCAGTCTACCTGTTTTCATACTCATAATATTAATATTTTAGATCTAATAATATTATAATTCACGTTTTTTAAAACGCTACCAAAGAATCATCTTGTACACCCCGGTGTCCAAGTTGATCCCTACGGTAGGGGCAAGATGATCCTGGGGATCGTGTTGCCCCCAGTTTGGGAATGTCCTAGGTTTCGGTAGAATTAAATAAACAATAACTTATCAGAGTTTACTTTATTTATTATTACAAAATTAAACATCTTATAGACCTTGACTTAGGTAGAATGAGCCAGTCTTATTAAATAATATTCAGTCTCAATACAATTAATAGGTAACAATCATCACATATGAGATCAATCGTTAAGTAAATGTTTAACAAAATTATATATTCTTCTATAATAATAGGAATGACATATCGCACTATCCATACCATAATCAACGTTAAACGAAAAATCTTATAAAACAGTAATTTACTCACTTAAATAGAAATAACTTTTCTTATAATTTACCGAATAAACAAACAAAATGAAACTCAAAAATACAACTTTTATAGTTCTAAACGTCGTTTTCCAGGAGTTGTTGCACATAAATCACATGTGAATTCATCAGGATCATCGCTATCTATCCCTGCACAAGCTTCATGACCACATCTTTGGCATAAACAGCATTTTATCCACCCCTCGCCCCTGATATCTTTGGAAAATGTTTCAGTGCAGAATAGACATTCTGCGTCTTCTTCTTCTTCTTCGGATGACTCTGACACAAAATTCGTTTTCTTTCTTTTATTTGACATTCCTTTGCCTACTCCTTTCCCTTTCTTTTTAGGATGAGTTTTTTTTACATTCTTAGCTTTTTGAATTTTTCTATTTTCTTTATCGGTCTTTTTATTTCTTTCATCCTCTAAATATTTTTTGTATGGCGTGCTAGTTAGAATCGACGTGTCCATTCGTTTTCTCTTCAGATGACTTCTTCTGCCTACAATCTTTGGCAATGGATGAATTTGGGCTGGTGTAACATTAAAAGGTTCACGTTGGCTCTCTTCAAGGATGGATGGCGATACACTTGGGTTTCGTGCATAGCTTGTAGATGGTATTGGCGACAAAGGAGTGCGAACTGAGAAATTCTCATCATTTATAGGGGTCGGTGATGGTGTTTTATTCTGCCAATCTACAAAATCTTGAGCAGCGAATGTTTGTGGTGGTGAGCGACCCGTCTCTGGCAGTTGCTCTGTGTTTAAATTCATATTAGGCATTTCTGCTAAATTTAAGTCTTCATTTAATTCCATTTCGGTTGTTGCAGCAGCGACATAATCAGCTTCGGTGAACACATCCGGATTGAAAGGATATATGCCGGTTTTGGCAAACCCATTGATGGCATTTAATGGGACTGCTGCTTTTAAGTAAGCCTCTCCAAAAATCTTTGCAATTTGAAAAACAGTCACTGGTCTGCCAGGATTGTTGTTCATCCACTTTTCGAGTGATTGATTGTGGTACACGCTCAAGGGGTACATCATACTGACATCTAAAGGCTGTAGTTTATGGGTGCAGTGTGGAGGCAGGCAGGCAATGGTGACGTGGTTTCCCCGAGCTTTCAAAATTAATTCCAAATTTTTTGTGTGTGAAAGGTGGCCATCTAAAATCAACAGCACTGGGTCCACTGCAGAAGGCTTTGCGTGGCTTAAAAAATGATCGAACCATTTGGTAAAAACTTCCAGATTCATCCATCCAGATGAATTGCATGCCCATGTGGATCCCGGCGGTTCTATCTTCATTCGAATCCTTCGAAAGATAAACATGGGTGGAACAAAAGTTCCAGAAGCAGACATGCAAATTACAGCTGTCGTGGTTTCCCTCCTTTCAGCTGATGTAACTCGTGCTACCTGTTTGCGTCCAGTGCTTGCAAACACCTTTGAGTTTTTGGTGGGTACCGTAGAAACGCTCGTTTCGTCAACGTTATAGATTCGATGACATGGATGGTTTCTGGTTTCTTGAATGGATCTTAACACGGAATAAAACCTGTCTACCACAGGTTTGTTAAAGGCCCGTGCTCGAGCAGTTGAAGTGGATTCAGGAGCACGAAGGGCTATATCTGGATGCCGCTGACGGAATCCTCTCAGCCAATCAAATCCAGCTTTTTCTCTGTGGAAAGGGTGGGTGATATTGTTTTTAACTGCAAGTTGATATGCCAATTTTAAAACATCTTGTCGCGTTAATCCATACATCCTCGTCTCCATATCATGAATGTGCCTGACTAGCTCAATTTCCTGTTCTGACGTAA
Organism: Xestia sexstrigata; assembly: GCA_941918905.2. Lineage (NCBI taxonomy): Eukaryota > Metazoa > Arthropoda > Insecta > Lepidoptera > Noctuidae > Xestia > Xestia sexstrigata. The sequence goes on from OW799209.2 coordinate 20,238,736, forward strand.
AAACTGTTTTTTTTCCACCTAAATATTTTATTGCACCAACAGCTACTTTATTTTTTCCTTTAGCCCTCCTTTTTAGTGACATAACAGGCACTCCATACTGTTTACTTGCTGTTCTATATGGCACACCATTTTGTACAGAATCCAGCGCTTTGATCATGGAGTCTTCTGACCACTCACCACGATTAGTTTTTCTTTTATAATTACGAGGCATAGTCTAAAACAAGATAAAGTATTTTTTGTTATTAATTGAAATCGATAAACTGAACGAATACAAGTCTAATAATATTTTGTCCCTATTGCTGGCTATTTAATTATGTCATATTTGTTAGAAAAACATAAATATATTAAAACATAATCTATTAACATACAAATGGTTCAAGATGATGTACAAGATGATCCGTAGGGATTATCTTGTACACCAGTATCATAATCATCTCGCCCCAACATCAACTTTTTTATTCAATATTCGATAACATAACCTATATCTTTTAAACTGTTACCACGCCATTAAAAAAACAAAATAGAGCAATAAACAAAGGTACTAAAACAACAGCCTTTACAATAGACTACCTAGATCACATTTGATATAAACTTAAAGTCAGCCTTACCTTAGATCAACGTCACGTAATTTTTGTTTCTTTCCACAAAAAAATTGGTTGTCTCTCACGACGCCATTACGATTGACTGCGGCTTGGGAATATCGGGGACTACGTTTTACCAATGAAAACAACTAGATGTCGCTAATAGTTTCGTTGCAATAAAAAAGGATCATCTCACCTCAAAGGATCATCTAGTACACCTTTCCCCTAGTTTTGATATATGAGTTTTTAGTGAAACGAATGATAGTTTTGTATCTATCGCGAGGAGTGTATTAACAAACTATAGAATATTAGTGTTACTTTGCGGACAGCCATGCACAGCCAGCACTTTAAATACAACGCACTTTCAATATTTAGTTTTAATTGCACCTAAAACTAGATTCTGGCTTGGGTAAAAATGCAGCACCGCTCTACCTGCAAAAATAATAATGCACATGTATATCGGTAGGTAACAAGAAGGCTGATAGTTTGTAAGGCAAAGGTGTACCCACTAGTAGACTCACATTTTGCCAGATATGTTTAAGTCCCATGTAATAGGAGGCGAGCCTATTTCCATCAACCGGGCAGAACTCCAGATTTCCAGACTCCGTGGCTGCTACTGAAAAATTCTTTAACCAGACAAATTATAGTTTAAGCATTGAGCTATTACTATGACGTATCTAATCTGTGCTCCGTTCAACTGCTGTCGACTGGCTGCAGTTCACTCAGTCGCTTTTTTTTTTTATGTTATGCATCTCGCAGTTCAGTCGACAGGGAGACTGGCTACTGCTTAACCGGGCTAGTACGATCAGTCGCTTGCTCGCTACAGCTCGCTATATACGGGGTTAGCCGCCCCCAGCGCACCCCGCATGCGCACGGATTTTGTTCGCGCTGTCTTCTCTATACGTAGTAGTAATAGCTCAATGAGTTTAAGTTACTAATTCATCCCCCATTTAGAAGTTGAAAAGTGTTTTAATCAATGTTTTTGTTAATAAAACATAAATGTACATGTCGTCAAAACAATATAAACATGTATATACATACATAATGACGTACAACCACCATGTATTTATATTGTTTTCCCCTAGGAGGAGAGGTGTGTACGTTGGTTAATAAGGGAGAAATTACAAACACACGTACAGTTGTTCCTTTTATCTTTATTAAGGCAACACAATTATTTGAACAGTTGTTATTGTTTATGTGGCATGTTAATTTTTTTTTGTGTTGCTTATGAAAATAGAATTTATGTTTGTCAGTGGTAGCTATTTTAAGGCTACACTTGTTCGGGACGCATTGTTGAATTCAAACTTTTATGGCTTTATTAATCCTAGTTTTCTGAAGTTATTTTTCATCACAGTCATAAAGTTAGCCATTTTAGAGATAAACTTAAAAAGTAGATACTGATGAATTGAAAGTCACTGGTGTCGATTCTGTTGTGCACAAACTATACTTAATTTAGGCTATTGCTATCTTTTACTAAAAGGCAGAGCGAGAAAAGGACGGCTATAGCTATGAACTAAGTTAGTGATGTCAAACTAGTTTATGCCTTGGGCTTCACCGTGTTTTTAGTCGACATGTTTTTACGTGCACCCTTCATTTGTATGGAAATATTTGTTCCAATTAAATTTGACAGCTCTAAATTACGTCCGTCTCTTTCTCGTTATATTTGAGAGAAAATATAGCAATATTCTAAATTAATTTTAGTTTGTGCATAACAGAATCGACACCATAGTGTTAAGGACTAAAAAAACTTTTTCAATATTAATCAAATTTACATGAACATTGTACAACGTACAACGAAAGTCTGACAACCCCTCTTATCAAGGGGTACCATATACCCTTGAGTTCTAACTGGGATGGGAGTTCAGACAGTCAGTCACTCCATGTACAATACTCGTATTCCGCTGGCCATCCGGTATGACTGGAAGCCGACCCCAATAAATTCGGGAAAAGGCTAGGGATGACGAGTATACAACTCAACACATTTTTTCAACCTATCCAGAACTCAAAACGGTACAAACATAAATCACATACTAGTCACAGAACAAAGCAGTAATGCCTACACGTCTAAGGGTCAGCCAATATTTGTTAGGCAGATTGCTTTGCCACAGTGCCAATCAAGTGCTACCCGTAATCGCTCACTGTTGACCCCTGTAACGCTTGTAACTAAGACAAAATATTCTGTGGTAAGAATTGGTTCCGAGAATGACGACATTAAGAGTTTTTAACTAGTGATTTGTGAATGTTTTACTTTATGACAGACATCAAAAGAAGAAAGAGATTGTACGTCCTTTATGCATAACATGTTTGTTGATAATGACAATCCAGAAACCCCTATATTCCGTGATGGGTTAAACAGAGATGTCTCTTTGACTATGCACTTATTTAAGACCAATATTATCCAAAAAAAAAAGTTTTCTAGTGTAATCCAATTACAGCTGATGAAGTAAGTATTGTTATTTTTCATTATGTGAATAGCTGCATAATTTTGCTTGTGACTGTACAATTTAACTAAGTTAGTTTTTACGAGTATAAATCCATATGGTGATGAATCACGGCAAAATAAATAAAATATTAATAAATAAAAATAGACAAACAAATTACACACACATTTCAAAATTACAACTATTTTAGATTACATTACAAACTGTGTCTGAGTACCAAATAATCAATAGTGTTTATTCGTGACATACGTTCTAAATTATACTTTAGGTACTATCGAGGACACTCTCGCCTGATCACCACTAAGCTAAATTTGCTTGCACTTACAACATAGAAACGCTCTCTAGCCCCGCCCCGTTGACTTTGTATAGAAATAATGAATGAAAAGATACCGAATCGACCGAGCGCACTGACGACGCACTCCAAACGATAGTCATTGTTATTTTGTGCGCCAAAGTTGACGCTTTCCTAATAGGCCCAAACTTTAAGGGGGTGTGGCTCGGCGCCTCCGCATGATTTAGGTGAAAAAAAAATTAAACGGTCAGGCGGAAAAGACCACGACTGTACACATTACTACAAACTTATATTTCGATAAGACCATTTTGATAGTATCTACCTATAACATCATTATCACCGGCTATTACCATAATAACATGATGAGACAAGAAAACAATATATCATGTCGAATGTTGCTCTCATTGAAATGTTAGTAGGTTTAATGTTGACGTAGTAATGATGGTTTGTGTTATTTGAGGGTTATCTGGGAGTTGTTTATCTGAATAATAATTTGTAAAGTGTATTGATTACAATGGGGGTTTTAGGCACGAACGGGACAGTGCATTGTGGTCAAAGAATTTAAATGTTAAATATTTCCTCAACATGTTTTGGTCATCATCTGCCTAGCCTTTTCCCAAGTTTTATTGGGGTCGGCTTCCAGTCTAACCGGATGCAGCTGAATACCAGTATTTTACTTGGAGCGACTGCCTATCTGACCTCCACAACCCAGTTAGTACTGGGTAATACGATACCCCTTGGTAAGACTGGTTGTCAGACTTTTTGGGCCACTGACTACCTGTAACGACTGTCAAAGATCACAAATGACAGCCGGGACCAACTGCTTAACGTGCTTTCCGAGGCACGGAGGAAACTCGGTATGTAATGGGTGCTTAACCTAAAGATCGATCAACTCAACATGTTTTGGTCGCGTGAAAAAAATACTACTCTGAGAAGCAGGGTTCGAAATAATCAAGATAATTATCAATGCTAAATCATGGATAACAAATAACTAGTCCGCCATTTTTGGGAGTCCGCCATATTCGATTTGGATTTGACGTTACTTAGTTTATAACCATGCGTTATCGTTCAAACTAAACAATTTAAATTTTGCCATTTCTACAATATTCACTGTATTATTTACGTTTCGAACAGATACAATTATTTCGTTGTGATTGTAATTGATTGTGGCGACGACACGATTGGCGCAGCGGTAGTGAGGCTGCCTTACGTTCTTAGGGTCTTTTTTTTTTTTTTTTTTTTTTTCGGATTGGAAATCATCTAATGACTTCTCCCGCTCTGGGCGGAGCAGGAGGGAGTGTCAGACTTTTACTGACTAAAACCCATCCATGTTCCTTCATCGCCCTTTGTGTTCCGGGGCCACGGTATCTCTTTCGAATAGTCCCGCAACCCCGGCAGGCATCGGTCCTTGCGGACCCCTTCCTTTTTGCTGACTCTCTTTGAGGCACGCGTGGAACACGAACGCGCCGTCGACACGGCCTGTCGTCATGAGACGGACGGACGGCGAGATAGCCCATAGCCCACCGTCCACAGGCCCGCGCCTACGGCGATGCCCGGGGCGTCTCCCGCGGCGGCCGGGACGCTGTGAGGTTCTCTCCCTCTCTCTCTCTCTTCTTAGGGTCTCAGGTTCGAATCCCGGTAGGAGCAAATGTTTGTGTGATGAGCATGGACATTTGTTTCCTAGTCATGGATGTTTATATGTAAAATAAGTATGTATTTACAAACAAAAAGTATCTATGTAGTAATCAACTATCTGGTGTCCACGACACAAGCCTCGTTGCTTAGTGTGGCACTAGATAGCGCTGTGTGTAATGTCCAGCGATATTTATTTAAGGTCAAGGTTCCCTCAAGAAACAATCACGAATCATCACGCTTAGCTTGTAAAACTAGCAAGTGATTTCAGTATACACCAGTGTACGCCTATAGTTATGTCTAGGTTGTTTTCCCTTTACCTTCATCCCTAATGGCGACTAATTAATCTATTACGAACGGCTTAATTTATTCTCCTACAATCCGTGCCGACACGCTTTCCTTTATTATAAATAGTGTACTTATGTACCTAATAAGTACCTTCGAACTGAACTACTATGTGTGAAAGCGCCAACCCCCGTCCGTTCGTGCTAAGTATCATTTGGTGATGCACGCACTGTAATTTGATTAACTCTTACCGTAATATCCACTGTAACTCTGAGGGTTAAAGTTCATTTTAAATGAACGTAATTTAGTGGAAAAAGGAGAGAACTAAGTTTTAAATTTTAGATGCATTTGCTGTGTTAGGGAGAACGTACTCGTTAGTGGTTTAATGTCCATTGTCTTCTACTAAACACGGGTACTATTTTCGCCTTCTCTGATGAACAGCTTATTATATCTTATTCTGCTCACAATCTTGTCAAGTCTTACCTACATAAACATTGGAATATACGGACTATTATTTTCGATAGCTACGTCAAAGAATAATAAAGTGCCCAACAACAAAAACAATTTGGAAATAACATTAATCGTTCAACATACGTTATTATATTAGGACATATTCTCGCCTTAACTGCCTGTTAGCCTAGCTGTCGCAAGCGTTACTACTTAGCATGAGGTTCTTGGTTCGATTCCAAGGTCAAGCAAAGCATTACTAGAATTTTTGACTATAAATTTCTCAGTAGAAACCTGGAGACCATAATAGGCATGGGACTATAGGTATAATGTTGTTCAAACTTTATGGCGGCTCGAAACATCTAACGTTAATGCCGGAAACACAGTTACGTGTCGGGGCGTGGCGTGGCGTGCCAAAAGCATATCGGTTTCATACATTTAGTATGGCTAAAGATATATTTGAAGGTCGTGTCGTGTCGTGACGCGTTCTGTCATCGTTTGCGCCAGAGCGGTGGTGGGGGTTATGGTGCGACACGACACAACAGGCAAATATGTTTCTAATAGCGCGTGGCTCAAGCGCGAGCGGACAGTTGTTTGCACTAAGTGTTTGCAGCGTGTGATAAATGGTTGACGAGCTTATTAAACTTGTACTTCAACGAAAAGTTTACTGAGATACAAAGTGTAATACAAAATAAAAATAAAATATTTAGTACATATATGTTTTTATGTCTCCGCCAATCAGTGAATGGACTTCCTCATAGTGTGCTTTGTTCATTCTAAAGTACTGATGAAAATTCCTTTACTAGTAATTTCATCGTTTTGTTAAAGAACTAGAGTCTAGGTCTTTAACAGTACGATGAAATTGACCTTTGTTGTCTCTCTTTTCTTTTTTTTGACCTCGAGAAGTTTCATTGCTTAGAGAAATTGAAGGTCTTCATCAAAATCACTATCCGAATCCGAAGAAAACATTATGCAAGTTTGAACGCTGCAAAGGTTCGATATGTACTGTTGAGAAATAAAGCCAGAGCACACCACGATACGAGACACTAGTGTGCACAGTCACCGTCAAGACAGTAAGCGTCACGCCACGCCCCGACACGTAAGTCTGTTTCCGGCTTAAGCTGCGCAGAACACAATTTTACGTAGGACGCATTGTCTTGACTGAATACGTCACTTGCAGCTAACTTCCGAGCCGCCGAAAAGTTTGTACCGAATTATAACTGGCGAAATGAGCTCGCCGTCCGTCCGTCTCATGACGACAGGCCGTGTCGACGGGCGCGTTCGTGTTCCACGCGCGCCTCAAACAGAGTCAGCAAAATGGAAGGGGTCCGCAAAGGCCGATGCCTGGCCGGGGTTGCGGGACTGTTCGAAAGAGATACTGTGGCCCCGGAACACAAAGGGCGATGAAAGAACATGGATGGGTTTTAGTCAGTAAAAGTCTGACACTACCTCCTGCTCCGCCCAGAGCGGGCAGAGTCATTTGAAAATTTCCCATCCGAAAAAAAAAACAAAAAGGGTGTTTCTACTACAAGTACACGTCTGCTTCCCTTCGAGGAAGACTGTCGTTAAAAAACTCATTACCAGAAATATTGGAAAAAAAAATATTAATTTTACTCATAAAAGGTTATTTTCATTCACTTATCTCGAGGACATCGCCTCTTATCTTGAAACAAAGAAGAGAAAATGTTAACCTGAATTACGCTAGATAAAAAATGTTTCTGGGTTACCTTATTTAGATAAGGGCATGAAACAAAAGTGCTCTTAGTTAAACTTAACGGTAACTATTGTAGTAAAAGTAGAAGTAAAGTCACGGGCACTAATACAGGGTGTAAACAGCCTCATCACGAAGCTGTCAACCAAGCATTCTGTACATCAAACTTAGTAACTTTACGCAAAAATTATTGCTGGGAAACCACTTTTTTTTTCGGGGTGAAAAATCATGTTTTGTGGTAGAATTCAATGTAACGCACTCAAAACATTGTGCTAATGAATGGATTGAATAGTACGGGGGTCGTGGAGGTGTTTAAAGTAAAAATCTTACATTAAAAACTAGTATTGAAAAAGAAAAAAAAGTAGTAACGTAAGTTCAAAAAGTTGTAACTTTGACCCCCAATATCTCCGTAACTAGAAGGCTTTCAGGTATGTGTAGAACAAAAAAATAATCACAATGACGGGGATAATAAGTGCTTTTCGGCTCCGCTAAGAGGTTTTTACCAAAACTTCGTCTTCGTCTTCGTCTTCGTCAACTTAGTCTTATATTAAAATTGCAATCGTTAGTAAACGAGAAACTCATAATAATATTGGTATTTGGAAGTAGTTTTGCCGAAAATGAGCCTACCCACAACAAGGGTTAGTTAAAGGTGTATAGTACACCCACATTTCGCCAGTTATGTTTAAGTCCCACGTAATAGGGGGCGAGTCTATTACCATCAAACGGCCACAGATCCAGACTCCGTGGTTGTTACTGAGTAATTCCTGACGGTAAAACCCATTAACACTTTGCCCGACCGGGGAATCGAATCCAGGACCTCATTGCGCTTGCAACCACTAGACCAACGAGGCAGTCAGTGTGGTATATATACCTAACTGTTTAGTAAAACCAGTTCATATAAGTAGTAAACCACTTATATGAACAAAAAGAATGCTTTGAATATATTTAAAATTAATACGCGTTTGCCATCCAAAATCATTACAATTACTTCAAAAGTGAAAGAAATTTTTATGTGAATTGGTAAATTACACACAGAGTGTACTGTTACTGATTTTATGTCCAGTAAAACCGCACACACATACATCAAATTAAAGAAAGTAGCCATGGTTCTGCCTCGGGTGTAAAACTTTAAACTACCTATTTCCATTTGTCATGACCCGCTTCCACAGCTCGCTCAAAAAGTCAAACCAATATTTTTGTAACACTAACAAGCGTAAATAAAATCCTACAATGCAATTCCGTGACACTATTGGTAGCACTCGGATTTGGAAAACTCGTGCGCTTTTCATTTTAAGTGGCGTAGCGTTGGTATATCGGATCTCCATCGTCATCTACGTTGTCTTTTCACAACAATGAGTTTCTAGACTAACTGAATGGGGTTGAGTACTAACACTAAACATGGAACTACTGCTTGTCTGAAAACCACACCCTTGGTAAGACTAATTTCATCAGACTTTCGGGTAACGTCTTTCCAAACAGCCAGCAGCCAAAACCGACAGCGCGATGACCTAACGTGCTTCCTAAGGTATGGAAGAGTCAGTTTGAAACGGATGGTCCCCCATCCACAGTCAGACCGCGACAAAGCTAGCTTAGACTGATAACTTAGCCACGAGCCTGAATATTATCATCTCAACAAATTCCCGTTCGAAGGTAACTAAACACGCTTAATCTCACCAATCTAAATATAAAAGCGGCAACAGTTTCTCCGTAAGATTTGTTAGAAAATCAAAGCAATTTACGCTCGTCAACGGAAGACTGCGGGTGACACGCCCATTTGTCTCGAGAAGTCGGGACTGCCAACCGAACGTTCGACGGTATTTCGCGAAATGAGAAAGCTTTGAGACAGGATAACACCGGTTTAAGTGGAGGTTACCTAATGGCTGCGAAATATGTCGTAGCTTTTGGAATAAATCGATAAATTGCTCGAGCGAAGCTGAGTAACTTTTTGAGAGGAATGCGTGAGATTGAGTGGATTAAGATATCGGCTTATTAAGGGGATGGATTGAGCGCGTAACAACAAATAGCGTTTTGCGATTTTTTGTTTTGCTTGGTTCGGGGGAAAGCTAGGTTTCGGTTTAATGATTCGGGTAAATTGAATTCAGTGACAAAAGTACGCCTCGTTTAGCATGAAAATCTGGGAGCACCTAAGTGAATTTAGAGATTATTTAGTTTGGCTAGACTGAGACCAAACAGGTTTTTAGAGCTCCTAATATGTTTGTTATTCGGCTTCACAATCACAGAGCTTTAAACCGATACTGTAGCTTTCAAATATCTGATATACGATACTTCTAATCGAAATCCGTCGTAATTAATACAAAATTACAACCGATACGATTACGTGATGGCATAGAAGTGCGACAGAGGTAGAAAATCAGAGGCGTCGATTCCGGTAAAGCCATTTATTAAGTTTATAAAATTTACACGGTGTAAGGTATTGATGAATAAACTATTACATGCTGAGAAGGACTATTACACGATTCTATTATTACGATCTACCACCACTTTTTCTTTTCTATCGTGTGGTTAGTGCCTAACATAGTGTCTGAGTTTTTATACCACCCATGGGCCTCTGACTTGGCTTTACATGCCGTCGAGAAATATCTTTCAGGCATGCTGGTTCCCTCACGATGTTTTCCTTCACCGAAGCAAGTGATAATAATACAATATGCACATGAATTCAAGAAATCAGAGATGCGTGTCTTGGGTTTGAACTTGAGATCTATGACTTGACAGTCCGACAGTCACAGGACTAAGATATCACTGCTTCTACAACCAACATAGAAAGCAATGGGAAAATCTGGTGTTTCTTTATTTATTTATTTTTTAGGAAAACTTACAGCAAACATCATCATCTGCCTAGCCTTTTTCCAACTATGTTGGGGTCGGCTTCCAATCTAACCGGATGCAGCTGAATACCAGTATTTTACATGGAGCGACTGCCTATCTGACCAACAAACAGTTAAAAAAAAAAAAACTTACAGCAAACAAATAGTGCAGCAAAACAAAACTTACACGATCAACCATCAACCCAGCGAAAAATGTCAACACTGTGACAGGTTGTACGATTTCCGCTACACCTGCATAAAAGCAATTTTATGAATTTCTAAAACCAGCTCTCGTTTTCAACACTTAAAGTACTATTTTCACTCTCCAAAAGCACTGTCCATTAGGTGTGTCACGTAAAGTTCATGACTAGTTACTGAATTGCGTGCTACGTTTGAAAATCTGACAAGAAATCGATAATTCACATAAATCAGGCGCCAAATTTGAGATACGGTACTCAATATATCAAACGTAAGATATTTCAACTTGCTAGCATTGAACTGTCATTGTAATTCGCACGCCATCTAACAACTTAATGACTTAAGTTTACAGTCTCGTTTTAAAGTTACCAAGGTATATTAAAATCGATGTTACGATTAGTTTGTTTGGATCATCATCTGCCTAGCCTTTTCCCAACTATATTGGAGTCAGCTTCCAGTCTAGCCGGATGCAGCTGAATACCAGTATTTTACATAGAGCGACTACCTATCTGACCTCCACAACCCAAAAGTACTGGGTAATACGATACCCCTTGGTAAGACTGGTTGTCAGACATTTTGGGCCACTGACTACCTATAACGACTGTCAAAGATCTACAAATGACAGCCGGGACCAACAGCTTAACATGCTTTCCGAGGCACGGAGGAATCTTGTTATGTAAGGGTTGTCACCCATCCACAGACCAACCTAGGCAAGTACGGCTTAACCTAAAGATCGACCCGAGTGGCTGTTATTATTTAGCCACGAGCTCGTCACGAGTTCCTCCTCCTTTGTTTGGATACTATCCTACTAATATTGTATATACTAATATTACTAATGCAAAAGTTGCTGAGGATGAATGGTTGTCTCGATGTTTGTTCCTCTTTCACGCAAAAACTACTCACCGGATTTAGTTTGCGCCCACCAAAACCACTGCCGCGAATCTTTTTTTTTTTTTCTTTTTCTGATGTGAAATAATCAAATGACTTCTCCCGTTCTGGGCGGAGCAGAGTGTCAGACTTTTATTGACTAAAACCCATCCATGTTCCTTCATCGCCCTTTGGGTTTCGGGGCCACGGTATCTCTTTCGAACAGTCCCGCAACCCCGGCAGGCATCGGTCCTTGCGGACCCCTTCCTTTTTGCTGACTCTCTTTGAGGCGCGCGTGGAACACGAACGCGCCGTCGACACGGCCTGTCGTCATGAGACGGACGGACGGCGAGCTAGCCCATAGCCCACCGTCCACAGGCCCGCGCCTAAGGTGGCCGGGGGCCACGTGGTGGCCCCCGACGCACTGCCGCGAACCTTTGTTTTTAACCTAACCCAACTTAACTATAAATTTAAATTAAAAATCTCAGAAATGCAATTGCCAATGTAATTGAAATTAAGTCAGATTATCCCTGGTGTACTTCTCTAAAAATTCACACCAATTTCATGACTATAACGTAAAGTAAAGTTTGGACCAAAGATGTAGGGAAAATGGGCTTTCTCCGGCGCACAGACAGTTTAAAACCTGGATTTACTACACATAGAATACTTTAATTCCGGTAATACTGTTCCGAGGGACAATTAACGAACTCCACACGAGCGAAGCCACGGGCATAAGTTACTTAATAATATTATGATGTTTCCTGTGAATGATTGTGTTTTCGAAACAATATGATATGCTTTCTTTTTTAGGTTACATTATACAGGGTTAAATTTAATTAGCTTGCAAAACGCCACAGTCGCGATAGGTATATAAAAAATAATTTTAATACTGTCTGCGTCTTCTTGGTGCTGGGCAAAGACCTCTCTACCCCATGACTTCCAAGTCTTTCGACCCAGGACCAAGAATGAGTAGGGATTAAGTTTTTTTTTAGTGTCGTGTTTAAACATCGATAAACATCACGTCTGTTGAGTTTACATAACAAAAACATTATTTTAAAACTGATATTTTCAGTCGAGACTTCAAAACCTCAAGAAAAACGACAAACCATTTTTTTCGTTTTTTTTTTTCTATCGCATTTCACTAGCGACTTTTTATACTTTTGTAATAATCGATATTCCAAGTAATTTATATCGAAACAGCTTTTTCCCATAGACCAGGCATCGAAACATTTAATAAATTATTTACTGCTTATCGAACCACTTAACCCACAGTTTGAACTACAATCCTTTTGGAGAAACATTAGCGTTTTACTCATTCATTTTTGTGATGAATTATTAAAGAAGTATTTACTTTATTATTAAACTCGGGGTTTTGTTTGAAGGAAATGATTAGCAATCTTTATTATTCTGATGTTTATAGATGACGCGGTGGATCTCGAGGCTGAATAATAACAGTCGCTCGGGTCCATCTTCAGGTTAAACTGCGTTTGCCTGGGATGGTCCATGGATGGGTGACCACACCTTACATACCGAATTTTCTCCGTGCCTTGGACAGTACGCTAAGCCGTCTGTCGTTGGTCCTGGCTGCAATTTGTAGATCTTTAACAGTCGTTACAGGTAGTCAGTGGCACGAAAGTCTGACAACCAGTCTTATCAAAAGGTGACGTATTACCTAGTACTAACTGGGTTGTGGCAGTCAGTAAGACCCCAAAAAATTTGAAAAAAGGCTAAGCGATGATGATTTGTGCGAGGTTCCGAAATCTGCAACAGTATTTTCCATTCAGAGATTTCAAGGAAGAATATTACACTTCAACATTAGCCACTAACAATCTTCAAAATTAAAATCTCATGCGTTTATTCTCTTACACCCTGAAATTTGCGATTCCCGAGGCATAGAGGTGCTACCAAGTCTTAACTGCTAGATGGCTACTATGTCCACGGATGAGGTTCAATTACAAACTCAAGTACTACTTAAATCTAGGTAGCCAGTGGACATTCAATTTAGTTCATCAACAACAGGATAAAGGCACCTATCGTGACTATTTATCGGACACAATCCGGCAATTCCACTAATTTGTTGCACCGTCCAGCGTATCGTAAAGTCGGTAGGTAGGTACGTAAATCCGGGTGAGCCAATGTGCGGGCTCCGTCACGGTGCTCTGACTTTCCGAATGAGGCGAGTTACTCGGTATAATGATGATTATTGTTGTTGGGGATGTTTCCGTCTGATCACTTGATTTTCAGCATTATGTGGGCAGTTAAAGACCCGTATTATAGAATAGTAAAGATAGATTCTCGACTCTATAGTTAAAAAGTTTTAAGAAAGTGAGCTTTTAAAAAAAAAAAAAAAAAAAAACTGTGTAAGCCAACTGTAGTAGTAGTAGAGTTTCACTAATAAATAATTTACAAAAATAAATAAACTCACGCCGTACTTACTCACTAAACACCTCAGAAAAGTAGGACGTCATAATTTTCGTAAAAATGTTAACAATTATAACGAAAGAATCTCTCAATTACCCTAAGACACCACAAGACACTTCACCCCATTACCCTCAATTTCAGTAACAGATGTAGTGCGTACACACTGCGTAGACACGCGGAACCAATTTACGCAGAATTTACGCGGAGTCGGGTAGTATCGTCTGATATCTGTGTACACAGACTGAGGCTTTCAACGCTGGCAAACAAATGAGGCTGTCAACCACAGGTGCGTCTTCGCCGTGACGTGCGTTCACGTAACGAATTTTCGCGTAATTCCTAAGGATTGCGACACACTGTTAGGTTGCGATGAAAGAAGGTCACGTCATTATTTCGTGAGACAAGTGCTCTGTGTTTGGAAAGCCGTTTTAGGTTGGCATGATTTTGACAATTTCAAGGTTACACATTTTTGTTAAAAGCCGAAATATAACGCTGCAAATACCTACGTACTGTGATTTTTCACACTACATATATCTTACTCTATAGAAATTAATAATATATATTATGTGTCTGTTGTTGTAATTTCAAAATAACAGCTTTTTACTAAATGCATATTATGAAAGTTTATGCGGTACGGTTTTTGTCTGTCTGTTTGTTCCGGCTAATCTCCGAAACGACTAGGTTGATTTTAACGCGACTTTTACTGACAGATAGTTAATATTATCCGGAGTTACTAAGATTGCTTTTATTTTAGAAACAAGTTAAGGGTTCCGTGCCAAAAAAACAAAACCCTTGAAAAATAAAAAAAAAATACTGTTCAAATTAGGATGTCAGTAATATTTTTACCATAATTTCCCGTAAACGAACAAACAACAATAAGGCAACATATAGTAAAATATATATAATTAATTTTTGTATAAATATTTTATTTAAAGAAATTATAGTACAGAGGTGTTTAACTCGCCAAACTTTTATGTTTGATGACGAGAGGCGATCTTTTTTTTTTAATATGGATACTAATCAGTGATTGTTAATTAGTATAGATAATTAGCTCGTGTAGACAGTTTCAATTAAGAAATACAAGCACTAAACAGTTGAACAAGAGTTCAATACTAGTAATTGTCGTATAGTCCGAAGGTTGACGATCCACTCGACGAGACACTTGGTAAATACCGACCCTCATGACGTTTATATTAAACAGTCTTTCTGTGTATGAGACAAGGTCATTGCCCTACAGCACGACATTTTTAAAACGCAGTTGATTTTATATACAATAATAGTAAAAATGAGTAACGAGATACTATCAAACAATCATAATTATTACTTTCATTCAATATAATAATACATGTAAAGCACACAACACTATCTATTTCTGACATTCTGCTACAAAACCTACAGTGTGTCCCAACCTTAATTAATTGACACTGTCTCGTAGCCGTCATGTTGGTACATGAGTAATTAATTACTTCAATAGTAACGCTGCGTTTATTTCTCAAGTTATATACGAACACACGCTTAAGTGTTTTGCCTTAAATTAATTCGTAACCTGAATAATTTCTGCGTATTTCGGCGTCGACTTTATCTTCTTCTGAGAAGCTGAAATAATTTGACATATTGTGATATTATTTTTCCGAATTAGTTCCAATGGAAATCGTATTAAAGATTTGTAAATGAAACTTTTTTTCGCTAGAATTTGTAAGACATTAATATGGCCAAGTTTTTTACAGTTGCTCAAAAAATTCGCTAAAATCAGCATGCAAAATATAGAATACATTAATAAAATAAGTGGTATATGAGTAGAGGAAGACCAAAGAAACGATGGATGGACTGGACTGTGTTAAGAATGATATGGCAAGAAAAAAAGTGTCTGATGAGATGACGAAAAATAGAGAAGTATGGAGGAAGAAGACATGCTGCGCCGACCCTAAATGAATTGGGATAAGGGCAAGAGAATGATGACGATTAATAAAATAAGTGAAGCAAATGGAGTTGGTATGTTATAATAATAATAATGTCAATGATTTGTCAATTAATAATAGGTAAATGACAACGTGAATCTTTAAGCTTAAGCCGCTGTCAACACCAAAATCGCGCACACTGTCTATTTGTAGGGAGTAAACGAGACGTCACTGTTACTGGGCTGCCAGGTTTTAGAAGAAAATAATGAATAAATATTGAAATAAAAAAAGTGTGGATTATTTGTGAAATATGACTCGTAAGCGGTTTAGGTATGAATACGTTAACGTCATATTTTTAATTGCAGACCCATACGTCAAAAAAATAAAGACATGGAACCGATAATGATGATTTTAATTAAGACCAATCTTTGCAATTATTTTCTATCAAGCCGATTTCGTCAAATTATGTATCGAGTCCGTCCAAGATCTTTCTAATATGATGAATATTAACTTTTTTTTTTTTTTGATATGCTAGAACAAATAGTTTTCCTTAAAAAACTGCTTAAATAACATCAATTTCAACAAATTAGGTGTTGTCAGCCCCTTAAGATACTCATGTAGCGAAACAAATATGAAACATAAAATCAATCTGGATTAGCGGTTTTACTACTTATTTATAAGCAAACGAATGGATAGGTACAGTCCTTGTATAATCGTTCTTAATGTCAGTTCCCTTCTTGTTCGCAAAAAAAACAAAAACATTAAACCGAAGTACGAAAGTAACAACTAACACCGTTATCATCATGGCGACTTATTGAGCTCACAGGTCTACGGGGAAAAGCTAATTTCCATCAAAATAATAAAAAAAAACGAAAAACTTGACAAAAATTCCAATTACGCCGCCCTCCATTGAATTTAATGAAATCTCCACAATTGTCTCAAGACTGCACAGGTGTATTTTTGTTTAATAAACCTTAGACGAAAAAAGGTCACCCTGTTATCAGGGGTCGTGGACAAAGGACGGCGACCCATTCCACTTGTCTTAAGATAAAAAACAAAAGTGGATTAAACGCATAGATAGCTGCCACCCATAAAGAGATTCTACTCAGTGATAACACTGAGAAGAACCGGGCGAGCACTGTGTTTGCTATCTAAAAAAGGTTTTACTCCAATGTATTTTTATGCAGGTGCCTATTAAGATAAATTTTACGGTAGCCCATCTTATTTTTGAGGCTCTAAAGTGTAGACTTCTTGGACAATAATACGTTGGGAGAAAGGTTTAAATAAAGATACTAAACAACACAGATTTTTGGTTGAACAGCTTAAAAGAAAAGGGCACGCTATTTTTATCTATCTTTTTTTTATTTAATCAATTTTTTTTCTACAAGGTAATATTAATGATCAGATTATAATATAAATAAATAAATATAAATATCGCTGGACATTGCACACAGCGCCATCTAGTGCCATACTAAGCAACGAGGCTTGTGTCGTGGACACCAGATAGTTGATATACTACATAGATACCTTTTAGTTTGTAAATACATACTTATTATACATATAAACATCCATGACTCGGAAACAAATGTCCATGCTCATCACACAAACATTTGCTTCTACCGGGATTCGAACCCGGGACCCTAAAAACGTAAGGCAGCCTCACTACCGCTGCGCCATTCGGGTCGTCATAATATAACAACTGCTTGAATCCGCTTTGTGGGTGGTCTTTGATACCGAAATCCTTGTCAGTAATCAATTTATAAGTATTTTTGTAAACTTAGCTTATTTTGACGAAACAAGGTTTCATGAATAATAAAGAACATTACATGAGGCAGATAACTGGAAAAAATATCACAAAAAACATAAGTATTCTAAAATAAAGCGAACATAAATTCGAACCAGTACCTACATTTTTAAAACCAACGAAACAATTCGATTATTTGAACACAACTTCATTACAAAAAAGAGTGTAAGATACGCTACAATAAAAAACAGATGTCAAATAAAGAAACAGAATCTCAGCACAAACATACTCCAAAATTTATAAGAGGTGCTTCACACATTTCGGTTCGCAGTATTTGTTGAACAACAAGCGGACCAGAAGGAATTATTAGACTTATTCTACTTATGTCGATCGGTATCTATAACCACTCAATAGTTTGGCACAGTTCGAGCTAAGACGAGAGCTTTTTTTACGCATATCTATATACCTTTTCGATTTTGCCAACCGTCTGTGACGAATCATACCGATACGAACAAGTGTATAACACCCCTATAAAACATACTCGTTCACAAAATAATTTATAAGAAGACGTGCAATCACGTTTCTCCAAAGACGAATCAATCACGGAAGGGTATAACGAAACGGGATTATTCAAAATTCACATCGATATTAAAGCTTTATTCCATTGTTAGTGAATTTCAGACTCCAATATTTTTGCTGAGTGCATATTAAATTTCGTATTCTCTCTTGAGGCCGCGACGCAATTATTCGCCTTCAAAATGCAGTTCCCTGCATAGAACTTGCAATGCATTTCAGCATTTCCCGATTCAATAATGCAGACAAAAGATATCTGCTAGCATTAATTGAATTTTTTATTCGGGTTTAAATTTTTTGTTATTCTGGTGTTTCTGTGGGAATATATCGCTCATTCACCTTTTGTTTGTACAATGCAGTTACGCGAATTTTAGCATTCATAAAATAAATATGATGTTAAAATACTGGGAATTTTGGCGACTAATTGGCGGGTTTGTGTTTAAATCGGGATTCCTTTGGACAGAGGAAAACAGCGGTGTTGTATTTGTGAAAATCTCTCTTAATATAATCTTATTTAAAGTGATGCACCTACTAGAAATAAAATACATTTTGTGATTTCGATGGCCAATGTTAAGTAAAATAATGATTTTAAAACGGTACCGAAATGTCTAACAAACCATCTAATAATAAAAAAAGGCAAAACACGAATTTATTTCAACCGAAACGTAACCTATAAATCAATATTAAACATTCATAAATAAAAGTACGGAACAGTGTTTTGTTAAACAGCATTATGTTTGTTTAAAAGCCCTCAAAAAGGTTCTAAGCGTTCCTGAGCATATCTGTCATAATATATTTCCCAGGTCCATTTTCACGTAAGAAATCATTACAACGAACAACAAGCCATTATCTTACTTACAAAGTACATCATCTTTACATTATGTATACCTATAGCACAGCAGTCTTACGTGGGACAAGTCATGAGGTTGTAGCGAGGAGGTTGTAAATGGTTCGTGTAAAAGTAACAGAAGGCGACGGCCTCGCAAGTGGCGGGACGAGCTGGACATAAGCAACGACCAGTGGTCCACTTTGGCCCTGGATCGAAGGATTTGCAAGTCATGGGGAGATGCCTTTCCCCAGCAGTGAGATGGCACAGGCTAACAGTAACAGTAATGTAAAAATAACTTTCGAACACTATAAACAAAAAAGAACTGAGGTGGGTAATATCAAAGCAATAATAATTTGATGACTTCATTTCCCAAGTAGATTTAATTACACAATCTAACAATAATTTTCCATTAAAAACGCCACCAAAAACTTATCGCATTACCACCTCACCAACAAACTCGTAAGCAGCGTCTTAAAAACAGCCAGACGCTGCAATTTGCACTTAAGACACGAGTGAATATAGTGCATTATTAAATGGCACCGCCGCTTATGAATAGTACCAAAGCACTAGAGGGCGTTAAAAATTCAAGAAAAAGCGGCGTTCCCAACTGTGGCCCGAGGGTACTCTTAACGCGACGCCGCTGAAGCTGTGATGAAAATACTTAATGAACTAAAGGAAACAACGGCCAATGACGTTTGAGAAATTGGCCGGCTTTGCAAGCATTATGTGAATCTTTCCGCTTAAAGATGCGTTTAGGAGTCAGGTGGTGTGTGCGAGAAAATAAGGTAGAATTTACTTTGGCTATGTGACGTTCTTTATGCGATAAAGCTGTTGGAAAAGTCAAAAATATGTTGGATTGACATAAGCTATCGAGAAAATGATGAAAAAGTCGGGTGGGGCTGTGTCGGTGCACACGGCTGTTGGTTTTAACGTGAAACGTCTTTATAAGCGAATCGTTAGTTTAGTGTTAAAGATTAAAAGAAAACCAATAAGTGTAAATTTTTACCACTTATTGGTTATTTTTTATTTAAATCGATTGGTCTAAACGAACTCTTTAGATACACTAAAGAATGGAATAGAATAGAATAGAATAATATTTATTTGCTTAAAAACATAGTATTAAAAGATGGTCAAATACAAAAGAAAACAAGAGCATACATGTTTTTGCTTTACAGTGATAAGCGTGCAAAATTATCACCGATTATTTAAGAATCACCGCGCTATCACGTGTGAGTCGTGAGTTATACTGAATAGAATCCAGCGAGAGCATTGCCCCTCCCCCGCCGTCCGAAAGGTCTTAGCAGCGAACTGATTATATACGCTAAATAATGACACTAAATTCATGTTTCTACGATGAATAGTTTTGTAGTTATTAATGTCAGACGATATAACCCAATTCGTTACGGTCCGGTTTTCTGACATGGTACCCCGTGTATGGTACTGATTTTAAAGAAGTCTTTCGTTTTAGAAATACGAAATTCATTGTAAGCGATTGACTTTTGTTTGGTTAAAGCAGTTGATGCTGTAAAATTACTAACTAAAACTGGTGGTATTATGAAGGTTGATATTAGACACAAACCCACCAACTACAAACTTAAAAAAGGTACACAATTAATCTGCTCACTGGCTAACCAAAATCGATTTTGTGGACAGTAAACAGCGTAAGCCTGTGTTTCAGTTCTTTTGACGTCATAATAAAATTATAGTGGCTAGAGTTTTACTAAAACCTTCTGGATTTCTTAATTAAGTTCATAGCACTAAAATACCCTACAATTAAAACAAAACTGTATACCAAAGCAAAACGTTTTTTGAGTTCAAAAGAGATGTAGTTTCCATTGTAATAATATTTTAAAACATTAATTTATTCAATTAAAAACTGTAAAACTGTGGCGTGCCGCTGCATATTTTTACAACTTAACAGTTTTTTTTTCTTTTTCGGTTTTTTAGATTCTGTTAATGTATAATTATAATAGTTTTAATAGTGAACTCAGTGATTACTGTGCTGATAGTTTCAGTTACTGGTTTAATTGCCAAGAGCCTCAACCAATACCTGAGGAGGCTCTCGTTTGGCAGCTGGATCAAGGCTCGATTCAGAAAGCGGTACTCCTGGACACGGCTCGTATTGTTAGCAGGTTCCTCTCTCTGGAGCCCTGACCCTGTTCTAGCTTGGACCCTATTCCCAATACCGGTGGGTTATTTTTTTTTTTTTTTTTTAATGTTTGTTATAAATTTTTTTAATTACAATTTAAAAATGTAACTAATTTGTGTAGAAATAAATAAAGGAGCTCAATAGTTTTTAATAAAAAAATTGTCGGAACAGCTTGTATGTTGCCTTGTTCACGAATAAAGGGGTCAGTACGTAGCTGTGTAGAACTTTGTGGTTTTTGCCTGTCTCCCTGAAGCTTAGCCAGTATATTTAGTTACCACATTGTGTTCCATTCATTATATAAATTTTGTCTCA
Organism: Xestia sexstrigata; assembly: GCA_941918905.2. Lineage (NCBI taxonomy): Eukaryota > Metazoa > Arthropoda > Insecta > Lepidoptera > Noctuidae > Xestia > Xestia sexstrigata. The sequence continues at coordinate 20,259,938 of OW799209.2, forward strand.
CATTTGATAGCAGAAAACCGGAAATTGACGAGTATTATTTTAAAAATAGCTGGTTGTTAAGTAATTGGTAATTATTTCTAGTTGTTAGGTAGTTATTTCTTCCACGTGTTGACTTTATTTTCATAAATAATTATTAAAATGAACCTTGAAATTTAAGCCAAACACGCGTATTCAAATGGCCGTAAAACTTTCAGTTCATCGATATTTAGATAATAATATTTTAATATGATAATGACAAGGAAAATATAGTATTTATAAAGTGTTTAATAATATTATTGTATATCTTTTAAGAATAAATACCTAACAAGACCTAAAAAAGTAAAAAAAATAACGAATTTTAGAGCGTTTCGTTTTTCTACAATAATTTTCGACGGGATTAATTTATTAATCTTTTCGTGAGCTTTTGTCAAACTTGTCAAACAGTACATTCTTGATGACCTTTGTACAGTTAGTACATTCTTGAATGTAACTTTTCTTAGGCCCTTAGCACCATTGTTGAGTCTTAATAATTTATCATCAGTTAATCTACGTTATATATAGCTAAGAAGAAATAAACTTAAAGCAAGTAACCGTTTAGTTTTCAAACATAGGAATCGAAGTTATTCTTGCTTAGTATATACGGTAACTTTACAGTTCATGAAAGAAACAGACTTTGCACTTCTACAAGTTCGACCTAAACACCACAACCACCATTTTACCAATATTTTATTGTCAGCCAAATTCCCCAGTGCTATAGAAACCGAAACTTGCACAGAAATCGGTACATAGCCAGCAATTTAGTAAGACGAATGGATATTGTGAGAGGGTCTTCAGGAAATATGAAGATGGATGGTTGGGAGCATGCCCTATCTATTGATCCCCGGAGCAAAGATGCTGCTCAAACCAGGATAATGAAAATTTTATGCATATTGTCCTCATCGTCAACAGGACTAGCTCGGGCAGCGGTTGTATAAAATTATAATTTTGACTAGTGATGCTCGCGGTTTTGTTCATTCGTGTGGATATTTATTTTGACGACCCAAATAGCGCAGCGGTGGTGAGGTTGCCTTACGTTCTTAGGGTCCCAGGTTCGAATCCCGGTTGGAGCAAATGTTTGTGTGATGAGCATGGACATTTGTTTCCAAGTCATGGATGTTTATATGTATAATAAGTATTTATTTACAAACAAAAAGTAATTATGTATTATATCAACTATCTGGTTTCCACGACACAAGCCTCGTTGCTTAGTGTGGCACTAGATCGCGGTGTGTGTTCATGTCCAGCGATATTTATTTATTTTCTACTGGCGACTGGCCTGTTTGAAACGGTTTTTTGCTATTTGAACTCAGTCACAGTCTCCTTTTAAAACTACATATAAGAACCTCACAGATTTGAGTGACTCTATCCAGTGGTTCTGTACACATATTCGGAAGTCCCTTTGTTCGAATTTCTCCAATAAATCTAAATGCGATCAAGGCAGCGTTTCAGAGCTCAACTTTCGTAAATCCATAGCTAGGAGACACTGTCAGGTCTTGAACGCAGTTTAGATGTGCTGATGGAGTTCACTTTCGTTTCGTTGGTGAAATTAGCTCTTAATGTAAAACAAAATGACGCAAAGAGTTGAAATTTCAATTAAAGAAAAATACTCTGCAATACGAAAAATTACGGTTTCAATTTTTATTCTCAACGCGTAGTTGATTCAGTCCCGCAGTTAATTATATCGAGCCTTTTTAATTTACGAGAATGACTTTCAAGGATCCCTGAGTCATTACTGAAAATAGGATTATAACTGGAATAATGAATTTAAAGTAGAAAGGCCAAGTTGGCCTTGGTTTTATTTACTTTTTCTAGTTACAGTACAAACTTGCATAAATCTGTTTGATGTAGAGAATAAAGTTTAATAAATAATGTTAGTTTCTACTTTGTTTACTGCTTTGTTCGTAATTATTTTTAATAAAATCTTAAAATAACATAACATCAAGCCCGAGTTTTACCGAAGAGTTAGGCAGAAATAACAGTGGTACACCCTTATTCACTTGCTGCTCGTTATGTTAAAGTCCCTAGTAATAGGGGGCTAGCCTTTTGATATCGACCACAAATCTAACACTACCTTTTTTTTTTTTTCGGGTGGGAAATCATCAAATGACTTCTCCCGCTCTGGGCGGAGCGGAGAGGAGTATCTCTTTCGAACAGTCCCGCAACCCCGGCAGGCATCGGTCCTTGCAGACCCCTTCCTTTTTGCTGACTCTCTTTGAGGCGCGCGTGATCTGACACTACCTAAATCTAAAAAAAAAACATAATATTTTATATCAATTGTAAGTAATACAAATGTAAATTAATTAGTCTTCTTCTTCGCATCGCTGGCACTACAAATTTGGTATTTTGCTAGCCAAAAACTTCGCCAAAGCAAAGGTCACTTTAGCTGCCGACACAGTTTTGCTAGCCCAAAACTTCGCCAAAGCAAAGGTCACTTCAGCTGCATGTTTTTCGGGTAAGAGGGCAGGGTAGTGTTGAAGCATAGTTTGCGACACAGTTTTGCTAGCCCAAAACTTCGCCAAAGCAAAGGTCACTTCAGCTGCATGTTTTTCGGGTAAGAGGGCAGAGTAGTGTTGAAGCATAGTTTGCGACACAGTTTTGCTAGCCCAAGACTTTGCCAAAGCAAAGGTCACTTCATCTGCATGTTTTTCGGGTAAGAGGGCAGAGTAGTGTTGAAGCATAGTTTGCGATACAGTTTTATTAGCCCAAAACTTCGCCAAAGCAAAGGTCACTTCAGCTGCATGTTTTTCGGATAAGAGGGCAGAGTAGTGTTGAAGCATAGTTTTGCAACACAGTTTTGCTAGCCCAAGACTTTGCCAAAGCAAAGGTCACTTCATCTGCATGTTTTTCGGGTAAGAGGGCAGAGTAGTGTTGAAGCATAGTTTGCGACACAGCTCCCACAACCACACCAAACCAGTTACCAACAGGCAAATAATAGTTGAGTTTTAATAAATTATTTACAAGTCGATTGCTGTTTCGTTTTTTTTTTATTCCTATGCTTTAAAATAACTTGGTGTAAGTGTGTGTAGTCTATAGTCAAGTGTTTGTGTTTACCTCCTTTACCAAGCTAAAAACTTGTAACAGGGTTAAATTCAGGTCAATAGAGTTACAGGCACGGTTTAAAGTTACGAGGTCCCGCTCGCAATTTCATCGCCACCGCCATGCTATTGTATGAAAAACAATCTAAAATTAACTTTCAGTGTCAGAACTGTTGCAGCAAATTGAAATTAATTAACAACTAAATGTGTTTTAACTAAAATTAACGTTTTGAAATGAAACATGCATGTAAAAATGTCGCAAGATTAGAACAGTCGTTTTTTTTTCGCGAAAGTCAAAGATTTTTGTTGGCCATCTTGTTTACGATGATTCGAAACCTGATTGCTGATTGGTTAATCAATAACATTTCAATTCTCGTCGATCTTTGAACGCACCCACCACATAAGGTTGCTGCCAATTAACTTTCTTATTTTATGGTCGTCATATATTTTTTACGGGAACCCTTTCTATTCCTGTAATGTTGCAACGACTGACCACCAGTACCTTAGATGAGGCCAGACCATATATCATACTAATTATTGGAATATCTTTTGATAAGATGACTCAACCGGAATAATTGCTTATAGCACTGGATCCTATAATATTGTAAGGAGGAAAAGAAGTTCTCAATGAACTTTGTTAAGTTTTTAATAAAACTGCAATCTTCTTCTTGGCGTGTCCATGGTCATCTAAATTATGCCTGCCTAGAACTAAGCCACTAGTTTATCGGTTTTGGTAGCGTCCATCAGTTCCCGTAGTGAACAAACAACAGGACACGCAGGACACAACATTAAAACTCTAATGATTAAGTTTGAGTACAACATGTTACTTCAAATGTACCTAAACATAATCCCATTGTATTATTCGCAAAAGAAAAATGCAACATTTCCTAACATTGAATTTTATTTTGTTACAGAACACGAAACGTGATGGCATAAACGAAAATTTCATTCTAAATGTAATCCTGAAGATTTTGTGAGGTGTCGGAATATTCGTGTAGTGCCTCGGAAAATGTAAAATGGAGGGTTCTTTCCACGCGAGCCCAACTCGCGTGCTGTCCCTGTGGACACTGCTCCTCGGATGCTGTAATATTGCAGGTTAGTACACGTAAAATTTTAAAAGTATTAAGTAGAACGGGAGAAGGTGAACGTAGTAACATTATAGGAATGCTATCATTTAATGATGTGGAATGTGTACCTATAGGGTGTTTAGAATGTCAAATGGTCAGTTGTTTTTAATGGGAACACCCAATGTCCGAATTCTTTCCCGAATTTCGATATTCCGATTATCAAAAGTCCGAATTTCATAATACCGAAGAATAATAATGTAATTATTTATTATTAAAAATCCCGAAATTTATTTAGTCCGAAAATCGTAAATACGATTTGTTTGTTATCCGATTTTCATATGTTCGATGGATCGTTGATCCGAAAAACTACATTTCGATTTTCAAAACTTCGAATAAACTGCTACAATTAGGTTTTAGTGACAGAAACCAAGTACCAAGGAAATAAAGTAGAACTCAGTATTGCTAAGTGCTTCTGCATTGGGTCTTGCTAGCTGACGTACGGTGCGTAGGCCGAAGGCCGGCGGAGTGACGACGATATTTCTGACAGAAAGTGGGTGTGTAACGTAAAATGATAGCGTAGCGAGCGCGCGTCACATAGTCGAATTCTAATTAATTGGTGTTTTAATAATCGGGATTCGTATTTTTAATGTTTCGTATTATCAATAAGTAGGACTTTTTTGTCATTCGATCTATTGAAACTCGTTATTTTGAGAATAATAATTATAACCGTTCGGAATATTGAGATTTAGGAATTATGAAAATAAATAAATGATAAATCGGAGTTGTTGTATTCGGAATTTTGAACCATTCGGAATTAAGAAAATCGGTATTTTGAAATTCGGATTTGTGACTTTCGGAATAAAGTTTTTCGTATCGTAGTGTAACGCGTGTTTGGCGCAAGGTAAAAGTTTTAGCAATGTTTGAAAATAATATTACCTACTGGATCGTGCACTGGCAAACCAAAGTTTCCCAATTTCATACAGTAACAGTTTGTTAGTATTATCGCCGTACCTTTGATAGAGCAAACTAGGTGATAATTACACAACAACACATTGCTGGCCTTTCTTGAGGAGGTGGGGTAGATCGAATGATCAATTTTCTCACTTTTACGCAATAACACGGCTTGGACTTGGAAAAAGCAACATTACATCACTCAATGCCGTTAGCACTATAAAAGATTACTGCAGCGTCAACTTTTCATATTTGAGCACACAAATCATCAATTTGACTTCAGGTAAAATTCCAAAGGCAACCGCAATCATGTTGCAGCGACAAAAATACCCACCGTTAGTTGCCATTTTTATAAAGATAGATTAGCCAGTTTATATCTAATTGTTGCGGTCTGTAATCAAAAATATTCTCTGTTTGAACCCAAATAGAAGTTTAGACGTAAATGCGGCGCAATCATGCAACACACTGCTATCGGAATTTCGATTTAAACTTATCAGAAAAGCGGATATTCTTGGCATGCTTGATCTGTTTTAACGCATTGTTTTTTGTGATATATCTATTTCTTGATAGCCTAGATTATTTGGCGATCGCTTTTAAAGAGTCTTTCTGCAACAACCTTCAGTCCCTTTTTGAATGGCATTGGTAATTCTTCAGCCAAAAAAGAGCAAAGCCTCTGGTCACGCGAAACGTCGCCCAGTCGCCAGTCGGCGTAAAATTCCTCAAAAAGGAACTGGTTCTAATACATTTTTTACTTCTCCATCATTATTAGCGCTCATATTAATAATGTCAGTTTGATTAGTTCCTTTGATCAAATAAGCCTGTCTGTGAAACTACTTCCGATTTAGTCGCTAACCTCTGACAACTTGCACCAAACTTCAAAGGACATTCTGGTAGGACGAAATCCCTTTAAACAATAAATTATTTCTATGTAGGTATGTCAGGCGATGCATACTAACACTTATTACGCCAAATTATATTACACATTCGATAACGGAAGAGAATGTAATTTAGTTATTACGTACGATGCTGATAATGCGTTTTATTAGGTTAGTTAATTATGTGCTGGAGATAAAATATGGGTGCGTGTGGAAAAGGGAAAATGTAGGTATTATTTTGTAAAAGCTAGTAAATTTTTGGATATGAATATCGCATTGTCGTGCTATGAGTAAAGTTACTAAATAAACTTGGGAAAATATGGCACATTGATCTTTAGAAAGAATAATAGAGAAGTATGTATTGGAAGAAGAAGACATGCTGCGCTGACCGGTTAGAAAGAAACTCCCGAGTACTCTACAAAAAAGATTTTTTTCTGAAACCGTGTGGCGTTACATTAAGGTACTAACGAGGACACTCCCGCCTGATCACAACTAAGCTAATTTTTGCTTGCACTTACAACATAGAAATGCTCTAAAAAATGTTTTAACTAATCAGGCGGAAAAGACCACGACTGTACGTTCGGATAATATTCCAGCGCATTCTTAGTCAATCAGTCTGTCAATGATTGACTCAAAATCAGCCACAAAGTCAAAGTTTATTCCTACGGGCAATTCTGAATCTCAAAATTTACAAAGAAGTAGAATTTAATTATAGTTGCCTACGTTCTACCGACCTGATGACAATAATAATATGCCATTTATCGTAATCGACCTAGCCATATCCAAAGTACATTTTGGGTCCGAACTATTAAACTTGATCTTTAACCTCATCTTAGTCTGACTGTCAACAATACAGAAATCAAAGAATCAAAAGCACAGGAATCAAAAAGCTAAACCTTTTGATCGTTCCTCCTTCACACTTAAGGATTACCTTGTGACTGGATCTACCTGTTACGTCTTACGGTTTCCAGTTCCGTAGCCAAAAGGTCGGATTATTGTTGCGGCAGGAATCCATCTGTTGGACGAGTTTAGCTCCTGAATGAATTTGTGACACGCCTAAGAGATGGTGATTATGAGACAGTTATTTCGTTTAAAATAAACTGTGATGTTACTTTTGTCATTGATGATAATCGTCATTTTTTTCTTGGGAACAAAAATACTGTGCTGCAATTATGTTAATCTAAAACTTTTTGCAAAAAATAAAGTCGACTGTAAAATTCGCCAAAAAGTAAAAAATAACTAGCGTTAGAAGTCAGTGACTTTTGTAAATTTGATTCAGTTTTTTTGCTACTAACTTTTTCACTTTTTGGTGAATTTTCGAGTTGGTTTTAATATTCTTTCTCCTTTTGGAAGTTGGTTAAAAATTAGATTTCCGGAAAGTCAGTATTGATTTAAATTTTTTTGTCGATTTTATTTCAGCTTTTGTTCGACGAATGCCACCGGAATCAAGCAATAATGGAAATTAAACTATGATATAATTTTACCAACAGAAAACAAATAATAATATTAAATCGAACAATCAAACAAAAGTTTTAACGAATGATCACAGTGATTTCATTTATCGGAAAAGCAATTCAACTTTTTTACCATGTTTTTTTCCGCAAATCATGGTTTTTTTGGCTTACCACAGTCTACCATGCAATATCTTCCACCAAAGGTCACAGTCATTCACCAAAGATTTATGGCATCTATTATTCCATTATAATAACTCAGTCTCGATGTTAATAACACTGCCCTTAGTTAAGCTGTGACCGGAGAATGTTTGATACTGTGAAAGGTCACTTAGGTCACACGTGTTTGAGGTCAAGCTACAATTACTAATATTAATTATTCAACACAAAGCGTAGTTAAGAGACAGATTAATTAAATATTAGTCTCTTTGTGACTAAATATTATATTTACTGTTTAGTTAAGTTTGGTGAAAGGCATATTTTTTTGAGAGGGAATAATTAATTAATTGTGTGTCATGTTTCCTCATTATTATCGTCAACACCCTTGTTAATTTCTGCATAAGCCTTTCCAAAGATTTTTTGTTCTGTGCAAAATTCATAAATCAAATAGAATATTTTATTGGTTCTTGAGTCACGATATCACGAACAAAGACACAAGTCACTTTCAGAATTAAAGCTTCGCGTTCTACGTCCCGCACGGGATTTGCCGCAATGTAGCCAAAGCTTAAGAGCCTGTACATGCTTACAATACCAAAAACCCTCAAGACAGCTAAGATAATAAAAACCAGCCTACTTAAGGCTTCGTTTAGGGCAGAACTTCGCTAAAGTTCAAAGTTCGTGAAGTTCGTTAGTCTCCTGACACCTGTGGCAATAATTTGTGGGCCGCGAAACATTAAAGAACTTTCATTCAAGTTATTAGTGTAATGGGAAAGTTAATTTTATTGTTGCTTTTCCTCACAATGCCGGGAATCGTTTTTACTATTGTTGGCGCGTTCATTTATGTTGTGGGTCAGGATCATAATTTAGCCAATCTTGTTATTATTTACGTTGAAATAAGAATTTGTGTTAATTTGAAAATTAAAGTTTATGGAGATATGTTTTTTAAAATGTACTTACGACAATTTTACACAAAACAAACGCTGTTGCTGTTATTCGCTGTTTACAATATTATGTTTCATTTGCTTTATGTTCTGTAATTTAATATGTGGTATCAAAAATGAAAGTTTACAATTCAAATGACAAGCTTTTCAATTTAATTTGATTCATCGCTTAATATAAAATTATCTAAGCGTTCACTTTTATGACATAGCACGCTACGCCGTAGCAAACTACGTCGTAGCAACCTACGTCGTAGCGGATTTCAATAAATACGTTAACTCTCTATGAAACGATAAACGGTAAAAGAAACTTAATATTACCACATCGTATTTTAAATGCAGACACCACAAAAACTCTCATAACCCAAGCTCATATCACATGGGACCTAAATCTCGTTATAAAAATACCAGCGGAATAACAATTTTACTCTAACAACAAAATAGATTGACAACGTTATTGGATTAATATTACAACCATATTAATACGTAGTGATACAATATTAAGGCTTTGTAGGATCCTTGTAATCTTGGGTCGAACCACGGCCGACCACTATTTGGGTTCGCCTATTATTATGCAAGGTTATTCGTATTCATTCGCGACCAACAAATGGATTCAGGGTTCGGGATGTCATTGTTAAATTTATGAGAATATGAGGAGCAGTATTGAGAAACTATAAGCTTCTTAAGACCGTGGTTCATTCAGACTACGCCATATTTGATGCCATTAGGAGTTTATTAAGTATAAAATATGACTGACTTTATTGTCATTTTAGTGTAGCAGTTATAATTATTATTGGCATACAATTAACGAAGCACCAGATTTAACAAATGTAATGGCAAAAAAAAATCCTTTTTTTTTTGTTAATGACCACCAGAAATTTAACTGTTATGCTCTTGCATCCGAGTCGAGGGAGACCTTGTCGACAGAGCCCCGCTATAGCGGGGCTCCTATTTCTTAATGGTTTATAAAAAAATAACCACGAAGTGTATATACCCAAGGTAAAGGTGAGGCTAAGGTGCCCCAAGTCGGCCTAGGCTAAACCTTTTTCATTAAAATTTGGTGCTTAATTAACTAAATTTGGTGATCAATTGATATTTTAGGTGATAGATGTTAGTGGTCACAAAGTTATTTATCTTTTCCCCCATTATTATTTACTTGTAGAATGGAGGACAAGAAAATGTGTCTTGTGGAAATTATAGACTTCTAAGAATAAGTGACATGTTCGGCAATGTCAGTTATTTGGACACTTTTCCTTTTCTCTTTTCCTAAGATTGTTATACAGCAAATGCCGATGCCTTTAAATAACCTTCACGATTCACTCTTCAATCTTTACTTAGATATTTATTGCCCGTTGTCTCTAACAATGACCACTAAAACTTCGAGAATATCCTCGTCTAACAGATTACTCAGACTGTGGTTACTGGCTGACTTGTGTGCCCTTCCGCAGTTACACTTACAAAATCACTATCTCTCTATATAAAAAAGTTATTTGAGTAAATTAAGTATTTTTGACATGATTTCTATGTAATTTTGTGAAGTTAGAACTGTCAAAAGTTATAATTTTTAGATATTCTTTCTTTGACGGGTTTTGCTTCGTTTCAATTCTTGTTTATTGCATAAAAATGTTTGCATAAGTAATTACTTTAACTTGACTACAGATACGGGTGTAAGTGACGTATAAATGGATGCTTAGACATTAGTATTCGAACCTTCGACACAAAAATATTCGGATATAAAATAAATAGATAAAAGTAATCATTATTTTCCCCAAACAAGTAGTGTAAACAAGAGGAAGCACTGAAAGTACTATAAACAAAATTTTACAGGAAATTTTCCATACATAAATAAACTACGATATTACAGCCCAAAATATGAATAAGAGCTCACCTTAATTTACCTTTTAAAAGTATATATCAGAAGCATACACTTACCCATATCAATACAATATAACGTTTCTAAAAATAACATATTATGGAATAATATAACCTTCGTTTAAAATTACGGTAGAGAATATGAAAAACGAAAGGTTTTGCAGGTCAACATCGAGAAATTTTCCACAAATGGATGACAAGCTTCAAAAATTATCACATTCACAAACAACAACCTTTCAGGGTAAGGCAGAGGTGTATCTATAGTGTACATACATTTTGCCAGTTATGCTCATGTAATAGGGAGCCGAGCGTATTGCCATCATCCGGGCACAAATTCAGTCTTTACATGCCTACTAAAAAAATCCTGATAGAAAAATCACTTGTCACCACTAGACTAACGTGTCAGGCTTCGCCTTTGCAACTTATTTTAACAAAGATGCCAAAAGTTGACTGCCAAGCGGTTGCAAAACAAAATATGGAAAATAGCCTAAGCAAAGTACATTATCTAAGACAAATAAAACTGAAAATATAAAGTGACTTTGCAAAAGGAAATATCGTCAAAAAGCTCTCAGGAATAAAATCACAATCGTGAGAAAAATAAAAGCGTGGATACACAAAAGCGAAATATTGGAAAACTTCACAAGTCTATTGTACAATAATACATTGCTACTTTCGCGGTGAAGCAGAAAATCTACTATTTATACAGAAAACAATTGATATTTATAGATAACAAGTGGTCCAAAAATGGTTTGCATATTTTGAAGTGGACAACTCAAATACATACTATTATTATTTCCTTTATTCAATTCTATACAAATTTATTTACATTTTTAAATATTAATTTAAAAAATATGTAAAAATCGTTTAAAAATATATAAAAATTGTAGCCCACCGATATCGGGAACAGAGTCTAAGCTACTGGCGGTCAGGGCTCCAGAGAGAGGAACCTCCTAACAATACAAGCCGTGTCCAGGAGTACCACTTTCTGAATCAAGCCCTTGATCCAGCTGCCTAACTAGAGCCTCCTCAGGTTACATACTATTATTATTATTATACATACGAACAGTGCAAGTTAAATAAAAGCTTGTAAAAAGACCAAAAAACGCAACGAAAAGACAGAAAATTGATGCCTAAACGAAGCTACGTTCAAAACTAGTAAATCATGCCGCAAAAAGGTATAAAACGTAATTATTAGAATGAAAACTCCATAGTGATTTAATTACTACGTAGAAAACAGGCCGCTCACTGATTTCACGTCAAGGTTGTATTTTATTAAAATTTCACGTACATGAAAAATAATTATTTCGTGAGAAATTTCTCGCTATTATTCTGTAATTAAGTGAAAAGGGCTATATGTGACATCAATATAGGATGTGGAAGAACCAACTTAATTTATTAAGACTAGCGGACGTCACGCGGTTTCACCCGCGTAGTTCCCGTTCCCGTGAGAGTGCGGGGATAAAATATAGCCTATTTTACTTGCTGATAATGTAGCTATCAAGTTTTTAATTTTATTCGTTACATACAAAATACAAATCTTTCCTCTATATAATACTAGCTGATGCCCGCGGCTTCGCCCGCTTGACAAATTATACACTTAAACCTTCCTTTTGAATTACTCTATCTATTAAAAAACCCGCATCAAAATCCGTTGCGTAGTTTTAAAGATTTGCATACATACGGACAGACAGACGCGATAGTGATAGTGATTAGTATAGATATATTTATGAACCCGAATGATGATATATTTTTATGATTTTATAAGGACATGCAAAATTATTATGGGATTTATGTGGTTGTACGTCTGAAAAACAACATAAAATAACATCACGCCTGTAATCCCCGAAGTGTTAGGCAGAGGTGTACCTAATAGTACAGCCTCATTTTGCCAGTTATGTTTAAGTTCCATGTTAAAGCGGGCAAGCCTATTGTTTATCACCGGGCAAAAATCCAGATGACTGCTGCTAAAAAATTCCTGATGGGAAACCTTAACAGTAATTTGCTTTACCCGGGAATCAAACCCTCATGATCAGCAGTCGCACTTGCGACGAGGACCAGCGAGGCAGACACGAGACAATGAAACAAAATATTTACCTAATATTAAATAATACAGGTTAAAGTATGAAATTACCGTTATAGACACTTCGAATTGACATAAAATCTTCATGGTGTGATTTTTTTGTGTGAAACTTTTTTCACGTGACACCTATGAGGTTCTTCTTTTAAAAAATGTGCAACATTCGATTTTCGACTTTCAATTGTTTTTTTTTTATTTAGCTTAGACGTAAAGATGGATGCTTCGAAAATCCGAGTTATTTTTGAATACGAGTTCAGACGCGGAACTAACGCGGCAGAAACGGCACGCAATATCAACGTTGCGTTTGGAGAGGAGACTGCTAATGAACGCATCGTGCGTTTTTGGTTCTTTGGTAAAAGAACGAACCACGTGGTAGACCAGGTGAATAACGCTGAATTAAAGGAGATGGTAGAAGCCGATCCGAGTCAAATTACCCAGGAATTAGCGGCATGATTTAACGTTACCCTACTTACAATATTGACTAGTTTGCATCAAATCAATAAGATTAAAAAAATATGAAAAATGGGTGACCCATGATTTGACTGATCTGCAGAAAGATTTATTCTGCAGAAAAGAGCCATCAGAGCCATTTATGAATTACGTAGACGCGATTCTCTAAGAGAACTGTTTAAGGAAATTAATATCATGACAGTACCTTGTCAATACATCTATGAAAACATCATGTACGTTAGGAAAAATCGGCATTTATTCAGTAGAAGAGGTGACAGACACCACTATAACACTAGAAATAGGGACCAACTAGTTCAGCCAGGTTTCAGGCTTGCTAAAGTGGATTCATTTTTCATGAAGTACTGTTTGAAATGTTACAATAAAATACCTCCCCACATTCTTCAACTGAACGAGACGAAATTTAAATCTTGTATAAAACGCACACTATGTAGGCAAGCATATTATAAGTTGGGGGATTACATTGATGATAAAAATGCTTGGCTAAATGCTGGTCCTGCTCCACAACCATAGGGGGGGGCAAATTTATTGATTGTTCGGGTCGGGCGTTATTTGAGTCCATCGACACGTAAAGAAGAATATGAAGAATTGATTCCCATGTTAATGTACTGTAGAAGCTGCAGAAGATTGTAAAAATATACTTGCATTATATAGATTCCAGTTCTTAGTATTATATAATTGCGTGGCACATGTGTGAGTGCTTTGTACTGTTCAGCCACCATTTGCATTTATTTATCTTTCATTGACTTGAATATGCCTTGGTGGCTGAGAGAATGTCATGCTCACTTAAATGTCTCGCTGATGGTGGCGGGTGTGTCGGGTCATTTAGTTCCCTTCAATATGGTTGAGTTGAATGGCGCCGGTACATGCGTCATGTTTGTGAACGGGCGCTGTCAGTTGGGACTGGTCGTTTCTTAGCTGCCAGGGTTCAGGGACTGGTCGTTTCTTAGCTGCCAGGGTTCAGGGACTGGTCGTTTCTTAGCTGCCAGGGTTCATTTTAATTACTTTATTTGTAAATTGTTGAAAAATCTAATAAAATAAATCTAAATCTAATCTTTTACTCTGGACGCTCTTAGTGTGCACGTCTTTCTGCATCGTTCTCACATATATGTATAATCTCAAAATTGATGATGTAACCAAGATTTTGTAACAATATTTTGATTTTAAAAGAGTGTCCATGGAGTTTCTTGCCCGTTCTTCTCCATAGAGATCTACGCTAGGGAATGGGCAACTACAGTACTTTCTCAAGTTATTATGCCTTGTGACTGGGACTGTAGCTTTGATTTCCTTTTTTGTATTTTTGACGTTCAAAAGTGCCGTAATGGTCTAATTGAAATAAATGGTTTGAGTTTTGAAGTTTGAGTTTTGAGTTTGAGAAATGCGTGTTGAAACTTGTGTTGCCTTGTTGAATCGGTACAGAATTGAAGGAATAGTGGATTGAATTGTGACATGTGACGAAAAGTGGATTGTTTACAATAACCGTAAGCGAAAAATGCAATGGCTGACCCCAGGTCAAACGCCGAAACAGTGCAGCCCTAAAGCAAAGCTTACCAATAAAAAGGTAATGGTAACGGTTTGGTGGTCTCTTAATAGTGTTATTCACTATATATTTCTCAGGTCTGGTCAGGCAATAACAGCAGATGTTTACTGTGCCGAACTTCGAACAATAATGTTAAAACTGGCAGTGAAACAGCCCCGACTCGTGAATCGATCTTCACCATTATTGCTCCATGATAACGCAAGACCTCACACTGCACGAGAAACTGTTGTAACTCTACAGGAGCTGCATATAGAAACTATGCGTCATCCTCCGTACTCGCCAGACCTTGCTCCAACGGAGTACCATTTATTTCGTGATTTGGTCAATTTTCTAAAAAACATAAACACAATTTTTTTTTTAGTTATTAAAAAATTTCTTTCCAGGATGCAGTACAAAATGCTTTCACACAGTTTGTTGAATCTAGATCCTCAGAGTTCTATCGTATAGGCATAAATGAACTTCCGTTTAGATGGCAGCAATGTATAGATAATAAGGGTAAATATTTTGATTAAATAAATATGTTATATCTTAGAAAAAAACGAGTTCCAATTTTTCAGTACAAATCGGCAATTTCATACTTTAACTCCTAACACTATGATTTAAGATAATCAAAAGAAGGCTTTGTGAATACCTGTTTCTCTGTGAGTCAAATCTAAGTCAAATCATTCTTCTGAATTCCACCGTAACTCTCAAAAACTTAACATTTATTTAAAATAACAACCTACGCAGCAACATAAAATAATAAATCAGTTTTTGCTCAACTAGAACACGTGTTCAAAATAAGATTGAACTTGCTTCAAAGACCATTAATTCAAAGTCAGAGTTCAAACAAGATGAAGACGATGTAAAGTCGAATAAGTTTTCAGAGATACTCGTATGTCTTTAGCTAAATGAAGGGCTTCTTGTCTTGTGAATATGTTAAAAGTTGACAAATTATTATAAGCGACGTGTATTCGTGGAACTTTTGTGACCCGACCTTAGAGTTCAGGTGTTTTATGTAGATTTATATAAGAAAATAGGTATTTAATTGTATTTTTTTTTCACTGGTAGAAAGCTTAATTTTTCGTGGGTGCTTTAGGCTATAAATATCATGGTTAAGGTTAAAATAATGTTATGTCAAAGTTATAATATATCATGCATATTAGCCGAACTGCCGTCACATTTTTTGCGGACAAAGTGCTAGTATTAGATAAAAATGACACTATTATTTGAAAATATAAATATTGTGTACTTATGTAGGTAGTTTTCACATTAATGTTAACTTTAAATAGAGTTTGGAAGCTGTTCTGAATTCTATTTTAGGATTTCATTAAAAATTAATAAACCTTGAGCAAGAAATAAAATACCTTGGTTTCTTAATAGGTGTAAATAATTACTACCAAGTCAAGTAGGTCAAAAGAAAGGTCTAAAAAAATTACAGTTTTTTTTCTTACCTATATTTTTTAAAGAAATCACGATATCTAAAATAAATGTATATTTCAGACTTGAATCCATCTTTATATTATTAATTATGCCCGGATTTTAACACACAACCTCACGCATAAGAGGCGAGGCCTTAACCTCTGGGTTATCACGACATCTATATATTTATAATAAAGCTCTAGTAGCAAGTTATTTAGGTTAAAACATGTCTAAATAGTACTTTTTTAATACAAAATATTGTACAGTTTTTGAAGACCGCTCTCTTCTATATTTTGTTGAAGCGTGTCTTGGCTTCTTGTAAAGACCTCAGTCTCGGGAAAGCAACTTTAAATTAGTTTTTGATCTCAACAAAACCACACAAATATTTAAATATGAGTTATTTTTTTTTTGCTAGTATTTAATTATGGATGTTAATATGTAGAGTTCGTGGCTTAATAGTAACAACCGCACAGGTCGATCTTCAAGGTTAAGCCACGCTTGCCAAGAGCAGTTTGTAGATAGGAGACCATCCAGAACATACCGAGTTTCTTCCATGCCTCGGAAAGCACGTTAAGCCGTTTGGTCCCGGCTGTCATTTGTAGATCTTTGACAGTCGTTATAGGTAGTGGCCCGAAAGTCTGACAACCAGGCTTACCAACGGGTATCGTGTTACCTATTACTAACTGGGTTGTGGAGGTCAGATAGGCAGCCGCTCCACATGAAATTCCGATATTCAGCTTCATCCGATAAGACTAGAAGCCGATCCCAATGCGGTTGGGAAAAGGTAAATAATGATGGTCCCTATTAGGTGGTGGAAATCTATATATTTCGCATAAATAATAATTAAAGACCTTAGCGTACTAGTGAAAGGCAACTAGACTAATTAGCTTAATGCCTACATATTATTTCCAGAACTCAGACCTGACCTACATGACGCGCTCAAAGCCTTATTCATGCATGTACGGGGTGTAAATGACCTCATCACGAAGCCGTTAACCAAGCATTTTGTACATCAAACTAAGTAACCTAACGCAAAAATTATTGCTGGGAAACGACTTTTTTTTTGGGGTGAATAATCATGTTTCGTGGCAGAACTCAATGTGAAAACATTGTGCTGATGGATGGATTGAATAGTACGGGGGTCGTGGAGGTGTTTAAAGTAAAAATCTGACATTAAAAATTAGTATTTGTCAAAAAGTTGGAACTTTGACCCCCAATATCTCCGTAACTAGAACGTTCCCAGGTATGGTGTAGAACAAAAAAAATATCGCAATGACGAGAAGAACAAGTGCTTTTCGGCTTCGTTACACCCTTTAAAGAAGAAAGAAGAAAAAGCATTTATTAGCCCGCACGGGACAAAACACACAAATAAAAATGGTTAAACTAACACTACAACTAATAAAAATTAGACAAAGAGAAAAAAAAATGAATTGAAAGGTCAGGGGGGGATTGGAAGGTCAGCGTTTATAAGGATTAAAAGGTCTACTTATTCAAACACGAAATATTTTCAGAGAATCATCTAACGGCTATAACGATAATAATTCCAAAATTCCTTGTGACATTTTGCATAAAGCCTTTACTACGAGTACGACGTATACGACGCGGCGACGTACTCAACTAGCGTAATGGATGTTGGAAAACATAACCCTCCTTCTGGCGCAGTCGGGTAAAAATAAGTATATAAAATAAGGAGCCAGTATTTATTTTGTGGGTAATTTTTTTTTCTAATATTTCGTGTATGATTAGATACACCTTATATTTACGGGTATGCCTGTTTATACTGTACTTATTTTATGAATTGCAGTTTCTAATAACGTGCTCCATGGTCATTTTAATTCAACATTAACTGTCAAAGGTAGTAATGCTCTTAGCGAAAGAGATCGTTCTGGAACACTACAGAGTAAGCATAAATGGTTTTGGATAATGTAAAACAGTTATTTTAAAGGTTTCTGCGAACAGATTGTGTTATAATCATGTAAAGTGACTTACGCACATTTTCAATAACTTACTAGGCGGTTTCGGTAGGTTGCTTGCTATCTCTGTCTGTTTGACATTTTGCTTATCTCTCTCTGTCTGTTTGACCGGTTAGAAACACAGTCACAGACAGGTAGGTGACTCGGATAGGATATTCTTTGTTTATAGAAACATCGATAGCTACGGAAAAGGCATATTAACCAACAGTTACACGTAAATAAGTTATAGAAAACGACCGTTACAGAATTGCAATTGTTATAAAATTGTGTACCCTGTTATGCTGTTTAAAGGCGCAGTGGGCGCGCTGTAATGGTTTACAAGAATCCTTCTTACATGCATGCTAATACTTTAAGTGCTATTTATAAGTGGATCTTTATAAAAAAACCTTCACACCACCACCAAACTACCGAATCTGCCATCGTGAGACTAGTTCTATCACTTCGTGCCCTACCACCGACCAATGCCCACATCGAGTGAACTTTGATTAGGTTATTATATTAACCGTCATCAAACACCATTAAAATCGTCAAAAACGATAGCTGGGAGGTCAGCAGGTCGCAGATTAAGGTACTAACGCTGCTTAGATTTTTACTGCTGTTTGCATAGAACTATTGTGTCGTCTTAACGTAATCGTAAGACCTTTTAAGCGGTCTCCCAGTGTAGCAGGAAGCCATCAAAACTGTTTTGGCTGATGCACATGCTACACTTTATGGTTCATCCTCAACATGAAATCGAAACATGTCACCCCATATCTAACATGAACGCCGCTTAAACAGTGAATCAGCATAATATTTTAATTTATGATAATTAGAAAACGGTTGTAATCCACACTGACAATTGTGGTGAATAATATTATGGTTTGATTCGAATTTAATTGTGGACGATATTGTACTTAAAGTGTTATTGAAATCAATACACTCAGCTCGATTATAATCACATTACCTATTGTTATGACATGTGCGGTGTAGTGTACCTGTTTGTGCCTTACGCGTGGGGACTTACGAGTAATTTATTTTGTGGATAGTAACATAAACTGATGACTGTTTTTTATTTTATGAGCACAAGCGCACGGTGCGCACGGTGTTTACGAAACGTAATAAAAAGAGTCTTAACGAAGCCGAAAGGTACTTGTTCTTCCCGTCATTGTGATCAGTTTTTTGTACTAGACTAAACCAGGGAACCTTCTAGTTACGGAGATATTGGGGGTCAAAGTTCCAACTTTTTGACAAGTTTTTTTTAAATATGTATGGTCTATGGTGGCATGTACGGTATAGAGCAAAAAAATGATCGCAATGACGGGGAGAACAAGTGCCTTTCGGCTTCGTTAAGAGGTGTTTTACACCTTTATGTTTTTAATGTAAGATTTTTACTTTTAACACCTTCACGACCCCCGTACTATTCAATCCATCCATCAGCACAATGTTAGTGCGTCACATTGAGTCGTGCCGAAACATGTGTTTTTTTCACCCCAAAAAAAAATAGCATTTCCCAGCAAAAAAAATTGCGCAGGGTTTGACGTACAGAATGCTTGGTTGACGGCTTCGTGAAGAGTCTGTAAACACCCTTTATTTTCATAGTTTTGAGAATTTATTCTTATCAATGGATGATAATGAACTATCATTATCATCCATTATTTATTTTATTTTATATTTTCCAGTATTTTAGTTAAATTGTCTGCAACAGGCACTAGCCTGTTGCAAACAATTTAACTAAAATACTTAAGGCTAATTGTATTTTCGATTAAAAAGTCGACGTATTTACGTAACGTTTACACTGCGGGCTCGTGCTATAGGGCCTTTGAATTAAACATGCTCAGATCATGATTTGCCTTAGACATTATACTCGTCTATGTCTTGTACTTGAAATTTGAGGCGTAATAACAAATAACATCATAAAATATAAAAAAATATAAAAACACCCGCTCCTGTTCAGTAACTTAACTGAAAAGAAAAAATGTCACAATCAACCCCCGAGCTTTAGTCTCTATTCTGTCATTGTTACTAATAATGCCATTATTTTGTTTCTTCGAGTTTTTAAGGCACTAGGATCTTACTGCGAAAAGCAAAGTTTTTTTGAAGGTCGCGACGGCCCAAAAGTTAAGGCATCTCCTCTCATGCATGAGGTTGTGGGTTAACATTAGGGCCAGACAGGCATTTTACTTTATGTTCGTGTTACGTCCACCACCTCGCACTGGGCCCGCTTGATATCCACCAAGGTCCCTTCCTCTCGTAGAGAGGAGGCTGGTATCCCAGTAATGGGAATGTTACAGGCTGTTTAAAGATAAAGATAATTTTATTTGTCAAAACATGCGTATACATGCAAAATAAGCGGAGATATAATTTTGGGAAGAAACCGTCCGGTTCAGCTATAATTGTGACGAGCCGACCCGAAGATGATTAAGCGATGGTTATGGAGTAGAATAGGCGTGATGTACGTGTATATCAAATTTGAATATGCTGCACCGAAAAATAAAACTTTCGAAAAATAAAAATGTGTGACGAATATGCTTATTGTAGAAAGTTAAAGAAGAAGTACCAGCTCGCAATATGCACCGAACTACTTCGTAACTTTGCTTAGAAGAAAAGTTGCATGAAGAACTCATCTGTAACATTTACAATATTCACTTTGTGATGTCGACTATAAATTTGAACTAATAAAACACTACGTCCCAAGGGACTCGTGCACTGCAACGGAGGAATAATTTATTATTCAGAGGAAAGGTAGCAGTATGCATCTGTTCTAATTACATTCATATTTTGAGCAAGTTCTAATCAAATCTGGAATTTAAATAACTACCCAAACGACTGTTTGAATTTGCTAAAAAGGAAGCTATAACTTCTGTGTTTGTCAGATATTCCCGCGATTAAAGGCTGGCTGTACTGGCTTGTTGCTTTCTTCTGCTAGACAGTGGTTATTATAATGAAGGAGCAAGCGTAAAAGTGGTTTCAGAGTAGCGTATTTTGTAGCGCGTATAAGCTTGTACCGGCTTACTCTCGTAGGTGCGGGCCACATTACCTACGCATTTCAAAAAATCGAATACGCGTACCAGCACCTATTCCGGTGTGTTCGCTAGAATAAAATGACAGTTGTAAGCAAAAGTGACTATTTATCTTGCTACATATTCTTGTACGAATTTAAACGCCCGTCAACACTCGTACGAGTTCTACGTGAGGCAAAAAGCGCACATATACGCGCTTACACGCGCGTCCAAACACGATCATACATTTCAGCTTTTAAATCCAGCTTTCCTTCAACATCAGTCAGAGATATTTTTATCAGATCAAAATCATCTTTAACGTCAGGTCCTTAAGGATACTTAGATTATTTTACCGTGTCGCTTAAATCGCTGTAAGCTCTTCATCTACTACGTGATGTATAAAATCGATTACACGTGTCGTGTTACATCCCATTCGATTAAATAAATATATGTACGACACGGTACAACGTTGTAAAAAACCTTCAGTGAAAAATGTACTACAACTTGGTATACGTAATGATTATTTCAATATGTTCAGCTGTTAACGAAATGATGACTATGAATATTTTTGCTGCACGGAGCTTTTCAGTATGGTAATACTTGTATGCAATCACTCACAGTTTTTTAGTCGAGCAAAGGTACGAGTGCTTTTGAATTTGTTATTTGCCTTAATACAGCAGTATCGTTACTGACTGTCAAGAATCATAGAGTAAAGATTCTCGAACTTTATAAAATGAAAGATAAATGTAAAAAAAAAAACGTTTTTATTATATTATTTTATTAAATATAGAAAAAAAAACATGGGAGTGACTACCGGAATGAAAATATAAATCTGGAAAAAAAAAATAGGATTCTATGTAGTAATGGTCTATATCATTTTTTTCATATAGTTTAGTTACCTGTCTGTTGTCAAAATTGGTATGCCTTTGACATGCCGTCGAGAAAATATCTTTCAGGTGTTATGGTTTGGTTGGTTTCCTCACGATGTTTTCCTTCAAGCAAGTGATATGAAGTGATTTCTTCACTTAAATCAATAAAATACACTATTATCAACCCAAGAAAAGTATTTAAAGTTAAGATCAAATACTGCTTGTCGGCCAAAAATAATATTAAACTCCTGCAACTTTCTATGACAGTTCAAACGTCCGTGACTGTCGCGGCCATGATGTGACGTCATTTACCTCAATCTGCCTTGTTTACATCTAATTTATTGGTCTTTATAAAGTAATTTTACTAATTGTATGTGCTGTAATCGAGCAAAAATTGCGATTACGATATTATAATAAAATCTTAATGAAACTTTACCAACTTTTCAATTGAAAGTGTTTTTTTGACACGTAGACTTTGACGTCACTACCGGCGTCATCGAGAACTACGCGTTTGGAAAGTGCGTTCCGTTTCACCAAAAACATGTTACATAAAACAATAAATTGGAAAATAAGTGATGTTTTAGAAACTTAAACAAGTGTACCACAATGTTTTTATGCGCCAATAAAAGGCATTTTAAATAACAGTAAGTAAGTAAGTAAGTACCGTAATCATTTATTCGTAAACATAGGTAATAATTACAAAAAGATCTTAAAAAATAGGCATGACGACAGTATCAAAAAATTGCAAATCTATTCAGTCCGCCAGTTAGAGTATTGGAAATTATTGGACACGTATTTTTTGTTTTAGTAAATCAATGAATATTGACAAAGATAGAACCCATCAAAACTCGGGAGTGGGGGCTCGTGACGTCAGAACTAGCTAAAAATTATACCTAGGCGTGACGTATTGAGAATTTTAAAAGCGTCAAATCTTCGTCAATTGTGGTTTACGTAACAATTGAAAAAACACGTGTCAAATATTTTTTGATAATCTAAGTGGACTAATTCGTTGTTTTGTCGTCTCGCCTATTAAAAAGTTTTGTATTTCTTGCATATTCCCTATAATACAAATTTTATGAAATAAAAACTCTGTTCATAAAGTCGACTTGTTCATTCCAAATTATCACAATTCACAGTTTCACTGCACAGTGTACACTCAACACGTCTTAACGCTACGATAGCCAAGCACGAACTAACTACCGACTGCCGGTCTGTCCCCGGACGGTTTCATTGCCCCACTCTTACCCCCTCACCATAATGATACTCGGGTTCGTGATTGGCTACAAAAGTGAATTATGTTACAACGCAAAATCACGACACTATACGCACATGAATCCGAAAAATCAGAGGTGCGTGTATTGGGTTCGAACTTGAGACCTATGACTTGGCAATGCGATGGTCACACCACTAATGCTTTCACAGCTTTACTCACTAATCACAAAACTCAAAACCATCAACCTCGCCCTCATTTACACTACGACAAACAGTTCGTTAAACGCCAACCCCGTGTGTAGCACCTGTTACAATTTCACTGAATATTTACTATAAAGCAGACCGTGGCTTGTTTTCATTACCTTGATTGCATCAGGCCAGTCTCGCACTGAATAGAAGTAGGTGCTTACTTCAGCAGCTAAGTTAAAATGAATATTTGTTTTTTGCGGAAATCTTAACAGTGTACCTTAATTATTAGTAGCTTATTTTAACGTTTTTGCTTTTAGTTTTTAGTTGGTTGTTGGTGAATTTTCGAGTGAATGGATGGAGAGTGCACTCAGCTTTTTTGTTGGTCTATGTTTTTTGTTTTTAAGATCTTTATAATATAAAAGTTCTTGAATTGACTGTAGTTGGAGAAAAAATATAATAAGAAATAATACCTATTTTATTTTAACAAATATTAATGATAGAAACCCAAGTCGAATGAAATTAAAGTTGTGCAATTTTTTAAATCAATAGATTATATTGACTTGTTTAAAGCTACTTTACATTATTTCGAAAACAAGATCGCAACTTAACCGAAGCAATTGACGCGCGAACACGTGATCTTTCTTTGCTTATATAATACGAGTATTTTAATTTGTTTATCAAACCCGAACGCGTGATCGAACTGAAAGGAACCTCCCGGTATTCTGAACAAATACGACGATCGTGTTTTCGGTCGACTGATCAGTTTGGTTAGGACGTCATTTATGGTCGCATAGTACGCATTAATTAGTCATTATCATTATCCAATCTGTCTTCATCATCTCTCTTTGTTTGTGTCAAGCTCCACGTTTTGGATTCAGGATGTACCCGTGACGAATGTCGTCTGCCCATCTTGCCACCAGACGACCAAAACTAAATAATCAGCGGTGCCCTAGCTGAATGACGAACGAGGCTCTGACGAAATACTCGCCAAGACAAGCGTGTCTTGGAGTTTAAGAGTTTAGCCTTGCAACGCCACACTGACCAGCGGCTCAGTATGGCGTTGAAAGGCTAAACTCCTCTTTAAGAATATTGTCAGTAAACCACGTACCTTAAAATTGGTCACAGTTTTCTATAACTATCGATAAACCCTTTTTTTTTCGGATGGGTAGTCTTCAAATGACAGGGTCCCGCTCTGGGCGGAGCAGAAGGGACTGTCAGACTTTTACTGACTAAAACCTACCCATGTTCCTTCATTGCCCTTTGTGTTCCAGGGCCGCGGTATATCTTCCGAACAGTCCCGCAGCCCCGACAGGCAACGGCCCGTGCTCCCTTCTTTTTGCTGACGTCTCTTTGAGGCGCGCATGGTACACGCACGCACCGTCGACACAGCCTGGCGTCATAAGACGGATGGACGGCGAGCTAGCCCATAGCTCACCGTCCACAGGCCCGTGCCTACGGTGGAAAAAGGCCACCACGTGGCCCCTGACGCCCGGTGCGTCTCCCACGGCGGCGATGACCTATTGTTTTACTACAAGTTACCCATTAAAACTACACCTAAAATAGACATTATTCAAAAAGGTTCAATAATATTGGCCGCTAACGATGTAGAGTCTAGACATTTAAATATTTCATAGGCTTTATCAAATAGAACATTACGCACTAGGCCTATGATCCTGAATAAATTATGCCTTAAAACTAGGCACTTGAGTCGTTGTAGGTACTTCATAATTATCATTTTAAGTTCTAGAATTCCGTTGGTTAAAGTAGCAATCTATTAAACAGAAAATTATTCTATCTAGATTTTACATTATAGACTTAAATGGTTTGTAATTTTCTTAACTGAGATACAATTATTCTTTATCTATGTTAAGTGTTTAAATTGTTGGTTTATATGAAGAAATATAACATTACCACTGGGTAATGATAAATTTCTTCTACTAACTGGGTTGTGGAGGTCAGATAGGCAGTCGCTCCATGTAAAATACTGGTATTTAGCTACACTGGAAGCTGACCCTAACATAAGTAGTTGGGAAAAGGCTAGACAGATGATGATGATGATGATACGAAGAAATACGATCATGGAGAATGGGATCCAAAAGAGTCATGCATAACATCGCCTGTAATTGCCGAAGGGTTAAACAGAGATGTACTCTAATAGTACAACCTCATTTCGCCAGTTATGTTTAAGTACCATGTAATACGGGGCAATTCTATTGCTATCAACAGAATACAAATCCAGACTCCATTGCTGCAATTTGCGTGACCCGGGAATCGAACCCAGGACCTTATGCTCAACAGTTGTGATTGTGACCACTAGACCAACGAAGCAGTCAGGAGTCAGCACTCTTAAATAATTTACTAAACGACTCACAACTACTCCTAAAATATTAAACACACACGCATTCACACATACACACACACTCACATTCACTCTCACACGACATTAGACACAATTCTTTTTATTATTTTTTATTAATGTAATATCATTTTATTTTTATAAAAAGGTATTTCTCATTTACCTACTTACCTCGCATATATCACATCAACAAATTATATGATTCTGTTTTAATTTTAAGTAAACGCAACTCCGGCCCCCATTATAATGGACAGAGGTCCCCAAACTAGGCTGCGCCTGTATACAGGCGCAGCCTAGTTTGGGGACCTCTGTTTTCTAAATATTAATGTTAAAATTTTACTCGTTACGATTTTGTCATAGTGCTAAGTTAGTTTAAGAAAATGATTGTAACAATGATTTAATAAATTTATTCTTATTCTTATTCTTATTC
Organism: Xestia sexstrigata; assembly: GCA_941918905.2. Lineage (NCBI taxonomy): Eukaryota > Metazoa > Arthropoda > Insecta > Lepidoptera > Noctuidae > Xestia > Xestia sexstrigata. The sequence continues at coordinate 20,285,797 of OW799209.2, forward strand.
TTATTATAACCCATTGAGTTCATCACTATGAAGTCCGAACCAAGCAAAAAAGTATTCCAGTATCCTAGAAATTAGATCAAAATTAAAATAAGACACAGCTTCAGTGCGCCCAAAAATCTTCAATCCTTTTACGAGACTTTCACATTATTGCTAGCGTTACTTTAACTTTAATATTTCGTAATTTTATTAAAGTTTTAATAATCTACCTAATCTGATGTTATCTAAAGGTAGTGAGATTATTATGTTTCTTCAATAAGTAATCAATAAGTTTAAGTACTACACTACTACTACTACAACAGCCTATAACGTCCACTGCTGGACATAAGCCTCTCCCATGATGGGAGGAACTTGCCGTAATCTCCACGCTTGGCAGGCGGATTGGAGATCGCAGTGATGAAAGACTAACAGAAAACGCTGCTGCCCATTCTCTGGTCTACGGAGGCGCAAGGTGTTCTGCCTCAGACATCAGTCGCCTTATACGACACCAGTGAGTGTAATGGGTTGGTTCTATTCTACTCTGCCGGATGCCACACGGCTACAAGTTAAAGGCGGTTACAAGTTTAAGTAAGTGTAGGTAATGCTTTGGTAACACAACTGTTTTACTCGGATCACAGAGATTATTTAGTCTTATTACAAAGAGCCTTAGGTAAGGTACCAACTAACCTTTACTTGGAGCAAGAAATTTTTGACTAGATTTTGTGATTAGATGAAGTTGACTTACTCTATCTTCTTCAGACTTAATGTAACGATTACCGTAGACAGCATAAAATATTAGATTACTTTAGATGAAAACATAAAATTAAATACGAAGAAAAACAGAAGTCAGCTTTGAAATCTACGCAATTTGTTTGAGTCAAATTAAAGTATTTATGCTAGCAAATATTTCATACTGAAACTTTGTCTAATATGAAATAGGAATTTTGAATTCAAATATTGGAAATGTTAATATCTATTGAAACTAGTTTAATTAGTAAAGTACAATAATGTGTATGTTTAGTTATATATCGGTGCTGTCTGGCTATTCGATATCAACTGAACCAAACAATGCTTCATAAAATTGGCTCCATTGTTTCCAAAACTATTTGGGTGGGTGCGACCGTTATTAATATTAGGTACATACGTGTAAGTAAATTCGTACATAATTATTTAAAATATTTGTATATTTTTCGTTGGTCAGCTGATCGCAAGCGCGACTGCTGAGCATGGTCTTGGGTTCGATTCCTTCGATTGTTCGGATAGTGACATTGGGTTTTTCGATCAGAAATTTCTCAGTAGCAGCCACGGAATCTGAATTCATGTCAGGTTGATCAAAATCAAAGCATTTATTTCAAATAAGCCTGTTACAGAAACTTTTGAATTGTCGAAACAAATGATGGTAATAGGATCCTCCCCTATAACATGGGACTTAAACAGAACTGGCGAATTGTGGGTGTACTGTTAGGGACACCTCTGCCTAAAAAGGCGTGTTGTTATGTTATTTTATTATCGCCTCAACTGAAACAAAAACTTTCAAACTATACATACTCGTAAATTATGTTCGGCTGCAGGAGGATGTAAAATGAAACCGATATAATTTGCTTGAAGCTATTTAATTATTAAAAAAAATATTACAATTATATCGGTAAAACTAGGATGCGTGACAATTGTTCGATGTAAGAATCAAGACTGGTCCACGCTATCGAAAATGTTGAGAAGGCCAACGGTGCCGGCGACAACGGGCGCTTTGTTTTAATCATGGTCTTCAGATTTCAAGGTGACGCAAGTACTACATAACTTATTAAAAAAAAATAACACGGCTCTATTAAATTGTATCGCAACAAAGTTTATAATCATAACAGAATATGAACTGGGAGGAAAATATTTCTAGAATTTTGATTAGGCAACGTGCCAAGAGCATGCTTGTAAATGTTTTCAGCGTTAGAATATATTTTCTTGCTGTTTCAGTGCCTACGGTGAAGGAACACACATTTTATAGTAAATATTTTAAGCTCCAACACTTGTTTATAATCCAATCATGTTTTTATTTACATACGAGTACATGCGAGTATGTACAAAAAAAATATGCTATTGATGTAGTTATTGCAATCGTATTGGGGTAAATATATTAAATAAATATCGGTGGACATTACACACAGCGCCATCTAGTGCTACAATAAGAAACGAGGCTTGTGTCGTGGACACCAGATAGTTGATATACTACATAGATACTGTTTGTTTGTAAATACACACTTATTATGCATATAAACATCCATGACTCGGAAACAAATGTCCATGTTCATCACGCAAACATTTGCTCCTACCGGGATTTGAACCCCCGTGACCCTAAGAACGTAAGGCAGCCTCACTTTCGCTGCGCCATTCGGGTCGTCGAAAAAAATGTAGGTACAAAGCAGATAAATTGAAGTGGGTACCGATATTTTTATAATTATAATTATCTTCAGATATTTTTTTGTAAAATACGAGTAATAGCAGCCGCTTGGGCTGGTCTTCAGGTTTAGCCGCGCTTGCCTGGGTTGGTCCGTGTATGACTACCCAATACATACCGAGTGTCCTCCATGCACGTTAAGCCGTTGGTCCCGGCTGTCAATTGTAGAATTTGAACAGTCGTTACAGGTAATCAGTGGCCCGAAAGTCTGACAACCAGTCTTACTAAGGGGTATCGTTTTACCAGTACTAATTGGGTTGTGTTGTCAAATAGGCAGTCGCTCCATCTAAAATACTGGTTCAGCTGCATCCGGTTAGACAGATGATTCGGATTGTTGCGATCGGCATACTCCGTTCGTCATCTACGACAGTGCCGGCGACAACGGCCGCTTTGTATTAATCATGGTCTTCAGAAACTTTTGATTGCTAATTACTAACGAATAAATTCGGTTGCAATAATGATGCTAACGAGTAACGCAAGTCTCTACATCTAAGATGCATTTCTCGCAAGCATCGTTATTGCAACCAAATTAATTTGTAAATAATTAGCAATGAAAAGTTAGCGATTTTGTCGTTATCTCTGTCTAGACTGCCGACCCAGGTCCACTTAGCACAATTCGAGTTAAGATAAGCAGCTTTTTCCCGAATCTACATTATTCGATTTTACCCCCCAACTATACTGAATCAGTCCACCCAAACATTAGTAGAGCGATGCCTGATTTCTAATTATATTTAATGCAGATGCATCCAGATATCATACACACTTTTTCTTATACCTTGTTACCTGCAGAAAAGAATATAAAATCAAAACACATTTGCAGCAAAAACTCTCAACACCGCTATGTAAACTGGAATCAGGAGCAGAAAATCACAATTTAAACTAAACTAGTCAATAATATAAAGCTAGCACATGCAAGTTTCTAAATTCTAACTTTATTTTTGCTCCGTTCTCAAGCTTAGATACTGCGCAAATTTTTCAGCAGCTCCCCGTGAGAAAACGTAAAATCTGAAACTTTCAGAGCGATAACCACCCAGACTTGTAGTTAAGTTTCGAATAACTAACTTAATAAAAGTACCGAGATAGGTTCTAGTTGGTCCCGTATAAAATTTAATGAAATCGCTGAACCATACTGTTAGAGCCGGATTTGGAATATAAAATCCGATATTGTCGGCTTGACTTTATATATAATTCGGGGATTAATGAAAGAAGTATTTGATTTTCAAGCTTGCTGGCGGTGAATGTTTGCGTCTTTGAATATTGCATTTTGTGTTTGTGTTCAGAAAAGGGAAGATTGTGGGTAGGTTTGCAAGGGAATTTTAATTTTAATCATACTATTATTATAAATGCGAAAGTTTGTGAGGATAACTGATGTTTTTTACTCTTTCACTCAAAAACTTCTCAACAGATTTGGATGAAATTATGCACATAAATAGCTTATAACCTGGATGAATACTAATGATACTATTTGTATCCCGGTAATTGATTTGCTTTGTCTGGTAACTGTGTTTGGTAGCAACACGCGGACAAAGCTGCGGGCATCAGCTAGCCTTATTTGTGTAAAGAAAGAAAGAAAGAAAAAGCATTTCTTAGCCCGCACAGGACAAAAAACACAAATTTAAATGGTAAAATTAACAGTACTTGCGGTGTAGCGGTGTAGGGGTTAATAGAGGACACTTGCTCTCCAAATTTCGACTATCAGTCTGTTACTAACAGTGTCGAAGTAAAGTGGCAGTGACATACGGACGGACAGTGCGAATCTATAAGGGTTCCGTTTCTTTGGCAACGGAACCCTAGAAAAGGTCCAACAAATGCTTCACAGAGCTAACGAACTCCATCATAAACGGTATAATCAAACTAAGTTACGACCGCACCACAGGTCCACAGCGCGTTTAGAAAAAATGTGACACAATCACATTAGTAGGTCTACGGATCCGCAATGCAGTAAATACTGTAGAGTACTGTAGGGTCGTCAATTATGTAGCTAACATTGTTGACAATTTGCTGTTGTAGTTTATGAAACATTGTGCAAAATCCATGTTTGGTGTGTGTATCACAAACTATTGTTGGAATAACAACCCAAAATGTGAGTGTACAGATTGTAGGAGAATTTCCCAGTCCCCGATGGACCCTTTTTTTCTTTTTTTTTTTTACGGATGGGAAATCATCAAATGACTTCTCCCGCTCTAGGCAGAGCAGGAGGGAGTGTCAGACTTTTACTGACTAAAACCCATCCATTTTCCTTCATCGCCCTTTGTGTTTCGGGGTCACGGTATCTCTTTCGAACAGTCCCGCATCCCCGGCAGGCATCGGTCCTTGCGGACCTCTTCCTTTTTGCTGACTCTCTTTGAGGCGCGCGTGGAACACAAACGCGCCGTCGACACAGCCTGTTGTCATGAGACGGACGGACGGCGAGCTAGCCCATAGCCCACTGTCCACAGGCCACCCTGATGGACCCTCATGGTAGTAGCAGGAATAGTGAGGTTTTAGTCGATAGGAGACCGATATGACCGATGTGCCTCGTTTAAATCCGTTCAGTAGTTTTTTTCGTGAAAGAATAACAATCATCTATACGCACAAACTTTTGCATTTCTAATAGTAGTAAGTAAACAAAAAGAAAGTCTGACAACCAGTCTTACCAAGGGGTATCATATTACCCAGTACCACTAGGTTGTGGAGGTCAGATAGGCAGTCGCTTCATGTAATACACTGGTATTTAGCTGGATCCGGTTAGACTGGAAGCCGACCCAAACATAGTTGGGAAAAGGCTAGACAGATGATGATGATTATTTAGTATAAAGTAAGATTAGATTTTCGCAGACTTTAACTAATTGCAAAAAAAAATATCTCCAACGTTAAATTCGAAATTAATTGAAACGATGCCGGGTAACTAAATCAATTCGCCCCATCGATTAACAAGTAAGTGTGTTACGGCCACGCTTCTTCAAATGATCGGAGCGGCGGTAATTAATTAAGAGTCTCGGAGATACCTACTATGTTGATTGCTTGACATTCGATGGAATGATCCTAGTATGATTTCAAAATCTGAAAGCATCCCTCAAACGCTTAGCAAAATAATAACAAAATTGTTTTATCAAAGAGGATTCTTGGATTTGGGGAACATTCATCATCATCATCATCATCAGCCTATTAATGTTCCCACTGCTGGGACACAGGCCTCCTCTCTATGAGAGGGAATGGGGAACATTAATGATAGCATAATAAAATTATTATAAATAATGAACCATAAAACCATACAAATAAATGAAAAGTTAGACGTAATAACGAGGAAAAAAATCATCGGTTCAAGGAATTCCGGCCCCGACAATGTTTGTTTCATTTTTCTTCAAATCGTCTAGACATTATAATCATCTTTAACATTTTTATGGTCGAATATGTCCTGTTTAAAAAAAAATTTATTCAAAATAAATTATCCAATTGTTGTCGTGTGTTTTTGTCATTGCCATTGTGTAAATTATAATTGTAAATTGTTATTGTAGTAATTGTTTTGTTAAGTATTTTGTGTGTACATAAATAAATAAATTGTTAAACTTTTTAATATTAATGATTTCTTGGTAACAAAATTTAGTTCTACAAATAACATTGCCAGTGCATTAATATCTTTGCCAGAAATCAACCGTGGTACTGCTTTCTTCCACGCAACACAAGTAGGTACAAGTACCTAGGTATTATCCCCTCAATGCCAACAGTTGGAGACTGACACGACACGTCCCGATAAACTTAAGTTTCCATGAATTAATTCTACATACGTTTGATATATTCAAAATTACATGTGGGTGGGTGTACAACTTCGTCTTATCGTGTTACCAAAATTCCGAACATATTCGACAGAGGCCATACACTCCTCTCTTTTACATTCCATGAAATAGAGCGAGACAAGTATATAACAATTTTACTTAGCAAATACAGGGGCAAGTATGTATTAGCGAACGTTTTCAGATTCGACAGAATGTTCAACCTCTCTTTTACACAGTATCGAATGAAGTGCGACAACTATAGTTCGAGTTGAAATTGTCCGTAACAAATACAGGGGTAATAGCTACGGCTTCATAGTTGGTTCTGTAAACTCTTTGGCGACATATTTGGTTCTGGATAAAGTTTTCGTGTTATACGTAAATTCAAATGGAATTTTGCAGCTGATATGAATTTGATAGAATGGAATAAATTGAATTTTAGTTATATACTTTTACTTGTGAAATGGCTGCTGCAAACATTTGATTGGTTTCGTTTCTTTGCAGTCAGGTGCAGTTTCTTATTCATTTTATCGACATGAACGGTAACTAATTTGGTTTTAACCTTCACATATTTAAATTCGCAATTTTGTTTTTTTTTTTTGCGATATTGAACTCTAGGAGCTGACCACCTAAGTACACGTACATAACCCTACACTCTATTATGAAAACAGAAAATAAAAAAAATACTATTAAGCCTAATATTTGCAAAACCACTAAAAACTTACACACTTAGTCATCATTCATCATCATTTCAGCCGAAAGACGTCCACTGCTGGACATGGGCCTCCCCTAAAGGAGGGTTTTTGCCATAATCGCCACGCTTGGCAGGCGGGTTGGCGATCGCTGTTCGGTTGTTACAAAAGCACAGAGAACGCTGCTGCCCATTCTCTTGTAAGTCCCTTAGTCGCCTCTTACGACACCCACGGGAAGATATGGGATGGTGCTATTCTTTACGTCCGACACCATACAGAACACACTCAATATAACAGCTAATTTAAAAAACTCGGTCTCTCCGAGCTTACCCGAGGCTATCCGATGTTACCCGATCTTTATTGGTATCACGTAATAACAAGATATGTTTTGCCAGCTCTAGCATAACATCGTCGCCAGGTGATCCCACTACTTTATGCGTAAGAAAACTTTCCTTTTTCAATTTACATTTTTCGATTATTTCCCTACGTTCAGTATTCCGTGCATGTTTTTTCTTTGTGTTCTAATTTTGTTAGAAAAGAGATTTCATTACGATTGGGTTCGGATAAGGGGTGGCTGTATTGTTTCGTATTGCTAGTTTTGTGTTAATAATGTATTGTATTGTACGAATGTAAGAACTGTTACTTACTACGTCCAATTAAGTTGTCGGTTGATTTTATTTTATCAAAAAGATCTGCTATGCAACATTACAATATTTAATACGATGCTAAAAAAAAAAAAATACAAATAAACTAGCTTAGAAATTAGCCGCAGCATTAGTATTTAAGTGAGCATTTCAGAAACAAGATAAGATTGGGCACACACAATTGCGGACACGGCTCCAGGGTATAGTATCTGCTAGTGTCCAGTAACCGCTAGCTACCAGTTTGACCAAATAGAATAATTCATAACACATAACATAACATTATGCCCGTAATCCCCTAAAGTTTAGGCAGAGGTGTACTTAATAGTACCTACACCCGCATTTCATCAGTTATGTTTGTGACTGATGTTTGCGACCATTAGACCAACAAGAATAATTCACGTAGATAATATATATATTTTCCCAAACAAACGTAGTTTACGTTACTTCTTAAAAATTACATAAATATCATACCTGACTCATATTTTAATCTGCATACTCGTAATATCATATTTTGTTTATTATCCGTTGTGAAACCACTCGTAACAAAACACGCGTAATCAAACATGAACGTACCTAAAACAACGCTGCGTATAATTTAGGAGCCATCTATGTTTGCGAGCACTTTATCTATAGCGTGTTTGATCATGGAGTAGACAATCAAACAGAGACACTTTTATTTTGTTTTTTGTGTTGCTGGAAAGTGGCACAGCGTATTTTAAGTGTTGTTCATTTTTAAGTTGTGTCGCAATCCACAAAATGTTCCACATCCTATCCCCCTGGGTTGCAAAACACGTAATCAAAGTTACCTTAGCACTGCCGAACCGATGACACCGTGGAACTGGTGAATTTTTGGGCTCAGGGTCTCTGCATCGCTCTTCGAATTTGAACTCTCTTATTAATGAAATTAGTGTTTGGAAAAGTGGCTGCCGACAGCTCGTGGTACGACAAAATTTTCCTCTAAAGCTTTGTCTCTGTCCAATTGTCTACTCATGTTACTGTGCTTCGTGTTAGTGTATCCGATATTTTGCTGTAGTTAGTTAGGAAGCTACATAAACTAACAGTGTAACTAGATGCGGGAAATTGAACAGAATAATTAAACTTTCTTGAAGATGTGGGTAATACAAGCATTTCTTCGGACACATTATAATGACTACCTTGGTTTTTTTCCGAGAAAAGCTATAAATTTAGTAAAAATGCATTTAGCCTAGATGGTCGTGTTTTACTGCTAAGCATGAGGTCTTAAATTTGATTCCCAGGTTGGGCAGCTGATGGCAAAAGCCTAGCCACAACTGAGTGAACTACATGAATGTACTCTAAGGTACACTTTTGTCTAATTCGGGGATTACAGGCATGATAGTGATGTTTAAAAATTCTTACACTTCTAAACGGTTTAAAATTTAATAAAAATTTAATAGGATTTCTCAGTTATCTCACTCCTCATAATATGCATATCTAGCAATGTGCTTGCTTGTCAACCAACAAATTTAAAGTCGACTTCTGTTTCTAAATAAAACATAACATTATTTTTAAAGTGGCTGTCTCTTGGTCTACAAGATTAATTTTAATAAAGTTTATCATTTTCGTGTTGATGAAGGTTACTCGTGGGTAAGTTGACACGCAATGTCATGAAAGTTTACTTATTTCAATTTGAACGAAACATAATAAAAATGAAGTAAACACAGCCATTTTGTTTAAGTTTTTTAAAACTGAAAGATTACATTTTAATTGTTGAATTAGAAAATAACCACGCAACAAACTACATGCCTTAATGCTAAAAATAAAAGTCAATTTTCTTCCATTATGTTAGCATAAGCATTATTTAATGATAAAATAATTAATTTCGAGGTAAAAATATTGTGCAGTCAGCAAGTGGGTGGCTTACTGTCAAAGGTGGTCCGACGCCCGGATTTATTAATCATATCGGGAACCGATCACATTTCCGAATTTTGTTTGCTCGAATTTCATTTTACCAAAAACTATTGACCAACTCCTTTTTTGCCATATAGGTACATTATTTGACATATATTTAGTTCATCGAAGTATCATATTGTGTCATAGGTATTATTGTACCAAACTACGTTTCGCCGATTTACAAAATGCCTTTTTTGTACTGGCCGAAGCTTTATGAAAAAAAAAAAATTAACAATAACTAAATTTAAACCGTAAATTTAACAATAACTAACATTTCCTTAGAAACTTATTAGGTTAAGGTAGAATAGAATAGAATAGAATAGAATACTCTTTATTATGTACACCATTAAAATTACAGATACAAAATAAAGTAAAACATATAAGGGGTGACACAATGGGCGGTCTTATCTCTAAAAGCGATCTTTTAAAGACAACCTTTGGATGGATTTAAGGGGGAAAGGTGAGACAATACTGCAGGTAGCCTGTGGTGTACCATTTATATATATACAATAAATACATACATACATAAAACATATTACACTTATATAAATATTTTCATTTTTTCTATTATCGAGAAATGAGTGCGAAGAACTAAATTAAAATACCTAATAAAAAAGCTTAAGTAGAGAGATACCGGTTTTTTATCATGCTTTTAAAAATTGGCAGAGATTCAGCACGCCTTATAGACACTGGCAAGGTAACACTGTTAAGGTTTTTTTTTGTGACCCTTTGAAAAAAATCACGTAATTCTAGGACTATAGGTAATTGCAACTGAGTGCATTATAATATAATTAATGCATGTTCGGAAACAAGACTTCGAACAAATGTTATTTCGGATAAGTGTTCGTTGTGTCGTTCTCACATATATGAATAATTTCAAAATTAATGATGTAACCAAAATTTTGTAACAATATTTTGATTCTAAAGAGTGTCCATGGAGTTTCTTGCCCGTTCTTCTCCATAGAGATCTACGCTAGGGAATGGGCAACTACAGTACTTTCTCAAGTTATTATGCCTTGTGACTGGGACTGTAGCTTTGTTTTTTATTTGTAAGTTTGACATTCAAAAGTGCCGTAATGGTCTAATTGAAATAAATGCTTTGAGTTTGAGTTTGAGTTTGAGTTTTGTAACTTCGGTAAAACGTTTTACTCCGTAGTTACTCCGAAGTAACGAAAAAAATCGAATTGATAATAGGTCAACTGATACAGTGGCAGACGTGACTTCGATTAAGTGAAAAAAACGAAACGATAATACCTAATTGAACAGTTTTATGTAAAATGAAATTCGGTTAAATGATTTTCTAACTTACGACAGGTGGCCTACCATGACGTCTAAAAGCAGGATCGTTTTAATCTTGTTCCTGTGTGGGAAAGAGATGGCGCTAGATGTCCTCCATGGCTCCGTCTCTTACCCACACTGGTAGGCCACCAGGTACCCCTCCATATCATACTCGTACTTTATTATATTTCTGTTCCCAGATCATTATAATCTGGATCCATTCAGAGTTAGAGCGAATCCGTTTCTATTCAGCGAGCGCCGCATCATCGCTTCACATCAGGCGAGTTGCGGTCAAACGTAACCGTATTTAGTATTGTTTTTTAAATGTACCCCATAAGAAGCCAAATTATTTATTCTTCCTTGATAGCTTGTTAGTTTAAATTCAGAGGGCCCATGAACGGCATAAAAACTCACCAGGTCTAGGGTCAAAATATTGCTAAATGAAAATCAAATAAGTTTAAATATTTTTACAAGTTTAAAATAAGTTATTTTTTCTTTTCTCTTCAATTTCGTACACCACCCATTGCAGCGCAAGAAACTTTAAACCTCCTCCTTTACTCCGGGTTTCAAAACCAAACTATAAACAGACTTAGTTTACGGTATCCAATATCATGAAACCGGAGTATTATAACAGTTACTTAAGTACTCGTAGATAGTACTTCTGGTTAAAGTTATCATAATATTACACTTAGTACTAGTATTACCAACTGAACTGGAATGGCTAATTGTTTCGATGCACGTTGGGGCTTTGAGTTACGATTGTATGTACAATAGTGTGGAACAATGATTCCCCAAATTATCTAATTGGTAATTAGGTACTTGTAAACCCAAGTTGAACAAATCTAGGGCTCCGTTAGGCGAGAAATAACACTGCTTTAGTACTGTACTTGAACTCCTTAGCATATCGTTCTATGAATCAATTCACACAAAAAAAATATTTTTAGACTACTTATACTAACGGCGGTAACGAAACCATAATATCGAGATCTAATTTGACATCAACGCCATCTATCAAGCGCATAGGTCAACTCTGGTCACTTTATGAATTAATACTAGAACGCGCCGTGGTTTCGCCACATACTTAAACACAAGCTATAATACTGAATAAATTATTACTTACGAGAGCGAACTAATTTTGGTGTCTAATTACCTAAGCTAATATTATAAAAGGGTAAAATTGTATGTTTGTTTGTAGAAGGTAATCTCTGGAAGTCCTGGTTCGAATACAAAAAAAAAAGTATATATCTGTTTAGCTCAGAATAATTGATAATCACGGAAAGATAATAAATAACCAAATAAACTCAAACTCAAACTCAAAGCATTTATTTCAATTAGACCATTACGGCACTTTTGAATGTAAAAAAATAAATAATAAGATAATAGATAATAAATGGTAAGTGACAGTGAAAGTTTTTAACGTGTCCCAATGAACTTACAGCTGTGAGTCTATTCCTAAAAAATCTAGACAGATACTACGCCAATTTTTAAAGTCCTAAAACCGTCAGTCCACATTACGTCAGTCTAGAACGACGTCAGTCTATAAAACGTCAGGTTCTAAACAACAGTATACAAATGTCTTATTCATTGCTCCCTCACACAGCAGCAGTATGTTTCGTGAAACTCATCTCTTGGGGGTTGAGCTTATTTATGTTAATTTAGTGTCTGCCAACCGCCTTATACGATATTGTTCTTCCTGTATTATGTAGAGAAAATTACTCCTTAAGAAAATGAGCAAGTATACCGAATATTTGGACGAAATTAAGACACCTTCTTGTTTTTTTTTGGTGTGCGGATTAGGAGACTTTGGCTTAGAGAATATATTTATATATATTATGAATATACAGGGTGTAAAAGACCTGATCACGAAGCCGTCAACCAAGCATTCTGTACATCAAACTAAGTAACTTTACGCAAAAATTATTGCTGGGAAACGACTTTTTTTTTTGGGGTGAAATATGTTTTGTTGTAGAACTCAATGTAACGCACTCAAAACATTGTGCTGATGGATGGATTGAATAGTACGGGGGTCGTGGAGGTGTTAAAGTAAAAATCTTACATTAAAAACTTGTATTTAAAAAAAACGTCGGGACTTTGACCCCCAATATCTCTGTAACTAGAACGCTCCCAGGTATGGTGTACAACAAAAAAATGATCGCAATAACGGGGAGAATAAGTGCCTTTCAGCTTCGTTAAGAGGTGTTTTACAGCCTTTATATAAACATATATACGAATATATATATTATTCTGGCTAGTATTTTACAATGGCATTTGCTATGCAGTCATAAAAATAACGTTTTAAAAGGTTGATAACGTGGCTAGATAGCTATGTCCTAGAAACAAAAAAACAATCCTTCAAATATGACCACCACAAACCCGCATTAGGTCGCAGTCTATTTCCTCTCACTGATGCTTATGTCCAGCTGTGGGAATGCTATAAACTTACGCCATACTATTGAAGGTTATTTTCCTTCGTCCTTTTCTAATCGTCCATCAAAAGTTCATAACAGTTAATCGCTGAAGATAAAGATCTTCAGTGATTATAATTAAATAATTACCACTTTAAGACAGATTGATGGCAAACGAACATAATTATTAAAACGAGGCCAGCTTGCACATTATTTACTTATTTAATTCACTAAAACTAGTATGTTTTTTTTTTTAAATATAATTACAAAAGTCCTGCCCGATACAAATACCTCTACGAAAAGATTAATACCACATTTGAAATCATGTTGCTAAGTCTGATTGCATGACTTATTACAATCTAAAACCATTACCTTCTAAACATAAAAACTGTAGCAAAAATAGTTCTTATTTGCTGCCCCGTTACCCATGCCTACTATGCTCATAAAAACACCACAATTTAACAGTAAAAACATGTGGTTTCCGTCCGTTAACGACATTTCCTGTTCGGTTAAGTATGTTCCTAACTTCTGTAGTGGCATATTATTTTGAACTACGAGAACTTTGGGGAAGTCTGTTCCGATGTTTATACTTGAATCGACAGATGGTTTACTAAACCTTAGAGAGTTTTACAAATTTTTCTACAGAGTTTCAATGAGATTGACATTAAGCTTGATGGTGGTGTATCACTGTCAAAAGCCCGAAAAGACTTATCAAGGGGTATCGTATGACTCAGTCGTGTCAACTTGGCTACCAATTTAGCGCTTTCTACAATCGCTTACGCCGAGGCGTTTACGATTGTAGAAAGAGAATCGATACGAAACGTTTGTAACTTGGCTAGGCCTGCTGACATGTAGTCGCTCCATATAGAGTATTCAGCTACATCTGGTGAGACTGCAAACCGATCTAAACATCATTCTCCTGACCTCATCCCAATTTACTTGCGGTCGGCGCAGTATGTCTTCTTATTCCATACTTCTCTATTTCTCGTCATTCCAGCAGTCACCTCCTTTCAACCCATCACCCCTCACACAGTCCATCTATCGTATATTTGGTCTTCCTCTTCTCTTATACCTATCCATATTCATACTCAAAACTTTCCTCACGGCATTTTCCTCATTCCTCCGTACATGTCCATACCACGACAACCGGTTACCACACAACTTTTCAGTCAAACATGTTGAGAAAAGGCTAGGCAGATGACAATGTACGTACATCTTCCCTTTACAACCCTACCTACACATAGTACAAAAGTTACTCAAATTCCACAAACAAAACGTCTCACTCCAACAAATTAACGTAAATCACATCAACAAAACACGTTTACAGAATTGCATTCACCTTTAGTCAAGAGTTTCCATAATATTAATTGCCAGATAAGACTTCCACGGCGTTTGAACTCATTAGCCGGGAAAGCCCTTAGAAATGAACGCTGTGTTGCGTTATTACATCATTATAAACACGCGATACATAGGGCCTTGACGGAACTGCTAGGCTTGTTATTGAGTTTGTAAAGCTGCGAGCATCGAGCGCATGGTAGCGAACTGACAAGCGATTACTTAAATGTATGGTACTTACAGGTTTATATAAACTGAACTGAAATTCAGTTTCAGGTTTTAGACCAAACCCCAAGAAAATAACGTTTGAGCTTTAATTCCAACTAATACCAGCACAAGAGTATTATTTTTCAGATTGTATACACATTTGTTACTGAATAGTCCAAAAAAATGAGTTATTTCTGTTCTCAGAAAAATAATTTTGTTAAAGAGTGATAGAATGTGCATTCGTAAAGCGGATGCACATTCTATCACTCTTCGTCATTAACATTGAAACTGAAACGTGCTTGCAACAGCGCCGAAATATCGGGAACTCAATACAAATAATAAACATGATAAATATCCTGCTTTAATTGTGAATAATAATGTTACTGACCATATCAGTGCATTCGCTTGCTTAGTGTAAATAAATCAATCTTTTTATAAACTATAAACGAACGAACGAGTTGTTTATCCAACTTAAAAGTAGATTTTTTGTTCCTTTCTTTATTTTTCTTACTTTTGTTCCTTCTTTCCTTGTAGCATACTAAGCAAAAATAAATTATACACAAAATTTAAATATGATGTAAAGCAACACAATATTTCCTCGGTACGAGTTTGAAACCAAGAATCCTAGCAACAAAACTTTGCTCGGCCACCGCAAAAGTCGTGTAGTCAAAACTTTTTCGTGGTTACATTCCCGTATTATCATTCTTAGTTCTTCCTTCCTTGCGAGTGGTTTCAAGCTAGAAATAGACCGACACAAGTTTGAAAACAAGACATTGATTCAGGTGGATAGCTGGTGGCAGCGTTATTTTATAAGTTCGCTTCTTGCTTCTCTTTACAAGGTCAAGTGACCACACACAAGTTGAAAGCAAAGTAAATTGTTTTTCAGTAATCATTGTTGGTAGGCGAACCTATTGGCAAGCATATTTAGCATAAAAACTTGATAACTGAGTAGGTACGGCGTGATGAAAAAACGCTCTAAATCAGTTTTCAAAAATGACCAAAAGCTAACAACGTTATAAACTTGCTATAAAACTCTATAAGGTCCTACTATATGGATTCACACTCCTATAATTATATTTTGAAATTTGAAGTGATTTTTAGAGAATAAGACATCACATCCACGTAGTCCTCGACGCTACTCAAAAGTAACGATGGAATCAATAACAAACCAGTTTGTAACACGTTTAGTACATCGTGTCATGTAGGTACGGATCGCCATTGAAATACTAAGTAGGCATAGATTGCTGTGACATTTTGCCTAGGTACTCCTAAGAGATTGGACTTTGTAACACGTTAGGCCTCACGTTACATTTTTAATAGTTCAGGGGATAAAAGTATCCCAAAAAGTCATGTGCAGCAAAGCTTTGTATCGCGGAAGGTTTGTATCTTTATTCCGATAATCCAGATTCGTACATATGCCTGCTCTAGCGAATACACCAACAATGGTTTCAGAAACACTTTGGGATATTTTCATTTAAAATAACTCATCATTTTACACAGTTACTACTTTGTACTCGAAAAAATTGATATGATAAAACATACAAGTACTTCGCTCGCGTCTTTGTCCACAAAAAGTGTGATAAGCTCCTCTAATTTGCATATAATAAATATAATGCCTATAGCACCTACCCACGAATAATGTAGCTATCTTTCTTTTTTTTTTTTTTTTAAAAAACGTTGCCCCCCCCCCCACACTAGGAATTTCTCCTGTATCATGGGTGCGTTTACAAACATTGAAACTCACATACACAAACAGCCAGACCCGGAACAACTATCTGTAGGCCATACAAATATTTGTACCGTGCGGGGATCGAACCCGCGACACGCAGCGCAGCAGCCAATCGCTCAACCACTGCGCCAACCGTGTCGTCATCAATCTGCCAGTTAACAATTTGTAAAATTGTATCATAAGTTCCGGAGATAATCCCCTATATACAAACTTACAACAAATTTTACCTCTTTATAATAATAGTATAGATCACGTATTACGTTGGGTAATCTGCGAAAACAATGACGCCTTTGCAAAAAAAAAACTAAAATACTAACTCTTCCATGGAAAGACCCGATGAAAGACCCCAGACACAAAAGGCTACAAAGCTTACCCAACAAAAAACATAAAACCTAATAAGCATAAAAGTCTAATTGTTTGTTTGCTATCCAGAGGCAGCTACGAAACTTTCCAAGTCAAAGTTTGCGTCGCAAAAGAAGCATAAACTACTTTACTTCGCGAGTATTTGGTTAGAATTCTGACATACAAAATATTTCGCCTTGCATTTTCCTTCGAGAATACTTTGAGGAAGATTTTGCTATTATCAAAGTTCGTTTTTACTTAGGGCAAGTTATTTAAAATAACAATGGTTCAGTGATTTTTTTGGGTACCGTTCCTATGGACCATTAAAGTCTTATAAAAGGATGTAGTTTTAACTGCCAAAAAATCTAGTAAATTAGGCTTTTTTAATTAATAAATAATAAAATTTATTTAATTCAGATAACATGATCCATACAGTGAAATTAAAATTAGTATTAAAAAATAAAATAAATTATCACAAAAACTTCTTGTACTGTCATAAATATTCTGAATATTTTGTTTTTATTTCGAGAGTATTCTAATAAATATACATATTTATAATTGGTACTCTATTAAATATTGATTTAATATTGACATGGATTTCCGCAAAATAACATCTGATTCCATTACTTAGGTACCGCATCTTTTATTGATTAAATTGACGGTTATTATGAATTCTTTATTATGATAGGCTCGCTTCCTATTAGGTGATACTTAAAACTCAACTGGCAATATGTGAGCCTACTAAACATTAACACAGGGCGAATGCAAGAGTGAATATTGCGGCGCTCGTCTATCCTCGGTGTTCCTCGCTTAGCTGTACCGTGTGTTACCTCTCGCTCTCGCCCTTTAGAGTACTTACGCCACTGCGTATCCCACTGTGATCACAGGCGTGATGTTAATAATTATGTAATCATTTGATTAAATACAATCGCAGATAAATAAATGAACCTCACCACACGATCGCATGTGTGTGTACCGTACACTCCACGACCGTGCCTTCCGTAACGCGGCAATAGCACGCAATCAACATTTAGACCCTGGTTCCCGCTTAATTGGCACTTACACCACGAAAGCTTATGATATTTCATTATTGCGCTTGCTTTTCTACAGGTTTTATGAATTGAGTTTCATATTTTTGTCGGTATTTTGTTCAGAATGTTGTTTCTGAAAGTGAGAGCGTACGCATTGAGAAAGGCCCTTTTTCGTATAAAGAAAATTTGAACATACACCTTGTTCAATTCGTGTTACTGATTTTAGTAAAAACTTCCTCATACTTTTTAGGGTTCCGTAAACGAAGGGTAACCAGCGGGACCCTGCCTGCCTCCACCTGAGATTCCGTCCGTCCGCCCGTCTGTCTGTCAGCAGGCATCTCATGATCCGTAATAGGTAGACAGTTGAAATTTTTACAGAATGTGTATTTCTATTGCTGCTAAAACAACTAATAACAAAAATATTAAAAGCAATAGAAATAGGAATTATAAGGGCTTCCTCTTTTAGTTTTATTTTCCCTACTACGATGTTTCGGAAGTTTTTTTTTTTTTTTCGTTTCATGCACGAGTTCGACTCGCACTCGCAAGAAAATTAAAAGTGATCATTTTAATAACATAAGTCTAAACATAATAAAGTTCTAGACAAATCTACAAAAATCAGGTCAATGCATTTGTACGGAAAGTCCTTATTTATAAGGACTTTCCGTACCACTGTTGATAACTGCCAATATGAACATACGCTTTACCAAGGACACTTCCAATCTATATAAATCCTCTGGGATACACATGTACATATCTACAATCCAGCAATCGTGCTGAATCCCATGAGTTTGAGCCTTCAGGGAATTTCCGAACAGAGAAACTCAATTACACTTTTGACACCGAAATCAGACGGACTTCAGTTCTAGCGGATACAAGAATTGCTTTTTGAAAATAAACACGATGTAACCCGCGGACCGTACGAATCAGTGTGATGGGGACCTCAATGAGTGGACCGCAAAAAAGGTTTTCCACCACTTCCAAACCAGATAATTTATTCAGATTGTACCTTGATACCTTGTTAGAGTCGTAGCTAAATAATAACAGCAACTCGGGTTGATCGAGGTTGGTTGAGGTTAAGCCGTGCTTGCCTAGGTTGGTCTGTGGATGGGTGACCACCTTTACATACCGAGTTTCCTCTGTGCCTCGGAAAGCACGTTAGGCTTTTGGTCCCGGCTTTCATTTGTAGATCTTTGACATTCGTTACAGGTAGTCAGTGTCCCAAAAAGTCTGACAACCAGTCTTACCAAGGGGTATCGTATTACCCAGTACTAACTGGGTTGTGGAGGTCAGATAGGAAGTCGCTCCATATAAAATACAGGTATTCAGCTGCATCCGGTCTGACTGGAAGCCGACCCCAACATAGTTGGGAAAAGGCTAGGCAGATGATGATGACCTTGATACCTTGTTAGCTAGTTAGCTAACAACGGATATCGGACGTATTTTGAGTGGTCCCAAAATACGGGAACACAAAACTTTGATGTGTGTAAAATATGTATATTGCTTTCTACAGTTCTAAAAGAAGTAAAAGCAAGCAATAAATCCTTTTACTTTGAAGTAAGTTCTTTTTTTTGTAAGTAAGTTGCATTTTTTGTGCGAAAGCCATTTAAGTGATGTAAAAAAAAACATAATTTTGTCACAGTCAGGTTATGGTAACTTCGTATTTGCCAAAAATGTTGGTCCTAACATACTTCTTTGCCTTTTCTTAGTAATTTTCACTCCCATTTCAGGATATAAGGAAAACATAATACATCACGGCTTATCTAACCTCACAAGGGTAAGATAACGGAGACGTGTATTGTATTGTTTTTATAATGGTTCTAAAAGAAAGGCTACAAACGGTAATGTCTTTTCCTCAAAATGTGTACGAGTAGGCTAATACACTTCACGACGCTTTACACATGAAATCGGGCTTACGGCCTATTTTAAGGTCATTGGTAACCGCGTTTATTTCTAACAGTGTAGCGGAACTACATTTTTGTACTATAGCCACAAAGTACAAAAAGTACTACAGCGTCGGCATCTAAGACACAAATGAAGAACTAACAACAACATTCTGATTCGCGCAGATAATAGTTATCTGCGACTTAAGGCTATAATATAGAAAAACTCTTCAACAACTGTTAAGCAGTATCCCACCAGACATAACAACCGTCTGGTCGGAGAATCCTCCCATTTCTATGACGGATGAAGAAGATCATCCATTTACATCCTGTTCTTCATACCCTAAAGCGGAATCATTGCAAGTGCTTTGTTCACAAAATATCTCATGTTCCTATAATAATATTTCTACCGATATTACAGGGAAGGATATATCCTAATCCTAACAAAACAACTCTGCTTATAAATACGTAAAAATGGTGAGAGTATTTTCACGGGAATGTCCGTCTCGGATATTTTCACATAAAACTTATTTCTTGTTAGCTGAAAGTAGTAGTTACTTAAACCATTGAAAAATTCTACAAAGTAGGAAAAATACTGATCTTTACAAATACCTGATGATTTTTGTGTTGTTAATATTATTATTACCAAGCAACTTTGAACTTTACGCATGACGTATGTATTTTTGATCTTTTGACTTACAAGTGATTCACCTTCATTAAAATGTTTCAGTACTGACTTTTTTATTTGAACCAAATATATGTCTTCGAAAGAATTCTATATTTATGTAGATACAATAAATCAAGAAATTTGATTGCCTCACATCAAAAGAAAATAGAAAAGTTATTATTTTATTGACAGTAAATAAATGTTTTAAAAGAATTTGAAGTTCTTTCGTTGGAAAATGTGTCACCAGTTGTATGTATGTTCGCCCTTCTTATATTATTTAGACTGACAATAAGTATTGATGATATAACGGTCAATGTACACTCATTTGATGTTATCAGGTAATTTCAGTTGTCAGTTGGTCCCGGCTGTCATTTGTAGATCTTTGACAGTCGTTAGGTAGTCAGAGGCCCAAAAAGTCTGACAACCAGTCTTACTAAAAGGTATCGTATTACTCGGTACTAACTGGGTTGTGAAGGTCAGATAGGCAGTCGCTCCATGTGAAATACTGGTACTCACCCGGTATCCGGTAAAACTGGAAGCCGACCCCAACATAGTTGGGAAAAGCTAGGCAGATGATGAGGTACCACCGGACGACCCTAAGTCGTACAGGCCCATAACCCTACTGCCATCTTTAGGAAAACTCCTGAAGCGCCTTATCGTTCCACGTTTGCTGCCAGACGGGCCAAAGTTTCATAACAACCAATTCGGTTTCACCGTGGGAAAATCTACCGTAGACGCGACACTTTCTGTTAGAAAAATTGTTAATAACTCGGAACACAAGTACGTGGTTGGAATCTTTTTAGATATTTCCGGGGCCTTTGATAACGCATGGTGGCCGATGCTACTACTTAAACTGAAGAATCGTGGCTGCTATAAAAACATATATAATCTTGTTTATTCTTACTTTTGAAATGGTTCCGCGAAACTCAAACTCGGTCATTATTCTATGTCAAAGCCCCTTACCATGGGATGTCCTCAGGGGTCGGTAATCGCTCCCTATGTATGGAATTTAGGTTTTGATGATTTTCTCGCGATTCCCCTTCCTCCCGGCTGTTCATTAACCGGTTACGCGGACGACGGCCTGCTGCTCATTCAGTCGAGTACTCGGGCTGGTCTCGAGAATTTAGCTGACACTTGCCTAAGATTAATATCTCAGTGGGGTGATCGAAACCGTCTGACCTTTGCACCGCAAAAAACTTATCAACTAATTTTAAAAGGTAATCTTAAATCGTGGCCTAGTATTAAATTTAATAACGTTCCCGTGAAAAGAAAGCAATCCGTGTGCTACCTTGGTTTGGTCTTAGAGAGAAATTTTTCATTCATAGATCATAAAAAAACTGTCGGTGAAAAAGCTAAAAAGAACTTTTATGCCTTAACGAGAATATCAAAATCTACGTGGGGTCTGTCATTTATAACTTTAAAGACCATTTATGGGGCTACTAACTTGGGGTGTATGTGCTACGGGGCACCTGTCTGGGCCGATAGGGCCACTATAGGAGCGGCACGACGTAAATTGCTTCAAAGCCAGCGTTTGGCTTTGATATTCTTATGCAAAGCGTATAGGACAGTTAGTACTGAAGCCTTACCGGTACTTGCAGGTGTACTTCCAGTTGATCTTGAAGTGCAGCGACGGGCTGCAATGTACTATAACGCACGTGAGACCGCGGACGCAGACTTTTTAACCCTACGTGACCGTGTTAAGATTACTAGATTATTCAAACCACAGACCGACGTCTGGGAGGAACTTTTGTCTGAATGGCAAGGTAGGTGGGATAATTCCATCAAGGGCCGACACCTCCACCAGTTCTTTCCATCCGTTCGTGAACGGCTGGCCAGGACATGGTTGGAGGTTGATCACTGTGTTGCCCAATTTCTCACCGGTCATGGTAACTTTAAGAGTAAATTATTTTCCTTCAAGCTTGTTGACTCGCCTTTTTGTCAATGTTCCACATCTGACTGCGAATATGAACAATCAGCACATCACATTTTATGGGAGTGCAGTCTTTGGCAGAATGAACGCAACATTATGTTGGATAGTGTACAGGTTACATCCGGAGTTATTTACTATACAGACCTTGTGGAAACTAGAACAAATTTCCGTGCGTTCAAGCGTTTTTGCCATACCTATTATTGGAATCAAATATAACAGCTCACAACTTAGGACCCATTAATGTTAATATTTATCCGTGGTGCTAGGCAACTGGGCCTATCCCAGTTGACGTCCCTTTGTGCCTATTGGCCTTGTTTCGTTCTGTCTCCTGCTGAAATGGAGGGAAGTGGACATTACGGTTTTTTCCTACTCCTCCACTATACTTTTCTGATTAATTTCGTTGCGGGATCCAAGACAGTTAAATTCATTCTCTGGGACTTCGTCGAGCTTCATTGTCTCGGCGCTTTTCTGGTGGTCGCCACTGTTGATTCTGGCTTTCAGGAGTTACAGTGGTTTGGGAACAGTGTGGCGGGCTTGTCCCAATTAAAAAAAAAAAAAAAAAAAAAAAAAGATGATGAGGTAGGTAATTTCAGTATATTTACTACAGCAAATACCTCCAAGGTTACACCCAAGGTGGGTGTAACCTGAACTGCCTATGCTTCGTTGTTTAAAGATAACATCACGCCTGAAATCCCCGAAAGGTGATGAGAGATAGAGATGTACAGTAAACGACACCAAAATCTTGCCCCTTCCATAGAGAAATTCCTGATAGAAAACCCAATGACAGATTGCCCGACCAGGGAATCAAACCCAAGAGTTCATGACCAGCAGTTCTTGCGATTATTAGACCAACGAGGCAGTCATTACTTCATGTCCGTGACTGAACAACAAAGTAAAAAAAGCCTCACGTTTTTTTTCCACCTGCTTTATATTTGAAGCAGTTGGAAGAGGTGGTTGTACATTTTAATATTTGATGCCGTAAGGCGTACTAAGCTCATTATGCCATAAAAAAGTAAACACCCTTTTATGGTTACCTTGTTTTTACATTTTATGATTTTACCGCATATTTCCACCGTGTATGATATGGTCCAGTCCGTTTTAATAATTTTTCTGTTACTTAGAGGCCATATTTGATCGACCAGTCTATCAAAAGGTGTGTTCTGAAGTTCTTTAACATCTGCTTAGCCCAATCTTATACTAGCTAACAGTTAAACTCTAACTCAAACTCAAAGCATTTATTTCAATTAGACCATTACGGCACTTTTGAATGTCAAAATTACAAATAGAAAACAAAGCTACAGTCCCAGTCACAAGGCATAATAACTTGAGAAAGTACTGTAGTTGCCCATTCCCTAGCGTAGATCTCTATGGAGGAGAACGGGCAAGAAACTTCATGGACACTCTTTTAAATCAAAATGTTGTTACAAAATCTTGGTTACATCATTAATTTTGAGATTATAAATATATGTTAGAACGATGTAGAAAGCGTGCACATTAAGAGCGTCCAGAGTAAAAGCTAATCTTTTACTCTGGACGCTCTTAATGTGCACGTCTTTCTACATCGTTCGATAATTTAAAAATGGTAATTGGAATGAACCGTGGCAGCTAAGAGATGACCAGTCCCAACTTACAGCGCCCGTTCACGAACATGACGCATGTACCGGCGCCATTCAACTCAATCTTATGGAACGGAACTAAATGAAAACTTTTTTTTTTTAATCTAGGATTTATAACTATTATTGAAAACGGTTTTAAGTCTTTTGTATATTATTGATTGTAATATTTATGACAAACGGGTTTAGGGCATATTGTATTCAGGGATTTAAAATTTTATGGCATGCGATATTATGTGATATAAAGTTCGGGTAAGTTATCATTCGGACAAATTATGATTAGGACAAAAAAAGTTATGGCACTTTAAATTATGAATAAAAAAGTTAGGTAATACAATAGACCACCATAATATTTAGCTAGTTCTGACGTCACGAGCCCCCACTCCCGAGTTTTGATGCGTTTTATCTTTGTGAATATTCACTCAATAACAAAAAATACGTGTCCATTCATTTCCAATACTCTAACTGACGGACTAAATAGATTTCCATTTTTTTGATACTGTCGTCAGACCTATTCATCAATATTTTCTTTGGTTTTGTTCTCCCTCTCCATCCATCAACATTGAGATTAAAGTTTGAATGCTCACAAAGTCACGGGCAACAGCTAGTTGAATAAAAAAGCGATGAATATATTGGCATTAATTGGTTTGCATGTGAGCCATCTGCGCTGAGCACTGACCAGTGAATCAGTTCACCCGTCTGTGAACAACTCGAAAATCTGCCAAAAAAATATAGTGTTTTGTTTAGTTCGAAAACAGTTGACGGAAACACCTTTTAGTTTTATTGTATTTTTTTTATTCGAAACGTAGAACCAAATAAAAATCAACAAAATTGATTTTTCGAAGCGTAAAATCACTTCTCTCTTTTTTCAAATATTTTTCTGTTTTTATTACAAGCTTTTATTTAGTTTCACCTGTCCCGGTGTTTGTCTGTAATCAAATCTTGCAAGATAATTTGATCCACTTCCCGGTTACTAACTGAGCTGAAATTTTGCACGCATATGTATATCACGGGGCAATGCAATATTATGATAACATGGAGCTGATCTGATGATGGAGCTGGAAAGTGGCCATAGGAACTCTGTAATAAAATGACGCGACCCCATCGAATTTAGACTCGTTTGATTTGTCTTGATGAGTACTATGTCTTTAGATGGTATTCAGGGTCTGATGATGGAACTGGAAGGTAGCCATAGGAACTCCGTTATAAAACGACATAACCCCATCGAATTTGGACTCGTTTGATTCGTCTTGATGAGTACTTTGTCTTTCAATCGTATCCAGGGTCTGATGATGGATGTGGAAGGTGGCCATAGGAACTCCGTTATAAAATGACCTACCCCATCGAATTTGGACTCGTTTGATTCGTCTTGATGATTGCTTTGTCTCTAGATGGTATCCATAAATTGCGTAATGATGTTATAAGTTGATAGTATAAGTTTTAAAGGAAAAGTTTATTTTATTCTTTCTAATGCATTTAAATAAATGCTTGTTTTAAAAAAAGTTTTTTTACTTTTAATTTTTTAATATTTGGTTATAAGCAGTTTTTAGATACAATTCTGAAGACAATCGCCACAGACTGCAGTAGCAAATACGCTCAATGGCAACGAGTTGTTTCTATGGAAGCGGGAACAGGTGTCAATGACGCAAGCATCTGAAGCGTTTTCATGGAGTTACATCCTACGCACGACGACCAATCAAGCTATACAAAACTAGTATAGGCGGATCTCTCATTAAACGGGAAACCTATACAAACCGAAGCCATGTTATACTGAAAATGTGTACAAACCAGTCATGTTGCTGCGGTCTGTCGCTGCGGTTTGCAGTTGCGGTCACTTTCAGAGTTGCACTTTTACAATAATGAAGAGTAAGATACTAGAATACGTACCTACACTAAAAGGTGTAATGTTGAGCTCACTAACAGTAACAAATTTAAAATTCTTCGCGTTTATTACTTCCTTGAAACATTTTCAATTCACTTAAAGCGTGAACTCTAGAATTTATGTTGAATCGCGAACATCTTGGTTATTAATGTTCTGCGCGAAAAATTGTTTCTTAGTATTAGATAAGATAATTATATTATTACAATAAAGGATACTTCTCGAGCTTTGATGAAAACTTTTGTGTTCTATTTTTAGACAGGTAATAATTTAGTTGGAAAAAAATGTTTTCAGAGACATTCAATTAACCACTTTTGATGTTTTAGTCTTAATTATCGAGCTAAATATGTATCGTCTTAACTTAACTTAAAATAAAAAGAACGATAACTCTTAGAAATATTGAAAAACAATGCTTTGAATAATGTTATTGTTAGTAAGGTGTTTTTGACGTGTGATTTTGATATGACTTCTCATCTACTTTATAACAGAACTTATGCAATTATAGGTCGAGATTGGTGACGCGTGAAATATAACATAACCGAGTGAAATCAACCCACTCTAGCATGTCAGACATTTCACAATGGAGGTAGCCGAGCAGCTTTCAATTACAACAATGCCCGTAAAATGCAAGCAGACAGTGATCTGGATATTCCCTACAATACATACACAACATCACACCTGTTTGTGAGCACTAGACACAATGAAGCAGTGCAAGTTTTTTTTATATATATTGTCCCACTCCTGAGCAAAAGCCTCTCCCATTCCTTCGACTTCTCACGATGGTGTGCTTCGTCTCGTCAATTCGCCAGGAAGCCATCCAAGACTTCCCACCATCTTCTCCTTGGTCTGCCGCGATCCTGTCTGTCTCAGGGGTGCCAGTGCATACTGTATAAAAATTATTCAAACGTAATTATTTTCTTGCCATTGTCCCAATTCCTTGGGGGTCGGCGCAACGTGTTTTCTTCTTAGATACTTCTTTATTACTCGTCATCTCATCAGACATCAGACATCAGACATCAGACATCAGACATCTTTCTTGCCATATCATCCATAACACAATCCATCCAATTATTCTAACGTAACTATAGCTATTTATTCACCAAGGGGAGTAAGGTTACACAGATTACTAATCGAGTGTGCATATGAGAACCACACGAGTTTAGTAATCTGTACCATTTTATTAAAAAGTTATATTGACATTGTTACAATTGTTAAATGTTTTTAATTTTAGCGCGTCAAACAGTTTTCGCGCCAAAAGACGTTAGAGAAGGTAAAAACGCCCCGTTTCGCAGGTTCCAACTTACGCGCGTGTAAAAGCGAGAGAGTGTTATAAATCTCTCGCTCTACCGCATGGAGGTTTGAAATTTGCCGGCCATATCGAAATGTATGCTACCTGCTTTAAAAGTGCTAGTGGCCAGTACTTTTTATGGTAAAATTAAATAGTTTGATGGCCAACGTCATCAAGTCTTACTTACTTACTTCATTACTACCCTGATTTTCAGGGCAGTAATGAAATTCCATACAATATAACTGCCTAGATTTTTGAGAAGGTTTAATGAACAGTGTAGAAACACAGAACAACAGAAAGTGTAGTATAAAGTTAATTTCTACCTTCAATTTGGTCAAACCACGTCGAATATTCCACAATGGCGGTAGACGAGCAGCTTCCAATCACAACAATGGTCATGAAATGCAAGGAGCCAGTCATCTGGATATTACCTATCTGCCATAAATTACAATTTCGCGGAATCTTGTTCAGTTTACTGTGAACATTGTCATCGACCGTTATGAGTGATAATTTATTTTAAGTCTGTTTGTTTGTTTACATACGATCGTAAATGGTGGATCCACTTTGTTTATTTTTTATTGAATACTGAATACTGGAATATTGTTACTCTTATCAGTATTTTCCCTTGGAGCAGAGCGGAAAAAACTTTGATCATCACTAGCTTTTCCTCGCGGCTTCGCTTTCGTTATGAACGGAAATTAACCCACGGCAACGTTTTAAATGTACCGACACGCGGAGATAATGTAGCTTCCCGTTATTTAAAGATTTTTTTTTGGAATAGGAGCATAGTTCCTTAAGATTACTCTCTACACTCAAACTTACAATCAAATACCTCTTTATAATATTAAATAGAATAGATTTAGTCCCTTGACACTAGCGTTTCTACTGCGTAACGCAGCACAAACGCCACATGTACTCCATTATACGAGTTAATAGGTACCTAAAAAAGTAGGCAAAAAAACATGGTACTTTTCTCAGTGTTGTTAAGCCAGCTTAAGGACTCCATACATATTTTTCCCGGAGAAATAATATAATCCTTGAATACATTTAATTATTCAGGTACCTTGTTGATGTAAAATAAATTTACATCAGCAAAAGAAATTACCTAAGTCTAATGTGAAGACGAAGCTCGTTATATATTATTGCCCTGACTTTAATTAGGTCGATATTAAGTTGATTTAATATACGATATTAATATTTACTTTCAATATCAGCTCGGAATATTATCTACAGCATCAGAACAACAACCAAATTACTTATAACAAAGCGGTCAAACAAATACCGATCGTAAGGTAATTTCGACAGAGCACATTATAAGTCATCATTTATGCCTAGCCGTTTACCAACAATATTAAAACCATTCGAAACGGAAGCAGCACATGCAGCCAGTATATTACACGGAGTGACTGCTTATAACTAATCTCCACACACCATGCAGTTACTGGGCAACATACTCCTTGTTAAGACTGGCTGCCTGGCTTTCAGACTGACTGACTACAGTGACTACCGGTAACAGCTGTCAAATATCTATAAATATCGCTTGACATAACACACAGCGCCATCTAGTGCCACACTAAGCAACGAGGCTTGTGTCGTGGAAACCAGACAGTTGATATACTACATAGATAATTTTTGTTTGTAAATACATACTTGTTATACATATAAACATCCATGACTCGGAAACAAATATCCATGCTCATCACACAAACATTTGCTCCTACCGGGATTCGAACCCGGGACCTTAAGAACGTAAAGCAGCCTCACTACTGCGCCATTCGGGTCGTCGAATGACAGCTCTATCTCATCTCGTATCTCATCTACGGATGAAAGCAGGTGTGACCAACAGTTCAACGAGCACATTTTTTTTTTTTGGGATTGGTGCAGCATATCGTCTTCTATCATACTTTAGCAGGTGTTCTTAATCAGTTGTCATGGTGGTGGTGGTTGTGTGGTTTATGGGCATGTGATGCGGAGGAGTGAGGAAAGTTTTGAGTATGAATGTGGAAGAGCAAAAAAACGATGGACTGTGTTAAGTATGATACAGCAAGAAAGGAGGTGTCTGATGACGAGTAATAGAGAAGTATGGAGGAAGAAGACATGATGCTCTGACGCCAACTATATTGAGATAAAACCCTAAATATAGAATAGAAAAATATATAAAAACAGAAATGATATACAATAATAAATATCAGAGTGGAGCTAGGCCACTCTTTTTACACAAAGGTCACGCGATAGGCGTTCGCACGTTCCACACTTTTTATTGTTTAGCATTGTTCCTTTTGAAATAAATCGACACCAAAGAATACAAAAGGTACGAGGAAAAGGTCCGCTTTGCATGTGTTATGGATTATTTAAGAACTGGTGAAAGAAAATATTTTTATTGGCACATGCCACAAGTGCCCACAACGAAAAATCTAAATTATTCGTGGATGCTACCTCTAAGCTATAAATTATATTTATGTCATGTATATTAGCCGAGCTATCACAATTTTTGCAGACGGAGTCGCGGACGTGGTGCTAGTAAAAAATAAACTCAAAACTAAACAGAAAAAAAATACTTTTTTGCAAAACATAAAACCGACTTCAAAACCACAGCAAAGTGAAAAATAACTTAAGCTTCAGAAGTCTGTGACTTCTGTGTGTTTGATTCAGTTTCTTTGCCACATTCCGACTTCTGAAGCTAAAGTTATTTTTCACTTTGTTGTGTTTTTGAAGTCAGTTTTATTTTTTGCAAAAAAGTTTTTTATTTTACCATTTTTAATTGGAATATCTTAGCTATACATTTATTTTAACATAACATAACATCGTGCCTGTAATAGGCATGACGACAGTATTAAAAAATTGCAAATCTATATAATCCGTCAGTTTGAGTATTGGAAATTAATGGACACGTATTTTTTATTTTTATGAATCAATTAAAATTGACAAAAATAAAACGCATCAAAACTCGGGAGTGGGGCGACGTCAGAACTAGCTAAAAAATATACCTAGGCGTGACTTATTGAGAATTTTAAAAGCGTCAAATCTTCGTCAATTTTGGTTTACGTAACAAAAGAAAAAACACGGGTCAAATATTTTTTGATAATCTAACTGACAGACTAATTAGTTTTTTTTTGTCGTCTCGCCTATTCCGAAGAGTTGGGCTGAGGTGTACCCAGAATGTTTGTATAGGTATAACCTAACCTATACCCACATTTCACCAGTTATGTTTAAGTCCCATGTGATAGGGGGCGAGCGTTGGCGCAAATCCAGACTCCGTGACTGCTACTGAGAAATTCTTGATCTAAAATCTTAATAACACTTTACCCGACCTGGGAATCGAACCTAGGACCTCATGCTGAGTAGTCGCTACCACTAGACCAACGAGGCAGTCATTTATTTCATATTGTTAACAATACATGTCATGGTAATAGGCTTATCCCCAATAAAATAGAACCTAACAGACCGAACTGTCGAAATGTGGGTGTACTGTACACATCTGCATACCCCCTCAGAGCATACAGGCGTGATGTTATATTATGATTTTGTGAAAACAACAAACATCCAAGCGATTGCAGCAATCACGACCGATTTGCTGTCTATAATTGAAGAGTTCCATTGCATATCTCCGAAGATCACCATCAGATCTTTACCAAATTTAAACGGGACCACCGCGAACTAATTTTCTTCCAAACAAAAAAGAATCACCGAAATCGGTTCACAATTGGCGAAAAAAAGGCTGAACATTCACACAAAAAAAAAAACCCTCTTTTTGGAAGTTGGTTAAAAATAGATGATATTTTGTGTCTCACGGCTGTGCCAAATAGGCTCAGTTCAGCAAACTGAAAACGGCCTTGCGGAGATCTCGTGATTTGGGTCCCGGTGTTATTTCAGTGGAGAGTAAAGTTTCTGAGTGAGTTCTTGTTAATAAGTCAGTTACTTGAGAAACATGAAACCATGAAGAGGCTCTAATTACAATTTTTGATATCCAGTGGGAACTTTTGACGGCTCAAAATTTCGAGCAATGAAAATTGAACTTGAAAACTAAATTTCAGTAGAAATTTACTTGTTTTGGTTCAGCTTTGTTTAGTAAGTTGAACGTTTCAAGATCTAGACAAAGAGCTCTTCATCATCTTCCAGCCCTTATCCCATGTTATTTGGGGTCAGTGCAACACGTTTTTTTCTTCAAATCTCTAGACAAAGAGCTCGTATTTAATTAAGTGGAACTTCTGCAATTTTTTCTTGGTGTCACTGCTCCGGGCCGTTGCGTGCGTTCTATATGTATTTTGCATGAGAAAGAACTACTTTGAACGGCGAAAAGGTGCGTGATCTTTGTAAGATTCGCGACCAAATTTATAGCCAGTGTACACTGAGTTTTATTCGATAAGTCCTGTTAGATTGAGAGTTTCGATAACGGGGAAGTTTCGTAGAATCGTGTGATTTATTTAATATGTTTTTAAGATAATATCGACGGGTCTATAAATTATCTGTATTGCGCAGTAATTGTGACATAATTGTCTACACATAAGCCTGATAATAGAAAAATTAAAGGACAGACTGTCCTGAGGTCTGTGTGATATTTATAGATAGTTTTTCTTGTTTCTTAAATACGTAAACTGACAAAATGTGAGTGTACTATTGAGTACACCTCTGTCTAACACTTCGGAGATTACAGGCGAAATGTTTTGTTATGTTTTGCTTGTTAGTTTGCCATCCTTTTGGGCTATGAAAGAGAGGGTAATATAAATGCACTTGGGTCTACGCAATACGTAGTGATACAGCTCATCTTCGTTGAGATTGGCTGCCGTGACCTAAATTCGGTTGTAAGGTTATTGGAGCCTCTTAATTGCAACTCAGTGATCGCTAATCTTGTAATTATTTGTGACCATTCACAGTAGTTGAATCCCTTCGTAACACTATTTTTATCAGCCATATCTTGCTTCTTACTTACTATTTTAAATTCGAAAGTTTGTGAGGAAGAATGCACGGATATTTGTTACTCTTTCACGCCATAACTACTGAACGGATTTGGATAACATTTAGATAGATAGATAGATAAAACATTTATTAAGTGCACACAAAAGACATAGCACAACACACAGAGGTACAAGAATTAAATGATACAATTTACATGATAAAAAACAAGGTGCCAATATACAAAGAGAAGGACATATTTAGGAAATAAGTATACTAAAACCATGACATACTTCAAATAAAATAACGATAATATAAAAGGTGCGGTGTACGTCTCAAGGTTGCACCAAATGGGAGTCCAGCTCAGCATGTGTCAGGCATGCACCTGACGCCGATATTCTGCTGGATTCCTGTAGTGACATACGGACGTCGAGCAGACGTGATAAATTGGTGTCGAGATAATTAGTCGTTATAATTTAGGACACAGATAGTTTGTAATCTGGAACAACACATATGACCTTTTTTATCTTGGTAGTATGATCCCTTGGGTAAATTATCGAACTACCGCGTGCATAGGCTAAATAGAGCATAATAGTTACCGAACCAGTTTACTAGAAATCCTAATATTAGGTAGTACTAGTACGTTATGTAATCTGAATACTGGTATATTGGCAGCCCAAGATAATATTGACATTCACAGACCAATGATAGCTAGCAAAATAGTCCTCGGAGATTTCTGTGTGTTTTGATATTATTAACGTTAAATTCATTTTATTTTATGGCATGTTGGTAGTTTTAAGTACGTTCAAGTACTTATTAAGTATCTGACCTCCACAAACCAGTTAGTACTGGGTAATACGAAACCCCTTAGTAAGACTAGTTGTCAGACTTTCGGGCCACTGACTACCTGTAACGACTGTCAAAGAGATATTTGACAGTCGTTACAGGCACGTTAAGCCGGTGGTCCCGGCTGTCATTTGTATCTGCAAACGTGCTTTCCGAGGCTTGGATGAAACTCGGTGAAAAGTCATCCATCCACAGTCCATCCTAGGCATTGCGGCTGTTATTATTTAGCACCGAGCTCCTTCTCATGAACCAATTTCTCCACAGAACAGAAGCCTGGGCCTACACGTATACACAAATTAATTGTACTGTTAAATTACTGGCACATTGCGACCGCATTCCAGAGTACGCATCGCAGAATAATGCGGTATTCACACAGGAGATCATTGGGAACAACCTGCATCGTGGGATAAACGCGTGTGTATCGGTGCCCTAATGATGCTGGCTTAATTGGAAGAGAATTGGTATGTTCTGTGTTCATTTGATTGAGAAATTTAGTGGACATTGGTGCGTTCAATAATAATAATTATTTTTTATGATAAAGGTCGAATTATTTTCACCCGCCTCGTTGGTTTAAGGGCCTATACCCCCTGAAATGGCTTAGGATGATCCTCCGTTACGCCTAAAATACTGCAGCAATGCAGCATTCATTTTGATATAAACATATGGTAAAGTTGAGGATGAATGCTAAGTAGGTACTATGTGTGACGAAAACACGATTCCATAAACTTTTTACCTCCAAATCGAACAATAAACCGCTGGTATTCAAAAAGTACTTCAAATTAGATCATGAAACTTTGCATACTAACTGAACTAACTATAAAGCAGGTCTTATGTGTTTTACTTCTTTAATCCAATCAATAGATTTTTTGTAAATCGCAAAAAAACACTCATTTCGCACTATTCGGCCGCAACTGACGTAACAACCGCTTTGTAGTGCAAGCTGATTAGAACTTTATTCTAACAGTATTTCAAACGAAGTTTCAACCACTACAAATAGAATTGCTAATTTTAGGGTTAGAAGGGCCTTAATTGTCGTAAGCGCAACTGCTGAACATGAGGTCCTGGGTTCAATTCCCAGGTCGTGCAAAGTATTATTGGGTTCTTATACATCAGTAATTTCTTAGTAGCTGCTAGTCTGGATTTGTGCCTGGTTGATGACAATAGGCTCGTCCCCTCTTACATGGGACTCAAACATAACTGGCGAAATGTGGGTGTACTATTAGGTACACCTCTGTCTAATACTTCGGGGAGCCAATAGGCGTGATGTTAAGTTATGTAATTGATTTATTTAAATGCAGACTACATATGAAAGTTTTGGCAATTCTTCTCATGACGACGAATATTTGTCAAGAACATACCTAAGTACCGCTGGTAACGGGAAATAAAATGGTTAAATTATTCATCCTAACCTTACTTATAATTTCCGTCTACGTGTATTCAAGCGAGGGAAACGCGTCTCGAATAACAGTTAAGGATAAAGCGAAAACGCGACGTAAACCTAATTTTTGTTTAACATTTCTTTAATTTAAAATGAAGATCCAGCTAAATCCTCGAAGGAGAAGTAATAACAATTGTTGAATAAGCAATTTTCTACAGTCGACTAGACATCCTACTCAATGTAAAGACGTACTAATTAACATTCCCGTAATATTAGATTAATATATAACAATGATATTATCCGCACATTTTCCTTTTAGGAAGCAGCGGGAATAGTAAAGTTCATTGCGCTGTATTTCCGACTTTACCTAGTAGAAAATAGAGGAAAAAATCCATTGTTGCTTATCCCGGGCTCTGAAAGCTGCTTTTGCTGATAGCACGACGTCACTAATCCCAATATATCTAAGGAAGCTACGACTTAAATTTATCGTCGTGTGAGACCGCAGCTTAAGCGCGGTGACAATTTGTTAGCAACATATAAACGTTAAAGTGAATGGATTTTGTACCAGGACTGTATTTTACGAGAAATTCTTTAGAATACGGCCCTTATCTGAGTTAAAAAGTGTAAGTTAATAGAGTTTCTTTGTTGGTTACTTGAGTAAATAAATTGATTGATGACTGTTGAGCTGGCTCATCAGCTTTTTAGGAGTTGGTGCGGAAAACACGCTTGTTGTCGCAAAACTCCAATCAATTTCACAATCTCAGTTGTCAATCATGGAGCCAAGCTTCGCTGTGTCAACCATCAAATCCATTATTCAAAAGCAACATTCGACAAACGTTTAGGCTGTGGCTCCTATAGAAGAGATAGCGGATACGATCGGCAGTCATTCATTCATCGGACTTGTTATTTTGATAAAGATTGTCATTTTGTTTACTTAATTATGAAGTTTTTGTTGTCACAGCTTGTAAGCCGCTTTCGTAAACAAAGAGAGTGTTTGCTAAAGAAAGTACTTTAAGCTTTTGTACAAAATTAAAAAGTTTTAAGTATTTTTTGGGATCTAAAATTAAAATCAGAATTTAGCTGCAGTTCGGTGGCCCTGAGAACGTTTTGGGCTTGTTAAGTGCTATTGATAGACCTAGTCCGCAGATTT
The DNA here is from genome assembly GCA_941918905.2 of Xestia sexstrigata. Classification (NCBI taxonomy): domain Eukaryota; kingdom Metazoa; phylum Arthropoda; class Insecta; order Lepidoptera; family Noctuidae; genus Xestia; species Xestia sexstrigata. The sequence continues at coordinate 20,321,072 of OW799209.2, forward strand.
GCTAAATTTATATTTCTACATTCGTCCGTTATAGAGCTTCCAAACATAACATCATGCCTGTAATCCCCAAAGAGTTAGGCAAAGGAGGACCCAATTATAGTACACCCACATTTCAGCTGTTATATTTAAGTCCCATGTAATAGCGGGCAAGCCTATTTCCATAATGACACAAATCGACTCCGTGGCTGCTAGTGACAAAATTTCTGATGGAAAATCCTAATAACACTTACCGGGAATCGAGGTCAGGACGTCATGCGCTCTCGCTCGTGACCACTCGACCAATGAGGCAGTCAATAAGAAAGACAGGATTATAACCAATTGTAGTCCCACAACATTGAAAATACAACAATTTATCATTTGATTTCATTACAAATCAGTCACGAACATTTTCAATCACATACGTTCAACGTCGGTGTTAGGTTGGTCTGTACGCTCCCTCCCAAACCGAGGTACATCCCTAGCCGATGGAAATAAACAAAAGGCCCCAATTATAACGTTGGGTGGTATCGGTATCGATGCTAATTTCCTGGTCCCGAATAAATTAAACAATCCTGTAACAGGTACTCATCGGGCAAGGGTATCGATCTTTATTAGGTGAATAGGACATCCCTTCAGTATTGTAGTTTATACGATTAATTCAATATTGAAGGAACGTCGGCATGTAAGATTTAGTTTTAATTGAAATTGAATATGTTGAATGGTTGTGTTGAGAGCTTTGTGTTTTGAGTAGGTATTGGTGTGGTTTTGTAATTTGGTGGTCTGTTGTGTTGGTAAGTAGATACTTATTAATGTAAACAGAGGTTCTGAAAACTACTATTCTATATGCGAAAGTTTGTGAAGATGGATGGATGAATTTTGTAATTTTTTTAAACTAGATGACGCCGGTGTTTTGTACCTGACTACTCTGAGAAGAAACAGCCGAAACTAACTCAGAGGGCAAAGTCTCTTTTAAGGTCCAGACATAATCTTCATGGATTGGGTTATGACAGAACATGAAGTAAACACTGTATTAGATGGCAGGAAGATCATGATGAAGGTGCATATCCTGTTTTATAATTTTCGAGAAATTCTGTAACATTGTCACCATAGTCTAGAAACATGAGTTGCAGCCTACTTACTAACGTTAGCTCTCCATTTCATTATTTCCCTGCCTTTTCTCAAACCATGTGTGGGTCGGCTTCCAGGCTAATCGGATGGAGCTGAATACTAGTATTTTACATAAAGCGACTGCCTATCTGACCTCCACAACGCAGTAACTGGGTAATACGATACCCTTTGGTAAGACTAGATGACAATTTTTAGCTTCTGACTACTCGTAACGACTGTCAAAGATCTACAAATGACAGCCGTGACCAACAGATTAACGTGCTTTCCGAAATATGGAGGAAACTTTGTACGCAATGATGGTCTCCCATCCATGAACCAACCTTGGCAAGCACGACTTAACCTTGAAGATCGACCCGTACGGCTGTTATTATTTAGCCATGAGTTTCTCATATCAAAAAAAACAAAATCAAAATATTTTATTTCACAAAGGCCTATATGGGCACTTATAAGACGTCGAAAGAGTGCACGGTTCGCGTTGGTCGTTTCCATGGAGAAGAACTGGCAAGAAACTCCATATACATACATAGTGGTTCATAATCAAAAGATATTACTGTTTCTTGAAGCACAATTCTACAATCTCATGTTACAACTTGTTAAGATTGTTCAAGAGAAATTATACTTGCTTGAACATTGTGGTTTACTTTTAATTAGTCGTGGGAGAGCTGCTAGTAGCTTTAGTGAAAAACTTCGTCCAGGCAGTATTATCTTCGTACCAAACTATTTCTTCGGCGGTAACCAACATTGCTGTGAACTGCTGTGTTCCGGTTAAGCGAGTGCCGGAAATTTTAAGGATTATGAGAGTTTCAACTTTGTTTCTGGAGTGGACGCTTGCTGTGCACCTGGTGTTGTCGATGTCTACATGATTGTCCCTTCTTCTTTCTCGTGTGGTTAATGAAGAACCTGGTGTGAGTTTTTATGCCGCACATGGGCCTCTGACTTGGCTTTACATGCCGTTTAAAAGTATCTCTCAGACATGTTGTTTTCCTCACGATTTTCCTTCACCGAAGCAAGTGATAATTATACATGCCGTGGTAACCACTATACCATCAAAGGGCTAGTGCAAGTAGTTTTTATATATTTTCGATCGTGTTTCAGTGAAGTTTATTTGTATTTGTATGAACTAGCGTGCTGTTTAGCAGGGAAGGGAAACTCAATTCATCATCTGCACAGCTTTTTCTCAAATGTTGGGTTCGGCATCCTGTCTAACCGGATGCTGATAACTAACCCTCTCACCTAGGTAGACCGCGTTACGTCAACCCACGAAACGCTTTACGCCACTGTTCGCGTTGAAGAATGTTATAGAGATGGGAAATAAAGCATTGAATACATGGACCGAGCACGTTTTAGTCGATTTTATAATTAAAATATTTTCAAGCGGTAGGCAACACATGTGGCACGACGCGGTTTGACGATATGCAGATTGGGCAACAAGGGTGGCATTTCGTTGGGTATTTTACATGGAACCACTGCCTATCTGTCCTCTACAACCTAGTTAGTACTGGGTACAACGATATCATTAGAATCAAATAGTTTTTGTCTGTTAAAAAAATGCAGAACAGTGGGCCGGCTTAGCCACTCCATAACTTAAACAAATTCATTATATTTTCTTCCTCAAACCATTTTCAACCCCAGCTAAATTTCAAAAATAACAAGAAGGTCAAATACTTGTAAAATGCTCAAAAACCCTCAGAACAGCTAACTGGTAACGTTAAAATAACTAGAAAAATAATGAAGGTTTGGGTCAAGCCCTCTTGAATCGCTCAAGGGATTCCGTTTTTACAATAAATTCACGAATATAAATAGAATATTAGATTTTATTGGATTTTCGCTGAAAATGGAATGGGTAACTGGGTTTTAAGGCTTTCTGATAATCGTGTCTGATCGGTAATATTAAAACTGAAAAAAAACTCTCTTTAAATCTGGCTTTGAAAAATAGTTTAAAAGTGCTTGTATCATGTTATAATTATGTAGGTCATAATAAAATTATGATTCTGAACCAGTAAACTTAATAACATAAAATGACAAATACACTCTTCTTAGCGTGTCTATGACAATCTAAATTGAGTCGGCCAAAAATTTGGCGTCGATTAAAAAAACATATTTTCGAAATCCTAAGTCCACGACTGTACCCGCATATACCAAACCCTTTTCTTTTAGTGTTTTTTTAATCAAATACAGTATATAACTACATTATTCTAAACCTCACATGAATAAACTTCCACAGGAAGAAACACGACACAAAGTAACAATAACCAAGAAAAGTTAAAATAAAATCTACTCCTTCCAGCTACAGTTACATAAAACATCGTTTATATTTATTTTATTTTATAACAACACATTGCAGGCACGTTTACTGTATATCAAGAAATACTGTTCCTTAGGGCGAAGACACATCAGCGAGTCGCGGTCACGCAACGATAAAATTCTATGTCGGTGCAAACTGCAGCGGAAAGTCGCACATTGCACAACACGCGTAGTTCACATAGGTTGTCATCTTTTGGGGCTACTTTGACAGGATCTGGCGGTAAAGTCTTAGTTGTTTTTGACACTATTTTGTTACTTTCGTATTTAAACTGTCGCAAAGTGAGTTTACCTACGTCCGCAAAGTGTGTCGTGCTCACATACATGTATAATCTCAACATGAATGATGTAACCAAGATTTTGTAACAAAAATTATTTTGATTATTTATTTTCTCCATAGAGATCTACGCTTTGGAATGTGCAACTACAGTACTTTCTCAAGTTATTATGCCTTGTGACTGTGACTGTAGCTTAACTTTTTTTGGTTTTTTGACATTCAATAGTGCCGTAATGGTCTAATTCAAATAAATGCTTTGAGTTTGTACGCACTATCAAAAATAAAGCCTTGAAAAACCAAAATTAAGTTGATCTTTCATCGTACGGGAAGCTCATACAATGCGAGGACAGGTTATACTGGTTTTATATATCTTGATGTGTCGCTCTGTGTACTTAGGTACAGGTGCACCTTTGCCTAATCCTTCGGGAATTACACGCGTGTTATGTTACGTTAGTCTACTGTAGATATTTATGAAAATCCAATGCACGAAATTTCCCATCATAATGAAAATGAATTTAATACACATTAATCCAATAATCGAGGCCCGAATCAATTTGTTCGACATACAACCATTATTTTGTACAGTTTGAAAATCGAACTAGCCGAACTTTTCCTCCTTAATTTTCGAATAAATTAATGAGGAAAATCAGTTTTCAATTCCCTTTGTAACTTCAAATCGCTTATGTGACCGACGTATTTAAATATTCAGGCCCACTTATCACGTAATCGTATTTAAAATTAGCTGTTACCGCGCTACGTTCGTCCACGTGAAATAATTATAAAAAAATATTATTTCCCTATTTGAATCGGATTTTGTTAAAAAAATAAAACCCTTGACATTGTTCAAGGGTTTTATTTTTTTGCACTTCTAAAATGAAAACCTAAATAACTCTCTATAACATCACCTATCTGCCAGTAAAAGTCCCTTACAATCGATCCAGCCGCTTCGGAGATTAGCCGAAACAAACAACGAAAGATAGACAAAAAAAAATGTTTTTTGATGCAATAAGTACCAATATACTTTCATTCAGTAAAAAGCTGTTATTTTGCAATTACAAGCAGACACTTAAATTTTATTTATTTGTATAAAATATAATCTTTCTATTTCTGACAATCATTTGATGTTGACAGAGACAGATTGATGTTTTTTTTTATCGGTATACGCACTCAGTGACTAGTATTACAAACTAAGTGAGAGAATAAACGTGTCCACCTACTGGGCCCAAACCGTGTAATTGGAAGGAAGACCGATACGATAAGAAGAAGAAGTGAGCCTTACATATCGAAACCGTTCGAATTTCGAAATGATGTTCAAAGAAGAATAACCACTAGAGACCTGCAACTCATTGTGTTTCCACGTACAGTTTTCTCCCTTAGTTACTGTATAGAGATCTTTTCCCACGTAAATTGGGCTCAGTTTATCTGATACGTGCACAATGTTCTCGGCTGTAGAGAACAACAAATTGCGGGTGAAATGAGCGAATCATCGCGTTTATCCGCCGGCACGTGAGGCACGCGAATAACGTGCATTATCACGAAGCTGAATTAAGTTTCTGTTTTTAAATGTCCTTAATTTTTATTGCGTGGTATGTTTTAATTAAACCGTGGTCTGAGAATTTTTAAAATGTGGGCGGTTAGTTTACTTTGTTTTGTTTTTATGTGCAACAGTCTTTTGACTTAGTGTAGGTTGTTTTAGAACGGAGGTACAACGTAGGTGCTTGGTTTAAACTTAAACCAACCAAATACTTACTTAATCCAAGCAAATATTAGAGCTATGCAGGTGACTACATACTGGTCTAACACAATTTGAGTTCATCGACACATAAAGAAGTTAGTATAAACTAGCTACCTATTAGTTAGACTATTGTTCTTCTAATCTAGTACATGGATGTGTTGTGCAGCTGGGTAGTATGTTTCGCTACTTCTTCAGACCTTGAATTTAGGTCTGGCGTTTTAGAGACAATCATGAATATGTTACTTTGATGTTCAAAAAGTCTTGACTCTGGGAAAAATTTGACATTATATAATTTGAATTCTAACATTTGTCAGTTCTTACTTTAAGCAATTGCTAAACTACAGAATAATAAAAAAACGTTTTTTGCAAAAAATAAAACTGACGAAGCTAAAGTTATTTTTCACTTTTTTTGTTTGAAGTCGGTTTTATTTTTTGCAAAAAAGTTTTTTATTTTTCCATTTTTAGTTGTTCCTAAACAAATATTTGCAGTGAATTTATTTGACATTGTTAACAATACATGTCATGGTAATAGGCGTATACCCAATATCTGGAACTTAACATACCTTTTTTTTCGGATGGGAAATCATCAAAATCCCCTCCCGCTTTGGGTGGAGCGGAAGGTCAGACTTTTACTGACTAAAACCCATCCATGTTCCTACTTAGCCCTTTGTGTTCCAGGGCCGCGTTATCTCTTTCTCTCGAATTCTGGGTGTATTGTACACATATGCGTACCCCCTCAGAATGATGCGTGATGTGACGTCATGAAGTTGAATAAACAATAAACATCCAAGCGATTGCAGCAATCACGGCAGATTTTCCGTCTATTTTTGAAGAGTTCTATTGTTCTTTTTTGGGACAAGCCCGCCACACTGTTCCCAAACCACTGTAACTCCTGAAAGCCATAATCAACAGTGGCGACCACCAGAAAAGCGCCGAGACAATGAAGCTCGACGAAGTCCCAGATAATGAATTTAACTGTCTTGGATTCCGCAACGAAATTAATCAGAAAAGTATAGTGGAGGAGTAGGAAAAATCCATAATTTCCACTAACTAGTTCTATTGTATATCTCCGAAGATCAGAATCAGATGTTTACAAAAATGGGACCACAAGGGAAACAGCAGCTTTCAAATAAAAAAAGTATCATCAAAATCGGTTCACCCAGTCGAAAGTTCTGAGGTAACAGTCAAATGGAGAACCTCCTCTTTTTGGAAGTCGGTTGAAAATCGTATCTTAAATTATTACTTACTGTTACTCAAGTAATCACTTTGACTTGTTTACAGATACGAGTGTTACAGCCAAAATTTATGAAAATATGCTGCAAATCCTATATCGGCATTATATGATTAAGTTTATTATTTCTACTTGCTTCTGCCAGCGGCTTCGCCCGCGTGAAGTTTGATAATATTGTCATATGGGATCTTACCACCGGGATAAAAGGTATCCTATGTGTTAATCGTGGTTATAAACTATCTGTGTGCAAAATTTTATCCAAATTCGTTTAGTAGTTTTTGCGTGAAAGAGTAACAAACATCCATATGATACTCACAAACTATTGCATTTATAATATTAGGATAGTTTAGTAGTTTCCTATTTCTGTAGTCTCTGTGTTTGAGCTTTTTTTTTTCTTTTTTCGGATGGGAAATCATCAAATTACTTCTCCCGCTCTGGGCGAAGCAGGACGTGGTGTCAGACTTTTACTGACTAAAACCCATCCATGTTCCTTCATCGCCCTTTGTGTTCCGGGGCCACGGTATCTCTTTCGAACAGTCCCGCAACCCCGGCAGGTCTGTGTTTGAGATTATGTTCAAATTGTTCAAGCGATCGTAGTCATTGATATTAACTAAGCCGGAAACCACAAGACTGATCACGTGGTAACTGGTAGGTATTAATTAATTACACTGATTGTTTCATTGTAAATCAGCGCTTATCGTAGTTCGAAGATAATAGCGATGGAGGGAACTGGATAAGCAGAATGTTACAGCAAAGTACACATGAATGGTGATATTGTGATACGTACGTAGAAAGAACAGGAAGTAAGTTTTCAAGCGCGCTTTGAAACATAACATAACATCGCGCCTGTAATCCCCGAATAGTAAGGCAGAAGTAGTACCAAGGTTACCGACGTAGCCCGAAGAATTGCCAAACTTAAGTGGCAGTGGGCAGGGCACATAATCTATATTAAACATAGATTCTTTGATAACACTATCACTAAATATGTCACACCCGCTTACAAATCCCACAAACGTAACTTAGAAACTATAAGATTGTTTGTTCAGTGTTTATGGAATTATAAGTATGTACTCTTAGTATATATACCTTATAATCGAGCAGCCGGTGTTGTGAGCGTAGGAGTGTTATTGTTCTTTACTTAGGTGTTATTTTAAGTTAAAAGAGTTTAGCGGAAAGGGAACGCCACAAAGTAATAGTTGTTTTGCGATAAAAAAAAATGTCATAGCTGCTCTGCTCCCAAAGCCACAAGCATGAGTTCAGGCATTGGCTTATCTATCTAAAAAAATAAAATAAGAAAAAAACTAAATGATCACTCAAACAAAAAATTGAATGTAGTAATTATTAAATTTTCTCACTAGCTCTAAAAATAGCAGTCATAGTCTAGTGGTGTGACTATTTGTCTTTGGTATCGAGTTCGAGAATTATGAGAATTATTCTTGACATTTAAAGCCAAGTCAAAGGCCCATGGGCGGCATAAAAACTCTGACACTAGGTTAGGCACTAACCACACGACAAAGAAAAGAGACTAGCTCAAAGATTTTTAAATTATTAAAAAGTGCTGCAATCGAATTCTTCATCACGTGTAAAAATTGATTTCCAGTTTCCCGCTTCCCAAAAGTTATTGCACCACTTACCATAAGCGTTTAAACCAGCACGGTGACATGCCGCAGCGCGTGTTAAGGACTCTTCCATGAATATTTATATCACTGTCGCATCAATGTACTGTTACATTTAACGAGGAACCTTTATTTTTAATTGCAAATCTTATCTTGTTTACATTACACTTTTGTACGCCTTTTGAGCACCTACATGTTATCTTGGGACGGAGTTGGAATACTAAATAATGCGTGAGGATATCTGGAGTCGCGTAGGGGTGAGATTTTGTCGGGAAATATATTTTTAAGTGTAGATGAGATTGAATGTGTTGTTCGTTTTTGATGTTATTCAATCACTGCGATTGTCATAATATGTTTATATTAGCTTGTTTAGGAATTAACACACGGAACCCTAAAATACACCCCATGAAACAAAAAGGACAAACACACTTAAATATACTGAACAATCTACAGTATTCTAGTACAACTATTATACTCTAAAATAAAAACATTATCTATCCATCACAAAAATTTGTTGGGGACATTATTTCCAAATAATATTTTTGTAGAACGAGCAACGAGACCATTCTGCTGAATTACGTTTTGTAAAAAAAAAACCTTGTTCGATTGGATAAATATCCATCGATGTGTAAAAAGTAAAAGCATTTTACCCAGTCCAGTTTAGTATCCTTCTAAAAATACCGCATCAAATAAATCCGCAATCAATTCCGGACCGATCCGAACTAAACCTCAGTTACTGAAATCGCAACAGAATAAAATCTGAGCCTTCTCATTGGTAGACGCAATCGTTACCGTGTTGCACTGTGTCACTACGTACGGGACTTTTAAAATGAAAATCGACACAGCTGCGAACAGTTGGAAATTGGCTAGATAGGATGACGGAGCAAAAAAAATCCGCAAGCAATTCCCGTCCCTAAGGAGTAGAGAGAAGTTAATAGATTTCATTAATTAACCCGTTCAGTGGACCGAGTGATTGCAGTACCTACTCTCCCAAGATAAAAAGTGTCAATTCGTTGCCGCACGGATTTTGGGCAACTTTTTACGTGTGTGGATCAGCTAAACCGGTTTAATGTTTCGAAGGAAAAGGAAGCTTAATTTTTTAAATAGTACTGCATCGGTAGTCCTTGGTTCTTTCAGTAAAATTGGAACTTTATTTTAAGTTATACATACAAGATGCATACGATAATTTAGAACCATAGAATAGGCGAGATGACAAAAATAACTAATTAGTCCGTCAGTTATATTATCAAAAAATATTTGACCCATGTTTTTTCTTTTGTTACGTAAACCAAAATTGACGCAGATCTGACGCTTTTAAAATTCTCAATACGTCACGCTTAGGTATAATTTTTAGCCAGTTCTGACGACACGAGCCCCCACTCCGAGTTTTGATGCGTTTTATCTTTGTCAATTTTCATTGATTCACAAAAACAAAAAATACATGTCCATTAATTTCCAATACTCTAACGGACAGACTAAATAGATTTGCAATTTTTTGATACTGTCGTCATGCATATTACTATACTGTGATCGGTGTACTGACATTACCTAAACTAAGCCGAATAGAGTCAATACTAAAAATGACCACAAAAGTTAAACGATGTTTTATCCACGTGATAATAACAAAGATAAATTGAATAAGAGAACATGCAAAATATCCAGGCATTTATTTTAGAAACCGCGTAATTTGATTCATATAGTTATTAAAATCTTTTAAAATTGAATTATTCATAATTATTATCTTAGTTAGCTAATAAGCAAAATCTAAAGCTGTCATAAGAATGCTAACATCTCAAACTTCCTACAACCAATTTCATCTCATCTCCAACACTATCATACTTCTACCTAGGACATGGCACTATCACACAGCACAGTACCACGAACTTTTATCCACGGCTAGCCTCGACACGGATCTATTGAACGGGTTAAAATATACGCGGCCACTATACAGGGGGGAGTAAAATGTTCCAGTGGATTTTTCTCTTTTGCACACCGGCTTAGCCGGGTAGCTGAATGCTACGTATGGTTTACGTTAAATATTGCCTTTTACCTTTCCAGAGAGGGAATTCACTTCACTTTGAAATGTAATTGAACAGGCAACTTGGTGTATGGGATGTCTAGTTGCTTGAGGTGAGGTTTTTGGTTGAATCTATACCTACTTATATATGCACTTAACATAGGTTTTAATTAAGATGATACGATAGTTTTTAGTAAAGATGTTTCTTGATTATCACTGGTTGATAAGGTTCCGGTTCCGGGTTTTTTAAGGGTTCCTTACCCGAAGGGTAACCAACGGGAACCTATTACTAAGCCTCTGCCGTCCGTCTGTCAGTTGAAATTTTCATTTAATGTTTATTTCTGTTGTCGCTATAAAAAAAAAATATAAAAAAATAAAGGGGGAGCCCCCTTTATTTACCTACTACGACGGTACGAAACCCTGAGTCCGACTCGCACTTGGCTGTTTTTTTTTAATTTCAAATCGTCTAATATTTCTGGCCCGGATTTAAAACTAACTTTTCCATTTTTGTATAAACGCATTTAAGGATCGAAAAACCGGTTCGGACGAATTACTGACAAGGTTCCGGACACAAATGCCTCCAAACAAAAGTCCACATATTCTCAATTGGCCTTATCCGACTCGATTCGACGTTTGTTAGGTTATCCCAAAATACTAAGTAATTTACAGAAACGCGACAATAACAATGAGTCGGAACTGTTGTTTAGCGTGCAGCACGTTTTTAAGATTCATTGTGTAATAAAAAATGTAGGAAACCCACTCTTTGTCTGCAGTCTGCGTTTTACGTCCCCCTTGCGTCCAATTCCTCCCCGCTTGAATGACTACCCAGGTCCTTTCCAGTCATTTTTAATGAGAACTTCTTATACTTTTTTTTTCTAAGTATCAGGACATGGTTTTCCTACATTGTTTTTATGGCATAATAGATGTAACCCTATGGGTTTTTGTTTGGTGTAACGAGAAAGGTTTGTTTCCTTTTTGCCAAAAATATTTTCTTTTGTTATGGGATTACAACGGATTTATTTTGGTTTAGCTGATATGGTTCGAAAGAAGTTTTAGAATAAGTTGAGTAGAGATGACGCCCAAACGCTGATCAAATAGATACTTATTTTATCAGGGTTTAGGCTAGCATAATCGTCTCGAGTAAGAGCATAATCGTCTCGAGTAATTGGTACTGACTACAAATCTTCTAGCTCAACACGAGATAATTGCAATAATGTGGATCTATGTTTCGCCAGTTTTGATAAGAGCGATGTAATAAGGGATCAGATCTATTACAATCAACAGGGCACAAACACGCAGCTGTGTGGGCTGTTACAGAGAATGTCCTTGTATAGAAAAACCAAGTAATGCGTTGTCTGACCTGTTAATCGAACCTAGGACCTAATAATGCTTAGTAACTTTACAAGTGCTAGAATCAAATCTAAAATCAATTTAAATATTGGTAATCCAAGTAGATCGATGCCTCAATCTAAGCCATTGTTTCTGCTTGTCAAAACATTTCACGTTCGAGATTGGCGGCTGATGGGTTGTCAGAGATGGCATAGCATATTTGGTTAAACATAGATATAAAATTAAATATATGTAGATAATATTAAATAATGTATAAGTGCCAATACCTAATTATTACGTTGAGGACTTTAGATAATATTTATAGGGTGGGTTTCTATTACCGCCCTTTTGTACTGAACGTGTTTTATAGCAGTAGAAATCGACGTTTATTTCAAACAACAAATAAAAAAGAAAATTATTGAAAAAGTACCCCTGCGCGAAGGTCCTCGGGGTGCTTCTGAAACTTGCCCCAGATAACTAGTTACCATTATTAGTGCAGTTCTTTCAAGCTAGCCTGTTAGGATACAGCATTTTCAGATACAAAAATAATATGACCAACCTGTACATGACCCTTGTTCTTACAGGTTGGCAAAGTCCTAATCTTCAAGTCAAATAATTCTTAGTCAAAACGGAAAGTAGGTGATGAGAGAGACACATGTCTTATATAAAAAAATATTGTATTACGCTTCGAGAGGAACATGATACTCGTACCGTTATTGACTTAGGTACTTGACATTAATTTCAAGATAAAGGCAAGTCTTTTTTCCGAAACACTTGACATGAAAACCGAGTAGATCAAGCCAAAGGTTCAGTTTTTTATGTCTCTCAAAATAAACAAAGCCCTGGAAACGTAGGTTCAGTTGAGCTAGTAAAGATCCGCGCACACGGAATTCAAGGATCATTCTCGACGTCGAGAGCCATCGATTTCTTCCAGACAACCAACACTTGAAACTTCGTTCCATATTACGAACGTCAAAGTCACAATTCAGACATTACGTGTTCTTGGCAAATTTTCCCCTCCAATTTGGCCCCGTCACGTATCACGATACATAGGTACTTGTGAGAAAAAGCCGGCGAATTCCGCACGCGAACTTGTAAGGCCTCCACACTGGTGAAATCGAATTTGTGTTCAAATAAAACGGGTTATGCTAATCAGTTATTAGATACTGGCATTTTTTGTGAATAGGTGGTAGTCAGTAGAAACAGTACAAGCGTCTTTCGCCATCTGCAAAAAACAGTCTAGAAAAAATGCTAGCCTGAGGGCTCACCACGAACGCGTGACGTCGATTCGGCTGACTTTAAAACTGAAAGTAAGATAAGTATGCTCGACTTAGAAGTAGTCCTCAACTATGCTATAGGCATAATTACTAATCACAAAGTGAATGCTGCAATAATATTAAAACGAGAGCCATTAAATTTTCACAATTTGTGGTTATTCTGGCCCATAATAGGTACATGAACTCTCTCGACAATACAAATTATTATTAAATAAGCCAGCAGGTATTAACAAAGGCTTGTGTACTTTATCTTGTTCACATTTTACTTCAAGCCGTTGTTCACAAAAGTTCATAAATAAATTTAAAATGCTGGAATTTAATAAGACTGTTACATGCATAATAAAATGTAATGCTCTTTATTATTGCAATTGTCATCGTCAAAGGATTTTAGTTGCAGAAAGTACCTATACAATTCATGAAGTTCTCTTTCATGTATAATACTGATAGAATACTTTCCCCTGCACAAAAGGTAGAAAATGCAACTTTTATCCGGTGAGAATACAAGTTTTGTGCTAGATCCAATATGGGATTGGGAAAAGTAGGTATTATGTGGTGTTTCATTTCAGAATCTGTCTTCGAACAAGGCCATTGTAGGTGTTGTATAGATTTATTAATATAATGTTATCATTTTTTTGTATAGATTTAAGTTTTTTTATTTAAGTATTTCTTTTTTTCATATCGTGTTTTTCTATTAATAATCTCGTTTTCTTTATTTCCTTCTTTTATGCCTATATCTTTCAAAAACGCAGGTTCGAGAACTACCTATGTTATTCAATTATTAAACCAACCTTGGGGAAGTTTTTAGGAACTTTACATTATAAGATAATCGTTTTTCATAGTGAAGTTCAATACATTTCTCATTGTAGGTACTGCGTAGGTACCTACAAAATGACCTCTGCTCAGCTCTTCAAAAAGAGCAAAGATGAAGATAGTCCCTCCGTCGATCCGTTGTCTAATGTGACGCCATTTTATTTCGAATCATAAATGATTGACATAATCGCTTATAAGTGATAGAATGTTATGGACCCACTCCCAATATAAACTCGCTAAGTTGAAATACATTACTGCTTTATGAATAAATATGGCCGCTAGCTTTTAACGGTCATAAAATTCAAATTTCGAAGTTCATTCACTATATCGTCCAATTTGTAGCAACCGTAGACTCTGCGTTAATGGAAAAACTAATATTTTTTAAAGCTTTTTGATATTATCTGAATACGTATGGTACTGGCATTTTATAAAGTGAATCCGTGGAAAATATTGTCGGAAAAGTTGAAAGGAAATAAAATAAAGACACAAATTAATTTTTATTTGTCAAATATAATGGGAATATTGTTTGATTGTTTGTGTTTGGTTTGACATAGTATAATGTTACCATTTTCAAGGTTTAGCAGACAAAGAATTGAACAATCTTTACAAATTCGCATCGTTCTGTTTGTCTGATCAAAAGATTATTGATTATTAAAGGAAATGTTATCACTTTTCAAAATCTTTTGAAACTGAATACCTTGTCATGATTATTTTTGCGGGTTTCAATAAAAAACAAAAATATCAACATTAACTAGTTGTTAGGGCAACATAAAGCAAAAATACTACATACCTATTTACAGAATTCTACAACGCAGTAAGCCAAGAGCTCAACCACTGCGCCAATACACCATTACGGGATTTCTGTCAAACCTCCGGCCGGTATATTTCTGGGACAAAATTTCATAAAATAAGTCGTGTCCCACTTCTACTTTACGTGGTTATTACGACTTGACAAATCATCTTTTATATCCTACTTTTTTTATCTTGCCCAATATGATCCACTGATGGGGAAAGGCCTCCCCGATAGTCTAGGCTTCAACTCTTCTCTCAGTGCTGTTTCCTCCGGCCAATCTCTCACAAACTTAAACGTAAATTAAATATAAGTGTAATAATAATGAGAATATGGCAGAAATCGCGCCATGTTGTGACGTCAAAGACTTCTTCTATCCATCAACTGTAACTGTCACTTGAAAAGTATGATTAGCAAAAAATGCTACTTACGTATTTTCAGAGGTTACACATAGCATAATATATTTACACCAACAGACCCAAAAAGCACTTTTAAACGTTGTAGGTACTATTTATAAATCCAAAAACAAAACACACATTTTTGCAATCCTCAATAATGAGAATTTCAATACACACTCCCGGACAATCTGTCATTAACAGCCGAAAACTGTCGGAAGCTTGTCGTAAGAGACCCAAAATAAAATGTCCTAAAATGAATATTGACATAAAATAAAATAATGGATCGGACTGTTGGTCTAAAGATAAACTAAGCATAATCAATGAGCCTTTGTAATTTCCCACCGCTGGGACTTGCTTCTTTATGAGAGTGAGGGGGCTGTAATCCACCACACGGACCCAGCGCGAGATGGTAGATGTCACCTGTTTTCGAATTTTGCGGTTCTAGGACTTACTTGATTTCCTCACGCCATTTTGATGAAATACATCACACAACATAAAATATTTGCCTACCTAACAATGAAATGCTCTAAAAATCAAATTGGCTTAAATACAATTAGAGCACGGTCTAAAGAAAGACTTGGTATTGCTTAAAAGCATGTATTCCGGTATCCGGTATTATACCACCAGAGATAATCCGTGTGGCGTTGTGACTAACGAGGCGATTAGCGCCGGAATTCGGTACGCACTGAATATCGGATCCGGATCCGGATTTCACTTTGTGCTTACGTAGGTTCATAACTTCGACACGTTTTTCCAATAACGTTTTTATGTTAGAAATAAATGTGACAGAATAAATTTTGTGACATACCTGCAAAGGTGCTTCGAGTTTTTTAGAACGGGCACCGTCTTGGACAGTTTGGAGAAGATCTTAGTAGGTAGTTTTGTTTTTAAGGGTCCAATGGCAGAGTTGCTTTATTAAAATTCTTTGGAATATTGAAGAGTCTTCAGTTTCATAAACCATGAAACTATTTATCGTTTGCATACTTATAGAAGAGGAATTATACATTTTTAACAAGTAAGCATTTAGGTCTGGTTTTTGAGGGTATATTGCTAATTTACATAGCCATCTAGAAACGTTGCTCTAAAATTACTTTCTCTGCAACTGTATTTGAAATACCTGATTTGGTTTCCACACGTCTTCTTGTCAGCAGAGTCTAACAGCTACCGACTATTTCTGTTCCGTGCTTGTAATTACAGTTTTTTGTTTATTTTACTTTGTTTTTTAATTATTTGACAACAAAACAATGACTGTAGACCGATATAAAAATCAGTAAACGTCGAGTACTCTAAAACAACCAAAACAAACAACATAACACTGTCAAAAACAGCAAACACATAACAAATGAATCCAAGAAATCACGTTCTGGATTTTGCTAGCAAATGTAATATCAAATAACTCGACTACACTTTGTCCATTTCATACAACAATTGGTTGGAGTTAACGTCAGTTCACGACATGATTCTCGCCATGACATGTAGGTACTTATGTAGTGGAAATAAGGTCGACTCTCACGGGAGCCGCTGTACTCAATGAATTCGTTCGATTTAAATGGAACACGTTAAAGCGCTTACTTGATGAGTTGTTTCTATAGGTATTATGTTTAGCGTTTGCAAGAGAGCTATTTAAATTAATTTCGGATTATTTTTAAGGGATGTTCAATTAAATTAACTATTATGTTTTAAGACTGACTAAAACCATTAACGTGCCTATTTGCTATTTTTTATGCACGATAGTCTGGCGCTTTATTTGTGAAACAAAAAAGGCTTAAATTTCATTTGAGCGAAGTAGAACCTTAAATGATATCCCGTTTTTTTATATATTTCCTTTTTCGAGACTTGCCAAAAGTTTTATATGATCAACTTTAGAATGTTTAAAACATTTAGCGAATTTGGTTATTATAGAAAAAAATAGGATTAAAAATTAGTAGATACAGGGAATTAATTTTTGGTTAGTAACGATGTCTGTAAGGTCGAGAATCTGGATAAAAAGTAATCACTTAAAAACGTGTTTCGTACTTCTACCACAGTTTTCAATAGGATTATTATTTTAAACTTTTCGGTACCATAATATTTAAATCCAAATCATTTTGACTTTGTAAATATCAGACGCCAATAGACAAAGAGTAAGCGTAGTATCATACTCTATCATCTCTGGTCAGTAAAGGTCAGTAAATTACTGTTAGCCTAGGCTACTATAGCGATAATGCACTAAAAAACAACATGAAGTAGGTATGTAAAGCTTACAGTCAAACTTACTTACGGAACATGACAAATTGTTTGGCTCTGACATTCATCAAAATCCACTTAGTCTAAATAGAGTAGGCCGGTACAATCTGGGTTGCGTCAAGATAAATTTATCGGCATATACAAATCTGGTTTGAAAGCTTATTAAAGGTAATGGCTAAACTAAATTTTATTGCTTGTTTAACTTAGATGTCGAAGGAAATGTTGACTTCTTGATGGATACAAAGTGAGACGACATTTTGAGCTTTAGTAAACAAGCTAGAGAGGAGATGACTGCTGAGATAATTAGTAATAGAGAGGTATAGAAGAAGACCCCAAGATACCCCAGAGACCCCAGAGATATTGCGCTGACCCCAAATACATTGGAATAAGGGCATGAGAACGATGATGATGCGTATCTACAGGAATATTACACCCACATTTCACCTATTACCGTCCATCGCGCACATCAAAACTCCAGGTGGTTACTAAGAAATTTCAAAGCAGAATATGTTGGACTAACCTTGAAAAGCGCCAAAAATAGAGAAAAACCTTAAACCAGGTTCATTGTATATTGGTCTATTTAGTTATATATATTTACAAAGCACAGCTAATGTTACACCCCACAAACATGCGACGAAGATTCACACAATCGCAGACCTGGCAGTAATCCTCTAGGTTCCCACACTAAATTGATACACCTACTTATTTTATAGATACATGGGTATGTACTATTTTACAAGGCAGATATATATCACCAGTTTATCGAGGAGAACAGACATTTATAGACAGAAACTCCATTAAGACTATTAATAGGTTGTCGGCTTTTATGTATGTACGTATGGTTCTCGTATTTTCCTTTAGAGGTGGTGTTTCGGGTGGAAACTACGGCGTTTTGACGGTAGTGAAGCCGCTAATGTAATTGGTGTTATTTATTACTGTTTAGTATGTATCGTTCATCAAATTGGATCTGTTAAGTGTAATGAAATGTTTTGGTGGAGATGGCACATTAAACTGGTGTAGTAATCATAAGTGTTATAGTTGTCTTCTACGAAGTTATTAACGGCTTTTTGGAATTAGATTACCCGGTTTTCAGTCAACCGAATGCAGCTGAGAGCAGCGGTGGCCCAGTGGTGGCGGCCCCGACTTACGAAAAGTATGTCGTGGGTTCGAACCCAGACAGGCGCATTACATTGTGTAATTTATTTCATCACCGCTGCTCTCAAAACGGTGAAGGAAAACATTGTGAGAAAACCGGCATGTCCTAGAACCAAAAAAATCGAAGACATGTGACATCTACCAATCCGCACTGGGCCCGTGTGGTGGATTATAGCCCATTATCTCTCATGGAGAGGAGGCCTGTGTCCCAGCAGTGGGAACATTATAGGCTGATGATGATGAATGCTGAATGCCAGTATTTTTTACGAGTTAAATAACTAAACTGTGACTAACATTTTCGAGAAAAGACACACACATTTTATCTATTCACCTTCAAAATTAATAGATTTTAGAAGTCAGTTAAAATCTTAAACTTGCAAGATGTTCAAAGAAGCCATACGCTTATGTAGTGAAACAGTTACACGTCAAACAAATAAAAATTTGATCAAATAAAACGCGACTCAACTCAAATAAACTCAAATATTAAAGTCTGTCTCCACAACCCCACGTCAGCAAGATCTTCAAGGCATTACGGTTATGATCACATTAATATTTAACAAGCAAATAACTGGAGAGACTCGTCAGCGTTAAGAAAAATCCTTTGATATATTGCATCGTTAGTCGCACCATCTCTTCTTCGGGACCCAGGATTGTTAATCGGGCCATTTGTCACGATCGCGCTTGGTATTCACTGGGAACGAACAATTCGAATTTCGCGAACGATTTCTAAAGGAAATCGAGTCGCGAAATTCTTTCTGGCTGATCATGATTTGCGTTTGTTAAGTCAGGATGCCATATTTGCATATTATATACTTCTTTCGTGTAAGCCTTTTTGGAACAAAGTAATCATGATTTGTAATGAGTATTTTGTATCCAATCAAGCTGGTTTAAATGAACATTCACAAATAATCAACGTATGCGATCCCACTAATAGGACACAGACCTCTGTGCGAGATGGAGTGGGCCTAAACCCGGCACGCAGGCTTGTTCGAGAGTATCTTTAAATTTTAGTCTAGTTCTAGGACACGGTATATTATAGGAATAATCTCTCAGAAGACGTAGTCTCAGCGCAAAATGTAACACATTTTAAAAATTGACAAGATAAACTGTATTATACTGCAAGAAGCAAATCTACTGGAGACAACAGGATACAGGCAGTTATCAGTTGTCTTACCTGCCTGCCTGATACAAAATAAATACATATCACATCAGAGAATCATCACAACAGAGTAAGGTAGAAGTATACTTTAGAGTACACCCACATTTCACCAGTTATGTTTAAGTCCCATGTAATAGTCCCATGGGGGCGAAGCTATAGCCATAAACAGGGCACGCTGCAAAAAAAAAATCCTAATGGAAAAACCCAATAACAATTTGCCCGACCCGGGAATCGAACCTAGGACCTCATGCTCAGCA
This sequence comes from Xestia sexstrigata, assembly GCA_941918905.2. Taxonomy (NCBI): domain Eukaryota; kingdom Metazoa; phylum Arthropoda; class Insecta; order Lepidoptera; family Noctuidae; genus Xestia; species Xestia sexstrigata. The sequence continues at coordinate 20,340,757 of OW799209.2, forward strand.
GTCGTGCTTGCGACCACTTGACCAACAAGGGACTTATAAGTAAACAATTATAATGATATTTTCCTTCAACGTCTCTAAGAACAGTCGTGACAGATATACAGTATAGTCCTTGCACAAAGCAAAATAGATATTTATGTATGTAAGTACTGTTCATTATGTATATTTATACGGATGGGACGTCCTATATAATTAACAAACCCAATCAATTCACATTAACACAACACGGTACAACAATAATTACAGACCAACTAACAACACAAAATGACATGCAAGTTCAGTTCATAACTATATTTATTTTTCAACCAAATAACAACATGGAATTTTTCTATTACTGGAATAAAAGTTTATCAGGGTACCGTATCGGCTTTGCTTCATTTTCGACAGAAAAATAATAGAGTTATTAACTAGGGTGACGTAAACCTGCGGTGTGCTGTGCCAAGTTTCGATCGGTACGCTATGGAACGTATTACTATTCGTTCTGTGTTTCTTGCTGGTACAGATAATACTGCATTGTCTTGCTGACATTTAATTATTATTTCGTGGTCGTATAACAATGTTTTATTTTCCAATAATAATAATAAATATCGCTGTACATCACACACAGCGCCATCTAGTACCACACTAAGCGACGAGGCTTGTGTCGTGGACACCAGGTAGTTGATATACTACACAGATACTTTTTGTTTGTAAATACATATCTAATTATTATACATATAAACATCTATGACTCGGAAACAAATGTCTAAATGCTCTAATCATAATGAAATAAGAATATTCGGTTATAATTCCGTTAAACTAAATCCAGGTTTGGATTCAAAATTCAGCACTACATCATCCCATCATAAACTGTTCTTGTCCCATTCTGTTTGGGGTTGGCGACAAACGTTTTCTTCTTCCACTCTCCCCTGTTAGACGTCACGGCATCATTTTTTGGCTTTCCACTCCCCCTCCAGAATTCAACACTACGCGCCTGGAATAATTTGCAATTTTTGCAAATGGTTGCCCTAATAGTTAAAAACATTTCTGAAAAATTCCATTGATATGGTAGAGTAACTTTAAATTGTGAATTATCAGCACTAGATAATGGATATACTACACACCGTTTTATCCAGTTTTATTTGACTTACTTTCTGTGTTGCCTTGCTTCCCATTCTGCATCAATGTAGGTACTAATTTGTTTCAAAGTGTAGGTAATAAAAACACTATGGAAATATGTACTTTTTTATCGTTAGCGACCTACAGCGTTATAAAATGAACGCATTTGTAACACACTAATAATTGAAATTATCATTCCTTGGAAATGCGTGAGGTTACCTATCTTAGCAATAAGTTTTTTACGCGACACATCTAACACTTCAAATATTCTTAAAAATTTCTTTGACAAACATTAAAACCTCACAACCGGTAATTGTCAACAGGTCTCCGGCCGACGCCGAGTGTCATAGCAGAGTCTCTAGACATAGTGAAAGTGTCAGCGGTGTCGGGCGGTGACGCGACACTGCCTTGTGACACTCGCTCCACACAGGCCTCGGATACGCTGCTCCTCGTCGTGTGGTACAAGAATGATGTACCGTTGTATAGGTGAGTTGTTTTAAGTTTATATTGTAACCCGAATTAAGGAAAAGCCTATTTGTCCTAGAATCAAAAAGCTATGTATTTTAGAAATAAGAATGATGATTGTTTAATTGGTAAAACTATGAGAAAGTAAGTAGTCAGTCAGTCTTTAAAAGGTTTTTTGTTAGTGTTTACCCACCATGTGGTTTAAACGTGTAAATTCATTGTGAGAATACGGCGTTTTCAGAGTTTAGGTACAGGTATCTAAACCGCCTGCGAGTAAACAAAGATCGAATTACTTAGAAGCAAAGAAAAAAATTGTAATTGTAATTGTATTGTATTGTAATTGTTTGTAATTGTATTATATTGCTGTATTGTATTGTGTGTATTGTATTTTGCTTCTAAGGAAATCTATCTTACCTTTACTAACTGGCTTCTCAGAAAAGTAAATGTCTTCTTGGGTTATTTCAGCACACTTCTAAAATATTGACAAAGTACACATTTACAAACACAACATTTACTAGATGCATTAAGGTTCGGTTAAAACAAATTGCGTGCGCTGCTCTGAATACCGGACACTGACGAATAACGCTGTATCTTTAAAATAAAGTATATGTCAGTGTCCGCTGTCCGCAACTAGTCCGCAAAATATCCGTACCGGTTTTTGAAAAATAAATAGAACCAATACCGTTATGTTCAAACAGATCACTGCACCAGCCAGGTATAAGGAAAATAAATAAGCTCGAAATTGGATCGGGAATAATTCTGCGAATATCGACAAAATGAATACATGTGATTTAGAAGGGATAAGAGTTCCGATAACTTATATGGTGAGCTTACACAGAAACCGTTCTATTTTATCATTTTGATATTCTTCTACCTCCATTGTGGGGCTTGTGGCTACTTCGTAAAAGGCTATCAGATTAAAGATGATAACTTCTCCGTACTTTAAAGTAGGTCTATATTCTTCTTCTGCATAATATTAAGTATTTTCTTATAAAGGCTGTGCATTGTCGACCCAAATGGCGCAGCGGTAGTGAGGCTGCCTTACGTTCTTAGGGTCCCGGGTTCGAATCCCGGTCGGAGCAAATGTTTGTGTAATGAGCATGGGCATTTGTTTCCGAGTCATGGATGTTTATATACATAATAAGTATGTATTTACAAACAAAAAGTATCTATGTGGTATATCAACTATCTGGTGTCCACGACACAAGCCTCGTTGCTTAGTGTGGCACTGGATGGCGCAATGTCCAGTGATATTTATTTATTATTTATTTATTTATTATTGTGAGAATTAGCAACGTCTAATAGCTGTGAAATATTAAGCGGTTTTGATTATTTAATGAGTACTAAGTAGAATGGGGAGGCCTTTGCCCAGGAGTGGGACACTTGAAATCACTAGGATTTTTTCCTGTATCGTAAATGTTTTAAAAACATTTAAGCACATTATACATAAACAGCCAGACTCGAAACAACACCTGTAGGTTATACAAATATTTGTTCCGTGCGGGAAGCGAACCCGCGACACGCGGCGCTGCAGTCAATCGCTCAACCACTGCGCCAACTTATGTATGTACATACATGATAAACTCACTTTTCCATAGACGTAGGCAGAAACGTCACCTGTTACCATCCGTATATATTCCTAGCGCCTCGTCTATTGTTCTTTATTATTCACCAAAAAACTGAATTGTTTATTCAAACACAGCAATATGCAGTAGATCTGTATTCTTTACAGAAACATCATTATTTATTTAAATCTGTCTCCAATTCCGAACAATCTGAATTATTTAATTACAAAGCTGAAGACAAACAATGAAATAAAACTTTTTTCTTTTTTTTCGTAAATCGTAATTATATCCAAAGCAGCGACTTCACTGTAATTAATTACCAGTCAGGCTTACTATAATTACCACAATAAAGTAATGAAAATTACTCCGCAATTATTAGACTCGAATAGTGTAACATTCTTCCTAGAAAACGATTTGTATTATTATTTTAATTCAAACCTTGTACAAAATGAGAATAGAAATAATTCGACCTGCTACTTAAATTCAATTTCATTTTGACAGAAAGTTCTAACTCCATCGTTAGTCGTGAAACAATGAACTCTAATGAACGAGTAATAGAGTTGGTATTGGGGTGGGCATTAACGCATTTTGGATTAGAGGGGCTATCCAGCTAAGTAGAACAATCGTATTTGAGAGGATCTTTAAGTTTTCAGTCGGTTCTTATTAAAACCTCAGCACTACGTTTGTTTTGTCGAGTTTTTGTTGGAAAAATGTAAATTGCCTTTCTGTATTGGGGCACGTAGGAGGTAGCGAGTAGCTGGTTGGCATTTGTTTTTCTTTTTTGCCTGTAATAAGGGTAGGTCGCGTGCGGCGCCAGCACAACGACCCGGTTGCCGCTACTATGTGTTCATTATCTGTTGAGTGACAGTAAGTAAACTGAACTTTTCACACGACATTGTCTCACGGGAGAGATTTGTTGAGAAGTCACTGAGACGAGGCCTGTGTTATGTACTGAAAGGAAGTGATTCAGAAGTGGTGTGAAAAAAAATACATATTTCTAATAGGTAGTATTTGTATTTTTATTTATACTGTTAAAACGCTATTGGTTTTTAAACTGACATGGCCATTAACTTTATTAAAACTAAAAACACTCAAATCAAACAGTAAATATGGTAAATATCCCGTTTTAATGTTAATAATGCTATAACGCTTTTAATTGCAGTTGTAATGAGCAGTGGATATTCAGTATAGAACGTCATCTTCTGCCTAGCCTTTTCCCAACTATGTTAAGGTCGGCTTCCAGTTTTACCGGATGCAGCTGAATACCAGCATTTTACATGGAGCGACTGCCTATCTGACCTCCACAACCCAGTTAGTACTGCGTAATACGATACCCTTTGCATTCAGTATATAACACATAGGTAGATATCAAAATAAAAAAGAATACAGACAATAAAGACAACCCTAATAGTTTTCATAAAAAAAAACTTTTAAATAATTCCAAGTGATACAAATGGGTTTGTTTAAGTTCCATAAAATTTAATTATCATCCGTTTCTTTTTGCTACACAAACTAAATGGAAATAATAAGATTTAAGTATGTTTACTTTGCTCTTTCATTTAGTATTTTAATTAGGGTCAAAATTTAATTTTAAGATAAAATTATTTGTATAGTAGCATCATTAATAATTGGTATTATAAGTTTAAAAGATCTAATTTAGAGATTTAATAATACGAGCCAAAAATTTGAGATTCTATTTATATTACGATACGTTACTACAACTACAACAGCCTATAACGTCCACTGCTGGACATAAGCCTCTCCCATGATGGGAGGAATTTGCCGTAATCTCCACGCTTGGCAGGCGGATTAGAGATCGCAGTGATGAAAGACTAACAGAAAACGCTGCTGCCCATTCTCTGGTCTACGGAGGCGCAAGGTGTTCTGCCTCGACATTAGTCGCCTTATACGACACCCGTGAGTGTAATGGGTTGGTTCTATTCTACTCTGCCGGATACCACACGGCTAATATCGTTATTATGTATAAATCTTTATCATCAATTTGAAACTAAGGTAATTACTGTAGTGACAATAATTAACCTGAACCTAAATTGATGATACCTACTAAGTTCTCGTTAAATTATTTAATTCTATTAATTAACCTGAACCTAAATTGATGATACCTACTAAGTTCTCGTTAAAAATTAATAATCAGCGGTACACCTTGAAAACGCTACTAAGCCGAAAATAGAAAACTAACAAAAAATAATTATTAAGCACACCTTGGAAAGGAAAAGAAAGTTATCAGTAAGCATGAGCACATATCGTTTTTTAATCGAAAATTTTGTGTGGATGGTGGTTTGTTAATTTTTCACGCAAAAAGTACCAAACGGATTTTGTATAAATTTGACACAGTTTATAACCTGGATTAACACTAATGTTAATTTATCCCGATAGCATGATCCCGAGGCCAATACCGAGCTCTATGCGGGCAAAGCCACGGGCATAAGCTAGTTTATTATCATAAAGAGCCAGTGACCCAATGTTATCAGTTTAGTCTTATGAGTTGTAGGTTAAACCAAGCCAGGCTCTTCATGTTGTGAAATTTATTTCATCACCACTGCTCTCAAAACGGCAAAGGAATTAATGGAGTAATTTGAGGTTATCAGCATATCCTGGAACCAAACACTCGAAGACATTTGTCATATAAAAACCCGCACTGATTTGTGCGAAAAAATGAAAGAGATCTAACTCGACAACACTCATCTTAGTCCGAACAAAAGTGATAACACAGTGAATTCCAAGCGTACAATCCCTCACTGAATCACCTAAGATTCATGACTAAATCGCAATCTGACAGCGTGTACATATTTTATAAATCGCTCAAACCAAGCATTTGTTATGCATACTCCTGTCGGTGTGAATGCGAGACTCAAATTAGTTTCCACGCGAGGTTAGGGACGCCGAAATGTGATCAGATTAAACGGAATTTGGGTAGCCCTGATAAATTTTATCTGGTAGCTATTAATACAGCACTCTGCTGCTAATTTGACACTGATAATCTGGGTTTGGCAGTGTAATTTAGATACAGAAGTACTAAATTAAAACTCTCGTTGTAAAATTACTAAAATTGGTGGATACTTCTTCGCAAACTTATATTAATCATATATTCGTCATCATCATCATCACCTAGCCCTTTCCCAACTAAGGTATGAGTGACTGCCTATCTGGCCTTCACAACCAGTTACTGGGTAATACAGTACTCCTTGATAAGACTGGTGGCCAAACTTTCAGACTTTGAACTGTCAATAATATAACACCAATATTCAGCATATTGTGGTCTTTGTTTCTTCCGTACCATATCCGAATCTGTTCAGGAATTTATGTATTGACTAACAACCATAACGTCCAATACTATTTCTAATAGTTTTTAAAGTCTGAATGATTCGGTACTTCTTTCGTCTTCAGTGGTGATTAATGGTCAGTCTTTCTCTATTAGACAAGAGGCCTTTATACCGTGCGAGGAAATTACAAGTACTATAATTGCATGCTTTGATGTCCTTAGTGATAGCAGTATGTTTTGTATAAGCCACTGTCCTCTGGCGTAACGGCACAGAAATAAACGTCACCAAAATGTGATCTGATTAAACAGAATGGGCAGTTACTTTTATCTGATGTTGTTCATAATACGGGCGGGTTCCTCTATACGTACAACCATGTATGTGTAGTGTTTTTGTCAAGGGTTTTAAGGCTTTTTATGGCAATACCTTTAAACTCAAACTAACTACAACTAACAACAATTGTTGATATTTTAATACGAGATTATCTTTGAAACTTACTTATTATTTTCATATAAATCTGTGTTCAGGGCAACTTGTAAATTGCACATTTCATCAAGTTAACTTTCATCAATATGAACCCCGTATACTTTTACACCAATTGTAGTGTGTATGTAACATGTTTTAAAGTCCCATGTAATAGGGAGCGCCCTCCTGTTGCTATCAACTGGACACAAATCCGGACTCCGTGGCTGCTACTGAGAAAATCTTGATGGAAAGAATAGACGAGTGGTAAAGATATGGAATCAGTGTAATGTACTATCAGAAAATCGAAAAGTGTTCAACTTAATCGTAAAGCAATTGCCCCTACTGTTAAATCCGAAAACTGCGTCGTTTATTTTTAACTACCATAGACAAAGCAGAAGCGATGGTATCGACATAAATTCGAGTCTTTGCACTATCAATCATATATTCAAAGCGAATAGAAAACTACTGGTGTGCGAATAAAGCCGAAACAAAGTACCTCTGTGTATTTTAGTTCTGAAAAATGATTTTCGCGTATAAACAGTTACAGTTAACTACTCGAAAAGTGTGTCAATTGGTATAATTGTGTATTGAAATCGATATAAATGTGAAATCTTGCTCAACAACAACAACAACAACAGCCCATAACGTCCACTACTGGACATAAGCCTCTCCCGTGATGGGAGGAATTTGCCGTAATTTCCACGCTTGGCAGGCGGATTGGAGATCGCAGTGATGAAAGACTAACAGAAAACGCTGCTACCCATTCTCTGGTCTACGGAGGCGCAAGGTGTTCTGCCTCAGACATTAGTCGCCTTATACGACACCCGTGAGTGTAATGGGTTGGTTCTATTCTACTCTGCCGGATACCACTCGGCTTAAATCTTGCTCGGAGTATTTTAATTAGATTAGCATCAGTTTACAGGTGTAACTTCTTATAATGCCGTAATTGCAACACGCCTGTTTTCCCCAGAGGTAGGCCTGTTTTCCCCAGAGGTGGCCCCCATGTAATTGGGGGCGAGCCTATTGCCATCAACCGGGCATAAATCTAGAATCAGCGGTTGCTACTGAGAAATTCTTGATTGAAAAACCCAATAAAATTTAGCAGAGGTGTATACTCTGTGCACAATTATTATCAAGTTGCGTTTAATAGACAATTTGCAATGGAGCATACAGGCAACACTCGGACGGATTATGGACGGTCTGTGGCAAATCTGAAGGCCAATTCTTGTAATTAAAACCGTCAACGTCAAAATCTATTATTCAACATCAAAAACTTGTCAAAAATGACAGTAAATAATGTTTAGACGGTTTCAGTTTGATATGAAGATTAAAATGCGCATGTCACTAAATTTACGAGATTATTTCCCCAGAAAGCTAACTTTTGTACTATCATGCTCTCTTTACATTATAATGTCAACTCAATATCCGTTTCATCTTGTATTATTTTCCCCAAAATAACAAAAGAAGCAAGTAATTTTAGTCAACACGATACATAGGCACGAGCCATGTCTACCCTAAAGTGCTATTATGTTCGAACATGTGTAAAGAAACGGAATACATACAAAAAACAACGCTAGATATAACTCCGGGAATACGATACAAATGCTATCTGAAGATTGATCTGAACCGCCAACTAGCCTCAAGAAAATTCCTTTTCGGATACATTTCTCACGTCTGCATGACGGATTATGATGTATTTATATGTATTTTCAACTGATATGCGAATGTATCGATGTTGATTGTATTGGGATATTATAGGTGTGTATAAAATAATTGTAATCTAGATATTGAAATTGATGTATCTGTTTGTAATATTAAAATAACAGTTGTTTACTGTAAACACATGAAAGTTTTTTCCTTTTTCTGTCTGAGTTTGTTCCCGCTAATCTCTGAAACGGCTGAACCGATTTTGACAGGATTTTTACTGGCAGACAGCTGATGTGTGAAGAGTAACATAAGCTACTTATAATTTTAGAAAAATAATTAAGATTCTGAAGAAAGTAATATTTTACACAGCTAGTAATTAATATAAGTCACTAATGTCCGTTTTTTCGCTAATCCTATTTGATACATAATTCGGTAACTATCATCTTCAAAAGATTGACAAAAACAAAATGAATATAGGTATTTCAAACATTGATAACACATTCAATAAAAATTGCAATTTGTCTAGTCTTAAAAAACCATACGGTCTCTAGCTACTGCAAAATTTTGCTGACTTCAGGTATTACTACAATATGAATTCAAATGCGAAGCAATTTCACGACTGCCTGGTGGACTGGCGTGCAACGAGGCAACATACAGAATTTAACCAAATATACCACTATAACTACTACACCAGCGTATGTGAATGTCTTACTTACACCCGTATCTAAAGTCAAGTTACAGTAATCACTTGAGTTTAAGTCTTTTGAGTACCAGTGGCACAAATAAGAGACGCACAGAACCGGGAAGTGTGGCAGAAAAATTATACCCAGCAGTGGGTGATTCCGAGCTGATATGATGATAATGAAGTTTTATGCAATAGACAAGAATTTAAGCAAAGTAAGAGCCTTTACTTCTTTAGGACCGAAAAGTGGTCGCTCACAATGGGTCTCATCAGAAGGCTTAAAGTCACCCAAAGGGCAATGGAGAGGGCTATGCTCGGAGTTTCCTTGCGTGATCGAATCAGGAATGAAGACATCCGCCATAGAACCAAGGTTACCAACGTAGCCCGAAGAATTGCCAAACTTAAGTGGCAGTGGGCAGGACACATTGCTCGCAGAACGGATGGCCGATGGGGCCGAAAAGTTCTGGGGTGGCGACCGCGAACCGGAAGACGTTGCGTTGGAAGGCCTCCTACTAGGTGGACCGATGACCTGGTGAAGGTTGCGGGAATCCGCTGGATGCGAGTCGCACGGGACCAGTCAATGTGGCGACGCTTGGGGGAGGCCTATGTCCAGCAGTGGACGTCTTGCTGCTAATGATGATGAAGAGCCTTCAAAGAAAGCAAAGCTAAGAATTCTAACTTTTGACAGTTCTAACTCAAGCAGTGACTAAACTACAGACTAAAAGTCGTATCATTTATGTAATTACTTTTACTTAAGTAATCCCTTTGATTGTTTATAGGATACAGGTGTAAGAGTAGGTTTTGTAGATTTTTGCAAGATTTTATCGAACGTAAATCATTTACTAAAGGATGCAGTTTATCACAAGCGAAAGCTTATTCAACACAAAATATTGTTAAAGTCTGTGGCACAATTAAAATAAATTGTAAAACAAAACAATCATACAGTTTCATCCGTATTTATTTGACCGGTGTAAAACCAGTTTGTCAGTTTTAAATGTCAAATTAATCTGATTAATTTGTTTAACTGATAAAGTGGAGATTTGATTGTTTTCATTGTTAATTGCGTATCGGTAGCAATTATTGTGTTGTATTATGACATAATAATAATCGAGGTTAAATAACAGACTAGAAATTACATTATTAAGTTTATTTTAATGATAACGATCATATGATATGTGTTTGTGTTGGTTTTTGTAACCTTAGAATTAAAGAGTGAACACATTTTTTTGTGATTGATCTAATACTTTACAAAAACGTTGACACTGAGCAAAATGTTCAACATAAACAACCAACAAAAACATGATTTTATTTCAAATCAAATGTACAAAATTCAATGTATTTTTATGAAAACTGTTTATCTGTCATTTTAAATCAATTCATCAGTCGATGAAATTAAATACAACGCTTTTAAATGGGCTTGTCCTTCGCAGATCAATAACAACATACGGTTTGTCAGATATTATTTTATGTTATACATGACATGCCATTTGATAGTTAGTAGACACGATAACAGTGTCACATCTCATGGGACTAGGCGAACATAACGACACGTTTCAAACATGTTATGAACGTATGTAACTAACTTCATGCTCCTCGAAAAAAATACTCTATTATATTTAGTGAAGAGACAAACTGTATTTTATAGGAAAAATGCAAAATGTGATTACATTGCCCATACATCACGCCTGTTATCCCCGAAGGGTTTGGCAGAGGTTGTGTGAGTGAGTTGGAGGGCTAATAGTACACCTACATTTTGCCTGCAGCTATGTTTTCGGTCTCATGTAATAAGGGGCGAGCCCACCATCAACTGGGCACGTATCCAGACTCCATGGCTGCTACTGAGACATTCCTGATGGAGAAACGCCATTACAATTTGCCCGACGTGGGAATCGAACCCAGGACCTCTTGTTCAGTAGTCGCGATTGCAACCACTAGATAAACGAGGCAGTTTTGTGGAAAAAATCTAATTAATTTTCGTTATTTTCCAACCAAAGTTCTCCATTCCAAAGATTCCTTCCTTTCTTAACCGTCCACAAAACTTTCCTTTATTTTTTTTATTTCAGGCTTTAAATACTCCCTCTATAAACGCGAGGTATAAAAATTTGTCGCGAGATTTTTCTACGTAGAAAACTGCATAATTATGCAATTTATAAAAATCGTCCCCTCTTACACTTTGATCCCCCATTTTGATTTATGTTGGTGACTGTATAAAAGAATAGGGCAGGGCTGAACTGGCCTTAAGCTTGTGGCGCTTATGAAATATTAATGAGTAAAACGTTTTCATTTCGGAGCACGTTGGCAACGCATTGAATTTTTCAGAGTTCAAAGTTTGAGGTTAGCTTTTGAGAGTATTAAGGAATTAATCATCTTATTTCCTTAAGTATTTAATCATTTATTTAAGGATTCAATTGATGACGATTAATTTGTAGACCCAATTGTGTTAATATCAACATTGTAGATTTTCCAGTATTTATAACATTGCATGTTTTGGGAGCTAGGAATCGTTTTTTTTTCCTGTGAAATGAAGTGATGATTAAATCAAAAAGACACACTCCACGAGTGAACCACTGAAAGTTTTCGGTCAGTATTTTACAACAAGATGACGGAAATCGGAAAATCCTGGAAAATCATTGATAGATCCCTGAGAAGAAATGCGTAACCAAGCTTAGAATTCATGACTTCTTTTAAAGTCGAATTGTTACATTAATATGATATTATATTAGTCTAACAACGCAGGATATAACCTATTCACCTACCATGTCTGGAGGGACCTTTTTAACCGACGAAAAAACGTAGGAGGTTTTGACGGACGCGTGTATTTTTTTTATATGACCACGCATAATACAGAGTAGTACGATTTTGATAATTCTTTTTTTAGTAATCTGTATTCAATGCTAACACAGAACTTAAAAAAAATTGTGAGGCGTCACGGGACGCCTGGCAGATGTGAAACATCGAAATTATTTTATAAAAGTAATATGCATAAAATAACAGATTACAACAGGAACCAATTAAGGCATAATGAAAAAAGTAAAAATGTCAATATAAAAACAAACACATAAAATAAAATAAAAACAAAATGACTCGATTCACAAAAGAAAATCCTTAGGTTGGAAACGAACTCGACGACACGAGATTGTAACCCAGCGCTGTGCTCCGAGACCAGCTGGCTTGTTATAAACTGTGGCGAATATGTAGATCTTATGCTGCTTCAACAGGTCGGTAATGTTCGGGATAGTCCGGGTTGAAAACTTGACTGTTGATGACGCGTCGCCACGGCATGCGTCGCCCCGCCATTTTTTGGTTTTACCCACGCCTATACATGTTTCACATCAAAATATGTAGTTGTAGTATTGGCTACGGATAAACCATTTAGTCTAAAGAATAATGCTTAGTCACCTTATACCTACGCACTCTCATATTCACGTACAGCAATATCCATAGCTATTGCTGTACGAGCAATGCTCAATACTCAAAGAATGTTTATATACCTCCATAGTTTCTCTAGCTCGTTTTTCCGTTTGTCCACAGTTACGACGGGCGCATAAAGGGCCCGACGGCGCACTGGGCGGACGACGTGCTCGGCGGCCGGGCGCGGTGGCACGCGGCGACGCCGTCCTCCCTGAGGATACGTGACGTCATACCCACTGACCGCGCCATGTACCGCTGCAGGGTAGACTTCAAGATATCGCCGACGAGGAACCATAAGATTCTGTTGGATGTTATTGGTGTGTACTCGAGATATATTCTTTTCATACTGGGAATACCTAAACTCGGTTTGCGTACCGGGTAAAACGGGGTGTATAGAAACGCAGGGGTGAATTGAAACAAAACTTTGAAAGGGATTTTAATGTTCAATGTTACCAAAATGTACTTTTATTTGCTTAATTTTACTTTATTATTTTGAGACATCGTTGACAGCATACCATATTATTTCAAAGTTATAATCCATCTCAAAGTTTTGTCTCGATTCGTTTCTATACACCCCGTTTTACGGTATACCTAGTTCATTATCTAAAGTTATACAACACTTGCCGAGGATGGCTGACTAAGACTACCAACGAGGCTCTTTTAAAGTACAAACATAATCTTGGTCAAGTAATATGTGCACTTTGCAGATGATCTTCCTTAGGAGCCGGTCTTTTGAAGAAAAAAACACTTCGCTTTTGACGCACTCGGCCAGCAAAGACACTCCACATCACATGGTATTTAAACATGAGTGGTGTTTTATGTCAAGCTTTACTTGACATAACACACCTTATAATAGTAATGCAGACGTGATGTTACGTTATAACATTACTCAGTCAATGACGTCATTTAAGCAGAACACAATTCCGCGTTCATTGCTAGTTGTTCATACTAATACGCGATCAAACACACTGTTTTGAATATGTCCTAATAGACATTCGCGATGCGCTAGCAAAACTAAACATTTGACGATCAACGCCACGTAATCCTGTTTATTAGAACTGCGTTTATGTTTAGCTGACTTACTAGTTGTCCGTTAATTCATTCGCATACAAACTACACACATCAAAAGTATCTAGGGATCAACATATATTTTTGCAATAACTTTTCTCCTGATTGATATTAATTAAAATTTTCTTTAAGGATTCATCAAATAAAGTGTTTTCGTTTGTCACAGTAACGATAAACCAAGTCACCTTTGCATTAATAAAGAAATTTGCCATTTTCCTAATAAAGGGATTTTTGACATTTGAACCACTAACATTAAAGTTCGAAAAAAAGACTGAAATAACAGTTTTCTTTAAAATTTTATTGGGTAACTTAAACAATTAATAATCCGTGTTTCTACCGCGAACACTAACAACACAAGAACATCGGTTTGGCATACTCAAAATGAGTTCATCCAAATCACGCTGTGGAATGGCCGCCCATGTTCGTTGCAACAACAAAAAAAGGTCTTCTTGCGACTGGATACCCTCCATATTCGGCAGAGCTCTTCTCTGTAGCATATCCCATGCATGCTCAATCGGGTTCAAGTCTGGCGACTGAGCAGGCCAGGGCAGGACATTGATGTTAGCTGCGGCGAGAGTCTGTCTTACAACTCTTGCGGTGTGCGGTCGTGCATTATCATGCATTAACTGAAATAAGGGACCGATTTGCACTTGTAGAGGAACGATGACGTCTGATACAATCGTCTCAGCATAAATTTGAGCGTTGAGGTTGCCTCTGATCCAAATCAACTCAGTTCTTCCGCCGATCCAAATACCCGCCCATACCATGATGGTTCCACCACTATAAGGATGGACTTCCTGGCAGGATTTTAATCGCTGTTGGCGTCCAGGGGTTCTCCAGTGTCGTATACGTCTTGTATCCGGTCTCATACCAAAACGAGACTCATCAGAAAAGCACACGAAACGCCATTGTTCTTCTGCCCAATTTCTGTGTTCAAGAGCCCATTGATATCGAATCCTACGATTGTGCATTGCTATAGGTGGTACCCGTAGCGGTCTTCGGGAATGAAGGTTCACTTCATGCAAGCGGTTTCTGACTGTTTGGTCGCTAATTAAGTTCCCTGAAGAGTGATGAAGCCTCACGGCTAACATCATGGCGGTTATTGTTGGAGCTCTTCGAGTTAAGATTTGAATGTATCGGTCTTGTCTCCGTGTGGTGCAGCGATACCGTCCTCCATGGCGCTCAGCCACGGTACCAGTGCTTCGGTAACGTATCCAAAGTCGACTGATAACACTCTGACTTGTATTCAGAGCTAAAGCTACAGTACGTTGCCGGGAACCAGCTTCTATCATTCCCACGGCTCTGAGCATTTCTTCCCTGCTTAAATGACGTCGCCGCTCCATAATAACGTTGGTTTTAATCAGTAGTAGGGAAACAGTAGCACTAATAATGTCTTCAATGCGTTGTATGTTTTTATAGGGAAAATATTGACAGCTTATTTTCATCTTTTACTCGAATTTGATTGAGAGTTCCTGATTCAAATTATGAAATGCACCAAAAAGGATCCATATAAATTTATAAAATCATAAATTTATTACAAAGCCACATCTCAATCTCAAGAAATCCGCATAAAAATGCTTGATCCCTAGACATTTTTGATGTGTGTAGAAACCCCTGCACATGAAGGTTGATGGAAGGGAGACAGGGAGAGTAAGGCCAAACACAGATGGATGGATTGTGTGAAGAATGAAATGAAAGAAAAAGAAGTAAATAAATAAATCATTTTATTTCAGGCATTGCACGTAATCACATACAGTTCACCCATAGCAGTTACATAATGTTATTATATATAAGTTGTAAATTAGATTATATTAAATTATACTTATTCGATCATTGATTTACGGATAAATAATAATGAAGTTATGCATATTACTTACATAATCTTTCAGTATGAAATGATGTCAATGAATGTGTGATGTGTGGGTATGAATGATGTAAATGATGTCGTGACGTCTGACAGGGAAGAGTGGGAGAAGAAAATGTGTTGCGCAGACCCCAAGTAGAAGATGTGACATGGGCAGGAAGGTGATAATGACAAACTAGAAACCCCTGTGTGACTAGTCATTCTTTATAAAAATACTTATCCTTTTTCTATAAGGTAATAATTTAAAGGAATATATCACTTCTAAATGTGATTTTTCGGAAAGTTTTTGTGACCAGTTAATAGGGTAGATGACAACATAAAACAATAATTCCCAGACACCTATCTCTAAAAAAAACCACTTTATTTTTGGCCTGAAAACCCGATTTATTTTCAATTAATTGCCAAATTCGATTTTTAGTTGCTTTGAAATCAATAAATAGTTGAGTCATTGAGTTGAATAAACAGTGACGTCACAGTTGGCTATTGCCATGCAAAATCTATGAGAGAACCGCGTTTTGACAGGTCTTAAAAAGTATCTCATTTGATTGGTGTGTCATCTACCTCATTGTGAAAAATTATCAGTTACCAAAGACAAATTAAACTTTGTCTGGTTTCCCGAACATTAGGTATTTTAAAAATAGTTGAAGTAGAGAGGAAATCATCAAAAAAATATTGTAAATATGACAGACCACATAATTATGATAGACCACAATCAACAAGTAAACAGACCAAATTGGCGTTTATTGGATACAGACAGGTAAAAAAATAAACTTCCATCTTCACACGTATAGGAACTCAATAAAAAAATCCCATGAAAATCCGAGCACGAGAAAGAGACATTTTACTACCAGTCGACATTTTGCAAAAGCAACATTTTGCGCCTGAGCCGTCGTTCCACCTTTATATCTAATTGCAACTCGACTAATAGTGTGGTTTCTAAATTGTATTACGATTGACGTTAGTTACTAAGAAAATGTTATTTTGGTTCGAGATTGACAGTACTGTGGCCTGTCAGTGGTCAAAATACATACAAAGAAAATTATCAAATTATGCCTACTTACTCCAGATGACATGACTCTTGAATATCTAGTCAGTAGGCGCCTGTTTATTAAACACACACTGGGTGCTGTTTATTACACTAAACTGGGTGTTTTTATTGATCGGTCGGAGTCCCCCATGCTGCAAAGGTGGGTGCGGCTTCATGTCGTAATTTAAATATTGTTTTGCATTATACTAACATTAGTTTATAAGAACATTGTTACAGACAAAATATGGACATAGTCTGAAATAAATGTTTATTATGATTATTTGAAGAATTGGACTGTAAAAACCAAGTTTAGGATTCCATGTTTGATTTGGAGGTTATCTGCATGACGTTTGCACTGTCTACGTTAACAATAAAGTGTGACTGCTACTTGTTACGTATGTACCGAGTTAAAAATATTATTTACCTAAACTGACTGCCCAAGATGCTGTTCTTCTGAAGGCTATTCTAAAGCACCCCTGACAGATAATGACAAACGACACAGAATAACAAAAGGTGCAGCGCTCTCAGACTAGATCTCTAATTGACTAGTTTACACCATCAATAAATTGCAAATCTATTTAATCCTTCTTTAGAGTATTGGAAAATAATGGACAAGTATTTTTTTTTTTTGTAAATCAATGAATATTGTCAAAGATAAAACGCATCAAAACTCGGGAGTGGGGGCTTGTGACGTCACAACGCACTAAAAATTAATTATAGCACGGCGTGACGTATTGAGAATTTTAAAAGCGTCATATCTTCGTCAATTTTGGTTTACGTAACAAAAGAAAAAATACGTGTGAAATATTTTTTTAATAATTTAGCTGACGGACTAATTCGATTTTTTTAGAACACAACCCCATTTAATACCATTTCACACAACACTACGTTACTAAGTGTAGGTTAGAGTCCGCGACACTTTCAGGTAGACAGTTATTGTACAATATTCATAGTCCTAGCTATCACTTTGCTCCGGTACTGTCTAGGATACTTCATTTAAAATTTATAGTGACTATTTCAAATTCGCATTCGAATGCTAACTTCCACTGCGGTTGTCTGAATACGCCTTTAATATTCTACAGTTAATTTGAGGTTATTGGAGTTGCGTTAAAGCTTTTATGTGTTTAAGTCATTACGGCCATCAATGAGGCGCGAATGACTTCAATTGGTTTCGTAATGTTAGTTGGATTCGTTGATGTTATTTTGCGGACAAGAGCTGACATTTGAACTCGATTTCTCCATTTTCAACATAAACATTTTAATGACTTGACAGCCGTGTTGGTCTGTTATAAATAGTGGTCACAAGAGAGCTTGATACCAAGTTTTGTTGGATTTTTCCGTTAAAAATTTCTTAGTAGACCCTGAGGTCTTTCTATTACAGCAGGAAGTTAAACATAGATGGTGAAATGTGAGTAAACCAAAAAGTACAACTCTGCCTAACTCTTAGGGAATACAGGGGAAATATTACGTTTTTAATCATAACAATTTGAGTAAGTCTCATTTGAAATGTACAAAAATAGCACAAAGTAATCATGATGTTTGCCAATGCTAAATGAAGTCAAAGAAAAAGTTCAAACAACGAATTTTTTCAATCCAACCAGAGAGTGCAAATGTGAAGCCATTTTGTGAAACAAGTTTGTAACTTTTGACAACTTTTTTTATTTTGCGGACTGTTCACGGGGAACAAAAAGAAAAGATAGAATTTTGGTGTCTCTTATAATTAGAATTTCGCTCCACGTAGTATTTAAAATTGGATTTCAGGTAGTTACATAAGCTATGTGCAGAAAACGTTTTAAGTGTCTAATCTTTATTTTATGATTGGCTAGTGTGTAAGACGTAAGTGTAGTGTGATTGGCTAAACCAATTAACACGTACAAAGCAAACTAAAGGAATAATATCGATAAGGCGTAAATAAGTTAAATAGAGAATACTAAACTACATGGTCGTGTTACCAACCAGTCATCACCCACAAATGTTCTGTTTAAATGAGTTAGCGAAGAGTACATAATACGAGTATTATAGAATTATTCATAGAGCGTGTAAACCAACCCTTTACGAAGCCGTCAACCGAGCATTCTGTACATTAATCTAAGTAACATTGCGTCAATTTTTTTGCTGGGAAACGCCTTTTTTTGTGTGAAAAATCACGGTTTATTCGGTAGCGCTCGATGTTACGCAGCAAAACATTGTGGATGCATTGAATAGTACATGGGTCATAGAGGCATAGGGCACGCCACAATAGTGGCGATAAGTCCCCTCTTTGAGGAGTGGCTAGAGAGGCGCCATGGCGTCCTCACCTTCCGCCTGACGCAGGTCCTCCCGGACATGTCTGTTTCGGGAGGTTCCTGCACCGAATCGGGCGGGAGGAAACGCCCGGGTGCTCCCATTGCGAGGATCGACCGGAGGTATGCCCCGCGTGGGCGGAGCACCGCCGTGTCGTCGAAGCGGCGATAGGCGGCAGCGACCTCTCGCGGTCCGGAGCGAGACGGAATGGGACGCCGTCACCTCCTTCTGCGAAGCAGTAATGCTAGAGAAGGAGGTGGCGGAACGTGAGAGGGGGAGAACCTCACGTCCCGGCCGCCGCGGGAGACGCCCCGGGCGTCGGGGGCCACCGTAGGCGCGGGCCTGTGGACGGTGGGCTATGGGCTAGCTCGCCGTCCGTCCGTCTCATGACGACAGGCCGTGTCGACGGCGCGTTCGTGTTCCACGTGTGCTTCAAAGAGAGTCAGCAAAAAGGAAGGGCCGATGCCTGCCGGGGTTGCGGGACTGTTCGAAAGAGATACCGTCGCCCCGGAACATAAAGGGCGATGAAGGAACATGGATGGGTTTTAGTCAGTAAAAGTCTGACACTCCCTCCTGCTCCGCCCAGAGCGGGAGGAGTCATTTGATGATTTCCCATCCGAAAAAAAAAGGGGGACCATGGAGGCATTTAATGTAAATTAATAACATTAAAACAAAATTTAAAAAATATATCGTGTTGAAATGTTGGAACTTTTACCTTCAATATCACCGTAACTAGAAGGGTCCGAGGTATGGTCCAGAACAAAAAAAAATCTCTCGACTCGACTTACAGGTATTTCTACACCCTTTATAGGATCTTTTGCGAATTCATCATGACGGAGACTTCAATTATTAAATTATTTAGCCAAATGATGAAAATAGCCAACAAAATTATTCAGCATCCAGTTTCAGTAATATTCACTATGCTCGCCTCTTCGCCTATCAATAAGGCTTTATTTACCACAAAATGTCCGTGTATCAATATTTTATGACTGTTCAAGTCACCTGGCTCCCATGTCCGTTATAAATTTATGTGTGGTATCGGAACGTAGCCAAATAGTATCGGTTTATTGGCAGGCATCTTGCTACAGATGATGAAGTTGCGTTTTAGGAGTTATGAAATATTATATTGGATGGAATAGTTGTTTAGGATGCGGTATTATTGATGAAATTATTATGATTGGATTAAGTAGTAAGTGCTTTTGGTTTATAGCAGTAAATTGGCAGAATGAAGACTGGAAGGACCTTCGGCCAATAAGCCTGATATAGGACATGATTTGGGTGGATTGATTAGAGCGGCGCGCAATGATAGTAGACATAACGGTCCCACATGATGAGAACCTCGTGATAGCCAAGAAAGATAAACAAATCAAGTATCTTGACTTGCCCCGCGAGATTGTTGTCGACATATGGAATGTCAACTCAGCGATCATTATGCCGACATTCGTTACAATCAATAGCTTAATTGCCAAGAGCCTCGACCAATACCCGAAGTGGCTCTCGTTAGGCAGCTGGATCAAGGGCTTGATTCCGAAAGCGGTACTCTTGGACACGGCTCATATTGTTAAAAGGTTCCTCTCTCTGAAGCCCTGTTGTACAATTTTTATATTTTTAAATGTTTATTTTTTTTTATTTTTTTTTAATAATGTATGAAAATAATAATAAAGGATAACAATAATACCTTCTATCTAGTACAAAGCAACGCTGCTTGGTAATGAAAATAGACCGTTATGGTGTGGTGGCCATTCCAAGTGCAAGCCCAATTTCTGTATTTATTTTTCATTATGCTTTTTGCTGCCTTGACTTTGTCGAAAATGGCTGTTGCTGCTTGACTTCTAGATAAAGAGCCAGCTAGCACTAGTAAAACAGAATTGTGTGGAAACCACTAATGCCTGTCCTGCATTAAGATATAACAGGCTAGTTATGTATTCTTATCTATCCCCCCTGTTCAGTATCCACCGTAAACTCAAAGTATGATATCGAGACGCAACAAAAAGTGTGGCTCAATAAAGTAGCCATTTTACTCTGCCGTCTGTGGCTGCATATTGCATTCTGGCAATGGGCCAATTTCAGTTTTATTGCCTAATAAGTCTTTTAGTTTCATTACTGTGTCGAATTATGTAATCTCTACATGTTCGAAATAATGCGCTTTTAACATGATGAGATTGATGAAATGTAAAGAGACAGTCTTTACTAAGTTAAATTCGATAATCCGTTACTGACAAATCGGAACAAGACTTTGGTAGATAACATACTGCAGTATCTGTCAGTGTCCACATCCAGTGTCCGCAGCCGGTCCGTAATCTTTCCGTACCAGTTTGATCGCACCTGTAGTGGTGTTATTGGTCAAACATTGATAAAACTTGGCCTAGTTTGACTTATCTTTGAATGGAGATTATCATCTGCCGAGCCATATTCATATTTATCCATATTTTAATATTCATGTTTGACTTTACGTAAAACAAAAAGTCTCGGTAAGCTAAACACAATACTTCGATATTAACTTAATTAAAACATCATCTGCCTAGCCTTTTCCCAACTTTGTTGGGGTCGACTTCTAACCGAATGTGGTTGAATACCAGTATATTACATTGAGCCACGGCCTATCTAACCTCCACAACCCAGTTAGTACTTATAAGACAACCAGTCTTACCAAGGGGTCTTGGTAAGACTGGTTGTCAGACTATCGGACCACTGACTTTCTGTAACAACTGTCAAAGATCTACAAATGACAGCCGGGACCAACGGCTTAACGTGCTTTCCGAGGCTCGGACAGACCTCGAAATATAGATATTAACCTTAAATTGATTTTGGCAATAGTACAGTACAGTAGGCTTACGTCAATGTCTAACTTACTTGCATCCATGATTGGATATACCAATCATGGATCTTCATTGTGAGCAGCGGTGGCCAAGTGGTGGCGGCCCCGACTTACGAAAAGTAAGTCGTGGGTTCGAACCCAGATAGGCGCATTACTTTGTGTAATTTATATCATCACCACTGATAAAGGGAAAACATCGTGAGGAAACCGGCATGTCCTTGAATCAAAAAAATTTAAGACTTGTGACATCTACCAATCCGCATGGGCCCGCGTGGTGGATTATAGTCCATTCCCTCTCATAGAGAGGAGGCTGTGTCCCAGCAATGGGGACATATAGGTTGATGATGATGATGTTCATCTTCACATTGGTAGCCTAAACAGTAGTTTGATTGACACGAGTGGAAGTGGAGCCCTTGATATCAAGAAACGCAGCCTAGTTTGACCAGATTTCAACAAAATAAATCGAGCAACTATCTTACTTGTGAAGGGCTACGCTCCACGGTAGGAAATTACTTTTCCTTTTACTCTCAATGTAACGTTGAAACATTACTAGCAATTTATTTCCACTACAAGCCAAACTATTCTTAAACAATGTGTTGATATAAAACCAAGGCAAATTGAAATATGACCGTACATTCAGACCGCAGAATTGAAACTATAAATTATAATTCGAAGATAAAATATCGGTAGATTTTCGGCGAATGTTTGACGTTGTGACGTCGTTTGACGGATTAGTTAACGATACCTAAGAATGTTCGATACCTTTTTTTTTCTGATTGGAAATCATCAAATGACTCCTCGCGCTCTGGGCGGAGCAGGAGGGAGTGTCAGACTTTTACTCACTAAGACCCATCCATGTTCCTTCATCGTCCTTTGTGTTCCAGGGGCACGGTATCTCTTTCGAACAGTCTCGCAGCCCCGGCAGGAATGATCGATACCTCAAATATAGTTTAAAATTCATACTAAAGATAAAACTAGATCGTTATATCGCGGCAGTGAACCGAGAGCATTTAAAACTGGAAAACAATTTAGTACACGATCTGCTACGATCGCGTAGCAGGCGTATAGCCGTCGGCTACGGCGTAGGCCACTGTGTAGCACTATTTCATCATGAATTTATAAGCAAAAATAATAATGTAACGAACATCCATTTTGCTCTAGTTTTTTTAATAAAGTTATATTTTTTCAAAATTTTCAAAATTTCAATATAAAACAAAAAGTCTCGGTAAGCTAAACACAATACTTCGATATTAACTTTAATACTTAAAACATCATCTGCCTAGCCTTTCCCAACTATATTGGAGTCGGCTTCCAGTCTAACCGGCTGCAGTTGAATACTAGTATTTTACATAGATCGACTGCCTATCGACCTCCACAGCCCAATTAGTACTGAGTAATACGATACCCCTTGGTAAGACTGGTTGTCAGACTGTTTGGGCCACTGACTACCTATAACGACTGTCAAAGATCTACAAATGACAGCCGGGACCAACTGCTTTACGTGCTTTCCGAGGCACGGAGGAAACTCGGTATGTAAGGGTGGTCACCCATCCACAGACCAACCTAGGCAAGCACGGCTTTACCTAAAGATCGACCCGAGCGTCTGTTATTATTTAGCCACGAGCTCCTCTTTCTTTTAATTAACTTTAGTAAAACAAAACATCAAATTACGTATAAACAAAAGAACCTTAAATCCATTACGAGACCCTTATTCGCGTTCTATTGTATTGTTATTTGATTTCTTACATCATAATCGTGCTCCCCAAGTATTCTATCTGAAAATACACAAACGATGAAAAGATTGCTTTGGGCAGTTTGGGCGAAAGTAATTTGCATCAACGATGTCTTCCGAGGCTTTTATTTTAGCAATATACGGTCCGAGGGTAAGTTTAATGTAGGGTAACTCAATTATAGGAGGTACTTGGGAGTGCGTGTCTTTTTTCGTCACACGGCCCCATCTGCCCCTCCGATGTAACATTTTCAATCTGTAAAAGTAAATGGGAATACGGTCAGCTGGTGGTTTTCTCACGCGAAGACTTGAAATGAGGGTTGATGGTTATTATGGGTGGAGTCTCTATTGCTGTTTATTAACACGTTATTTTTGTAAGGTTTTCTTTCAAAGAATTGGCTGCCCCTTCTGTACGAGCCTTTCGATTAAAAAGCTTTCAATATCGAATTGAATCGATTATGATTAATCTCTTAGTATAATATAATACTCGTTTTCAAGACGATTTCTATTCGATGAACTTGTATTTCATGTCGTATAATGTCAAATTAAAGATTATTAGTATAACAAACCATACGAATTACAGAGAACAGTATTACACACTATTACTCTGCGACCTTTTTGACCTTTTGTATAATTTTGACCAGAAACATACTAGTCTGCCTAGCCATTTTCGCAACTAGTTGTGGTCAGTTTCCAGTCTAAGCTAAATACCAGTATTTTATATGGAGTGACTGCCATTCTGACCTCCACAACCCAGTTTAGTACCGAGTAATACGATACGCCTTGGTAAGGCTGGTTGTCAGACTTTCGAGCCACTGACTTACCTGTAACTCTTTACTTTTAATATTCTTTAAATATATTATCCGTTTGAAAACTCTAAAAGGATTTCTAGTGGCAACTCTTAATAAATATTCTGTTGGCATAGCTGTTTCATGTATAAAGTAAACTTCTTTACCTGTGCACAACGTTATAAAAAATCTACGTTTCTGAAGCGGCGTTCCATCCAAAGCGTTCGTCGTGCCACGTCGTATCGTTCGTTCTATTCGGCCAACGCAAACGTGTGGAGTAAGTATGATATAAATATTGGGTGTAAAAATACCCCTAACAAAGCCAACAGACCCTGTTTTCCCCGACATTTGAATTTTTTTTGTTGTTCTGGAACATACGTTGGTACTTTCTAGTTACGGAGATATCAAAGTTTCAACTTTTTACCTTTTTTTTTATAATACAAGTTTTCAATGTTATAAGTTTACTTTAAATACCTCCTTAACCCCCATACTATTCAATGCATCCATCAGCATAAAGTTTTGAGTGCGTTACATTGAGTCCTACAGTAAAAAGTAATTTTTCACCTCAAAAAAAATTTATTTTTCCAGCAATAATTTTTGCGTAGAATTACTTAATTTCATGTACAGAATGCTAAGTTGACGGCTTCGTGAAGGGCTCGTTTACACTTTGTACGTTTTAAAATGACTAGTCGCTTTGGTTAGAACTCGAGATAATTATGTGTAGTGATGTGTATGTATCTGCTAGCATAGCTGATGAATAAACTTACCTGTTTACAACGCATAAGCGGCAAGCAAACAACATTCCAACTTCTCAGTAAACGTAATGTGTATGTATAAATATGTAATATGGGGTACCTTATACATTAATTATCAACGTTATATGAGATACAAATATTTATAGAGTTACGGAGATAGGTACAAATTAAATATTTAATACCCAAGTTTCAGTTCAGTATTGTAGCTTGGAAAGATTTTTAATATTATAATATCCTAGATTTACCTCGTGTTGGTTTTATGTAAGCCAATATCCGTTTATGGCCTAGGATACAATGCTGTAAGCGGTGGCGGGCAGCGGCATGGCCAAACATTTTAACCGCAGCATTTTTTAGAAGTAGCCAAAACAATTTTAGCCCATGAGATTGGATGAGAAACCGGTCATGACCAATTTAATTAATTATTTGTAGTTTCCGAAGCAGACAATGTATCAGCCCCCTATACGACACAAATCGTAATCATATAGAATAAAAAAATCTTCGGTCTCTTTTATAACATAGCTATTTCCTGATGTTAAATGGGACCTACATTATAAATTATTAATGAACTAGTTAGTTATACTCGTAAATGTACGTTTTTTTCGAAATTAGTGTATTTTTACCTACTCAATTTCTCTCAATCAGATTGAATTTATGTTATAAGAAAAGTATATCGCGAACCCACTATTCTCAGGCTACGTCCCGTTTCGTCACTTAGATTTTTTTTCCTAGCGACAGACTCAACCTCTTCTAGATTTAATAACTTCTTGGAAAAAAGCTATCGTTCTTACAAAAAACCACTTTCAGAAATACAGACCAAATGCGATAAACGGGACAAAACGAAGTATATCGTAATCCAATACTTGTTACTTCTTAGTAACAAGTATCGGTTACTTAATTAGTTACTACTTAGTAACGAGTATTGATTACTTAATTAGTTACTACTTAGTAACAAGTATTGGTTACTTAGTTACTACTTAGTAACAAGAATTGGTTACTTGTTACTACTTAGTATAGCCGTGTGGTATCCGGCAGAGTTAGCCGTGTGGTATCCGGCAGAGTTAGCCGTGTGGTATCCGGCAGAGTAGAATAGAACCAACCCATTACACTCACGGGTGTCGTATAAGGCGACTAATGTCTGAGGCAGAACACCTTGCGCCTCCGTAGGCCAGAGAATGGGCAGCAGCGTTTTCTGTTAGTCTTTCATCACTGCGATCTCCAATCCGCCTGCCAAGCGTGGAGATTACGGCAAATTCCTCCCATCATGGGAGAGGCTTATGTCCAGCAGTGGACGTTATGGGCTGTTGTAGTAGTAGTAGTACTTAGTAACAAGTATTGGTTACTTAGTAACAAGTATTGGTTACTTAGTAACAAGTATTGGTTACTTAGTAACAAGTCGGTCTCTCAAGTGTCATACGCTCGCTTGTCGGGTAGCACGTATGTCAAAATCGATAATCGAATTAATGACAATATTTCCAAAGCCCGCTCTATATTTAAGCCTTTTAAATCTCTTTGATAAAGACAAAATCTATCATTTTCATTCATCGTTTTAAACATTATAAATTTTATTCCTATCTAAAGTACCATGAGTTGTTCGGTCTGTCACTGTAAGTCGAATTCGATGGTACTTAGGCAATTCTTAAGCTACCAAGCCACTTTTGATCTCCCTTCTTACCTTTGTGAAGAAAGCTGAAGATTTTTCTGTTTCAGACTCCAGATTTAGACGTTTCCTGTTTGATGTCTAGATGTAAAGGCAAAAGCATTTAGAATCAAGTACTCTCTTTGAAAAACCGCGTGCAAAATTAAAAAATCTGAATTTTAAAGGCAGGCAGGTCTCATTGACCTTTTTATAAAAAATTAAGTTACATAGTGGTTGTTAAACTATTGTAAGTTTAATATGGATCGGCTTAATTGAAGTAGAAAAACCAGAACCAGAAACCAGACTATGAAATATTTTTCAATCCACTGAATAAGTGGACAATAATATAATTCTGAGAAAAATCGATAGCATAAGCAAGAATCTGGTTAAAAACTTCTAGGCACAAACATTACTACATTACTTAACAAACTACCGTACAATTATTTAGGTTCCTACCTACTTAACACGTAAAGTTCAATTATCTGTTTTAAGCTCATACGAATACAGTATAAATTCATTAGTCCATTTCATGTGAGCTGTAGCAATGTAAAATTCATACCGTATATTTCCAACTTTGTTTCTACATTTAGAACTTCTGTTGATAATCCTTGGCTTGTTTCATTATTTAATTATTAATTTCTTTTGCTTGAGGCGACTTGATTACAAGGAAAATTTAATAGCAAGTTAGTGATGGAAAATTTAATCATTGTGATGCTTTGTTTGGGAACCTATTGTTTTTCAAAGAAATGAATTTTGTGATTATTATTGTTCAGGAAATAGTACATAATTCAGATTAATTTTGTTAGGTTCAATAAAAAATTATTTAGGCTATTTATGTTTTGGTACCTACTTTGTTATTTTTAAGTTCATAATATTACACTTCATGAAGCTAGCTTTTTCATACGCCTCTCTCCGGTTGTTGAGTGCCCCACCTGTGTCCGAAAACACACTCGTGCACAATAATTTCTCCCGCATCGAAATCTAGGGCCGAAAGAAGGAATATTACCTGTCATCCAGCCAATTAGTAAATCCGTCAGTCACAGTATTCTGATTATACAATGTTTAGATAAAGTTTGACTTGATTTGTTGTACACCTGGATAATTAATGTTGTTTAAAACTAGGCCGATCTGGTTTTCGTCATAACTTGTACACAGAAAGTTTGCAAATTTGCTAGCAGCTTTTCATAAATTGTAAGTTTTCCATGAAGAAGTTATCATTAAATCCCTAATATTGGGGAAAATCAACCACTGCTAAGTGTTATATAATAAACTGCTCTGTGCAGTTTATTTAAGCTATAAAAATGCCTAGCCTGATGAACTCAGCATGGTGAGCAATAAAAATAAATATTTAATGTGAGTAGTGACTAGAGGTTTCCAGTTCATCCGATAAAAACGTAAATATATTTATATATATTTAAGTTTTTATCGGCTAAATGCGGTTAGCGGCGGCGGTTTCCATAAGGAAACAATTGTGTTTATTCCGTTCTTTTAGGGTTGGTCCCGTGTATAATACTGGTATTCAGCTGCATCTGCAATCCCAACACATTATCTAGGAGACACGGGAGGTGCGTTAGGAAAAGGCTAGGCAGATGATGACGATGTTTTTTTTGTTACAGAACTACCCGAAAAGCCGAAGATTTTCGACGAGTTCGATAAAGAGGTGGTCGGTGTGGCCGGCCCATACATAGAAGACACAAGTTTGAAGCTCACCTGCGTTGTAAGTGGAGGTAAATTTTGACAACACATTTAATATTTTCTACGTAATGAAGAAATTGCCTTTTTAGACCAGCTGTCTATCAAAATAAGTCTGTAATTGTGTGTAAGTCTGAAAAGTTTAAATTAGGATTTCTTGCGTGTATGAGATTTAATTTGTGGAATGGATATTATGATATTAAAAAGGGTACATTCGACATGTGTCATGTATTCTGGCTTACATAGAACGTAAGTGTTAGTCTTCTAGCAACTGAACAAACTACTATTCACCGAGCGTAGTACATTAATGTCCCAAAATCTAGTTGTTATTATTTTTACTAAGATTTTGGCTACCATTTTACACCATATCAACACGATCGAGTGTCAAAACCCGTTAACTTTCCCTAAACACAATAAAGTAAAAAGTTAAACATTGACATTTTACGGTAAAAGTGACGGTACCCAGTAGAAGTCAAACTAAACTAGTTACCTTTGTACCGGCAAAACTAAAGTTTGTAGTCGACCGTCGAAGACTAACTCGATGAAATAGGGTACAGCGGAGAAAGAATAAAATGCTTGAGCCTTTGAGCTACGGAACCCGAGTCCGTGTACCATGAACGTAAAAGAACGGGCTATAATTTGGTAGAAGGCAGGTGAATTATCTTGTTTTGAGCTCTACGGAAAAATGAACAATCTTTGTTGTAAGATTTCCAGTGGCTTTTGTTATAATTTAAAGGCTTTGTCAGTTTGTAACTTTACTTCCTTATTGGGCTTTTTTATGTGCCAATTAACGAGTTTGTAAGTCGCAGGACCTTTGTGTAAATGATTTTATCATCACTCCTCTCAAAACGGTGAAAAAAACAACGCAAAGAATCCGGCATGACCACATAATTATACCGTGATACATGATTACATACACCATACTGGCCATATTTGGCCCACATGGCCCAGTCCCTCTCTCAGAGTCTTGTATCCCATAAGTGGGAACATTACAGGATAATTATGCTGATACCTAGGGTGTCAACTAACTATGGAAATATTGGTGGAGTACCAACACAGTAGAGTAGTCTGATAACGAAACTTTCCAATTTACTAGAACCTATCTTTCATTGCCATCGAGCCGAAACAAAATAAAATATTACCACTGTATTAAAATTTCTCCGTCTAAACTGTAAAGTACTCTAATAAATTATTTAAGTGGAAGATCTGCCTCATTTTATTATTGAAACAAATTCGGTTATAAATTACTGAAGGGAGTTCAAACAACCTTAAGATTTGCTAATCAGCAATTTCTCCAATTTGCCTTTATTAATATTTGATTTGGTAATACTTAGATTTTCGGGCTGATTATGAAATAAGTGTGATAATATTTTTGGCTTTTTACGGAATATAGATATTTTTTTCTGGTTTACCACAATTGAGCAAGCAATGCTTGGTTCGATTCCCGGATTGGGGATCGTGGTATTGGATTTTGCAATTAGAAATCTCTCATTAGCAGCTCGGAGTCTAGTTTTGTATCCGATTGATTGGCAATAGGCTCGATCCCCAATACATGGGACTTAAACGTAGCTGACGAAATGTGTTGCCAAACAAAATGTTTTTTGTTGTTGTTAGTATTGATAACAGTGAAGGCTCTTACAACAATGGCTTCAGTAGTAGGGTGCTGAGAAACTATCATGGAAAAATCCTCATTTTTAGGACAAAGTATAATTTTCCGTTAATTCACTTCAGTCAGTCAGGTCAGTCTACCACATCTCAAACTCTTACGAAAGTTGCTGATATGACCGGCGGCATCGGTATGTAGAGTACATTACGGTGGCCTGGCGGAGATCTGGTATTATAGGACCACCTCAAAAGTAACGTTATTATGAACTATAAGCACTATAAAATCCATACACGACGCGACGCGACATAATAATGCGTTACCAACTAGTTTGTGATTTGGTCGTTGCATCTGTGCGGCTATTGAAGTGTTTTGTGAAACAGTACAGTACTATTGTTGTGCAATTCTGGATAATTCTTGGCAATTTCAAAATGGTTACTGGTTACTATCTTGAAGTGGCCTTAGATGAACTGAAAAATATGAAAAATTCACTGCATTTTTTTAAAAGGAAAATATTTTTTTTTCCTTTTCAGAAGATTTGCAATTTTAATTAAATAGTTCTTTTATCAATGTTGATGTACTAAAGGTGTGGCCCCTTAGGTGATGAGTGACTTGATATTATGTGCTTTATTAACTTGCAAACATGTTCCCAGGTAAACCCATGCCTCGTATCCGCTGGTGGCGCGACGACAAGGTTATAGCGACGCTCGCGCCAGTAGATGACGAGTCCCGGCTCAGTCTCCTGGAGCTGAGGATACCCAAGCTATCCAGGGACTACTTCGAGGCAGTGTACACTTGTACTGCTGATAATACCGTACTGGTGCCGCCTTTGAGGGTCAATGTGCAGATTCAGATTTATTGTAAGTATTTTGAAAGAATTTTGGCTGTCTAGTCCAAGTTATAAATACATAATTATGTTATAATGTATACGAGTCCGTGTGGAACCATCGTGCAACTTGAACTCAAATCAATCAAAAACACAATTGACATCATTTATTACTGTACACACAAACGTAATATCTTTATTTATTTGATTGTGAAAATGTGCGTCACAAAAAAAAATGTGATTTTATTTTTGCAACAAGTACAATATATTATTTGCATCACCCATGCGAGAAGTATTATGTACCGCTGGCTGAATATGTTTTTAGACAAGTTTTATAGGCAAATATATATTTTGTTTACGAATACTTTTTCGTATTTATTCATTAATTTTAAAATTTATTTTCAAGGATTGCTGAAAAAAAAATTGAAGAGTTATGAAAAAAAAACCACACCCAGCAACTTACACAAACATAACTGAGCTTACGAAGTTTCTAGATCTTAATAAAACAATTATGCTAATACCAGTTTTAGGTAGGTACTTAAGCATCCACAATTTCACAGGCTACCTCCCTTACCGAATTTATACAACAAAACGCTTAGTTTTGTGACAACACAAAAACATAACTTGGAAAGGTCACACAAAGTTACAGTCGTAAACTTTGCTTTCAGTACAAAACTAGTCGTTGCCCGTGGATTCATTTGCATTTTTGGAGACCTACTAAATACTTAAGTCAGGAATATTAATTGCCACTCTGCTTTATTTTGCCGTTTCATAAAACTACCAAAAATTTACAATTGTGATTTTATCATTGTTGCATTGGACTTTGGAGTAAAGTCTTTAAAAAATATGTTCTCGTACATGCAAGTAGATAAAACAATCTTATTAATATTTCAGTCTGGTCATTATTTACCTGTGGGCCGAACATCCAAATCCGTTCAGCAATTAAAGCGCGATTGATTAAGAAGCGTTTAAACGCGTAAAGCTTAACAAACATACTAATTCACTAATATAAAAACATTCAAACTATCTACGGTACAAACATACAGTATGGTCGAACAAGCTATTTGGTTTACATTTTACAATGTAATTTGTCGGTTAAACTGTTAACCAAATAGCATGTTCGACCGTACATAATTGTTTCAATATTGCAAAGCAAGAATCTCTTAACTGCTGTTGAACGTTACACTTAATCGCTTTCAGTTTCTATGGTGAAATGCGCCAATTTAAAAATATACAAATTAAGCAAATCACAAAAAAATATTTATTAAAACTTTAAGCACAAGTAAAACAAAACTGTACAAAGGCGGACTTAATGCCTTGCATGGGCATTTTCTACCAGTCTACCTTAGGGTGATGCAGAGATAATACACAGTAGGTTCATTAACAGAAAAAGAGACTAGAAAATATTTATAAATTTATAACTAAAACGTCATAAAACAATAAATACATAAAACAAAAAAATCCAGAACCAACCCGCACTGGGCCCGCGTGGTGAATTATAGCCCATTCCCTCTCATTGAGAGGAGGCCGTGTCCCAGCAATGGGAACATTATAGGCTGATGATGATGATGATATAACAAAAAAATATATATAAAGTTAAGAGAGATAAACAAGAAAAACTATGTTTTTACAACAATACTAGGCCCTGTGTTTGATTCCTAGGTCAGGCAAATCGTTATTAGGTTTTTCCAACAGGATTTTCTCAGTAGCGTCTACATTTGTGCCCGGTTGATGACAATAGGTTCGCCCCCTATTACATGGGATGGGACTTTAAAATACTATAAGATACACCTCTTCCTAACCCTTCTGGGATTACAGGCGTGATGTTATGTATAAAATTGGACAGTTTCAAACACAGGTCTCCAATTTATCTATATTCGTACAACGACGTGTCTCCTTCCTAATATTCCATCATTTGTCTGACTAAACGCGTCGGGACATTATGAACGTTGACAGCGCAGTTCGTCATCGTACGTGATAGTAATATACGAGGATAAACACATAAACATACGAAAAAGTAAGACGTATACGTGACTTAAGATTTGCGGAAGCTGTGAGTTATTTTTTGTTTAGGGTTGGAGTATAAAATAGGGGATGAAAACGTTTGTGGCTGAATTTGCAATTCTCGAAAATCTTATTTATCAATATATTTGTATGCAATTACGAGACTAAATCATCATCATCATCATCATCCTATAATGTTCCAACTGCTGGGACACGGCCTCCTCTCAATGAGAGGGAATGGGCTATAATTCAACACGCGGGCCCAGTGCGGATTGGTAGATGTCACATATCTTTGAATTTTTCGTTCTAGGACATGCCGGTTTCGATGTTTTCCTTCACCGTTTTGAGAGCTGTGGTGATGAAATAAATTACACAAAGTAATGCGCCTGTCTGGGTTCGAACCTACGACTTGCTGTTCGTAAGTCGGGGCCGCCACGACTGAGCTCTGTGCTCTCTAGACCAAATACAAATTACAAAATACTAGCCCCACACTAGGAATTTCTCCTGTATGTACATGATGGGTGCGTTTACTATCGTTTCACTTATGTACACAAAAAGCTTAGCCCGGAACAACTGCCTGTAGACCATATAAATATTTGTCCGGATTCGAACCCGCCACACGCAGCACAGCAGCCAATCACTCAACCTCTGCGCCAATCGTGCTGTGATTGGGAAAATATAATAAAAAAAATCGTTTAGGTTATAACAAGTTAGGTTCCATTTATTCACACAAAGCCAATAAAATTATTATTATTAGCCATTTGTGTCCCACTGCAGGGCAAAGGCCTCCCTTCCCTCTTTCTACTTATCCCTATCCAGTGCTGTTGTTCGCCAATCCTTGTGGAAAGAGTCGAGTTCGTCCTGCTATCTCCTTCTGGGCCTGCCGCGTTGCCGTTTGCTGCTGTTTGGGACCCATTGTGTGGTAATTTTAGCCCATAGATCCTCCGGCATGCGACAGATGTGGCCAGCCCAGTTCCACTTGAGCTTGGCAGCCGTGTGACCTACATCGACAATTTGAGTTTTGTATGACTGGTTGAAATATGACTTATTCCCACGGTTTAGTCAAGAAATACCTCGTAATTCGCTTTGCCTTGAAAATCATGTCGTGAACGCGAAACATAAACCAAATCCCTAAACCGGATTAACTGAAAAAGATTAAAACCAATGTTCAATTCAAATCCCTACCATTTAGTCTAGTCGTACTCACGAAATAAAAACAATGCACATTTGAAAAATATAAAATGCCGCTTATGTTACGTTTATTGCCTTTCCTACAAAAACAAATAGTGCCTTGTATCAAAAGCTTGACTTTTACCACAAAAATATTTTACTTTATCTCAAAGAAAAATAAACGCCACTATAAAAAGATATAAGGACACTTTATTTAATCAAATCTAGTGCTACCCTTTTCCCAGTTGTTACCCAATCTGCCTCGAGCAACAGTTTCAAGGAAAAATAACATTGGATGCCGCAAAATAGTTGGAAAGTTTCATAACATTCGCATTACGCGAGGACAAACGTTCATTTTCTGTTATTGCAAGAGTGAATCCACGTAAATCCGTGCGATTAACCTATATCAACCGCGCTAGTCTCCCGGATTATCTCGGAATATGACGGTTCGTCGCCGACAGGATTCTTTTGTCACCGCTCACCCCTAAGGGGCCATTAGTTTTTATTTGTGTAGCATTGTCCTGTCGTGACGCCATTGCCACGTCGGCGAACAGGAAATTATTCTCCATTATAATAACCCATGATGTCATTCGTTCAGTAATGCACGTTAAGCTCACCTTTTTCCAACAAAGCTTTTAGTGGACGATCTTATTTTTGTTTTTAACACTTTTTCAACTATCCATGCTGTTAATGGCGTCCATTAGCGTTTTAGTTTCCTATTGTTCGTACTGCTTCGATTTAATTCTTGCGATAGATTTATGGATGTAATAATACAAATAATTCTGGTATCGACAACAGGGTTATAATTTGACAATTGTAACCATGTTCGGTTTATTTTTACGATGAGAGTTAAAAGGTCAATATATAAGTGAGTGTTTTTTCGGTGCGTGCTCTCATCCGCATTGATGGATTACCGTCGTTTTTAACGGTAGGTACAATTTCTCATACTGTTCCGGGGTAGGCGTGTAGCAACAAATTCTCAATAAAAATAAGCCCCGGCTTAAAACGCTACAAATATTGAAGTACAGATCAACTTTAATGGATAGTCCATCGTCGTGGGCGTGCGAAATTTTATGTTTGTTTTAACA
The DNA here is from genome assembly GCA_941918905.2 of Xestia sexstrigata. Taxonomy (NCBI): domain Eukaryota; kingdom Metazoa; phylum Arthropoda; class Insecta; order Lepidoptera; family Noctuidae; genus Xestia; species Xestia sexstrigata. The sequence goes on from OW799209.2 coordinate 20,375,719, forward strand.
GATAATTTTATTTTATTCAGTCATGATTTCATGTTCTTGACTCTGAAGTTTATTAAAATGATAATAGTCTGATGTGAAATAGGTCTATAAATAAATACATCAATGAACAGATACATAAAGAATAATTAAAACTAAATATAAGAAGGGACTATAATTTAATAAAATAACGAACAAAATAAACAACAGGACGCTTAGGCTTCTAAGTACTCCACATCGGTGTCATCCGGAAACGTGCCCAGAAGACTGGCAACATTTGGCAATGTTGTCAGTTTTCTGGACACGTTGAATGGCAATGCTAATTCTTTGGCTAAAAAAGAGCCAGCCGGAGCCAGGACTTAAAAATGATGACAAACATGATTTTAGAAAAATTATATACATACTTAAGCAAGGAGTACCTAATTATGTGTTTAGTGTTTATGCGTGTGCTGTTAACTATTTAATGCATATATAGTCCTACCTATTAAAATCATTTTCAGCTAGGTTAAACACAAAATGTCACATTCCTACCAAAATATGATAAAATCACCAACATAATTTACATACTACAGTCGTAGAGGCTTACTAAATAGACTTCCATTTTGTGGACTGAAGTTTAATAATAGTAATGGTTGGGAACTGGTTAGCCAGGCTGTCATATAACAAAATTTGGCGCGGTCCTCGCGGAACCCTAATGATGATAAGGGTACTGCGTTTGTCATTTTTTGTGAATAAAGTATTTTTAACGCCATTTTGATTTTGGATATCATCTTGTTTCGTTTGAAGCAAGAATTTTAGGAACGACAGCGTTCCATTTACGTTAATGATGGGACATAATTAGCTGCGAGCCGAGGTGATATTGTAATGAAATCAAAGTCACAGGTCTTTTCCCAGCAAATATAAAATGATCAATCAATCATTTCTTTTATGAAACAGATAGAACACAGACAGAACAGACAGTACAGATAGCATATCGTCTAAAATTTTTGATTTGATTTGATATGTTTTGCCAAAATATGGCGTACAAAATGGTGGAAAAAATTAACATAAAACAAGTATAAACAAGCAATTACAATTAAAGTGGCATGTCAATAGATTACATTAAGGAAAATAATAATTCGATTTAAAATACATAATTATGTCGTTTAGGTAAACATGTCATTACAGTTTTAGATAAATAAACACATTCCATAATTAGTCAAAAAAAATCCTAGTGTTCATAAGTGTTTAATTGGGAGTCGGAATTGTCATACCTCTGTTTATCAGTAGTAAATTCAGTGATGGAGTAATAACATCTATCTATAAGGAATTTAAACAAAGACCTCGTAAAGGATCCCAGAACCTCTTTATTTCTAATAGCTGGTATACTATTAAATATTTTTGGGGCATACCTAGCTCACTTTTGCCAAAGAATGCGGTTTTATGAGGTTACTTGAATGGTATTCCAATGACATAAGCTTAATTATTTCAAAATACAACAATTAAACATAAAAATACTTATCTCAAAATGATAAGTAAGTGTGTAACTGTAAGCCTGTCATCCCACAGCTGGGCAAAGGTTTTTTTTGCTATCATTATGTTACAATAATATATCTAATGCATTGTTAAATTAGGAGCTCGTGGCTAAATAATATCAGCCGCTCGGGTCGATCTTTAGGTGAAGCCGTGCTTGCCTAGGTTGGTCTGTGGATGTGTGACCACCCTTACATACCGAGTTTCCTCCGTGCCTCGGAAAGCACGTAAAGCAGTTGGTCCAGGCTGTCATTTGTAGATCTTTGACAGTCGTTATAGGTAGTCAGTGGCCCAAAAAGTCTGACAACCAGTCTTACCAAGGGGTAATTATCGTATTACCCTGTACTACCTGGGTTGTGGAGGTCAGATAGGCAGTCGCTCCATGTAAAATACTGGTATTCAGCTGTATCCAGTTAGACTGGAAGCCGACCCCAATGTAGTTGTAAAAAGGCTACGCAAATGATGATGCATTGTTTTAATTTTAATTTCAATACAGTATGTGCTGTGCTCTAACAAGATTCTTCATTCTTCTTAGCAATATGAAATATTTAACTAAATCTTTCCCACAGTGCGACCACTATTCGTGGAGATCCTAGCCCGGGAGCAGCCGCTATCTGTAGGTCAGGCTGCGGAGCTGGCCTGCAAGGCTGTGGGGGCCAGGCCTCCAGCTGTCATCACCTGGTGGATGGATGACAGGCAAATGTCCGTGGCGGCGATACAGAAGGTAACAATATCAAGTCTAAATATCTTTTGTTTTTCAAGTTATACTAAGAATCAGCTCTTTTTGAACGAAAAAATATACATATAAGACAATCCCCCATAACACAAGCAACTTCCAATTGTTAAGAAACAAATAAGATTTAGTGTAACAAAATTACGAACACGCTTCATCATAAATGTCATAACTTAGCCATGAAATAATAAGTAGAAAAAAGACTACCTACATAAGTGTCGTTAATACCTGATTAATATTATAATCTAATTTAATTTGATTTTAATTTAAGTACTATTTGATATACAGGGTGTCCGGCAACGAATGGATAACCTTGAAATGGCCGATAGCAGAACCCATGGCTATTCAGAAAAAAATACAAAAAAAAAACTAACTTATAAAATTTCATCCGCAGATGTAGGCTGCATAAAAATGGGGGGCCATATTACATTTGTTTGATTAAGTTTACTCACTTTGTCTATATTAAAAGCAATAATTCATTATATAAGGCAGATACAATTATGAATTGTACCATTATCAAATTTACTTGAAACCGACATTATTTAAAAATTATTGGTCACTCATATAAGCATACATTTTTTTTTACCCAAGATGTTTGTAATATCTCGTAGTAGTCGGCACCTTACACTTGCAGTTTAAGTAAGAAGTGGCAAGTAAGTAAGTACTTGGAGTTAGGTGAATTGACGTAAACACACACAGAGTTTTGGTAACACTAAAAGTTTATTAGAGTATAAACCAATCACAACAAAGTAAAAGTAGGTTGGATGGTAATCATTGGTGTTTGCGTAAAGATGTTATTTGTCAACTAACTTAAAATTATTTTAAACATGGTTTTAAATACGAAAGAGAAAAGTAGGTTGCTGCGTTTGCAGCCAACATTATGTACGTAAACCGTACAATGTTTAAACTCTGTTTAAAAAATAATTCATACGAATTTTCGAAAATAAATGAACTTGGTTACAGTTTACTACCAATGACAGATTTTTATCGATTTTTTTTCTGAATGGTCAAAAGTTCTACCATAAGCCATTTCAAGGTTATCCATTAATTACCGAACACCCTGTATACAGTACGTATATTATGTTTGTCCTGTACAGACAAGTCAAACGTTATTTCAACATATCTATAACTACATATGTCATTGCCGAAATTAATAATGTAAGATATTAAGCAACGTATTGACCATTGAATCAATAATAATCATCAAATATTGTCTTGGACAATACTTGATGACAATACTAATACATAATTACTAGGATCTTGTACATATGAAAGACTAACAGAAAACGCTGCTGCCCATTCTCTGGTCTACGGAGGCGCAAGGTGTTCTGCCTCAGACATTAATCGCCTTATACGACACCTGTGCGTGGAGATTACGGCAAATTCCTCCCATCATGGGAGACGCTTATGTCCAGCAGTGGACGTTATGGGCTGTTGTTGTTGTACATATAGATTTCATAATGCAGTATCTAGCCTACCATCGCTAGCTTTTGATCGCGTGAAGGTAGGGATATATCCCACAAATCAAATTATCAGGGCAAAAAAAACCTGTCCTAAATCAATTTATGATATTATATCCGTATACCAAATTCATCCGAATCCGTTAAGCAGTAAAGGCATGAAGAGGTAACGGACAGATAGACAGGGTTACTTTCGCATTCATAGTATTAAGCGTGGATACCAGAACTGCTACTTTGAAACTATGCTATTCATAAACGAAACTAAAAGTTACCAGAAAATGCCCATGATTTGCCGCAGTACCTTTAATCCCCGGTTCAATATCAAATGACAAAAGATCTCGTTCAACCTATGAAGTATTACCTGTAACCAAATTATTTTTATCCAGCACTCTGACGACAAAAACGAGACCGTATCGTTTCTCCGCTGGACGCCCCGCATGGACCAAGATGGCCGGACGCTCACATGCCGAGCCGCCCATGTCAAACTCGAGCACACCACAATAGAGACCAGTGTCACGCTCAATTTGCACTGTAAGCCCCTTTTCTTTTTTTTGAATAGGTGAAAGGCAATCTTTTTTGTAGATTTATAGCCAGTGAGGTTCTGAAAAGGTATTTGTGTTTGAGTTAGTCACAGAGCATTGAATCTTTCAAACAGCAGCGTCTAGAGATGGCTGTAGTTATAATATCCGTGGCGCCAAAATTGCGTTGAATGCACAACTTATGGTACAACCAACGTTTAAAGCTCACAGTTTCTATACGAATTTGTGTTGAAGTGCAAATTAACGGTGACACGCTTGATTGGTTTAGGACGCATCTAGCAGCGTCCGCCAAGGCGTCTTTGCACTTTGTTGTTGTGATACTTTATCTTTTTGGTTTTGAATTACAAACAAAAGAGCATCACCAAGAGAGGGTAAATATAAATGTTGAAACCTTTTTAAGAAAATTTAATTTTCATAATTCGAATGAAAGTCTGTAAGAAAATTCAAAATTAGAACTACTGAGCAATTACACAGACAAAGGAGTTTGTTTTGTACTACAAGAAAGATTTAAAAGAAGTGCTGAGTCTGTGTTATACCTACGTTACTCTGGTAAAATTACCTGATCGATGAAAGTTCCTAGAATTATATTTTGGTATCGAGAGAGAGAGACAGGAAAATTATTTTCATTTATAGTCGGTATGAGGGAAAATTCGACATACACATTTAACAATAGATTCAGAATATGATTCTAGACCTAGTTATAAACAAAATCTGCTGTGTCACGCAATTAGACAGTGTGTTATGACGTATTGTATGGAAAAACAGCTTATGTTGGTAATTATTCAATGCCATTCAAGTGTCAAAAGATTCTTGCAGCTCAATCGCAAGTATTCTGATATTGTGCTAATCGATTCTTCAAATAAACATTTCCATTATTAATTGAGGCACACAAATTTAAATTCTATATTCAGTGCCGAATACCCGATGTTTATTTTGGTTGAAATTGGTATACAGTTACCAATTTACAGCCGAAACCCGCTGGCAGAGTTGCCTGTCAAACTAATAAACTACGAAACTAACATTTTGTTTTGAAAAAGTGCTGATTTCAATTTTAAATTGATTTTTTCGTTCTTTTACTAATACTAAAACTAATTATGACTCTTCAGCTAAAATTATAATTGGCGCAACTAGAATATTTTTTACTCATAACAGTTTTGTGGTAAATGAATATACAGAAAATTCTACGTGTTAGGTATAAGATATTGTATGAAAAATAAACTACTACTAGTTCTTCATTCATTTTTACTTCTGGAAAATCTCATGGGTGTCCCATGAGATTTTCCAGAAGTAAAAATGAATGAAGAACTTCCGGCCTGTGTCTTATGTCGGTTTGGCTAATCCTAATTCAAACTTACAACAATATCTTTCTTCGCAGATATGCCGATAGTGACGCTGCAACTCGGCTCAAAGATGAATCCCAACGACATAGAAGAAGGGGATGACGTATACTTCGAATGCATGGTGCGGTCGAACCCTCCAGCTTATAAAGTTGTTTGGGAACACAACGTAAGTATCTCACAATATATTCAGAAGAAATCATGATCTTGACTGAAAATAACCCGCCTATCCCTCATTTTGCGAATAAGGTTAAAACCTTAAAATATGATCTTTCAGTAGCATGAAATTGAACTGTATGTGTTATAACATCAATAGGAAAATATGGATTATAATGTGGTCTACACGTTAATTGTTTGCGATCTCATTACGACTAAACTACATAACAGACCGTTATGAAGTAACACATAAGGATAGCCTGGGAATAGGAGGCTACAAAGGCTACTTTTCATCCTGAATTAAGATAAGATTCCAGCTGATTTCAGCCACAGCAAATGCGATGGCTTTATATAATGGTGGTTGAGAACTTTGGTGTGCTACTCTTTCATGTGCTCTCAAGTGATTAGCATATCAAATTTTTGCTCCGAGCACAATAAAGTGGACATATCAAAATACCATTGAATACGTATAATTTCAAAACATAGACACAGATTAACAATTAATCAAAACAAAATTCGTGGGCCAGTTAAGACTAAAAATAAATCGGTTTGTGACTGACTGAAAAACAAGCCAACATACACAGTTTAAAAATAAATCGGGAAATAGTTTCCTTATTGGATGTAGAGAATTTCATTTGATCAATCAAATTCTGACACCTCTGTGATTCTCGGAATGTCATAATATATTTGGAACACAGTTCGTATTGAATTCCAATTCCTTAGTTTTATTCGGGTGTTGTAAACAACTTGGTAGGTATGTTTGAAGGTCTACGATCCTCTTGGAATGATTTATAAGCCATATAATTATGTTGCTGGAGTCATTATTCCCTAGTAGCAATATTTGCTGTATAGAATATGCTAATCATGTATGTATTTTTCATGGAAAAATCTTTTCATTCTCATTTCACATTTTACCTTTTATTCTATTTTTAATTTGACAACTATCTGTATAGAATAATATTCTATACAGATAGTTGTATGCTAATCATGTATGTATTTTTCATGGAAAAATCTTTTCATTCTCATAACACATTTTACCTATTATTCTATTTTTAATTTGACAACTATCTGTATAGAATATGCTATTGTATTGTATAGCAGGCTGGTGTCCGCAACTCCACGTCAAAGCGCGTATTTTACGTACGGGTAGAATATGCTAATCATGTATGTATTTTTCATGGAAAAATCTTTTCATTCTCATATCACATTTTACCTTTTATTTTTATTTTTATTTGACAACTATCTGTATTAACCAGATCCGAAATTTTCAGGGTCAACTTATGACACACAATCAACGCGCTGGAGTCATAGCAGGTTCAGCAAACCTAGCGCTACAAGGTGTCAACAGAAGTCAAGCAGGGAAGTACGCGTGCACAGCATCCAATGTGGAGGGCGATGGGAAGTCGCTACCCGTCAACCTGCAAGTTATTTGTAAGTATTACTTTTGTTTACAAAGTTTATTTAAATAAGACACTACATAGGGGCACTATTTGTTGGTCTTGGCGGACTTTGAATAGCACACAGATATAGATAGACCAAGATAACGTAAAAGCACCTACTTCGCATGCCCGGCTTTTATGCTTAACGTGCCTCTAACGTTACAACTCAAACTGTACTTAATTCTAGACATCAAAAGACCAAAAACGTAGCCAATATTGTATAGTAACTTGTTTCTAGAATAACTCACCAATGCTCATTCAAATGGATTGTACCTGTCTTTACAACTATTCCTATATTACACTTAATATAGTACTTACGGGATAATATCCGTGATTTTCCTTTTCTATGAGCTCTTGATATTTCGGCGCTGTTGCAAACATCATGATCGCGGGAATACTGAAGAGGTATCCGGGTGGGGCGAAAATTTTTTATTATGAGCAGACAAACCTGTCTACCCTCTTTCTTATCCTTTTATTACGCGTATTACTACTATTCCTGTATTGGCATTAGGCTGCATGGTCGGCTGATTGTGCCCGACTGGCTGCGGTTGGTCGGGCTTCCTCTCCCATCCCAGAGCATGTCTTTCCTTACAAAAATCGTGCCCCCTGGTGTATCCGGCTGGTCCGGGTCAGTCTTGCTCCTGGCTGGGTGTGGTGCTCAATCATCATCGTCATCGTAACTTGTTTGTATAGTAACCAAATAGTGCTTATGACGTCATAGTAGATAGTCAAACAATTTCACGCTTGGTTTTCATACGGATCGTGATACTTGAGTTTTCTAGGAATAGCTATATCTGTGCGATGCCACTTTGCGAATATCAGGTTCCGATCCTCCAGTGTCTTCCAACAAAAATATAGGCAATACTTATCGGTAAATGTAATTATAGGTCATCCAGTGCCACATCATTGGACTATCCATCCTGTCAGCCATGATAGCCACCAAGGTGTTTGAACTACTGCGCACTCGCCGCATCATTGGTTATTCGTGTTAGCATAAGAGTATAAAAATCAGGGACGCTGTACTCCGCGAACATCTCCGATGTACTGAAAAAGCGCGGTAGTCCCAACATAACTCTGAAGGCGTTATTATATGGGACTCGCAGAGCATTGTACGAGCTTTTTGTATATCCGACCCATAGGGCGCACGTGTACATAGATTGGCAATACGCTCTAAAGAGTGTAATTTTTATCTCCTTAATAATCCAACAAAAATCAAAACCCAAGAATTTTTGACGTAGGTACTTTTCAGTCTATATGTTACATTTTAGCTTCTTGGTCAACTTTAAATCAAAACTTTAAATCTAGCCTAGGCCTAGCCTTATCCCAACTATGTTGGGGCCGGCTTCCAGTTTTACCGGATGCAGCTGAATACCGGTATATTAATTTGAGCGACTGCCTATCTGACCTCCACAACCCAGGGGTGGTAGGGTAATACGATACCTACCCCTTGGTAAGACTGGTTGTCAGACTTTTTGGGCCACTGACTACTTGTATCGACTGTCAAAGATCTACAAATGACAGCCGGGGTTAACAGCTTAACATTCTTTCCGAGGCATGGAGGAAACTCGGTATGTAATGGGTGGTCACCCATCCACAGACCAACCTAGGCAAGCACGGCTGAGCGGCTGTTATTATTTAGCCACGAGCTCCTCCTTTTTCAACTTTAAATGAAAAGACTGTTTTTTTAATTTAATATTAGAAACCTTGCTATATCCCCACAGACATATGTATATCTAGGAAATGCCGGTTTCCTCACGATGTTTTCTTTCACCGTTTTGAGAGCAGTGGTGATGAAATAAATTCCACAAAGTAATGCGCCTGTCTGAGATTCGAACCCACGACTTACTGTTCGTAAATCGGGGCGGCCACCACTGGGCCACCGCTGCTCTCCCTTTGTTAATAAATAGTTCAAACCCACATACGGGTTAAAACCACAGGCCACAGTTACATGGCCGAGTCACACCCATTGATTAAATTTTTCATATAGTACTGTTGCAGTGAAAATAGTGCTTGTCCCATTTTGATTGTGAAACAACGAGCCAACTGAATTTGTGTCTTGTTTTCAATCGTGTACGGCTGTAATTGCTATGTAATTTGTGTATGAATAAGTCGCAGTATTTGTAGTGTATTTTTTTTGTTACTTCATTTATTTATTTCTCCTTATCCTGGGTAATACATCTGACATCACTAAAATGTTAAAAACTTTATGAATCAAAAAGTCCCTTATTTTATTTTATTATTTAAATTTATATTTCTGTTATTAATTCATCATACGCCTAGCATTGTCACACCGAGTTCCCTCCGTGCCTCGGAAAGTACGCAAAGCCGTTAGTCTCGGCTTTTATTCGTAGATCTTTGTCACTCGTTACAGGTAGTCAGTGGCCCGAATGTCAGAGAACCAGTCTTGCCAACGGGTATTACTCAGTACAGACCGAGTAAAGGAAGTCAGATTTGCTTTGCCTAGGCCTTTTCACAAGTCGGCTTCCAATTTAACTGGATATATCTGAATAATAACTAATTTAATCTGTAAGATTTGAAGAAGGTTTCAAATTCCTCTTGCCTGTACCATATTATATATTGTACCTGTCTTTAATCGACGATACGAAGAGACGTTTACCCTTTATTGCCTCAAATTTCGCAATTCATTGCCCACTAAAAAGGGTGAGCATCAAAAAAATGGCCGTCACTATACAAAACCACCTGTTACGGTGTTTGGCCATCATCAATGCCACACGTGTCAATGGGAAGACCTTAGGTGTCAATGGAAAGGCCCCAAGCCTTAAGAAATGCCTACCTGTAGATGTGACAGCAAATCGACAGCCTATGAAAATTATGACCCTCTTCAAACTAGATTGAGCGTAAATATCGTGTGAAATATTGAAATATAACATCCGGTAATGGAGGCTTGAGGGACGGAAAAATAGCGTCATTTACTAGGCAAGCAAGAAATTGTAGAGATAGCTGTTGCTAAACCTGTGTTCAAGGACATTGATACAGTCTTTTGGCAAACTAATAGTTGACAGAGAGAGCGAGAGGGGTAAACATTTGAAAATTGCTTTATGAATGGATTTTTTTTTTTGAAAAAACAAAATGGCGTCTTGAAATAAACAAGAAGGAGGAGCTCCTAGTTTAATGATAGCAGCCGCTCGGGTCGATCTTCAGGTTAAGCCGTGCTTGGATTGGTTCGTCGATGGGTGACCATCCGTTTTATACCGATTTTCCGTGCCTTGAAAAGCACACTAAGCCGCTGGCCTCGACTGTACTTTGTACATCTTTGACAGTCGTTACAGGTAGTCAGTGGCCCAAAAGTCTGACAACCAGTCTTACCAAGGGATATCGTATTACCCAGTACTAACAGGGTTGTGGAGGTCAGATAGGTAGTTGCTCCATGTAAAATACTGGTATTCTGCCGCATCTGGTTAGACTGGAAGCCGACCGCAACATAGTTGGAAAAAGCGGGCAAGCCGTGAACTAAACAAATCTTACTTTTTTTCCAATACTTACTTTCTTTAAACAAATTCAAGCTATCAATACCTTTTTGCCCAATCAATCCTTCGTTACCACTGAACAGTATCTCCATAATTTGCTCAGTAAATTATTAAACTACTCATACGTTAACGCTATGAACGTTGCCATATCCGAGCCTTGACGTGAAAGTTTACGTGTTGATTCAATCGCTGCCCGAGCGCTCTTCATTTCCCATATTAACTTAGAGTTGGCCTCTTCTCAATATTATCAAGGCTTTACTTGGGTTTATTTTCGCCTTGCAGCTTATGTGTAATACCCTAAACACAGGAGGCTTTCCTCTGTGAGATTGAGCCGTTGGACTTCCCGCAGTGTTTCTATCGGGCGATAGTTTAGTCGGGCTCTTAATCAGTTAAATTATGTATCATCATCAATTCATCACCTAGTCTTTTCCCAACTACGTTGAGATCGGCTTCCAGTTCAACCGGATACAGCAGACCAGTATTTAACAAAAAACGACTGCCTATCTGACCTCCACAACCCAGTTAATACTAGGTAATACGATAAACCTTGGTAAGACCGGTCGTTAGACTTTCGAGCCATTTGTAACGACTAGCAAAGATCTACAAATGACAGCTGGCGCCAAAGACTTAATGTGCTTTTTGAAACACGGTAGAAACTCGGTATGTAAAGGATGGTCACCCATCCACGGACTAACCGAGGCAAGCGCGGCTTAAGCTGAAGAACGACCCGAGCAGCTGTTATTATTCAGCCACAGGCTCCTGCACGTTCACGCTCAGCACGTTCTGCATGGCAACGTTTCGGTATCGGCTGAAAAATCTGTTTGAAGGGCTACACGATTGCCTTCAAACTAAACAATACACTACAGGGTGTAAACAACCTCATCACGAAGCTGTCAACCAAGCATTCTGTACATCAAAATAAGTAACTCCACGCAAAAATTATTGCTGGAAAGCGACTTTTTGTTTTGGGGTGAAAAATCATGTTTTGTGGTAGAACTCAATGTAACGCACTCAAAACATTGCGGTTGATTAGTACAGGGGTCGTGGAGGTGTTGAAAGTAAAAAATCTAACATTAAAAACTTTTACTAAAAAAAAACTTGACAAAAAATTTTAACTTTGACCCCTTTGTATGGTGTAGAACAAAAAAATGATCGCAATGATGGGGATAATAAGTGCCTTTCGGCTTTGTTAAGATGTATTTTTACACCCTTTACATATAACGCCATACTTATCTAGCAGTAGGCTACTACTGCTAGATCAGTATGGCGCTCTTATCCTGCGCGGACACTTGCCGATTGACTCGGGATGACAGTTCTGACTAGCAAATTGTTGTAACTAGAAAATTGTTCAAACGCAGTAGACCGACTGTCGGTCTGGTCTGCGCAGTCTTCACCAAACCGAGCGTTTAGTTAGCCTAATGTGCGCGCTAGCAGCCCAACCCGACTAAACTATCGGTCGATAGAATGTCCAGTTTGGGACTGGGACTACGCGGGCCAAAGCCGGCAGGTGGAAGTCACATCTCTTTGAATTTATTTCGTTTCCTTACATCACCGCTTCTAGAGAAGTTGCAATGTAATCATTTACACAAAGTAGTTCCTTAGTCATGCTGGTTACCACTAAACCACCACTCCTTATGGCGAGTTACTTGATAAAAAGACAACATAGCCACACCATTTTTTATTCAGTCTTTACTAACTGATTTTGGATTTATATTATAGCAGAAAAACTGCTGTTCCGATTCCTTAATAATGACGATCGAGTCGATGACTGACATTTTCCATGGTGAATTTTAGCCGCTCGATGCCGCACTGCCAAAAGGAATTGACTTTTGCCTTAGCGTTTTTTGTTACATGTGGCTTGTTCAATTTGATATGGGTTGTGTAAGCGGTTGATTGTTGTCAGTAACTGTCTGTAAGTAAAGCCCGTTTTATTTAAACTTCAGTGGTGCGCTAGTTACGCTCACACAAAAAAAAATACATAAACGGTCGGATTCCCGGCACTCGTAATCATATTATTTGCCTTTACTTACTTATTAAATTATGTAAAACCGTACAATGGACTATGCTCATAATATTTTCTTGAGGATAAAATATGATACTTTTCTATTTACCGTAGAAAAATTCCATCCATATTATGAACACTTATTAAAATCTTCACATTACAGAGCACATTATTAGATGAAAATACTTCGCTACAAAAATAAACATTAATATTATGATCTGTTATGTCTACGAAAAATAATTATTTTCGCAAATAACTATAGAATTTTTGAAACTTTGAAAAATGTTGCTGGCCTTACAAAATTTAATTTTAATTAAATGTGTGAATTCTTACTACAATGGGGAGTAAACATGAATGGAAAATAATACACTTTTCCTTTAAAAGATTTTTTTTACAAACCTTATTTTAAAAAGCCTAGGTATTTTATCGTTCATATTTCTCCTTTATTTATTTTTTAATTCACAACAATAAATATGTGTATAAAACATTCTGGCATTTAATGATACGCAGTTTATTGGCAACACTGGACAATATATCACGGGAAGACCCATTCCATTTGTGTTTCAGATATTGACAGTCATGAATTATTAAGCGTTGATTTTTATTCGCGTGTTTAAAAGCAATTTTACAACATTTTTGAACTGAAAAACATTTTCATTCGTTTGTGTCGCTACGTGTTTTGTATGTAGGTATGCTGCAAACGTTTTAAACAGTTTTTTCGCCTGATCTTGTTTAAGTGTCATTTTACAATAATTGAAGTAGCTGAAAAGAATTTATTTTTATAATCTTCGTAGAGATTACTTCATCGAATTAGTAGTAGCGAGAAAGGCCGCTTGGGTACCTGAGAACATAAGATAGGTCGGGAAAAGTGTTTCTTATAGTAAATTTTCAGTAGCAGCTTGTTAATCGAATTAATGTTGTTGTTGATATGTAGGTAATTGGTACACCACAGACTACTTGCAGTATTGTTTTTCCCTCTTTCTGTAATTCATCAAAAGGATGTTTTGAAAATATCGCTTTTAGCGTTAAGACCGCCCATTGTCATCCACAGAAATCTTAATAATAAGGCAATAATGGTGTCACCCTATATTAAATGTTTTCTACTTGTATGGTGGACATAACAAGAAATATTCTAGTAAAAAAACACGTCAGCTTTCCTATTTCTAGAAAATAACCAAGATTATTATGTTTTCTTCTTGTAAAACTAAATCGTTACTAAGTACTCTGACTCTCAGTAGACTTCACTCATCTTAACATCAGATTACTCTCTCCTACCTTCATTTGCATCCGAATGTGTAATATATCAACTGAACCATGTCGCACACACCATAGACAGAGCAAATTGAATTTGCACCTTGCGTGTAACGCATAACTTGCAAATTCATTGAATAACACCGGATTGATTTGATTTTATATGCAAAGCTTTGTAGGCCAGTGTTTATGATTCAAAGCTTGGTTATAAACTTTGTATGAAGTGGTCAAATGGTATATTCACTCGTCCCACACACTTGCCTTCATAATTGGTTTTACATGTTGACGATGAATGAAAACTCGTTTAATTTTTTTAAAGTACTGTGTCTACGCTACACCACAACCAAGAAGCATAGACAATTAGGCAGGAGGAAATCCGATTCTTGTTTATCACAATTGATTTAAGATGAAGTAAGTATAAAACCGTAAGCAGCTTATTCCAATACAATCATCGATTTTTTATTTATATTGTAACGTTACAATTTCCTGGATAGGATCCACAAAACTGTAAGGTCACTCTGAGCACTCACCTACCTAACTTTCAGTCTGGAGGGGAGCACTATTAAAAGAAATAGACAAGGGGACGAGTTATAAGAATTTATTAACAAAGATCCTAACCTAAAAGCTGGAGCTACTTAAATCACTAATGCCAGTGAAGCTGGCGGAAAATACTGAAGATGAACGCAGAATGGAATAAATAACTGAAGAACGTCCGTCTTCAGACTGTGGAGGAGGACCGAGGAACCATCAACTCTCAGGCCATAGAGAAGGGCCGAGGGCATCCGTCTTCAGACGGTGGTAGACGGCCGAGGACCGTCAATCCTCAGGCCGTAGGAGGAGGGCCGAGGACATCTGTCTTCCGACCGTGGAGGAGGGCCGAGGAGCATCAAATCTTCATCATCAGGCTTGTGCAGCTCAAGCATCAAGGTTTCCAGGTGTTCTAGGTGAGGGTGCGGCACGGAGAGAGGCCGACTTAAAACTCTGAAGAATAAGGGGAACTGCCCTTTAAATATACTTTTATGGAGCTTCTCAGAGGTTTTCCTGCTCTCAGCTCCGAACGTAGACTGCCCATTCCCCCACCAGGCTCCTGTCAACTCCAGATAATTTACATTTTAAAATTAGAAAATTATTAAAAAGAAAATCGAATGAGGTCGATGTGATTTACCTTTACAACCTACAACTAGCTCCAGCAATAAATTAAAAATAAAACTAGGGTTACCACTAACTGACATCACAAAAGTAAACAAAGATTTAATAAAGATAAAAACTTAAATAACATGAATTACAAGGTAAAAAGGCCAAAGCCGTTGCTAAGCCTCCAAGAAATGACCATGAAGCTATCTAGGGAGGACGAATGCTTCAATTTTCAGGTTACTAATATCCAAAAATGTAAGTAAAAAACCATATAAAAGACATACACATTACAATATTTATGAACAATTTTAATTCAATAATTTGACCTATAAGTAATAAGCCAACAACATTTATGTAAGTAATTCGGGAAACAAGTTTAAATAGACTCAACATTTGTTTTTAACCTTTGAACTTCGTAATAGGAACAAAAGTTATTTTAAAAACGAACAAATGCTTTTTAGAATGACGCGTCGTTGTAAAACATTTTGTTTTTTTTTTACTACCCTTTTCTATAATATAGAATTGAGTTGCTAAAGAATTAACTGTAACAGAAAAAAACCCTTGAACTTTATTGTTCATTTTTTTTCTTAATTGTGTCAATCTTGAAACATATTGAAAAGAAACTAAAATATTTTATTATAATTCATCATCAACATTTCAGCTGAAAGAAGTCCGCTGCTGGACATAGGCCTCCCCAAAGTGTCGCTATATTGACCGGTCCCGTGCGACTCGCATCCAGCGGATTCCCGCAACCTTCACCAGGTCATCGTTCCACCTAGTGGGAGGCCTTCCAACGCAACGTCTTCCGGGTCGCGGTCACCACTACTAAACTTTCCGACCCCATTGGTCATACATTCTGCGAGCAATGTGCCCTGCCCACTGCCACTTAAGTTTGGCAATTCTTCGGACTACGTCGGTGACCTTGGTTCTCTTGCGGATGTCGTCTTTTAATTATAAACAGACTATCTATAGCTAAATAGACCAACGCTAAACTAAGAACTACTCACACTGTCAAAAAACACATTGAAAACTTTATAGGAACCAAAAATAATAAAAAGTTGATTCCATACGACTCTATTTTTAAATAAAAATAAAAAACGTAACCAGCTTTGGTATGTAGTTTGAAACTCAAACTCGATCTGGCCCGTGTCGGCTTGAAAATAAATAGGAAACATCTTTTTTGTTTGTTTTTCGCTGGAAAAACAGGACGAAAATACTGTTCTGTTAGCTTAATTTATAAAATAATATAAACTTCGATACTGGGCTTTGTAGGTGTCAATCACACGTGTTATGTATACTTTACTTTATAGAGTATGCAAGAATTTAGAGTTGAAAAATGACCCTAATGAATTAATTAATAATCTCTTATTGATTTTGCTTTCGTACGAATTCTTGAATTGGACCTACTTTTACTACCTAAAAATTATATTCACGTTTAAAAGTAAAAAGATGGTTTCTCAATCCATACGGAAACCCGTCTGATGCATCACATAAAAAATCAAAATGTAATTAAAGTACGTATCTAATTTGAATACATCAAAATTTAAATAAATAAATAAAACGCTGATAACACCAAAGTGTTAGTGTTGTAAGCATAGATTAATCACTAAGGGCCTTTTTCACGAATTCCGAATGTGGCTATTCGGACTATTCGCCAAATAAAATAAAAAATGGAGCTGAATTTGTATGAAATTATCAAACAAAACATCATAAGTTATGCTAGTTAACATTCTAGCTGGACTACAAACAACTGCCATTTTATAATCCAATTACCCGATCAAAAAATTTGCACTCTATCACAAACTCGATTAAACTTTCCACATTTCAGGCCATCAATCAAAATGGTGTTTAGTTGACCAAAAATCAACTGGGAGCTCTAAACTTGAGTAACGACTCCAATGACTGATACGCAGGCGACGATAGGCCGTGATCGGCTGTATTAGCCCGAGTCCTAAATGTGATGGAGTGTATGTATTAGTCACCCATGCTGCTGGTATCTAAATCGAATGATTGAGCATCTATGGTGGAGTTGTATTAATGGATAGTGGAGGGCAGTTGATTGTACTTGGCTTTTGGTAATAAGAAGTTGGGCTATAGGTGTCTACCAACATATTTATATGGCTAAACCTTGTTACAATTTGACGGTGAAAACAGGCTTTCTGAATCTTGTTAAAGGATGTAATATTCTTGCTGACAAGTTTAACTTTATGACACATCACAAAGAGACTCATCGGGATCCTCACTCTAAGCTTCTAGAGTCAAACTCCAATATTATAGTGTTTAGTGTAAGATTTTGGAATGGGCAACTAAAGTACTTTCACAAGTTATTATACCTTGTGACTGGGTATTGTTTTATTAACAGTTTTAGGTACCTCCCCACCACCACCTCAGCCGAAAGACGTCCACTGCTGGACATGGGCCTCCCCCAAAGGGGGGGGTTTTGCCATAATCGCCACGCTTGGAAGGCGGGTTGGCGATCGCAGTACGGTTGTTACAAAAGCACAGAGAACGCTGCTGCCCGTTCTCTGGTAAGTCCCTTAGTCGCCTCTTACGACACCCACGGGAAGATATGGGATGGTGCTATTCTTTACGTCCGACAAACCTGGTAGGTACCTGTAAAGGTTTAATATTGAAATAAATGCTTTAAGATTGAGTTTGTTACAAAATTTAGTATTTTTTAAATATAAAATGCACCGCTGTCAACCGTCGCAGCCAAATATATTTTATCCTTTCCTATTCAAAATATGAATGACTGTTTATCTCGTTGTAATACAATTAGTTTACTAAACATTTGTGTAAGTTGGTAAGCAACAGACAAAACATCTACAGTACCCAAGGACTACCCATGTCCGGAAAAACTTACGTGAATTTTATCTAGGTTCGCTGATTAGTTCCGACCGAAGTGGTTACTTCGGCTCGCAACTTAGCCGCGCTGGGACCAACTCATGATTATGGCCTTCGATTGAGTAAAAATCTAGTTAGGAAACCCCAATAAATCCTCATGAGTAAAACTGTCTATCTGCTCTTAAATTAAATGTCACTCACGAAGGCAGATTTATTATGTGAAAGAAGGGTCGAATAACACTCGGATAAAAAACGACTACATTTAAAATTCGAACTTTAGATAGGTAGTTGTTTCGACGACCTAGAATTGAAATTATTTGCAACTGAGGCCCTAGCACGAGCTTGCGGTGTAAACGAAAGTAAATACGTCGATTTTAAGTCGAAAATATATGTTTCGACTTAAAAAAGAAATATATGTTTCGTGTTTACGTTAGCCGTGTGGTATCCGGCAGAGTAGAATAGAACCAACCCATAACACTCACGAGTGTCGTATAAGGCGACTAATGTCTGAGGCAGAACACCTTGCGCCTCCGTAGACCAGGGAATGGGCAGCAGCGTTTTCTGTTAGTCTTTCATCACTGTGATCTCCAATCCGCCTGCCAAGCGTGGAGATTACGGCAAATTCCTCCCATCATGGGAGAGGCTTATGTCCAGCAGTGGACGTTATGGGCTGTTGTAGTAGTAGTAGTAGTAGTATATGTTTCGTATAGCATTTTAGTTAAATTGTTTGTAGCAAACACAATCAGTATCATCCGTATTTAGGGTCTTTTTTCGTGTAGCAAAATACTTGAGAATCAATAATTGTGATATTAGAAATACAAAAGTAACTCCGACTGTGTGCTACCTTTTCACTTCTTACTACTGAACAGATCCGTATGGCATTGAAATTTGGCAGATATGTAGGTAGCCTGGGACCTGGAGAAGGATGGAGGGTGCTTTTCTTCTTGATTATTTGTATTTAAAATATATAAAACTGCCTCGTTGGTCTAGTGATAGTAAGCGCGACTGCTGAGCTTAAGGTCTGTATTCGACAAACTGTTATTGGGTTTTTCCATCAGGAATTTCTCAGTAGCAACTACGGAGTCTGCATTTGTGCCCGGTTGATGGCAATAGGCGAGCCGAGCGAGTTCTCTATTACAGAGAACTTAAATATAAGCGAAATGTGGGTGCACTATTAGGTACACCTCTGCCTAAATTCGGGGACTAGAGGCGTGATGTTCTGTTAGTCTATAAATTCACCCTTAGGTATTGTGTAACGGGCTGGTGTCCGCAACTCCACGTCAAAGCGCGTATTTTGCGTGCGAAACAACAACGTTCAACCTTTTTTATTATTTTTTTTTTTTTTTTCGGATGGGAAATCATCAAATGACTTCTCCCGCTCTGGGCGGAGCAGGAGGGAGTGTCAGACTTTTACTGACTAAAACCCATCCATGTTCCTTCATCGCCCTTTGTGTTCCGGGGCCACGGTATCTCTTTCGAATAGTCCCGCAACCCCGGCAGGCATCGGTCCTTTCGGACCCCTTCCTTTTTGCTGACTCTCTTTGAGGCGCGCGTGGAACACGAACGCGCCGTCGACACGGCCTGTCGTCATGAGACGGACGGACGGCGAGCTAGCCCATAGCCCACCGTCCACAGGCCCGCGCCTACGGTGGCCGGGGGCCACATTGTGGCCCCCGACGCCCGGGGCGTCTCCCGCGGCGGCCGGGACGCTGTGAGGTTCTCTCCCGCTCACGTTCCGCCACCTCCTTCTCTAGCATTACTGCTTCGCAGAAGGAGGTGACGGCGTCCTATTCCGTCTCGCTCCGGACCATGGCTTGCACCAGGGCCGGACGCGAGAGGTCGCCGCCGCCAATCGCCGCTTCGAGGACACGGCGGTGCTCCGCCCACGCGGGGCACACCTCCACCGTGTGCTCCACCGTGTCCTCCGGTCGATCCTCGCAGTGGAAACACCCGGGCGTTTCCTCCCGCCCGATTCGGTGCAGGAACCTCCCGAAAACACCGTGTCCGGTGAGGACCTGCGTCAGGCGGAAGGTGAGGACGCCGTGGCGTCTCTCAAGCCACTCCTCAAAGAGGGGACTTACCGCCACTATTGTGGCGTGCCCTAACAACGTTCAACCTTAGGTAACATATTAATAGAGCCCTTTATTTTCAGATAAGCCAGTATGTCTGGCAAATGCAGTAGCAATAGTAGGAGCTGCAATCAATGAACCAACCAAAGTAACATGCGAAGTCGACGGCTTCCCACCACCCAAGAATTTCCAGTGGACGCTAAATAATTCCATGGGAACTTCTGAAATTGAACCGGTGAGTACAACAAAGTTTATTATGAAGGTGACTGTGCATTGTACGCTAAACAGAATAATTGATGTTTCGGTGCTCGAATTGTAAACGTTTTATATGTAGTTTGGGAAGTTTTGGTCTCAAACGGAATGGTAATGTGGACGTGAGCCAAGTTGTGCAGGAGAAGTATTGCAAGTTAGAAATTAAATGTTGTATTCAGTAGCAGTGCCTAGGTATGTGATACAGTTCTTTTGTATCCTTTGTGTATAAAGCTTACGTTTCTAAGGACGAAATTCACCAATAAAAACTAGCGTGATCAGTACATCTAAGCCTGAGCTCAAAAGCTGTCCGTGTCAATATGGTGGGGTGGTTAATATGTCGTTTTATTTGTAGTTTAAAACAGAATTATTTAATTTATGTTTTATCACCGAATATGTTTTAGTTTTTGCTTTTTAAGAGCTCGAGGCAAAATAACAGCCACTCGAGTCGACTTGTCCAAAAAGTCTGACAGAGCCAGTCTTAGCAAGGGGTATCGTATTACCCTGTACTAACTGGGTTGCGAAGGTCAGATAGGCAGTCGCTCCATGTAAAATAGTAGTATTTAGCTGCATCTGGTTAGACTGGAAGCCAACCCCAACATATGTAGTTGGGAAAAGGCTAGGCAAATTATGATGTTTTAAATTTTTCCAAAGGCCTTTTTTCCTCCATCTGTATTAGTACCTAAGGTACAGGCTTCGCCTAGTTTGGGGCCAACGTAAAACTGATCGCATTCAGATAGTTTCATAGGTGAAATTCAACCAAAAAAATTTTGAAGTCTCTTTTTGAAGGCATGATAAAAAATTGATCATGATTGACTTAGAAGTAAGAATCCCTTTATAAGAAGCATCTTTTCACAGTCTATTTGATCCTGCAGATTTCATTAATAAAATTAAGAAATTAAATACCTTCAAGTCTTTATACCTCGATGGATCTCAAAGCGATCACAAAATCACAATTTTACTGTTAGACTTACTTCAATAAAGATATTCTAAATCGTTATCTACTTTATATTTTAGCAGACCTGATAGATGACATTAAGTTTATCAACTTCAAGTTCACTATCAACTAAAGATTACCATTACAGTTACTCCTCCTAAGATCCAACATTACTAAAATGAATCCATTTTGTTTCTTCCGTTGTTTTGTTCTAAAAACATGGCCTTTTATAAATACACGTACGGTCCTTGTCATTCTCTTTTATGGACATGCGAACAACGCTCGTCATGAATAATCCTTTGTTTTATGAATATATTTTTTTCAAACATTTTCCACGAGTTTCGCCTTTTTTGCGGGATTACAGAGCGGGCCATAAGTGTTACCATGGGAGTTAAACAAATTCATGTGTTGGCAACTTATAATTTCGATTTGAATGGCAATTTTATTACATTAGCATTTTTATTTGTATGAGTATTACTTTTTGGATATTATTGCTTTACAAGCTTTGTGCCTTAAGGGATTTTTCATTGGCAAACTTTCATCACCTATTAAAGCTCTTTACGAGATGAGTTTTCAAAAACCTTTTCTTAGTGCTACCGACCTGAGTTAAGCCATAACGTACGTTATCAATATTTATAAATAAGGCTTCGTTTGCAGTTGTTGTCGTGTCGCAGTGATCGCAAACAAAGTGGTCGCAAACGCGCCTGCCGAGCATAAGGTCCTGGGTATGATTCCCGGGTCGAGCAAAGTTGTTATTGAGTTTTCACCAGGAATCTCTCAGTACCAGCCACGGACTTTTGATTTGTTCAGTTCATGGCAATTGGCTCGCTCTTTATTACATAGAACTTAGACATAACTGGCATATATGTGGGTTCACAATTAGGTACACCTTAGCCTTGTGCCTAACCCTTTTGGAATTACAGGCGTGATGAAATGTTATGTTTCAAGGAACTCTTGTGCAAAATGTATGCTCCAAGACCAACCAAACTTAGGCCATGGGTTGTTGATCCATGTCCCTTCAGAGGCGGTCTTCTTACCAGCAGTAGGAGCATCATCATCATCATCAGCCTATTAATGTTCCCACTGCTGGGACACGGCCTCCTCTCTATGAGAGGGAATGAGCTATAATCCACCACGCGGGCCCAGTGCGGTATGGTAGATGTCACATGTCTTCGAATGTTTGGTTCCAGGACATGCCGGTTTCCTCACGGTGAAGGCAGTAGGAACGTTATAATCTAATTATATTCTTATCTAACAGGAAAAATACTCCTTGAATGGAGTTGGAAGATCAGTATTGTTCTACACTCCAGCCTCAGAGAAAGACTATGGGTCTTTAGCTTGCAGAGCCACCAACCTTGCAGGGCAGCAGGTGGAACCGTGTCGGTACTCCTTGCTACCAGCTGTGAGACCAGATCCCCTGGCTAACTGTTCTGCTGTCAATCTTACCGATGATTCGGCGGAAATAAGATGTGTTTCTGGTAAGTTCTTTTCATTTATATTTTTTTGAATTATGTAACTGTTCAGCAGTGTGTGATGAATAAATGTATTTTTTTTTTGTTGTCCCACCGTTTCTTTTATATTTACTTCTGTTCATTTCGATGTTCTGTCTATTTGCCGGTTTAAAAATATGCATGTAATTGTGGTTCTGTTGCCTGTAGACTAAAATCTATTCAGTCATGTTAAAAATTCGAAGACACAAAAAAATATTTAACTTTAGGATTACAACCATGCTATTTTATTAATCCATGGTTTAATAATCACCTCCCGTCATCTTCAAGTAAACTAAGTTTTGTCACGGTTTTATGAAACGCCGTAAGATTTAATGCCAGAGGAAATCAAGTTATTCGAATCACCTGAGCTACAAACTGGCGAGAAAATAAAAACTCTGTGTTGTCTGCTTCATTTCCAGTTTTATTGTGACTTCGTTACGATGTTCTTTACAATGTAGTAATAGAATAACCATCTTGTTTTTTTTTTGGTATTTTCTTACTCGTAATCACAAAATACAAAGCGAGTTTTATACACCTTCAATAAAAAGGGGTAAGTAATATAAGGCATAATTACAGAATCTCTAATATTTACAAGACATAACAACTGAATCCATAATTTTATTCGATATAACGATCAGTTAATATAATAAACGATTGATATAATTTTAAAGTTACTAATTTTTATAAGCATAACCTACATTGAATATAAAATCGTTTGATAAACCACTCAAAAGACATAAAACTTATTTGGTCTAATATGATACAACGCGTAGTTTTTACTTCCCTGTAAAAAACATGCAAACAAGCATACACCATACATGCAGCAGGCATGCAAACAAGCATGCACCATACATGCAGCATGCAAGTAAGAATGCAGCATGCAATCAAGCATGCAGCAAGCATGCAACAGTGTATTGTTGTATTGTATAGTGGGCTAGTGTCCGCAACTCCACGTCAAAGCGCGTATTTTGCGTACGGAAGCATGCAGCAGGCATGGTTTCTGTCACGGCTCCGGCGCTGCAGGGTCCGGCAGATGTGGTTCACGCTCACCACCGCGGCTTCGACTTGCTAACCAGCTTGGCCGGCCAGCCTCAGCTGCCGCGGTGAGTGTTAGAACCACCTGCTCCTCAGCTCGCTTGGCCCCTACGCGCCTACGCTATTTTAAATAACACTCTAGGGGTAAGGCAGACAAGACTACGTGGAGTCGGTTTAGCAGCGATTCGTTTCTGTCACGCTTTTCGACTAAATAAACGTTATATCCAATAACGTAATACGAAATAAGTTTTAGAGTATTTAAATGTTATATCTAAAGAAATTATATCAACAGTTGGTATAACTCACGTTTATTATATCTTGTGAACGTTATTGAAATTAAAATATACCAAATAACTTTATATGTTATGAGACGCACCCCTTCCTTCATTCATGAGTTTAACTCCATCGATCACAGTATCAGATCACGTTAGCCACGGATCCCAGCGAGTTGTATCCACTGATACCGTTATCCGTTTTCCTCGTAATCGTGTTACCCACTGATCACAATATCCGTGGCGACATGAAAAAAAAGAAACAAAATCGAAACAGATCACAGTGTACAGAGACAAGAAATAAAATAAAATATTTTTCGAAACTGTTTTTTTTACCTACTTTTCCAAACAAAAAGAAGTTATATTAAAAAAAAAACATTATGACATCGGTTATTTTAATAAAAACCTTGTTTTTTCATACATTTTGGCCGTCTAAGTATTGCACTTTTGCATGAAACAGCTGTTTTTTTTAAATACCAATAGTGCAAATGAATCAAAACATTTCATTTCTTCTAGGATATGACGGAGGTCTTCAAACATCATACTTCGTGGAAGTATGGGAATCTAAGAATTTAGTAGCAAATGTGTCCACTGCGCTACCAGCATGGATTCTGCGAGGTCTTGGATCAGGAAAGAGTTTGAAGCTGGCGTTCTACGCGGCTAATGCCAGGGGAAGGTCGGAAACCGTTGTCTTGAGGATCAATACCTTGACAAGACTCGCTTTACATACAGGTTTGAACCTACTTAGTTCGTAGTTAAGTTTTATGTGATTGTGTCATTAGGATTTAATGTTATGAATAAGAGGATGTTACCTGTGCAAAGATTTCCTTATTACATAAATTAGTCTAAGGCTTGTTAATATAGAGTGGGATAACTAAAGGCTTACCGTTTAACTGAGACTATGTCTGAAAGAGCTCGTGGCTAAATAATAACAGCCGTTCGGATCAATCTTCCGGTTAAGCCGCGCTTGCCTAGGTGGATAGGGAAAGCACGTTAAGAGCGGCCAACCCGCCATACTTTTCGCGAGAATTTTGACAAACGCTCGTGCGTGATTATGAAGTTGTTACACATATATCTTAAATTTTTTTGAACTGATAGGTATCTTGTGTCTTGTTATCTAGGCTTCTATCGAAGCAAAAATAAAAATTTGTAGGAACAAATTCAGTAAAAAAATTGCTGTTTTTCTCAAATTTTACCTCAACTTGGCCGTTCACTCATAAATTGTAAAACTAAAGAAAATATCCTGATAGAAGCCTTGCAAATATAGTGGAGATTTTAAATAACAAATATTTATTTCACAAACTTGTAAGACTTATTCAAAAACACTTATTTCCTGGAACAAGTTTTATAAATTTTCGAACACTATTTTTCCTTCAATGTCCTCGCGTTAGTCGGTATGAGGTGCGCGGGTGACGAGTACTGCGGGGTCGGGCCTAGGTAAGACAGGGCAGTTGACAAAATATCGCCGCGATGGCTCTGGATGAAACAACAAGCTTTTCGACCATGCTCACGTTGACGATAGACGCGCCGGGAAGGGCCCTCTTAAGCCGTTGATCCCGGCTGTCATTTGTAGATCTTTGACAATCGTTACAGGTAAGTCATTCGGCCGAAAGTCTGACAACTAAGTCTTAACAAAGGGCCAGCACCCAGTATTAACTGGGTTGTAAAAGTCAGATGGGCACTTGCTTCATGTCTATTATTGGTATTCAGCTGCATTCAGCTAGACTTGAAGCCGAACATAATAAGAAAAGGCTAGGCAGATAATGACATCTGCGGTAGCTGAGTTTTTGGTTGTCAGTGACCGTATGACAGGTTAGTTGACCTGGGCGATTATCACACCCCGCAGCATCGCAGACACCGCCTAGTTAAGACTAGGCCTGTTATTATATTTCTCAAATAAGTTATCACATTCAAAGTTGTTAGCAGACCTACTGGTTGAAAATACCTACTCAAACATGTTTCCAACCTTAAATTAAAATCCATCATTTTACACTCTATCGTGCAATGTTTTGAACTTTCGTCGAAACAAACGAATTGCGTTAATTAAGTTGTTAGGAGTTACATCCTCAATTATTCATTTCTGAATACAAAATACTGTTTTCGTTTTGTTTCCTTTTGAGTTTTCAGTAATAATTAGAAAACGGAATAATCACGATTGTGAAAAGAATCGCGTATTTTTTCGTGTCGAATACTAAATTAGGTTGGCTAGCTTTTTGCTAAATTCTATCTGCCGTCAAATTGGATTGACTACTAGGCGTAATTGGTAGATGTAATTTTAAACTTTGATGTTTTGAAACTTTAACACAGTTGTCAAGTTGTCATGTTAATTGAATTTATTAATCCTGTGATCCTACCTTTGTATTTTACCAAAAAAAATTTGGCGAGCTCTTTTCCAATTAATGAAAACTGCCTATGAACAAAAATAGTTGTATAGCTTAATTATTACTGATTCCTTGAAATAATTTTGATGTTTTAAATATTTAAACTTCCACTTTCGGCCTTAGGCACCGCAATTTTTTTTTCAAACAAAGATAAATGTAGACCATTAACCGACTTTTTACGGAATAGTTGATATCCTATTTATTTTTTCAAAGATTTGCGATCGAAACCTGAGTATTATGGTGAGTTAATAATTCTGATAATTATGTTTTTATCAACAGAAGCAAAATCCGGTAAAGCAGTGGACGTAGATGCCAGTTGGGCGTTAGGAGTGATAGCTGGTATTGCCGGGACTCTGGTGGCAATTGTGGTCATTGCTCTCATTGCTAGGAGAAGACAGCATCCTCCTATGCAGTATGAAGGTAAGAAAATCTTGAACATATTTTTTTTTTTCATTTTATTTTTTACTATCTTGCCATATATTTATATTTACGAATGTAAAATGTGTTAAGAAAAATATTTATTAAGCTATTATTAAAAGCAATACTTGGGGTAACCCTATTAAGAATGGGGAAACTGATCCCCCGATTAGTTTGATATGGGTACCTGTGGATGACCATAAACTATTAAGCTCCTTTATAAAAAATAAAACTATTGTTTCAACAGCACACGAAAAAATAATATTAAAACAACAGACATTTATTAACTAACTCACTACGTTCGTTGCGAGTTATACGAAACTTATACGAAAAAGAAAAATCTTATAATTCTAGCATTTTTCTGTAAATAGTAGCCTACATTTCACCTTGTAACACAAAACGTAACCAACGAAATATCACGGAAAGAGATGAGAGAAAATATTTAAAGCTTATGCGCTGTAACTCACACAGTGAAAATTGGAATTCAACGAAGCATAAAAAATATTTCACATAAAGTATGATTACTCAAATTGACAAAGGTCGATGAATCATTTCTGTGTACATGATCGTAGCGTGTCCAATTTTGATAGATGCTATGAATCTACCCAAATAACAGTATTTAACCCAGCCATGGCGTGTGCAACGCCTATAACTTAGAATATAAACGACACAAGTTTGAATTTTACGGTGAAATTGTCGCCAGATAGTGCCGAAGTAATTTTCTTTAGCCATTCTCACGTAATGTGACTATAATTTAATATGTAACACCTTAAAATAATACGTTGTGAAACCTAACAATTATAACTTTAAAGCATGGAACTATTATTGTACGATTTTTATTTTCAAGTTGGCAACTCTGGTTTATGTTATAGTGACGTGCCTAATGCCTTTTTATTATCGATGTCTTGGATAGGTAATTATTTTGAGGGTAATATAAAAGCAATATAGAGGTTCGTACCTTCGACCACAAATAAATCGAAATTGCTTCGCTGGGCAGGTTTACTGGCGAATAGCGGTGGATTCTGTCGCGTGACTGGAATTTTTGAACGCCTCGGCCGGCCCGGCTGTGGGCTTCACTGCATTTGAAATGTGATTTATGTCCTTTTGCATTTGGAATGAAATTGCAGATGTTCCGTCTGTCGATGGACGCCGAAGGCGACATCTTTATTAAGTTTCCATATTATTAAAAAAAATGTCTTTTAGACGTTTGTCTGTTTGCGCCACGTAATTATACTTTTACGTGATTTTTCAAATTCTCTATTTTGTTGAATTGAGGATGGCGATTATGACATTGGTGGGGGATGTTTAATGGGTGAAATAACGAAAGTGTGAAACATTTTTGTAAATCTGGGTTCTACTCTAGTCTTTCGGACAGCTTGCTTTCACTAGCATACCTTACTTAAATATAACAATACGTGTTCCCAATTTTACACACATCAAACCGTAGTGAAGACGTGTGGTACCAATAAATAGGGTTTTTTCCCCATACTCGAGACTAATTAATTGGTAGTCCTGAATAACCGGGTTGCAAACTTAGATCTGTTCAAAACGTACTGAAACCCAGCCAGAATTGATTCAAGTTAAAGATAGTAAGCCTGGCCTACTTGTAGAAAAGGCTAATCCTCTTAATAAATCAGATTAACTATCGAAGTTTGTAAAGATCGTGCAGAAATAACTTTGTCTGAACAAAAAGACGATAAGCTGAACGTAAGCATAGCTATAACATCGAAGACAATAATCCGTGTGTTACCTTATGTAATACAAAACATACTATCCGATGCTTTAACAGAATATCCTATCATCCGAAAATTGAAACGTCGACAGCCACTTCGGAGCATAAACTCAGAATATCCCCTTTACAAACACGCGTAGAATGGCAACCTTGACAAAAGCAACATCAGAGCAGCAGCGTGTTATGTGAACAAATATTCTAACCGCTCCGTCAACAGCCGAGCAGTGACGAACGGTGACGAACCGACGGCTTCAAGATGGTTAGAATGTCATGCAACCACTTCGTTCGTCCCGTTAGTAATAATATTAATGGAGACAAACACGAGACAAGGAAGGTTTGACGGTAAATAACAGTGACGTGAGGCGTAATGTAATTTTCATAACGTGAATCTTGGTGACGTGTTTGGTTTTGAATTTTCTGTTCAGATGAGAGAAATAGGGTTGTTGTTTGACTAGCAGTGTCCTGGAGAAATTTTTCATGTTTTTCAGTGTTGCTATTTCAAAATTGTCTTTGAACGAGTACAAACTAATAAGTTTTTTTTTTGTAAATAACATAGGTACCTTTAGACTTTTGCAAGTGAGATTACGATTACTTACTAGTAATCAACAGTAAATTTGTCAACACTGATCAGCTAAGGTTATATTGGTAGTAATTGATTATACAATGACAGTGGGGTTTAGAAGGGTAATCTTAAAACGGCCCCTAGAGTCCCTGATAATAATTCAATAACTTATTGAATAGAGTCCAGTAGCTCTAAACACAGATCATAATTTCTAGGAAGGTGCTCAATAGAACACATTCTCAGAAAACTGTTTCACTTACAGAAATAGCATTCTCAATATCACAAAACACCAAGGTACAGTCACGAACATAATACGTATTAATTTCAATCAATACTTTAGGAGAAAATAGCTTTTGAAGTTTGCTAAGTGTATACATATTTATGCCCGAACCAACTTATAGCATTCGATTTCCACAACCTACTTTTACAATAATCAGAATGATTTATTTTTTTCCTTGCTTTTGGCCATTAAGATTTAGTAGAAAAATCTGCTATTGTTGGAATTCGCGAGCATGAAAAGTTATGTACCAAAAACTTTGCAAGCAACAAACGTTTTCACAGAAATAATAGCCTTTTAGAAATATGGTGCAATAAAAACATTTACCTATATCGAGAAAAACATTCGTTGTGCCAGCCCAGTGCCAGGTGAATTTAGTACCTGAATAGTCAATGTCGTGTCAGACAATCATATCGTTATATCGACACTGAAATCATCGATATCGATTTAACTTTTTGGTTCACTACACTATATTAAAAAAAGAGACCAAATTTAGATACAGACCTAAGTTACTGAACTTTAACAAGGTCATTTTACCAGTTAAAATATTATACATCTTAAAGACCAGTCATATGCTAGCTCAAAGTTATCTTCCTTACTTTACTCCGAATGGGTAGAATTCTCGAGTGTTTTCAATTCGTGCCCGTCAAAAGATTCAGTTCAGCTTTGAGTTGATGGACTCGTGTAATCTATCCTAGATGCACTCCGGAACGTACTACCCGTTTGACCCTATCTTACCTCACTCCCTGAGCTCAAAACGTCACAAAAGACGGTGTAAAGTAAAACCTTAACACAACAAACTCTTCACACCATAAAGAATGATGGATGTTCACGTCAAATTTAATATTTTAAAACCAATTTCACGTTCATAGTTCACTTTTGGACGTGCGATGTATACTGTGTAATTTATTTTACTTTATTTTTAGCTCCTATGCAGACGGTGAAGGCATACAAAGGCGCTATACAAAGCACCAACCATTCCCCGGTTCAGCCTGACGATAAAAATCCTGATGTGGTGCCTCTGGGTAAAGGTAATATAGGTAGATCGATTTATATATATCACAAACTGTTTTGTTCCCTTTATTTGCTCGGTGCAAGTCTTTGCTCTTTGCTTGGCATGTTACTAAACAAATATGTTTATTTGTTTAGTAACATGTCATATTGTTCAGAAATATTTTTCATTGTTTAATTTGTCTTTTCATCGCTGTTTATTTTCAAGCGTTTTTGTACTACACAGCTATAAGTCCACGTCAAAAATGAAAGTTTTAATGTAATTTTTATGTTAAGATTGATCGCTGACCACTTTAACCGACGAAATGATTTCTTTTATAATTTTTTTCTTGCTTTGTTACTTATTTTATCGAATTTTAAAACTTTGGTAATTTGGATTGATCAATCACTTTTCCTGAATTATTGTTGGATGAATTCTGAGACACATAACCTGCACTAAGTACACGTGGTAGACTGGTCAATACGTTGTGCCCACTCCCTCTCACAAAGAATATGCCTGTAGCCTAGTAGTGGGAATATCATAGGCTGATTTTCCTTATGCTGATCATGTTGTTCGTTCGGTAGATTTCAACAGTGCGCGGGACTTAGAGCGGCCCCCGGAGCCGCCACCTTATGGGGCTGTCATGTCTCCTCCTGTGGGGTCTTCTAGGAGTTCAAACAGTCTTCATCATCATGACGTCAGGCCTGTCACACCGCACACACCGATCACTCCTGCGTCTGATGGTCATGTAAGTTTATATAGATTTTGATACCTATAATTAATGACTAAGGTATTAAAAACATGCAGACTGTATGCTAATCTAAACGGCGCGCGGCGGTGCTATAATTGATAATCAGTTTCATTTTAAAGTTCGCATTTAGAAATCATTTGAGGACTGAGTTCTAAAAGTTGGCTGATTTTACTTCACCTTTTGATATGTACGAGTTCATATCGCTGAACAGTGGATTTATCGAAACATAATTACGTCAGCAGACAGAGTGGAATACCCGTAGATGATTCCTGAAACAGATTTGAATGTAGTCGAATTGCAACGTTTATGTGATTAAACTAGTCAAATCGGATCATAGACCCACGAGTCTATGCATTTGAGCGTTGGAAGTTAATCAATATTTGATTGAGAGCAATTTATGAGTTGTGTGTTTATGAGTTTAGGATTTAACATTAAATACTGGATTATTTATGAGTTGTTCTTTATCTAATCTTTTAGGAATAGCACTTTTTAATTTCTAATTTTGATCCATCTAATCTTAGATATCAGCCTAACTTTGAGAGTTCAGTACTCAGATTAGTGGTTTATTTTTACCACAGATTACCTATGCAATGAATATTTGTTATCGTTTATCCAGTTAAGTCGGCTGAACGCTTAGGTCATATTAACTGCCTCATTTTTAAATAATTTGAGATGAAGTATTCTATACTAGTACGTCATTGGCTACATAAAGTGCCTTTCCTTCGTCGCGAAGTTAAGGTGGTAATTAACTAATGTGGTCTCTTTAAAACGCTCACTGAGCGTCATAAAATATTCTATGAAGTTTACGCTGACACCAGACGTTACCTAGGTAAAGCTTGGCTTCACACACGGTTGTGTGGGAAAAGCTGATTTTTTTTTCGCGATCAGGGTTTGGTCCCATAATAAAAGTTGTTCATAATGATGAGTCCAATGACCGCTCGAAGTTTATCGATATCGTTCGGAAACACGGTGTATATGTGTTAGGGCGTGTGATAACGTAGGATACTGCCCGCGCCAAGTTCGAAAAAAAGAAATGGTGACGCACTAACCGTGTTTTATAAAGGAGATTACCTCTAACTTGATGCGAGGCGTAGGTACACAGGTGAAGGCATGATTTTTTTTGTAAGATGTATAAGAAACTTCACCCAAATTCTCCTTGTGTTTTTTAAGCTGATGTTACTATTTTTTTTAACCCAGAGCATCGGTACACTAGCAGAAGATCGTCGAAGCGTGACGAGTGGGACTTTTTCTAGGCGGAGAGAAGTAGTCACAACCAGAACACCGTTACTAGCAAATGCGAGAGAAAGTTGTGTCTAGTCTGAAACTACTATTAGTAAGAATTTGGGCCAAAGGGATCATGTTACACGTTTATTTTTTACTATCTAGGATTAGGTCTGTGATACGGCTTAACGTGTGTTTTGAGTAGTGAGATGGATTAAATTTTGTAAATGATTTTAGTGTGCTTCATATTATTTGATTATGAAATATTTAGCCAAGTTTATTTTTCACGAGGTAAAAACTTATTTGTCTTTTTTTATAAAGGGTGTAAAAAACCTCTTAACGAAGCCGAAAGGCACTTTTTCTACCCGTCATTGCGATCATATTTTGGTTCCACACCATACCTGGGAACCTTCTAGTTACGGAGATATTGGGGGTCAAAGTTCCAACTTTTTGACAAGTTTTTTTTTTAAATACAAGTTTTTACTGCAAGATTTTTACATTAAACACCTCCACGACCCCCGTACTGTTCAATCCACCCATCAGCACAATATTTTGAGTGCGTTACATTGAGTTCTACCACAAAACATGATATTATTATATCACCCCAAAAAAAAGTCGTTTCCCAGCAATTATTTTTGCGTAAAGTTATTTAGTTCGATGTACAGAATGCTTCGTGATGAGATTGTTTACACCCTGTAGTTTCAAGACTTTTTCAAAGATATAACGATCGATATTTTTGTAAATATACATCGAAATAAATTGTGAAAGACTGTTACAACATAATCCCTTTGACGCAAACACGAATGTAAATTAGGTAAAATGTTTGTTTTATAGTCAAATATTCACTTTCAAAAAGAGATATATCAATCTAAGTAAATATAAGTGTAATTAATGTTCTGGAAACTGGCACTATTCTGTAATAGGCTATTCATACTAATGATCTGACAGTATACATTATAAATTATGTACATACACGTAACTTGGGATGTGTTTTATTCCTTTGTAATACTTAAGCTACGCGCTGAAGTTTTATCAAAATTCTTATACTTTTTCAGTAATTTTATGTCTGATATGTCATCAACTACTTTCGAAAGGTAGTCACATTTTTACTTTAATAAAGATATTTAACATTAAGTGTTCAGGGAAATAACGTCAATTTCTTTTTTTTTTTTAACACCCACTTAGAACAAAAACGAGATTATCCTTTAGGAACTTACCGTTTTGTTCGTAGTGGGAGGCGCGTAGGACGTAAGGCTATTCAAAATCATGCGGGTAATGTCCCGTACCCACTCATAGGAAACAAAGTTGACAATTTGTTGCGCAACATTGTTTCCCACAGCTCAAAAACTTGTTGTAAAACTTTTGTTTAATGGTATGTAACAAAACGCTAGTCTAGTGTTTGCAGGACAGCTGTCGTGACAGCTGAGAATAAATGCCTGGGTATCTTCCAATCTCTAGTCGGACAACGCGTTATCGAGTTTTTCCATCAGGAATCTCTCAGTAGCAGCCGGGAGTCAAAATTTGTGCCCAATTGACGTAAATAGACACGCCCCCTACTACATGTGACTTAAAAGAAACGTCAGAATGTGAGTGTTTTATAAATACAGCTCTCCCTCTACCTTTGGAGAAGCAGGTGTGGTGTTTTTTACATTTGAGTGGTATATTGCCAAAAACTATGTAACAGACAATGTTGCCAACGACATGTTTCCCGCAAAACACTAATATGTTGCCAAACAATGTTGTACAACTTTGCAACTAACACTGACAACATTAAGTATAATATTAACTGTCATGACATGTTGTCCCTTAAACGATAGCCAGATGTGCCAACTGTATTAAAGCCGAAGCAGCAAGCAAACCGATCGTCATTAATTTATTGGGCACTGTTCCAATTCTCGCTGATCATTCTACGCAAAGAAATCCTGTTCCAGACTGCGCATCAAATTAGAATTTAAGACAATGTTATATCTATGCATTTTCCAAACATTTATTTTGAGAACTAGGCATCGATTGGAACTGCTTTTACTTTTACCCGACTGCAACAAAGAGTAAGGGTCATGAAGATAATTTAATGATAACATGAAATAAAAATTGCTACGATTTTCGAAAGTCCTTGTGTATTTTTTGGACAGAAATGCGGCTTCTATTGTTTGATTAAACGTGAAAAATAATAACAATTTACTCTATTGGCTACAAAGACTTAATGATTCTGCAAAAAAAAAAAAAAAAAATATTACGTTTTCGTACGAAGGAATAAAACATATCTCAGGCGACTATACAAGTAAGAAAACTCTATATACCTACCTACTTAATACATGTGTTCATTATTTCCGTTTCCCCTAAAACTAAGTGTCCTTCTTAAAGTATCAGTAGTTTCAATTTTATTTAATTTTACGCCCTAATGTTCCTTAGAGTCCATGTTTTTTGTTAGACAGATATTAGAAATATAATATTATTGTAGATATAAAAAAGTTAGATTTGTTTTAGCAAATAACTGTTATTTTATAAATACAAATAAACTCTAATAAATCATTTTCTTCTGTGATTTATAAACGACTGTTTACTAATTACTTTTTTGTTACAAGTATAATTTATAAATATTTTTATTAGTTATTTTTATAAATCGAAGATTTTGTAAATTAAAAGTTTCAAATTGTAAATATATTTATACTTTCTGAAACTGGCTCAATAATGTTATCATAAAAATATCATTATAAAGTTTTAAATGTTACTGGACAGGTAATTGTTTACTAATATGAGGTTTGTGTTTATTTGTATGGAAAACCCCTGTTAATGGATTTAAAATAGTTTGAATGGAAAGTAGACAATAAATTTAAAACACGATATTGTTACGTTTTTTATTATTTTGTAAAAGCTTTTAGGTGAATTGGGCAATCGGCGATAGATTACGAGAAACATTTGGTACAACAGCTGCGAGAATACGTTTGGCAATAAACCCAAAATTAAAATAAAACCTTTATTTATTTTATTTATAAAATGTATTAAAAAGCAATTATGTAGCAAAAAACTTCTACGCTGATCTTATCTAACATACCTAACCCACGTACACTTAGCATTGAACAAATTGTGTATATTTAAAACGTCAAGACAACTGGATATTTTAAATAAAGATAAATTTTGTAAAATTGCCATAATGCTCAAGAACGTAGAATTCAAGTAAAATAAACACCCAACTCACGGCTATTCGGCCTTCCCAAGGATCTTAACCATATTATTTTTCTTACGGAAGTTATTCCGCCGCTGTAATATGTAGGGACAGACATAATTATATATAGAAATATTTCCTCGTATCTGCGTGTCCACTCAAAGTTTACTCTTTTGACTTCTGTTAAAATATTTATAGTTATAAAATCTTTTAAAATATAATGTGTTACGATGATAGTGTTTTCACTCTTAGTTTCATTTTTGTAACTTACGTTTACTTATTTAGAAACATCGAATTTACTTAAGATATTATTTATTTAATAAACGAGATTTTTAAATTATAAAAACCATAATATCTTAAATGGCTAAAATGCAACGTAGAATTGTATTTTCATTTTGTTTTATCCTATTTAAATTCAATTTCTTTTACATTACAAAATGAAATTTTTATTGTTTAATTAGCAAATCATGAAGTATATTTTTCTTCAAGTATTATACATCGCAACATGAAAGTAACTAATAAGTAAATAATTATAATTGAATTTGAATTTCTATAAATTAAATAAAATAAAAATGAATACACTGTGATGCTATAAAATTTATAACTCTCTAAATTATGAATTACATTCATAATAATTATATAAGTGTAAATAATATTAATAATATGAAAGTGTTGTCGGTTCTAGGGTATTATGAAAATAACCCTAGGGAAATACTTTAGAAATTTTGTGCATTGTAAATAGTATTAACTTATATGTGAAGGAATATTAGAAATAAAAACAATTGAATGTTAATCAAATCCGCTAGTTTATTTGCAATATTATTCTTTTGTATAGTCGAAAGGTCGTTTCTACTTTAACTATTCTTATTGTTATTTATTTTGATTTTTGATCAAATATTTTTATTACTATGTTCAGTGCAATCAGAGAAAAAGTCAACATAAAAGATGTATATTTGGATAACTTAGTAACATGTAAAGTTTTCACAATGAATACAACAGAATTTAAATAAAACGAATTATTAAGCTAGTACGGTTTCGTCTGCAGTAAAAAATACTGAAGTCTACAGATATTTTGTTTCTGATTGTACCAATATATTATTGACATACGTTGACATATATATACAAAAATGTTATATAATATTTGAAGAGTCCACAATATTTAATCATACCTTAGAGGTTTAAATAAAAAATATCAGGTAACAGCAATATGGACTGACTACTTACAAATATT
This sequence comes from Xestia sexstrigata, assembly GCA_941918905.2. Taxonomy (NCBI): domain Eukaryota; kingdom Metazoa; phylum Arthropoda; class Insecta; order Lepidoptera; family Noctuidae; genus Xestia; species Xestia sexstrigata. The sequence goes on from OW799209.2 coordinate 20,412,371, forward strand.
AAATACAAACCAAATAATTCATAAAGGTTCTTTTATAACAGCAATTTTAAACGAAAACTTGAAAACGTTACTCGTAGGAAACAATGACAATTTTAAACAATTTGAAAGTAACATTAAACTGAAAGTAAAATGTGTCCACAATATCAAATAAAAGTTTCATATTAAAAACTGTAATAGCTTTTTCGTTTCCTGACGACATTATGTGGTTACGGAGGACTTCACCTACAGTTTGGCGATATAAAGTGCATTCTACTTACATATATGTAGGTAGAAGCTTCGCATGAATACATATTTCCCTCGTTTTATTCGAGTAATAAAATCTACGGCTAGTATAAGGCCCAACATTGACACAAAATTTTGTGGACTATTAAAAGCGACATGTTGTTTCTATATTGTATACTAAATATATTAAAATGTATATTTGTTTACACATTTCCCTACAAAATAGTAAAGTTTGTATAAATGCGTATGATTTCGGTGATTTTTCAAAGACTTCTTGACATATCGTAATTATTAAGATATGTGTAATACTTCTTGGAATAAATTTGCTTATCGGCAAATCATTTTAGTGTTTTATTAACCCTTTGCACCTTTTCAGGAAAAATAATTGGTGCCTCTTTGGTTATCAGGTCGGGAAAAGTGTAAGTGGGTGTTTTCAACAGACATTTCTCAGTAGCAGCCACAGTTCACCGCCTTTTCCATGGGACTTTAACATAACGGGCGAAATGTGCGTGGTACTATCGGGTACACTCTGTATTACACTTAGAGGATTACAGGCGTGATGTTATATTTAATTGGTAAGTTACCAACGGTTACCACATATTTGGTACCCCCCCCCCACAATCATCACCATCCATCAACATCATCTCTCATCCACCATCATAAATCATCTTTCATCTCTGTTTCCGGTAAAAGTGAAAATGACACCTTCCGAAGTGTGAAGTAATTGTTTGCTTTCACGGAAAGCTCTTTGAGTTTCATGTTGCACTCACACTTCATATGTACCCGATGTCCTTGGTGAGTGACGAATGCTATGGGGTGTAATGTACAGGAATCTATGTTTGAGTGCTAGCACCAGCGCGCGGTGTTAACGAAACGTGAATCTTAAATCATTGTCAACAATTTTTCGACAATTCAAAAGTGCCTGTAACTGGCCTACTTGAAATAAATGCTTTGATTTTGATTTTGAACATTATAACAATCGTCCACCATTTTTGTCTCATCACTAACGATTTTCTCCAGTCTTTAAATCCACTTCATCATCATGATCCAGCCTGAATAGGCCTTTTTTATGCCAAGAAAGATTCAGAAATATGTACTATAGTTTTTTTTACTTAACTAATGTTAACTTCTTGTATAGGGTTTTCCGTGGATGCAATCAAAGACGCAAAACTCGTACACCAGATATATCTATTGTAAAATATAGTCACTAGAAAATACATGAGCCATCCAACGGTCACATTGACGAATACAAAATTCATTCTCCATTTAAGAATAGAATCAAAACCACAAATCGAGCAGTGACTGCACAAAGAAGGTCAACATTCAACAAATAGCAATATAAAATCGACGTTGTACGCTACCTACATGCACACTGTCACACTTGCAGGGTAACGTGAAAAGTTTTAAATCTTGACAGCAGAATTTTCATAAGCTGTTTTTGATGATATATCTTATAGAGACTTATAAAATAAAGAGTTTAATGACTGATATTATGATGGTTTAAATTTTTTACTGTGTTAAAAGTTGACAAAATAGGTACTAGGTGGTAAGTCACCACCATCAGACTCTACGAACATTTACAATATCGTAAGCATCTCAAGACATCTTTTTTTGTCACAAGTTAAACCCGATTTCCAAAAAGGCGTAGATGGAGCGGAGAAGAGTCTCTTCATCACAGGAGAGATAAGAATCGCGACGTGGATTTCATCGAAGATGTTAGTTCGATTTCCGCACGTCTTTCGATTCGATTTCTTCCGCTTTGCATGTGCCAACTTTGGTGGAAACCGGGCTGAAGTGTCAAAACCATCAATAGAATCACAAAACCACGACGACGTTTTGACGACCCGAATGACGCAGCAGTAGTAAGGCTGCCTTACGTTCTTAGGATCCCGGGATCGAATCCCGGTAGGAGAAAATGTTTGTGTGATGAGCATGGACATTTTTATTTTTTTAAACAATTTCTTAACCCTTAATTAGTCGCGTGAGGTCCATTGAAACAGTGTAAGTATTTTGGCGCAACTAGTTAAAGGTTATAGTACTTGTAATATAGGACCAAACTCCAAGCAATATCTGAGTAACATAAATAGCAGAGTTGCTCCATTCAAGCCGGTTAACTGAAGTCGTTTAGCGGATCGTTTGATTTGTTCGAAGCTGTCAAGTGCGGTTAGGACGGACTGCAAGCCGGCACTACGGCAACACGACACTACGGCATTCTGGCACTACGGCCTTTGGTACTACGGCACTATGGCAGTTATGCACTCGACGACAACGCTTCAAGCCATCCAATTAATCTTGCTTTAAATGACTCATTGGCTACGAATGTACTAAAGTGTACTACTGTTTCTGGTTGAGCGTCGGTTGTGAACTAAGTAAGATGTGTTTGTGTACTGAGCGGTGATTGCTGGAATTTGAACTTAATTTTAAGTTGGTTTAATACATCAGAACTTCTAGCACTAATATAACGTGGACTGTAGTAAGGGTGCGTAAGGGTGACTTCTTCGTTGGTCGTCTAGGCGTAAGAGCGTCTGCTGAGCATTAGGTCCGTAATTCGATTCCCAGGTCGGGCAAAGTGTTATTAGGTTTTTTCGTCAGAAATTTCTCAGTAGCAGCTACGGAGTCTAGATTTGTGCCCATCTATTTGGCAATAGGCTCACCCCCTATTATATGGGATTTAACCCAACAGACGAAATGTGGGTGTACCAATGGGTACACCTCTGTCTCACCCTTCGGGGATTATAAGCGTGATGTTATGTGTAGTAAGGGTTTCCCGATATTTTCTTATTTACCAACTGTATACAGGTACCTACATTATTTTCAACATTTTATTATGTTACCTCAACAGCAAACAAGCAATCACAGCAATGAAAGTAAATAAATAAATAAAATAAATATCGCTGGACATTACACACACCGCTATCTAGTGCCACACTAAGCAACGAGGCTTGTGTCGTGGACACCAGATAGTTGATATACTACATAGATACTTTTTGTTTGTAAATACATACTTATTATACATACCTATAAACATCCATGACTCGGAAACAAATGCCCATGCTCATCACACAAACATTTGCTCCGACCGGGATTCGAACCCGGGACCCTAAGAACGTAAGGCAGCCTCACTACCGCTGCGCCATTCGGGTCATCAAATGTCACTTATCTGTATCTGTACTAGTCATCTAAAATGAGAGGAACTAAAAAGGACTCTAAGACTATTATGTCATGTGAGGTAAACACAAGGGAGTGTTTGCAAAAGCTGCCATGATTTTTCGTAACTTTTAATATTATCTAACAACAAACTTTTGATAAAGCTTTTTATAAACTCTTGATCAAAACACAAAACAGCCAGGAAAAAAGCGTAATAATTCAAACAAAAATGTCTAAATACGGCACATACATAGACAGAAGACGCCCCCAAAGCACTCATAAACACGCAACTTAGTACAAGTTCTATGAGTGGTAATAAAATAAATTCCGCCTAAACAAGGTCATCGTTAAATGGCAGATACATCAGACGTTTGGCGTAATTGTAGGCTATTGAGGAGTCTCACGGAAAGGTAAGCGGATAATGAGAAATAATTGGTTACGTTAGTATCAGTGACATTTTCCTGGAAATTGATCAGCTGAATACCGTCTGTCTAACTATGGCCAAATTGAGAGATCGCTGTGAATAGGTAGGCATCTCGTAGGTAGCAGTCTTAAGTTTTTACAACCAGCAGCAGTTTAGGTTTTATTATTGGGGTTTTTGTTTATCAGGAAACTCACAGTTGCAGTCTGTAGAAAGTGACGCAAAAAACTCAACAGGAACCATTGAGCTCAATGACAGGAATACAAACATGGTGTTTGTTGGAAGAACGTGATTCCATACAACCGGATAATAAGATTAGTAAAAAACTCTACTAACGAAATGTGCCTGGCTTTACCTACCGCACACCTATCAACCCTCTCGTGAAATAAGAACACCATAGAATACTTTTATCCCAAACTCCCGTAGGATAAGTTCCAACGTCGACGTAGGCGAAGCCGCGAAAAAAGCTAGTTACAAACAAATGAAGCCATTCGATGCGTTTTAGTAAAACTTAAGAATCAAGAACACCTGATTGTCCAATCAAATCTAGAAACAAAACTCCCATAGCTAAGTTCCAACCTCAGTTCCAACCGACTTTACCAAAACACCAATGAGAAGACTCAATTACAACTCCACACAATTTTAAACATCGAACACCAAAAATCCTTTCCCATTTAGGTGCTTCAATTTAAAATTTTTGATCGAACTTGAACTTCTTCCAACGTTGGAGCTATTCGAAGAGATTGCCTACTCCACCTGATTGTCGCTGTGATAAGAATTTTTATTCGAAGTTTGCTTTTGTTTGGAACAAAGATGGCGTGTATAATGCAGCTACTTCATAGTACAATTTTGCTGTTTATGTCTAGTAAGGGGTGATCCCACTAGAGATTGTGGCATGTGGATCAGTTTTACTACTTTCGTTTTTTATGGTGTGGAAAATATAGTGGGTTTTCTATATTGCATGTAAGGTCGTGAAAGTGAAAATTGTGGGGAAAATGAAAGTTTTAACAAGAACTATCAACTTACATAATATATTTTATGACATTGTAGGTACCTAAATAATAGTCAGGTATTATTTTTGAGTTAAAAACTTGAGATTGGCGCTTAGCCGAACTACGTGCTAGACACGAGATCTCAGCCTAAGAAAGTTTCTTTCGTGTTAGGTTTAGACTTGCTTTTGGATATCAAACAAATCATTTAACGACCGATGCTAAGTGAATTACGCACTCAATGCGCGTAAATAAGGTTCAACCGACCTTCAAAAAATGTTAGGTTGGTAGGTAAAAGTAATTTAGCTAAGTCGGGGGCTTCTTTACATAAAACCAGCCCCTAACAGAGGTGAGTGAAATGCGTAATCTTTGTAACAATGACTACAGCTTAGAGGCAGGATCTTTTTGTTTTTATTTGTTCGTAAAAACAATAGGAGACCGTTAATAATGGTGTTTAGATGATTACAGGCAGCTTTGTGTTTTTTTTTTTTGCAGAAGCTTTAATTTCAGGAGTTTTGTTGTCATTTGGTGGTGGATGAAGAGAATTAAGTTGTATTTGGGGAAGGACAAAGTTGGCTGCAATCATTTTTTCATAAAATTCTGCGTTTTCGTTGGAGATGTGAATTTACAGAAATACGAGTAAGTAGATAAAAACAGAGAAGACCACATTCAAGGACGAGTGGGAAGGTATAGGGGAAACCTTTGACCAACAGTGGGACAATAAATTTAAAAAAAAATGAAAACAGCATTTTTTCTGGTTTTTCAAAATAAAGAAAATCGACAACTACTGAAAATTACTTAAAAATAAACCAGTAAAAATTCAGTAAAACTTAGATACATTAAAATTTTGAAAATGATTATTTAATACTAAGGATTCCATTCCATTGATTTAACATGGCTTCTATCACCACCGGCTTATGTTGTGAGGGAAACTGATACTGTGAAAAGAGTTCGGTGTTCATAAAGACAAATTGATTAATGAAAAGACTATTCTATCAAATATATTTTACATCGTTAAGTCCAAACCCACCAGTTAACTAACTCTTAACTTAACCTTTAACATTCATCTACCTAGCCTTATCCCATCTTTAGTTGGGTCGGCTTCCAGTCTAACCGGATGCAGCTAAATAATAGTATTTTACATGGAACAACTGCCTATCTGACCTCCACAACCCAGTTAGTCCCGGGTATACGATACCCCTTTGTAAGACTGGTTGTCAGACTTTCGGGCCACTGACTACCTGTAACGATTGTCAAAAATCTACAAATGACAGCCGGGACCAAGAGATTAACGTGCTTTACGTGCTTTCCGAGGCACGGAGAAAACTCGGTATGTAATGGGTGGTCACCCATCCGCGAACCAACCTAGGCAAGCGCAGCTTCACCTAAGTTATTATTTAGCCACAAGCTAATTGACTTAACCTATAAAATGGAAAAGAAAAATCTTTTAAATCTAGCGCAACTCGTAAGGCGAAAACTATCCGCAATTAGCTTCCAGTGGCTCGCACGTAAGGTAAATGCACCCGTAACAGTCCATCGTTAAATTGACGGGGCGTATGTATCAATTACCTAAATGAATCTCACGGGTCCACGGCGTGCGATCGACCAATCGGAATCGAGATCGCTATTCAGATGTGGCCAATTATATTTCTGTTCTGAATTGTTGTTTGGACTTTGGCTTCGTTTTTGTTGATATTTTACACACAGTGTTTTGTTAAACGTATGTGTTTTTGGCAATTGTGATGAATGTTGTTAGAGCATTTTAGGGTGTCTCTATTCTATTTGAGGAGATGCATTTATATATTTCAAGAATAAAAAATATGTTTATGACTGGGTATCTACCCAGAAGACTTGGAGTTTGATTGTATCTCCTTCAATCTATCTGGATTGAAGGAGAGACAATCAAACTCCAAGTCTTCTTCGACAAAACTTTGGAAGAGATAAAACATATTAACTCTAATAATGCTTGCAGTGAGTTTAAAATTTTCATTCATTCATTCAAATAAATAAAATAAAACCAAATTTATTATAGTTAAACTACTTTTAGACCAGGGCAGGTATGTTTACTTATCTTGAAATTATATTCATTTACCACCTAACTTTAATTAACGTTAATCATCACAATATGGCTGCCCTTGAGAGTTACCATGGTTCTCTTATCTGTTGCGAACTTATAATCGATCGGCAATCGATGGTGATATAAGTAGAGATCGGAAGTCAGCTGAGTGGCGCCAACTGCCAAGCCAACTCAAGCAAACGCTTTTGTTTGTTATTTATAGCACAATAAGCCGTATGCTTGGTTGGATTTCCCATATTAGTACGATAAGCATGACTATAAGCTAGAAAGGATAACCAGAAGCATAACCAGACCTCTATAGGTCTGGTTGACAGTCGACAGTATATCTTAGTCCCATTAACTTGGTGTGCATGTCCGTAGATTTATTTTTTTCACTGTATTTTATAAGTGATCCTTGATCTTTTTCGGTGTAAGTCTCCCCATGTTATTTAAATGAATAACAATTAATAAATAAATTAAAGAGAAGCGAGAAGGGGATTTCGAGCTTCTACTGATTAACGATATTGCAATAAACAAAAAATGATCTTAGTTATTACCGAAATCCACGAATTTCAAGTCATCATCATTCTCTTCCCCTAATCCCAATTCATTTGGGGTCGGTGCACCATAGCTTTTTATTCCATAACTCTCTGTTACTCGCCATCCCATTAGATACCCTTCCTTGCGATATCATCGTTTCTTTGGTCTTCTTCTACTCTAAGGGCTCATTCATTCACGGAGACGCGGCGCGACGTGTGGCGCGGGCCGCTTAAAATTCAAACATATGGCAATGTATGAGAAGCGTTTTTACGCGCGATTACTTGAGATGCAGCGTCGAACGCCGCGGCGGGCATAAACATAAACATACAAACACTAGATAACAATGTTATTCGTAAGTTGCACTGACAGAAGTATTAATTCAATAAACTTATGCGAATTAGACTGGTATCTTTATTTATTCGCGAGAAGAAGAACACAAAGAGCTTATTTATGGCTGTTTGACATCCGTCATGACTAGTTAATTTGTGCTATGTAAAGTGATGGCCTGAAACACAGGTTTAAATAAACCTAGATCGGGCAGGTCGCTAACAAACATTTGAATTCCACATTATCGTTTTTTGCAATTGTTAAATATATTTTAGTTATAGTTTACTTTTAAGCATTAATTATATGTTTCAGAAATAACACTACTGCACCTAAATGTACATTTTTGTAATACTTTTCTAAATAAATTATTCTTATTCTGATGACTTGACATGATGACATAACGCGGCGTGCGACGCCGCGGGCAACGCGCCGCTTCTCCGTAAACGGAAAAAACGCACAAAGCGTCGCGCGACGCGCCGCGTCTCCAGAAATGAGCACTTATCCTCATCCACATTCATACTCAGAACTTTCCTAACGACAATTTACCTTATTCAATCAAAATTCATACAAAACCTTTAACATTGCTTAAATACTAGGTCGCTTGAATTTCAGTAATGCGAACTAATTGCATGGATTACTGAAATTAAACCTGATATCTCAAATTAGTTGTGATAATATAATTAAGAGTCTTAGGTACCCTTAGTGATTCCAGGAAAATATCCACTTAGAGTGTTTTTAAATAGGTAGTTGATGGTTGGTGTTATTTCAGCTCAAAATTATTTCAGATTAATTTCATTAAAATTTATTCCTCTAGGTACCTAATCGATATACGTTCGTACGTACGTTTTGTTTATCCACGGTTCTATTTACTCACAAAAGCTTCAAACAAAAACGATTCGTTCAAACAAACTTTTAATTAATAACGAATCAAACAGTATCTCTACGAAAAAACAGTAATATCCGGAATCCAATAATTAATATTTCGCACACGTTATTTCTCTAAAACGAATAAAAGTAAGCGCTAACTCGATGCGATAGTGAAATACGTTTAGTGCTACTCTAACGTGTAGAGTTAAATTGAAGGGAAAAGCACATCAATTACATATGCACACAGCCCCAGAGGTCGGGGCACGCAACGCTGCCACCCGGACCGTTGGCTAATTCGAGCAAAACTGGTTGAAGCGAGATATTACCGGTCGGAACCGGTTTGCGTCGGTTATTACAAGATCGCGCCGGACGGAGAGACCCCGGGCGTTTTTGCGCTTGAACGACTACCGTTTGAGGAAAGCGGCTGATTGCTTTCGAATTTTGAATTGGATCGTTTCAATCGCTTAGATAAAGAGGGGGATTAGCAGGTTTTCGTCTGTTGTTTTATATTTTTGGACTGTTTTATTTGTTCATTTGCATTTTGGTCTTATTATCCTAAATGGCAACGGTGTATTAAAGATTCGACGCTTTTCTAAGAATCACATGGAAGAACAAGATATGCTGGGCCTTATTCAAATTTGTTTGAAGTTGGCGTAGCATGGAGTGGAGACGGCAGCAAAGCTGACAATCTGTTGATGTCTCTACCTGAAATTTATTAGAAATGACAGTAATGGACAATATCATTTAAGCATATAAAGTCGGGTGGGGCTTTGACAGCGAGTTGCTTTCAGTATTAAAAATTTAAATGAAAACATAACCGAGTTCGTTCTAAAAAAATAAATGCAAATTAACGTAATTTTACTTCAATTAATATTAGGTACAATTTTTTTTTTACATTTTAGAAAGACCTGAAACATACCTATTCTCTACTAAGACGTGTTTTGTTGTGTCTAACATTGCCCATTAAACCACTTGTATTATTAATAACTACTAGCTGACCCGCGCAACTTCGTCTGCGTCCCATAAGTTCAACCACCCAACAAACAAACTCTTCAGCTTCATAATATTACTAAAGATTCAAGTAGGCAACAATTTAATTTCTACGAAATATTTGCATTCATCGCTAAAAAATTTTACTGTATTTTTCCACTTCCAGGCTTCCCTCGACAGTTTTCATCCTTAGACACTCGGTGACAGTCATACTCCAGCTAGGTCGAAAGTACTCATCAAGGTGCATGAGATGAGCCCAAACACGATATAGCTGCTGTGAACAGTTGAGGACCTCCTGCTTTTGTTTCGTGGGTATAAACTACCAAAACGAAGGCAACTGACACCGGTGAGGATCATTCTTTTACGGAAAATCTTAACACCGCGATTCAGAAAATGGAGTGGAGTCACTAGATTTAAAAGTTATCTTGTGAGCACATTTTTAGTCCGTAGTACCATTTTAGTTGAATAGATGTCGCTGCATATATCTTCCATTTGATGATAAGTTCTTCTTGAACGCTTTAAATTCATATATCATTTGATAGAAACCACCGATTACAATGAAACAAAAACTAAAACCTTCTATAATTATGCCCAATTTTTCCCAATATTTTTTATAGAAACCAACCACATTGTTTTTATAATTTACACGTGATGCTGTAACAAAAGACCCCGCACAGACAGACATACAGACACACAGACAAAAATTCAAAAAATGGTAGAAATGGGTTCTGTTAACATCCCAATTTTTTTTTCTAAATATTTTCAATGTACAGAAACGCCACGACTACAGATTTATTTTAAGTAATAGATTATAATGATGTGGTGTGTTTAGTAAATTGAAACTCGTAAATCTGAGGCACAACTGCTCATAATATTTGTTTATTTATTTATTTGCTCTTATGCACATCACACATTTTACAATATTACTGTCGGTTTTTGTACATAAACCCTGTCAGGGCACTGCAAAGCACAATGCTGGTTTGCTGTTGAGTTTATGAACATTACAGTCATTAATATAATAAATAAATTGAGTCAAAACTTATCAAAAACTTATCAAAACACGATAGATTACATAATAATAACAACATAACATAATAACATTGCAGATGCAAATAATATATTAATATATAATATAGATTGCATTGCATTGTGAGTAATTTTAACAAACTCAAACTCAAAGCATTTATTTCAATTAGACCATTACGGCACTTGTGTCAAAAATACAAAAAAGAAAATCAAAGCTACAGTCCCAGTCACGAGGCATAATAACTTGAGAAAGTACTGTAGTTGCCCATTCCCTAGCGTAGATCTCTATGGAGAAAAACGGGCAAGAAACTCCATGGACACTCTTTTAAAATCAAAATATTGTTACAAAATCTTGGTTACATCATTAATTTTGAGATTATACTGCATATATGTGAGAACGATGTAGAAAGACGTGCACATTAAGAGCGTCCAGAGTAAAAGATTAGATCAACAATTTATGAATAAAGTAATTAACAAATATTCAAATTCAAATACCAAAGTTCTAAATATAGAACAAAACTATCAGATAATTCAAAAGCGTCGGTCCCCAACATGGAAACGATAAATACAATAATTCTATTGATCGTTTTCTACATGGGCATCATGTTGCCTCATACAGATCCAGTGAATTCTTCCTCCCTGTCAATTCAGGCTTTTTCACTTACCTTATTGTTGCCGTTGAACAATAGGCTTTTGCTCCTCTCTTGTTTTTGTCTCCTAGTCCATTGTGACAGGGCCTTATCGACGAGCTGCGTGAAAGACTTATTGTGGACCTTTTAATTATTATTTCGTAGGTAAATCATTGTGTTTAGTTTATGTCTGGCTGTGAAGGCACGATAGGTAATTACTGGGGTTCGGTAATTGTATACTCATTAAGGAATGTGTTGGAAAATGATTTTTCATTTTGTGTTATTTTTTCACGTACATACTGTTGTATAAATTATGTTTTACATCAAATAAATAAATTACTTTGTTTTTAGGGTGATTTGTTCCGTGATAATAGAATATGTTTTTACACACTCGGCGACATTTTCATCGATATCCGGGAAATCGACAGTAGGTACGTTTATGTATAGGCGTTCGTTAAGCGGTCTTAACAAAATTTACAGTAATTTGTAATTTTATTGAAGGGCTCGGTAACACTTCTATAATTATATTAAAATCCAGTTGGTCTAAAAGACCTCCATAAACATCGTTTAAGACTGTGTTGTAAATTGTATTTATGTAAACATTAGAAAAAATCCAATTTCACACAAAATTAATTCGTGGTTTCGTTTTCCCCACGTTTCTCTTTATTTACAAGCGTGGTTTGATTTATTTTCCTTGTTTATCTTCATGTAAGTAGGAGAAACGTGTCGAAACACAGGGTGAGGAGATTCCTCTGAGTGACAGAAATTTTCCACACCATATCGAAATAAATACTGTCTTAGAAGTCTTTGTTTGTTTTTGACAGTGAAGGAAAGAAATAAAAAAGAAAAAAATATTTATTCGTCGCAAGGACATGACGTGCATACAATAGGTATTAGGAAAAACAAGCAATAGACATACAACGCATTTAGACAAATACAAACATTAAGAATACCTAGAAATCCGGGACCGCGGTCCTGGTCCCAAAAGCCCCCCGACCCAACAGAACCACATTATATTAAAATTGTAAGACAGACCGGAACAAAAACAAAGAAAAACAAGAATAGAATAAAGGTGGCAAGCCGTGAGTGCGACAAACAGGTTACCACTCAGCATGAATGCTGTGCTATGGGGAGCCCACAGCACAGCGCTGGTTTTCAGTGGTTACCCATGAAAATGTTCACGGAAGCCACGCCGCGCCCGCGCCAATACGCCCGACACCTCTTGTATTTGCCCTTTTTTTTTTTTTTTTTTTTCGGATGGGAAATCATCAAATGACTTCTTCCGCTCTGGGCGGAGCAGGAGGGAGTGTCAGACTTTTACTGACTAAAACCCATCCATGTTCCTTCATCGCCCTTTGTGTTCCGGGGTCACGGTATCTCTTTCGAACAGTCCCGCAACCCCGGCAGGCTTCGGTCCTTAAAGACCCCTTCCTATTGCTGACTCTCTTTGAGGCGCGCGTGGAACACGAACGCGCCGTCGACACGGCCTGTCGTCATGAGACGGACGGACGGCGAGCTAGCCCATAGCCCACCGTCCACAGGCCCGCGCCTACGGTGGCCGGGGGCCACGTGGTGGCCCCCGACGCCCGGGGCGTCTCCCGCGGCGGCCGGGACGCTGTGAGGTTCTCTCCCTCTCACGTTCCGCCACCTCCTTCTCTAGCATTACTGCTTCGCAGAAGGAGGTGACGGCGTCCCATTCCGTCTCGCTCCGGACCATGGCTTGCACCAGGGCCGGACGCGAGAGGTCGCCGCCGCCAATCGCCGCTTCGAGGACACGGCGGTGCTCCACCCACGCGGGGCACACCTCCACCGTGTCCTCCGGTCGATCGTCGCAATGGAAACACCCGGGCGTTTCCTCCCGCCTGATTCGGTGCAGGAACCTCCCGAAACAACCGTGTCCGGTGAGGACCTGCGTCAGGCGGAAGGTGAGGACGCCGTGGCGTCTCTTAAGCCACTCCTCAAAGAGGGGACTTACCGCCACTATCGTGGCGTGCCCTGCACGGGGTTGCGACAGTCGCTCTCTCCATGTCGCCATGAGATCATGCCGGAAGTCTGTCCGCTGCGCGACAATTTGCCGCGGCAGCGGAGTTTCCCCCCGTCGTAGCACCTCCGCGCGCCATTCGTGCAGGCGCGCGAGGACTATTGCCTCCAGATCCCATGGCGGCAATCCGGCAAGGAGGCACGCCGCCTCACGGGAGATCGTGCGGTACCCACGGGCCAGCCTTACGGCTACCACCTTTTGGGGCGCGTTCAGGTAGTGGGCGGCTCGCCGCCTCAATGAACGCGCCCACACCGGGGCGGGGTAAAGGGCCATGGACCGCACGACTCCCGCGTAGAGCTTCCGGCAGGAGGCGTTTGGCCCCCCCAGGTTGGGCAGAAGCCGCCTGAAGGCAGCCCCGGTCCGTTCCAGTTTGGGGGCCAAACGTCGGAAATGCTCCACGAAGTTCCATCGGCTGTCGAGGACGAGTCCCAGGTACTTCAGCGTCGACTCGACGCCGACGGATACCCCTCCTACCGTCAGTGAGGATCCCGGAGGTGGCGCATTCCGAGGCCCATGAAAGCACATGGCCTCGGACTTGTGCAATGCCACCTCGAGACCCAGTTGCCGGATCCTCTCGACGACTATCGCAACCCCGCGTGTCATTATTTCAGCCGCCGCCTCGTGCGACCCCCCTTGTGCCAGCACCAGCGTGTCGTCTGCATAGCAGACCACGCTGACGCCGCTAGGGAGGTCGGCGCGCAGCACCCAGTCGTACCCGATGTTCCAGGAAGGCCCTAGAACCGATCCATGTGGAACACCGCACGACATCTCTCGCCGTTTCCATTCTCCGCTGCGACCGGGGTAGATGACGGCTCTGTCCGTCAAGTAATCCCCGACCACACGACGGAGGTAGGTCGGCACCCGGTGATACCGGAGTGCCTCTCTAATGCAGCTCCAGGGCATGGAGTTGAAGGCGTTGGCGATGTCAAGAGACACCGCCAAGACAACCCCTCCCCGGGACACGGCATCCCCCGTCGTGAGGGCTCTCACGCGCATGATGGCGTCCACCGTAGAGCGCCCCTTGCGGAAACCAAATTGGTGTTCCGCAAGATCCGGCCCCGTCCCCGCAAGGTGCTCGGCGAGGCGGTTTGCAATTACTCTTTCAAAGAGCTTGCCCACCTCGTCGAGCAACACTATGGGCCGGTATGCGGACGGAGAGTCCGCAGGGCGCCCCGGCTTCCGAATGAGGACCAGCTTCCCCGTCTTCCAACGAAGCGGGAACTGGCCCCTCTCCAAGCATGCGCTTAGGAGCCCCTCCAGTCGGGGCCCGAGAGCCTCCGAGGCCAGGACCCAGGCTTTGCCAGGCAAGCCGTCGGGTCCCGGGGCGGTATTTTTGGCACTGAGCCTGCGTACCGCCACTCTCAGGTCTACCCCAGTCACTTCCGGAGTGTCGTCGTCGTCATCCTGGTGGTCCGCTTCCAGCACCGCAGGTGGCGGAGCCATAGGCTGGGGGGGATGTTCTCCCCGCGTGGGGAACAGAGTGCTCACCACGTCCTCCACGAGCTCAGGCCGGAGACTCTGCGTCAGTGGGGGGGCCCAGGTGCGGAGTTTATCTCGCACCATCTTATAAGGGCGCCCCCACGGATCTCTGTCGAGAGTCCCCAGCATCTCCTCGCGGGCCAGATCCCTGGCCCGCAGGACAGCCTCGCGAAGGGCGGTCTTCGCCGCTCTGTACCCTTCATAAAGCTCCGCCTCGATGGCTGCCGCATTCGGTGGTCGAATGCGGAGCCTGCGATGCCTGGCGTACAGGTGTCGCGCAGCCACGCACGCCTCGCGCAGAGACGTCAGCTCTCGCGACCACCAGTACACCTGACGTCGGGCGCTTCCTGGTCGGACTCGGGGCATTGCCACGTCGCATATATCGGACATGGCCTCCTGGAACCACCCTGCCTCATTGTTAATGTCGGCAGGCCTGTCTGGTGATGTCACCCAGGCCTGCACGATCGAGGCTTCCAGGAGGAGCTCCCGGTCCAGCTGCTTCAGCGCCCAACGCGGACCTCTCGGGGCCTGTTGGACCGGCGCGCTTGAGGTCTGGGTGGAGACGTCAAACCGGATGTACCGGTGGTCGGAATAGGTCTCCACCCCGTCCATGACACGCCAGTCAACGACACGCGGTGACAGAGCGGGGCTAGCGAACGAAATGTCCACCACCGACGCGCCCCGCATCCGCACACACGTGGGAACAGAACCCCGATTTAGGACGACCAGGCCCTTCTCCAGAGCCCAGTCCTCCACCATCCTTCCCCGCACGACTGTACAACGAGAACCCCAAGCCAAGTTCTTGTCATTGAAGTCCCCGAGGACAAGCACGGGGAGGGAATGGTTTCCGACGACAACACTCAACTCTGCGAGAGAGTTGTGGAACTCGGCGAGAGTTCGGTTCGGGGAGAAGTAGACTCCCACCACTACGATCTCCCCGAACCGTGCTGCTACGCACCCCCGACCCCTCCTGACACCTTCAAGGGTCGGTCTTGTATTTGCCCTGTGCCTAACATAAATAAAACAGCTTAGGAAACAAAAACATTACAAAAATATTAGGTACATAGAACGAAGACTAACTAGAAGGCTAACAAAACAAATATAATAACAATAAATTACAAAGCCATGAAGGGTTTATTGTCTCGCTCTTACCCCACCTGCTCGTCGCCGCCGCCGCCGCGGCCTCCGCGCCGCGCCGTCGACTGCGCTCGCGCTGCCGGTTTACGCATTACTCCTCTACGCCTGTTGGTAAGTATAAGTCAGTGCGCCTCCGGCAGCGGCGGAGGCCTCGGTGGCGCGGTTTCGCACGAGCCTTGTTTACTCACGTAACTAGTTGCAAGGATGTTGCCGATGGCTACCTTGCTAGGTACATACAAACTTGAATCTTAGTCAACGCTTAAATGACAAATAACGTGTTTTCTTGGAAAACGTGATGCAGCCGCAGTGCCATGAGGATCTTGTGGCTGTCGAATGAAGTTGATAGATGAAAACTGTTTATTATGCCCATTTGTGAAGTTGTACTGTCTTTCTATAGCGTGTGATTTCTAACCTGGAGTCAGAGTTTTTATGCCACCTATATTTTTTTTTTTTTTTCGGATGGGAAATCATCCAATGACTTCTCCCGCTCTGGGCGGAGCAGGAGGGAGTGTCAGACTTTTACTGACTAAAACCCATCCATGTTTCTTTATCGCCCTTTGTGTTCCGGGGCCACGGTATCTCTTTCGAACAGTCCCGCAACCCCGGAGTCCCGCAACCCCGGTTTTATACCACCCATGGGTCTCTAACTTGGAGTTACGTGCCATCGAGAAATATCTCTCCGGCATGCTGGTTGCCTCACGATGTTTTTTTTAATTCACCGAAGCAAGTGATAATAGTACAATACGCACATGAATCCTATAAATCAGAGGTTCGTGTCTTAGGTTCGGAATTGAGACCTACGACTTGGCAGTCCGCTGTTCACTGCTTCGATGTATTGTGAAATGCAATTAAAAACTAAAGTGGCGTAAATTCTGATATTACGAAAACATAGCCATATAAATTTTCGAATGACTACTTTATTTTATAAAGGTACCTCACACAATTTTATTTAACGATGGTTTTTCAAAAACTGCCTTTCTTCAGAATTTCAAAGGACTTTTATCATTTACGATTGCAATTAATTGAAAACGATCCGTAAGTATTTAGAGCTTAAGAACGATGATAAGAAGATTGATCGACTTCACCATTGTAAAGTATTTTAATGCTTAACTTTATAAGAATTTCAACCTTCGATGTGATCGTTAAAAAGTGCCAAGTTAGCCAAAATTAAAAAGTTGTTCAGTTGACTTTTGCAGGTTTCTGTAATGCAACCTATTTTACAGGATACCTACTATCTTAACCGGCTCGTTGAATGCCTTGTTGGTCGAGTGATTGCAAGCGCGACAGTTGTGCATTAGGTCCTGGGTTCGATTCTAGGTCCGGCAAAGTGTTATTTTTCCGTCAGGGATTTCTAAGCAGCTCCGCAGTCTGAACTCGTACCTGGTTGATGGCAATAGGTTCGCCCACTTTTTCATGGGACTTAACCACCAATAGGTACGGACTGAACCACCATAGACCCACAACTCATGTGGGTGTACCATTAGGTACACCTATGTGTAACCCTTTGTGGATTACAGGCGTGATGTTCTGATGATTTTATGTTTTCTTTCAAAAATTGAATTAAAAAATAAAAATAAACAGAAATCCCGAGGATTTCACTCAAATGCAACGGTATATGGATGGCTCATTTACAAAATCTCTCAGCCTACAACCAACAATCCTTATTCAAGATCCCTTATCAGCAACCACTCAGGTATTCGATCCCGATCAAAGCACTCACTCACAACTAAGCTACCAGTCAGAGCTGTTCAAAAAGGCTGTTTGCTGGGGCGCCGTGTAAAGCGTCCGATTGCGTCCAATCACCGGGACGGTCACCCTGATTGAAACGTTCGCTACTGTATTTACCGTGTTTTGTTTTGAACGGTGCGCTGTCATTTGTTTATTGTTTTTTTTTTCTATGAATTAGTTTAGGCTTGTCTACTATTACACGAGACTTAAAGGCTTAGTGGTGGGACCGCCGGACTGTTATGTTGTACGTACCCAAGATTTAACACCTCTGATTTTTCGGATTCGTGTGCGTATTGTATATTAACACTTGCTTCGTTGAAGGAAAACATCGTGAGGAAACCAAATCAGCATGCTTGAGAGATATTTCTCGACGGCATGTAAAGCCAAGTCAGAGGCCCGAGGGCAGAATAAAAACTCTGACACCAAGTTAGGTACCTACTCACCACACGAAAAAGAAGAACACCTCTGCTTACCCCTTCGGGAATTACTTACAGGCAAGTAAGTTCAAGTTGTGTTATATTGAATCTAAGTTCGGGAACGTTATCAAATATAAAAGGTACTTATGGCGTGTCTTATTAGGTAAGGGTTTAATACAAGAATACGAAAAATCTTAAAATTTATTTAAGGGTCAAGTCAGTCACGAATCTTATATATCCAAAAAGTATGGTTCAATCGAAGAAAACAGTTCTACTACACAACTAAATGTTTATGAAATCAGGGCTATGTTTACTTTATGTGAGTATACAATCAGTCAGGGCCTCTCAATTTAAAAGTCCTTTGAGACAAAAACTACATCCGGATTTTTCCCACCGATTCTACCAAAACTCAGCTGCTAAAACCAATAATCGACCGTTTAATAAGAACGCTTTCACAAACAAATCAGATTATTACCACCGGTCATTACACTGGGCACACTGGCTTAACTCCACCGTGGAATCATTCCGACAAATGAATGTTGACCATCTGCACGGTGCAACTGTGTGCGTTTAATACGACAACGGCAAATATTTGCCGGTTGCGATCCGTTTGCGATAATTGCTCAATTTTATTTGAGTAGAATTTCTAATCGATTATTCGGAACTTGGAGGTTATATTTTGTGGGGATTTTGGATAGTGGTATACAATAGAATGTAATTAAGCCATTGGTGGTGAGGATTATGGGTAGGTAGTATTTTTTTCTCAAATACTCTCGTGTGTCGTAGTGAAACAACAGAACATTTTTTTTTTAATGTTTCTCAAAAGTGTTTAAAAAACAATTCTGACCCTTATCTTTGACAACAGCTCATTGAACATCTTTTCTAAAAACTATTCCAAAGCTTTAATACACGAACACGCACTCATCATGCATACACTGTCGACTTCACATCCCTGCTCTCACAACATAATTGGCTAAAAATAAGTACCGTCACCTCTGATGTTGTACTCATGCAAAATTTCCGAACGGCATACAAATGAGGCGTTCAGACGATCACAGCATCCCGTCTAATCCAGCATCTTGAATATTCAAGTGGCAATTACGTTAATGGCAGATACTCGTAAGGTGGGTTGCAGATAACCGACATTCGGCTGTCGGTGTAAAGTCGGTAACTACAAGACACACTGGTTTACC
This sequence comes from Xestia sexstrigata, assembly GCA_941918905.2. Taxonomy (NCBI): domain Eukaryota; kingdom Metazoa; phylum Arthropoda; class Insecta; order Lepidoptera; family Noctuidae; genus Xestia; species Xestia sexstrigata. Next base: position 20,431,579 of record OW799209.2, read on the forward strand.
AGTATGTCTTCTATCCATCAAGCGAAATTCAAAGAAAAACATAAGCAATTTTATTTAGATTTTCGCAATGTAATTTCTACCACAAATGCGAAACGCCGTTTCCGGATATGTTTGAGCAACAGATCGATGCATTTGGAAATGTTTGGTCTGGACAATCCCCCACAGTTGTCGTAGACAAAATCTAGTTGAGAAAATTATCATACTTCATTACTTGTCCTAATAAGGCTAACTTGCACCAGAAAGCATGAAATGCGTTTAGCACTAACACACGCAGCGACAGAATAATGTTTCAAATACGTCAAGTGAGCCAAAAATTGTCGCTAGCACGAAAAGTCTGTCGTGTACACCCGCCCTATGGCAGCGGTGCATGTTATTTCATACGGAACACCTTTGGATAAGGATTAGTTAGAAACAACGGTTTCGTGTTGAAACGAGAGCTTATTGTAATGTGTGCTGCTTTTAATATTCAGAACGATGGTGGGGAAATGTGTTTGCGATGTGTGGGAATTGTAAATTGTAAGTGTTTTGGGAATCTGTCTTACTGATGGGACATGGGAATGTTATTCTTGTTCGGTTGTTTATCTACTCATACTCAACGCAAAAGTAATTATCACATAATTATTATTAATACCAAATAATAACTAAACTTTTTGACTTTATTTTCACCTCTCTTACCATTGCATCTGCGTCTGTTTTTGTCTATTCTGTTACCGCAGGATCGCTGGAATAGATTTCTTATTCCTTTAAAAATAACATCACTTGTGTGAATTTGTCTTATTTGATGTTATGTGTTTACAATCGTTGACTTTACAAAAAATATTTTCATATAAATTCTGTTATAAACTCGGTTTAAATAGTCTTAAGCTTAAACTAAAAGTTTTAAAGAAACAAATACGTTTTCACAGAAAATCCATCTAAAATCCTGTGATTTGTAATTTAAACTCAAACTTATAATATTTATCTCTAAAATTCAGACCCAAACTATAAAAGGTGAGAAACTGAAAATAATCGAGTCGAAAGTTTCTCTAAACACTTTCGAATCCCTCCACAGCGACAATTAACAAAATCTTAGTAATAATATGCTTAGAAGAAGAATTAGCAAAAAATCCAAATTCTGTGCGAATGGCTGCTAAATAAATAATTGTTGAGCGTCTGAAGAACTAAGATAACAAGTCTAAGCGGCAAACTAAGTTAGGGACTTAATTGAAGCAACGCCTCCTTAACTCGGGAATATTAATATTTGTCAAGGATGGAGGCAGAACAAATACATTTTTGTCTTAAGGTGATGCCTTCAATGTAGCCAGTGTCCAACTTACTTTTCTTTTCACATCTTATACAGTAAGCAGTCAATACAATTGCAAGAGCTCTGTTAATGTTTTAAATGATTAAAATTAGGTTTTATTTTAACATTATTGCCGCCTAGTAAATTATAATCAACATACAATGTGAAGCTAAAATATTACTGGTATTCAACTGTATGTGGTTGGACTGAAAACCGATCCTGAACATAGCTGGGAAAAGACTAGGCTAGGCAGATGATGATACAACGTACAATAGTGTTTCGAAAATCGTTAAAAGTTTTAAATGTCGCTAGCTACATTGACGAACACCCCTTAACAACGTTTCGTTCCACGCGCAACGTCCAAAGTACAAAACTTAGTAAGTTCGTTACGACTTCATTAGAACTCTATCAAAATTCAAATTAAAGAAACACTCGACGTTTTATTGGCGCCGAAAGTAACCCAAATTGTTATTGCCTATTTTGCTTACTGCTTAGTTCGGGAGCTCCGGATTAGGGATGTCATTGACCTTGGTAGCTTAGGATTTTAATATGATGTTAAGTTTGTAATGTGTATGTCTTTTATGTCTTTTTACTTACATTTTTGGATATTATTAACCTGAAAATTTAAGCATTCGTCCTCCCTAGGTAGCTTCATGGTCATTTCTTGGAGGCTTAGCAACGGCTTTGGCCTTTTTACCTTCTAATTCATGTTATTTAAGTTTTTATCTTTATTAAATCTTTGTTTACTTTTGTGATGTCAGTTAGTGGCAACCCTAGTTTTATTTTTAATTTATTGCTGGAGCTAGTTGTAGGTTGTATAGGTAAATCACATCGACCTCATCCGATTTTCTTTTTAATAATTTTCTAATTTTAAAATGTAAATTATCTGGAGTTGACAGGAGCCTGGTGGTTCAATGGGCAGTCTACGTTCAGAGCTGAGAGCAGGAACACCTCTGAGAAGCTCCATAAAAGTTTATTTAAAGGGCAGTTCCCCTTATTCTTCAGTTTTAAGTCGGCCTCTCTCCGTGCCGCACCCTCACCTAGAACACCTGGAAACCTTGATGCTTGAGCTGCACAAGCCTGATGAAGATTTGATGCTCCTCGGCCCTCCTCCACGGTCGGAAGACAGATGTCCTCGGCCCTCCTCCACGGTCGGAAGACAGATGTCCTCGGCCCTCCTCCTACGGCCTGAGGATTGACGGTCCTCGGCCGTCCACCACCGTCTGAAAACGGATGCCCTCGGCCCTTCTCTACGGCCTGAGAGTTGATGGTTCCTCGGTCCTCCTCCAGTCTGAAAACGGACGTTCTTCAGTTATTTATTCCATTCTGCGTTCATCTTCAGTATTTTCCGCCAGCTTCACTGGCATTAGTGATTTAAGTAGCTCCAGTTTTTAGGTAAGGATCTTTGTTAATAAATTCTTATAACTCGTCCCCTTGTCTAATTCTTTTAATAGTGCTCCCCTCCAGACTGAAATTTAGGTAGGTGAGTGCTCAGAGTGACATTACAGTTTTGTGGATCCTATCCAGGAAATTGTAACGTTACAAGTTTCACACAGAGAACACTTCTGGTGAATTATATTCATTATAAGAGCAGTTGTGGCTCAGTGGTCACCCCAACTTGCGAGTCGTGAGTTCGAACCCAGGCAGACACTATTTCATGTAATTTACGTCATCACCACTGCTTTAAAAATGGTGAAGGAAAAACATCGTGGATTTACTCACGTCCCAGAACCAAAAAATACGAATGAATGTGATGTCTACCAACCAACTGAACACTGGTCCAGCGTGTCGGATTACAACCCATTCCCTCTCATAGAGAGGAGGTCTGTGTCCCAGCAGTGGGATTATTATAGGCTGATTATGCTTATGCATATTATTATTCATTCTCGTTCACAGTTCTTTTTTTTTCATTTATTTTTTCTTCTATTTGGAATTTAACGACTTTTTCACCGACTTATTATCTTGTACAGTGCAACCCAAAAAAAACAACCCTAATTTCTGCGTCCCTATGGAATAAAGTTAGATTGGTCTATTTAATGAGTTGAGTTTTAGAAAAAAGACTATTAGATACACAGCTGTTTGAGATACTTATTTTAAGAAAGCTTTTAGGTTCGTTTGGGACTAAACTTAATTGATAAAAGAACTAAATCTTTTTATACGATACGATATCACAAAAAAAACAAAACTCGTTAAAGTTTTAAATGTCATCATGACGTTTAAAATGTCAGATAACTCGCGCCAAAACAGAAACATGTTTGGATAGTAGATAAAATACGCAGCCGGTATGTGTGTATGTAACTACTCGTCATAAACGGGATATTATGTCTGCACCCCAACAAAACCCTCTATTTCCATCCTTATCTCTCATCCCCCTAAACACGCACACAATAAACTACTTCATTCAAAAAGTATAAAAGCAAGTATAAAAGCTTTGGTAACGATCGCATGCAGACGTAATGTTTCATCGTCGTAACGGTACAGTATGAATTTCTTTATATTCCCGGGTAATACTATGTATGATCTGTCACCATCAGGGGAAATCCCGGCAACTTTACAAGAGAACACCCACCTTGTTGGTAACAAGGAAAAATGATGATATTCAGCCGAGCTGTAACGTAACACAAGCTCCTTTGAACCACGCAAGTGAACGGACGGGGCTGTTTAGAGTGTACTGGATTGATGATGAATAAAAAAACAAGTTAACGAAAATGGTAAATTTGGTCAGTTTAATGGTTTTAGTAAAATTATTCATTGGTATTTTACCATCCAACAAATTGAATTTTAAGCATATTAAGGACCATAAGTCTAATTTGCAGGATAAAACCCGTTTCGTTTGTCACAATTTTTCGAAAAATTATCATATGGAATTGGTAGCCAAATTGTTTAATAATTATTTTCCGTGACTGTACCAAAAATAATAACTTATAAAAATTGAAAGGAAATCATTAGTATATGAAAGTGTGCCAGTTTTTTTTTTTCAATTCAATTATTGTTTTTTTTTTGACTTGTCGTGTACAAAAAATGTGTATGTAATCTGTGTCATACAAAGAGATTTAAAATAAAATTGTGAGACGAAAAACTATGAATGATAACTTTGACCTTCAACATTTCACTAACTCTCTGCTTACCGTTCACTCCAAAAATAGCTTTTCACAACCCGAAGACAAATCCAACTCTAAAATTCAATCTTACTATTTCAGCAATGTGCATTTGCCGCAGCGTAGTCGTATCGTGAGATGTAAATATCTCTCTGTGGGAACAAATGGCTATGTCAACCGCAATGCGTGCCGCGTCACGGTCTTCAGTCTATCATGTTCACTACAGGTTTTGATTTTCCACTCGAATCGTTCTGTAATTGATAACCTTTGGCAACTCGTATCGATGCAGCTGAGATGTGACTGTGATCAGCTGATTGTAAGATGTATTTAAAGGAAGGATGGAAGGTCTTTTCGAAAAGGGCATAAGTATTTAAAACAAAAAAAAATTTTTTTAGAACATAATATGAAATCTAGTAACACCAATAAATGTTCCAATTAAAACTTTGTTTAAATCCTGAGCAAAAGAGTCAAAAAAGTCTGAAAAGATTAAGAGATTTTAAATGATTCAATAATTTTAGTATTGTAATAGGCTTTGAAAATCGCTGAGCTTATCCACATCCTAATTTTTCCAAAGTGCATTAAAAGAGTCTTAAAATGTTGTTCTTCCCTTTTTATTTACCTGCAATGAAAAATCTCATCCCACATATAAAAGAGTTCATTTTGATGAAACTTTCAACATTCTAGTAACTCTGTTGGTGCTTACATATTTACCGTATACCCTCTTAATCCACGTTTTAAAGCAAGATGCTTACACCGTTAACCCAATCATTTAATTATTATTTCACAAGTTCGCTCACCAGGCTAACAACGGGCGAAAAACGCGCTAGGAGCCACTGAGATAATTGGGATGATATTTCAGCTTGATTAATTGCATTTATAAATCAGAGGAAATCAGGGGTTTAAAAAAGGTAAAACAAAAGAGGCGCTATTTGCGTGTTGTTGCGTAGTTCAAAATAATAATTATTTAGGTTGTAGTTACCCGACTGCGCCAGAAGGAGGGTTATTTTAAGCACTTTTTTTTGCTGTCTGGAGCTATGTAGCCAACGGTCTGTGTTTTAAATTGATTTACAATGTCGATGATCACCATTTGTCTAAGACGTTTCCAATACTGGGATAGCCCTTTCTCTTCAATAGAGACATGGCCCTATGTGTGGGGGGGGCCTAGAGCCATAGTCTGCCACGCACACCTAGTGCGGCTTGGCGGATATCAACAGCACCTAGCTGTCAATGTCAATCAGAAGCCAAAATACAAGCAGCTACTTTAATTGAATAAGTTTAATTGTAGGTACCAGGTTTGGCTGTTTTTGCATGTAAATGTCGTAAACGCAACCACGATACAGGAGAATTTCACACTGGCAATGTTGTAAAAACAAATAATGCATTCTTATTCGTAATTTTCTGCCCAAAAGGTTAACTGACAAAATCGTTGCATTGTCACGCAATATTCCCAAATTTTTATTTCCACAAATTAGCTTACTCCACACACTGTCAAATATAATGCAATTTGGAAATTAAATTTGGCTGCCGTATTATTCAAAACGCGCGGGCGGAAATGTAAGCGAAACAGTTCCAATTTGTCACGGTTCGATAGTAAATCAGCGGTGCGCTCCCAATACGATGTGGAAATTAATTTAACATTCAAGTTTAATGTCTATAAATTACTATTTAATACTCGTAATTTTATCGTGGTTTTGTGGAATTGCACTGAATAGGTAATTAGTAGTTGGACGCTAATTATTTTGAATTATCCCCTTGTTGACCCACTGATTGATCAGTTTTTATTATGTAAAATCACGAGCATTGACATGTAAACACTTAACAAAATACAAAAGTAATTTTCTCGTGTAGTAAAGATTAATTGTGCGTTAAGACCTACTCGTATATTTCCGAAATACTATGCTCGTGAAAACGTAAAACGTTAACCGATGTTAAGCATCGTTTTCGAGGCAGTAGAAAATCACATTTAAAAGTTAGTTCGTGTATACATATTAGTGCTATCGGACACTTTGTTATGTTTTTAGTAGTTTATGCTAAGAATTTTTCGTCAGTCTTACATTCATTAGCCTATCTACCGAGACAAAGTGGCATTTTAACAGTTTTAATTATGACGGAGGAGTCAAAAATGTATGAGCAATCGAAAAGTTTAGATTATCAATCTTGTGGAAAGTCGCTGTAAACAGACAAAACGCTTCGAAAGCGATAGCCAATTAAAGGAACTGATGAATGAGTCCTCCACTAGATTTGATTACGACAAACGTCTTTTGTCTAGAACTTTATCTCTACTAGTATAGAACGAAGAGCAAAGACTTGTTCAAGATAAAACAGTCAAAACGAAAGACATAACTTTGTCTGGAGTTTATTTTCAGTATAGAGCAAGGCTTTGACCGAGTGGCCAAGGTTAGGCCAAAGAAACCAGGGAGGTCCTAAAATAGACAAAATTGCGAGATACACCTCGGGCCCAAGTCTGCTATTTTTATAAATTCGTCATTCCAACACAATTCCATTCTCATCCCATTGTCGTTTTGCTAAAAGTTCGTAATTTGCTAAATTCATAATGGTCGATCATTGGTCGGTCAATGGTCTCTTAATAGAATTGGTTATAATGACATTGTCGTTTACCATTATTATAAAACCCGCCAGATTTCTTAGATATATATATTTTTACATATTATTCATTAGTAATAATTTATCTTATTTATCATCATCATCCTAGCTTTGTCCCAATTATGTTGGGGTCAGCTTCCAGTCTAACCGGCATGCAGCTGAATACCAGTATTGTACATGGAGCGACTGCCTATCTAATCTCCACAACCCAGTTAGTACTGGGTAATACAATACCCATTGATAAGACTGGTTGTCAGCCTTCAGGACACTGACTACCTGTAACGACTATCACAGATCTACAAATGACAGCAGGGACCAACAGCGTAGCTTTCCGAGACTTGGTATGTAATGGGTGGTAACCCATCCAGAGACTAGCCAAGGCAAATGCAGCTTAACCATTGATTGGTCAACATTTAAAGTAAAACATTGAACAATAACTTATTGTGTAATATATCAAAAGTTTCTGCTCCTATTTAACAGACCTCCGTACATTACAGTGCAGGACATAAATAAATGAAACAACATCACCTATTTCTGTTTCCAAAGTATTTACATAAAATACGGGTAGTCTAGTCTAACGCAGCCGTATATTAAAACAACATAAAACATTTCACCGCTAATTCTATTGTTGTTTTAACGAGGTATACCCAGAAATAGGAATGTTAATACCCCTGTGTTACTTGTAATTTATTGCTTTTTTACTCCGTATCTTTTTCTAAAGTAATTTGATATTTGGATGTGGGTAAAAATGTTGGTTATTTTTGGCACCTTGTAAGTAATAATCTTGGTCTTATTTTTTACTTCAAAAAACAATGTTGTTTTGGATTATAATTATTCTATGTATAAGGCTAGCTGAACTCAGAATTGAGCTTTCTAACAGTAAATCTTAAAATAATAACCGTTTACGTTCACTACATGACGCCGGCAGAACAGTCGAGAATCGGCTCAGGTGCCTAAAAACAAAATAAAACAAATTTTTCATGTTCTGGGTCAGAAACATGATTACTTGAAAGATTTAATTCTACGCTAAGTACGTATAGTATCAATCAACTAACCTATCGCATTCGCAGGAACCTTATCCTTTTACTCATCAGTTTGGAAACCAACAAGATCGCAAGAAAATTTTAGTACGTAAATATCATATTACCAAAAAAGCGAAACTAAAACAACTATGATACTCTAAAGTAACGGAACTCGCATAATATTTGTAGTTTCAAGTATCAACTACAACTCAGCACCGCTAAGTTCGGCAATTAAAATTAATCACCGAACGGGTCTGTGTTTTTGCCTTTACACTGCAGTTTCGGGGTTTAGAACAAAGAATTAAATAATTAGATTAGCCTCACCACGTCACAGTCAGGCATTTGATTAATGTTGTTTCGTTTACCCATACTGAAAAAACGTACTGGTTTCCATTAAAAATTGCGAGATCACTCACTCTTTAAGTGTAAAAACTGTTCCGGTACGGTAACATTAGATAGATTTTTAATTTTTTGCGGCAAATGCGCGTGGGTAGCACCACTATCCAGCAGCGGTTATTGGCTGAAACGTCTGGATAGCTGTACTATGATGAGTGGTTTGTTTTATTATAAGTACTCGAAAAATTTCACTAATCATATTAACAAAATATTCAGGATACAACGGCGCCGGTCTTAACGCTATCTACCTGAGAACACCTTTGAATGGACCGGGAAAGACAGTGATGAATGATCTTTATTTTGCAAGTAGGTTTTTACAAACACTTTTACACGTAATTTTTTTTTAAACTAGATTGGGCCGGTGTTTCGTAGCTGACTACTCTAAGAAGAAACAGCCGAAACAAACTCAGAGGTCATAGTCTCTTTTGAAATCCAGACATAATTTTGCTCAATTCACATGAGGACTATGCAGATTAGTGTCTGAGATGGTCTTTTAAAGAAAGAACCACACAGATTTGAGATTGATTTGAGATTTGAGTGGACCTGTCCACTCAGTGCAAGTATCTGTCAGTTATCGTGTAGCTCGACTTATAACTCAAGGAGCTCAACGAAACGACGAACAATACCAAAGAAAGGACATTTGGGTAGGTCTCTAACCCACAATGGTCCCCACATTCGCAATAATCAAATAAAATTAATAATAATTTACAAAATCAATGTCAATAAAAATCACAATAATCATATGTCAATAATAATAAAAAAGTAAGGTACGTAAATATTCCTGTCAAGTCAGTAGGTAAATGTAACATAAAATAAAATAAAAAGTAAAAAATAATAAAATACTGAAATAAGTATTCATGTCAAATCATTCAATGCCAGAGTGTTTATAAGAAAGGAATTAATAATAAACAAGCGAAGTCCGAAATTTCGCCCTACATGACTTTAATTAACATAGTTATGTAGGGCGGCAGTCAGTGGCGTACAGACTGTGAGGACAGCACACACACACACTGTGTGTAGGGCACATCTAAGGGTTTAAATCTTCGGATTCCAAAGTTGTTCAGGAACGCTGATTGCTATCTGACTGCAGACTGAAAAGTGCAGGAGTGTGGAGATTTACCTACAGAATGCTATGCGTCCGCCATTATTTGTTTAGAACTCGTTGCTAGGATGTTTGACGGAAAAACTAATACGTATCCTATCCCAACATGGTTTGATCATTACTATTTTTGGAAGGAAGTGTAATAAAGTGTTGGTGTTAACTGAAATTCGTCATTCAGCCCAGAAAGTACACGTCTTACTGCATTAATGTTTATGAAGGTATGTGTAAAATTAGGGTCTAGTCAAGTGATAATAGTTTTCAAAGGGTTTTGTATTTCAATGTACAAAGACGTTCAACAGGATTAACATAAGGTATGCTATCGTTATCACCGATAGAATTATTATTATATGCATATTATTTGTTACCAATAGTTTGATAAAAGGAATCCCATCAAAAACATAAATGTGAAATGAGAGCCAAGTTCAATATTATGATATATGCCTTGGTTGTTGACTTCAACGACAAAAGAAATGAAATCTAAATGGGTGCCAAGTTCAATGGTCAGTCCTGAAATTTACTTATAACAAAATAAAATATCATTTTTTCTTATAACTTAGGAAAATATATTGTAGCCTGAGGTCTGACTTGGCTCGCTTTCATATTTACCAGTTTCACAAATTACCAGTTTCTGATTTTTTCCTTTGTATTCACCTAATTACCTATCTGCATGCCAAATTTGAACATTCTAGGTCATCTGGAACTAGGTTATAGTTTTGATCTTTATGTCAGTCATAAAAATGACGATTTTTGGACGTTAATATCTAAATAACCGTTTGAGATATGTTTATAAAATTTGGAACACATATGTATCTCAGTATAAATGGTACGCACCTCAGTAAAGTTGATGTGATCAGAGATTTAGGAGTCCTTCTGGACCGTAAATTTACTTTTATTCCGCACATGGACAACATTGTTAAAAAAGCTTCAAAGACACTCGGTTTTGTGTTACGTAATGCTAAATGTTTTCGCAAGCCTAAAACTAAGATTTATCTTTTTAACAGTCTCGTTCGTACAGTATTGGAATACTGCGCAGTTGTATGGCGTCCCCACTATGCATCACATAGTCTTAGGTATTGGTAAATAAATGAAAAAAAAGGTTAGAGAGGATCCAGAAAAGATTTTTATACCATCTTGCCTATTCTGCGGGATTAAGCAAAAAAATATGGAGCTATGCAAAACGTCTTCAAAAATTTAGCATGACCTCACTTGAAAAACGACGAGATAATATAGATTTAATTTTTCTTTTTAAAATACTTCAGAGTATAATAGACTGCCCCCAGTTGTTAAGTAAGTTTAATTTTAACCTACCCCACAAATATCCGCGTCAACCTATAAAACTATTATGTCCCCCAATTCCGCAAAACTGTGTCAGGATCCAACTCCCCCATCCCCAGAATTTGCAGGCTTTTTAATAATTGCGATGAATCAATAGATATTTTTTCCACAACACTTCAGAAATTCAAGCGCCAGGTCCATCAAAACTACTCACCATAATGACTTTTTTCTCTTTTCTCTTGTCATCTTTGTATTTACTGTGTTTATAAAACTACCCACTGTTGTTGAAAGTGTTATTTCTGCACTACTATTGTAATTTAATTTTTTGATATATTTTGTTTTATGCATGCTGTGTCTATCGCATTATATAGTATACTATGCTTGTATTATTTAGGATAAACAGTGTAACAATTGTAGATAGGCCAATAAATAAATAAATCTCGCCAGTCTCAATATATGAGCCAAATTTGACAAGTTTAGGTGAAATATTTTTTGAGTTATGAGGGGCTCAAAAGTAGCTCCAAATGGTTCGTGTAATATTGCACACACGGTGAGCTGCGCGCCAGAACTTGGCTTGAAACGCTCCCGCGTGTTTAGATCATTCCCGTCATTGTCATTCTACGTCGATTCTCGTTATTTAGCACGACTCGTGATTTTCTTGGTTTTGATGCATTGTCTTTTGCTTCACCTCGACATGGCTGTTACAGACTACAGTCACAATAATAACGAAATACGGCTGTACTTTTAATTTAATAAAATAATTCCGGTCATCCGGTGATACCGTGTTTTAATAATACATTGATGACCAACCAGAAAGTACTAGGCTGGCATACATACAAAAGGTTCTATCTGTGCTAAGTACTACTAGAAACCGAAGGACTAATGATCCTTTGTCCAGGATGACCTACTTTGTTAATAGCAGAGTACAATTCCATTAACAAACCAAGTCAAAACAATTTCACTATGCCATCCTCCAACCCAAATTATCACACTCAAAGCTAAAAACACAGCCTTAATTCTAAAAAAAGGGAAAATAACTACCTACTTACAGAAAAATAGACCTACGTTCAGACCTAGCCTATTAGCCATCAGTAAGTTATGTGCGCATCCTTATCCCGGGTCCCTTGCGTGTGGCGCAACCCTTACATTAGAGCTAAAACTTATCTTTTTGCTGTGAGGTCGTGACGTCAATGTAATCGAAACGGGTACCAGAGCAGCGAATGGCTGTCAGGGGACACGGCCGAGGAGTTACAGAGGATGGATGTGGCAAGGCATAAGGCGGTGAGATGTACTCGGACAGAAAAAAGAAATAATATAATATCCCGCCTGTTATCCCCGAAGGGTTCGGCACAGGTGTACCTAAGAGGACACCCATATTTTGCCAGTTATGTTTAAGTCCCATGTTGTAGGAGCCCAGCCTAACGCCAACCGGGCATATACTCTTTAGCTACTCGTCGACTGACCTAGTCTAGACCCTAGGATTAAAATAAAATAGAGTCTTATGTATAAGTTATGTCAAAAACGACGTCAATGGTAGACGCACTTTATCAGCCCCGAAGAAAGCGTAGAAGCCTAAAGATTTCTTATATGAAATCCTATGAAACCTAAGTGTTTCCGTGTTTCCTGTACAATTATTGAAGGTAATAATTTTTTTTTTTTCTCTAGCTTGTACGCGCCGAGCTGTGTTCAACATTTCGCTAAGCGAGATCAATTATTTGGACGCGGAAAAATGTGTCCTTACCTTTAAGAAGCTGCTTTTTAGTCAACCACCAGTAAAGCTTTGAAATAATATTCATGTTGTATTAATACGACAAAATATGTTTTGCAGATGTGGTCCTTTTCACTAATAAGTATTATGAATCGCAAATAGTGGTTATGGGAGTACGCCAGCCCATGCTACCGCTGTAGATGTAATCATTACTTGTTGGTTGCCCATTCCAGTCACTCTACATCCTCCACCGAACAAGGATACAGAGAGGCATCGGACTCCAGCAAATAAATTCAACAAATCCCGTGCACGGCCACCGTTGATCTACATCGGCCTAACTGCACCAATACGTCGTTGAGGCTTACTTGTCACTGTTATGGGCTTGGCGCGATTAACGCGTGCAAACGCTAGCGTTAAGTTGCGTTATTTAGAGCCGGTAATTTTGGAACAGAACATTTGTTGAACACGGAGTAATGGAATGGAAATGTGCTGCATTTCTAATGGGATTAATGCTGTCATTGAGCGGCTAGACTTTTTTAGCTAGGTTTTGGTTGGCTTACAAAGTGGGAGTTACGAAAAATCCTTTCTGCATGCTTCAACTCTTTACAGAACTGTTTTTTTTATTTTTTTTTATTACAATTTGGGCCTGCTCTTGACCTCGATCTCGCCTGATGGAAAGCGATAGATGAGATCTATGATGGAACGAGCGTGCACAGAAGATGCCTATTCACTCTTGCTTTGAAGGCAGGTGGCTTAGCAATTTTGTCAGTTAACAACTCACAAAATTGTTTAATTTGTTTAGTTTTAGTCTGACTGTTTTCAACTCAAAAAACCTGGAAGGTTTTACAAACTGGTATCTTATTTTATAACCTGTAAACTACAAACCAAAGAAACGATGGATGGACTGTATGAAGGATGATATGGCTAGGAAGGAGGTTACTGCTGAGGTGATGAGTATTAGAGAAGTACGGAAAAGAAGACATACTGCGCCGACCCCAAATAAATTGAGATAAGGGCTGGAGAATGGTGACGATGAAACTGCAAAGGAGAATGTCCAAGCAAGCTAACATTCAATAACACAAAAGTCTAAAACAACACTTTTGTTTTAGACTTTTGTGTTATTGAATGTTAGCTATCCTATCTACAAAAACACAGAGTCAAAATTAAAAGCGTCATCAATTATTATTTTTGTTTTTTCGGTAGGTATGTAGGTAAAATGTCAATTTGCTGAAATAAAATGATATCTCTTGAATGAACTGTGTATTATTTCTAAGGCTTTTTGATCTCACGACGTTGAATTTTAATGAGGGCGAAGAATTCTAATTATTTTTTAACGATAAAAGAAAATATTACTTAGTTTTTTGTTTGTCTTTTTATTAAACTGTCAAACAGACGGAACAATAGCAGTTATGATTACTGTCGTGTCTGTCGTCCAGCGTTGCCAGATTTTTTATTCCAAGTCGGGCTTTGGAACTTTTTGAGTGAAAAATGCGGGATTCTTTCGTCGAAAACGGGACATAGTAAAAAAACCAACGTAATCAGAAGTTTTATATAAGTATTTATCTTTTTGGGTTCAAATTACGTTTACGTGACAATAGATAGCAAAAATAGCCATAGAAAATATAATATTTTAATAAAAATATGATATTTTAAATCAGATTTATTCTATCGTTAAATAGTTGAGTCTCGCACCCCTCTCTCTCTCCAGCGCGCTTAGCTTCATTACGCGCTGGGCGGGCGGCCAGTCCATGTCCACACTTGTCGGTGCCCCCCGCCCGCGCTTCCTCAGCACGCTGCACGCACGGTCGAGTTATCCCCGAAAACCGGGACAGAGCCTGTCCCGCGCGGGACATTTAATTTTGATTGAAAAAGCGGGACCGTCCCGCCATAAGCGGGACGTCTGGCAACGATGCTTTCGTCACCTTATATGGTTGTTTTTATTTTATCTTGTTTTGTTTTTATAAAACATTTCTAGTTCTTAGTTTTTTTAAACTTAATTAAAGCTAATTAAGCCACTATCGTTCTAACAGATTATCATATTATTAACTCGTGGCATCTGAAACTTTATGTTTTCCTTTATGTTTCGTGAATATTGATTACGAGGTATTTGATTATTATGGTGGTTGATTGATAGCCAGTAGTTGTCGCAAGCTCTATCAATTTGCTGAACATGCGATTTTGAGTTTTATTCTCTGGTTGGGTAAAAGTATGTTTTGTGGTGTTATTGTTGTCCAATCAGGATTTTACAGTATCAACCTGAAGTCGATTCATGCCCGGTTGATTACAATTATTCCGCCTTCTATTACATGGGACTTAAGTAGGTGTCGATATACTACAGGTTACGCTTCTACATAACTCTTCGGTGACTACATAATTATGTGATATTATGTATGATAAGGTTAGAGAGGTCTTTTATTCAGAAAATATGTTTTTAAACTCAACCAGCAGATCCAACGAAGCCTGGAGCTGCAAAACGTTGACGACAGTTAGTCAAAAAACTAAAACCAATCAATCGAAGACAGTAATTAAAATGTCGTCTCAAAACGATGTTGATATTGATTTAACTAAATGAAATAGCTATTTATGTTACAGTGCCTAGCATTGCCATTAAAGGCCGAAGTAGAGACACGTGTATTTATTTTATTTTTTGTAAGTACAACAAAACAACGGTGCCTTTGTGCTTTTCTATCTTTATGTAATGTCCTGGTAGGTATTTGGTTTGTACATAAATAAATAACGGTTTTTATTCGAGTTGTGAAACTAAGTATTTATAAAAACAGACTTATTAATAAAATAAACTAACTAAAATATAAGCTAACTAAGACGGGTCTCCCTTGTTTCATCGAAAAAAAATTATCAAATCAAAATTATCACTTCCCAAACTATTTTCCGCATAATTTCATTTGCCAAATTATTACTTACAGTTTAATGTGTTTTGTAATGTGATCACTGTTCTAACATAACCTACCTTACACAAATGTTTCACCAACAACAGCGGTCGCCGAGCGCCAGGTCTCCTCTGTTTTTGTATAAAAAACGGTTGCTAAAATTTGTTTGGTTAGTGAAAATTTGGCAAAATTTTTCTGGCAAAACGGCAGGAGCCCAACTAAAACAATAGAACGCTTACGCGTCAAACTCCACATTGCTGTAATCTATAAACGTGCCCAGAAGACTGGCAACATTGCCACATTGAATGGCAACGCTAATTTTTTGGTCAAGGAAAGAGCCAGCTTGGTCACGCAGGTCGACCAGTTGGCGAGGAATTTTCTTAAAAAGGAGACGCGCGCTTGGGACCCACGACCCGAGCGTTGCGTGGGTTCTTAATATTAAACTGCTGGTACGCGGCGGTGGCTAGAGCTCGACGAAAACGAAAGTTCTTGTAAATCTACATCAAATCGCAAATAAAAGGAAAACGTATTCGATAAATCCAATATCAGACCGGAAAAACAAAATGACTAGTTTCAGTGTGAGGCAAAAAAATAACGGTGTGTATCGGTGTGTGTGGTGTGCGTCGCTGTCCCGGAAAACTATGAAAAAATACATTTTTAAAGTTGAGTGAGCACTTTATAATTTAGTGGATGTAGGTAAAAAGAGGTGAATTAAAAACTAAAAAAAAAGCGATTTCGACGTATCAAATACATAGAAAGGTAACCGGTACCGCGTGGGTTTTAAATAAGGTTGTCAAATGAAAGGTCCTTAAATTAAAACACAATTTTTATTAAGTATTAATAAAAGAAGATCGATTATGGAGCTCTCTTAATTTCAGAAGCTTTTATAAATTACATTATGTACCTTAGATGAAGCAAATGCGGAGCTTTTCTTACCGTTTTTTATTTAGCTGCACAAAGTACATAAAAACGGCCTTGTGACGACAGACACAAACAAGAAGGTTTTTGCTTTTTGGCAACAGAACCCTAAAAATAATTAGTATAAGAGGATTCAGAGCTTAAGATCACAGAAGATCGCGGGGAAGACCTGGATATGACTTTCACTGACCAAGGAAGTATGGCCCAAAGGGGAGGGAGACCAATTTTGCAAATGATAATACTAACGTCATCATTTCAGATAATGCTTTTGCAAAAATCTATTACAAACAGGTCTCAAACAATTAAACAGTTAACTAAAAACACTGCGGGAATGTCGGTATGATGAGAATTACGAGGCTTGAAATGCTATTCCTGTGTTACATTTAAACAAAGTTTGGAGCAGCCATAAAGCATGAACTAATTTGTCAAAGTTCTCAGTGCCAGTGCCGAGAGCAGATGATTATGTGGGGTTATGGTAGCCGCGTTTGATGCTCGTTGTTGTGAGTGACGATTTTAGACTGCTGTAGGAAAATCAAGATAGCTTTGATGTGTGTATGTACTCGTAAGTTATCTAACAAACAAGCACTAACAAATCATAACAGCTTTTTTTGCATTCTATTGCAAAATAAACAAGAAATCATCTTGTCTGTCCACTAAGATATTGGTTAGCCGAATAGCCATGTCACTTTAAGTGCTCCTGTTCACGACAACTTGCTTTGTTAGTACGCGCCTTATGTCACGGCATACGTCCGGCTTTGTGAACAAGCCCTTATAGGTTGACATATGTGATAGCCATGGTGTTTCGTGCAAAACTGTCAACCGGCCTAAAAACTGGTTGTGGACAATAACCTTAAAGTCGATCATTTCTTCGTCTTCTTCTTTAATTCTGAGTATGGGTCTCTTCCAAAACAAAAAAAAATATTGTAATGTAACAAAGATATAAAAAATATCTTTGTTAGTAAGTAATTTTTAATAATATTAGTATATTAAAACGACTTCAACATGTTTTGAATTAGTGAACGTTAATGCACATAGACTCTAGACAAAAGAAAGTTGCTAGCCATAAAAGTTACAAAAGTGTCCAAAAAGGTTTTGCACTTTCTTAAATAAATAAAATATTTCATTGAAACATGTTGAACAGCAGAAAATATAAATGATATGTATTTAATTTTTGTGTGACTATGAAATAAATAAAAGATCATAAGTAGTGTAGGTACCTAAAGTCATAAATCTTTAGGTACTAGTAAGCCTCACAATGTGCAGCGGAGATATTAAAACGATGAAACGATTAATATTCTATTACATAATGAATGTTATTAACTTTCCCATATTAATGGTTTTAATTATGAACCTGCGAGGAGCATACAATATGCAAAATTAAAACGAAGTAAAAGGCGGAGATTCTTCGCAGTTTTAATTAGTTCAGGATTAGAGCCACGCTCAAGGGGGCTTTACAGATGACTAACTGGAAAGCGAACTTATAAAAAATCTATTTTTCTCAAATATAAACCGTGAAAATGAATCCGAAGCTTAGCGAGTTGTGAGACCAAATAATAAGCAGCTGCTTAAATAAGAAAACCAAGTTCAACAGGCCAGGCGTAGTAGGGTGACATTATGTTTCGATATCATGCGCGCAATGTTTTGCGTTTAAAAAAATATAAATATTTCGCCCAACCTTCGAGTATCTACCGTCACGCATAACAAGTACTCCAAAGGCTAACTGACTCAAATAATGTCACTGGTATTTTTTTGTTTTCTTTTAAGAAATGGACAAACAAAAAATGATTCATTACAAGCAAAGCCAAGCGGGAAAATATTGATGTACGGCTTTTGAGAATGATGCCTAGACGACGGACGCATAGTATTTATCTTTCATGTAAATAAGGTAACCAAAAATGGGAAATCCTGTCTGGCACACGGCTTGTCATTAAATAGAATTGTCGACTACGAAAATAAACCAATTCCCACACAGTACCAAAACCCAGCACCATTACAGCGAGCCCGGCACCCGCGTCCACGATAGTGCGAAGTAGCAAATAGCACAAACTTATGCAATTGGAACTCCAATATTATAATTTGGGTTGCAACAGCGTTGTTTTTGCCACAGCGGTCCATTAAACGGCTGTATCTCGGTCGAACACTCACTGGTTGGACGTTTATTAACGCTCAACTTGCTTTTGGCATTGATTAAGAAGTTTCTAAGGGACTTGGCTGTTTTTGTGTTTGAAATACTCATTGATAAAGTTTGATGAGCAAGTCTAAGATACCTTTACAATATTGTGTGATATCTATATATCAGGACGTTAAGCCGTTGGTACCGGCTGTCATTGACCCGAAAGTTTGATAATTTCAGTCTTACCAAGAAGTATCGTTCTATCCAGTACTAACTGGTTTGTGAAGGTCAGATAGGTAGTCGCTTCATGTAAAATACTGGAATACAGCTGCATCCGGTAAAACTGGAAGTCGACCCCAACATAGTTGAAAAAAAGCTAGGCAAATGATGATAATGTTACACAATGCTATTTTTTTCTGAGTTTTAGAGCTAAAGCTTTTTAGCTCTAGGATAGACAAAAAAGAGATATTTTTTTTGTTTGGAGAACAGGCCACTCACACAAATTGTAGTAGATATTAATGAAACGTATATAGATTTCTTCCTTATAATCTCTAGATTACAGTGGTAATATTAGCTAAGCCATGTCTAACCGGAATGATGAGAAATTCGAAAATGAAAACGTGAATCTAACAATAAACAATAACAATAACACGTCTGTAGCAGTATCTGAAAGTAATTATTGTTGAAATCTTACTGCACAATTGACACCACGACCAGCAGATGCCATTTTCATTAAATAGTTTTTATAATATGCGAAAAAATCGCAGAAACACTTTCACGAAAACCGAAATAAACGGAAAGAGTAAATGTCAAATGAAGTTGTCTGTCAACCACCAAAAAGACGGATTTAACACGTAAACCATCTAAAAGATTTTAGCGGATACCTTTAAAAATAGCATTAAAAAGTTCACAGTTTAATATTATTTATTTTATATTAAATTCTATTTCTATATCAATGGATACCGTATTTTTTTTTGTAAACGGAAAAAACGCCCCCATTTACGTAAGTATTTTCTGTCAAATGAAAAAAAATATCCTAATATAACTTATTAAATATGATTTTAAGATTCCGGTTTCGTTTCTATGTAAGCTTTCGTTTATTACTATGATAAAATGGTTACTTTTTTTTGGTGTAGGTAATATGAATAATATTTATGCAACATCGAAGAGGGCCTAAAAAAAACTAAATCCTTTGATTACGCGATTGCAGAACAGACTGATGATTGGGCATTAAAGATCTTCTTTTTCTTAGCGTGTTAGTGGCATTAATGGTGTAAAAAGTCAATAAGTAAAAGCTTGCAGGTTTCTATTGGGTACTACATATTTAGTAAAACCATAAAAGCCACTTAAACTTTATCTTCACTAAAAGCCTTGGAAAATATTGAATAGCTTAACCAATAAGTTTTAGTAACCTACATTGTACCCAGAAAATAGATCCTTAATTGAAATCACACAATAGCAAAACTAAAACAAATCTTATTCATAAACTACAACTGTTCGGTAAAATTGCAATTGTATAAAATGCAAAATTTTCTCATATACCGACGTGCTACGGAATATCTTGGTCGGTCACAGTTGAAATAAAGCTCCGTGAAATGGATTGAACTAGATTGGCAATAGAAAACTGCAGGATTGGTAGGGAACTGTATTGGACTTTGGATAATGCATAAAACTTGTATGGGATTGAAAAAGACTGTTTCGATCCTCTAACTATGGTGTTTTAAATGAGTTACCTAAGCTGTTGGTCCCAGCTGTCATCATTGACAGTCGTTACAAATAGTCAAGGCCCAAAATCAAGGGTCGTATTACCCAATTACTGGGATGTCTCGTTCAGGTTAGCAGTCTCTCTATGTTAATAACTGGTATTCTGATGCATACAGTTGAAAGGAAGCCGAACCCTACACATCACGCCTCTGCTGCCGTGGCTACTACTGAGAAATTCCTGATGGAAAAACCAAATGACAATTTGTCCGACCCGGGAATCGAACCCAAGACCTCATGCTCAGCCGTCGTGCTTTCGACCACTAGACTAACGAGGCAGACCCCTGCCTAATTATTTGGAGAAAGGCTAGGCAAATGGTGATGATAGGAAAATTTTCCATGACAGGCGTCATGGAAAATCTCCCAACGCAAGTGACTTAAATACACGGAAAAACCATCTAAAGGTTACGTAAATATTTATTCTGTCTATCCAGCCACATACAGTTAAGGAAAAACCCGTTAACCTCGACCAAATGATTAAAAATATTATGAAACCGTTCCAAGTCTATTAACAACTCTCCTAAGTATCAAGAAACGTCAAAATTTTACCGAGACTAAAAACTTTCAACTTGTCAAGTTTGTCATTATTAATTTAAATGTAATTAACTGAAGTTCAGAAGATCATTAGATGTTTAAGAGCTGTAAAACAAATTTTAAAGATGTTAGTAAGAAGGTGAGGTTCTTACTTTGCTTAATGTTAGCATCAAAATTATCCTGATTTGTTTTCAAAATCTCTTGCTTACCTACTCTAATACCTAGTATCTAGACAAATGACGATCACTAAAAAACAATTACCTTTTTCTACAACGCCGAAGGAAGCGAAAGAGCCGAAAGAAACGAATTTTAGAATTACTTGTATTGAAGTCCCATGTAACCTCGCACATTTATCCGTGCCGAATCGGACGAATAGATAACGTTAATACGTATCATGACAGAACGTTTCGTTCGGCGTGGTCGATTCTTTCGGCGCAACCAAGTATGCGTTCACCTTAAAAGTCAACAGGATCAACGTAAGCTTTTTATTATCATAATGTCAATCCAATACATATCACGGAGCAGCAAGTGGCGCCATCTGTTTGTTTGGAACTACCGAAGAAGATCGGATAAGAGTGACACGTAACGTTGGTTGACGTGGCGAATGGCATCAGACAGATCATGAACAGGAGCCGCTGTCGTTACAATGTTCCACAAGGAACTGCTATATTCCTGCCCGATTCAGGTGATGTTAAAGTAGCTGATCCAGTTTATGATGACCAGTTCTGGTGAGAGAGAGGCCATCCTGCGCATACATATGACTATTGAATTCTTATCGCTAGAATGTAACTTCGTCTAGGTTCTGAGGTAGTTACTTACCTACTTGACAAATATACACTGGCCTGCAAAACTAAGTATCACACTTTTAAAATTGCAATAACTTTATATGTACACAAGATATACTCTCGAGACAAAAAGGACTAGAAAAAGAGAGACAATTTTGTACATAAAAACTAATCAAACTGATAAAAATTGCTATAAAACGTTTTTTATTCTAAATCTCTAACTTCAATAGTTTAGAAAAAAATGGTTTTTTTTTAAGTGTAGTACTTAGTTTTGCAGGACAGTATATAATGCGAGCTTTTCCGCGCGGAGTTCAGTTATTATTCCTATATATCATATGTGTTAATCCAGGCTATAAACTATCTGTGTGCGTAATTTCATCTAAATCCGTTCAGTAGTTTTTGCGTGAAAGAGGAACAAACATAATATATCCATCCTCACAAATTTTCGCATTTATATTAATAGCGGTTAAAGTATGAAATTGCCGTTGTATAGTAATAGACACTTCGAATTGACATAAAATTTTCATGGTGTGAGATTTTTGTGTGAAACTTTTTTCACGTGACACCTATGAGGTTCTTCTTTTAAAAAATGTACAACAGTTGATTTTCGACTTTCGATTGTTTTTTTTATTCAGCTTAGACGTAAAGATGGATACTTCGAAAATCCGAGTTATATCCGAGAAACGGCTTGCAATATCAACGTTGCGTTTGGAGAGGAGACTGCTAATGAACGCACCGTGCGTTTTTAGTTTAAACGCTTTCGTAATGGAAACTTCGACTTGAAGAACGAACCACGTGGTAGACCGCCCACACAGGTGAATACCGCTGAATTGAAAGAGATGGTATAAGCCAATCCGAGTCAACTACCCAGAAATTAGCGGCATGGTTTAATGTTACCCTACCTACAATATTGACTCATTTGCATCAAATCAATAAGATAAAAAAAATATGAAAAATAGGTGCCCCATCATTTCACTGATCTGCAGAAAGAAATGCGCGTTGAAACTTGTGTTGCGTTGTTGAATCGGCACAGAAATGAAGGAATATTGGATCGAATTGTGACATGTGACCCCAGGTCAAACGCCGCAACAGTGCCCTAAAGCAAAGCTTACCAATAAAAAGGTAATGGTAACTGTTTGGTGGCCTCCTTATGGTGTTATTCACTATAGCTTTCTCAGGTCTGGTCAGGCAATAAATATATAACCAGCAGATGTTTACTGTGCCGAACTTCGAACAATGATGGTGAAACTGGCAGTAAAACAGCCCCGACTCGTGAATCGATCTTCACCATTATTGCTCCATGATAACGCAAGACCTCACATTGCGCGAGAAACCGTTGTAACTCTACAGGAGTTGCAGTTAGAAACTATACGTCCGTACTCGCCAGACCTTGTTCCAACGGACTACCATTTTTTTCGTGATTTGGACAATTTTCTACGTGATAAAAAAAAAACTTTCTAGGAGGCAGTATAAAATGCTTTCACACAGTTTGTCGAATCTAGATCCTCAGAGTTATATCGTAAAGGCATAAATAAATTTCCGTTTAGATGGCAGCAATGTGTAGATAATGAGAGTAAATATTTTGATTTAATAAATATGTAACAGTCTAGAAAAAAATAAGTTGAAATTTTTCAGTACCAATCGGCAATTTCATACTTTAACCCCTTATATTGGTAGGATAGGATTATGTTACATCTAACATACCCCTGCCAATAATATCAGGTATCCCACAACAGCAAAGTTCGATCTTCAAGTATTAGCAAAAACGGAGCCCCCCTCTTACCATAAACACACAAATAGAAGCTGTAACGGGCTGCGAGTCAGATTTATATCGGCGTTACATAGAGCCTTAAGGAAAATTGGCCAGAAAAAGGGTCGCGAGAAATATTTCAATATGCCATTCACATTTTTTACGATCGTCATGTGTGCCTCCTTACGATTGTGCAGAACCGCAATATCGGCCTATACTTTCGTTTCTATTCCTTTTTTGTTAGTTTATGGAGCGTTTGAACTGTTAAACAAATTATGAGGGTTTTGGAGTTAGCGTTTTCTGTGATTTGCTATGTCTGTCGTGTAGACCTAAATATGATTGGATTTGTTACTAGTGTGAGGTTTGTACGGTCATCTTCTCATTATAATCAGATCTAACATAACATGTCGCCTGGTTTTCTTAAGGGTAGGCAGAAGTGTAGTCGGTAAACCCATATTTCGACATTACCAAATGTCTCTGTGAATAAGGTGTCCCATTTTTTTTATTTGTTAAAAAGCTGATATTTAAAAACTTTTGTTTCATGACATTTGCACTTGGTTGACTTCACATAAAATACTATTCGCATTCATCATCCATCATTAATAAATGTTTCGATTCATAAGAGGGAAGCGTTAATGACGCCCCTCATTAATTTCAACAGGTTCGTCTTGGCTTTGTGCTCTATAAATAAATTATAATGAAAAAAAAAACAGTAAAGTTGTAGAGCTTCGAAAATGGTAATGCTTTGATTCAGGCTTTGTCACACGTAATACGTAACTGTATACATACTCACATTACATTACTCACACACACACACATTAAATTGCACACACATGTATGTCTGTGTGATTACGTTGTTCTAAACCTACGCAAAAGATGTTGATACAGTTTACGCGATTATTTATAGAGTTTATTACGGAATGTATGGAATGTAATACAATAACTATGAAACTTACATTTAATAAAGAAAGCTTCTGGTTTTACTAAGTCATCATCTGCCTAGTCTTTTCCCAATGATGTTGGGGCAGTCTCATCGGATGCAGCTAAACACCAATATTTTACATGGACCAACTGCCTATTTGACCTCCACAACTAATTCAATTCTGTAGTAGTAATCAGTAAATATTTGAAGAATTTGTTAAAAGCAAGTTAGGTTCATTTGAAAATTTGCATTTTTTTTTTAAATGAAGTTAAAGTAGCCAATAAATCATTGAATCATTTAAGAAACCTTTCTAGCGACTAATATGTTTTTTTATTATGATATAACAATCGACCAGTAGTAGCCTACACAACGCTTAGGAAGCGTTTTGTATTTCTATAATATTCGCGTTGAAAGTCATTATAAGCTTATGTTTTTACTTTTCTATCATGCTTCTTTGTTTAGGTATCGCTCATAGAATGTCACTTTGTGTGTAGGCCCTCAGGTAGTTGGCAGGTCTATTGCCCAATTTCCCACACTAATAATTTCTCCTGAATCGTAGGTGTGTTGACAAGTCTCACATGCACTTACACCATCCAAATATTAGTTCTGTTTGGGAATTTGATTGACCTTTTGCCTATTTTGTAGGTCTAATAAAGACAATTGTTTGGTCAGCATTTTATAGATAATTATAACTAAGTGCACTACGTGAGGTCGACAAACGGATATGCGACAAAACTGTACTGCGACTCACCATAGTTCGAATGCATAAA
This sequence comes from Xestia sexstrigata, assembly GCA_941918905.2. Lineage (NCBI taxonomy): Eukaryota > Metazoa > Arthropoda > Insecta > Lepidoptera > Noctuidae > Xestia > Xestia sexstrigata. The sequence goes on from OW799209.2 coordinate 20,456,507, forward strand.
CATGATTGCACAATGCACAGACATGTATGTCAACTAATTACAAAATTGACACAATTTGGTAGTAGGTGTTGTTTAAAGCAAAAAAAATATATTAAAAGAATTGGTAATTTTCGGATCGTCAATTTTCTGTCGGTATAGGGGGTGGTTGTTGGTTCTATTAGCGGTTCGAGGCTTCTTGGCATATATAAATTAATACAATCATCTGGATTTATTTCCCTAGAAGTGGCATAGTAATCTTCGTCTAAACAATCCTACTAGACACTTTGCATTTAAACAAAATCTCGTGCGAAAGTAAAATTCAAAATGAGATTGTTTAAAAAAGTTAATGGGGTAATTTCGGGAACGCAATCTCATAAAATTATTTAAACGTTCCGTAATAAAAAAGGCCATACGGCGGCCTATAAAAGCCTCTTAATTGCGTATAGAAGTGCTTGGACCAGATTTCTTTTCGTACGATACGGTTTTGCTAAAATATTGTGTGAAGGTCACGGATTTACCAAAATGTTAACATTTACAAAAAAGATACAGAGGTAAGCTATATAACCTACCCACGATGAACGTCTAGACACCAAGGCTGTTACAGACAGACAATGGACGTGCAACTAATGCAGTCGGTTGCTTCAAAACGCAGCAAGCGTTGAGCCCGACTTTCCATTGTCTATATTAAACACTGTGTTTTCAATTAATGATTTTTTTTTGGCTGTTATATTTTGAATTTGCCTCGTAGATCGTAGTAGCAAGTAATAATTCTGAATAGCGTGAGGTGCTGGGGTTAATTCCCAAGTCGGACAACATGATATAGGTTTCGCAATCAGGGAATTTGTCGGTAGTCGTCCTAATCCTACAAATATATGCAAAAGTTTGTGAGTATGGATGTATGGATGTTTGTTGTCTTTCAGGCAAAAACTACTGAACGAATTTGTATGAAATTTTGCACACAGATATTTGATAACCTAGGTAGGATACTCTACATAGAATACTTTTTGTACTTACGGTAGTAAGATCACATGCGACAATCAAACTTCACGCGGGCGAAGCCGATGTCAGGAGCTAGTGCTAAATATTTTTGCCCAGCATGTCAATAAGTTCGCCCCCTATTATTTGGGACTAAAACATAACTAGCCTAATGTTGGTATAAATACTATGAGGTACATCCCTGCCTTACCTTCGGGAGAACAAGCATAATGGTACGTTGTTATTAAAATCCTGTTTTATTTTGTAAACGTAATCGATTTTAATCTATTAGATCTATCTTATCTATTACGATCTAATCCAATTAATCGATTAGAAGCCACAGCATATAATAATGGACGATACAAACCTCTTTAAAAATAAATGGTCCGAACCTTTTTCATAGACAAAACAGTTCCACCACTACAGAAGTTGGTCATCGACCTCTTCAAAACAAACAAGTCCATTTATCAAAGTAGCTGGAGCAGTATAATACCATAACTTTACAGTATTTCGGTGTGTTATTTCCCTCTGCGGGCTCTTTTAATTACTGTCGGCCCCTACATGTATCATAAATTCTAATGGAGTTCAGACCTCACCCACTGTGCCCTCTGCCGGCACAAATTGCATTTTAGAATTTAAACGTATGACCTACATTATACTCGTGATCGAAAATTTAAATTTTGATAAACGTAACCCTCAATATTTTCATTTTGGGAATGATAATGTATAGGGCGAATGCTAAATATGGGTCAACATGTTTTCGCAACAGAACACAGAGTGTTACAAATGTTATTCGATTGTTTGACTATGTTATTTTTTTGTATCCTTTGTTTTTCCGCCACATTGTCAGGCCACTATTGTGTAGCAACAGTTTGGTTAAAAGGTTATAAATACAAACTTCAACAGTTTGCGTAAACTATTGACTAAAATTATAACAAGTTTGTTGGCATAACAAACAGTTTAGTTGATTTTAAGCTGAGCCCTGATGCATATTCAATGTTTTTAGACTATGTTTTTAACCTTACCTAAGTAAAATAATTCCAAATATTAATAATGAAGTTTCACGAAATTTTCAAATGTATGGTTCTTGTAGTTATTTATCATAATATGAACTAGAAAATTATATCTATCTATCGAAAGTGCCTATTGTAATTTACCAATTTTGACAATAACTCTACCCGCTGTCGTTGAATTGCCAATAGACAGTACATTTGTATACAATTTACAAGCAATGAGTAGTCGAACTATTGTTTTTCCAAATTGGGACCGTGTCGCTGTCGAAGTTCAAGGTCTCACTAATTAACCTTAACGTTCCTTGACGTGCAAATAACATTCAAGAGTGAAAGAGAAAATAAGTATCCCACCAAAACATTTTCATGTAAAATGTTGCCAAGACGAGAGCACTCGCACTGTCAAAAAGTTATCAGATCTCATTTAGAGCCAAGCTTCCAACTCTACGCGCCCTAACTCTACAAGGTCTTACTTTACAAACTCTACACCTTAGTCAAAATATGTGGCTTACGTACCAAATTTCTTTTTTTTTTTGGACATTAGGAAATACCCTAAGAATTTTGATGATAAATCAGTGAGCTGAAGTTGAAGCTGTTTTTTTAGATATCAATAAAATCTAAAGTATTAAAGCTATGCAATTGAAACTTTATATTTTTAATAAGTCCGCCATTGACAACATATCCCGAGAATGTTAATTAATTGAATCCAAACCCAAGTTATAAGGGTTCAAAAAAACATCGAAGCGCTTCGAGAAAAGGTAGGTAAGTGCCCTTGCGCATCGCTTGACTGGTCTTGGCGGGGGCACTTCCGTATCCCCAGATGTGTGATTGGTACAGAACTTTGACAATACAATAGCAAAGACACAACATTACGCCGTTAATTCCAAAAGGGTTAGGCAGAAGTGCACCTAATACTACACACATTTCGCCATTTACGTTTAAGTCCCATGTAATAAGGGGCGAGTCTATTGCCATCAACCGAGCACAAATTCAGACTCCGTGGTTGCTACTGAGAAATTCCATACAAAAAGACCCAATAACATTTTGCCCGACCCGGGAATCGAACCCAGGACCTCTTGATCAGCAGTCACGCTTACCTTCACTAAACCAACAAGGCAGACAGTAGCATTAGTAACGTCTATTTACCGTAAACAAATAAATGAGGTTGTATCTCCGTGAGGCATATAATGCAATGCTTACATGGTCGCTAATGGATTACAGGAATGCAATGCTACGTTACGGAACATTGGTGGCACGGTATTACCATGGGAATCGATGAACTGGGTAAATGTGGTTCTAGTGATGGGCCGTAGTCTGGTTCCAATAGGGGTGGAAACGTTTTTGTTTATATTAAGAAAGTTTTGAACTTATCACACTGTGAACATAAGTGAAACATGGAATGGTATTTGTTATCTACATCCTTTCTGGGTCATATTCAGGGTTAGTTTAGGTAGCCTAATATATGTTTTTCCTTAATGTATTTCTCATTCCCGCTAACTATACATTTTTTTTCCTAGCCTCATGAGTCCGATTCCAGGGCAAAGGCCTTCCTCCACTCCTTTCATTTCCCGCAAACCCGCGGGTCCTCCTATCGATCGAAATAACTATCTCTCCAAAATCATCGAAAAATACAGGCAGCATACACCTCCATCTCTACACAAAATTGAAGTCTTAGATTGAACTCAATCTGCTGATACCTCACTATATATAAAAATACAGAACAGTTTCTCCTATAAAGTTCTTTTTACGCGACGTCTTTTTATGACAAGCGTGAGACTAATAAAGGCAGAGTCGTTACATTCGTGCCAAAGTTGCATCGGAATAATTCAATGGATTTTGATAAAGCTGTAAAAACGACGTGTGATGATGTCGCGCGTTGGACGTAGTAAGCAGTAAGTAGGAATGCTTTCGTGTTTCTGCTGAGTTTTGTTTTGCTGAGCCCAGTTGATATGGTCAGCAGATTCGTCGTATAATAACGTTACACTATAAACATTGCAGCTCTGGAGACTAATACTACTAGATACGACTTAAATTGGTATGCTGACATGTATTGTGACGCACTGTGCCAGAGTATACAGAAGATAAACATTAAATCACGCCTTGTAATACCCAAAGGGTAAGGCAGTGGTGTACTAAGCAGTACACCAGTTCGCCAGTTATATTACCGTTTCGTGTCCAGCCTATCACCATCAACTGGGCACAAATCCAGGCTCCGTGGCTGCTACTGAGAAATTCCAAATGAAAAAAACCAATAAAACTGACCGACCCGGGAATCGAGCCCAGGACCTCATGCTAAGTAATCGCACTTGGGACCACTAAACCAACAAGGCAGTCCAACATCAGTCTCAATCTGTCAAAAATACCTGTAATTTACCTGTCTGTGCCTATATTCTTGTCAAGTTTTCTACATACTTTTTCGCTGAACCGAGATAGCGACTAGAATTTAGACGAAATTACAGGAATCGGCCTTTTATACCTACATAAAGCTTATAAATAACACACGACTCACAAACTATTTGCTACAGATTTCGCACTGCTAAAATCCAGTCTCCTCCCGTAAACATACTCGACATTATTTCACAACTAAATCTAACCCTAATACCTTGAGCAACCGTAAATGCTATATTCCACCGAAACTACTTATCTCCTACTATTTCTTGCTATTACGTGAGCTCACAGCTTAATTTATGCGAGGTTGCACTTCCTTTATACCCGTCAATATTAGGGCAAGAATCTCCGAGAAACGTGGTGGCGGTTTATATACCTTAATTTCTTCATAATGTAATAACACTCACCTTAAATATAGTAGAACAATAAAACTCACATTAATTAATTGAAGGGTAGTTATATTTTCGTCTTTACACAGATATCACGTCCGTATTCGATGCTGGCCCGAGCAAAATAGACCGAGTCTTTCTCCCAAAAAATCAAACGTTATCTGTCAATCTTATTCGTTCTCACTCGTGTTGCCAGTGTAAGAAATAAAGTGTCCCATTATAGGACTAAAAATGATTTAACGATTTATTTATAAAACCTAACACTCGACCATCCTGACGTCGTGCATGTCCTCATGCACGCAAGCCAGTTAGCTACAACCTAACACTCGGTCAATAAAGGTGACAGCATCGAATCCGAACTTACAATATTAACACGCTATTTCTAAAACATATACAGTTTGTTTGTTTTCTCTATTTCTCAAAAACGATATACATGAAGTAAATGTAATAAACAATATCAACAAATCATGATGGTTGTGAACCTTCCTTCTCACATACTAAGATGACATTGCTTGTGAACCCTCTTTCTCACGAGCAATAAATACATAAATTTTATAAAATATCAAAGTCACGGTAGTAGTGAACCCTCCTTCTCACATACCAAGGTGACATTGCTTGTGAACCCTCTTTCTCACGAGCAATAAATACATAAGTATAATAAAATATCAAAAGTCACGATAGTAGTGAACCCTCCTTCTCACATACCAAGGTGACATTGCTTGTGAACCATCTTTCTCACGAGCAATAAATACATAAGTATAATAAAATATCAAAAGTCACGGTAGTAGTGAACCCTCCTTCTCACATACGAAGGTGACATTGCTTGCGAACCCTCTTTCTCACGAGCAATAAATACATAAATATAATAAAATATCAAAAGTCACGGTAGTAGTGAATTTGCATTTAGTTATCTTTCATTGACTTGAATATGCCTTGGTGGCTGAGAGAAAGTCATGGTCACTCAAATGTCTCGCTGATGGTGGCGGGTGTGTCGGGTCATTTAGTTCCCTTCAATATGGTTGAGTTGAATGGCGCCGATACACGCGTCTTGTTCGTGATCGGGCGCTGTCAGTTGGGACTGGTCATCTCTTAGCTGCCACGGTTCATTTTAATTACTTTATTTTTAATTTGTTGATTTAATGTTTTACTCTGGACGCTCATAATGTGCACGTCTTCCTACATCGTTCTCACATATATCTATAATCTCAATATGAATGATGTAACCAAGATTTTGTAACAATATTTTGATTTAAAAGAGTGTCCATGGAATTTCTTGCCCGTTCTTCTCCATAGAGATCTACGCTAGGGAATGGGCAACTACAGTATTTTCTCAAGTTATTATGTCTTGTGTCTGGGACTGTAGCTTTGTTTTGTTTTTTTGTATTTTTGACTTTCAAAAGTGCCATAATGGTCTAATTGAAATAAATGCTTTGAGTTTGAGTTTGAGTTTGAGTTTGAACCCTCCTTCTCACATACCAAGGTGACATTGCTTGTGAACCCTCTTTCTCACGAGCAATAAATACATAAATAACGAATGGCAGAATCTATTTACAATTTTTATTATTCACCGTCGTTCGGAACATATTACTACATTATTAATTACATCATATCTCAACACAATCAATCTATATGCTATAAGTGTCAGTTATATCTTTCTAAACATAATTCTACATAAATACAGTTATATGTCAAGATCACTTTGTACTATTTATTTTTGTTTATTCGATAAATCAAGACGGTTGTTATAATTTAACAATTTGACCAGGGAGTAACATTAATCAATTGTAATAAACAAACGGTGACAATCACTATAACATTCTATATAATTTGAAATTAGGTTCAATTTGTATGTTAATCTATTGTCAGTTAGCATATTAGTAATGATGATGATGATAATTATGCAACGTCTTCGTTGACAAATAATCTCTAAAATGAACAAAGTTACGCATCCGTGTCTTCATCGTTACAGCTATTCGTCTCATCTTCATCATCATTATCATTGCCCTCGTTTACATCTAAGGCCGCCACGTGAACCCATGGTAATATGCGATCGGCAGCTACAGTGGTTTTGCGCTTATTTTTAGTACTAGACAACCCTGGTATAGCCGCCAGTCTATAACGGTCGTTACCCAACACAGCAATCACACGATAAGGTCCAACATAAGGTGGAATTAGTTTTTTGCTTTTGCCATCATTTGCAAACGAAGTTCTTGTGATCTTTACAAGATCGCCCTCACCATATACACGTGCAGGAAGCCGGTTTTTGTCATGAGCAGATTTTTGTTTTTCTTGTTCAACGTCAATTTTATCTTTGACAGACTCTCGTAGAATTTCTGGATCTAATTCCTCCCTACTTTCCCGTACTAACTCATTAAGCCTAGGATTGATCTCTGCGTTCATATTTAATCCGAACATGACTTCGGCCGGCGTCCTGCCCGTGGTCTTTTGTCGAGTATTATTCATGCCCCATTGGACTCGACCTACTTTATCATCCCAATTCCTCTCATCAAAATTAAGATTCTGGGCAGTCAAAGAGTTCAGAATGGTACGGTTGTACCGCTCTACCTGACCGTTCGGTCTCGGACTAGCAACTGCGTTTAAAATATGTCGTATGCCCTTATCTAAACAAAAACGTTTAAACGCGTGGGATGTAAAGCAAATGCCACGGTCACTTATGACACGGTCGGGGATCCTAAACGTATAGAAAATATTTTCAAAAACTTTTACGGCCGTCTGCGTTTTAGTATTTCGCACTGGTTTAATTAAAACTAACTTCGTGAAAGCATCCACTATCACCAAAAGGTAAGAATTGCCTAACTTCGAACGAACAAAGGGCCCAAGGTGGTCAACGTGAATGGTGTGAAAAGGCACTTCTATTTTAGTGATTGGGTGTAAAAGGCTCTCATTAACAGCGCTTTTCTTTGAGTATGCGCATTCAAGACACGCCTGAACGTATTTTTTTTTATGAATCTAGACATTTTGGGGAACCAATAAGTTTTCTTAATACGCTCTAACGTCTTTTCTACACCAAAATGTCCGATATCATCATGGTTCATGCGGCAGAGTTGCCACCTTGCGCCCTTTGGTACTACCCAGCGTAAATTTAATATAAATAAATAAAGTTTGTTATCTTTAATCAGATAGTTTTCTTTTATATGTTTTAAACTATCAGCATCCATATCAGTAGTAAGTATATCACGAGTTCGACGGAGTTCAGAATCTCCCATCTGCAAGGTATGTAACCAGTCCTCGTTGCTAATCAACATAATACTTGGATACTGGTCAGTCTCAACTGTGTCATCTACTAATTCGACAGGATTTCGCGACAGAGCATCCACGTGTGCCATTCTAGTACCGGCGCGATACTCTACAATGCATTGAAACTCCTGTAGCAGAAGCCACCAACGCGCTATACGCGGAATCATGTCTCGTTTTGAGAATGTTGAACGCAAAGCGCTACAGTCCGTGACAATTTTAAAACTTTGCCCTAACAGGTAAACTCGAAATTTCTTGAGCGAACATACTACAGCCAGGGTCTCGAGTTCAAAAGCATGGAAATTTTTCTCTTCTGGAGAAGTTTGCCGGCTATAGTATGCCACAGGTTGAAAGGAATCGCCAGCATGTTTACGTTGAAGCAAAATCCCTCCAATTCCTACTTTGCTTGCATCGGTGTGCAATTCTGTCTCAGCAGTCGGTTCGTAAATCGCTAATATCGGTCTATCTACCAACCTATCCTTAAGCGCCCCAAAAGCCACCTCTTGATCCTCGGCCCAAACCCAATCCGCATCTTTTTTAAGCAGTCTATTTTGTGGGTGTGCCAGGATCGCAAAGTTCTTAATGAACTTCCTGAAATAGCCCACTAACCCAAGAAACTGTCTTACTGAATGCGAATTGGTCGGACAAGGGAAATCTAGTACAGACTGAACCTTCTTATTACCGGGACGAACGCCTGCAGCGCTAATTTCGTACCCGAGATAAATTATCTGATTCTGAAGGAATTCACATTTTGATAGGTTGAAGGTCAAATTCGCCTTCTCTAACAATTGCATCACTCTTTCAAAACTGTTCAAGCATTCGTATACAGTCTTTCCATAAATTAAGACATCATCAATGTAAACCATAGCCTCTGTAAATCTAGCAGATCCCAGCACTCTGTTCATCATCCGCTGGAAAACAGCGGGCGCATTCGCCAACCCGAACGGCATACGATATAATTCGTACTGGCCGTCCGGGGTTACGAATGCCGTTAGCGGTTTTGAGCCTTCGGTTATTGGCACTTGGTAATAACCAGAGGCCATGTCCAGAGTAATGAAATATGCTTGGCCTGAGAGTCGGGAAATCTCGTCCTTGATTATCGGCATCGGGTACCGTTCCTTCACCGTTACAGAATTTAAGAGCCTATAATCGACGCATAATCTCTGATTGCCGTCCTTTTTGCGCACTAATATGATAGGACTAGCATATTCGGAAACAGATTCTCTCACGATTCCGGACTGTAACATTTCTCCTATCATCTCCCTTACTTGCTCACGCTCCTTATGTGCTAATCTGTACGGTCGGTACACAACGGGACGGTTGCTAGTTAGTTCAATGTTCATCTCAGCGACGCTTGTACACCCTAGTTCCTTTAAAGACGTCGCGAAACAATGTTTATACCTAATAAGTATGTCTATCAACTGTCGTCGCTGAGACTCGTCGATTGTGAAAATCCACATCCACCCCACCTCTGGATTGTATTATGTCACTTCCGAAACCTTTTAAAGGTATGGAAGGACTATCGTAGGTAAGACCTAATGCTGAAGCTACGGACTGTCTAATAAGAGTGACCTCACTACCGAGATCTATGAAAGTTTTTATTGGAACGTCATTAATCCTACCTTCTTTGATGAACTTTGAATTTGATTCCGACGTTAATATACGCATTGTCTTTTGTACATTCTCAGGCCTTTTGTCGTTTCCAAATTTAACAGTGCAATTTTCGATTTTATGACCAAACCTACGACACTTCTCGCATTGAACTAAGGGTTTGGGGCATTTAAGGTAAGGATGTCCTTTCTCTTTGCAATTAAAACAAAATAGTTCGCGAATACTATTACTATTAGTCTTTTTAGTTCGATTTGTAGCATTATTATTTAACGACTCTGATGTAGAAGACGAGGATTTACCTTTAAAATTGGCACGATCCGAAAATTGTGAAATCTCCTTGTTAGTCATCAGAAATTGTAATAACTGATCAGGTTGGGTACACCGTATCGCGTTGGCACTAGACCTCATAGTTCTGTTGCTTAACCCATGTATTTCCATAACCCATATAACCCATATATTCCACAGCGCGTTTGCCCTCGATGTCACGTTGGTTCAAGAGGGCCAATTTTTCATAATAGTAGACCTCTATGGGTTCATCAATTTTACTTCGCCTCCTGAGCATGTCCTCCAAGGATTTGCCATAATTTTGTTCAAATGGAAACGCACTCGTCAATTTATGTTGCCACTCGCTCCAACTGAATAGTATAGAGTTTAAACTCTCATACCACGTTTTGGCTAATCCTTGGAGTTTTTGCATAGCAAAATGTATGATGGTTCTTTCATCCCAACCGTAGACAGTGGCACATTCGTTCACCTTTTTGAGCCAAATATCAATGCGCTGACCCTTTGAAGAAGGGTCAAAATTTGATAAAATATTCTTATGATTAATATTATTATTTGAATTCTGCACCGGAGATGCTACAGTTAACGGTTGAGATTGAGACTTAATGTTACCAATAGAATTTATAATATTCATGACATCTTTGGAGGTAAAAGTTGGACTGTCTGACCTTACATTCCGTCGTGTCGGCGACGCGGTGTCAACAGCATCACGTACTTCACGGGATCTTCGCACTGTAGGGCTGCGTTCCCGAGGCAAGCTTCCATCTCGAACCCGCAACCGGTCCAGTTCGTTGTCCTTCCACACGCGGCGGTTGTTACGCTCAGCACCATCGAGGGGTGTGGCCCGTCGTCTAAGACTGCGGTCCCGGCTCAACTCGTTCTCCAGAGCGCGTAGCCGCTCGCGATGATGTTCCAGCTCATGTTCCAATTTTCTGGCACTGTCACGTCCTTGCCTTTGACCTGGAGTACGCACGCGACTGCGACTGCGATTGCTGTCGCCTTCTCGGCGCGTGCGACTCCGACTCCGTCTGCTTGAGTCTGCATTTCGATCAGCTTCTCTTTGAGTTGGCGTCCTTAAACGCCGCCGTGGAGAAGATTCGTTCGAACGTGGCATCGTTAATCTGAAACTTGTAAACGTAAGCGCTGTACTACTCAATTAAACACGTTAAAACAAAATTTATGTTGACGAACGGCGGTATATTTACAATATCTCGAAAACGGGGCTTCGTAACTAAAAATAACGGAATTTTGTGCCACTTGCACTCCAGTAATAATAGGTAAGCAATCCTGTAGACCTACTAGTATGACCTAGAAACAACCCTCTTTTTTCACTTTGAAAAAAAATAACAGTTTAAAAAAAAAATGCAATTCTCTAAATATTACACACACATTAAGGGATTCTTTGAACTGTTACTAAGCTGATACAATATAAGTAAGCAGTATAGCACTGCGCAAGCATATAAACAGGTTTATCCCACTTCTGAAATGTAATAACACTCACCTTAAATATAGTAGAACAATAAAACTCACATTAATTAATTGAAGGGTAGTTATATTTTCGTCTTTACACAGATATCACGTCCGTATTCGATGCTGGCCCGAGCAAAATAGACCGAGTCTTTCTCCCAAAAAATCAAACGTTATCTGTCAATCTTATTCGTTCTCACTCGTGTTGCCAGTGTAAGAAATAAAGTGTCCCACTATAGGACTAAAAATGATTTAACGATTTATTTATAAAACCTAACAATAATATACATAAATTTCCCCGAGGATTCCTTTAGGTAGGTCCCTGAGCTGTTAGTTCCGTACGATAAACTCTGGCAAATAAAGTATGTTCTTAACGTAATAGTGCATGGCTGGCCAGTGCATGCCTTGGGTGTGGTTGTCAAGATTTTGTTGGTTTACCTAAGACACCTTTAATATTCCGTGGTTTCTTCTTGTACTACGAAACAATGAGCATAATAAAATGGGCATGCTCTTTTAATTTATGAATCTACATAAAATATATTGACAACTGTAATTATTTTCAATAAGCTCCCCAATGGCTGGAAAGAGCTAAGCATAGTAGCATTTAAAAGGAAATTAAAATCTTTTTTAGCTAGTAAAGCAATTATGATGTAAATAAATTTTTAAGTGAATCAATTTTTAATTGACATGCTTTTATTAATTTAATCTGAAATTAATTGTAATGTAATAATGATTCTGATAATGATGTATTGAATACCTATTGCATATTATTTGGACAAAAGTTGACATTATTATGTATTTGATTTTATTTAGGAAAATTGAATATTTGACAATTCTTGTATGTAACTCCTATTTAGTTTTATATGAATTTATTATGTAATCAATCAGTTTTTATTTTATTTACTAATGTCAGCACTGTCAATGTTAATTATTGTTGTTTTTAATGATATTATTTTAAATCTAAACTCTTACTGATATTTGCACACCATGACAATATGGTAAACATGTTAGCACAACTCTAGGCACTTATAACACCTTGCATGCATTTTTTCATTAGAATTGTATGTACACTCATGTTTGAGCAAATAAAGTTATCTGAATCTGAACTGTGACATTACGTAGAGTTCATGTGAAACTAGTTAAAGCTCGTGTTATGAACTTCCGTGGCCAGATTGCACGTAGACTCTCCTCGGGATCCCTTCTTTTTGCATAATGTTCTTTTTACTAATATACTAAATAATAAAATATAAAAATCTCCTTAATCTGCTAGTAAACAAATGCTACTACTCTATAAAAGACTTCCTATCAGACAAATCTCTACTCCAATACAGTCTCCCTCAGTCATGACGCGTTCAGTAGCCCACTGATTTGTACCTACCTGTCTTTATTGTTCTCTATATTCTCTGAAATTTTAATAATTTGTATCAAAAATGTAATAATGTATGATGTAATTTGCATGTAATTAATTATTGTATGCCCAATGGGCGGGACATAGCTGATCACAATCTAATTATTTTAAGACCTGTATTATGTACCTACCTATGACCCACAATAAAGATATTGATTGATTGATTGATTACTTTGGCATAACTGTTTTGGCATAATTTGTTTTACCATAATAATACTTTGCCATACATTTTTTTGGCATAATCATCTTGGAGGCTAATTTGTTTTGGCATTAATTGAATTCGCATAATGTCACTAGGCATAATGACTATTAGCATAATACTATTTAGGCATACAATGAATAGAAATAACGTAATCAAATTTGAGTTATTTTTACGTATTTATTTTGAATTAAAAATTCATTAAGTTGTGCTACAAAAGTTAGTAACAGAAACGAATCGCTGCAAAACCGCCTCAACGTAGTCTTGTTTGCCCTACCCCTTTTTTTTTTTATTTTTTTTTTTTCGGATGGGAAATCATCAAATGACTTCTCCCGCTCTGGGCGGAGCAGGAGGGAGTGTCAGACTTTTACTGACTAAAACCCATCCATGTTCCTTCATCGCCCTTTGTGTTCCGGGGCCACGGTATCTCTTTCGAATAGTCCCGCAATTTGCCCTACCCCTAGAGTGTAATCTTAGCCCGCGTAGGCGCGGAAGGGTGAGGCGGCCCACAAGCTGAGGAGGTGGTGAGCGTAAAACACATCTGCAACAAGAAGCTCGCGTGGGACCGCTGGAGCCGTGACTGTATGCTTGCTTGCTGCATGCTTGCTTGCATGCTACATGCTTGCTGCATGCATGGTGTAAGCTTGTTTGCATGCTTATTACAGGGAAAAAAGCTCATATTTGTTCACAATCATCTATGTTCAAAACAAATATGTTATGTATTACCTGCTTTATGAGATATGGTATTTTCCAATCGTCAAAATAAATTAATACTTCCAATTAAGGTATGTCTATCATATTAGGAGTTAATTATTTTGGTTCTTTGTAAGGCCTATAAAAAATATATTTTAATATAATTATGCGTAAATAAATTTATGCCTAAGAATATTATGCTTAATCATTAATATGCTTAGAGAAATAAGCGTAAGCTTTTATGCGTAAATAACGTTAGGCGAAAATATAATTAGGAGTAACAAAAGTATGCCAAGTTATATTAGGTCTTAAAGTTTTATGCAAATGGATAGGGAATCCCTCTCTGGACACACACACCTTGATTTAACTAATATGTTTACCTTATCGACACTCATGGTCTGAGTCAGGTAACCCATCTAAGCAGGTGTTTATGTTAAATTAAAACAAAAGTTTTGAATACACGTACAGTTTATTTCGTTTAAAATAGTTTTAAATGAAAAAATACGAACAAACAAAGATGTTTTAAAAGGGAATAAAGTGGCAGTGCTGCCAATTTATAATACACAATTTTACCATAATGTTGCCAGAGGTACTAATTTGGAAGTAGTGTTTTTTTAATAAGTGTTTATTTATTTATGTACACACATACAACTGTACTACTTTACAGGACAGTAGGTGTTCTGATTTATTTTAAGAATAATCATCAGTGCTCCATGACAAGTTACCAAAGATGTTATTTTAGCAATAAATCTGGTATTTAATTTTGTTTTCTAACTGCGAAGTATGTCTACCGTGCAAAGTTTTATCTAAATTGCATAAACAAGAAGGTTGAGAAACATTGGCTGTGTACTGCGTTATTAACGATGCAACTGAGACTGAGCCACTAAGTTGCCAGCAGTTAACTATTAGTTGTGGCCTACTTGGTACTTCTACCTACTTGTGAATATCTTACACTACTTTTAATACCGAGATTTAAAATAAATACGGTCATTCTTAAAAAATTTCATGCCTTTTACCAATGGGACAGGCAGAGAGAATTACGGTTCCGTGCAAAAACATTAAAAACCCTTGTAATTGTTATCAAAATTCGATTCAGATAGGGAAGCCATATTTTGACGGAGGTCGCGGGCAACAGCGAATTTAACCAATAATAAAAATGCAAAAATTTGTGAGGTTGGATGGATGGATGTTTGTTACTCTTACACGCGAAAACTACTGAACGGATGTGGATGAAAGCCACATAGAAAGTTTATAACCTGAATTAACACAATTATAGGATACTTTTTATGCTGGTAGTATGATCCCGTGGGACAGTTACCGAACTTCAAGCGGGCGAAGCCGCGGGCAACAGCTAGTATATCAATCAAACTCTGTTTTCAAATTAGGACAACCCAAAACTAAATCGACTCCAAACTATCTTAATATTGTTTTGTTATACAACAATATTTTGGTTACCAGTAGATCAGATTCTAGCCATTCTCAAGTAAGGCATTGTCCGGCATCGTCCGGCTTCGTCCGGCAGCGTCCGGTGGTCGCAAACCGAACTAATTCAACTTGCTCCGTATAATGCGTTGGTACGAGGTTTGCGAGCTCGGCTGATCAAGTTTTCGCGTTGTTCGCGATTCTAAGTCAATTAATAAACTATGGTGATATTTTGATATATTCGAGTTACAATTTCGGGTAGGAGTTTCTGTTCTAGGAAGGGAATATGGGACTTAATACATGTGTAGGTGATTCCGTAGTACATTTATTTGCACTAAACATAATGCATAAAAAACACGTGTAATAAATATAAATATTATTACGTATCTAATAACACAATGCGTGTTTCAACTAAAAACATGATCTCTTGAGTAAGAATTCGTCAATATAAAATCTACATTATATAACATTTTCATCTGCCTAGCCTACCCCCAACTATGTATATTGACTTATCCTAATTATATTGGGGTCGACGAGTTTCTCTTTTTCTTCCATCTTATTTTATACTCGTCATCTTTGCCAGACTGCCTTGTTTAGTCCATGAGGTCCTGGGTTTGATTTCCAGATTTAACAAAGTGTTATTGGGTTTTTTTATCAGGAATTTCTCAGTAGCAGGCACGGAGTCTGGAATTGCGCTCGGTTGGTGGCAATAGGTTTGCCCCTATTACATGGGACTTAAACATAACGGGCGAAATGCGGGTGTTCTGATAGGTACGCCTCTGTTATGTTATCTTTGTGAGGTTGCTTATTTGTCACGTGCCATAGTATCACTTAAAGGGGCTCCCCCATGCACACTAGCGCCACTTTAGTAAAAAAATCCGAACTCGTTAAATACACAATTAATATAAAATCTGATTGACAAAATCAATCATTTAGTCTTCTAAATTATTTACGTCTGCTTAACTCATAGAGACAGCTCGCTGTCGTTACAGATACAAAATGGAAAAAAACGGCCGTTTTTAGCAATTTTTCTAACTAATGAATTAAATAGACGTCAATAATCTAGAACTCTAAAGCATTGATTTTGTAAATCAGATTTTATATTAATTGTGTATTTAACGAGTTCTGATTTTTTTACTAAAGTGGTGCTAGTGTGCATGGGGGAGCCCCTTAAAAAACTGTTACAACACATTTTTATCCCCTGCGTAAATGCGTTCCCCTAAGTACCCGTTGAGCGTTCACTGGAAGCTGCAGCATGAGCTAATAAACGATAATGATGTTTAATAAACACGATTGTTGACTTCGGCTAAACGGAAGTTTCATGATCCGTTATTTTCAAGTAAACTGTTTTATTATTTATTTACTCGTGACCTTATTCGTGAGGATTACGGGCTTAAACTTTCGCCTATGTTTTAAATATTTACGTAAATGTTATTAGAAATTAATTGCAATCATTGCTTGATTTGAATAAAAGTCATGATTTTGTGAAATTTTATTTTGTAGAATGGATCCCACGCAATCCGAACATAGTCGGTAGTAGGCTAAGTAGATGATGATAATAATCTGAACAAAACACGCACTTATCTTATAGTAATTAAAATTATACTTATAAAAATAAACTATTTTTTTATTGATTTTCCCATAGCTCGTTCGATTATTGTCGCCTTACTTACCTAGGTACATCATCATTTCAGCCGCAAGACGTCCACGTACCTAGTTCTACGTACCAGGTACATCATCATTTCAGCCGCAAGACGTCCACGTACCTAGTTCTACGTACCAGGTACATAATGCTCTACAATCATTTGAAGTTATTTGAAGTTTGGATTCCATTGTATGGCCCATTAGTTTATGAGTTTTGTTCGACCGTTTCTGGGAATTAAACGAGTTTAGGATGGTCGGGAATCTGATTATTACCTTATTCTAGAGAACGTTTTGATATCTGATAATTGCGTTCCAGGAACTGTTTTAGAGGAGAATAATTTCTGTGGATCATTATTTCTGGAATTTCTAATTTCCACATATTTTCATTAATATTTACGGGCTGCTGTTTGGTACACCCATAGATGGATAGATACTTTATTGTAGACTTAAAATAATAGTAATGGACCCTTTTACGATATGATTTTGGTGAAGTTTTTGAAAAAATTCCACAGTTGTTTTTTTTTTAATCTTCAGGGACATACACAGAAATGTCATTTTGATTGTAATTTAAATATAATACCAACCGGGTAGTTTTAAAGTCATCTTTTAAATACCTTAGGTTAGGATTTGTTTCAAAATGTTTTGTCGACTGTCTGAAAAAAGGAATGAGAGTCTGCGCCAAAGGTGACCTAGTAAGTAAAATTAGACGCAGTTGAGTTGGGATCAAAGGCAGGCGCCCGGAGGCGGCACTGCGCCCGCATCCCAACAGAGGCCCATAATCAAAGAATAACAGGTCAAAACCTCTATGCAAGTTCGCAGACGAAAACAAACAAAGATCTGTTGGTTTGTACAATTCGTTTAACTACGGTGTAAATGTCCACTACTCTCTTAAGGGTTTTAGAACTCTTGATACGGTGAAATCAAGTTCAAGGTCACAAAACTTATTTTCCTAATTAGTAAAAAATTAATGACTCATAACACCTCATTGCCCTGAAGGATTAAGCAAAGAAAGATGATCTAAGTACACACACATTTTCCAAGTCGGAAAAAGTTCCCAGGAACTTTATGATCAGCAATAGCACTTGAGATCATTAGGACAGCGAAGCAGTCTCGTCACATTATGTAGCCCTAGAATCTTTGATGTCATAACATAACCATGTTAATAACGATGTTGAGTTCAAATTTTATTTTCACTTAAATTAGGCTTGTGTCCTGAAAAAATCTAATTAGTCCGTCAGTTAGATTATCAAAAAATATTTGACACGTATTTTTTCTTTTGTTACGTAAACCAAAATTAACGAAGATACGACGCTTTTAAAATTCTCAATACGTCACGCCGTGCTAAAATTGTTAGTGCGTTGTTACGTCCGAAGCCCCCACTCGAGTTTTGATGCGTTTTATCTTTGTCAATATTCATTGATTTACAAAAACGAAAAATACCTGTCCATTATTTTCCAATACTCTAACTGACGGACTAAATAGATTTGCAATTTATTGATGGTGGAAACTAGCCTATTATTTTAGTACATCTTTATCTTTATTCACTACAGAAGGAGACAGAACAATCAAAGAAGAAAAGCAGGTTGCCATGCAATTAAGGGGCCACAAATTGAGCTCGCTTATCCGTAAAAATACTCTCAAAAGATAGGTCTTGGTAAAATTAAGATAAAAGGTAATCACAGCATATTTTTAGGGTTCCGTACAAAAAATGACAAAAAAAACGCAACCCTTATAGGATCACTCGTGCGTCTGTCTGTCTGTCCGTCCGTCTATCATAGCCAATTTGCTCTGAATCTACTGGACCAAATCAGGTTAAATTTGGTAGGATGATGTAATCCTATGACCCAAACACAGTTAAGCAAAGTTTTTTTTTTTTTTTTTAAATAAGTGTAATTTTCGGCGGACAAATTAGAAAATAAAAAAAAAGTTTTGCAAACCTTACTGTGTCATATATCAAATGACAGAGCTCGATAAGAAGATCTCAAATATATTTTTGTTATTATTGTAAAAACAAATTATTGATTTTATTCATGAAAGAAGACGAAAATTTACCATTCCCCCCTCCTGATCTCCGAAACTACTGAGCCTAAAATTATGAAAAAAATACAAAATATAGTTCATTGCTTGTAGATTACAGGAAAACCTATAAAAATTCTATCAATTGAAAGTATGTGGTAAACTCAATATAAGACTTTGGCATTGTACGGAACCCGCTCCACGCGAGTTCAACTCGCACTTGGCCAGTTTTTTTAGGGTTCCGTACCCAAAGGGTAAAAACGGGACCCTATTACTAAGACTCCACTGTCCGTTTGTCCGTCCGTCTGTCACCAGGCTGTATTTCATAAACCGTTATAGCTAGACTGTTGAAATTTCCACAGATGATGTATTTCGGTTGCCGCTATAACAAAAAAATAAAAAAAAAGAATAAAATAAATATTTAAGGGGCTCCCACACAATAATTGACTGACAACCCGATTTTTTTGCCGTTTTGTCTAATGTTGTATAGATGATGGTACGGAACCAGCACTTGGCCAGTTTTTTATATTAGATTTGGCTAGAATAACAACCCTCTTCCATCTTCCATAGAAATTGACAATTTACAGACACCAGCTGGCCTTGGGTCAGAATGTTACCCCATCGAACACCGATATTCATGGGGTGACAAGGACCGCCAATACAAGTAGCGGGTCAAGATTCTATTAAACAACGGGTGCAGAGAACACACGAGAAAGCGTCCCCTACGTTATTGTTATTGGATAGAACGCCGTGAGATTTTATTTATTAAGAATCTTATTATGTTCCTCCAGGAAATTATATTGATTTAGATGTAATCAAGAAAAAATTAAGAAGAGAAACACCGCTAGACTGACAAATAGACGAAGATTTTATCATTTTTGTACGTAACTCTAAAAAACCGGCCAATTGCGAGTCGGGCTCGTGCACAAAGGGCTCCGTACCATAATCAAAAAATCACGTTTGTTGTATGGGAGCCCCACTTAAATATTTATTTTATTCGGTTTTTAGTATTTGTTGATTATAGCGGCAACAAAAGTACATCTGTGAAAATTTCAACTGTCTAGCCATCACGGTTCATGAGATACAACCTGGTAGACAGATAGACGGACAATGAAGTCTTAGTAATAGGGTCCCATTTTTACCCTTTGGGTACGGAACCCTAAATAGAAGTCAGAAATGTAAATTACCCTTAGTTCTGGTAACTATTTTATCACTATCAAGAAAGATATGAGGGAGGCTTTTGCCCAACAGTATGGATGTATAACCGTGGCTACAAAACAATGTAAGCTTAAAACATTGTGTCTACGGTAAAACACAAGACATAATTAGAAACACATGACAAAACCTTTGTTGATGCCACTAAAAATTAATGGACAAGACTAATTAAATTTCCACTTCGGAGTACCTATCTCTATTTTATGTAACGTTACTAGAAGCGGCTGCAAGTTATTGTCAAACGCTTCTGAACGAACTCGATATAACAAAGAGTATTCCTGGAACATTCGTTTTAAATTCATGGTTGCTATTTTAGAACGCACGTTTCTTCGTAAATGGGAAGCTATAATTGTAGATGATACTTTTCTGTGAAAGAGACTGCTTGATTATTTATTAAGTACAAAAAATACAAAAAAAAAATATATTACTTCTTAAACATAGTGTCATACATAAATTGAGGCAGCCCCAGTAAGTTACAATAGTACTTGTGTCGGGGCTGTCTCGCTCTTCCCATAAGTGGTATCCTAATAATGAAAATGAAGTCTACTAATGACTAAAAATACAATAAAAAAAGGAATAAAATAAAATAAATGATAGTTAATTAATTAATAACTTACTTAAGCATCTCTCCTTGTGTTTTGTGCGTGCGTGTGTTTTTGTGTGCGTGTGTGTGTGTATTTGTCTGTGTATGTGTGTGTGTTTGTGCGATATATAATCCAGATAATTATCCAGCATGTTAGCCTCCCCTGTTCAGAATGTTTTCTGTTTCTTCATTTTGTGCGATAGTTTATACAAATAATAGTTTTAAATAATCATGCCCCTATTTCCATGGGGGGCGGGAGAACCTACAGAGCGTTGCCTGCTGCGATTCATATATTTTACTGCTTCGTCTACATCCATACATTGCATCGTGTCATACACGCACGTCGCACGCCGGTTGCGAGTTCTGCGCCCCTGATTTCCTGAACAATCACATTAATCATAATTTTTTTACTGTTAGTAATTTTTTTAAGTACAAAACGGAAGACGGTCCTATCCTAAAGTGTTTTGTTATTTTTTTTTGTTAATACAGGCCCACAATATTATACTGTTTGACTAAAATTTGAAATCCCCAATTTCGTTATGTCATTCAGAATATTTTCCTTCATAAGGTGCAGTGTCCCATCACTTGGTATTGACAATGATGTTTACCTCCTCTTTAGATCGACTACTTTAGTGAATTACGTTACAGTATTTGTTGCTTTTACGTCATATTTCAGCTTTACCGGCTTTATTACTAGGCTAAGAACGTGTTATTACATTTTTCTTCCTTTGTTTTGGTGCCTCTCCAATGACTGAGTGTTGGTTATCATCTATGGATATTATCTTCTTGTGAATAGATAGGACAATTCTGTTCCTCTGGTCTTTATCACAGCTGAATGTTAACCAGTTTTTTTTTTTGTTACTGTTCGTATTTTCCCAGAATACTACCGAATTTTTACTCTCCCCACAAACATCGTAAATCACGCGAGTAAAACCGCAGGAAGAGCCAGTTATATCCATAACGAAAAACACAATACTGGGGCGTTTTGTAGTTGAGATTTTTATTTCATTAGGGATTGCCGCTCAAGTGGTTTTTTTGTATGAAAGTGGGCGTTAACAATGAATCTACCTCGCCGTTCAACTGAGTGGAACAGTGAGTGGGCTAAAATCGAAAATAAAAGCCCCGCGAACGTGTTTTCTAATGACTTTTCTTGAGATCTTGTTAGGGATTTGAAATGTACAAAGGGCAGGGGCCAGACAATTAACGTTAAGAGGACAGTTTCAGGTGATTTTCTACGGCTTAAAACGACCTTTGTTTAACCTTGATAAATTGCGTAACGTTTGTTTAGTAATTCTGATCATAAAAGGAAAATGTTTAGTTGAATTTATTCTCTGCTTAGTAACACGAGTATATTCTATTTTATCCATTGAATTCCACACAATGCCCTGAATCCTTAAGCTTACCACCCATCACGTAAAATTCCTTTGAAGACGTGGTGGTGATAGACAGTGATGAAATGAAATCTAGATTACTAGGTATATTAAATTATCACCAGGTAGCATAGGCAATGTGTGATTCTATCAGCGGATAACGATGGTAGAAAATCTAAAATGTGGCAATTAATTTCATTGAAATAAGCGACTGGAAGAAGACGGTGAGACCCCTTGGATGGCTTCCTCACAAATTGTGCTAAGAGCCAGTGGAAGTGGAAGAGAATGAGGGAGGCCTTTGCCCAGGAGTAAGCAGTTCCAGCTAACAAAAAAAAACCTAAACGCTTTAAAATCAATAGACAGTTATCTAGGCCCTATGGCCCAAAAACCGAAAACACAAAACAACAAAACTGCCTCAACACAATAATAAAATTGTCAAAGAAAATATTTAAGTAAGACTTAAATTTTCAGCGTCCACTGCGAACCAAGGAGGAAACTTGAAGGTACATTTACATACTTAATCAAGTTTCTAATGAAACTCTCAAGTTTTGCTTGAAACCCTTCGTTGGGAACTGTGACGACTGACTTCGTGTTTAGAAATAAACAACTCATTCTTGAATCAAAGATCTTGATGTGAAACGACTTTACGTAGCTTTATTTTTACGTTTTTAAGGACGTACTCGTATTATCTAAGATCTTAGTTGTTTTTTTTAAATATCATTCGTTGCTTGTTTAGTTTATAGTACGGGTACAATCATGGTTATTAGATACAGAATTAAACCGGAATAGCGGTGACCTGCGATTTTCTTTATAAAAACGTTGAGCTACGTTAGATTCGTCCACGTCGTTTTTAAACTTCATATCCTGTAAAAAGGGATTTGCATGTGGCTGAGATGAGAATTCCTCAGGGGTATGTGTGGTATTACACGAATGGATAAAATAAGAAATGAGTACATAGAGGGAAGCTAAAGTGGCAACGGTGACTGAAAAGTTGTGTGGTAATCGGTTGGCTTGGTATTGTGATGCAGAGGAATGAGGAATATGTCGTGAGGAAAGTTTTGAGTATGAATGTGGATGGGTAGAAGACTAGAGAAAGACCAAAGAAACGATGGATGGACTGTGTGAAGGATGATATGGCAAGAAAGGACGTGTCTGATGTGATGACGAGTAATAGAAAAGTATGAAAGAAAAAGACATGCTGCGCTGACCCCAAATAAATTGGGATAAGTGCAGAAAAATGAAGGTGATGATCCAGTAAGAAGGTCTACCTACCTCATAACCATCATTTTTTATAATAAAAATGATGGTCCTGCTTAATACATAGATAGACTTTACAAATAGTATATAGTTAGTGCCAGTTAAGATGAGAATAGCGGTCATTGACCCACCTACATTTATTAAGCTTTTTAACTTTGAAAACCAAAAATAAGCCTGTTCAAGTCTAGAATCGTCATCTATCGTGATCTTAAACATTTTTTGTAATGAAAAACGATACATGGTTTATTTGTTTTGGTTCGTACGAAGAGATATTAGGGAAAGGGCAATGACCGCTATTCTCATCATAACTGGCACCAACTATAGTAACATCGATGGTCTTTTAATTTTTTTTTTTTGAAAATTCAACAGGTGCACTTACTTTACCGGTTCTTATTTATTCAAATTCAACAGGTGCACTTACTTTACCGGTTCTTATTTATTTTGCGTCCATCTTCAATCCTTTCCTGAGAAATGTTTTCAGTATTACTTCCTTCAAACTCATTCAATATCGTATTTCAAAGAAACTTTGTTCTTTGTGTCATTAATAAAATTATTCTGAACTTCTCGGAAAGACTGGCTTCCTGTGGTTTAGGATCAATTTTCTTGTTATTAAGTTTCTATAAATACTTTACTTTGAAAATAAGTAAACCACTACTAAACTTAAAAGCTTGCGGAATGTAAGTTTTTTCATTGTCTTATAAAATAACTTCGCCTTTTTCACATGGGGGTAAACAGACACAATAAAAGCCCAGCCTCCTTATTTACATTTTTTCTTCGTACGACTGCCTCGTTAGTCTAGTGGTCACAATCGCCACTGCTGAGCATGAGGTCCTAGATTCGATTCCTGGGTCGGGCAAATTGTTCCTAGGGTTTTCTTTCGGGAATTTCACAGTAGCAGCCATGGAGTCTGAATTTGGGCCCGGTGATGGCAATAGGCTTTTTTTTTTTTTTTCGGATGGGAAATCATCAAATGACTTCTCCCGCTCTGGGCGGAGCAGGAGGGAGTGTCAGACTTTTACTGACTAAAACCCATCCATGTTCCTTCATCGCCCTTTGTGTTCCGGGGTCACGGTATCTCTTTCGAATAGTCCCGCAACCCCGGCAGGCATCGGTCCTTTCGGACCCCTTCCTTTTTGCTGACTCTCTTTGAGGCGCGCGTGGAACACGAACGCGCCGTCGACACGGCCTGTCGTCATGAGACGGACGGACGGCGAGCTAGCCCATAGCCCACCGTCCACAGGCCCGCGCCTACGGTGGCCGCCACCTCCTTCTCTAGCATTACTGCTTCGCAGAAGGAGGTGACGGCGTCCCATTCGATCCCGCCGCCATGAGACGATGACGCCATGAGATCCCGCCGGAAGTCTGTCCGCTGAGCGACAATTTGTCGCGGCAGCGGAGTTTCCCCCCGGCGAAGCGCCTCCGCGCGCCAGTCATGCAGGCGCGCGAGGACTATCGCCTCCAGATCCCATGGCGGCAATCCGGCAAGGAGATGGCAATAGGCTTGCCCCTATTACACAGGACTCAAACATAAAGGGCAATATGTGGGTGTAGTATTAGGTTCACCTCTTCCTTACCCTAAGGGGATTACAGGCGTGATGTGTTATGTTGCTTCGTACACTTTCATACATATATCTAGTTCTACACTTACACCTTTCCCAAGAACATCACCCCATCACATTTGCCTTGTAGATCATTTTCTCTTGCACGATTATTTATTTGGAATTCGCTGCAGCAGTGCATAGTCATATTCAACAATGCAAAAGCCTCCCACAACTAACATACTGCACTTTCGTTCCATTTTTCATAAACGAGAAACCACATTTATTTCCGATTGCGACATCTGGTAGGAAATACAATTTTATTACCGAACGGCTCCTATTCAAAGAACTAACACGGCCATCATCTTTGAATATGTTATTCATAAAAGAATTCTAAATCTGCGGGTAACGTGGCACGCGCGTGAGATACAAAATGATATCAGAATGTCTGCCACCGATCTGGCTATACTAGTGTACGTAGTCCGATTCGTTTTCGAACAAATGTATTTCCAATTTTTTCGACGTACGGTGGGTTGTAATAGAGAGTATTTTGCGGGGTTCTTTTCTTATTTTTTACGAGCAAACGCCGGTTGGTATTAGGCCGACATGTGGCCAGGGTTTCGGTTATTATTTTAGGGGTTGGTTTGGCTACGTCCTGCTTTATTTGTCTCATCTCGGGTAAGGACGTGAGCGACTAGTTATAAGAATTAGTTTTTTCTGTCGTCTAACAGAATATTGCGGAGTAAAGGTTTTCATAAGGATGTACATGTGTGGCCGTTTTGGGACCCAATCACGCAGTTCTATATCTTGGGGACTTACATTTCGTACTAAATAAACATTCCGGTACCTTCTTTTTGTTTGCCAGTTTACACACTGTCTGTTATTAAAATCATACTAATTGAATACCTTCAAAATACCTACTGTGCCTGCAACTTCATTCGCACGTTACCATCAACATTATCATCTGCACAGCCTTTTTGCAACTATGTTGGGGACGGCTTCTAGTCTAACCGGTTGCAGATGAATACACTAGTATTTTGCATGAAGCGACTGCATATCTGACCCCCACAAACCAGTTAGTACGGAGCGGAAAAACACGAAACGTCTTGGTTAGACTGGTTATCAGACTTTCGGCCCACTGAATACTGGTAACTACTGTCAAAGATCTACAAATGACAGCCGGGACCAACGGCTGATTTTAGTCTCTTAATTCTTCAAAACCAGCTTTGAATCTGTCATTGGCACCATAAATAGATACCCATGAACATATTTTGTCTCTTCGTTAAATAAATAGCTTTATCTTTGTGATTCCATGTGTATATCGAGGTTTTCAATTGTTTACTACACAAAGAATATTTTAGATTTGAACGCATATTTTTTTGTATCTATCCAACTCAAATCAATAGCCACTCACGTTTCTCTAAACTCCCAATCAACGAATCATGACTTCCGTGAGTTTTCAATAAAAATTCAGCGTGTTACCCAGCGAGATGGATATACGGTTAACTGATAAATAACCCCAGCTCGGTCCCTTTCATTGGTAATTCAAACACGGCCGGTACTACGATTTATGTACAAATGCGTCCAGTCAAGTCGGCCATATTTATTTTCCCATGTCCTAATGCCGCTCTTGAAATATTCATGCGTTGACCGCCCCATCTGTCTTGTTGATGTCTCTAACAATAATATTATAATGTTACTCATCTCTGTTTTGGAATAATTCGATGCGGATGGAGAGCTGTCAGTTGTTGTTGATCTTATTTGCATGTCATCCAAAAATCGTCGAGTTGGAACCTCCTCGAGTTGAGGATTGACCTAGATTCGAGTCGTCGTCATAGAGATATACATATTACGCAAAATATTATATACGTGCGTACGATATATTTGAGTAAATAATTTTAGTCGCTACTGTTTTTTTAGATCCTTTTCAGGGTTGATGAAAGTTCCGATTCCAAAAGCAGCTATCTTAAATAAGAGTTATTATTTATTGTAGTTTTATAAAAAGTCAAGCTATTTAGTAATAAGATTTTTAGAAGCTGCTAATCCTGAACTAAAACAGACGTTTCATAAAATATGTTCCGATGAAAAGATTTTCACGCTGCTAAAAGCATTTGAAGAAACGTATTCAAGTTGAGAGCGCTAGCTTAATTAGTAAGCCGTGGTGATGACTTGCATATTGGTTGAAATTAGTTCACTGTTGTTCAACGTTAATGAGATGACGTGATTAAAGATGTTCGAATATACGTTATTTATATTAGAAATATTTGCCTAGGTAATTATGCTTCTTTAATGGTGAACGAGACAGGAGTAGATCTCGGAGTTTTTAAACCAATTAGGTATATTGTTCCTGTATACACTTGTCATTGTTTTGCCATCGCATTGTAAACTGGGTTTATATTCAGCATCCGTGCGAAGCACAAATCGAATTAAAAATCAAGGGTCCGCAAAACTTACGGAGGAGCCCAATTCATTCCGAATACCAATTTCATTTCAACCACGGACCTCATTCCGCGAAATTTGGTTGCGAAACGACTGAGACAACAAAGAGAATTAGACCGCGAAGAAAAATAAATGCGGTGAAACAACAGAGCATACAAAATTAGAGAGCGGCGGAGGGAACGCGACGTGGTTCTGTGCGGTTGAAGTCAGGAGCGTATTGCGGGGACTGGAGGAATGAAGCCCAAACCATTTTGAAGAAAATATGAGTGACTTTCATAACTTGACTTGTTGTTTTGGGATTGTGAAATAATTTCACATGCTACACAACATTGTGACAGAAAGTTCAAATAAACTTGATTCCCTATAACACATTCCCAAAAATAAGTGACTACACATAGCTGGACCAAAAGTAGCACCCTTAGGAACACCATGAAATATGAAATCACTTTGGATTGCACATTTCGAGCATTTCATACTAACATCAGTCATTCAGACATTGACTTTCTGATTCAAATAAAGAAGAACAAACAAAGTCATGAAAACCCAGATCGTCTTTCACATTTATTTTTAGTAATAATTAACAGAGTAATGTCGTTTCACAGGACTTCTAATATAGTGAAAGCAGTCGATGGCCTTAGACAAGTCATAAAATATGCAGCACCACTTAATAGTGTTTATTTTATTTAATATCTGATCTGTCATTAGACCCAAGGTAACCGGATGCCATTTGAGGGCCTAGACAGAATGGGTGGCAATTTTTGTCAGTGTTTTGTATTTCTACAGCGTCTTTCAACATGATTGACTTTAATAGCAAGTCAATCTAATACATTTTTGACTTCTACGTCATCGTGATTGCTGATATGATGTCATATTGTCTTTGCATTTTGTTGTAGTTTTCAGTTATCTGATAAAAGCTCCGGTCGCTTCTCGTTTCTAAATTACGTTCCACAAGATTTGCTGTGTTGATGGAGGGATGTTTAGGTTATAGTAGTTATATCATTTATAACGCAGATTACCAGAATACGGAGGCAACTGAACTCCAAGTGAATGTTCTTGAATTTTAACGTAGGGAAATACATTTTAGATTTTTAAGTATGACAATGTGTGTTCGTAAGGTTTTGGAAAAATACTTTTACTTAATCGTGAATGGCTTTAAGCATCCATAAAATATAATTAATGAAATGGGTACTAAAATACTACAACTTGCTTTTTCTTTTAGTTTATGTAGTTATGCTAAAAAATCGTACACAATTTTACTTAACCAATAATGAAATATATCTTAGTATTGAAAATAATAAAATCATTTACTTAATTTATTTACAAAACCAAATGTTTACACCAAAGCATTTACTTTTATGCTCTGGCTAAAATGTTCACATAATGGGGCCAGCAGAGAGCAACATAAACGATAAATGATTGCATACGTATATCTTTTCCTTGTTTTTCTTAACGCTTTTTTTATGAAGGCCTAATGAAAAGGATCCCTTTTCAGAGGTCTAGTCGGTAATTCAATTCCGGTCTTAACGAATATATTATGCACATTAATTCATGGCTGGATTCAAATGTCGGAGAGGAAAAATTGTATTCTCTTTTGTTTTTTCTGTAGCTGAGATCAAACGACTAGTAGGCATTGTGAAAAGTGGTTGAGTTCATAATGTTTTGATAAATATTTTTATGATCACTCGTTTTTTTGGCCAACCCAGAAGTAACACGAGGTACGGTTACCACGTGTTACTTCTTTGTGCGTCCGTCTCCTACAGTAATCGCAAAACGATCTCATCTAGGTACCAACAACGCCAAGGACACTTGAAAGTAAACTTTAATCCAGACTGTAGCATTAAGCTTGTCCATAGAAAACCCTAACATTTCTGTGGTAGTTCGTTTAGGTAGAGTGGGTA
This sequence comes from Xestia sexstrigata, assembly GCA_941918905.2. Taxonomy (NCBI): domain Eukaryota; kingdom Metazoa; phylum Arthropoda; class Insecta; order Lepidoptera; family Noctuidae; genus Xestia; species Xestia sexstrigata. The sequence continues at coordinate 20,485,545 of OW799209.2, forward strand.
GTTTCTAAATATCTAAGGACAGAAATAAAGTAGAACATAACAAAAATTGGTCCAACAATCCGCCTTTAATGTTTCAGAAACTATTCTTGGTGGACAGTAAAGGTTTTCACGTACCCTAGTTCGCGATGTACGGCAAATACGACCCAAGTTCGTCTACTGCGCAGAATATTCGCAAAGAATGTTTCAAGCAAACAATCTAGACATTGTTGATTCCGAGAACGGAAATATTATGAGAATATTTGAGACTAGCACAATAAATCACAAGCTAAAGATGCTTTTGGCTGCAAAATTACGGAATGAAATTTTTCGTTTCAAGGATTTGTTGAATGGTTTTTTTTTAGTTTCCGTCGACTGTTACAGCTCCATAGGGAGCTGGACAGCATTTTTTGTGGTTCGAAATGAAATATGAAAACTTGTATAATGATCGCTATTCGAAAACATTAAATCAATGAATTATGGTATTCGAATAGTTTTAGTCTACGACGATTGCTACGTAATTGGAAGTCACGAATTATACTAGGTTTAAGTAGATATACTCGTGTAAACTTATTCCTGTTTTATAAATACTTATATTAAGTAAATATTGTATCCACATAAGACCCTTTACATTGAGGGTCCCAACATACAGTAAAGCAATAACAAAGTTCACTTCACATCATAAACATCGATACGATTCAAAAAGCCATTACGAAAACCAATACGCGGATACGTCGCTCACAAAAAGAGAACGTTAAGGGGCCAACTTTTTCCACTCGAAGCAAATTGATACAAATAACTTGTGAAATATTCTCCTCTGACAAAACGCTTGGACGTAAAAGAATACGGTTCGCAGTCCTCGATGATAGACGACAATAATACTCCGGAAACCTGGGCCCTCATTATTTATGTTCGCACTTCAGCGCCCTGAGCAATGAGTATTTTTCATGCAAATATTAGAGAGGGCGTTATGCAGGCGATTGGCGAGCGATTGAGCGAACAATCACATTATTAAAGTCATTAGTTTTTTCTATTTTGAGAGGGGAGATTGGCAAAATTGCGCTAATTGAGCTTATCGATTAGTGAATGAATAATTTGATATCGGTGAATGACTTTTTGACGCTCTTTGAAGAATTTCCGACAACGATATTATTTTTTTCTAAAAAGTAAAAGCTATCTTAAAGGTAATTAATATTTTTACAAATTCAGATTATGATCATGTTCTATCAACTGTCTTCTCAAAAGCAGTGCACCAAATCAAAAAAATAATGAAAGATCAATATTACTAACAAGCTATACGGTCCTGAATACGTAAAGGTCCTATGGTGTGCAGTCAACGAGAAATTCCATGGACACACTGTATGTACACAATATAGGAACCTTTCTACATTGTGTTAACCATAGAGTAAACTTCTGAAATATTAACAAGACGCTTGGAGCTAACAGCGAACAACTTTGCTTTATACATGAGATTCTTGCCGATACGTAGAATCAAAGTTGATACTCCGTACGCATGTTTCGATTAATAACTTTGCAAGACTAAACTACCGGAAACTGCTTCGTTGGTCTGGTAGTTGCAGAGCGCTGTTGCTGGCCATGGGGTTTTGGGTTTAATTCTCAGGTCGGGTAAAGTGTTATTGGGTTTTTCTTTTATGAAATTCCCAGTGGCAGTCCGGAGTGTGCGGTTGATGATGGCAATAGGTCCCCCCCGACAAGGAATTGAAACATAATTTGCGGAATGTGAGTTTCTGCCTCTGCCTAGCCCATCGGGAACTACACGACCACGTGATAAATTGTTTAAATATTGGGTAAACTGAAAACACCAATACTATACATCATAGTCAATTTTTTTTGCTGACTGCCATAATGGAAGATTTTTTTTAATTTCTTCCCCTAGAGGGGTTCAAGATAAGATAAAAGTTTGTATGAAATTTTTTTTTTTTGCAATTTGGAAATTCATCAAGCGCACGGCTTGTCTTAAAACATATGCACTTTTCTTTTCCCCGAGTCAATTTTAAAACAGTGCAGAATTTCAAGTGATTAATTGAGCGTAGAACTAAGGAATAGTCTGCAACTAAAATATTAAAGTCTCCCCGGGTCGAATAAAAGGAGGCTGCTAAAACTGGGTCACAGAAACTTAATAACGTGTAATATGCTGCTAAGTAGCTTTTAATAAATACTGTTTTACTGAGAATTTGCAGTCGCTTTGAGGCAATTATTTACTGAATATTCAAGGACCTTACTAGTCTTCTTGTTTTCTTATAATAAATAGCACAATATTAGACAAGTAGTAAAAACTAAACGCAGCTCATAGTCTTAGGTCCAATGTCAACGAAGAACAAATAAGTTTGTCCCAGGTAAAAAGGCGTTTATCATTGGAGTCTAAGCTGTGTTAATAAACTGGCTCTCGTTTTAATATTATTTTAAAATGCGGAAGGTTTTATTCAAGTGGAGACGTTTATATTTATACAGCACTAGGATATGCCCACGTGGACTTCGGTGATTATTCCACGAGATCTTACTACCGGTATAAGAAGTGACTTTTGTGTTAATCCTGGTTATAAACTATCTGTGTGCTCAATATCATCCAAATTCGGTCTGTAGTTTTTACGTGAAAGAGAAACATTCATGTAGACATCCAAACATCCTCCACCATTAGTCGGATTCCATGTATCAGCATTTACTCATGCCTGTATAATCACCCGATAACAGCAGACCTACGGAACGAAAGATTCGATTTCAGCATGATTGTCTAGAAGTCTGAATCGTCATTCAATGACCTTAAAATACCTCTTATCAACGAAATAATCTGCTTAAGTGCTCATTTTTGGAGACAAGGCGTGTCGGGCAGCGCGTTGCGCGTCGCGTCGCGCGTCGCGTTGTGCGTTTTTTCCGTTTACGGAGAAGCGGCGCGTGCAGCGGTCCGTGTCCGTGTGACACGCCCAAACACAAACATTATGGCAAAGTACACACATCAAAAATGTCTAGGGATCAAGCACTTTTATGCGGATTTCTTGAGATTGAGATGTGGCTTTGTAATAAATTTATGATTTTATAAATTTATATGGATCCTTTTTGGTGCATTTCATAATTTGAATCAGGAACTCTCAATCAAATTCGAGTAAAAGATGAAAATAAGCTGTCAATATTTTCCCTATAAAAACATACAACGCATTGAAGACATTATTAGTGCTACTGTTTCCCTACTACTGATTAAAACCAACGTTATTATGGAGCGGCGACGTCATTTAAGCAGGGAAGAAATGCTCAGAGCCGTGGGAATGATAGAAGCTGGTTCCCGGCAACGTACTGTAGCTTTAGCTCTGAATACAAGTCAGAGTGTTATCAGTCGACTTTGGACACGTTACCGAAGCACTGGTACCGTGGCTGAGCGCCATGGAGGACGGTATCGCTGCACCACACGGAGACAAGACCGATACATTCAAATCTTAACTCGAAGAGCTCCAACAATAACCGCCATGATGTTAGCCGTGAGGCTTCATCACTCTTCAGGGAACTTAATTAGCGACCAAACAGTCAGAAACCGCTTGCATGAAGTGAACCTTCATTCCCGAAGACCGCTACGGGTACCACCTATAGCAATGCACAATCGTAGGATTCGATATCAATGGGCTCTTGAACACAGAAATTGGGCAGAAGAACAATGGCGTTTCGTGTGCTTTTCTGATGAGTCTCGTTTTGGTATGAGACCGGATACAAGACGTATACGACACTGGAGAACCCCTGGACGCCAACAGCGATTAAAATCCTGCCAGGAAGTCCATCCTTATAGTGGTGGAACCATCATGGTATGGGCGGGTATTTGGATCGGCGGAAGAACTGAGTTGATTTGGATCAGAGGCAACCTCAACGCTCAAATTTATGCTGAGACGATTGTATCAGACGTCATCGTTCCTCTACAAGTGCAAATCGGTCCCTTATTTCAGTTAATGCATGATAATGCACGACCGCACACCGCAAGAGTTGTAAGACAGACTCTCGCCGCAGCTAACATCAATGTCCTGCCCTGGCCTGCTCAGTCGCCAGACTTGAACCCGATTGAGCATGCATGGGATATGCTACAGAGAAGAGCTCTGCCGAATATGGAGGGTATCCAGTCGCAAGAAGACCTTTTTTTGTTGTTGCAACGAACATGGGCGGCCATTCCACAGCGTGATTTGGATGAACTCATTTTGAGTATGCCAAACCGATGTTCTTGTGTTGTTAGTGTTCGCGGTAGAAACACGGATTATTAATTGTTTAAGTTACCCAATAAAATTTTAAAGAAAACTGTTATTTCAGTCTTTTTTTCGAACTTTAATGTTAGTGGTTCAAATGTCAAAAATCCCTTTATTAGGAAAATGGCAAATTTCTTTATTAATGCAAAGGTGACTTGGTTTATCGTTACTGTGACAAACGAAAACACTTTATTTGATGAATCCTTAAAGAAAATTTTAATTAATATCAATCAGGAGAAAAGTTATTGCAAAAATATATGTTGATCCCTAGATACTTTTGATGTGTGTATGATGTTGTTAACGGAGAAGCGGCGCGTGCTGCGGCGCGTTGCCCGCGGCGTCGCACGCCGCGTTATGTCATCATGTCACGTCATGACGGATGTCAAACAGCCATAAGCTCTTTGTGTTCTTCTTCTAGCGAATAAATAAAAATACCAGTCTAATTCGCATAAGTTTATTGAATAAATACTTCTGTCAGTGCAACTTACGAATAACATTGCTATCTAGTGTTTATATGTTTATGCCCGCCGCGGTGGACGCCGCGTTGTACGGCGTTCGACGCTGCATTTCAAGCAAACGCGCGTGAAAACGCTTCTCCGTAAACGCTCTCATACATTGCCATATGTTTGAATTTTAAGCGGCCCGCGCCCCAATGAGCCCTAAGAAAGTTTAAAAAAACCATTGGGATATCCTCAAAAAGAATTATGAAGATGTCTCAATCCCCTCTTTATTTTTAAAGAGCTTATCTAAACGCCCCTATCACCGGCCACCGCACTACATCTCCATTAAATACACTTACTGAACTCAATAAGGTACGTTACCAATACTCGGCCATTTCTTTGCAAGTCGCGTACCCACTTAAGGTAAGCGCGCCAATAGCCAGCCATTCCATTATTTCCATTAGAACAGGCCAACGTTGGCCGCGATTTGTTTCAGCTGTTGCACCCTCTTAGAAACGTTTTAAAGTACATTTCACTTTATTTCATAATTTTGAGTTATATCCGAGCTGAGTGCAATGCGAGGTGCAGAAAAAAAATTGTAAATGTAATTTTCGCTCCGGCTATAAAACTTTTGGACGGTGTAGGTAATGCTATTTTTCTATTCTCTGTATACCTACTCGTAAAAGAGTGTTTTGTTTTAAGTTAAGCTGTTTCAATTTTCAATCCTTGCTTATGTAACCTGAGAAAAAAAACTGACCTACTTTTTATGTCTGCTATTCATTGAAGTTGAACAAAGTATGTGTTTATTAAACAAGAAAGAGTCTGTTTGTTATGCTCACTCATTTGTTTTGAAGTTCATGCACCATTCAGCAGTTTCAAACCAGACACCCTGTACCAGTTACTAGGTGTTATGTCAATCTTCTAGCTCTCTTGGATGGCAACGAAAACCGTACCGAAAACGGCTACCTATTATTACATTCCTAAAAGTCTGACAATCGGTCCCACCAAGGGGTATAATTATAAGGAAGGGGTCCGCAAGGACCGATGCCTGCCGGGGTTGCGGGACTGTTCGGAAGAGATACCGTGGCCCCGGAACACAAAGGGCGATGAAGGAACATGGACGGGTTTTAGTCAGTAAAAGTCTGACACTCCCTCCTGCTCCGCCCAGAGCGGGAGAAGTCATTTGATGATTTCCCAACCGTAAAAAAAAAAAAAAATGCGTTTTAATTATAATCGTGTTACCCAGTCATTGTATGAGGCAGTGACAGGCAGTCACTGCCTGTGTGATTCAAATAAATTTAGTAGGACTGGACAGAATTCGAACCCAAAATGGTTTTTTTTTTGTATAGCCCAAACTTTCGCGCGTCTGGGCCAAGGCCTCCCTTAAAATTATCCAAGAGTTCTTGTTCCGGGCCACCTCGAACTAAAAGGAATTACAATACTTAAAAATCATGGCTAATAATAGACAGGAAACAAGCGACGACCCTCACTAACAACTAAATTACCCAACTAGGTGTTTAGCAATCTATTCTATTATTGAAGCGTAATGCTGCCCTTGGGCTCGATTTGCATTATAAATTATTCGTATTGGGATAATGTAATCTACTCCTGTGAGTTTCGATTAAAAAAATATTTTGTTGCGTTTTTCTGGGTGGGTGGTGTTTGTTTATCCTCAAATGGACTTTGGTTGCAACGTAGTATGAAGTTAGTATTATTACCTAATAAACCTGACGTGAGTATAGGATGGTCTCTTAGTTCTGTCATGTCTATCGTTTCGGAAATTTTGTATTTTTAAATACATTGTAAGCCTTCGCCTACGGCTTTGCGCGCTTCGATGTCAAAAATTATATACCATGGAACGGCGGGCTCGGTATAATACCGAGATAAGACATAACGATTTGAATTCGTTCCTGATTGATTAGCCGGAGAAGGCGGACCACCGGGAGAGTTGAAAAGGTATATTCCTAAACAGAACAGGCTAATAAAAATATAAACAATTTAAAGTACGTAAATTCAGTTGAAATCTGTTCAGCTGTGTAAAAGAGGCTTTTTAACAGAAGTATCCCAGATGAAGCTTGAAAAGGAGATGAGTACTGAGATTGCGGCCTATAGAAAAGTCTGGAAGTAGAAAACAAGCTGAACCAACGGCATAGATAAATAAGAACAGGAATATGATAATTATAAAGATAATTTTAGGGTCCCCACGAGTCTGTTAACACTATGGCTAGGCATTGAAAGGTGCTTGCCGATCAGTAAATATTTTACCGCACCGTGTCTAGGGGCGTTACACTCAAGGATAGCTCAGTAAAGCACATGATAATCTCTTAGGTTGACCTCCCAAATGCCATTAAACAAGAATTTGTGTGGTATACTATAACTAAAAAACCAGTCAAGTGCGTGTCGGGCCACGCGCATTGTAGGGTTCCGTAGTAGCCCGTTACATTTTAGATTTTGTTTTTCAATGCAAGTCTTCACCCGTTATAAACAAGCAACTACTCCATCTTAGTCACTTTATAGGATTTATTCTAAGGATTTTGTATTTGGTACAAAATTATCCAACACCCAAGTTCAACGACTGTCACTGCTAAACTAATAAAGTTATCTTAACCGCTATAGTTTTCCTTTAAATTTCATGAAATGCAGTATCATTGTGAATTTTTCCAGATTTTTTAATCCAGCAGTTTAGTTTTTAGAGGGCCGTTCGGACTGGAACAAAAGTTTGCTCCTAAGTCATTTTAAAAGACCAATTCAACGATACCCCACACAATCGGGCAGATGCTGATACTTCACATACAAGGGGTGTTACCAAAAAATTTTTTTTTCCAAAATTTTATTTTACCACTTTGTCGGCGTAATTAATATACATACCCCTTTCAAAATTCCAGCTTTCTAGTACTAACGGCCTCTTAGCAAAACTTCGCACAGACAGACAGACAGACGGACGGACATGACGAAACTATAAGGATTCCTTGTCAGGACTACAGAACCCTAAAAAGCCCGACTACTGAAAAATCACGCTTTAATTAAATTCGCGGTTAAAAAGGTAGAATCTAGTCCTCCTATTATTGAAGTCGCATTATATGTAGCTTAAATACCCCGGGTTATAATAACGAATCGATTCACCTCATCAAAATTGAATGAATAGTTTAGGCGCTACGCAGAAAGGGCACGCCACAATAGTGGCGGTAAGTCCCCTCTTTGAGGAGTGGCTTGAGAGACGCCACGGCGTCCTCACCTTCCGCCTAACGCAGGTCCTCACCGGACACGGTTGTTTCGGGAGGTTCCTGCACCGAATCGGGCGGGAGGAAACGCCCGGGTGTTTCCATTGCGAGGATCGACCGGAGGACACGGTGGAGCACACGGTGGAGGTGTGCCCCGTGTGGGCGGAGCACCGCCGTGTTCTCGAAGCGGCGGTTGGCGGCGGCGACCTCTCGCGTCCGGCCCTGGTGCAAACCATGGTCCGGAGCGAGACGGAATAGGACGCCGTCACCTCCTTCTGCGAAGCAGTAATGCTAGAGAAGGAGGTGGCGGAACGTGAGAGGGAGAGAACCTCACAGCGTCCCGGCCACCGTAGGCGCGGGCCTGTGGACGGTGGGCTATGGGCTACCTCGCCGTCCGTCCGTCTCATGACGACAGGCCGTGTCGACGGCGCGTTCGTGTTCCACGCGCGCCTCAAAGAGAGTCAGCAAAAAGGAAGGGGTCCGCAAGGACCGATGCCTGCCGGGGGTTGCGGGACTGTTCGAAAAAGATACCGTGGCCCCGGAACACAAAGGGCGATGAAGGAACATGGATGGGTTTTAGTCAGTAAAAGTCTGACAATCCCTCCTGCTCCGCCCAGAGCGGGAGAAGTCATTTGATGATTTACCATACGAAAAAAAAAAAAATGCGTTTTAATTATAATCGTGTTACCCAGTCATTGTATGAGGCAGTGACAGGCAGTCACTGCCTGTGTGATTCAAATAAATTTAGTAGGACTGGACAGAATTCGAACCCAAAATGGTTTTTTACGTACATACATAGACTGCTAAAATCATAACCCTTTCTTTTGGCTTCGCCGCGGTCGGTTAAAAATACTTCCTCCCTTCCTTCTCTCTCTCTCTGAATAAATTGTATCAAGAGAAATAATCATTAACGTCACATTGCGAATATTTTAAAATAGAAATAAATTCTTCTCGCTCCTTAATGGCCTCATTTTAGACGACATAAAAGTGCACTCTCTTTTGTGCAAGACAGTGCAAGATAAGCAAATAAGATCGAACTCCTACGGCTATGATCGCTGAGCGATAATCTTCATTATTTTTGTGCTTTTTGTTCACCCCTCGTATAAAGCTTTGCAATTAGGACGAAGAGATAACGGATATACCTGAAATAATTACTTTTGTTGCAATTATTACATTAATTACCATAACATTATACCTGTAATTTCCGAAGGGTTCGGCACACGTGTTTCTACAGTACACCCATATTTTGGCCAGTTAATTTTAGTCCCATGCCATCAACCAGGCACAAATCTCTGATGAAAAAATTCAGTGACGTTTTTCCGACCTGGGAATTGAATCCAAGATCATGTTGATCATGCTTGTGACCACTAAACCGACAAGGCAGAATGAGGAGTGCTATAATAAAATTATGATGTAAAAGTTTGACAATTCTGAAGGATTACAAAATAAAGTATCTTTTCCGAATAATCACGAAAATACACAACAATTTTCTCAGCCCTTTGACGTAAAAGCAAATCCGGATTTTTCGTCATAATTCGGCCTTCTTGTACTTGTAAACAGCTGTAAAGAGATTTATTACAAACGGTTTCAACGATAAGACACAAACAAAGCTCACGAAAATCGTTCAACGTCTTAAATAGCAATACAAGGGGCTCTTTCAAATGGTAATTTGATTGTACCCAGTTTGCAGCTTCAAAAGAGTGAAATATTCTTTTCAGGGGTCCCGGATGCCGCGGAAGAATTATTAATGGCCAAAGAAACTTTCTCAAAGTTTACATCAGTGCGCAAGTCAGGGAAGATGGCGGTGAGCTAGTAATACAATTTTAATTTTGCTTCACACTATAGGGAAATGCATCCAGCTCAGATATGAATCTTGGCTCATACCGTCTGAATAAATACGGGTGGGATTTTTGTCTAGAATGTTGAGCTGATTCTGAATTGGTGAAAAGTGAGAGGATCAACTATTTTGTAGTTTACAGTTCGAAAAGATTTCAGGTATTGATACGAGGGAGTGCTTTCTACTAAGTTCTCTATAATCTGCTAAAGACTTCAGAGAAATTCCGTTCTAAATTCCTTGCATATGTCGCATATGGTCATGGAATTGTTGTTCGTTACCGTGGTCGTATTTTGGAAAGTTTTCGTTTACATACTCGTTTCATTGAAAAGCAAATTTTAAGGTTCATGCTTGATGTCAGTATACATATTTGTCCTGCCTTAATTCAAGGTATTTTCGATCACGTCAAAGGCTTTCGAAACTTTTAGTGCGATGTGTTCTATTCATGTTACTACCGCTACCTCTATTTTGTAATCGAACTAAATCGAACGAACGCGCATCTTCTATTTTGAACGGGTATTTTTGTACAGGTATTAAAATAGTTTTCAGTACATATTCTTGAAATATGAACCATTTCTAGACCGCTATGACTGCAAATAAAAGTCTTAGGAGCGAGTTTCTTCTTAGATTTCTACAAAATTTTTAATTGTTTTAAACAACCTAGAACTGAGACGAGGTCCATACTACACTGACATGTTATAAACACGCACGTCTCACACACATAAGGCACAACCTAACACTACACTTAACATGACCAAAGACACTGCCTCACAGCTTCCCAGACAGCCTTTTCAAAGAACGTGACAAGACTTGCAGAAACGCACCCGCCATTCACACTACAAATTGTACAATATAACATTACCCACCTACATATGATACGTAATAAAATTCTAGATGATCTTCAGTAGTTGTTATTTACTCCACCGCATGTTCACTCAAAGACACGTACAGAGCTCTGCCCAGCATTTTGCATGAAGCAACTGCCTTTGTGACCTCCAGAACCCATTTGCTAGGTATCACGCTAACCTTTGATAAGCCTGGTTATCGGGTTTTCAGGCTTCTGTTAGCTACATTTATAACGCGACGACGTGTACCTACGAGTACGTACGGCGATCTCAAACAAATGCCGATCGCAAGTTCGCTTGCACCCGCTGTATGTCTGTGAAGCGTGATAATGTGTGTGTGCGTTTTCGCCCGTTATAAGGAACCAACCTTCGGTAAGTACCTATCTATTTTGTGTCTAAAATGTCATCTCAAGACAGAGTGACGACGTGAGAACGGCGGCAGCGAGTTTCCGAAATTCGCGCGGTTGCTTGCGCAATGTACTTTTTACGACCAACAATAAATTTCTTCTCATCGACTAAAGGAAGGCATTACACGGAACATTTTTATGAGAAAAATTTACTGAACGACACCTCGGTGTCAGACATAGATGTTATGTTGAAATTATGCTGTATCTGTATGTTTTCATCGGCTGCTTCAAAAACATTGAAATACATACTTGTGTTGATATGAAAGTTGGCTGTAGTTCTACTGAAACTTGTTGCATGATGCTTCTTTTTTAACTTGTGTTAGTCCTAGTGGCTAAAACATAAGAGCCGCACAGGTCCAACTTCAAGGTTAAGGAGCGCTTGCATAGGTTCATTCGTGGATGGGTGACTATTATTCCGAGTTCCTTCGTGCCTCGGAAAGCACGTTAAGCAATTGGTCTTTGACAGTCATTACAGGTAGTACCCCGAAACTCTGACAACCGATCTTACCGAGTGGTATCGTACTACCCGGTACTAACTGGGTTGTAGAGGTCGGATAGGCATTCGCCCCATTTCAGATACTGGTAATCACCTGCATCTGGTAAGACTGGAAACCGGACTCCTTATATAACATTCTATTACTTGTTTATCTTTCAAACATTGTTGTACTGTGAAGACGCAACTTAATCAATTCTTGTTAATTAATTATACTTTTTAATCCTATAGCATTTAAGGTACATTTTACGATGATGTTTTTCATCATATTCAATGAATACACTACTCAAGTTGCCACCAACATGTGTGACAAAAATCAAATCGAACCCTAGCATTAATAAAACGTCCATTTTTACTTACTTTTAAACCGGAAAAGGAAACTCGACAGTCCCATCGAGTCGCCCTTTTGTATACGACATGAATCCATACTTCTATAGGTACCTGAACTTCACACGGATACCGCCCGAAGCGAAGTCGACTTCCGTAATGCTCGCAGCATAATAATGCAAGATTTATTAAAAAAATTGATCCGTGTTTTCACGCAGCTGTAATTATAAATAAAATGTCTGTCTTATTATTGATCCAGTTGATATAGCTTTACTATTCCGTGGAACTTACTTCGAACCTAGTGTTCACCAACCTAGTGATCTAGAGACTTCTACTTTCATAAGAAAAAAAAACGTGTGATTTTTTGCCACAGAGTCGTTATGATGTCTAGTAAGGCCGTCAGATTCAAATTCAGATTCATTTATTTATTGTAAACATAGGTACATTATAAGTTCTTATCTGGTAATACATTGAGGGCGTTATGTTTTACCTCTAGGGCGTACAAAAAGTAGTAATACATGCAAAATCTAAAATTAAAACAAGAAATTAAGTAACACAGAAACATGAACCACAAATAAACAAATTAGATCATCTATCGCATTAGGAATTTTCAATCACACCGTCTCACCTAGCCTATCATAACCTAACATAATTACCTCAATAAATTGAATTCTATAACATAGGATTTAAACATAACTGATGAAATGTGGGTGCAGTACTATTGGGTACACCTCTGCTTTAATCTTCAGGGGTTATAGTCGTGATGTTATGATCATCATCTGGGCTAGGCTTTACCAATTGCTGTTGAATACCAGTATTTTACATAGAGCGACTGTATATCTGACATCCACAACCCAGTTAGTACTGGGTAATAATATACCCCTTGGGAAGACTGGTTGTCAAACTTTCAGGGCACTGACTGACTGCCAATTGAAAAGTGGTCATGTTATGATATGAACTGAAAGTGTACTCATTGTTGCTAAAATGCCCATACCAACTAACCAAAACTACAGCGTTTGTATAAATACCGTCTCAAGTAAGTGTTCTTAATTAAATATTTAACTCTGTTGTAAAATTAAGAGCGAGCTTCTTATTCTGGAAAGCACTCGGAATCGCACGAAACGTTCGGTACGTTCGTCGACTAACAATACGTACCCACTTGCTTACGGATGGCTGTTGGTAGTTGGGACAGTCATTGGTAGTCTTTACGTACTTCAGCTTATTGCAAAGACGAAGATATGAATTCACATGCACGTACAACGAATGAGCGTTGACAGAGTCGAGACTCTAGGTGAAACAAATAAAATTGTAGTTTTATATTTTTCTTTATTCCATCAACTGAAAACTTGTTGAGTCGATTTTGTCTCAGTGGAGAATCGAGCACGGAGATATTATAGTGCACAAGTGTGTACACAGAGACAAGTGTGTGTGTTCAGAGGCCCACGGGCTGCATAAAAACCGTGACAACAGGTTAGGCACTAACCACAGGTGTGCACAAACATAGATGCACTGTCTTCCTTCTCTCTCCGATGGGATGGGAATCCGACATCCAGAGAAAAAAACCGAGTACTAAAAATACACTGAAAAAAAAAAAACCTGACGAATACGTGCTGCACACCCCGCACGAAAGGCATGTCGATTTATTATAAAAATCAATCTTGATTCTCTCTCGACTTGATTCAATAAAATCAAGTCAGAATCATCAACGTCATCTATGCAAACTCCTTTGATGTCGTGGAAGTCTCAGTATTGTCATTTGTCTATAAAAAATATTTATTACAGCACAGAACATCAAGTAGTCTTTGGTCGCCCGCCGCGTTGCCCGCCGCGGTGGACGCCGCGTGCATCGCTGCGTCCGACGCGGCGTTCGACGCTGCATCTCAAGCAAACGCGCGTAAAGATGCTTCTCCGTAAATGCTCTCATACTTTGCCATATGTTTGAATTTTAAGGGGCTCGCGCCTCACGACGCGACGCGCGACGCGACGCGTCTCCGCAAATGAGCCCTAACAGTTAAAATAGAATAAACAATTTTGCGGTCAATTCTCGGTCATCCTTTTCAACATTTTTCTTGGAACCATTCCACCAAGATACAAATCCGCAAATTATGAACAAGTCTGCACTTGATCTTTTGAAAATTAAATGTCACAATCCACTCATTATTAAATTGATGTTTCTGCTGGTTTCCCCCGCAACAATTTTAATTGAGCAACTGAAGTACTTTTAGCAAAAAAATCTTTGTAACAACTTGTCAAGAACAGAACTTGGGTTAGTTATTTTTTGTTGACAACCACAAATAAACGCGAACGAGTTGAAACGCTAAAATTATCGGTAATGTTTTAATTTAATTAGTAACGCAAAACGGTGAAGGAAAACATCGTGAGGAAACCGGCATGTCCTAGAACCAAAAAAATCGAAGATATGTGACATCTACCAATCCGCACTGAGCCCGCGTGGTGGATTATAGCCCATTCCCTCTCATTGAGAGGAGGCCTGTGTCCCAGCAGTGGGAACATTAAATAGGCTGATGATGATGAGTTACTCAAACTAGAAAGAGTTATAATCTTGAGCCGAAATCATGGTTGCTGACATTTTTTTTTAAAAGGGTCCTCTTCCATACTTACTATCTTTTACAGTCAAATAATCTCCCTGTAATGATAAGTCTGTAATCTCAATAGTAAGAAATCAAATACATGTACTTGACTTTGAAAAACATTGTAATTTATAGCTTACTGTACCTATCCAAATTAACAATTTCATGCTTCAGAAACAAACATCTGGGCAACCACAAATTTTACGTAAATAAATACTACAAAAATCTCAATTTCCGTTGGAAATAAATCTCTTGGTGCCACCACGTAAAAATTCGTTAAAGATTAAAGGGCAGAAAAATAAACAAGTGGGATTCGCGGAATCTAAATTATTTGTACGTAAAAAATGTCGATGGTGTTGAAAAGAGATAACGGTGTTATTTAATCTTTACCATGAAATGAAGGTGATAAAAGACCCACTTTTACGAAGGTGAAATATGGATTCATAGAAAAAATATCGTAGTAATACCTACTGGTCGTAATGAATTTTGGTTTCAATGCGGGATATTCATAGAAAAAAAATATTGTAGTAATACTGGTCTTAATGAATTTTGGTTTCAAGGTGGAATAGAATTATAGAAAAAAGATTGTAGTAATACTGGTCGTAATGAATTTTGGTTTCAAGGTGGAATATAGATTCATAGAAAAAATATTGTAGTAATACCTACTGGTCGTAATGAATTTTGGTTACAATGTGGGATATTCATAGAAAAAAAAACATTGTAGTAATACTGGTCTTTAATGAATTTTCGTTTCAAGGTGGAATAGAATTATAGAAAAAAGATTGTAGTAATACTGGTCGTAATGAATTTCGGTTACAATGTGGGATATTCATAGAAAAAAAACATTGTAGTAATACTGGTCTTAATGAATTTTGGTTTCAAGGTGGAATAGAATTATAGAAAAAAGATTGCAGTAATACTGGTTGTAATGAATTTTGGTTTCAAGGTGGAATATAGATGCATAGAAAAAATTTTGTAGTAATACTGGTCTTAATGAATTTTGGTTTTAGCTTTACAAAACAATTGTCAGTAAAGATGCGCCAGAATTTTAACAGCACTTCTGTTCGGCACTCGCCGCAAGCGCTTTACGCACCGAATTTGATGTCGTCATCCGCACGCGCTGGTAGAATCCGTATATCTTACAGCATTTTTTCTTTGCGACGCATCTAGGTGCGCATCCGCCTTTAAGGACAATCATGTCTTATTATTTTCTGTGGTCATTGGTCTCTCATTCTTTACTATACCTTAATTTGTGTTCATCATCTCCTACCCTTATTTAGATAGGGTTGGCGTAGCGTTTCTTCTTGTTCCACACATTTTAGCTACCACCTCTATATCCTATTCTTTCTCTGATATCTTATCATTAACTTTACCTTTAATCGTTGGACCTTCTTTAGCTACCTTTCCGCAATAGGCCTCGTTCATATCTGATATAAACGGCCCGTCTATGTAAGCAATTCGTTATTAGAATATATTATTGAATCGTGACGGGATTCAATTTGAATACTGAGTGACGAATACCTTCGAAGATGTGCCAACTGGTTTTTTGGAAGCGGTCTTTGGGGTCCCATAATAAAAACCAATATCAACATGGCGCCTTCTTCTTTGAATGCATTTCAAATATTTAATATGAAAGCATAGACCCCTGAGAGCAGGCTTTTGAGACATCAGTTAAGCCTACTACAGCTAACAAAATTTAAATGTATGTTTCCCAGAATTTTTCAATTGTATTTCCCCAAAATTTTTTAATACTGCCGATTAAAAAAACACACCCACACTTCAAACCACTTTATCACGAAACCTAAGCCCCACCTCCACATATATTCCACCCAAACCAAGGGACCATTAAAAAAAGAACACAGTTGTTAATAATTCAACCCTTAAAAACCGAATTATCTCGCTCGATTAGTCCAACGTTATCCTCGGAATAGGTCTTTCAGACCGGCCGGCGAGTGTTTGCCAACTACGGAACTCGGCACTAATTTGTCAACCCTCATTACGCTATCTTACTCGCGTTTCGTGCGATTTTAGTTTCCATTGTCTCACCCCCGCCTGCTCCCCACATTTTAGCTCCAGAAAGGTTTTTCATGTTCCTCCGTTATGATATAGTTTGGTTTATTTGCGTGACTGTAATGGAGCGTGTATGGGGTTATATGTTATGCAATTTAGTGTCTTTATTGTTTTGTTTTGGACTTTAATATGAATTGGCTACTACCACAAAATGTATTACATTTTGTGGTTAGTGTTTGGTAGCAAATAGTAGTAAGTTCAATAATATCTATCCTTTATAAAGTTACTTTGTGATTGTTAAAATCCTTTAAGAATCTCAGGAATTATCGAAAATCTTCTTAAATAATGAAAGATCATTTTGTAGAAAAATTATTGTATCTCATCGTTTAACCACGGTTTTCTCATCTTTTATTATTTTTCCATGTTTCTTCATTTTTGCAAGCGTTGAAGGTAGAATGTTTTATGTGCGTATGCGTATTTAAGACCGTTTATTGCTCTATGGTAGCGCTCATTGTCACGCACTCAAAACATTGCGTTGGGATGCGTTGAATAATTCAGGGATCATGATGGTATTTACAGTAACTTAGAAAAAAAACTTGTATTTCGTATTGTGTGAAGATGTTGGAACTGTATGATCCAGTACAAAGAATGATCTCAATGACGGGAAGAATCGGCTTCATAAAAGGTTTTTTTTATATTCGTTATTTTATTTGTGATGCATTGAACATTATGTTAGCTTGGCTATTATGATCATGCTTTCATTTGTATTGTTTCGTGTTAATGTTAGCGATACCTCAATTATAATGGTAGACGATTATATTGTTATTTGCTGTTTTGTTATAGCGTGTATTGTAATTGTGTGGTTGTACAATTACAACGATAAATTTTTGATAACATAGTCAAACTTTGCAACAAACATCGATTGTTTATTAAAGTTTGATAATTACGATATAACTAGTTGGCGGACAAAGGAGCATGTAATTTAGTTTTTTCGTTTATTTTAATAGCAACTATTGTCTATCGTTATGTAATTTACTTTTTTTAATAGAAAGGGCTCGTACACATAAACACGATACGACGTCGCATCGTGCTACGACGCGGCATCATTTCACGATGCGAGGTCGTATCGTGGGAATCTACGTTTGAAGTCAATCTACTGCTTATCTTTATACTGTGCTTTAGTACAGGGCAATACAACTTATTTTCTGCGAACACTGCCGATTTATGACGACCCGAATGGCGTAGTGGTGGTGAGGCTGCCTTACGTTCTTTGGGTCCCGGGTTCGAGTCCCGGTTGGAGCAAATGTTTGTGTGATAGCATGGACATTTGTTTCCGAGTCATGGATGTTTATATGTATAATAAGTATGTATTTACAAACAAAAAAGTATCTATGTAGTATATCAACTATCTGGTGTCCACGACACAAGCCTCGTTGCTTAATGTGACACTAGATGGCGCTATGTGTTCATGTCCAGCGATATTTATATTTATTGCTACTTGTTTTGATATAGATTTCCACGATGCGACGTCGTATAGTATTTATGTGCACAAACCCTGACTGCTATCGATCATCGCCAAAATTTTGCAATGGGCGTAAGCAGAAATTATAAAAATCCACCTGCTGTGGTATCCTTACATATAGGAGCTTGTGGCTAAATAATAATGGTAACTCAGGTCGATCTGGTTACCCATTGGGGACCCATTTTATACATACCGAGTTTCCTCCGTGCCTCGGAAAGCACGTTAAGCCGTTCGGTTGATCGTTTGGTTGGTCATTTTTAGATCTTTGACAGTCGTAACAAGTAGTCAGTCGCCCGAAAGTCTGATAACCAGTCTTACCAAGGGATATCGTATTACTCAGACTAACTGAGTTGTGGAGGTCAGATAGGCAGTCGCTCCTTGTAAAATACTGGCATTCAGCTGCATCCGGTTGGACGACCACAACATAGTTGGGAAAAGACTAGGTAGATGATGACGATATCCTTACATACTACTTTTGCTTACTGTACTAAAAGTCATCCTGAGTATTGTATTAAGAATTCAAAGGCGAATTCTCAGTAGAGGTTGCTAAGCTACAGAAAACGGCATTATCTCTACAATTTAATTGCGAACAAGGTAAAGCAGGATAGCATCAAGAACCCTTTAATAAGAACAACTTCTGAGAACCCGAGCATCTTGTGCTTGCATTGGATATTGCTACTTAATCTACAAAGCAAGTCACCGTACTTTCCTAGAATCACAGATTTCGTTCTACTATCTAGTACAACATACCTAATAATATCATTCCCACTCTCTAGATAGATAATAAATATTGCTACTTAATAATCAACAGTAGACTTAGTGCCCTTACCTTTTCAACATAACATACAGGATGTAACATAATAGGCGCAAGACCTCTCGTATCACCATACGAGTGGTCTGTATGGTCTGAGACACCTCTCAGACCATGAAACTGAACAACTTTGGTTTCTATGATCCCCGAGAGGTTCAGCAGATTTAAACAGTTCTGTTTAAGTCCCATGTAATAGGGACACCACCTATTACTGTATATTACCATCAACCGGACGGCACCCAGACTCCATGACCATCTTGCTGAATTATTTATCAGTAGACTGAGAAATTCCTCATTAGAAAACCCAATAACACTTTGCTCAACCCGGGAATCGATCCCAGGACCTCATGTTCAGCAGTCATGCTTGCGACCACAAGACCAGCGAGGCAATCAAAAACAAAGACTTCATTACTATAAAAAGCTTGAATACACCATCCTATACGACCGACGCGACGCAACGTAAGTTGTTTGCCTCCAATCTATCCAAAATATTTGAGGTTCAAACCTAGTTGTAGGTTTCCGTCCATTAAAAGCTTACGAGTTAGTGGTAGCGCCTCTGTTAAGCTCTGTTGTGTTAACCTGGTTTTTTATTCGTATACCAGCCATATGGCACGCTTACATTGCTTATTTGTTTTCCGGATTTCCTAAAGAGGTTGTAAGACCGCTTGCCATATGATGACGTTTATAAGTGTTTGTTTTAGTTGTGTTATATTTCTTAGTATTTTGGAGTTCGTGACTATATAATAACAAACGCTTGGGTCGCTCTTTGGTTAAGCTGTGCTTGGTCCGTGGATGGGTGACCCATTATATACCGAGGTTATTCTGTTCCTCGGAAAGCACGGTATCGTCATTTGTAGATCTTTGACAGTCGTAACTGATTGTTGCAGTCGTCAGTGGCCTGAAAGTCTGACAACACCAGTGTTATCAAGACGTATCGTATTACCCAGTACTGATTGGGTTGTAGAGGTCAGATAGGCAGTCGCTCCATGTAAAAATATTTCACTTGCATCCGGTTAGAATGGAAGCCGACCTCTTTAAAAAAAGGTTAGAGGAAAAGGCTAGGCACAGAGAGATTTTAGTTTTATGTTTTGTCCCTTACTTAATTATTTAGACTAATTTAGAAGCAAAGCTATGATAACTCGTTTGTTTGCTTCACGAGGTGGATTTTTTGAGACTTGCAGCTACAGAAAGACGCTGTTAGGAGACTGTCCTTAATTTTGTTGTTATTCGCTCACTGCATGCGCTGATTTTTCCAAAATTGTAGAGTCAAAAAAAAATACTCACTTTGTAAAAACCCAGGTTATATATAAATATCGCGCACGTTGCACAGATATCAATAATTTTAATGGTGAATTAGTGCCAGTGCCTTGCCATGGAAGCCCTTGCAATCCAGTAATTTACATCACCTTAAATTAACACCAATTTACATCTCCTTACACCAAAGATTAATCCACAATTGCTTACCACCACTTAACCAAGCTCGTTACTTCCAAACTAAACCCAGAAACGTCTTTCCTAAGAAGTCCCGCCGACATCAGCCGACATGTCTTAATGTCTGCAGCCAAGTGACACGAATGGAAGCCAAAAGGCTTACCGTGCTCTCGACTCCGAGATGGGGATTGCTTGTAAGCCGGCCACCTATCTCGACTTCTCGAGCCGGACTCGCTGGCGTGTTGATTGAACGACTGACGTGAAGTAAGGAATGCAAGCGGTGTTGTGGATGTAATGCGGATGTGTGGATGTCACATTTGATTAGTTTTTACGATAATTTATTTGTTAACGGTTCTGTAAGATTCGCGTATTCACACCCTGACATTTTTCGAGTTTTCAATAATGTTTAATAATAGTATTAGTGATTTTTCATGTACTGGTTTTGTTAGCTTATACGTAGGGATGTCCTTGACCAATAAATTCTAATAAATTTTGTATTTATTCTCCTGCATGCGCTTTAGCCTCCGGTAAAATGCCAATGCCAACGTTGCATCCCTATTTCTTAGCTTAATTATGGCATTACCCTTTACAACGTTTTTTATTTATTTTAAACCAAGTAGGTAAATTCTTAACCAAGTAGGTTATTAAATTGTCTAGATTTAGCACAGTTCTTTAAGCATGAATATTTACTAAGAAAACATTAGCGTATAATGAAAGCACCGCATTTCGCGAGACCATATTAATGATCTTTTCATTAATAATTAATACTCGCGTGCCGTTAATAATTATGTTTTAATACTTGCATGCGAACGACCTCTCTAAAATGATATAGGTAAATGTCTGCTTGTATTTATTTAAAAGTGTTCTTTAACACTTTAAGGTAACAATGGATTTGTGGTTAAAATAAAATTAAACCTTTCTGATAAGCAGAAAAATAGCCTTTTCACGTTTTAAAAGTACGATTACTCATATAAAACAGCTAGCACTTCGCCCGACTTCGTTCGAAAACTGCAGCTCGGCTAATTTGTATCATATAAATATAAGTCTATGGTACTTCCTGATAAATTAGCTTTCTATTGGTGAAAAAATGGTTAAAATCGGTCCAGCAGTTTCGGAGCTTAGTCGGTACAAACAAACATAAAAATATTTCCTCTTTAGGAGGACAAAAGAACCGGAAATAAAACGTTAATTTCTGCTTATTAGGTATAAGCAGAATTACCAGGAACAGTTCTATTATAATTATATTATTAAAGACAATAGGAAAAACGGTCAAACGAAATGAATTTAATTAATTTCTCATCACTTGGCGCTCATTAAATATTCTCCATAGCTTCAAACAGAAATTATTTTGATCGACAGTGACCCAAATTTTGACATTCATGATATTCGTCGATATTTATGTCACTTGAGGTCGAAAGAACTGAATGTATTTTTTTTCTTGCAACATTCATCCGTAATTTATGTGTTTCACATTTCGGTGTTATCTGTAATCTCCATATTTTTTCGCGATTAAAATTTAAAGAAACTATAACTTGCTAATATATTTCTGTCTTTCTTTTGCCATCAAAATTGCTTTGTTGTTTTGAATCAAAAGAAGTAATAGTATTAATGATAAAAAGATACCAGTGTCGATTCCATTTTAAAATTTTGACCTACCAATGTTTTCACGGATTGCAAATTACAATATTACTTATGCTCGCGTTAAACATTGCAATAACATTATTTGTATAACAGCATGATAAACATTGCAGTTCCGTCTCACACTGCATAGAGCCGTTTAATTTTCAGAAAGTCATCATCATCTGCTTAGCCCTTTCCCAACTATGTTGGGGTCGGCTTCCAGTTTTACCGGATGCAGCTGAATACCAGTATTTTACATGGAGCGACTGCCTATCTGACCTTCACAACCCAGTTAGTACCGGGTAATACGATACCCTTTGGTAAGACTGGTTGTCAGACTTTTTGGGCCTCTGACTACCTAACGACTGTCAAAGATCTACAAATGACAGCCGGGACCAACGGCTTAACGTGGTTTCCGAGGCACGAAGGAAACTCGGTATGTAATGGGCGGTCACCCATCCACAGACCAACCTAGGCAAGCACAGCTTAACCTAACGATCGACCCGAGCGGCTGTTATTATTTAGCCACGAGCTCCTCAATCTTAATTTTCAGAAAGTACAAATCTAAATTAACCGCCTTATAATTGCATTCGCTAAAACCATTCATCCATTCTCTACACCAAAATTCTCGCTTCAAACGTCTTATTTGAATTACGTCTCCAAACTCTTTATCTGTCGACGCATCCCTAGTCAGAAAACGTCTTAATGAGCTCCGAACTAGTGGGTCTTGGCAAACAAACACCTTATCCCTTAATCTCTCACCTAATGCACTCCACTTTGTAAAAACTTGCCAAGTCCCACTTTAATTACGTCCTCGTCTAATAATTATGAGTTAATTCGTCGAGAAAGCGTTCTGATGGTGCGTCAGGGGTTGTGAAAGGTAAACAAGACTAAATACTTTAAAGTGGGTTAAATGTTGAGCAGCTCTGAAGTTTTAAGGTGAGTGATTTGTAGGATTGTTTTAATTTCTTGGTGGCGGAATAAAGAGTTTTAAGAGGTCAAGAAGTTAGGGGTGTTTCAAGGTCTGATGTGTTCTCCCAGTAAGATGAGCCATAATGTCTGTTATTCTAATAAAATGAGTATCTTAATTATTCATAGTCGTCATAAGTCGCTTATAAGCTTCACAGATAGCTGCGGTACGTACGGCATAATATGATTAGTTACACAATGTACATTTCCCCCGACCTCAGAACTTTCTTACAACCAAAACTTCGCCATATTTAGAGCGAGTTGAACCTGACTCAATTTAAATCAACAGAACACAGAGGGAACGGAGATAGTTGTACCAAACATAGTACTGCCTTCGTGGGTCTTATCGACCCTGGCCGATGTCGGTTGTGTTTATGATAATTCCCCGCGAACAGTGCGAACTGTCGGTCGGAATTACCGCGGAGGCGTTTACGGGTTTATCCCGGTTCTGGCGCTACATTACGCGAAGTTGTCGGCGATGTTACCTAGAAGATAAATGGAGAAGACCCACGAGTCTTGGCTCTTTGTTTATGGAACTGGGTACAAAGATGCCATCTGAAACTAAGTGGTCACTGACACTAAGAAAATCTGTGCATTAATGTGCTCTCAAAACGTAAAAGGCAAATATTGAAAAGAAACTGGTATATGTATATTGGAAAACAATGTGACAACCGCAACTGCACTGGTTGGCACCCATTCCCTCTTAAAGAGATGAGGCCTGTACCTTAGTAGTGAAAACGTTTTAGGCTAATTATATTATGCTTATGTTTACATGAGCTTAGAATGGACTATTTGAAGACACTCATCCATGAGAAAATTATTAGTCAAGATAATAAAAGAAACAACAGAATTCTTAGGTATTTCCACACAAAATGTTAAATGAACTAGAAGATAAAAGATCATCAACATAGACGAAGTAGAAACAACAACGTATTATAGAAAACAACTCATAAACTACTGAAGCAAAGTTTATAAAGTTTATGTGGGACCACCGAACGAAGAATTAATAATTGGACTAGTAATCATGGAGTAATTGGTGTACACACATGACAAAAATTATACCGGTTGAATACATAACCTCGTCCTTTTTTGGAAGTCAGTTAATAAGAGACAGATTGAACATCAAGGCCGTGTGGTATCCGGCTTAGCCGTGTGGTATCCGGCAGAGTAGAATAGAACCAACCCATTACACTCACGGGTCGGCAATAATATAATAAGCCTCCGTAGACCAGAGAATGGGCAGAAGCGTTTTCTGTTAGTCTTTCATCACTGCGACCTCCAATCCGCCTGCCAAGCGTGGAGATTACGGCAAATTCCTCCCATCATGGGAGAGGCTTATGTCCAGCAGTGGACGTTATGGGCTGTTGTTGTTGTTGTTGTTGAACATCAAGGAATCCACCTTAATTTAAGGTAGTTTGATTACCACAAGTTGAACATAACAACGATAGGAGTTTTTCTAAAATAATTGGTTTCCGATCCGATGTTGTACTCAAGTAATTGCTGATGGGTTTCACTCGTACCCGTACCCGTTCCGTAGATATATAATACCTACCTTTCCTTGGTATATTGGTCGCAAAAAGGTCCGTCTTGGAGTTCATTTTCTAAATTGCTAAGACCTGAGCTTTTGATTTCTATACAGGAAGGTAAGGACCTATTCAGATAACCTACTGTGTGTAATGTTACAAGTGTCTGCCCATTAAATAATAATATTGTTATGTCAACTGTATAAACACAATAAAAACAAGTTGTTGATATATAGGTTATTATGAAGTGAAGTCTCTTTTCGTTTCTATCCGTACGACCGTGATTTACTTTTAGTCTCTACTCAACAGATTTTAATGCGGTCGTCATTATCATTTAGAGTATTTATTCCAAATAATAAATTGCATAAAAAAAATATATTATACTGACATTCATAATTAACCCTTTGAACGCTTGAACATATACGTGACAAGCAAGCGCGTGCCCTGTACGCCAAACGACACAAATATGTGGCAAAATGGTAGGTGAAATTGTGGTTTGGCGTGGAGGACACGCGCGTGCGTTTATGCTCCGGCGTTCAAAATGTCATTCATTTTAAACCCTCTGTTCTATCAAGTCTTTAAAATCATACAAGCCAGGGGTGAGTGACAGTAACATTATTTTAAGAATCTCTTGTTTTTCTCTATAAATAAATAATTATAACGATATGATTTTTTGCAAACACGGTTAGTTTGCAAAAAAAAAACTTACAACCCATCTTGAAAATATTGTTTAACACAATTTTCTTTAGCTCTTTGGCCTTCTGAAGTTTCCCCCGTGGTGGTATTGCACTGTATACATAGCAATAGGTATGGGCCGTGTAATTAATAGGTAGAGTTTGGCTGCGGTGAATGCTCGTTATTAATTTTGTGTTAGTTTTCAGTCACCGGCGTTGGTGATTGATGTCGTATTGCTTTTCACTTTGAGAATGTGTGACTTTCCGACACTGTTACTTGTGGATGTAAGTGTGGGGTTTTAATTGGTAACAGTACCCCTGTTTTCCTCATATGATTAGGGAGGGGTGTACCCATTTTTCCAAACGCATATTAAGTCCCATGTAGTATGGGCGAGCCTATTATAGCTGTTGTTGGCAGGCATAAAATATATTCCGTAAGCGATCTGAACGTGTACCGCAAGGGCTGGTTCGAGGAGGCACGGGAAAAGAGCATATGTAAGGAATTGGGGAAGGCCTTTGCCCAGCAGTGGGGCAGTACAAGCGACTATAATGTATTTTTCAAACAGTTTTAGTAGTCTATAATTTGACATAACATTCCAGACCACCACTTGGAAAACACTCAGAATTCTGCGAAAATGTTCTCGCATAGCAAGCCGACCAAAGGTATTTTCAGAATTAAAAATGTCAAAAAAACATGAATCACATATTTGTGGTAAAGATGATCAACAAGCAAAATGTGTTTGATTATATCAATGGAGTACAGTCCCCATGTCTCTAAGCATTATTAAAGTCACGGTAACTCGCTTACTACTATTACACTAGAAAAGTTATTTTTCCAAGCATTTACTTACCAATATACTCCCTAGTTGTTAATGTAGAGATTTAGATATTTATCTCAAGACCTCAAGCTTGACAGAAGCACTAACACACCCACTAGACTTACAGCTTATTTAAGTCACTCGGATATCTACTTAAATCGAGAAAGCGGGGCGTTCGTCCCATACCTTAGGCAATTTATAGACCTGTGGAAACTCCGTGAGAACTGAAGATTACGTGGAATTCCTGACTGTATTACGTAATCTAAATATTCTTTTGTAGAAAAGAAAGTTATTAGGTTGTTGAATATTAGTTTTTGCGTTGAATTTTTCAAAGGATAAAAAAGAACGAAATTAAGGTAGGTATTGTTGTAAAGTCGAAACATTAAGGAAGAATACCTGGCTTGCCATTGCTTAAGCATAACTGGCAAAATGTTGGTGTACTGTAGGCACACCTCTGCCTAATACTTTAGGGTGTCAGGCGTGATGTTATATTATGTTACAAGGCTCAACCTACCTTACTTAACCCCGTGATGCCTCCTCTCACATTAAACATTGTTAAAAGTACCCGGATACAATGGTATTGTACTTTATCAACAAAAAAAAATCACACATCCCAGATCCGGTGCCTATGGCGTTCGCAAAATACATACAGTCCGGGCCGAACCGAACGACCCAATCCTTTTTACGCTTTTAGATAATGTGATTAAAGTAAATCAACCAATTTCAATAAGTGCTTCGCTGTACTTGGTACTAAATCTACATATTTTATTCCCTTCCTTTTGGACAATAAATTCCGAGGACGAGCGAAGAAAGGCATAATATTGATGTAAATAACTTTATTGGAGTCCTGTTCGTGTTTTTGGCGTTTTATTGCGAATAGTAAATTTCGATCAGTTTAAGAATGCAGCTTGCTTTTGCAACGTAGTGCTTTCTACGAATGCTATTCAACGTAGTAAAGTTTCGATGTAAACTGTTGGTGATTTTATTGAAAACGCTGTTTTATTCTTTTGACTAACGGGATGACAACGGTATTAAATTAATTCAGGAGGATGAGCAGAGTTTCATGTAAAGATTTTGAAATACATGTCTAATTTCTAAATTTTTAGTCATTAGTTTTCAGTATTTGTGTTACTTAGGATAGGTTTACGTTATTTTACTCAAATTATTAAAATGAATAAAAATACTGTTTTAGATTTTCAAGGTTTTTCACTACACTTAACCACACACCGGGATATATCACACCGGGAGCTCATAGAAAAAAAAATCACGGATATTATCCCGTAAGTACTTTAAGTGAATAAATACTCTTAGTCTATGTATACATACTCACATATTACATAATAAACATTTACACACACGTAAAACATAGTGTTAACAAATTAGAAACACTTTTGCAGCCCAATATATTATTCGATTGACTATTATGTTTCGGAAAAAGTAATTTCCTTTAAAAGGTGGCTTATTTTCAGCAATAAACCGTTTACAGAATGAAATGTTTAGTTACGAAGTACCTACTGCTGAAATTTTAGAATAGCTGCTCCTATTTCCAGATAAGATAAAGCAATACAATGTAATAAATAACCTGGCAGCAAATAAACCGGGGGTCCTAAATAAGGTGCTTACTAAGAATTCTTTTGAAATTTCCAGAGCTTTCCAATTCGTTGTTTTAGAAGAATTTCTTGGCAATGTATCAGAAATTGCTGTTTCTCTACTGACTACGTTTGAAAATGGAGAAGCTAGCATTTTAACTTTGATGTCGTTGCGAGCACGTTTCAGGAGAACCGAACTGTACAAACAGGCGAAATGTGTGGGTACGGGCTGGTGTTTTTGAAAAAATGTACCGGAATTTTTCTTTGTAGCAAATTTTTGTTCATTTAGGTACAATGTTAGTTGGCGCTTTTTGTTGATTCCTTTACGGCAGACACGTTGGCGACTCTAGTTTCCTCTCTGTAAAGCTTTGGAAATCCTGCGTTGAATTTAGGGTGTTGTAATAGTTTTAGATTCTTTAATTTCAAGACTACCTCGTCGGTCTAGTGGTCGCAAAACGCGACTGGTGATCATGAGTTCTGGATTCGATTCCATGGTAGAGCAAAGTGTTCTTAGGATATTCCATCAGGAATTTTTCAGTTGCAGCTACGGAGTCTGAATTGGGGTCCAGTTGATAGCAATAGGCTTGCCCTCTATTACATGGGACTTAAACATAACTGGCGAAATGTGGGTGCACTATTAGGTACACTTTCATTTAACCCTTCTGGGATTTCAGGCGCGATGTTACGTTGTTGTATTTTCAAGTTCAACATCCTCAATGTTGGTGTGCCTTAAAGTATGCTCTTTGTCTATCAGATGTGAAGTCTTTGCTTTAATTTATTATTAATCTTTTCGTCTTATTTAAGTCAATATTCTACTCATTTCATTATTGTTTATCTATTAGATGAGTAGATTTTTTAACAGATCATTTCTAGACAAGCTTTTCGTCACAATATTTCAACAATATGTTTAACCTGTCCGAAATAGCATTAGCCCCGACGCCCGAAAAGTGAACACCACCACAAATGCGTAGTTTTATTTGCGCTACCTAGTAGGTACATGACTGTAATTAGTGCCGTGGCTACACTACTGCAATTTAAACCCCTCTGATGAGTACTGGGCTGTTAAAAGTACAGCAATGATTAATTAGTTCACATGGGATTAAGCGTGACTGATTATTATACGGCACTTTTAATTTATTTTTATTTGTTTTTAATTTTATCGCATGTTAGAGCTTATGCTGCTGGTATTTTCTCTATAGTGTTATTTTTACACGACTGCCAACGAAGTGTTATTTACTATTTGCTCAACAGAAGGGAAGGAACGTATTTACCACTAACTTAAGAACCTGTTGGACATACAGATTAACATTTTTAGAATGATTTTCATTATTATCTATCTTTATCGAAACTTAAAATAATAATTGAAATACGTATTCAAAAAAATACGAAGAAAAGCATTAAAGGCTTTCAAAAAATTCGTCTAGATCATTATCAATAGGAATAGTGCCCAACAGGCTTCTAGCATTGCCAAATTGGGTGGCAATGCTGATTCTTAGACCAAAAATAGGCCAGCCCTCTAGTTACGAGAAGAGTGGACCAACCGCTTGGTGATGTTCTGAAAGACTAAGTGGGCACTCGTACCCCATGGCCCTAGTGTTGCCAAACGGTTCAAACACATAGCCACCAAGGTTATCGTATTTGCCCAGTTTGTGGTTTTTAGCACATGCAGCAGCTGCTCCACGGCACAGGCCGCCGTGCTGAAGAAGATGGGATGGCAAATGATTCTTGGTTATAAATAAACAACATGTTTTATACAAATAAACGTAATTGGATCAGCCGACCATTTTTTTTTTTAGTGTCATTATTGTATTTGGGAAACTATTTGTTGGTATTGAAGTTCTTAATACGAGTACTATAAAATAGACTCAGGTGCTTTCACATCGCCTGACCAATCACTTAATGTCGGAACGCGTATGTATTTCGGTAATTGAAACTTTTAATGAATCCTCGAACAGAGAGAGCCCTTTCTCGTAATTTGATATTTGTTTTGGCTCACCTTCAAACTTTAAGTGGATATATTGTTAACACATACATAAATATAGCTGATTTTACACACACGTACATACTCATTTATATGCGAACCGTATATGAAGCAACATACATCGTCTACCCAAACTTAAAATGAGTTAATTTCAAACTTTAAATTAAGTTTTTGGTATTTTACCGAACGAAAACTAAGTACCTTCATAGTTACTAAGGTTTTGTAACTAGCACGACGTCATTAAGTATGATATTGTTTTCAGGGAAAGTTTTCCGCACTGCATTTGTAAAATTTTTGTATAAAAACTGACTCTCGTATTCCCAAATATCTAATGCTAAAATGTACATTTTCCTAGTGTTCACAATGTGGTATGGCACGGTTCTCTTATAAGTAAGATCAGCACCGTCAACATCCAAAACATGTCACAGATACACGTCACTCCACACTATTAACATTTTAAAGCTCAGTAATCATAAAATAATGCGTGTATAATTAGGGCGACGTACTCTCAAGATAAAGCCATGCTCGTGTCCTCATTATGACACCATGAAGGATTTGTATTCATCGCCAACTCCCACTTAACGAGCTTGCTTTCCATAAATTCAGCAAATCCCGCTGAATCCCACAAAGCGTTGCGAGAAAGCGCGTCCTCAGACGTTTCGTCACTCGACCGTGATTGTGACTACAATTTGATGAATTGCTTCACTTTTCACTCCTTTTCTTTATATAAATTAACTCAAACAAAAACCAACCTAGATGCTCCCAACTAAAGTTGATATTCAACTGTCTTATTTCGTCTTTTCAGGGTGTCTCCCAGTGTCTCAAGACATTCGTATAACCCGGCGGTTTTGGGGACGTCGCTTTTGCAACAGTGTCTACACTAATTAAATGTCGCACAGACCTTTACAAGATCATACGGCGCATTTCTTGGCGTTCAAACGATTCGCACAGAAGGAGTTGAGGGAAAGTTTCCAGATTTAACGTGACCCCACTTAGGGGGGGCTACTTGGTCTGTAATGGTAGCTTTATTAGTGTTATGACTTCATAACTATGAGTGGCTGAAAACTGTCTTGTCTTGAGTTGCCAACAATTGGTTATTTTTTGTACTCGGTAATGTTTGGGTGGGTTATGGTCTCGCATGCTGTATACGGTTGAGTGTACGGACGTATGTAAACAAACAAAGAACTAACAAATCACGGTAATATATTTAAGGAGTTTTGAACTAAGTAGATTGTTCCAGTGATCTAGCTGCATCTCAAGAACTCAGAGAATATTGCCCGGTACCAAATACCAAGAACTATAGATCGTAATTCGATATCCGGAAAGTCCACGTAAATAATCTGAACCTGTATACTCATGCGTAAGAGTCTTTCAAGTACACAAACCGCCTTACGACCATTATTAATATTGCTTATAATACTCTATTCAAGTATAATTTCTCAGAAGATTATTTGGACAACAACGATAGTATTTGAAAGGCTTGAGAAAATTATCCGATGAATGAGGCATGCCTACCCAAGTCTGAAATTATATTCAAAACTATTTATGTTTAAGCTGCTTAAACATAAAGCTCTTTACATTAAACGAAGTTTAATGATACATCACACATTTGAACATTCCGAAATGAATTTATAAATATTTAAAGGAGGTATTCCAATTTCTCAGTATCAGGCTGGACTTTCGATTTGTAACCGATGCACTTGGTTCGCCACTTATTACGTGAGAGCGAAACATGACTGACAAAATGTAGGTGGTATTTACTTACTACTTAAGGACGTGGAGCTTGGCACAAGCAAAGCGAGGCCTGTACCCATCCGTGGGTGAAGTCGGGCTATGGATGATGATCATGATGATTTACTTACCAACCTCACACCATATTGTATGTAACCCGTTCAAATACAACAATTAGTGTTAAAAATACAAATAAAGGGTATAAAAAACCTCGTAACGAAGCCGAAAGGCACTTTATTCTCCCCGTCATTGCGATATTTTTTTTTGCTCTACACCTTATCTGGGAACCTTCTAGTTACGGAGATATTGGGGGTCAAAGTTCCAACTTTTTGACAAGTTTTTTTTTTAATACAATTTTTAATGTAATATTTTTACTTTTAACAACCTCCACGGCCCCCGTATTATTCAATCCATCCATCAATACAATGTTTGGAGTGCATTACATTGAGTTTTACCACAAAACATGATTTTACTTAAAAAAAAAGTCGTTTCCCAGCAATAATTTTTGCGTAAAGTTACTTAGTTTGATGTACAGAATGCTTAGTTGACGGCTTCGTGATGAGGTTGTTTACACCCTGGATATTTTTAATGTAATTTTTAGACAATTCAAAAGTTTGATTGAAATACTTCGAGTTTCAATTTGAGTGACATTAGATTTATTTGAAAACCTTTTAATGGCGATACAAAAAATACTTTTGTCTCCCCAGAGAAAAATTAGCTACAAAAATAATCATCGTGTATCGTAATTTCCCGGGAGTATAAACACGTGCCCATATATACCTGGCTGTCAATGTCACTAAGTGCTCGACAATAATAATTATCAAAAAAAAAATGTTATTGTTGGATAATTAAGCATTTTTTAACCGACTTCCAAAAGGAGGAGGTTATTAATTAGTCTGTTTTTGTTTTGTTTGCAAGAAAATAATTTTGTGGTGGTCCCATTTAAATTTAGTGAATATCTGATACTGATCTTCAGAGATATACAATGGAACTCTTCAATAATAGACAGCAAATCTGTTGTGATTGCTGCAATCGCTTGGATGATTGTTGTTTACATAATATTATAATATAATATAACGCCTGTATGCTCTGAGGGGTTAAGCAGATGTACAGTACACCCACATTTCGACAGTTAGGTATGTTTAGTTTAATTTTATTGGGGATGAGCGCATTATCATGAAATGTATAGTTAACAATGTAAAAAAAATGCAAAGCAATTATTTGTATAGGATATTACAATTAAAAATGGAAAAATAAAAATGTGTTAAGTTATTTAACACTTTTTTTTTGTTTTTAAAATCGGTTTTATTTTTTGCAAAAAAATGTTTTTGTTTTTATCAATGAATAACTGTATATTATAGAAATCTAGTATGGAAGTACATCGATACGACAAGGTGAAGACTGTTTAAACGCCAGAGCCTGAGCGCCTCGCTCAAAATCAACATCAATCTTTAACAAAACAAGAAGGTCTGTTCTCTGCCAGCAACTAAACTGCTCAATCGTCTGACTCTTCATTAATCAAATTCTTTTCGATACCTTCAAGTCTCAGAGAAAAAAAAAAGAGAACATAAGAACTACTAACTAGTTTTCCACTCTACCCCTAGAGAATAAAGTCCAAAGTTGCTTAATTAGAACCTAGTTACAGACCCCAGAACATTGGTGCCTAAGTTTTGAAGCCCTATACTTAAGTAAACATGTGAAACTAAGATGAAACACTTTTAGTTGGGTCTTAGTTACAGTATGATAATTAATACAATTTTAATGGTTATTATCCTTGGAAGGGTAGGGTAATAAGCACGTCTGGAAAATTAACGGCAGAAGAAAATTATGACGTCACTTGATATTAGGCCACCTTGTATTTCGACACTATGCTTGCGGCACTGCTGAGATTTTGTCCACGAATATGAAATAACATTACGCCTCTAATCCCCGATGGGTTAGACACCGGTGTTCTTAATAGTACACCCATATTTTGCCAATTCAATTTAATAAAGGGCGAGTCTATAGCCAGGCTGCTACTGAGAAATTCCTGATGAATGAAACACAGCAAAGCTGTTCCCGAACTGGGAATCGAACCCAGGACCTCTTGTTCAGCAGCCGTGTTGCGACCAGTAGACCAACTACCACGTTCCTTTGGGTTAATTTTTGAGTAACATACAAGTAGCACTACTATAAATGCCTGTGAAAAAGGATAAATAAACACTGATTAAAGCTTTAACGGTTTAAAACTAAATTTATACTGTCGCTTACGGGATATCTTCCGTTTTTGGAATCATACCGCGATCTTGGCGCTTGCAACAGCGTCAAAATGAGCTGAAAATAATGAACAATCACGGAAGATATCTCGTACGTGACAATATAAGAATGAATAATTAAAAACCCAAAAAAAGAATAAAACAGTTCCACCATTCAAAAACCTTGCACTCTTATACCTAGTTTCTGACGTCCTTATACCTCTGGAAATCGTATTTCAAGTACGTCGCCATCGTAACTCGAAATCGGAGGATGTAACAGACATCTGCATTCAGCGTCACGATCACGGAGCGTTTGAGATCCGTATTTGCATCCGCATTCAAGTTTGCAGATCTGAAACGGATGTTTTAAGTTGCAATTTGAATTAATATATTTCTGTTAGTGCTTGTTAGGTGGTTTAATACACTTGTTATTCGGCTGTAGCTAAGGAGTTCTGCATGCCTTGTTTCTGGTAAGCGGTGAGTGGTAGAATATTTTGTGGTGTCGTTGTTCCGTTTGTGTACCTTAATTACTTCATATTGTTACAAGCTGGATAAATTAATTAATAAGCTTTATTAATCACAAAACACTTAAAACTCAATCACAAGAACACTACTGGTCACTATTCGCTTAGATATCGCACTTGTAGTTTACTTCGATTCGCTTCGTTGTGTAGCCAAATCAGACTGCCTGCTCCCGCAAACACGTCGACTATTCGACCGAACGTTCGAGAAAGATCCACGACTTCCTCGAACCTTGTTTAGAGTAGGTACCTACCTACTACTACTTACTTAATTGTAGGTACCTACATCATTCGAGACTCGTCCTACCTACCTACCTACTTGGTACCTACTAGGTACCTACTACCGTAATTGTAGGCACGGGTACGACGTAACAATATTTACAAAAGCAAAGCTTTAGTTTGAAGCACAATTTAATATTTATAAGACACGTCCATTTTGTTTACTATTTAAATACACGATGTTGTATATGGTCAAGGCTTATCTTTACCGTCGCTTTCGCAAATAACAACGTCATATCCAATAATAAACACAATAACCGAGAAAGTAGACAAAACGCATCAGCACATTTAGAAAATCTTTAAACGGCCTTGATTTCATCAATAAGGTTGAGGGTTGTAAAAGGGCTGTCTTTAATACTCAAATCTCACTGAACCGACCGCTAAGGTTGTCTTAAAGACTAGACCTCAAGGGTCTCAAGATGCCTATTAAAGTCTCAAAGATTTACGAATATATTTATCTACTGAATTCAAGTAGAATATTTAACATTTTAGTAGTAAAAGCAGTCTCCTGGTGATTCTGAATAAAATAGTAAGTATTTACACTAAAAATGACCTTGTAAAAATCTTCAGGCATTGCTCGTTAAATGTCTACACGGCCATATTATCCTACCTAAGCGAAGTTTTAAATGACCTCCCTAGGGTGGCATAAGGTTACCGCACAACGTGGTCACGAGACAAAACTCATTAATGTTCAACCCTTTTTTATGGGCACAAAGGATATTAATACATATTTGAGAACAAGTATTACGTACAAAAGATTTTAACGGCAGTGGTCGTGTCGCGAGGGAGAGATGGTTTCTTTTTGTTTTTGTTTTTGTCTGGTCTAGTGTACGGTTAACACCTGATGAGGTGCGACGCAGCGCTTTCAATTTCAATAAAGTACATTGAACCTTCGTTATTTTGGCAATGAATTGAGAGCATGAAGCCTTTTGGCAAGAATGCCTAGACAAGTAGTAATTGCTTTCAAAGGGTTTCGTATTTCTATATATAGAATTTTCAAAGGATTAACAAAATTTTCTCATCTCTAGCCTAATTTTAACATTTCCGCTGAAGTTGTCACTGATTAAATATGAACTGGTGGTTATTACATCTACCCAAAACATTTCAATACCAGTTTGTATTGTGAAGCATAACTGGCACCCTTGCAAATATTAATAATTAAGACAAATCATTATTTATCTTAAGACGTATATGCAGCAAGTTTCGCCCAACACCATGCAAACACAAGTCGAACTAATACAATTAAAACAAAACACTACACACAGAACTTGAATTTATTTACCAACGCCAACAATAAACAAAGATATTAAATTAACTAGCAACACAGCTGCAACTTCTGCTTAAACTATACAAATGTACGCAATACATAATAACTGAGCGTACAAAAGACTAGCGAAACAATAAGAAACTTGCCAAGAATTGCCTTCGAACCGTACGGTGAAATTCAAACCCAGAAATGGAATGCAAATACTGAAATCGGTAGCAATGCTGTAAAAGCTTTTTATGCGGCAGCACGCTTCAACTGAAATAGGTGCTTGTATAATACTGGAAGTATAGCCCACTAAGCTCATTATTGTAAAGTAATTTCAATGGTTTTTTCAGCTGTTATTTATGCGTATTTAGCTTTATGAGATTTTGTGAGGATTTTCTTAGTAAAAATAACATCTCGCTTGTGATTCCCGAAGGGCTAGGTAACACAATTCGACAGTTATGTTTAAGTCTCATGTAACACACAATTGTGGCACCATTCGAGACTTCGTGGCTGCTACAGAGAAATTCTTCATGGAAAACCCAATAATAATTTGCCTGATCCGGGAATCGAACCCAGGACCTCACGGTCAGCTGTCGCTATTCTGACCTCTAGACCAACGAGGCAGTTTCTTTCACAAATGTCGTGAGTTTATGCACCGATATGTGTATGTATGAATGCTACAAGTTGTCCTCGTGTAACACGTGTAGTCGAGCAATATTCCGCATTATCTGATTGAATTAATAAAGTTTGCATACAGACAGAACTCCACGCTATAGTGCAAATATTTCAAACACACAAACAAACGTATGTCGAATAGTTTCTACCTGACTAATACCACATAGTTTCAATGATCTGCATTGAAACTATGTGGTATAATTATGTCTGTGGTGCTTTGGAATTATTAGATTGTTTAATGAAATTAATATGTCATGATTTTCAAATATGTATTAAATAATAAGATCTGCTGTGATCTATCTAAACTAAT
The DNA here is from genome assembly GCA_941918905.2 of Xestia sexstrigata. NCBI lineage: Eukaryota > Metazoa > Arthropoda > Insecta > Lepidoptera > Noctuidae > Xestia > Xestia sexstrigata. The sequence continues at coordinate 20,521,867 of OW799209.2, forward strand.
ATTATGTAGGCTTTTAAAGATTTTAATAATTCATTTTATATTTGAGAAATGACAACACTGCCTAACCGTCAATGTTGTAGCGGGAAAGGGTAATTTATAAAACATGACACTCGGCCGAGAGAGCTCGGTTCATTGGAAGAAATTGTGGTGTTAAGACTAATAGTCGAATCTATGTCCGATAACTGACAAGTATTGTAATTATTGCATTTTGTATAAAACGTGAAGTAATCTAGAATTGCGTAATACCAAATAATTTGAAAATAGTAACCATGGAGTTTCTTGCCGGGTCTTCTCATTGAAGCAACTAACCCGAACCGTGTACCCTTGTCGACGTTCGTAAGTGCCCATCCAGGCCTATGAGGAATGAAATACTTGGATTTGAACATACTCAAGAGTTTATTGGAGCTACAGTGGTTTTATTACAAATACATTTTAATTTGATAATGGATGGCCGATGGGGCCGAAAAGTTCTGGTGATGACCTGGTGAAGGTTGCGGGAATTCGTTGGATGCGAGTCGCACGGGACCAGTCAATGTGGCGACACTTGGGGGAGGCCTATGTCCGTCCGTGGACGTCTTTCGGCTGAAATGATGATGATGAATTGATAATGGTATAAATGACTGCCTCGTTGGTTCAGTGGTCGCAAGCGCGACTGCTGAGCATGGGGACCTGGGTTTGATTCCCAAGTCAGGCAAAGTGTTATTGGATTTTTACATCAAGAATTTCTCAGTAGCAGTCACGGAGTCTGGATTTGTGCCCGATTGATGGCATTATCCTCGCCCCCTATTACTTGGGACTTAGATATAAACTACAAACATGAATAACCTAACCTCGCAGATTATAGAGGTCATGTTATGTTATGTAACAGGCAAAGATCAAGAGTTTCCAGACTTCTGCCTACCCTGCCCGAGAAAACCAACATGATAGGAAATACAGAAACATATCAGTAATTTCCAAGCTCTCACCTATGTGCCTGTGCTATTGACATTCTATGGCTTCATTACCGATAGACTCATGAAAGCTTTCAAGGGGAAATCGATACTCCATATGATTAAGTATTCTCGGCTCCAGCTATTTGTGCTTCGTAGGCTTTGCAGTCGATAAAGTAAGTACAGTTTGCTTGGGAAAAAGTACTTGTTTTAAATTTTTATTGTGCTGCTTGAGTATCGTGATTTAATTATTATGTTTTTATATAAATATGCAAAACATAGATTATAGCCCATTCCCTCTCTCATAGAGGAGGCCTGTGTCCCAGCAGTGGGAAAATTATAGGCTTTTGCTTATGCACCTACAAGTGGAATGACAGCGGAAAAAGTCAGCTCTTTCATATAATTTGTCTGCCACATTTTTTTCATACAATATTGATTTGACAGCAGTTTTTTTTTTAGGGATGGTCCTAATTAAAAGTTGTTCGTAACGATGAGCAAAATCATCCCTCAAAAGGTTTGAGTGAACAAAAACAATGATCCTATCACTCTTTAGAAACAAAGAGCTGGTCATTGTGTCAGCTTTAATATATTTCAATGCAGAACAAGCAGGCTAGATGTCAGATACATAAGCTTTCTCGGAAAGCCATTTCCTTAAATGACTGACGACTTGCGCTGGGAAGTGAGCCTGTTGTACTTTGTATTATTCTTTTATTTCTTGTGGCAACTACAATATCAAGTGTAAGAAAAAGAAATATTGTAAATTTTTGAAGACGGAAATTTTTTACTTATGAGTGAGTTTACAATAATATACTCTTAATCAGAAATCGTTGATATTGATAATTAATCTCGTAGCTTTATATAAAAAAGAAAAACTTATACCCAAAAACTCTCTATACAGAAATGCCCTAAAAACCGTGAATACTACACGAGTTACGTCAAACCATGTTTTGCTACGGCAAATTACGCCACATGTCCTAGGTGCTACGCTGCGCACGCTACGCCGCATGCCGTAGGTGCTATACTGAGCTTGCTACGCCGCATGTCGTAGGTGCTACGCTGCGCATGCTACGCCACATGCGGTAGGTGGCTAATAGCAGCCGTGCAAGTGACTTCTCGAGGCTCGGATAAAACTCGGTATGTAATGATGGTCATCCATCTACGGACTGACCCTGTCAAGCACTGCTTAACCTGGAAGATAGAATATCAGCCGGTGTGGCTGTTATTATTTAGCAACTAGTTGCTCCCATTAAGAATATTCTTAGTAAAAGCCTAAAAACAACTTCAATATTATATTCCTATTCATAATAAGGGTGGGCATTTACGTCTCCAAATTCCATAACTATTTCCATTACGTGCATTCATGTAAGGACTTCGTTAATATACCATTTGATTATTCGGAAACTCAATCATGCCGAATGGAATATGACCCATTTCAAATATTTCGCTGAATACATGAATAGTTCAGGCGAATGAGGTTTTATCCCGTTATTGGAATAGAGTTTATTTTTGTGGACAAAAAGGTTCTTGACCTATCAAAACGGAGAAATGTTTATTTCTGCTTAATCATCTGCAAGAATAATATCTACAAATTCATTACGCGTCTTGGCGAAATCAGTTTTTTTTTAACTCGGGTTTGACTAGTTTCGTACTTGCTCGATAAATTAAATTAGGACTTCGTATACTAAACTCGGTTTAACTAATTTGGTGAGCTTGAAAAAATCACGCTTGAAAAATTATATAATGATTTGTTTATGTAGAAAATTAAATTATAAATTCATACCGTATAAGTAAAATAAATTAGGATTAAATAAATAAATTAATTAGAGGAGCTCGTGGATAAATAATAACAGCCGCTCGGATCGATCTTTAGGTTAAGCCGTGCTTTCCTAGGTTGGTCTGTGGATGCGTGACCCATTACATACCGAGTTTCCTCCGTGCACGTTAAGCAGTTGGTCCCGGCTTTCATTTGTAGATCTTTGACAGTGGTTACTGGTAGTCAGTGGCCCAAAAAGCCTGACAACAAGTCTTACAAAGGGGTATCATTTTACCCAGTACTAACTGGGTTGTGGAGGTCAGATAGGCAGTCGCTCTATGTAAAATATAGGTATTCAGCTGGATCCGGTTAGACTGGAATCCGACCCCGACATAGTTGGGAAAAGGCTAGGCAGATGATGATAAGTAAGATAAATTGTTATTAATTAAAGTTTTCATACTGTTACTGTTTTCTATTATATTCTATTTAGATTATTACCGATTGCCAAAGAATATGTTTTTCACGCGGGCGAAGTCAGTAGTAGAAGCTACATTATTGTAATAATACAAAATACCTGTTGACAATCAAACCCACTAATCGCGCCATCAAAGATAATTAGATTAAAACTAGAAGTGTCGCCAATGCGGTACGAGCCCCCCGAGACGTATCGCAGTACACGACACGCGATACGGAGCCTCCGGCAATAAACACTTTATTAACTACCCCTCTTTATGTTTCCTTGAGAACTTTACGTTGTTTACTTTACTAAAGCAAATTTTAAGTATAATTTAATTTCTCTATAGGATTTAAAAAGTATGCATATTTTGTTTTTAATATCTGTGGTGTGTTTTTTAAACATTGCTTTGAATTTCAAACGGGTGCCAAGAGGTGCTAATCCGTGACAACCTTAGAAACAGGTTAAGTTTCGAATTGTTCTAAAACAAATGAATTCGAAAAGTGTTCGTTTTAAATTATGTTTGCTTCGTTATTCAAACTAGTAGCCTAGATCAGCTGTATCAGTCAGTGTCCGGCCTGTATCCACTGGTTTGACTGAACCTTCAAAGTGAATTTTACAGAGAACCAATACCCCAATTATTTCAAGCAATTATTAAAACAAACTTCTATCAGAACACTACCTAACGTATGTAGATTTGTTTTCAATTTCGTATTCGAACTCAATCCCAATCTATAATTATGTAAATACACAGAGAATTGTTTTATCGGAAAAGGTGAAACGAGCGCGAACACAAAGAAATAAGTGCCCGATACCAACATCAGCGAAAACATATTCCACCAATTAATTTCTCGGTCCATTAAAAATACGGTACCCCAAAACCGTGAAACGTATATGAGCTACAAATTCAGACCCATGTCTGCAGAACAGGCACATGTCTACTGGATTTATACATAGCGTCTAAAAGAAAATGTCTTTTGCGACGAACGCTTTTATTGAAATTGGCCGTATTACCATAATAATATTAGAGGGATTGGCAGCTATTGGCGAAGTGTAAAATCTCAGTATAGCGCCCAATGTTCTCGCATCCGAATACCGTAATCTACATATATTTCTCTACCCATGCCATTATGGGGATTCAATTACCCAGTCTTTTATTTTTCGAGCTTCTTTATTCTTATTGGGGTTACTGCTGAATGGTAATGGATATCGTCAACGTCTTCAGGGTTAAAACCCTCTCCCGGAATAGCATTAGGTCCATACTAAGATAAACTTTTTATTACACGTTTTTATTTAATTCGCTCTCTGTTTGTATTCGGGCCGGATCCTAATCAATGTGTAGTGCGCATTATTGGAACAGCGAGGCCGGATTTCGGGCAATGTGTTCACAGTTCGCCTCCAATTTTTCCAATGACTAGTTCAAATTATTTTTCTGACTTATTTTATTGGCAGCTTTCTCTAAATCGTTCTGATTTTTTGGCGCAGCGGTGCCATTTTTTAATAAAAACTAACTAAAATAAACATGTCGTTTCAGTGTTAAGTAATTTAACAAGTGACGTACTTATAAACTGTCGGAACAGAACGCAAAATCAACATGAAATATTTATTTTATTCAAAATCCGTACGGAAATAGAAATCCAGCATCTGATGCTAGGAAGTAAACATTCATTTGTCATATTCAGCTTTTGCTGAATATGTTCGTTCAGAGATACTCAAACAAAATTTTAGGAATTTCTACAAACATCACCTAAAACTTTTAATCCGGTTTGCGACCTGTGGGTAAGCTGGGATGTAACACATAAAAAGCTAAAACATACATAGGTACAATACGGAACACGGATGGTACAAAAACCGCGACTAAGTTACGACTGTCAAAATCAATCGTTCTTAATGAATTTCAGTTTTAGATGTGGGTATTAGAACATGACTAGCTTTATTTATATAGAGACTCAAGTAAAATACAAAAAAGTGCCAAATAATCGCTTTCCATTTATTTCACGTTTGTGTGAGAGTGCGTCATACAACATTCTCTGTTTCTTTTCAACTCACACACTACGCACAAAAGCACAAACTAACTCAATTAAAAGATCACATAACGTCTAATGGAACGTGCGTAACGTCCCCAAAGAGAAATCTTACAATAGAGTGCAACAATCCCTGTCGCATTGTGAACGTATTTCACGTCAAGGGCTGCCCGTTTACGTCACTCGGGCTCTAACCCTCCATTACTCATAACCAACCGAAAAGGATACGGAAGAGAAAAAGAATAAACACAACTTACAAGTGAACAAATGGCAACACTTTACGTGTCTCACAACTTAAACGTCCTCCGAGGAATGGTATACTACGTAATGTTGCCATCTGTCTCCTGTTAATGCGATATTATATCTTCCCTTTCGGAAAAACTGAGACGAGTCGTACGTTACTTAGCAAACGGGGACGTGTGCGGAACGGTAAGATTAATGTCCGAGGCACGAACTGGCCCCTGTCTAGGGTTTTCTAGCTCTCCGAGCCGCTTTTATTTTAGGAATTTTTCAATTTGCCCCTTGAAAGAATACGAGTTACGAATGGGTTATTCGTTGTTGTTATATCAACGTTTATTTTTAACTAGTCAGTGTACGTATGGGATAGGACGACCTTATTTAGTTTAGCTGAGATTCTGATCGTCGGATGGTCAAAGTCAGCAGCTTTGATAAATTATTTAATTCAGTCAGAAGTCGGGATTTAGCATTCTAGATTGAAAATTCGTTTCTGCTTCCCTTGACTCGGATTTATCCTTCAAGAGTTTTAGAATAAAATAAGCAGGTAGCATTACGCTATTTATGAGCATAGGGTATAACGTACGGAGGAAATTATAGCAAAATGCAGCAGTCAATGGATTCATCCAGTATATCCTAATTGAATTGGATTTTTATAAAATACTACCAACATTTTATTTAGTTATTTATCTAATTACATCTACATTACAGTAAAATTAAAAGTCCTATGTTTCGACCGTGGTCATGGTGTACCTGAGTGACTAACGAACCAATAAAGTAACTATACAAAAGTTAATCTAACATTGGTATTATAATATATCTACTGATGTTTTCATGCTACCCACTTCCATCAGAAAGCCTAACCTAAATACAACCTACCAAAATAATCTCAAATAGACTAAGCGACCTGACTTTTAATGCAACGATTATAATAAGGCCCGTTATTTGAATAAAACATGTTACTTATATGTTAATTATTATAATAATTCATTATTATAATACTTAACATATAAGTAACATGTTGTTGTGTGGGAGTATCATTCACTTTTGTAACACAGCGTGAATGTAATCATCATCATCATCATCATCATCAGCCTATTAATGTTGCCACTGCTGGGACACAGGCCTCCTCTCAATGAGAGGGAATGGGCTATAATCCACCACGCGTGCCCAGTGTGGATTGGTAGATGTCACATGTCTTCGAATTTTTGGTTCTAGGACATGCCGGTTTCCTCACGATGTTTTCCTTCACCGTTTTGAGAGCAGTGGTGATGAAATCAATTACACAAAGTAATGCGCCTGTCTAGGCTCGAAGCCACGACTTACTGTTCGTGAATGTAAAAATAAACCTAATTACCTTTCGTGGAGTGTGCTTGTACTACATTCGACACGCGAATTTAAGAATAAAGGTCAATTTATTGTTGTTGTCATTAATCTTACCGTTCCGGTAAGATTTATGTCCGAGGCACGAACTGGCCCCTGTCTAGGGTTTTCTAGCTCTCCGAGCCGCTTTTATTTTAGGAATTTTTCAATTTGCCCCTTGAAAGAATACGAGTTACGAATGGGTTATTCGTTGTTGTTATATCAACGTTTATTTTTAACTAGTCAGTGTACGTATGGGATAGGACGACCTTATTTAGTTTAGCTGAGATTCTGATCGTCGGATGGTCAAAGTCAGCAGCTTTGATAAATTATTTAATTCAGTCAGAAGTCGGGATTTAGCATTCTAGATTGAAAATTCGTTTCTGCTTCCCTTGACTCGGATTTATCCTTCAAGAGTTTTAGAATAAAATAAGCAGGTAGCATTACGCTATTTTATGAGCATGAGGGATAACGTACGGAGGAAATTATAGCAAAATGCAGCAGTCAATGGATTCATCCACTATATCCTAATAAATTGTTTTTTTTTTTTTTTATATAAAATACTACCAACATTTTATTTAGTTATTTATCTAATTACATCTACATTACAGTAAAATTAAAAGTCCTATGTTTCGACCGTGGTCATGGTCTACCTGAGTGACTAACGAACCAATAAAGTAACTATACAAAAGTTAATCTAACTAACATTAGTATTATAATATATCTACTGATGTTTTCATGCTACCAACTTCCATCAGAAAGCCTAACTTAAATCCAACCAACCAAAATAATCTCAAATAGACTAAGCGACCTGACTTTTAATGCAACGACTATAATACGGCCCGTTATTTGAATAAAACATGTTACTTATATGTTAAGTATTATAATAATGAAGTGTGGGAGTATCATTCACTTTTGTAACACAGCGTGAATGTAATCATCATCATTATCATCATCAGCCTATTAATGTTCCCACTGCTGGGACACAGGCCTCCTCTCAATGAGAGGGAATGGGCTCCACCACCCGGGCCCAGTGTGGATTGGTAGATGTCACATGTCTTCGAATTTTTGGTTCTAGGACATGCCGGTTTCTTCACGATGTTTTCCTTCACCGTTTTGAGAGCAGTGGTGATGAAATAAATTACACAAAGTAATGCGTCTAAGTTCGAACCCACGACTTACTGTTCGTGAATGTAAAAATAAACTTAATTACCTTTCGTGGAGTGTGCTTGTACTACATTAAACACGCGAATTTAAGAATAAAGGTCAATTTATTGTTGTTGTATTAAATAAAATATGTAGGTACCTTACCTCCTTTGTTCTGTGGCTGGATAAATGGTCAGCTGTATAGTGACTGACAGAGCAATGTTTGCTGGACTTACCTATGAGGCCGCATTGTATATTTTTCGGCCCACTCTCTCTTACAGATAGGAGGGTAGTGTCCCACTTGTTCCAGTAGTGGGAACATAATGTAGGGTAGTTTTAAAAACTTATTGGCCTTTTAAAAAGACGGCTAATAGAGATGTATGAAAAAAGAAACAACAACTAAACCCTTTGCTGGATAAGCTCCACCTCCTGCCCTGCCCATCCTGCACAACCACTTGCAATTATCAAGATCGAAGCAAATGTATGAGTTGGGCTACATACTGGTCTAACACAAGTTGTGAGTTCATCGACACGTTAAGAAGAAGAAGATGTTAAAAGACGACACACTGCACTGACCCCAAATAATTTGGAATAAGGACAGGAAGATGCTGATCATGTTAATGAGAAAACTTTAAATGTATTGCCATCGCAATAGAGTCTAGAATCATGTAGCAATTCAGGACAACTCCCTAAACAGTCTTTTGAGAAAACAGCTTTGAGTTGACCTCTCCCGGCAGATAGCAAGCGCTTGCATCAGTCATCGTGTAACCCTATTTCGGTGAGCTCAACGACCCGACGCGGACGTAAGGCAGTGTCGGAGAAGCATGCACTTAGACTCGTAGACTCGCAGTTTGGTGACTATGATAACTATATCCCATTTTAGATGACGACAAACTTGCGTGAAACCGGATTCGTAAGTAGGCATTTTATGCTTTAGGAACTATGAAGTCATCAAGTATTTGTTGTTAGTGAATGCAACTGCAATCAAATATGTCTCAGTTTATGAGCCACCATTTATGGACACGTCCTTAAAAAGAGAACCAGTAAAATCGAAACGATTGTAATAACTCGATTAATGATGTTTTATTTGTTTATTATTCCTGTTAAATTAACCGTAAACTATCTTTTTGTTATACATACAGAGTGTCATATTTTCATTAGCGAAAAAACTCTTTAAATAAAGGTAAAAAAAAAAACTTATGTAAGGGCAGTTGGCTTTGAAACAAACAGTAAGGCTTTTCAAGAAGACCAGTGAGTGTACCCTCACTGATTATGAGGATTTGTTTGCCAACACAACACTGTAATGCAAATTCGTCATATTTTATTTAACTTAAACCTACATGAACACTTATGAAACGTCTAAAGAAAGATAGGTTTCCTATGGAGAAGAACCGACAAGAAACTCCATGGTTAAAATAACACAACCCATCCACTTAAAACTATTCATTAAAGTAAGAACTTTACAGCTAAACAATAATTATTTAAAGCCACCATTTCAACTTTTAATAAAGACTAAGGCGCGAATCCATCAAGAAGATTACTCATTCCTGGTCAATACCTTCCCAGGTCCAAGAGAGCAACAAACGAAAAACAGGAGAGAATTCCACCGAAGCGAACGTCAGATATCTTTTGTGTTTCTTTACAATTGGTCGGCGCAGTCAGAATAGAGGAGTTTGACTGTTTCAACGGTGCAATACAGACTGCAGTGAAAGCAAAGTTAACTTTGTCTGAAGACTGTCCGGCGCGGTGACAAAGGAACAATGGCTGACCCGGATATTTGAAGGAAAGAAGGGAAGACGAATTTTTTGGGTGGCATACTTGTTTTGGTTTTGGGTGCTGCGTTTAGTAGGGTTTTTGGGGTTTGTTTGCGTTTTCATATTTTAATATAAACGTGCAGGCGTATTTTGGTAGAAGAGCATGTTCATGATTCATTGTTAATGTGTGTACTTTAATAAGAAAATAATCTTAAATACTTATAATGATCACAGCCTAAATAGACCGCTGGCAAAATTATTTTTTCTACAAAAAGAAGCAAAAATCATTTATATCGTATATTCCAGGCAAAAATCAAGGAGAGAAAAAAGCCAATCCTACAAAAAACTATCTTCAAGCTCCACGACACACCGATAAATAGTAAACACTAATAACGCTTACAGCACTAAAGTAAGATGTAACAATTCGCAGTAACGAGCCCGTCCCTAAAGAGCGTGACGTAATCGCCACACAGTATACTATCGTGTCCCACCGTCCCCGACACTGTATTAGATGATTCTTTAGAAGAAGGGCGCAAGGCACAGATAATAGCGACAAAATAGATGAAGAAAATTATGATTATGACTAAAACAAACTGATAATTAAGAACAGTGTTTAGGAAAAATAACGCGATTCTTAAGATTTGTTGTCACCATTTCATATAATGGTGTCAGAAAGCAAACTCGTGATCAAATCGAAGAAACCGATTTCCAACTAAGCCAGATTCGAGGATATGTCGTATATAGAAAACTTCTTGATTGGGGACTCCCAACTCCTGAATCTTTTAGCGTTAGTGCGACAAAACCTCCCGAGACCGGAACCCTTCGTGAGGACAATAGCAAAGTTTTAAGACTTGAGAGTCATTCCTGTCATCATTTCGGATTTTGGGATAGTTGATAAAAGTACGGAAAGGTGTGTGCTTATGTGGGACAAAATTATTTTGTGTACCTCGGTTTTGGAGAGAAACTAAAATTGAAATAACTTAGATATACAACTGCTAATTTAAACTGACTTTGTGGACTGTTTATAGAGCATATTCCATTAATAAAGACACGAAATGACGTTTTAAACGCTTCGTTTGGCAAGTTTACGAGACTTTAATTAGATAAATAATTCCCTTGAAGTTACTACTCTAAGAATATAGCAAGAGCGGTACTACAGCTTAGAATAATAACGCGCAAAGCACTTCACTTGCTTAAGAGCAGTAAACAATTCTTCAAAGATAAGTCGAAACGCAAAGTTTTTCCGTATTAATTCCCTGACGCCATTTAGTACTCAAGATTCTCCGAGGAAATTAACGATCAACGCTAAACTTGGCATATTTAAGGAGCCATCAGTGTTTCATTTACTTTCATATCCCTGGGGTAAGGCAGTTTGTTTTACAGACATTCAGAAAATTAAAAGCTGAGCAGATGCTTGGGATCCGGTACTTAAATGACGGGCAAAGCGGAATGGGAACTACAAAGGACATTCTGCTAACAGCTAAAATGTCAAAATTCCTTGTTATCTCGCTGGATGGTGTTCAGAATGTTAAAAACTGTCTAAGTCGCATGACGGGATGTTGAGCATACAGTTTTAACACAATTGTGTAATTTTTTGAGTGTTTGTGAGCATAACGGATTTAATCTTTCGTATTTTTTCAGTCTAATTATTCTTTTGATCGGTTTATTTTGCATTTTGAAGAAATTCTCCGCAGATTTTTACAATTAGAATGCGTTAAGTAGTAATTAGCTATAGTAATAGGATAAACAAAACCAAATAAAGATTTATTTAAATATTTGTAAGTCTTTCTATTACCTACCAAGGCCATGTTTTCAAAGAATCCCAAATACTTGGAAAACGTTGGAATTCAGACATTTTAGGTTTATTTTTAACGGTGCCCTAGGACCACGAGGTCAAAATAAATCCAGAGACAAATGAATAGAAATAGAATGTCTTTTGTTCGTGCAAATCTTCAACTTTTACTAATAATCTGAAAAGGCTTTGAGTTATTACTAATACTCACTCGTACTTATCAGAAAAAAGAAGTAAATTTTAGCTTGATTTGTTCACGTTAATGATATATTCAAAGAGATTTATTGCACTATTAGTTACTGTTAACATTGAAAACTTTTCAAGACTATTAAATTATTGATTTCATCGGCTTTCAGCTCGCGTTTATGACCTACTTCAATCCATTCTAACAAATACCCTTTCACAGAGCACTTTTCACAGCAAAACTCTTTCGACATAAAATAATTCCGTAGCTTACTAGTACGTACGGAGTGTAACTTAACTGTGTCGTTTAAGTAGAGTCAAATACTCGTCGTTAGTACGGGTTGGAACTAAAATGTCACGTCCCGAACATTTTAAGCTCTCGCCTTTACCAAGTGTGTGCTATAATTTTGTCATAATGTTTTAATACAAAATCCCTCTACGAGTTGCCAGTGTGTGAACATCTTTATAGGCTTGTACGCAGATTGTTCGGGCAATAACAGACTTTATGTATATGTACATAGATTTGAATTAAATGAGTTGGCTGGTATGTGTTAATACGTGTGTACCGATGTTGGGTGCTATTAGACAGTCGCAATAAGCTGTCTTTTTGGTGTCCTTGTGTTTAAATTTTATGTTTGAATTGTCAACTACAGACATTATTTCGTTCACAATATTTTAAGTTTTATATACTTATGTGCGAAAACTAATTATCACTCATACGTTTTGAAGTAACTATATTCCAAAACCTCATCTCCGGTTTTAAAAAAAGTTTATTCAAAATGGCCGCCGCACCTCACGAAATGAATGCGTCGGAACAAAAAATACGAACAAAACAGACGCTCATTATTGACAAACGTTTTTTAAAAGATAAAAGATGTCTCTAAATTAACCTTCGGGAACGGATAACTGGGTCGGCTGGAACCAAGCAATAGGATAAAAGGGATTCGGCCCAAGGAACTGGATTAGTAACAAAGTCTTGTTAATCCAATATTATTCACGGAGATTACAAAGAGATATCTCTTTGATAGCGAAAAAGATTTTCAACAAAGATCTGTTTTAAAGTATAAATAGAGTAGTAAAAAGGTGACATTTATATTGAAATAATGGGATTGGTAAACTTTTTGTGTTTATAACATTATATATAATCACGCTTGTTAGCCTAAAGGGGTAGGCAGAGGTAGCTACACATCCACCTCCAAAAGTACGTGTTTCACCATAGCTCCTCAGATATGTCTTAGTCCCCATGTATTATGGCTTCGTTTCACATGGGAATTAAAAGAAAATAAGCAAGGATATGCCGTGCAAATTAAAATAAAAAAATTACTACACCAGCTATTGTCAATAAGTAACGGGTGAAGAAACCATTCAACGTGGTGTTACTGAAAATTGAATAATCCTATAAGTACAACTTTGTCAGCACCAGAGATCGACCCGGGGACCTGACGCTCAGTACTCCTGTGTACCTCTACCAGACCAACGCGGCAACGCGGCAATCTCGAAGCTTGTATCCAAACTACTACTAAAAATTTAAATTAACTCTGACTGTCACCTTTTTACGCTTAAATGGCTGAACGTATTTCAATGTCCACACAGGTAAATCATAACAAGGCTTAAGACACAATGGTGTCGATTCTTTTGTGCACAAACTAAACTTAATTTAGGCTATTGCTATCTTTCACTAAAAGGCAGTGCGAGAAAAGGACGGCTACAGCTAATGAACTAAGTTAGAGATGTCAAACTAGTTTATGCCTTGCGCTTCACCGTGTTTTTAGTCGACATGTTTTTACGTGCACCATTCATTTGTATGCAAATATTAATTCCAATTAAATTTGACAGCTCTAAATTACGTCCGTCTCTTTCTCGTTTTATTAGAGAGAAAAAGATAACAATAGCTTAAATTAAGTTTAGTTTGTGCACAACAGAATCGACACCAATATCATGTTTTTTTTGTACCTACTACATTCCCGTGGAATAATTTTAGACTTCCACGCGGGAGAAGCCGCAGGCAAAAGCTTGTAGTGTTTAAGTTCAAACACAATCATGTCCATTCCGGTTCCGTACGGCTATTTCCCCCGTGCGTCCGTTCCGTTCCTGTTCAAAATACAGGGCGAAAACTTTGAGGTTCTTCTTAAAGTGTACCATATACATACATACATGTATACTTGTATGTGTAGGTATACATGCTGGTAGTTAAACTCCCTGTACCAAACTTATTGTGGAGATACCGCGGGCGAACCGACAAGTAAATGTTAGAGGGAAGAAGTTACAGGTTGTATTTTTAAGATGTTATTTACTAAGGTAAAGTTAACAAGTATCTATGAATATTATTATGAAATAAAACAGTATGGTTTGTTGGTTAGGAGTTTGCAGCTATTTCTTCTCTGCGGCATTTGATTTGTAAGTATTTTGATTTTCATAAAGGTTTGGTACTGTACAGGTTTTGCCGCCGACCGCCTCGATAATTATAAATTAATAATTTATGGTTATTCTTTTGAAGAAACACTCTATCAGTGTTGAAAAAAATAATAAAATAGTCAGCCTCGATGACTGGCAGAAGTGTAGAAGGTAATAGTTACGAAAAAGTGAGTTTAAAATAGGAAAGATTGTTAATTAGCAATTTGTATTGGATATTCGGCAGTATTTCAATAAAACTCACGTTAGATTTCTAGAAACACGATATTTTAATAAACGCACAAACTACATGACGTTTGCATAAAAACCAAAAAGAAGACAAGAGAGCCACCAGCGTCAGAAAATGGAAACACCAGTGTCTATGATCTATCTTATAAGTTTATATTTCCAACACTCCCACATAAAGTTATAAGGTAGACGTAACAATTCACTACATATACTTTCTTACTTTCTTTTACTTTGAACTAAAACAGAAAATAAACATTCTTTTATTTAAACTTAAAGGTACACATATCTCATCGATAAAAATTGTTTTACTTTTAACTTACATGTTTTGTTTCAACAATTTAAAAAAATTAAACATGTATTTAATCCACAAGCATTAAACATTAGCCACATTAAACATTTCTCATCACCTTATCTTTAATTGAATTAAATTTAATTACAGGCAAAGCTTTAGTCAGGAAATCAGCCAACTGATTTGAACTCTCAACATATTTAATATCAACAATTTTCTTTGCAACATTTTCTCTGATAAAATTATATTTTATGTCTATGTGCTTACTTCTTCTATGAAACACAGGGTTGTTAATCAATTTGATAGCGCTCTGATTATCAACTTTTAAAGTAATTGAGTCTTGTGGCTCCCCAATGTCACATAGAAATTGCCTAAGCCATAGAATTTCTTTAGTGGCTTCACTAGCAGCTATGTACTCAGACTCAGTTGTGGACAATGCCACAGTATTTTGTTTACGGCTGGACCAAGTGACAGGACCTCCATTCATTAAAAATATATAACCTGTATTAGATTTCCTAGTGTCCAAATCACCTGCAAAGTCAGAATCTGAGTAGCCAACTAATTCAACATTACCTTTATAAACAATAGACAAGTCTTTAGAATTAATTAAATAACGTAAGATTCTTTTCACAGCTGTAACATGTGGCGGACCAGGGTCATTGACATACCTGCTAACAACATTCACAGCATATGCTATGTCAGGTCTAGATACAGATGACAAGAATAACAAGGCTCCCACTGCTTGTCTATATGGGAAATTAATAGGCACATTGCTTGTATTCTTAGATATATGTACATTTACATCAGCAGGAGTACTACTGCTTTTAGCATCTGACAAATTAAATTTATTGATTATTGTCTTAATATACTGTTTTTGACTTATCCTTATACAATCTTTTTCTCTATCTATTTCCATAGCAATAAATGAATTACAGTTTATAATCTTAATTTCAAACTTTTGTTTAAGATCATTTAGAATATCAGACAAAACAGCTTTACTTTTGGCCAATAGTAATCCATCATCAACGTAAAGAATTAATATTACTTTGACACCTTTAAAATATCCTACAAATACACAATTATCAGATGGACATGGTTTAAAACCATATGTAGTAAGAAATGAACAAAACTTCTCATTCCAACATCTCGAAGATTGTTTAAGACCGTATATAGATTTAATTAACTTACATACTTTTGAAGACCGAGTTTCCAATCCCTCTGGCACCTCCATATATATTTCCTCGGAGAGCTCACCATACAAGAAGGCCGTCTTCACATCAAATTGCTCGATCTGTAGTTCGTCTCTCGCAGCAATGCTAAGCATTACCCTGATGGAGTCGTACCTGCTAGTGGGGGAAAAAGTCTCATTATAGTCCAAGCCCTTGACTTGTGTGAATCCTCGTGCACACAGTCGTGCTTTGTATCGTACTATTTCTCCATCTTTATTCTTCTTTATGGTGAACACCCATTTACAAGTAACAGGCTTCTTCTCAGTTCGATCAGTCAGTGTCCAAGTTTGATTTTCTTCATGTGACTGAAGCTCTTCAGCCACAGCTTTCTTCCATAGATGAGAATTTGGACTATTCATTGCTTCTTCATAAGTGTTGGGTATTTCAAACTCAATAAAATTTGCTTCTTCATTTCTGTTCCTTCTGGGTCTCAGTGTAATATGTCTTTCATCATCTTCAGAAATTATTTGTGAAGGCTGGTACGTCACATCATTGGGATCCTCTTGTGTTTCTACACTTTCAAAACTAGATTCAGAAATATTTTGGTCATCTTCTAGTGAAACTGGTATATCTTGTGTTCCTTCACTTTGTTCTTGTTCATCGGTAATAGAAATTGAAGTGGAATCTTTCCTCAGTACTGGTATATTGTTCTCATTGAAGTGTACATTTCTACTTATCGTTATCTTCCCACTTTCAATATCAAACATTCTATAATTTTCATTTTCATATCCTACTAATATTATCAATGTTCCACATCTGACTGCGAATATGAACAATCAGCACATCACATTTTATGGGAGTGCAGTCTTTGGCAGAATGAACGCAACATTATGTTGGATAGTGTACAGGTTACATCCGGAGTTATTTACTATACAGACCTTGTGGAAACTAGAACAAATTTCCGTGCGTTCAAGCGTTTTTGCCATACCTATTATTGGAATCAAATATAACAGCTCACAACTTAGGACCCATTAATGTTAATATTTATCCGTGGTGCTAGGCAACTGGGCCTATCCCAGTTGTAAACGTCCCTTTGTGCCTATTGGCCTTGTTTCGTTCTGTCTCCTGCTGAAATGGAGGGAAGTGGAAATTACGGTTTTTTCCTACTCCTCCACTATACTTTTCTGATTAATTTCGTTGCGGGATCCAAGACAGTTAAATTCATTCTCTGGGACTTCGTCGAGCTTCATTGTCTCGGCGCTTTTCTGGTGGTCGCCACTGTTGATTCTGGCTTTCAGGAGTTACAGTGGTTTGGGAACAGTGTGGCGGGCTTGTCCCAATAAAAAAAATCTTACTAATATTAGTTTTACACTCTTTTTATCTAGTTTTCTTCTTCTTTCATCAGGTATATGAACATACCCTTCTGAACCAAATACTCTTATGTGTTGAAGGGCTGGCTTCTGTCCATTCCACAGCTCATATGGGGATACATCTTTTGTCTGAGTAGAAGAACTTCGATTTAGTAAATAAACAGCACAGTTTACTGCTTCAGCCCAGAGATTCAATGAGATATCACGACAGTACAACATAGATCTTGCACTCTCCATTATTGTGCGCATTTCTCTCTCCACCCTACCGTTTTGTTCTGGCGTGTAAGGTGCTGTACGTTCATGAACTATTCCTTCACTATCCAAATAAGATTTAAGTTCATTGTTAACGTACTCACCTCCGTTGTCTGTATGCAATATACGAGTACCATGACCAAACTTATTTTTCACTATTGCATTATATTTCTTAAAGCAATTCAGGGCATCACTTTTGTGCTTGATTATAAACACATGTCTATAGCTAGTGGCGCCATCTTTAAATAAGACAAAAAATCTTGCTCCAGATACAGATGTATGTTCTACAGGTCCACACACATCACTGTAGGTTAAATCACCAGGTTCACTTTTTCCTCTACAAGATTTATGAAATGGCAAGCGGCTCCGTTTGCCATATTGACAAGCTTCACAAACAAAGTTGATGTCATCTGTCAACTTTACTGGAATTGCACCATTCTTGCTCATATTTTGCACTTCCTTCAAGTTTAAATGTCCCAACCGTTCATGCCAGGTTTTCAAACTTGATTGTGCCAAATTACAAACTATTTGCACTGTGGTTTTAATATTTACTTCATATAGATTATTCTGCTTTAATGTTGCAGTCATTACAACTATATTATCTTTTAATATTAAGGCCTCATTGTACTTCTTAATTATGACATAGCCTTTTCTTGTTACCATGCCTTCTGAGAACAAATTTCTGCGTAGCTCTGGTACATAAAGTACATCTTCTAGAATACTTTGCTCCCACATGCCATTCACACATCTATTAATTAATATATTTCCACGGCCTTGTACCACAAGTTCCTTCTTATTTCCCAATTTCACAGTTGTATCACCACTATTCTGGCCATAATCTAGTAACTCACAGAAATAATCGCGCCTGTGTGACATGTGTGCAGATGCACCACTGTCAAGAATCCATGCATCTACGTCAGCTTCAGACTGTAAACATTGCTCGGCACTGAAAGCAAGCATCTTTTGCTCTTGAGATTTCCTCTCAGACTTCTTTGGGGCTCGACAATCTCTTGCAAAATGCCCTCTCTTGTTACAGTTATAACATATAAATCGGTGCTGATTATGTTGACCAGATGTTGAACTTTGGTGTATTTTGTGATTGTGATTTTTTTTTTGTGGTTTAGAATCTTTCATGGCTACTAAAGCACTCTCAGATTCCTCTTCATTTGTCAAGCTCGCTTCCTCATCTAATAATCTTGCTGTTAAGTTCTGAATTGTTTGTGAACGTGGATCTAATGACAACCATGCCTGACGCAGAGAGCGATACTTTGAAGGTAATGTACTTAATATCTTTGTAATAATTGCTGTATGACTTACTTCTTCGCCAGACTCTTTTAATTGTTTGGCTAAATTCTCAACTTTGGAAATATGCTGTGCAATACTATCGGTTGAAGACATCTTATATTGATAAAATTTCTCGTGCACCATCATTTTGTTCAGCTCCGATTTTTGTTCGTAAATTGATTCCAATTTAGTCATTACTTCTTTAGCAGTCTCGCAGTTTTCGATAAGAGATATTTGGTTCAAATCCATGGACGACGTTAAAATGAACATGGCCATACCGTCATCTTTATCCCACTGCACTTGCGAACTGGTTTCCACGGGTCTTGCTTTTTCTATGTTCCAATCCCTTTGCTCTTAATGCACAATTGACTTGGAATTTCCACTGTCGAAAATCCTTGCCGTTAAATTTCTCAATTTTCATCGTGTTCGTGACCTCCATTACTTTTACACCGTTAGTAATCTTGCTCTTAACTCGACTTTTTATTGAAATATTTACTTATCATGTGCCTGGGCCCATAACCTATTGGATATTCGGCAGTATTTCAATAAAACTCACGTTAGATTTCTAGAAACACGATATTTTAATAAACGCACAAACTACATGACGTTTGCATAAAAACCAAAAAGAAGACAAGAGAGCCACCAGCGTCAGAAAATGGAAACACCAGTGTCTATGATCTATCTTATAAGTTTATATTTCCAACAATTTGCAGGCCTTATATTTGCTATGCGTGGTATTTTTATTTATTTTTTTGTCATTTTTTCTGCATGTCATGTTCCTGTGACCAATTAAAATTTTTTCTTTTCTTCTTTCTTAAATGCGTTTCTATTACATAGCGAGAACCCCGAACATTACAGTATCTACCTTCACCATTTCCGATTGAATTTTGTCAAAAAGTGTTCAATAAAATATTATAATTGCTATTTGGATTACATTTCTTTCTTCAATGAACAAAAAAGATTGATATTTTATGTAAAACGAAAGTGAAAGAAAAAGAAATTAAACGTCTTATAATTTTATATTATTTCTACATCATGAAAAACTTAGATGTCTGAAAATTTTCAAGACTTTTATGCCAATTTTGAGAAATAGTTGCTAGGTCAATTCCATTAGTAGGCAATATCGAACTAATTTCTCCGGGAGATATTAAAGATTGATTATAATCAGTAACTTAGGAACGGCCCACTTGCTCTGAAATTAGCTTTATAACACCACAAGTTCCTCTAATATTGTTGAGTTTTTTTATTATTATTGATAATTTAAAAAAAAAACAGCCTCATTTCCGAAAACTTTTCAGAAATCCATAGTTTCTTTTAGTAAAAAAATATTGTAGAAGCTCCTTCTATTCGTCGCCCAATAAAATTGCTGTGCCTACATAGTTAAAACACTAGAAATCATAATTATTGGTCTAGTTGTTTCATCGCTCCAATTAAATGGAGACAGTATTGTTGTGCCAGAAAGAAAGCGATTAGAACGTAACTTTTTGACTTTATAAGACAGGCTAGCGTTTTGCTACCATCTCACCTGATGACGGTAAGCAATGGATGTGCTTGTCAGTGATGGATACTTAGTTAGGGTCCCTAGTGTAAAAATAGAGGTAGGATTTAAGTATAACCTAGCTATAAGTAAACTATGTTACTACACTTAAAGTACCTACTTACGGGATAATATCCGTGATTTTCTTACGCTGTTGCAAGCATCATGATCGCGGGAATACTGAAGAGGTGTGCGGGTGGGGCGAAAATTATTTATTATGAGCAGACAAATCTGTCTACCCTCTTTCTTAGATCTAAGAAAGAGGTTCTAAGAGAGGGATCACGATGCTTGCAACAGCGTCAAAATATCGGGAGCTCATAGAAAAAGAAAATCACGTATAATACTTTAAGTGTAGTGAAAAACCGTGAAAGTCTAAAACAGTGAACCATGTTACTACTTGCTGCACCTTATCATGGCTATGTTAGTTTAAGCTATCAATGCCTGTTACTGTGCGTACCTACATTGTGAAAAATAACCTGCAAGAGCATTTATGTATTACGCAATTAGGGTCCAAAGGTCATCATCCTGGCCCCGGTAATTTTGACTCCACGGCAGCCACAAACAAATATTATAACGACCTCATTTACAAAAAAAGTGTGACGACTGTTGTTTATGGTAAACAATTAAAATACAAAATGGCGGCTTTAGGCGGATTGTGGAGTTGTTCTAAAACTGACGACAATTGTTAATCTTTTCGTTTCATCTGTTGGAGAAATGTTTAAGGTTTATTTATTCTTAGATTCTTTTTAATAAGTGATGTTTAAATATCTTATAATAAAAAAAATGACGATTACTACATCAGAGTCATGAAGTTGAATTTGCGGCGTGTACCAAATGGCAAAGAACGGAACCCTTATGGATTCGTCATGTCTGTCTGTCTGTCATGTCACATGTCCGTATGTCACAGCCACTTTTTTCCGAAACTATAATAACTATGCTGTTGAAACTTGGTAAGTAGATGTATTCTGTGAACCGCATTAAGATTTTCTATGATCACAAAAATAGAAAAAAAAAACAATAAATTTTGAGGGTTCCCCATACTTAGAACTGAAACTCATTTTTTTTTCGTCTTCAAAAATGATATTGAGGTTTCTAATATTTTTTTTTTCTAAACTGAATAGTTTGCGCGAGAGACACTTCCATAATACTTCTAAAATAAGAGAATGATAATACTAAAAAAAAAATATTATGTACATTACCATGTAAACTTCCACCAAAAATTGGTTTGAACGAGATCTAGTAAGTAGTTTTTTTTTTTAATATGTCATAAATCGTAAACCGCAATTTACCTTTCATTCAATAAAGTTTGTGCGGAACCCTCGGTGTGCGAGCCCGAGTCGCTCTTGGCCGTTTTTTTTTAAACAAATCTTATTTTCTGTCCAAAGTTACAGAACCTATTAACTGAAAACTCATATCTACTTATACACACTGCCATTTAACCTCTTAAATATCTTCGGGGTACCTGAAATAGCTTCGAAAATGTTTGGCGGCATCACTTAGGTTGAGCACCGCTATACGACTACCCCATTAACTGTAGTAGCTATCTTTTTGTCCGAGACCCACATTGTTTACAATATAATGCAACACTTTGTGTGCCACTTTAAAGCTTGGGACACACTGCTCTAGAACTTGTGACAAATATTGCGTAGCATGAGCTGAGGGAACCAGATTTTAATAACCATACATTCATAAACTCACGCCTTTTCCCATTGGGATAGGCAGAAACCACAGACCACCACCTGCTACGATCCTCACATAGTCCTTTTGCCTCGTTCACGTTCACACATCTGGTCATACAAGCAAACCGGTTGCGAGTACTACGCACCTGACATTTCTGAAGAATCTCACCAATAAGGTTAGTGTTTGTCATTTCGGTAATAGGTGAGACGACAAAAAAAAAACTAATTAGTCCGTCAGTTAGATTATCAAAAAATATTTGACCAGTGTTTTTTATTTTGTTACGTAAACCAAAATTGACGAAGATATGACGCTATTAAAATTCTCATTACGTCACGCCTAGGTATAATTTTTACCTAGTTCTGACGTCACGAGCGGCTCCCGAGTTTTGATGTGTTTTATCTTTGTCAATATTCAATGATTTACAAAAACAAAAAATACGTGTCCATTAATTTCCAATACTCTCAACTGACAGACTAAATAGATTTACAATTTTTTGATACTGTCGTCATGCCTATTGTCATAATTAAAAATGTTCAATGTTAATCGCAATTTTATCTAATTATGCAACTCAATTTAAAACTAAATTTGGAAATTACTTAAAGGTTAAAAAGTCGTTGGCACATCCATTAGTTTTATTTCTTTTCTTTAACTAACTACCATCGTTCGTACGATGGTAAAGAAATGAACAGAGGTGGCCTGGAGAACGACTAACGAGTTGAAGGTTCAAGCTTTAATCCCAGACAGGCACTGTACCTTGACTATATTATTTCATCACTATTGCTCTCATAACGGTGAAAGAAAACGTAGTGGTGAAAGAAATCGGCATGCAATCAAAAAAAAAACAAAAATATGGAACACCCAACCACCCGCATTGAGCTCGCCTGGTATATGTATGAACAAGGTTTTAGTTGTAAATCGCGCGGTACATTTGAATCGCTTGCTTACTGTGTCATCTGATATAATTGCCTCATATTATTCATGCTGTAAGAGATCACTAGCACGATTACAGTAGGGCTTATTGCGGGTCACTGTTTCTATTATTTAGGTACAGCTAGGCCACGAGTAATGTACTGTTGTTATTTGTCATAAATGTGTTGGACGGGGTCATTCTTTAGCGGCAGAGACTAACTATGTATGTATTTTACAGTAATGCTTGGTAATGGTCCAGTCCCTCTTACGGAGAGGTCGCCTGTGTCCTAAAACTGGAAAATACTACAGATTGATTATGCTGTGACAGTGCTCTACAATTAATATTGTTTTGATATCAATCAAAATCAAAAATCAAAGCATTTATTTCAAGTAGGCCAGTTGCAGGCACTTTTGAATTGTCGAAACAAAGATGAAAATTAAATGTAGCGACAGTCCCAGTCACAAGACATAATAACGATAAAAATTGAGGAGCTCGTGGCTTAATAGCAGCTTGGGGGGTCAATCTTCAGGTTAAGCACCGCTTGTTGGTTTGTGGATGGGTGACTACCCATTACATACCGATTTGCCTCCGTGCCTCGGAAAACACGTTAAGCCGGTGGTCTCTGCTGTCAATTGCAGATCTTTGACAGTCGTTACAGGTAAGTCAGTGGCCCAAAAATCTGACAACCAGTCTTACAATTTGGTATCGTATTATCCATTACTAACTGGATCGTGGAGGTCGGACAGGCAGTCGCTCCATGTAAAATACTGGTATTCAGCTGTATCCAGTTAGACTGGAAGCCGATCGCAACATATTGGGGGCTATCGCGCATGAATTCGCCGCTAGAGGCGTTTGTGTAGACTAAGACCTTGTCCAGAAAGGGCGAATCACGCGCGAGTCGAGGGTCTGGCGTTATGCACGCGATTTACGCGCGTATTTTGAATTCGCGCGATGCTTGTGGACGCGATGTATTCGTGCCTAGTATCTCAATAGCGCGCGAATGAATTCGCGCGAAACGTTTCGCGACGAATTCGCTTCTTCTGGACAAGGTCTAAGGTCTTCCGAAATGTCAGATGTCATACAGTGTTCGCGCGCTGCGTGCTTTTTCATGACGTATTTATACTAATACTCACGATTGTGTTCTAGATTGAGCCATTCCCGATTAATTAAGATTTGAAGATTTTAAGTAGCAACTTAAGATTTTATTTGTAATTACTTGGAGGTAGAATGATTTTTAAATGTTTCGTGCTTGCTAATTTAAGGGAGAACATTTTAAATATGTATCTGTAGTTTACACTTTGTTGTTATACGTAATAAAATAAACATTTTAAGAAGTAATTTTTACTTTAAAGTATAACATTGAATTATTGACAGGACCTTACTCTACAGTGGTGCCATCTGGTGAGCTCAAAAACGATAGCCCTCAATGAGAAAAGGCTAATCCAGGCAGGTGATGATCCCGGCCACCGTAGGCGCGAGCCTGTGGACGGTGGGCTATGGGCTAGCTCGCCGTCCGTCCGTCTCATGACGACAGGCCGTGTCGACGGCGCGTTCGTGTTCCACGCGCGCCTCAAAGAGAGTCAGCAATAGGAAGGGGTCCGCAAGGACCGATGCCTGCCGGGGTTGCGGGACTGTTCGAAAGAGATACCGTGGCCCCGGAACACAAAGGGCGATGAAGGAACATGGATGGGTTTTAGTCAGTAAAAGTCTGACACTCCCTCCTGCTCCGCCCAGAGCGGGAGAAGTCACTTGATGATTTCCCATCCGAAAAAAAAAGAAAGGCAGGTGATGATTTTTTTGATAAAATTTGAAAGTAATTCTGTCTATCTCTTAAACTGCTTATCTGCCTTTCGTATCAACTCTTGAGATTTAAATTATCTTTCACAAAATATATCTTTAACACTGATCTCAATTGTAATTAAAAACAATTCCCAAATAAATGAACCAAATACCTTCCGTAACCTACATAAAACCGTCGCCGTCGCACCCCTGAACTCTCCAACTTTAAAACACATTTAACTGCAAACAAACCTTAATTTATTTGTATTTACTCGAAGGTATTTCGGTACAAAATAATGCAAAAGTTTAAAAAGAGGACAAATTTAATTGGGCGAGTTACAAATTAGCGGGGCCGTAGGTGGAATCCGCGCCGGCCATGCGGCCATGCGGGCAGCTAGACCTCCCGTTAATTACCACCGCGGTAAAACAAAGGCCCTGTGAGCAACCCAGCGGCTTTTGTCGTCAGTTTTATCTTAATTGCTTCAAGAAACTCGATATCGTTTGGCGACAAGATGCTTTTTATTCCTTCACTCCGCTCCCCGACGGCAAACAATGACAGAACTTTGAATTAGTTTTTGGTTTGATAACGCCGCCAATGGCTTTTTTCTTTTTCTGTTTTAACGACAGTACTGTTATTACGACCGATATTTCGGGCCGATCGTTGAGCTTTTATAGCCTTTTCGATTTATTTTCCGCTGTCCGTTTATGTTCGCGGGATGAGGCCAACTTTATGATATCACTATTGTGTAACTCTTTTTATCTAAGATTGTGAGCCATCGCTCATCGTCGTAAAACTATGTGTTCACTTTCGAATTTTGCTCTGAATAAAATATACGACAAGTGGGATGTTCTGAATTATGATTGGCTGTGTTTTATGAAGATGTATCGAATATATGGAATTTTCTTATTATTCAATGAACCATTGTGCTGAAATGTCACTTCAATCTTATTCTGCTTGGCTGTGTAAGAAAGAATGCATTTTCTATTTTACTCATTTTAATTACTGTTTTTCTTCACGACATTTGTTACAAGCCGTGCATGGCATAACCCTTCTTACCATAAACACAGTCGGGTAACAAGACCCCTGACATGTATCTCTAAGCTTAGCCACGTGTTAAGATACAAATTCTCGGATTAACCTTCAGCTGCCGTGTAAATTAATAACTTACCTCCGTCACAAGAGTTGTAACAGGGTTCATATTTAACTTTTAAACCCCTCACCCCTAATGTTGAACTCGGGAAACAAAATTTACGTGGACTGCCCTGGCCCGGTTCCAAATCGCTAACGGAGGTCGTAGGTCACCTTACTTAATGTGCGGACATACTTTTGGCACGGTCCTAACACGGCGTCACATGCAAATTTTATTCAATATGAAACACTTCGCATACTGGATGAGTTTGTCTGGTCGACTATGCAAAAAATTCCGCGTATGGCACAGGGTTGTCGAATTATGCGCATATAGTTATTAAGTTGGTTTCTGTCGTGGTATTGTCGTGGCCTTTGGAAGCTGGTGCTGAGGAAGAGGCTTGTTATCACCATGTAGCTTGGATTTTAGAACGTTGTAAACGCTTTGAGGATTTATTTGATTTGGTAAACTACCGTATTAGAGTTAGACGAAATAAAAATTAGTTGCGTTAAAGCAAGGCCTCAAAACCGAGTGATAACACGAATCGTTACATCGTACAAACATTTAAACTCACATACACAAACAGCCAGACCCGGAACAACTACCTGTAGGCCAAACAAATATTTGTTCCGTGCTGGAGTCGAACTCGCGACACGCAACGTAGCAGCCAATCGCTCAGGCACTGCGGCCTCCGCGCCGTTAGATTTTCGGAGAGCAAATCTTGTTACAAAAGGAGAATAAAATGGAATTGTGTATTATGTCACTTCAAGACCACCGGACGCATAATTACAAAACTGACATCACCATGCCATTGATACAGAGTTAATAGTACATTATGATATAAGTGCGGTAAGTTGAAAATTACAGCCGAGGCGATATTGCTAGCCCGAGCCGTAGGCGAGGGCTACAAGAAAAGCAAAAGCAGAAAAGCAGAGGCTGTAATTATCAAAGCGCACGTATGTCATACGACGTTTTATAACATATTTGCGGGGAAATTGATAAAACTCGAACTTTCTTAAACAAATAAATCTTTAATCACTTGTTAAAGCAGTTATCAAAATTTGAACAATTTGTAAAATTGATCATTACGTTTCCAGTTGACATTTTTAATGTTGTCAAGTTATTATTATTATATTTTATCTCACAAAGTTAGTTTTATTCATAAAATGTTGACTACTTTTCTGACATAAAAACTCTTTGCCAAGATTTAAAAAAGTACCATTCGTTTTAGACGGAGCATCTTGATAAACCGTGCGTTTTACATTACAATAACGCACAAGTACGTAATGAGATACAATATGATATTGTAATTGGTGAAATAAGAGACCCTTTACGAGCCAATGTGCTATAAACACTGTTTACACCATCGAAATCCCTTTGAGTTAGTACACTCGGCCAATTACAAACGGTTTCTCATTCCATTCGGCTCCAATGAGCTATCAGCTGCATTGCAAATGAGCTTTGGCCTTTGAAGAGTCAGCATATTGTAGGAATGCCGTTCATATTCACGTGGTGTAGTGTAATCGTGGGGGTATAATTAGTCGTTATGCTTGAATATAAGCATTTTTGAACATTTTAGTTCGTGGTAACTGCGTGAAAAATGATTACCAAATTCTATTTCATACAGCATGTCTTCTTCTTCTACACTTCGCAATCATTGTAACTTAATTAATTGAACTATCTGTACAATGATTTATTACCGCAGTATGTAATCAAACTGCTGTTATGTGACTTTTAACTGGAACCTTGTGGAAATCTGTTGTTCTAAGGTTGAGGAAGACTATCCGCTCGTGATACAGTTTTAGACTAGTACGAGGGGATAGGGCGAATCAGACTATAGACAGCCAAACATTCTTTTCATTGTACCATTTCACATCGACGATCGAACCAACGATCTATCTATTATGTGTTTATTATTGAGTTACTCTGTATGGTTGTCTCAAATTTGTGAATGAATACTATTATTATTATTTCTCTATACTCATAATTATAACCAAGTTTTACAGTAGAACTAACGTTGAAATCCCGAAAAAACAAAATAACTGTTGTTCTTGTTACGTTTATTACTTTTTCGTTTGTGCCAAAAACCAATACCTATCGTGTCTTCTTCTTCCATACTTCTCAAACAGTCCTCTTCTTATAAATCACCCCATTTCTAGCCGTATCATCTTTATCAGTCTCTCCATCGTTTCTTAAGTATTTCCTTAAATTACTTTTATAGCATAAAATTAAAAAAAAACTACATTAATTTTAATAAAACTTGCATATTTTTACGTCCATTATTCTTGCTTCTTTATATATTTGTCAACACGGAACTCTATATTCATTAGTACCTAGGTGTTCTCACTGTGAAACAACTAAATAACACTTGACACGGTGATGAAAAAAAACCGGATGCTTTTACAGCACTCCTGAAATATGACACAAATAAAATAAAATAAATAATTGTAACAACACTCGTTTACAGCTGTGGAACTTAATGGGGATGAAAATATACAATACTAGAATTGACCGTAGCTTCGACCGTGTGTAAAAATGTGTAAAGATTTTTAGTAAGAAGTTTATTTTCGAACTCAAGTAAGCCATTGGTAAGAAGTTTATTTTTGAACTCAAGTAAGCTATTGGTAAGAAGTTTATTTTTTAACTCAAGTAAGCCAATAAGTTGTGAAATTTTACCAAGCAAATATTATAAGTATTTATGATAGAACCTAATCGTGTTGTGTGTGATTTATTATGTATTCGAATACAAACAAAAGGTGTTTTGGGCATTAATTAATTGTGTTAATTATTAGTACAGAATCGAAAAAATTATCAGTCAAAACTTTTCTTATTCTTAATTCCAAAGTTAGAGTACATAACAGAGGATAGCATTCTCGATAGAAATATAATACACATACTACTCTATCTTGTTTATAATGTGCCAGCCATTCTTAAAATGATCATAAATGTAACGTCACTACAGTACACACCTACATAGTAGTATTAAGAACAGTTTCCGGAACTAGTCAGCATCCTTAAATTCATACTAGAATAAATAACAAATTAATAACCTAACCTAACTTTTCATAATTTCATTCTCTAGCCTTTATTTGTGGTTAATTTATGTATGGAAGAAGAAGACATGCTGCGCCGACGCAGCATGTCTTCTACTTCTATACATCTATATTACTCGTCATCTCAGCAGTCACCACCTTTCTTAACATATCGTCCTTTACACAATCCGTCCAACGGTTCTTTGGTCTTTGTTTACTCATAAGCTAACCTAACCAGCATAACGAAAAGAAAAAATGTTTCACCCTAACCAACAAAACAACACAGTCTATTATACAAAACAAACTTACCTATTTGCGGTAATAGAGTGCTATGACCGAGCAAAAACCGATCCCGCTCCCAAACTGCGGTACATAATACTTCATCAAAATTAAAGTTCATTCGTTCAGTCCATTCAATAGAGTTTGCAAAATGTTTTAAGGATGTATATTCATTACAGCGGAGACGCTGGGGGAGAAAAGTTTTGCGTCAGTTCACTTGTTCGCCGAATTATTCATGATCCCTACAGAAATTTTCGATTGATTATACTGTTTAGAGCAAATTATGTTGACAATAAGATCGTGGAGTTTACAATTGAGGGACGCTATTATGTAAGTGGATTTCGTGATGAAGATTATTATTATTGTAATGATGTGTTTTGTTCGAATAGGTTTTTAGGTGATACGGTAGGATACGGTACGAGTATGTGTAGTTGTGCTCAGATGATTCCAATAGACTCCCTGAGACTTGGAAATAACTGGCGAAATGTGTGTGTACTGTAGGTACACTTCTGCTTAAACTCCTCGGGGATTACAGGCGTGATGTTATGTGAAGTTTAGGAAGCTAGAAGTGGTAGATAAAGTGGCAAATACCCCGTGGTTGCAAATAAAGTATTACCTACGTCATTCTTTTTCTGCAACACTAGACAATGTGGTCACTCAAAAAACAAAATTAAAATTTTTGCTAGGCAAACAGTCAAAAATTTGCTAAAAAAGACAGACCATGGAACCCGTCTTTTGGTTCAGTTTAATGGCCTTTACTCAACACGTGCGAGGCTCCCACATTTTTATTTTCCTTTAAATAATGTTGCCCCACACTAGAAATTTCTCCTTTATCGTGGGTGCGTTTACAAGCATTTACACTCACATACACAATCAGACCCAGACCCGGAATAATTACCTGTAGGCCATACACATATTTGTTCCGTGCGGGAAACGAACCCGCGACACGCAGTGCAGCAGCCAATTGGCCAGCCACAGCGTCAACCGTGCCGTCAAATGATTCTATGGCCGCAATACACACGTAAAATGTATGTTTATTTAAAACGTTCTTTACAAATAGCTATTTATTCACCAAGGAAAGTAAGGCACTAATCGAGTGTGCATTTGAGGCCCGACGTGAAGCGGAGGGCCGTGAACCACTCGAGTTTAGTAATCTGAACTTACCCTCGAGTGATATATACTGCTTTATACTACACTTAAGCACAAAGAAGTAAAAGACAAAATAGCAAAAAAAGCATTTTATTAAAAAGTTATATTGACATTGTTACAAGTGTTAAATATTTTTAATTTTAGCGCGTCAAACAGTTTTCGCGCCAAAAGACGTTAGAGAAGGTAAAAACGCCCCATTTCGCAGGTTCCAACTTACGCGCGTGTTAAAGCGAGAGAGTGTTATAAATCTCTCGCTTTACGGCATTGAGGTTTGAAGTTTGCCGGCCATGTCGAAATGTATGCTACCTGCTGTAAAAGTGCTAGTGGCCAGTACTTTTTATGGTAAAATTAAATCGTTTGATTGCCAACGTCACCAAGATTTAAAAAAAAAAAACAAAACGCGTTAGTAATGTATTACTACCCTGATTTTCAGGGCAGTAATGAAATTCCATACAATATAACTGCCTAGATTTTTGAGAAGGTTTAATGAACAGCTTTCAAGGCTTTTAGTGGGGTAGTATTGGTACACTTACTAAGCAAGTGTATTGGAATAGTACATTGTTCACCGAGAGGAGAAAGTGACCGATTACCGTCGAGGGTGTCGTTTGAAGCCCGAGCCGTAGGCGAGGGCTTTAAAACATCCGAGATCGGGAATCGCACTTTCTCTCGAGTCAAAAAATCTTTACTAATTAAAATTTATATTAAAATTGTTGCAGTTAGTGAAGCTTAATGTAACACTTTTTCCATTAATGTTTGTTTGAGATGTTTGCGACAATGTAGGAGGAATTTCACATGTTCTTTTTTCAAATTGTTTATCCTGCCGCCGCAGGGTCGCGTTTTAGTCAGTAAAAGTCTGACACTCCGCCCAGTGCGGGAGAAGTCATTTGATGATTTCCCATCCGAAAGGGTCGCACTGCCAGCCCGACACCATCCAACACACAGCTAGTGGCCAGTGTCATTTTGCGAACTTGGAGATAAAAACTCACTGTAAAAACTTTTTGGCTTTTGATATTTAGGTTACCGGCGCATAGTCTTACCCAAAATTAAAAAAAGAAAAACCACGTAAGAAATGGATTTTCATACACTTTTTTCTCCCGCTCAGATGCGTTTTCTCCCCGCATATTTGTTCGATATGCAATGACGTACTTTCTACCGTAAATTTGATAAAGTATCAAGGTACTTTCCAAGCAAGTGTAGTATAAAGATACATTTTAAATTATACAGGGTGTAAACAACCTCATCACGAAGCCGTCAACCAAGCATTCTGTACATCAAACTAAGTAACTTTACGCAAAAAATATTGCTGGTTAACGACTTTTTTTTTTGGGTGAAATATCATGTTTTCTTGTGGTAGAACTCAATGTAACGCACTTAAAATATTGTGCTGATGAATGGATTGAATAGTACGGGGGTCGTAGAGGTGTTTAAAGTAAGAATCTTACATTAAAAACTTGTTTAAAAAAAGAACTCGTCAAAAAGTTGGAACTTTGACCCCCAATATCTCCGTAACTAGAAATTTCCCTGGTATGGTGTAGAACAAAAAAATTATAGCAATGTCGGGGAGAACAAGTGCCTTTCGGCTTCGTTAAAAGGTTTTTACACCCTTTATACGTAATAAATATTACGGT
Source organism: Xestia sexstrigata (assembly GCA_941918905.2). Classification (NCBI taxonomy): domain Eukaryota; kingdom Metazoa; phylum Arthropoda; class Insecta; order Lepidoptera; family Noctuidae; genus Xestia; species Xestia sexstrigata. Next base: position 20,553,623 of record OW799209.2, read on the forward strand.
TATGAGAAAGTTTTACAACAATTATATATCATTAACACAATATTACAAACAAAAAAATTAACCCAATAATGACGAAGTACTACAAGAAAGTATTTCTGGTGTTACATTTAAGTAAATTCGTAGTTATTCGTAGTTTTATTGTAAAAACAAGCGAGAATTTTACGCGATAGTTGAGAAACTGTTACATGGGAAGAGCGCGATTAAAATAGGGTTGTCACTCTCTAAATTATAACTCACTGTTGGGAAAAGGCTTCTTTCCAAAACTTGCAGTTCTTTCTATCCAACGACAAACGTGGAACTCTGGTCGTTGGATTTATCCAGTTGTCCCACTTTTGCTCAGCGCCTTTTAAGCAACGTGAGTTAGGCTTGAATTCCTCCTAAGCTAACGTCGGTCGCGTACGTCGGTCGCGCGTACGAGCACACATTATGTTCTATATAGCGCCGACGCCGACGCAGACCGACAGCCGTATTTTGATCTCGCTGACGTCACGATTCCCTACTATCAAAATCTGTACTTATAACGCTCTCAAGGCTAGTTTTTCTTCTTCTTCTTATAGATTGCTTATAATGCGCTACAAGCTTGGATCTGGGCGCAGTTATAGAAGCGATTAGTTCTTTAACTATCTTATAATCAACTTAATAAATGTCGTTAGCCCTATAATATACTTGACGAAGCGCAATAGCTTCTATAATTATCTGAGACTACACAATTACAAGCACAAACGCTCGTGTTAGTATCTGACATAAGTATCTTACCAAAACAATCTTGTTTATAATGCACTAGTAAAAGTATATTTTAACAGAGGCTTTCTTTGTTGAGTATGTTGTTGCTTCGGCTGGTGGTTCCAGTTGTTTTGTTGCAAAACTTAATAATAACGTAAGTTTCTATTACTATTATTTTGCATTATTGTAGAATATTAAAAAATAAATATAATGTATGAACACGTGGGGAAGACATTTTTACTGTATACTGCTGTACATAACCGCAATATAGTTAGTTTTTACAAACCCCTCCGAAAAATAGCACATTAGTATTTTGTTGTAAATAAAATATTTCATCAATTCTTATGAATATCCGACATATTTAGAAATTGCCCCTCATTAGGTACTTTGTAGAACTTTATAAGTAAATTAGTAGGTGTAGCAAGAAAGTAAGTACTTAATAGGTAAATTAGTACTTGTAGCAAAAAAGTAAGTACTTTATAGGTAAGTTAGTACTTGTAGCAATTTCAGCCCAGATGCCACTTGCCTCATCGGCCGCTATTTTAAAACAAATTAGGGTTCCCTTGGAATATGCCTGCTAATGTTTGAATTTCCTTTTTTTAGGTTTTAGTGGTTTCTTCGTCAACAAATAAAAATTCTGATTCTGATTCGATATGTTAATCGTATTCTTCTTCCCAATTTTCAACTTCTTTAATTTCTGAGTACACACAGCGCCATCTAGTGCCACAGTAAGCAACGAGGCTTGTGTCGCGGACACCAGATAGTTGATATACTACTTATATACTTTTTGTTTGTAAATACATACTTCATACATATTTTAGATCGCGGAACTCTCATTTACTTCACCTGCGTTCGCACCTCCACCGCACCGCACTTCGCACCGCACTTCCTGATCCTGTTGATTTTATTCCTGAAGAACTTGGCTTCATTAATTCTAAATACCATTTTTTACTTTTCTCCTGTAACCACCACTTCTTTTCAATCGTTTCCAATCGCTTAAATTCATGTTCAGCTTATTCACTCAACAACTGAATTTCAACAAAATGGCTGAAGTTTACTTGTAAAGTTATTGATCTAGTAGCTTATAAGCTTTTTTCAGCTGGAAGCGCTCTGATCAAGTACTAATTGATTTAAAAGAGTCTTGAGCAAAACTATAACGGCGTAAACTTAAAGTGATCTCAGCTAAGTATATTACAATATCTTGTTCACTCACAAAATGCTACTATAGGATCAAAATGTAATTCTAGATCATTTAGTTTTACTGGAGACAATTATAAGGGACTTATTCCTAAAAGTGTTCTATAAGATAACCTTGTAGCTAACTACAAGACTGAGATATTATACGAGATGTATAAGAGCAAATGCACTTGAGAATTGTTATGATTGTTTTTTACATGGGTTTTATACTTACATTTTTTATATTAACCTGAAAATTTAAGCATTCGTCCTCTCTGGGTAGCTTCATGCTCATTTCCTGGTAACCTTTTACCTTGTAATTCATGTTATTTAAGTTTTTCTTTCTCTTCGTTTTCTTGCTCTTAAATTAGTGACAGGCCTAGTTTTACTTTTAATTTATTACTGGAGCTAGCTAAGAGTTTCAGGTTGCATATCAAATTATTATTAGACCTTCTTTAGTACATTTTATTTTTCTATCGCTTCAATTGTCTAAATTTAAAATGACAGGCCGATCATCTGTTGATGACAGACGGTTGATGATATCAGTACCGTTCACCAGCTTCTCTAGCCTAGTTAGGGTTCAGCTAGTTCCAGCTCCATTTAGTTAGGTCCTCTAAGACAGGTTGTGTTAATAATAATAAAATCTTTTATCTCGTCCCCTTGACTATTTCTTTTAACCGTACTCTCCTCCAGACTGAAAGTTAGGTAGATGAGTGCTCAGTGTGACCTTACAGTTTTCTGGCTCCTACCAGGAAAATGTAACGTTAAAGAATATCTGCGCTTGTGAAATGCTATTACTAGTAAAAGTGTCCTATAAGAATAAGAATAATTTATTTAAAAAAGTATTACAAAAATGTACATTTAGGTGCAGTAGTGTTATTTCTGAAACATATAATTAGATTATTTATACATGTCTTATAAGTAAGTCTTTTAGCTAATTAGAAGACCGAGATATAAAACCGACGTCAGCGTGGCAGGAATTCAGGCCTTAATTGTTTTAGTCAAAACTAATTAATTAATTGGTGTTAAATGATTTAAACAAATAACATCCTTCATCACACGCTACGTATTAGAACCGTCAGAACTCAACAGCCCTACACAAAAGGCAGTTAATTTAAACATTGGCTGTAGGAACCAGCTGTTCGCCAATTAACGGGTCAACTCATTAAATTACTCCGCACTGGCTCTGCCAGCCTGGTACTCGCGTCGTAATGTTGCCATGTTGATTTTAAGTATAAATAAACAGTATATAATTATGTCTACACAGTTTATTTGCCGACTGCTAATAGGAACTAGGACGGTCTCGTTGGTCTAGTGGTAGCAAGCTGAGCGTGAGGTCCTGGGTTCAATTCCCAGATCAGGCAAAGCCTTCTCGGGTTTTTCCGTCAGGAATTTCTCAGTAGCAGCCACGGAGTCTGGATTTGCGCCCAGTTGAGAGCAATAGGCTCGCCCACATGGGACTTAAACATAACTGGCGAAATGTGGGTGTACTATTAGGTACACTTGTCCCTAACCTTTCTGAGATGTTATGTTGCTAATAGGAATAGGTGACCCTTATCTCTCGTATGACTCAAAAGAGGTGAGTCAGGGATTACGAAAAGGGGCTTTTAGTAAGTTGGAACCCTGTAGAATAGTATCTACAGCAATTTCATTAACTACTTACGTGTTTTGTCTATATAGGTCAGAATTCCAGTGACATTAATACAAAAAGTTCCCATTCTGTAACTTTAACAACTATGTAGCTATCAAAAAATGTCAGACAAACCGGAATTTTTCAAACTCGCGAAGCGTGAGTTCATTAAACTTTTTTCCTCGACTCCCCAATTTACTTTCTATCGAATCCAATCTAAATTCGTTCAATTTTTTAACATAATCACCGATCGGATAACGCTGATATTCGCGAGACAAGAACGGCAGGGAGGGGAAAAACGGGAATTGTAATAAACGATTTATCGAAGAAATCAGAGGGAGTCCCGGGAGACACAGGAATTAAGAACTCCGCTAATGAGATGTTGATTGCATCCAGTCCCGTTTGCCGCCTGCCTGTTTTGCATTAAATCTCCTTTTTATTATTTTCTCTCGTCCGTTAAAATACGGAATGCATCTTGTGATGTTTTGTTACTCCGCTTTGCATTTCTTATTCGTTTTTGTGTTCTTTGATGGAGAAATTAAACAGAAATAAGTCCGTGCTTTGAATTCTTACGGTTTTTCATGCTGGTATGCACTCTGGAGAAACGTCTAGAACGTCAGATCTTGTGTAAAGTGTGCTTTCTACTCAGAAGCTGTGGTTATTAATTTATTTCGTTTAGTCAGCTATCATGAAAGCACTACTGACTGCGAGTCATACCTACTTACGTAATAAGGGTTCCGTACCGCGCCATTACAGGGGTCTTTATAGGAGTACCTAGACATGAAAATATTATATTTCCTTTAACAATCACTTGGCTATGGCTGTAGATCGACTAAAGGCCTTTAGACCGACGTTCTGTTTCTAAAAAGTGGGTTGCTTAACCATTGGTCTTTCAAGATGCTTATTTATTTATTTTTGGTACACCAACAGCATACTAAGAATGAATAGGAAACAAAAAATAATAATATAAAAGTGCTAGTATGTATATGCATGTGTTGTAGTGCTAGTTTCCTCCGTGCCTCAGAAAGCGCGTTAAGCTGTTGGTCCCGGCTGTCATTTGTAGATCTTTGACAGTCCTTAGATTGAGTCAGTGGCCCAAAAAGTCTGACAACCACTCTTACCAATGGGTATCGTATTACCCAGTACCAACTGGGTAGTGCGATGGAGGTCAGATAGGCAGTCGCTCCATGTAAAATACTGGTATTCAGCTGCATCCGGACTGGAAGCTTATCCTAACATAGTTGGGAAAAGGCTAGCTAGATGATAATGATGCTAGTATGTATGCCTATTAAAGATATAGGCAGCAATTACCATAGTGACAGAACAACAAAGTTCTCATGCGATGTTCACGAATATGCAAGGTTATTTGAAAAACTGTAACTGTGTTACGTAAAACTATAAATATCACATTATCATACAGCCTCTACCAATACAACAATCCACTAAAATTCCGCGCCAACATTCATAAAGAACAATGTTCCTTTTACACTACAAACGGCGTATCAAGATCGGTTTTATACACGACGGCGTTGCCTGTTTCCCCCCAAGTTCCGTGTTTCGCATGACGAGGCGCGATAAACTCCGCAATGTACGTGAAAATGTTTCTATAATGTGAAAATTTGCAGTGTGACATTATTTCCATAATGTTGCAAAGTAAATTAATCGTTAAATGTAGACTGTAGCTTTTCGCGCGAAAGCAGGTTATTATTTGTTTGCATAAATGTGGGTGCGATATGACATATTTTTCTTGAATAAACTTTGCCCAGAATACAATATGTCAAGTTTCGTGACTAGGCCAGGTAATGTTTTTGAAAATACTACACTCATCTACCACACATCTTAAAGAATTGATCACATAAGAGTTTTTCAAATAAAAAAGATTACATAAATAGGCATATTGTTTATATTCTTACACTAGCATCTTCAAACAAGTTAATGTAAATACTTGATTTTAAGTAATTACCTATGCAACCATACTATGCAATAGACAAAAATTTTAACGAAGTAAGAACCGTCAATGAAAGCAAATAATTCTAACTTTTGACAGTTCTAACTTCAAGCAATTACTAAACTACAGAATTAAAATCGTATCTTAAGTATTACTTTTACTCAAGAAATCACTTTGACTTGATAAACAGATACGGATGTTAGGAATGACCAGCAGTTGACAACAGCGTAACCAAGTCCCGTACAAACAGTAAAAAATCTAATCATTCCAAAACACCAAAAAATATTTAACAGCCCTGACATAAAACAAAAAACGAAATAACCCAACCAGCCGTTAAATTGAATGAAAGAAAAATCGCTTACGTCGAAATTCATAACACTCGTACACAGTTATGTTTCTCGTCACACTCCAAGAATACGGGCTAATCTAAAACCGTTAAGGGTTAAACCCGGACAGGCGGACAGGCGGACGGGCGGACGGAATGCCGGACACGTACGCCGACCATCTTCCTTGCGAGAACACGCTCGCCGGACGTATGAAACGACCCTTTTGAGCTAAGCAAACTGATGTTGTGTCTTCGGACGTGTGTTATATATGTGAGTTTTTATTGCCAACTCCGAATTAGAGACTGCAATTGGATAACTTAGTGATTCGAATTTAAAAATTTAAAAGAATTTGGTAACTGTTTATGTGACTTCGCAGTTTAGACATAGGCCTTTTTCGGTATTTAGGTAAGTGATTGCCTCGTTGATCCAGTGGTCGATAGCGCAGCTGATAATGAGGTCCTGAGTTCTATTCCCAAGTTGGACAAAGAGTTATTGGTTTTTTCCACCAAGAGTTCTTCAGAAACAGCCCAGAGTAGCTAGTTGATCGCAATAGGCTCGTTCCCTATCACACAAGACTTGATTATAACTGGCAAATGTGAGTATACCATTATAATACACCTCTCCAGAATCCTTTGGGTGATGCAGAGACAAGAAGTGGTAGGTGTACATCTGAAAATAATTTGATGAATACTAAGGTAAACTACAATGATATATAAAATACTAAAAACATATATAAATACTATAAATATATATAAATACTATAAATATTATCAAACTATTTATTACTGTAAATAGATATTTACATGGATGTGGATTATGTCATGTTAGCAGGCTTCAGCTTGCGTGATAAACAGAAAATCCTCTCATAACCAAAGCAAAAGAACTAATGGAGTCTTTCATGTAAACTATTTTAGTAATTTATTCCTACAGTCTTCCAGTGACAGTATGAGAACTTCTTGTTAAAGTGATCGTTCGAAAAAGCGCCACCTCTAAAGGTCCCCCTTGGCTAAGAAGCTCCAATTTTTCAGTAAAATAGCTGACACGTGTAGACACGTGTAGCCTTGAGTCTAAGTCTGTCACCTTGTCTCTTTGGTAGCAGGTGTTCGTAGACGGTGGTAATCATAAACTAAGTTTAAGGTAAATCGTTTGCTGTTTTTTTACAAACCAGGAAAAGAATGACGATTTTTTCTATAAATAAAACATGGGCCGAAAATAGAACTTAAACTAGATAGAAATAAAATAAATAAATAGAATTTAAAATTTAATAATTTACCATGAGGGTAATAGATGTTAGACAAGTTGACCAACGTCGGTTTGCCGTAAGACTGACTGAAAATTTGAATAAACGAACTATTGAAGTTGGTAGTCAAATTTATTGTTTTACAGTTAATTTCCCTGACGTTACCAAGGCTGCCTCTTTGGTCGAGTGGTCGTAAGCACGTCTACTGAGCATGAGGTCCTGGGTTCGATTCGCGGGTCCGGCAAAGTGTTATTGGGTTTTTCCATCGGGAATTTCTCAGCAGCTGCCACGGAGTCTGGATTTGTGCCTGGTTGATGGCAATAGGCTCGCCCCTTATCACTTCGAACTTCAAATATAACTGCCGAAATGTGGGTGTACCATCACGCCTGTAATCCCTTAAGGGAGAGGTGTACCGAACCTCTCCCTTAAGGGATTATAGGCGTGATGTTATGTTTTGTTAATTTCCCTAAGACCTTCATAAGGACTAAAATGGAGTAAATTTTGAAAAGTAGATAGCCTAATACTAAGTCAACATAGAAGTAATATCCCTAAAATCCGTTCCACAAAATGAGCACTACTAAAAGTAAGCCTCCGCACAGAAAATAAAAAAAAATTGCTCCGGAAAAAATTCCATAGTAAACTCTTAACTTTTCCGCGCCCATAATATCCCATTTCGTGAGTTTAATATTCAATAACCGCGTTTATACACAACTATTGGAGACGGGAATGTAAAGGGTGTTCCCATTCGGATCACGTACGCCGCTGTCTTAACATCTGGTTTGTTTTGCAACATGCTGTACCGTCTTGAACTTTGTTTTTGAACTGTCATCTGTCTGGTCGCACTTTTTGAAACTTATTCGGTGGTATTTACGTGGCCAAGACTTGGACAACTTTGAACTACGGTACTTAAAAATGTTGGAGCTGATGACGGGGTATTTTAAGCTACATTTGCGATGTTTCTGAGTTGTGTGCGGTTTTCGTGTTTAGCAGTTGGGAAATTGTTACTACAATATTACCTGCCGACCTTTTATAGTCTAAGCTACTTACAGGCTTTAAGTTTGTTTAATCATAAACTGAATATAATACACAATTAATAAAAATAAAAAAAACTAACAACAAAATATAAAAGGGAATCGAAAAACTCCTTCTCAACGTTGGTAATGTGCCCAAGAGACTGGCGTGCGGCGATGCCACGTTGTATGACAACACTTACCCTCTGGACAATGTAAAAGCCAGCCCTTGGGCTTAGAAATATCCTTGAACAGGCTATGGGCACTCGGAACCCACGGCCCCAGAGTTTTAACCCCAAACGGCTCGAAAATATAGTTACCACAAAGGATTTAAGTTATTTTTAATTAAGGAAGTACGAATGATTTCCATCGAAAAGAGCTTTGGAATAACTCTTCCTATATTAGATGTCTTGGATTGTTTAGCTTGTATACGTAGAATGATAAAATGGTCTCTAAGTCAGACAGTGCGGCTGTCAATCGATAAAGTCCACATCAATATTTTACTACTTCACAAGATAAGATAGAGCTATGAGTTATAAATGAAAGTTCAGCTTCAAAACCTCGCGTCTACCGAGAGATGCTGCCCCATGCAATTTATGTCGTGGCCACAAAGCATTCCACCGATATCGCAGATATTCGGCATCCCGAAGACAATCATAAAATTTTAATATCGCCTTGCTCTTTTAATCCATAGAAAGTTTTAGTAAACCAGGCATTACGTACAGGGAATGGGGCAAAAACTAGTTGGCACACATTTTGCACCCTGATCTCTCGTTGAAAAGGCTGAAAATTGCCGTAAGGGAGGTACGTAACAAAGTGAGGATGAAAGTTAGGCCGGTTACAGGTCGCATCCAGTCACTGAAGCTATTCGAGCGTTGGCTCAGTAGAGTTTTTAATTTCGTTCCGCAGCCACTCGCGGGAAACCTCGTTACAAGTTTAAATTGGCATTTCTCGGAGTAATGGTTAGACGCCAGAGGATAACTTCCTCGCGGTATCTCCTTCACTTGGCCGGGTAATTCTTATTTAAAATGTATGAAAGGTTTCTTACAAGGCATTTGTGAGTCAAGTGTTTAGTGTGTGGTGATATCGTGTGCCGCTTCCCGGTGTGCGCCGTGAGGTAAGCGCTCGGTAATTGAGTTTGTGTTTTGTGTTAAACACAGACTGAAATAGTTGCTTGGGAAAATAGAGTTTAACATTACTTATTCAGTTGTTACGGCAGTGTAGAGGGCCATTACACGAGGCAACAGCTTTAGTATTTCAACAAAAACTTTCAACAAGATTGACATAAGCTTTTCGTAGCCTTTTATAATCCAACACATTTTTGACTTTTGCTTTTTCGTTATCGTTATCACCATAACACTGATAGAAAGTCACTTTTTCAAGACCCTCTAGTGGTTGGTAGTTAACCCTTAATTCGGAGCACCTAAACAGTTAAGTAAATGGTCGTGCGGGGTGCATGTCTAACCGATCAAATAAATAAAATACGAAATACATGCAAAATCACAATCACTCGATACTTGATCATAAAGGAAACCGGTTTTAATGAAGCTAACGTGGAACTTTAGCCCAAAATTCAGAATTAAAAAAGTTCTAAATCTTCAAAGATGCGCTGGGGTATGTAACACCCCACACGATCAACTAAGGTTTAAGAAACAGTATTCAAAACAATGATTAACTGCGGCCTAATTATATGATGATGATTTGACGAGCACCACGTCATCATCAACCTATAATGTTCCCACTGCTGGGACACGGTCTCCTCTAATGATGAGATGGATTAGCACCACGTAAAACCATGAAATCAACCACTCTTTAAAAACTGCAGCCCTTCTATGTGATTAAATCCCTTGGTACGTCTCCTTTCCCGCTAGCGGTTATCGAATTGATGGCGTAATTTCGTTCGTGGCACCGTGACACCACATGATTTCGAGCAGGCTATTTGTCGTCTTTTATAAGAGGAAGTTCCAAGTCATAGGCTATCAACAGAAGGTACTGTGTTTATAGATAGACTCGAGAACTTTTCTCTTAGGGCCCAAATCACTAACTGTCGGTTTTTTTATTTGAATTTAGGAACTTGTCAAACTCTGCTTAAAGCATTTACACTAACAAAACACCACACCTGTTACCCTCGAAGGGTTAAACAGACTTGTACCTTATGGTACACCCACATTTCAATAGTTATGTTTAAGTCCTTAATAGGGGCGAGCTTATTGCTATCAACCGGGCATAAATCCAGACTCCGTAGCTTCTACTGAGAAATTCCTCAAAAAAAAACCAATAACACTTTAACGCAGTCGCGACCACTAGACCAACGATGCCTTATCGAAAGTTTTTGGAATTCATATTAATGCTTTAATATACTTTGACTAACAGAAACCGAGTATAATACATTCGCTCCGTAGCAACTGGACAGATTCTCAGCTGGACAGTTTCGCAGCTAGACAGATTAGCAACTGGACAGAGTACAGTCATGAAAAAATAAGTTTATAAACTATGAAACATATCAAAATCTTTTTAAAAATCGTCCTGTTCCGTCTGTTGTTTGAAAATGACAGAGACAAAATTAAACGTGAAATATGTTAAATTATTTGGAGCGGTGCATGCGGGCGTTTACGCCGCTGCTGTATCCACATTGAAACAAATAATTTATTTAACTTAAAGTAAGTGTTACTAAAATTACATTTCCCGCCATCAGCCGGTGCTGTCTGGTCAAGCACAATTCGAAGCTAACTCATTAAATCTAAACACATTTAATGTGTCATAGTTAGCGCAAGTTAAAATGAGAATCGTGATCTTCAACATTTTTTGTAATGAAAAACGATACATGGTTTATTTGTTTTGGTTCGTACGAAGAGATATTAGGGAAAGGGCGATGACCGCTATTCTCATCATAACTGGCACCAACTATAGCTTCGAATTGTGCTTGACCTCTCTTATAGAATAGTATAAGCATAATTAGCCTTTAATGTTCTCACTGCTGGGACACAGGCCTCCTCTCTATGAGACGGAATGAGCAATAATCCACCAAGCGGGCCCAGTGTGGGTTGATAGATGTCACATATCTTCGAATTGTTGGTTCTAGGAAGAAAGTATCCTCATGATGTTTTCCTTCATCGTTTTGAGAGCAGTGGTGATGAAATTACACAGAGTAATTAAATACACCTGTCTGCTCTTCTGCTGCTCTTTTAAAATACGGGCCTTTATTCCTCCTCATAAAAGAAATAACATAACTTACCTAGCCAATCAGTTTTAAGAAGAAACTGCCTAGCCTTACTTTAGTAACTTCTTTTAAAATGATGTGCTATATTTACGACAGACCTGCTGTATTTCTTAAAATGCTAATTCTGAAAATTTAACAAAACAGTGCTAGGGATTGCTTGAGAATGAGGACATGGAACGTTTGCTCGGAAAACATCTCCAGAATTTGGTTAATAACAGAGACCCATCTCACTGCCCCCGGTACGTGCGTTGTGTTTCTACAAACGTTTGGAGCCGAACAAACAGATATTTGAATAGCTATATTTTTTTTTTCAGTTGATGTAGATTTGTTTATGACCTTCTTCTATAAAACCTACTTACCATTTTTTTTAATTGATTCACTGACCGACAATGTTCAACCTCTACCGCTTGGTCTACAAACTGAAAAAATATGAAAAAGAAAGAAGAACTAAATCAAAAATTTTAAAGAGAATTTTGAAAATTCAGCTCTGAAAGGGCTCATAATATGGAATGAGAGTTTGTATAGAATATAGTCATTCTTGACGATGACAAATAATATCATCGGGCACACGTCGTGAATAATATAGAATACTAAATTAATAAAACATTACCTATGGATTAGGCTTTATTAATCATTGGAAATCTAGTCATACGTATGGTATGGCGATATGAAATGAGCTTTTGCTTCTTTTGGGATGCATACAAAACTTATACATTCACGTCGAGGAGGTATAACCTTGATGTATATGATATAATATCTACCCCTACACATGTCGATATCATCGCTCCCAATGATTCAATACGCTAAGACATTGAACACGACCAGTTTATGACGAAAAATAACTTTTACGAAGCAAATGTATTCCGTAGACGTCCGTATAACCGGCATACGGTATTTAAGGCAGTGCTCCACAGCAGTCTTCGGCTAAGCTACTCTTGTAAATTTAGATTTGATTTTTTCTTCTTATGGAATCGACGGCAATGATAATAATCAATAATATCTTTATTATAATAAAATATTTAAAAATAAATATCGCTGGACATTACACACAGCGCCATCTAGTGCCACACTCAGCAACGAGGCTTGTGTCGTGGACACCAGATAGTTGACATACTACATAGATACTTTTTGTTTGTAAATACATTCTTATTATTCATATAAACATCCATGAATCGGAAACAAATGTCCATGCTCATCACACAAATATTTGCATACTATTCTTGCGATTCGAACCTGGGACCCCAAGAACGTAAGGCAATCTCACTACCACTGCGCCATTCGGGTCGTCAAAACATTATTATAACATTGTTATTACACAAGAAGATGGTTACAAATTGTGTGAAGTTCCCTAGCTCATGTGCATGGTGATGTACTTGTGTTACAGAAGCCAGTGCCATGTCCCTAGAGAGGTTCATCATTATCATCATCATCATCATCAGCCTATAATGTTCCCACTGCTGGGACACGGCCTCCTCTCAATGAGAGGGAATGGGCTATAATCCACCACGCGGGCCCAGTGCGGATTGGCAGATGTCACATGTCTTTGAATTTTTCGTTCTAGGACATGCCGGTTTCCTCACGATGTTTTCCTTCACCGTTTTGAGAGCAGTGGTGATGAAATAAATTACACAAAGTAATGCGCCTGTCTGGGTTCGAACCCACAACTTACTGTTCGTAAGTCGGGGCCGCCACCAATGGGCCACCGCTGCTTGGAGATGTTACAGAATCTTATCGCATAACATTCTGTAATCTAATCAATCTAATTGAAATAGGCCTATTTGGCGACGAGTTTGGCACTTTCGGTAGCGTCTTTCAGCTTGCACTGTGGAAATAACAGAATAGGCATGACACGATATTAAATGTCCTAGATTTGGTTTGTATGCAACTGTAGGAGGGATTGTCCACAGACAGACTGCAAGCCACGCTCGGCGTGGATACGTGGCTGTCAAACAAATGAACCTCGCCTCAAAAATGGCAAACTTCTCCGTGCATATTGGGGTCCGTGGCTTAGGCTCCCAGTGGTCGAGGCACCCGTGGCCGACCCCCTCGATTGGATAAATTTAATTCAAAGCAATTTTTTATCAAATGTACTGTCAGGCACAAAAATTCATCATTATCTGCCTAGCCTTTTCCCAACTATGTTGGGGTCGGCTTTCAGTCTAACCGGATGCAGCTGAATACTAGTATTTTACCCAGTTATTAAAAAAATTCAATACTAGTTAATAGTAGTCTAGTTAGCACAGGATCCTCAAGGTCGAAAACTTGTATTTTTTTTGATCCTACACCCACAGGCTCCTCGAGGTCGAAAACTTATTATTTGTTGTACCTGCTGATGACTGTACTAAGAGAAAAAGCACAAAAAACAAATAAATCGGATCGGGGGCGTCGGCCACGGGTGCCTCGACCACCACACGGAGAAGTTTGTTGTTTGATGGTTAGATTTCGTTATTGTGCATCCATGGCTTTACAGGGGACCAGAACTTTTGGCACTGTGGTCATGACGTTGTCTTAATGGTCACTATAATAAATAGTGACCATCATATTCCTGACGTTGTCTCATTTTACTTGGGGTCGGCGCAGCACGCTTTTTCTTCCATTTTCTCCTGTCAGTCGATACGCAATGGTTTACGCCTTTTTCTTTTCCTATCTCACACAATCCATCCATCTTCTTTGACCTTCCTCTCCCTCTCTATCCATCAACATACAGTGTTGAAAAAACAGCTAATATAGCAGTCTTTTTCGCCTGCACAGCAGTGGAAGGTCGTCTTTAATACTCGAGCACAGAGCTCTAAGAAACCACATAGTCTCGATATTGCCTTCACTTTGGTAATAAAACATATTCGAATGGAATTCTGTGGTGCTACCCGCTAATGTCGGTTGTATGATCGGATGAATAGACTTTTACTTGCAATATTTTTCAAGTTACACGAATTTCAACACGTTGTAAAAAATCTGTTTTTAAAAGGTGGTGTATCGTTATTTTGGTATCAAGAGGATATTTTTGGGTTATAGGAGTTTCAGTTATATTGATCTTAATTTATAGTTTATTCTGCAATGTTTTGCTTGTAATTTAGCTCATTTAAGACTAGATTTTTTTGTGCACATGGCTAACAACAGTTCAGTTTTAAACATAACTGGACTTAAACATAACTGGCGATCGCGGTCTACTATTAGTTACACCTCTGCCCAGCCCTTTGGGGGTTACAAGTGTGTTGTTATGTTATCTGTTATGTTAATTTATTTTCCTCATTCCTTGTACACATAGCACCCCATTATACCCTTAAATACTTGAGTACATACCTTAAAGTCCCAGTATTGTTGTTACACACAGTGCCTGGCACATTTTTATAAAATGGGCCGCTGTGTGGTCGCAACTCGCAACGTATGGCCCTAATGCGCCTCGTTTATTCTTATGACGCACCCCACTTACCCTCTTTATAAATAGTTACCGACATTATATTTATAGAACGTGCATGTGATAGTGGGTTCAGGATATGGTTGGTACTTTTTTAAAGGATTTTCATGTATATTTTTAAGGGTTTTTTGGACCCGCTCACACCATTTTTCCAGAGGGGGTTGAAAAAACTACAGATCGCCACGTGCGAACAATCTTTATCGTTTTTTTTATATTGTTTGTTCATTTAAACATAAAAAATAAAAAAAATTAAGTGTCTGTTTGCAATTTCATAATAACTGTTTTTCTGAATGAAAATGAAAGTATATGTACCACTTTTTTTTTGTCCGTCTGATTGTTTGTTCCGGCTAATCTCTGAAACGGCAGGATTGATTTTGGCGGATCTTTTATTGGCAGATAACTGATGTTATAAGGAGATTACTTTTATTTTAGAAAAGGATTAGGGTTAATTGGTTCCTTGCAAAGAAATTGAAACTTAACATTGTTAATTTTTTTAACTGTCATCATCATCATCATCATTTCAGCCGAAAGACGTCCACTGCTGGACATAGGCCTCCCCCAAGTATCGCCACATTGACCGGTCCCGTGCGACTCGCATCCAGCGGATTCCCGCAAGCGCAACCTTCACCAAGTCATCGGTCCACCTAGTGAGAGGCCTTCGAATGCAACGTCTTCCGGTTCGCGGTCGCCACTCCAGAACTTTTCGGCCCCATCGGCCATCCGATCTGTGAGCAATGTGCCCTGCCCACTGCCACTTAAGTTTGGCAATTCTTCGGGCTACGTCGGTGACCGTGGTTCTCTTGCGGATGTTTTTAATTGTAATCCAATTCAAATAGGGAAGTAATTTTTATAATAATAATTTCACGCCAAAAGGTCGCGGGCAACAGGTATTCTTTATAATAATTGTGTTCGTCGTCATTTGCCAATACGAAGGTAACATTCTACATGGCTGATCTTGTTGGAGGACATCACCTGCAACTTCACGCCACTGAAAAGGAAACATTTTAAGGCTTTGTCATCAGATAATCATGATGTTAATTACACCTGAACCATTCAAACTGTTTATGACGTAAATAAAACGATCGTTTATGATAACGCAACCTTTTTTTATATCGATCACATTTTATTTCTACACGATTTTATCGTACTTCCAATTTTGAAGCCGTCATATTGACGTTACAACCAAGTATCAAAAATCGCTCCTAAAATGTAGGTGCTCCTAATGCTCCCACTTCTAAATTCCATTATAATTTAATATTAAACCAGGATCATTAAGTTCATAATACCGAAGTCCACAAGTTACTTCATCGTAAAACAAATTAATGCATTGACAAATTCCCTACTAAACTTTTCAAAGTTACGGGCCCCGGCAGCAACAAATTGTTACTAATTTCTTTAAGTGCAAACTCGAAATCAACCGGCAGATTTAACTAGGTCGATACTGTTACTGGAAATAGAAATTCCAATTTATTTTCAGCTACTCATGTACAAAGTGTACAGCTCAAGGGTTTCTCGGATAAACGGCTAGCGCAGAATCGATCGTTCTGCGAGGTTAAGCCGTCGTTTTGAACTTGTCTAGGATGGGTGGTTTAAAAATTTATAGATAGAGACGTGGCGGTGTTGCTGGGAAGCCAGATTTGAAAAGAAGTTTCCAGTTTTTAAGTGAATTTCTATGTTTACATGGTTTAACATGGTCTACTTTTCAACCGACTTCCAAAAAGAGGAGGTTCTCAATTCGACTGTTTTTTTTTTGTGTTTGTTACCTCAGAACATTCGGGTGAACCAATTTTGATGATTCTTTTTTTATTTGAAAGCTGGTGCTTCTCGTGTGGTCTCATTTTAATTTGGTGAAGATCTGATGCTGATCTTCGGAGATATACAATGGAACTCTTCAAAAATAGACGGCAATTCTGCAGTGATTGCCGAAATCGCTTGGATGTTTATTGTTTATATAACATCATGACGTAACATCACGCCTGTATGCTCTGAGGGGGTACGCAGATGTGTACAATACACCCAGATTTCGACAGGTCTAGGTATGTTAAGTTCCATTTATTGGTGATAAGCCTACCATGACATGAATTGTTTTTTTATTTGAAAGGATGTACTTCAAGGGTAGTTTGATGCCCTGCCGGGGTTGCGGGACTCCTGCCGGGGTTGCGGGACTCCTGCCGGGGTTGCGGGACTGTTCGAAAGAGATACCGTGGCCCCGGAACACAAAGGGCGATGAAGGAACATGGATGGGTTTTAGTCAGTAAAAGTCTGACACTCCCTCCTGCTCCGCCCAGAGCGGGAGAAGTCATTTGATGATTTCCCATCCGAAAAAAAAAAAAAAAAAAAAAAAAAAAAAAAAAAAAGGGTAGTTTGATGAGAGTTTGGTTAGGTTCTGATTATGGGATCCATGAGGATCGGAGATATATTACGGAACTCTTCAAGTCTTAGGAGCAAATTAACGATACTCGGCCCAATCTTTTACATAAAGGTTATCCGGATATTTGAGTCACCTACCGTAACGTCGTTATGATCAAGTTATTGTCGTATTCGAATATGATGGTCAATAGAACTCCTTGTAATGTTGAAAAATCGAATCTGAATGTGAGTAATGTGGTAGTAAATTATTTCTCTAATAGGTATCCTGAACCGACAGAAATGATTTAACCAAGATAATATTCGATTTCAGCATCGTACCTTGATCCTGTAGCATTAATTTACATTTAATATTTATTTATATTTAATGTAAAATAAATTCATGGCAAATATTTGTTTGGGAACAACTAAAAATTGAAAAATAAAAAACTTTTTTGCAAAAACATAAAACCGACTTCAAAAACACAAAAAAGTGAAAAATAACTTTATCTTCAGAAGTCGGTGACCTTCGCTTGATAGATTTAGTTTTTTTTGTCACCGACTTCTGAAGATAAAGTTATTTTTCACTTTTTTGTGTTTTTGAAGTCGGTTTTATGTTTTTGCAAAAAAGTTTTTTTTTTATGTGCATAATTAACATTCAAAAAAAAAAGTTTTGATTGTGAATTTTGACGACAGAATAGAGAGAGAATACTTGAAAAAATGCTAATCCAAGTTGATGCTTGGATATTTCACTATTACATTTCAGTGAAATACATAATATTTAAATTCCACTTCTTCTGCAAAAAGGGGCGATTCCCGTATTTTAAGAACATTTGTATTCCATTCTATTTCCTTTCCTTTATATTAACACAGTTTGTATTTTATCACATCTATGTTAGTCTTTAAGGTATTTATCTACGGACCAAAGTTGCCTGTAAATAAAGGTTTTATTATTAATATTAAAAATGCCTCCAATTTACTCGCAATTTACTCCAATTTTTGACAAGGTTTAGGAAGACCAAAGAAAATATGAATGGGTTGTGTCACGAATTAAAAAGGAGTCAATGATAGCGTGACGTTTAACAGAAGAGAATGGAAGACAAAAATATGTTGCGCCGACCAAATAACATGGGACACAAAGGCAGGAAGATAATGGTGATAACTACGTGAATTTTCCTTCAAGCTGTTCCATCCCGAAAATCATCAAGTGATCAACTATTAAACGGAACATACCGGTAGATACATAATTGGTTCAGGTGGTAACAACTTCGGTACGTACCGCTAAAGCCGAGGGAATTTAATGCGCCATTATTTATGGTCTCCAACGCATTATGTTTACAATCGGCCGGTTTACGCCTATAAAATAAAAGTGGCCAAGCGCGAGCCGGCCGCGATTTATGTCCTATAGTACAAACAGAGAAATAGGTGCTCTAGATTTTCTGTAAACACTGTTTTGTGAAAACCAACTTTTTGGCATTTTTGGGTCCTGGTCTCTAGGAGTAAAGGGCTCGTAAAAGCTTTTGCTTTTAAACGTATGTATGTGGATCCATTGAAACAAAACTCTTTTGTCATCTTTCAACTTTGGGAAGCGTGATAAGTAATAATAAAGCTTACCAAAACTAAGTATGTTATGTTGGGGTCGGCTTTCAGTCTAACCGGATGCAGCTGAATACTAGTATTTTACCCAGTTATTAAAAAAATTCAATACTAGTTAATAGTAGTCTAGTTAGCACAGGATCCTCAAGGTCGAAAACTTGTATTTTTTTTGATCCTACACCCACAGGCTCCTCGAGGTCGAAAACTTATTATTTGTTGTACCTGCTGATGACTGTACTAAGAGAAAAAGCACAAAAAACAAATAAATCGGATCGGGGGCGTCGGCCACGGGTGCCTCGACCACCACACGGAGAAGTTTGTTGTTTGATGGTTAGATTTCGTTATTGTGCATCCATGGCTTTACAGGGGACCAGAACTTTTGGCACTGTGGTCATGACGTTGTCTTAATGGTCACTATAATAAATAGTGACCATCATATTCCTGACGTTGTCTCATTTTACTTGGGGTCGGCGCAGCACGCTTTTTCTTCCATTTTCTCCTGTCAGTCGATACGCAATGGTTTACGCCTTTTTCTTTTCCTATCTCACACAATCCATCCATCTTCTTTGACCTTCCTCTCCCTCTCTATCCATCAACATACAGTGTTGAAAAAACAGCTAATATAGCAGTCTTTTTCGCCTGCACAGCAGTGGAAGGTCGTCTTTAATACTCGAGCACAGAGCTCTAAGAAACCACATAGTCTCGATATTGCCTTCACTTTGGTAATAAAACATATTCGAATGGAATTCTGTGGTGCTACCCGCTAATGTCGGTTGTATGATCGGATGAATAGACTTTTACTTGCAATATTTTTCAAGTTACACGAATTTCAACACGTTGTAAAAAATCTGTTTTTAAAAGGTGGTGTATCGTTATTTTGGTATCAAGAGGATATTTTTGGGTTATAGGAGTTTCAGTTATATTGATCTTAATTTATAGTTTATTCTGCAATGTTTTGCTTGTAATTTAGCTCATTTAAGACTAGATTTTTTTGTGCACATGGCTAACAACAGTTCAGTTTTAAACATAACTGGACTTAAACATAACTGGCGATCGCGGTCTACTATTAGTACGTACGGTCTACTGTTACGTATGGCCCTAATGCGCCTCGTTTATTCTTATGACGCACCCCACTTACCCTCTTTATAAATAGTTACCGACATTATATTTATAGAACGTGCATGTGATAGTGGGTTCAGGATATGGTTGGTACTTTTTTAAAGGATTTTCATGTATATTTTTAAGGGTTTTTTGGACCCGCTCACACCATTTTTCCAGAGGGGGTTGAAAAAACTACAGATCGCCACGTGCGAACAATCTTTATCGTTTTTTTTATATTGTTTGTTCATTTAAACATAAAAAATAAAAAAAATTAAGTGTCTGTTTGCAATTTCATAATAACTGTTTTTCTGAATGAAAATGAAAGTATATGTACCACTTTTTTTTTGTCCGTCTGATTGTTTGTTCCGGCTAATCTCTGAAACGGCAGGATTGATTTTGGCGGATCTTTTATTGGCAGATAACTGATGTTATAAGGAGATTACTTTTATTTTAGAAAAGGATTAGGGTTAATTGGTTCCTTGCAAAGAAATTGAAACTTAACATTGTTAATTTTTTTAACTGTCATCATCATCATCATCATTTCAGCCGAAAGACGTCCACTGCTGGACATAGGCCTCCCCCAAGTATCGCCACATTGACCGGTCCCGTGCGACTCGCATCCAGCGGATTCCCGCAAGCGCAACCTTCACCAAGTCATCGGTCCACCTAGTGAGAGGCCTTCGAATGCAACGTCTTCCGGTTCGCGGTCGCCACTCCAGAACTTTTCGGCCCCATCGGCCATCCGATCTGTGAGCAATGTGCCCTGCCCACTGCCACTTAAGTTTGGCAATTCTTCGGGCTACGTCGGTGACCGTGGTTCTCTTGCGGATGTTTTTAATTGTAATCCAATTCAAATAGGGAAGTAATTTTTATAATAATAATTTCACGCCAAAAGGTCGCGGGCAACAGGTATTCTTTATAATAATTGTGTTCGTCGTCATTTGCCAATACGAAGGTAACATTCTACATGGCTGATCTTGTTGGAGGACATCACCTGCAACTTCACGCCACTGAAAAGGAAACATTTTAAGGCTTTGTCATCAGATAATCATGATGTTAATTACACCTGAACCATTCAAACTGTTTATGACGTAAATAAAACGATCGTTTATGATAACGCAACCTTTTTTTATATCGATCACATTTTATTTCTACACGATTTTATCGTACTTCCAATTTTGAAGCCGTCATATTGACGTTACAACCAAGTATCAAAAATCGCTCCTAAAATGTAGGTGCTCCTAATGCTCCCACTTCTAAATTCCATTATAATTTAATATTAAACCAGGATCATTAAGTTCATAATACCGAAGTCCACAAGTTACTTCATCGTAAAACAAATTAATGCATTGACAAATTCCCTACTAAACTTTTCAAAGTTACGGGCCCCGGCAGCAACAAATTGTTACTAATTTCTTTAAGTGCAAACTCGAAATCAACCGGCAGATTTAACTAGGTCGATACTGTTACTGGAAATAGAAATTCCAATTTATTTTCAGCTACTCATGTACAAAGTGTACAGCTCAAGGGTTTCTCGGATAAACGGCTAGCGCAGAATCGATCGTTCTGCGAGGTTAAGCCGTCGTTTTGAACTTGTCTAGGATGGGTGGTTTAAAAATTTATAGATAGAGACGTGGCGGTGTTGCTGGGAAGCCAGATTTGAAAAGAAGTTTCCAGTTTTTAAGTGAATTTCTATGTTTACATGGTTTAACATGGTCTACTTTTCAACCGACTTCCAAAAAGAGGAGGTTCTCAATTCGACTGTTTTTTTTTTGTGTTTGTTACCTCAGAACATTCGGGTGAACCAATTTTGATGATTCTTTTTTTATTTGAAAGCTGGTGCTTCTCGTGTGGTCTCATTTTAATTTGGTGAAGATCTGATGCTGATCTTCGGAGATATACAATGGAACTCTTCAAAAATAGACGGCAATTCTGCAGTGATTGCCGAAATCGCTTGGATGTTTATTGTTTATATAACATCATGACGTAACATCACGCCTGTATGCTCTGAGGGGGTACGCAGATGTGTACAATACACCCAGATTTCGACAGGTCTAGGTATGTTAAGTTCCATTTATTGGTGATAAGCCTACCATGACATGAATTGTTTTTTTATTTGAAAGGATGTACTTCAAGGGTAGTTTGATGCCCTGCCGGGGTTGCGGGACTCCTGCCGGGGTTGCGGGACTCCTGCCGGGGTTGCGGGACTGTTCGAAAGAGATACCGTGGCCCCGGAACACAAAGGGCGATGAAGGAACATGGATGGGTTTTAGTCAGTAAAAGTCTGACACTCCCTCCTGCTCCGCCCAGAGCGGGAGAAGTCATTTGATGATTTCCCATCCGAAAAAAAAAAAAAAAAAAAAAAAAAAAAAAAAAAAGGGTAGTTTGATGAGAGTTTGGTTAGGTCCTGATTATGGGATCCATGAGGATCGGAGATATATTACGGAACTCTTCAAGTCTTAGGAGCAAATTAACGATACTCGGCCCAATCTTTTACATAAAGGTTATCCGGATATTTGAGTCACCTACCGTAACGTCGTTATGATCAAGTTATTGTCGTATTCGAATATGATGGTCAATAGAACTCCTTGTAATGTTGAAAAATCGAATCTGAATGTGAGTAATGTGGTAGTAAATTATTTCTCTAATAGGTATCCTGAACCGACAGAAATGATTTAACCAAGATAATATTCGATTTCAGCATCGTACCTTGATCCTGTAGCATTAATTTACATTTAATATTTATTTATATTTAATGTAAAATAAATTCATGGCAAATATTTGTTTGGGAACAACTAAAAATTGAAAAATAAAAAACTTTTTTGCAAAAACATAAAACCGACTTCAAAAACACAAAAAAGTGAAAAATAACTTTATCTTCAGAAGTCGGTGACCTTCGCTTGATAGATTTAGTTTTTTTTGTCACCGACTTCTGAAGATAAAGTTATTTTTCACTTTTTTGTGTTTTTGAAGTCGGTTTTATGTTTTTGCAAAAAAGTTTTTTTTTTATGTGCATAATTAACATTCAAAAAAAAAAGTTTTGATTGTGAATTTTGACGACAGAATAGAGAGAGAATACTTGAAAAAATGCTAATCCAAGTTGATGCTTGGATATTTCACTATTACATTTCAGTGAAATACATAATATTTAAATTCCACTTCTTCTGCAAAAAGGGGCGATTCCCGTATTTTAAGAACATTTGTATTCCATTCTATTTCCTTTCCTTTATATTAACACAGTTTGTATTTTATCACATCTATGTTAGTCTTTAAGGTATTTATCTACGGACCAAAGTTGCCTGTAAATAAAGGTTTTATTATTAATATTAAAAATGCCTCCAATTTACTCGCAATTTACTCCAATTTTTGACAAGGTTTAGGAAGACCAAAGAAAATATGAATGGGTTGTGTCACGAATTAAAAAGGAGTCAATGATAGCGTGACGTTTAACAGAAGAGAATGGAAGACAAAAATATGTTGCGCCGACCAAATAACATGGGACACAAAGGCAGGAAGATAATGGTGATAACTACGTGAATTTTCCTTCAAGCTGTTCCATCCCGAAAATCATCAAGTGATCAACTATTAAACGGAACATACCGGTAGATACATAATTGGTTCAGGTGGTAACAACTTCGGTACGTACCGCTAAAGCCGAGGGAATTTAATGCGCCATTATTTATGGTCTCCAACGCATTATGTTTACAATCGGCCGGTTTACGCCTATAAAATAAAAGTGGCCAAGCGCGAGCCGGCCGCGATTTATGTCCTATAGTACAAACAGAGAAATAGGTGCTCTAGATTTTCTGTAAACACTGTTTTGTGAAAACCAACTTTTTGGCATTTTTGGGTCCTGGTCTCTAGGAGTAAAGGGCTCGTAAAAGCTTTTGCTTTTAAACGTATGTATGTGGATCCATTGAAACAAAACTCTTTTGTCATCTTTCAACTTTGGGAAGCGTGATAAGTAATAATAAAGCTTACCAAAACTAAGTATGTTTGATTATTTTCTAAAATGAATATCTCTGGTATGCATACTCGTATAAAATTACGTAGAAACTCATCAAATCCAACGTTTCGTTAAAATAATAATAACGTCGCTCTTTTCTCTATGAAATGTTATTAAAGTATATTTCCTAATTAAATTATAGTTCTCAGAAGATGGTAACTGGCATCCCACCCCTATCTGTTATTTATTCCCCTGGCTAAGCTTGTGGTCGGCAAGGCGACGTAACATCTCCGAGACACTTCGTGTATTTCCGCTCTATTTTCATTTGCGACTGCGTGGAACCTACCTTACATAAGCTTCAATGTTTAGTGTGTTTTCACACGGTAAATACACGGTATATGGGAAATTATGACATGATCTTTACCCTATTTGATTACACCATTCTAGAGACCCCAGACACTTTGAAAGAGATCTAGATTTAATGCTGGTAAGCCTAGAATCATGCACTTATTCCTGGCTTCTTTCGTCTAATGGTCAATCACGACTAAAGAGAGCATTTTTACTACCCTTGTGAGAAATAGACGTAATTTTTAATGTGTTGATGGAAAACAACAAACATTCATTGTAATCGTTTCAAAAACCCTATTATTATTTATCTCTCAAAAACTTTGAATATTATTACAATTCTCGACTATAATCTAGATTTAAACCTAGGTACTGTGGCGCAGATAATAATAACTAGAAATAACCTCCAACATTAAGACGACGAGCTGGTAATCCGGAGTGATCCCGGCTTGGATCCAATGCAAGAGAAATGAGATGACTGCACTGTGTTTAGTTATTTTAGAAGGAGTCTAGTGGAAATATAAGATGCT
This sequence comes from Xestia sexstrigata, assembly GCA_941918905.2. NCBI lineage: Eukaryota > Metazoa > Arthropoda > Insecta > Lepidoptera > Noctuidae > Xestia > Xestia sexstrigata. Next base: position 20,578,175 of record OW799209.2, read on the forward strand.
GATTGCTGGAATGGCAAAAGGTGAATAGTAATCATTAGATGCTACGATGTTTAAGATCATATGATTTTATGAAGAAAACGTGTTTTCTGAAAATGTAGTTGTTTCAAATTAGTATTTAATTTTCTAAACGACTTAGAGGCGTTTATGAGAGATTTGTTGGAGAGAACTGCATATAGAGAAGAGTGGAAGGGTATGGTACGTTTACCCAGCATTTGGTCAATAAAGGTTAAAAAACACAAGGTACGAAAACGTGGTAGTTACTCGCAAGTCAGTTATTCAGTCAGTCCTTTCAGCAGAAAAGAAGAATCTGTTGCTATGTATTGAGACAGTGGGTACTGTCAACACGTTTTCATTTGGACCAGGTGGTCCACATTAGCCCTGAAACAATAGAATTGTAACTCATGGGGCCTTTTCCCAGCAGTGGGATGACGCAGGCTGACAATAACAGTAACATTTGGACTTGGTTAGCAATTCAGACCAACTTGCAACAAATATTACAAACATCTTCCAATCCACGACTTGAAACAGTCTTCCTATAAAATTCTTCTGCAAAGCTATTACGGAAAAGAAATATCCCATTGATCTACAAAACAACTAAATCATAACCCATAAAAACCTCATAAAAGAAAATCATAACACTCAAATTTTAACCATGACTTAGTACGGCTCTATTAAAGCTGCACTATCGGACATTTATAGTCGCCAACTAAGAATCGACTTTATGTGAACGTAATAAAGATAGCAAGTAATGGTTCCTATTCATGGTACGACCGTCGCACGTCGTAAGATCGTTGAGGATTGCAGCGCACCTGCGATACGTCTGCGGTTGAATGGGCCGCCTTAGTGCAGCTGCCGTGTAACGCCGTGTAGTTAGTAGATCGTTTGGGATGTATATGCAAATAAATGCATACGTTATTAGATAATGATGCTAAAAAATTAAATTTCTACACGGTATAGTTTTGCATCCCTGTCAAAATTCAGGAGCTTGTCACAAAAGACATAAATAATCAATTTAAATAACAATACCCGGTCCAATCTACATCTACACTTCTACACTAATATTATAAAGAGGAAATATTTTTGTATTTTTGTGTGTGTATGTATGTTTGTAATGTAATGAATAAACTCAGAAACTACTGCGCCGATTTCAAAAATTCTTTCACCATTAGAAAGCTACATTCACCTTGAGTAACATAGGCATATTTTATCCCCGTACTCCCACGGGAACGGGAACTACGCGGGTGAAACCGCGTGACGTCCGCTAGTAATTAATAAAGCTAATATTTTGAATTGTTTAAATTTGACTGTATTTCAGAATAACACGAAAGTAATATAAGAGTCACCCCCCATCGCACGACATGTCTCTGTTTGCGTTTATTTGTGTGTGAAGGTGCGGTTATAGGGCCAGTTACAGACAGGCGTTTTAGTACGGGTGGTTTACACTTACCGATTTTCATAAATAAGAAAAAAAACCTGCCCATTTTATTATCGATTGGGGTCGAGAGATACCACGGTAGATACCACCTTGAATTTGACCAGGATGCAAAGCGTCGCCTTGTATTACCGAATTGGTGATATTCTCTAGAAAGGCTGAGCACTCGCAGCCGGCTGGAGTGTATGATCTGGTGTATGAAGTGGATGAGGAGAAAGACTCTTGTTATTCTGTGGTTTCTGCCTAGTTCCATGAGAGTGAGTTTATGTACAGTCGGGGCCTTTTCCGCCTGATCAGTTAATTTTTTTTTCGCCTAAATCATGCAGAGGCGCCGAGCCACGCCCCCTCAAAGTTTAGGCCTATTAGGAAAGCGTCAATTTGGCGCACAAAATAACAATAAGTCTCGTTTGGCGTCGTCAGTGCGCTTGGCCGATCGGTATTGTCTTTTATTCATTATTTCTATGCAAAGTCAACGGGGCGGGGCTAGAGAGCGTTTCTATGTTGCGAGTGCAAGCAAAAATTAGCTTAGTGGTGATCAGGCAGAGTGTCCACGATAGTACTCGTATATAGGTTATATTTAGGTTTCGCGTGGCAAGCGTGGCCAGAAATTGCACAAAACAGAGAGGTTTAGAGGGAGAAAGGGAAGGCTTTTGCCCAGCAGTTGGACACAATATAGGCTATACCAAAAAATGGTTTTATTTCTGGTTTTCTTCATCATCATCATCAGCCTATTAATGTTCCCACTGCTGGGACACAGGCCTCCTCTCTATAAAAGGGAATGGGAATCCACCACGCGGGCCCAGTGCGGATTGGTAGATGTCACATGTCTTCGAATTTTTTGGTTCTAGGACATGCCGGTTTCTTCACGATGTTTTCCTTCACCGTTTTAAGAGCAGTGGTGATGAAATAAATTACACAAAGTAATGCGCCTGTCTGGGTTCGAACCTACGACTTACTGTTCGTAAGTCGGGGCCGCCACCACTGGGCCACCGCTGCTCTCTGCGCTGGTTTTCTTACTGGATGCAAAAAATGCTTTTTGAGGAATTAAAATCTTTTTTAATTCAAGTACGCTAGTAATCCATCTGACGTTTTTATCTATCAATCACTTGTCTGGTTTCTGTAAATAATTATTTCTAGAAGAAGCTTTAAAAGCACTACTCTGATTAAATTCGTAGCAAAAGCGTAGCGGTTACGTAGCAGTTTCGTAGACATACCGTAGCAAAAGTCGTTACCGTAGGTCAATGACACAAACCGATTGCTTCAGTAAATAAAGCAGCTAACAAGATTTTTATTTTATCAAAGACTTTCATAAAATGTAAAGAATAATAAACGCAGTAATAAAAATAAATAAAAGCTCTCTTTGAACATACACTCTTCACGTATCTGAATATTCATATTTTATTTAATGAAACTCTGTAGGAGGCACCACACTCCGAAACTCTAGAATTCGATTGCTACCTACCTTGTTGGAATAAAATGAATGTAAAGGATGTGAATAAACACTCTTTTAGATACCATAGATATAATATAATTAAAAAACATTATATATAACAAATAAAATATATAATTAAATATAACATAACTTAAATAGTTGGCTATTTCCCTACAGATGTTGTTTTCACCTCTCAAAGTTTACCCCAAAGAAAAAAATCCTACGAATATGATGTTGGATATATGGATGTTTGGATGTTCGTTACTCTTTCATGAAAAAACTACAGACCGGATTTGATGAAATCTGGCACACAGATAATTTATAACCTGAATTAACACAGGAAACTATTTATACCTTTAGTACGATCCCGTGGGACAATTACTGTACTCCACTCGGGCAAAGCCGCAGTCAATCGCTAGTTCATTAATAATACCACTCCTTAAAATATTTTACCTTACTATGGTCAGAAATTGTATAGTACAAAGTTTTAAACCGACTTCGCATAACAAAATTACATTTTCGCCGGGAGAAAAAAATAAGAACATTATTGTACATTTGGTTGGTGTTTCGCGAAAAATATTACATTATGTAGATGAGGAATGTATTAAGCATACGCCGCTTACACGTGAATATTTAAAACTCCTACAAATTGCGGCGGACGAAGCACGCGCGAATGTCGAAATAAATTTTCCCAACACGTTGTATAACGAAAGATCATAATTTTCGTAAAGGCCCTAAAGGTTGGTACGCGTAACAAATGCAAGCATCATAAAAGCCCGAATGTTTTCAGCTGGACATGAGTTTACGAATAGGGTCATGTCATCTCATCCATACATTTATGTAAAACAGTTCCGCGAATGACGGTGTGACAACGCTCAGTCTGAAGTCGACTGTTCACTACGTTTGTCATGTTAGCTGTGTCGTTCATTTGCTTGCTAGCAAAGCATTCGTGCGTAGCGTGATCGTAGGTTGGAGTATACAATCCTAATTATATTTTTATACAAAGCTCATTTGCGTAACTTACCCATGGCCTGCCTGGAGAAACGCTTTATTTATTAAAACTTTATGCACAAGAAAAAACTGTAGAAATGCGGACTGAATGCCTTGGGCATTTTCTACCAGTCTACCTTAGGTTGATGCAGAGACAAAACCGTAGGTGCAATAAGAGAAAAAAGTACTAGAATATATTGTATTAAAACTAAAAAATAAAAGTTAATCTATCTATACATCTATACATATGAAATGCTTTGTCCTGAATGACTGATAGATCAACGCACAGCCTAAACCGCTGATCGTAGAGACCTGAAACTTGGAGGGTGTGTTCTTTGTGTGACGTAGGCATCCGATAAGAAAGGATTTTCCGAAATTCTACCCCTAAGGGGGTGAAAAAGGGGGGCTAAGTTTGTATGGGACAACGAAAAAAAAAAAAAAACCTGTTAGAACCATTTTCGCCTTCTACGCGGATGAAGTCGCAACAACAAAATTATAAAGTTACTAGCTGATGCCTGCGGCTTCGCCCGCCCGCAAATTATATACTAAAACCTTCCTCTTAAATCATTCTATCTATAAAAAAAAAACCCTCATCAAAATCCGTTGCGTAGTTTTAAAGATCTAACCATACATAGGGACAGACAGACGCGTTGGGAGACTTTGTTTTATAATATGTAGTGAAGAGAGATAAACAACAAAAACTTAAATTGATGCTTTATGTTGATGTTTTAAAGAATACGACTGAAAACTACCTATTTTTAAAGATAATCTTCAGTATTGTAAAGACTTATTTATAAGCTTTTAATGAAACCTGCAATAAGTACATTTACCTCAGACAAATTTTAATTCTTACGTGCGAGGGACAGATATATTCAAACTATAAATTGTCTAACTTTACTGAAGCCAGTCTAAACCATTTCGCTTTTGTTTTGATGTAACTGTCTGCCATTTTATATAATCCGCGCGCACATACAATGTTTTAATAGTTTGTACCTACTTACACAAAATATTGAGAAAAATTGCTGTTTGAATCTTTCTTTGTATTATTTTAAGTATTATTTACATAATTAATCAAATACTATTAAATAAACTAAAATAAATAAATTAACAACAAACTGTAGAAAGGCATCGAAAAACTCATCCTCAACGCTGTCAGCTGGTAATGTGCCCAAGATACTGGCGGCGTTGCTACGTTGTATGGCAACACTTAGCCTCTGACCAAGGTAAAAGCAAGCCCTTGGGTCACGGGAAGCGTCAACTAGGCGTTTTTAAAGTTCTTTGAACAGGCTATGGGCACTCGGACCCTACGGCCCCAGAGTTTCAACCCCAAACGGCACAAAAATATACCTACTTACCACAAAGGTTTCCATATTTAGGCCGTTTGAGGTTCTCTGCAGCCGCAGCGGCAGCGCCAGCACAGCACGACGAGCTTGGAAGATGAGAAGGCGAATCTTTCTTTTATATTTAAACAATAATGTACACAATAATTTAGATATTGTAAGCGTGATTTATTTTTATTTTTGGTTCAAGATAATGCAAATGCTTCAACTGAAACATATTTTGTATCCAGGTAGGTCTTGATTCGATTTTAGTATGTCTAGTTCAAGTTAGAAAACGAAGAAATGTAAAACCGAGGTTAGTAAAACTTTGTGTATACGGTACATCGGTATTTTAAACTTTGAAGTTCAGTTATACAGTCGTAACGAGGTATGTTAACGAAAAGAAACAAGGCTTCATATAAGTTACTGTGGTTTGGAAAATTTGTGAAAAAAAAACCTTGAACAATATCCAGTTGTCGAATATTTAGTTTTTGTTTATGGTTTACTGAAAGTGATAACGTTACAAATGCAGTTCTTAACGAAAAGCTAGGTAATTGGCAATCGCATACAAAAACTATGCTTTTCGATAATTTGCGCCAATTTAACAATACATTTGACTTTACTATTTATAACGCTGTTAAATTTGCTCATTGTCAAAGCCCTCTTACTACCTTTGTTAACGACACCAAATAAATCTATTACCCAAACAATTACTGAACAATTGCTACCAACAACCGCTACAGCCCACATCACCCTGTATAACAAACAACGCGATCAATCAACACTTTGACGCCTCATGAATAACACCTATCCTGAGGAAAGTTTTACAAAAGATTTATTTTCTTCCGTCAAACCGGCCCGCGTACTATCCCAGCAAAGATTGATTGATCCAAATAAATATGAATAAACAAAATATAATGGAGTGGACGGACCGTCCTATTTAAATTTTGGAATAGGTAATCTTTTTCTTTTTACATCTTGAGGTGGAAGAATTGAGGTCAAAAGATGATCAGTCAGTAAGATGGATCATTATTTTATTTAACCCACATTTTAAGGTTGCATTATAAACCATCAAATCAATCAAACAAATATTGTTTCTCTGTCATTTTCGTACGATTGACAGAAATGGAATGACATATTTTAGCATTTATTATTTTATCCAAATAAACAAAGAATGGAACTCAGTAATAAGGCAGTGCAGGTTCGGCGGCGACTTCTCGCGTCCGCCCTGGTGCAAGCCATGGTCCAGAGCGAGACGGAATGGGATGCCGTCACCTCCTTCTACGAAGCAGTAATGCTGGATGTGGCGGAGGTGGCGGAACGTGAGAGGGAGACAACCTCACAGCGTCCCGGCCACCGCGGGAGACGCCCCAGGCGTCAGGGGCCACCACGTGGCCCCCGGCCACAGTAGGCACAGGCCTGTGGACAGTGGGCTATGGGCTAGCTCGCCGTCCGTCCGTCTCATGACGACAGGCCGTGTCGACGGCGCGTTCGCGTTCCACGCGCGCCTCAAAGAGAGTCTGCAAAAAGGAAGGGGTCCGCAAGGACCGATGCCTGCCGGGGCTGCGGGACTGTTCGAAAGAAATACCGTGGTCCCGGAACACAAAGGGCGATGAAGGAACATGGATGGGTTTTAGTCAGTAAAAGTCTGCCACTCCCTCCTGCTCCGCCCAGAGCGGGAGGAGTCATTTGATGATTTCCCATGCAAAAAAAAAAAAAAAAGGCAGGGCAGGTTGTGAGATTGTAGGTAAATCGTATTAAATCACACAGTTATCTAACACAGATGTTTGTTGTTCGTTGCTACTTCTAGAATCAAACACTAAATAACATTAAATATGCAACTTGAACTGTCTGTGTTTAGAAAAAAATGACTATTTTCACAACATCACGCCTGTAATCCCCGAAGGGTTAGACAGAGGTGTACCTAAAAGTACACTCACATTTCACCAGATGATTTTAAGTCCCATGTATTAGGGGGCGAACCTTTTGCCATCAACCAAGCACAAATCCAGAATCCGTGGCTGTTACAGAGAAATTCCTAATGGAAAACTCGATGCCCGACCCGGGAATCGAACCCGGGACCATCATGCTCAGCAGTCCCACTTGTCACTTGACCAACGAGGCAGTCTATTTTCCAGCAAATAAAACTAGTATAAGCTGACTGATTAGACTAGTTTTGTAAGCCTTTAGTCCAAAAGTCTGACAACCAGTCTTACCAAGGTGTATCGTTATCGTATTACCCAGGACAGTGAGTTGTGGATGTCAGATAGAAAGTCGTTCCATCTAAAATACTGGTAGGTATTCAGCTGCATGCGGTAAGACTGGAAGGCTACTAAAGGCTTGGGAAAAGCCTAGACAGATGATGAATAAATTGATGATCTTCCTTGACAAACTAAAACTTATAATACTACATCAATATACACAGTGCAATCTACATCGTAAGTGGAAGCCAATGTTAAGTACTTGGTAGTCAGTAGTCAACCTCTAAAGAATAAAACTCGCCAGCTCGTCAAGGCGTCGGGAAACCAATTTAAAGTTGTTGCTGTGTTTATTAAAACTCTTTTAGTGTTCCGTGGGCACTTGGTAGGAAAAAACGATTGGTTTCTTGGTTTTTATGTTAGAATTGAGGAGCTTTCTTAAGGAGATAACGATTTGTACAGAGTCACGGGGATCTTTTGTCGCTCGAATGACATTGCGTTGTTGGTTTTCAACATTCAATGTTCATGAACTTGTTTCGAGTTTTATTGAAGCAACGAGAGCTCGTCGTCCTGCAGATTAAACCGCGCTTGCCTGGGTTGGTCCATGGATAGGTGACCACCAAATACATACCAAGTTTCCACCGTGCCTCAGAAAGCACGTTAAGTCAGACTGGTCCCGGCTGTCAATTGTAGATCTTTGAATGTCGTTACAGTCAGTTGCCCGAAAGGCTGACAACCAGTCTTACCAAGGGGTATCGTGTTACCCAGTATTAACTGGGTTATGGAGGTCAGATAGGCAGTCGCTCTATGTAAAATACTGCTGCATCCGGTTGGACTGGAAGCCAACCCCAACATAGTTGGGAAAAGGCTAGACGGTTGATGATAGAAGAAACGACATGGCTTGATTAGTTCCGATTTGGGTTACGTAACAAAAGATCGATCTCTGTAGAAATATAGGTACGACGTTTAGGGATGTATCATTTAGCAAAATAATGTAGATGCGTGAGGTTTTCTCAAATATTTTCCAAATAACGTTAAGTGATATTATTATTAGCCGTGTGGTATCCGGCAGAGTAGAATAGAACCAACCCATTACATTCACGGGTGTCGTATAAGGCGACTAATGTAGGAGGCAGAACACCTTGCGCCTCCGTAGACCAGAGAATGGGCAGCAGCGTTTTCTGTTTGTCTTTCATCACTGCGATCTCCAATCCGCCTGCCAAGCGTGGAGATTACGGCAAATTTCTCCCATCATGGGAGAGGCTTATGTCCAGCAGTGGACGTTATGGGCTCTTGTTGTTGTTGTTGTTTGTTTGATATTATAATAATTAATATCGAAGAAAAATTATGATTTAGGCTTTTAGTACATTCAGAGAAGGACAAAGAGGTAATAGGTACACAACATGCCTACCTAAAAATCATATTATAATCATCACCCTAATCTAAATTAAATAATCTCCAACGCCATCCAAATTCGATTAAACCTAACACGTCTACAAAAACGAAGTTTAAGTAGACAACTAATTACCAAAGTTCCGAGCTAAACCATTATAAAGTATTGAAAAATGAGCGCTGATATTCGATCTTTGCTTAAGAACAAAGTAATTTTAACTCGGATAGCGTTTGCCCGGGGATTAAAAATAAAAGATGCGAGACTGGTTTTAAACTATAGTTAAGATAAGCTAGTTGCTGTTGTGGCCACGAAGGCTAGTTTATAGAAAGTTCTATCAAGGTTTTTTCCTTTGAAAATAAGTTTATATTACGAGCTATGAATGTGAAATAAGTAATACTCGTAGTTTAAGTTGAGAATATAGTAGCGCTTTGTGGTTTGTGTTTTGGCGTAATAAGTTTATGGATTTTTTGCTTACTGAACCGTAAAAGAGAATAAACACGGTCTAGACAACTTTTTAATGCATACGGAAAACACAAATCAGTATTTAAAGAATAACCTGCTTACGTATTAACTGGATAATTAAAAGTACAACATAAGGATCTCTCTCATCTATTTAAATAATTTCATTAAATTTCCATAGGTACACATTTTAGATTGGATGCAATTGCCAAATCGATCACCATAAACTCAATCGACTCATAAAACTGATTCAAACACAACGTGATCGAAACGTAACCCATTACCTTCCAAAAACGTACGTAACGTGTTCTTTCAATAACAAAACAAGCATTGTAACACGTGATAAAGTCGTTTTCACGAAAACAGACAAAGGTGGAACGGCAGAAAAGAATGAAGTCACGAGACACGAATCGCAATCCGTGCTAAGTCTCTCTTTTGCGCGATTCGGGGTTGTTAGCGCGTAAGACCCTTGTAGACTTGCTACTTTAGCACCGGGGAACAGCGACTTTTTCACATTAAAAATAATACAGCGAACTGAACTCTGAAATACCAGTAATTGGTGACTATGTAAGTCCAAGACTGTAAAAACCTATATACTTATGATATGATGTACACAGAAGCTGTTGGTGACCCTATATTAATAAACAAAGCACTGCATTATTAAGTATCAACAATCAGCTTTTCAGACGCCAAAATTGACGGAATGCAACATCGATAATCGCAGCAACTCGCTGCTTTGCTAATGCGACTGAAAACAAAGAGTCGACACAATCTAAAATACATAGTATAGTCTAACCGGATGAAGCTGAATACTAGAACTTTACATGAAGCGACGGCTTTTCTGACCTCCACAAACCAGTTACTAGATAATATTATACGATACCCCTTGATTAGAGTGGTTGCCAGACCGTCACAAAATAAAGTATGCAAAAAGTAGCATGTCTGCTGTCTACCTCACAGTAGGCGAGGGAAACAAAGACACACACACGTTCAAAGGCGCGCGAGTTACAGACGCCACCTTATTGACTAGTTTTAGTGCAAAGCTTGTGCTTAATTAAGACTTCTACGCTTGACACATTTACAAAATTAAAGTTTTGTTGTGAAGGTGACTTTGTGCGGTGGTTGTTGATTGTGTGATAAAAAAGGTTATAAGAAGGCATAGCAAAGGAAAAGGCTTCTAAAAGGCCTAAAAGGCTTCTTCTCTTTGAGAGGAAGTGGGCCATAGTCTAGCACGAAAGCCTAATACAGGATGGTGATGGAAGTCGCCATGTTTTCGGATTAGGTTTTAAGTTCCAAACTCCATAGAAACTTGGGCCTGGCGATACAGGGCTAGAATTTTGCCTTAAATTAAAGCATTTGGGAAGGTTTTACGAGCTCAATTTTCACGTCTCCCAGCATTGGCCAAATTGGTAAAATCAGTTAAATGTTTACATTTTAGGTTATTTTACTACATATTTCAGTTTTTGTGATATAGTTTCTAATTAGCTTTTAAAAGAGTTACTTATACCTAGTTAGTTTTATTATTAGAGTCATTACAAGACTGATTTATGTTAATTTAAAGGGAAAAGTTGATTTAGAAAATTGATCTCACTAACTAATTACGTAGTTTGAAAATGACATTTTAATGAATAGAGATATTTTAACGAAATTGGTGCCCAGAGGTAGGTCTATATTTAAAACCAATAGCACAATTCACCTAAATACTGCATTAGGAAATATAGTAAAAAAAAATTAAAGTGTTTCATCCAGAATAAATTTGTGAACATTATGTTCTAGGATTTTTTATTTCATTGTAATTTTTATTGGCTTCGAAGGTTAACAGACTTCTAGCTTTACCCAGTAGAGTACCGAAAGTGGTTTTAGGAATTTGCAGAATTTGCGAAGTGAACTCTTGACAATCGATCGACTGCACTAAATAAATCAAAGAAGAATGTCAAAGCTACCCAAGTTCAAAATAACACGCATGACACAACAGCAGGGCTCAGACGCAAAATACCACAAAGAATAATATAATTGCAAACAGTAATTCCATACATTTATTAACTTTTTTGTATATAAAAAAAAAAATCTTAAAAAACAGTACTTTCTTACATTGCACATAGATAGACAAAACTTATCAATACGAGTTTAAGTAAGTAACTTATAATTTTTATAAGCATATTTTAACTTTTTTAGACGAAATTTGCTAACGAATAAATTAACTGAAAAATAATCTCTCCTTTATAGAAAGGAAATAGCTATCCTATTGTTTCAGTATAAAACACTATTCTCATAAATGTTACCAGTTGAATAAATTAATAACAAATTACATTATTTTTATTTGTCCAACCCGAAAGTTTTACTTCGCTATCATAATTGCAGTTTCAAGTTGCTCCGCCTGATTTTCAGAAAGCTGATATAGGCAATTAGTAACTGCGAGTATTTTTCAGATTAAGCTGAAGTACTATTTTGTTGCGTTGTAAGCAAAATGTAATTTAAATATTCGTAAAAAACGACTATTGCACCAACGTTGTTGGTATGTACGAGTCAATATAACTTAAATAGCACTAAGCCAAGGAGTTTAAATATAAAGTACTGTCTGTACTTATTTCAAATTGTAAATAGAAACAAACTGTATGCGTTGAACATAAAGTTTAACTGTATTTTAGCTAACTAATCCGTATGCGGATATAACTAATCCGTAGTACCTATGTTTTACCAGTGCTAGTACCATGGGTCAATAGCTGATTTGCTGACATATTTCAGCTATTGACCAATGGCAATGATAGTTTAATAAACAGATATGTTATTCACCTACAAATCAACCGAGAAAAGTGTTCCACGGCAGCGTCAGCTCACATACACGCAGTGACGCAGAATAAAGGCATTACGACCCAATTGGGCCGTTTTCGAGTCTTCACGATTGCGCGCTCACAACACATCTGTTTACTAGAATATCATTGACCCATGGTACTGATTAATTCCTTACAAAAAACGGACAAAGATGACATAATACATAATCTATCCTAAAACATTATTAAAAACCAAAAATTTTATTCTAAATTTAAAGTTTCTTTACAGCATTTTCCAAAACTGCACTTTGAAAATCGAACGTTGTCGAACTTTGAACCTGCCACATTTTTCTTTAAAAAACAAATGAATTCGATTTCGAAATTTCTTAATCTGCTGCATGGTGATTTTGGCTATAGTTAAAATTAATCTTGGTTTTTTTAATACAACTTCCACAGACAATTTCACAATACAATATCATTCAGGCGCCAAAAAACCATGTAGCGCTCACTATATGAGTGAAATTCCAAGTAAACTTCATGGAATAGCACTTCAGATGAGATGCACTACTACAGCATCAAAATCGATCACAATCTCATACCAGCCACTCTGGAGAATCATTAACATTTAATCCGTCCACATGCGTCTGGCGACTTAACCGATTCAATAGTCACTCAAGCATCCTTCGCCCGTCGGACCGGTATGCAATTTCACACACCGATACTCCCTGATATTGCTAACTGTACGTTCTTAGTAACACGTATGACAAAAATTTCAGGCAGATGGACGACCATGATTCGAATGCGTAGCAAATATCGCGCATCGATGAGCATGTGAGCGATGCTTTGCCTGTTTGGTAGGTTGCTAGGCTTTCATTTGAGATTTGCTTTGGTTTAATTTTGAAGTAAATTTTGAAAAATGTAGCAAGTCAAGGCCAAAACAAAAACACGTGACATTGGCATTATTATGTCGAAATTAATCTTTTTATTAGACCGGATTATTGGAAACCAATTAAGATTTTCCAAGAACAAATCAATCAGTAATCCTGCGATTTAGGTACCTGTACAAAATCAAAATCATCAATACTCATATAAACATGTCATGTCAGTGCGACCACATTCCTAAAATATTTTTATAACTTCAGACACTGACCATAAAGAATCTAATTAAGTATTTACGACACATATCGTAAACCCCAAAATGTACCAACAGTTCCATCTTATAGAACCTAAAAGAAAACAACTGTAAAGCCAAAAACATTACCAAGTAATCCTCAAAACGAACACCGACAGAGACTAATCTACGACTACTTCAGAAAGCACTAATCGAATTATTCGACAGAACTAAATCAAAATACAGTCGACGTCAGAATAATTCAGTGCTTAGCTCCGAATCTAGTGTAACAGCGGCGCCGTGAAAATACGGGCAGGTGCATCCACCAAATTACGTGGCTTTAAACTTAATAGCTGTACGTATACGTCACTTGACGTAAGACCTCAGAGCTGTGTCGACGTTCGCACCAAGTGGAATTTGAAATTACGCAGCAATGGCATTGGGTTCGTTTTAATCTGGCTGTAGGAGTATGTAGGTACCCCGTTCTACCTCCTTGTTTACCAGACCTCGGTACAATGGAACACGTAAAATCTTGTAATTAATCAACTATGTGAGGGCTGTCTCGAAACTTGGAGAGACATGGTCTCGATATTATTTTGACTTGTAGTGCTTTCGTAGGAGGATTTAATTGGCCTTCAAAGTATTACGAGTTGCGTAGTTTCATTTTATTAAATAATTCTAAATAATGTTGTGTTGAAATGAGTTCATTTTAAGTTTAAATGCCTTTGAAGTTAGTTCGTGATAAGTATTCAATTGTTCGCAACTTCAGATAAGCCGATCTTCTAGAGAGAACTATTTACTAGGTATTAGGATTAAGCTATAAATTTTTGACAAGTATCTTGAATCAAATACACATTATTTGAACTTTATTTTCATGAGAATTTCTCTGACATTGAACGATCCGTGCACGTACTTCTGAAAACAAACAAAATTCAATTTCAGTCGCGTTTAAACGTAAGTAATACATTGTTGGAAGGGTTCGGCTAAAAGTGACGGGATAGTGAATATTCCCGGCAAGTTTCGTGTAGTCGACCCCTCGCGACATATTGATATTACCTCACCGCCGTCGGAATTCGCAATTGCACAAACGTGTAGCGTACCGTACGCCAGAATGACAATTGTTCAAGACCGTCCGAAGCGACAGCTCAAACACAATAAACTACGTGAAATTCACCTATTTGAGAAACTATTCAAATGTTTCTGCTCCGGACAAAACGTACGGAATGCTGTGCTTGGAACATTACGACTAATTGCCGCCAAGCGCTCGCGTTGTAGTCTTCATAAAAGCTTACCTGTGTTTCTCGTTCTGCGATTTAAAATAAAATGTTGAGAACTAAATGTTTTGGCTTATTTTTGGAATGTTGGTCTTAACTGAACTTAAAATTAATAACTGTTTATGTCTGATTAGTTATTCAGATGTTATAGATAGTTATCAGAATATGCCTCAAGGTTGCGCCAAAGAGTTCTATTTTAGTAACAAAGCCAGACATTCTAGCAACAATGCCTGTAAAGCTAACATAATTCTTGCAAAACACTGATCGAGCGCTTTGTTACCTTAAACAAACATAGGTATACCTACATGAGGTATAACGTATAGCAGCCCTCACCTAAACACTCAACATGAAACATCTAAATAAAGATGTTCAAAATAATTACACCAAATCTCATATTAAGTCATAAAGACCTTTATTACCACGCTTCAGAGAATGTGCTCAAGGAATCACAGATCAACGTTGTAGGTCGGCGAAGTTACTTTGTAAAGGACAAAATGAGTTCTTTGTGTACACAAAATAGCATGATTGCTATCAAACAACATCCTTGGTTCGTTTTTTGAGAGTTTACCAAGTGGAAACGAAACAGTAAATCAACGACAGTGGGTAGATGGCTCATAGTATGAGTTTTCCTTTACAAAGAACGTAAATAAAAATTAAATGTGTAATTTTCTATTCTTTGAGCTTTTACCGGGAAGAATTCTAACCACAATAATGAGGACAAACAATTTGAGGACTCTGACCGCGATGTAATGTTTTTTCTTGTTCAAGTCCATGAAATAACGGGCTGAATGTGAAACAAACCTCCAACTTGGTAACAATTAAGTTCATTTTATTTTAAATCGAATGAAAGCAACATTGAGCAATAGTGATACATCGTGAATAGACTTTTGTTTGAAATTTAGCGATACTGAATGCCGGGAACCGTAATATTCAATTACATAGACGTGTAATTTGTCAGCGCGTACAATGAGCCCAATATTAATTTGGAGTTGACTTTCTGTTGTGTTTAGATACCTGCATCCGATCCGTATTGGGGAGTTGAACAATACCGCGACTTTTCGCGTAAATTTTACGAATATTGTTTCCTTTGTACATTGACAGAGTGCGGCAGACAAAAGGCAAATGATCCCACCCCACCCCATCTTTTTTCGGTTTCGTAAACTTTTTATGTCTTATTCCGTTCCAACATCGCAAATAATTGTAATATTTAGGGAAATCGTTTTCGCGCAATAGAAAACACGTTATTTCAGAGACGATATTTATTTAACCTTTAACGGAGCTCAGGAGAGTCAAACAAACGATATTCAAACACGTGAAACACAGGTATGAATAATTCCAAGTGTGTACCAGGGACACATAAATCTTTACATATAGAAGCAGCACAGCCAATCTGATGAGTCGCGCGCCGCACCCCTGTCGGTCGACCGCACGGGTAATGAGCTTGTTTGTCTCAGTTAACGTTTCCTAGCACGTTCTGCGCTCCTGGTACAACGCTCTTTGTATCACTAGCTTCCTGTCTCTTGTCTCTCTGCTTGGAATAAGGATAATATTGTTTTAGAATAACAAGAAGTTGTTCTTCTGGCAGACGTAGCGCTAAATTAAATCCTCAGGACTTTTATTTACTTTTCAGTGGACGTAATGTGACCACTTAAACATTTTCTCTATAGAATAAATGAATGAAATGGGTTTACTCGCTCACTTCAGAAGATAAATAAAGAAAGATCGGACCCAAGAATCAAAAGGAAGATTAGTCCCGTCCGCAGATTAGATGTTTGTGACTGATGAGTCCGAAAACACGTCAAACCAGCTTTATTATACTACTTTTGTTAAGTGGCGCTAAATATAAACATCCTAAGAGCGCTATAAAACTACACTCAGCGAAGATAGGTGTTTAAGGATAACTTTGGGTAGCAAAAACGCCTTCCTTATTGTTATAACCTTTTTGTTTATATAGATAGAAGTTAAACGAAAAAAAAACTGTGACCAGAAAAATAAAAGCCTTTTGTTTATCCTGATTTTCACCGTCTACCAATTCTGGATTCAAAATTTCCGAATACGACAGCTCAATTATACATGTAAATATTGAATGAAGAACAGTAAGTATCAAAAGTCACAAAAAAAGCCTTCATGCATTTCAACCTCCTTCGTCAGCTCCGTGAAAAATAATATTCTGATTAATCCTCTTTGAAAATTGAAAACGGATTACAGATTTCTGCGGCACGCCATTAAATTTTCCTTTCTCACCTAAAGCTTTTATCCTCATACGTTAGAGAAGTGCTAATGCAGTATTTTCATTTGACGTTTGTAATCTGTCGGAATCTTTCGGACATTCGGAACGCGCTTGGTGGCTGGGGATTGGAGATAAACGTAAAACATCAGTTGGAAATGGCTAAGCTTGTTGTATCCAGGATTGCCTTTCGGTGCATTCGTTAGTTGGGATTAAAATTTGAACGTTTGCTAAATGTTCTTTACGGGAACCGATCAACGGGAAACAGATTTAGTTTAGAGTTACATATTGTCTAAAGGCTTGGTTTTTGTGGTGTTACGTGGTTTGCGGTAGGCTGTGTTGACATTATGTTGGTATTTCTCAATGCCTTTAGACAAACCTTTTAAAACATCATAATGTTATCTTTAAAAGATTGACAGAAATGTTGAAGACGATGTTTTAAATTGGTTTTGCGCTTAATGTATTTAGTGATTTGTGGTGCAACCTGCCCTTGAGGTCTGGTCTAATCAGTATGGATAAGTTAGATAGGTTTCGGACACCGGAATCTGATATGTCAGTATATCTAACAGTATCTGAGGCCGCGTCTACAATTTTCCGCACCGTTTTGACCAAAAATATATAGTATGTCTAGCTTTTCCTTGCGGTTTCGCTCCCGTTGTGTACGGAAACGTTTTAAATGTAGCCTGTGACACTCGGTGATAATGTAGCTACCCGTCAGTGAAAAAAAATCGTAATCGGATCAATAGTTTTCTTTTTTTTTTTCGGATGCGAAATCATTAAATGACTTCTACCGCTCTGGGCGGAGCAGGAGGGAGTGTCAGACTTTTACTGACTAAAACCAATCCATGTTCCTTCATCGCCCTTTGTGTTCCGGGGTCACGGTATCTCTTTCGAACAATCCCGCAACCCCGGCAGGCATCGGTCCTTGCGGACCCCTTCCTATTGCTGACTCTCTTTGAGGCGCGCGTGGAACACCCCTTTCATACAAACTTGCAAACAACTTTTATATCTTGATAATATTAGTAAAGATAAGATCAAATTATTTCGAAGGTGCAGTTACTAAATTTTTAGCCCATAAATAATGTCAGCATAATGCCACAGTACATCATCACAACAGATCGTTACCGCTTCCATTGACAACAATCATTGTGTTGCTATGCTAATGCGATTGAATTAGTGCAGTGCCGCCGTCTGAGGATTAATCACGAATCAATAGACATATATGCCTTCAGGAAACCAAATTAATTATTACAGATAGAGGTATTCTCTAAGACATGCTGCTATTAGGAGTCCTTTGTGAGACTGTATCTGGCATTTGTGCATTCAAATAGCTTCCACGCCACGAGTGATACTTAAATGTACTCAGAGAGTAAGAGCTAAATTATCAAAATTCGCATACGCCCTCCGCGAGATTAAAAAAACAACAGACCTTAAAACTGCAATAGTAACGTACTACGCGTACGCCTACGCATGGCTTAAATACGGTGTCATTTTATGGGGCAACAGCACTGACGCGCCCACGCTATTTACCCTACAAAAAAAACTAGTTAGAATCTTGGTGAATATTGAAGTCACCGATAGCTGTAAATCCCACTTCCAGGAACTAAAGTTTTTGTCCCTACCCTGTTTCTACATATTTGAAGTTTGTAAGTTCGTGCGAAAGTATCCAGAATTCTTTACAAAAAGAGAGGACATACAATCAAAAATTGTTTTAAGACACAAAAATAGGCTAAACTTACCAACATCGCGACTAAAAATGCACTTCAATAGTACCTTGGTCATGTGCATAAAAATTTATAATAAGTTACCCGAAGAAATAAAGAATTTAAATAAATATAACACTTTCAGCAATAAATTAAAGCTTTTCCTTCTAGGCTAATGCTACTATAGTATAAGCGAATACTTAAATGATAAACTATGAGTACTTCACTATCGAATTGTTTCTACAAATACTCGTTAGAACCACGCACACCTACTCATGATAATATGGAAAACAGATACACATTAAGAATAATAAAAATTATTTACGTAATAAATAAAGACAATAAGAAATGAATAAAGCAATAAATTATATTATGATATTATAATATTTATTTTAAATTTACAATGTCTAATAAATAAATCTATGTAATTTATAAAGCAATAATTATTACTTTAAATTAAATTCGTATTAGATAATAACTGAAGTAAGCCAGTAGTCTTCCTCCTCTCTCCTACTTAGTCTATGCTGCGCCCGACAGGGTCCATAATTGTAACATTATTTATTTTCCTCCACCTTATAAACATTATGGTATGCAATAAAGAATTGAGAATTGAGAATTGAGAAATGTAGGTACGATCAGGGTCCTATTTAATACAATGATCAGGCCAAATTACAACACACGGTATATTTAGTATGTACATTATTTACAAACTACAATTAATAGATATAATATTGTAATAAAGATATTTACAAGTATCAAAATGGAAAAATAATTACAGGCTGTCAAAAAATTCGTCCACATCGATGTTAACAGGAATTGGGCGTTGCGACGTTAGATGGCAATGCTGATTCTTTGGCTTAAAAAAAATGGCCAGCCCTCTGTCCGCGTAAAGAGTCGACTAACCGCTTGGCAATATCCGAAATACTAGGTGGGCACTCGGACCCCGCAGCATTAGTGTATTGCCAGTTATACATTTATTCGTGCCCCGATCACTGAGGGCAGTCAATTCAATACTACCGTGCTGGCTGTCAAATATATATTTTTTTACGGAGTCATAAATCCGCCTTTAATCATAGTTTGTGCCGAGAAAAGATGGCAAATCAAATATTCGGCGTTAAGCTGACTGCACATATATCATGACTCTAACACATATCCAGATTCTCCAGTGCAGGGAACAATGTAGATAGAGCAGGGGTTTTATAATTATACAGGCACAGGTTGCAAGCCCATCTAGCTTGGGTGTACTACGCAACTCCGTCTGCCATCAGTCATACTTATCATTGATGTTCCAATAATTATGATTATTCTGAAACAAACATACAACCACACACAACAAATGACTCTAGCAACGAAAAAGAAGCCGTCTTGTCGCCTTCTTAGAAAATCCGTGAAAAAAAGGTCAAGGAAATTATAATGTAATTCTAAATTAAGAAGCGCTCCCTATTGGCCCACTTTGATGACTAAATGGAGAAGTAATTTTTCCAGGAAATGCGAATGAAAGAAACGACGTGATGTTAAAGTGATTATACTTTTACAACAGAAGATACGGAAAGAAAGATAAGATATTAAGAAAGAATGTTCACTAGGATTGTAAAAAAAATACGTGAGATACCATGTTCAATTTAAACTACAAATAAGACCAAACCTTCTCCCGAGTTAGGAATTATGGAAATTTCTTAAAATTACAATATTCCAAAGCGAAAAACTTATTACATAAAACCGAAATTGTCTCTTTCGAAGTCACCCAAAGTTCTTTGTGAGGCATGACTCCGGCAATATTTTATACGTTTCCAATTTCGTCAGGATCCTGCCATATTGATTGTAAGGAGTTTGTAACTCGAAAGGGAATTTCCCACGCATTTATATGTTGCCAAAGATTCGCACATATTCTTCATAAATTAAATGATATTATATCTTCAGTTACTCGCGTTATGAACAGGAAAGTTTCCTCCGTTCTGCTTCAGGGCTTTCTAGTTGGAGTTTGATTGTTGTGGAAAAGAAAATTAAGTTTCGCTAAAGGCACCCCGTACCAGTATTGTACGAGTATGTCTAGATATTACATCTTTAGTATTTTAAAATGGAACTGCATTTATATTAAAAAAATATATCGAAGACTTTTTATGGCAATATTTGATCTGTCCATTTGCTGTTGTATTTAGCAAAAAGCTTTCAGGTAGCTGGATTTTAATTTGCCGATTTTTTTACGTATGGTAAATTATTTAATTTTTTGGCATCCACAGACCGATAACGTCCATCCTATTATTTTTATTTTTCACGTTGCCACAATTATTTTTCCTGTATCGTGGGTTACAAACATTTAAATTCACAGATAGCCAGACCCGGAACAGATTCATATTAATTCTGCTAACAATTATTCTTTATTGTATTTTCATTTAAAATTATTTGGATTAATAATTTATCCTTACTGCTTATCAGTCGTGTCGTGGATATCAGCTTAAGATCTGCACCAATGGTTTGAGAATACGCGAAAAACCATTACTCCAGATTGCACCATCCCAAATGAGCAAGCCTACGACCAGTTAGGACGCAAAAAGAACATCAACAACACGACCAATGTAAAAAAACATTTACGGAAACCGAAAAAGAACAACTCCAACAACAACTACACCGTGCAAGTTCACGTTCAATACGGTCTAGAACAACGCGGCGAGAACTCGAGTCTCGTTTAAAGTTTCGCCGAGACGAATACCTACAGAAGTTAATCGGAGCAAGTTTGATGTGAAAACTATGTTAATCAGCCAACCAACTTTAATTGCTGACAGATCTGACAACTTCTGTCGTCGATATTCCGGGTGAATTGTTCATTTTCACAACCTTAGCATTTGATTAAAGCGCGCGAATTTCATATTGGTCGTTTAGTTATTGAATTTGTGAATGTGTGCGTGAGTCTTAAGTCCTTAGGGTTGTCGCAAGGATTGAAGTTATTTTGATTAAGAATTTAATTTCGCTGTGACGTGTTTGAATTGTTACATTGATGACGGAACAGGAAATGTATTGCTTCGAGAGAAAAGCTTGCAGCTCAGCACCTTAGTATACTTAGTGCATTCCTTTACTTTTTTAATTTGGTCTAAGTTTTAAATAAAGTTAGGTTCCAAAACGTAGTAACGATAAAATCGTTTAACCTAGCTAGTTTCAAGTTTCAAATCACTATCATCACTACATATTACAAAACAAAGTCCCCGCCGCGTCTGTCTGTCCCTATGTATGCTTAGATCTTTAAAACTACGCAATGGGTTTTGATGCGGGTTTTTTTAATAGATTCAAGAGGATGGTTTTAGGATATAATTTGTCAAGCGGGCGAAGCCGCGGGCATCAGCTAGTATAGAATATTCCATGCAGTAGGACATATTATTGAGTTAAATAAAGGTGATTTTAGTAGTCGCCGTAGGTTCCAAAGTATTTATTTCAATTAGACCACTACGGCACTTTTGAATTCTAGTCGTGTAAATTTATACTTCAAATGGGCTAACCATGTTGCTCGAATGCAGCCGGACAGGTCAGCCAAGGATGTCACTCTGTGAATGCCTGAGGGAGGACATCGCTGTCGAGTTGACGATGGTTAGACGGTCTAGATTTCTATTTGCAATATAGACATAAATACATATAAATATCGCTGGACATTGCACACACCGCTATCTAGTGCCACACTAAGCAACGAGGCTTGTGTCGTGGACACCAAATAGTTGATATACTACATAGATACTTTTTTGTTTGTAAATACATATTTATAATACATATAAACATCCATGACTCGGAAACAAATTTTAATCTCCATGTTCATCACACAAACATTTGCTCTTACCGGGATTCGAACCCGAGACCCTAAGAACGTAAGGCAGCCTCACTACCGCTGCGCCATTCGGGACGTTAACAGTCGGACGGGATTAACGGAATCGACAAGCTTCGAGAAATCAAGTATTAGGATGGATAATGGCGTGATTATACTTGGTCGTTAGCCCGTATTCGGGTGATATCCCAGTAACTATAGGTATTTCATGTTCTAAAAATCATCAGCATCGTCCTGCCCAGGTCCCTTTCTAATTGGGGTTGGCGCAAAACGTTTTCTTCTTCCATTCGTCTTATTCGTCAACTGGCGACTTTGAAAATCGCGAGTGCGCGCGAGATGACACCTTTGCACCGACTGATTTTAATTTTTTTATTGTCAACTCGCTCGCACGTTATAAAGTACAGTCAAATGAAAATTATTTTATTTATTTTAAAGTCAAGTCGTTTAAAATATCATAATTATGTATGTAGGGTTGTCAGGATTTATTCCGTTAGACTCAAGCATTATGTAGGCAGAAGACGGGTTTCGTGCAATGAAAACATACTGGATGCGATTCACTAACTAACAAATTACTTGAAATTACACTTTAACACCATAACACGGGGCACAATGAATCGGAACAGTTTCAAGACGTCTCAACTCCGCTGTGCTGCTATCCGACCCAGAATGTCGTCCTCGCTGCGAGCTGTTAACATCAGGACTCTGTAGAAGCACACCATGGTGGAGACTGGACTAGACTGTTAAGTAGGTCACGTGATGTCACCACTGGCGCGCTTACGATCCATTCCCCAGTCCGTACTCATGACCGGATCCGACATATACATTTAAAGCGGGAAGTTTATGTAGCTGACTGTGCATCAAACGTATTTTACGTCAGATTTTCACGGTCGAGCGAGTTGACGACAAAAAAAAAAAAAAAATCGGAAGGTGCAAACTCGCGCGCACTCGCGAGTTTTTCACTCGCCAGTTGACGAATAAGCCTTTCATTCTCCCCTGTCAGACGTCACAGGCTCATTTACTCACTAGTCTTTCACATCATTCGTCACACAATCAATCTATCTCTTCCTTGGCCTTCGTCTCCCTCTTCAGTAAGTCCATAAACATTCAAATCCATAAATCACTCTACTAGTCACATACGTTTCATCTCTCCTCATCACATGCCATTTTATGTTGTAAAAATATTGTTCTTTAAATCCAGATTCGAAGTACAAGGTAAATGTGTCATGTTCCACCTATTGGCTTCACCTTAATACTCCGTTCCACCTCGTGAGTGCGGCCACATGTTATTATGGCCTTAAATTGAATTTTCAGCTCGCTCGTCGTTTTCACAGCACCCCTGTACAAACGAGCACTGTTGAAATAATTCGCAGTAAGCTCTAAGTGTAGTGTTTGAAAAGCGTTCTTAGATGGTGTCGACTTGAACTAAGTAAGTTTTGTTTGACTGTGTTTTTTCTAAGAATCAAGCCACACAGGCGCGTTATTATCGACACGCAAAGAAGAAGTGTGTAACTTCGTAGCCGTCCTAATACTTAATGTACTAAAACAGATATCGCAATAACGTATGCGATATTATCGCACGATAATAACGTGCCTGTGTGGGGGAGCCTTTAAGGGGGAAACCACTGACGTATTGTAATTGGTATCTTAGTGCATGTCGCACATTCGATCCATGTCAGCCTGGCAGCCGTCTAGCCGACGTCCATTATACCCGTTTTCGAACACAGCTTGTGGTATTATGAACTCGGTCTTGTTTTTAACGCCCAAAATGCTACGTTCCATGGACCTTTGGCAAGCCCCAAGGCGGAACTTCTGTGACTCGATGAGCGACCAGGTCTGAGCATCGTAGGTTAGGACGGGTAGGATGCACATGTTGATGAGTTTGCGCTTCAGGGAAATCGGTAAATCACTATTCATTAGCGTCTTTTCGAAAGATACTCGTACTATCTGGGCCAAGATGATATACACATCGACAAAGAAATAAAAATTATCAAATATTTATGAAATACCAAAGCTATGTCATCAATTCAATTTAATGAATACCTCACTAACTAAGGCAAATATAAAATATCCTTAATTGTGCAAATGAACTCATGGCAGCAACATTTCCAGATGAAGCTGCCAATTAAAACTGGAACAGGAGATCAGTATTTTGTAAGGAAACGTCAGCTATGCGAGGTTTAGAAGTATGTATTTTTAATTCTGATTTTCATCAGCCTCATGAGTTGGATTCAGTCTTGTTATCCTCCCGATTCAAGATATAATTGTAATTAAACTCAACAGTTTTCCAATTCAAGCTTCGAACAATAAATTGTATGGAGTGTGCACCA
This sequence comes from Xestia sexstrigata, assembly GCA_941918905.2. Classification (NCBI taxonomy): domain Eukaryota; kingdom Metazoa; phylum Arthropoda; class Insecta; order Lepidoptera; family Noctuidae; genus Xestia; species Xestia sexstrigata. The sequence goes on from OW799209.2 coordinate 20,602,619, forward strand.
TCATCATTTTGAAGAATGCAACCACTTTACGGCAGGCCTCGGTTGTCCTCCCTTCAAGTACAAACGCTGTAAACAATACATTGTAAAAACCAAATATTTTAAAAAGAGTAATCATGAAGTTTTTTGCCGTTTCTTCTTCCGAACGGTGCACCTATCTTTTGACAAATAAGTGCATATAGGTCTTCAAGAAATAAAATATTTTGATCATCGTCTGCCTATGTTGGGGTCGGCTTCCAGACTAACCGAATGTAATTTTACATGTAGCAACTGAATATCTGAGGCGTAGCACGAGCGCGCCGTGTAAACTTAACGTAAATACGTCCATTTGAAAATTAAAAATCCCCATTTTACAGATAATATTTTCATAATTTTAAGAACGTATTCATATCTATTGATGTTACTGATTGTGCTTGTTGCAAACCAATAACAACAAAAAAAAACATTTAATTAAAATGCTGTAGGATAATTTATTATATTTCCGATTAAAAAATCCTCATATTTACCTCAAATACGAAAACCGTCAAAACTCGTGCTAGGGGTCTTGAGTCTTCGTATCACAGCCAAATTAATATATAGGTACGAAGCGGAAGAAGACTGGAATAAGAAAAAAATAATATAAGTACAGTCGAAAAAAAAAGCAATTAATTTTCCATTTATAAAACTCCTACGATGTGCGAGTAATTATGCAGATGAGATTACTGAACTCAACCTTTTACGAATATACATTATACGTGCTACTCGAAACGTTTCATTTATTCCATTTAATTGATTCGTTCGTAAAAGGCCTTGTAAAAAAAGGTAATTTATATCTATGATCGGCAGTCCATCACAGTGCTTTGATGACGAATGTATGATTTTCAATGGACACCCACCCCCAAATAGCTATATTAAACCCAGGGTTGGTACGACCTTCAATAATTATAAAAGAAAACATTGTATTGTATAACGGGCTGGTGTCTGCAACTCCACGTCAAAGCGCGTATTTTGCGTGCGGAAAGAAAAACATACTTTTATGCCCTTGTTGTGTGTAAGATAAAGAGAAATTCATATTTTTATTCGCAGAATATGGTTGATGTTGGTACAACAGTTAAGGGCTATATATCCCTCAAATGGCTTAGCATGATCCTCCGTTACTCCTAAAATACTGCAACATTAATTTTGAAATAAATACATGGTAAAGTTGAGGGTTAATGCTAAGTCCTATGTGTGACGAAAACACGATTCCATAAACTTTTCTCGATTGAAAAAAATTCCAAAGTTACCTCCAAATCGAACAATAAACCGCTGGTATTCAAAAAGTACTTAAAATTAGATCATGAAACTTTGCATACTAACTAAACTAACCATAAAGCAGGTCTTATGTTTTATTTTTTTAGTCCAATCAATAGATTTTTTGTAAATCGCAAAAAAAAACCACTCATTTCGCACTATTCGGCCGCAGTGACTGACGTAACAACCGCTTTGTGGTGCAAGCTGATAAGAACTTTATTCTAACAGTGTTTCAAACGAAGTTTGAACCACCACAATTAGAGTTGCAAATTTTAGGGTTAGAAGGGCCTTAAGTTCGAAACGCTCGGGTCATGGCGAGTGCGCGTCTCCTTTTTATGGAAATCTCTCACCGACTGGTCGACACTTCGCGTGACCAGAGGGCTGGCTATTTCTTTGGCCAAAGAATTAGTGTTGCCATTCAACGTGGCAATGTTGCCAGTCTTCTTGAAGTACTTTGACGCGTAAGAGTCCTATTGACGTCGTTGTTTATATGTAGGTACTTACATGTTTTTAAATTAAATTATGCAATGTAAAGTGATGGCCTGAAACACAGGTTTAAATAAACCTAGATCAGGCAGGTCGCTACCTAACATTTGAATTCGACATTTTACTTGCAACTGTTATTATATATAATATTTTAGTTATAGTTTACTTATAAGCACTAATTATACAATTCTTTTTGTAATATCTACTTTTTGAATAAATTATTCTTATTTTATTTTTTTATTAAATATAGTTCTAGTTGTAGTTTTTATAATTGTATTGTACATATAATTTTAATGATCTTGCAAAATAAAAACTTATTAAGTTCTGGATATATCACCAAGTTTATTCTGAAGTCCTGTCAAAAGATATTAAAACTCCGATCGATCTCTCTCGATTGATCTCTCTCTGATCTCGTTCGATTAAAACTTTGAAATACCTGTAACAGTATGCGTGTGCAGTCATTTTCAATAATTATCATGATGACTTTTTGAGTTATGTAAGTGAAAACAATACAAGAAAATGTGATCGAATCGATTGAATGATTGTCCGACAAAAAAACCTTGTCCTAATTTGTAGCTAAAACATTTTATTTCTATGATACAATTTGCTCCAAGGATAACTTAATCATAACTGTGACAGATGTAATTATAACTTACCTTCCGCTATATCCAAGCAATCGAATTTTCCAAGGAATCGTTGAGCAATTTCTAATCAATCGATTCCTCCGTTTAATTAATACACAGACAGAAGAAAAATCCAATCATCTTTGGCTTCAGCCGTCAAAGGTAAGCTCATGAATGGTAATTCGGATGAATATTAATGATGTTACGTTATTAGCAACCTTGTTAAGAGTTTAATACATTTTTTGTGTTCTTTCCTCAACTCTGTAATGAATGGAAGGAGCTTGTCTAGAGAAATCTCTCTATTTTACCTGCAGCTTGTTTACGTTTCGTTTTTTTTTTTAACTTTGGTTTGACTAGCGTTTTACCCCGTTTGTTTATTCTATGTTGATAAAACTGGATGTGGAAAAAGAAATCTGAGATCGAAATGATCTTAACCATGTTAGTACTCAGTTTCTTTACTTTCTGTCCCCTATTGGTGTTATGGGAACATCCTATCATGTTTCAAAAATAGGGACACTCAACAGCATTGCATATTTGTTACCTAAAAGATCTCAGCATCTGATTTCCAAGTGTAGGTTAACTTTGACCGTCTTACTCTTGTTATCTCAGTTATTTATTTTGCAATCTTGATAGTTTAATAAGAAAAAAAACCTTTTGTTTTGCATAACATTTGTACTAAGCAACTGAAACTTTTAAATAAGCTAATCAGTGTTTTGTACCTATTGTAACAGAACTCTATTTCGCTCAGCTACTTGTAATCCAGGTACTTCTTTTATCTTATAATAGGAACCAAGAGTCCAAAAAAGTACCCGACAGCAACTCGTTAGAAAAACGCTGTAGTTTCATATCTGTCGGTCTAACACGAACTCGCGGAGAAAACGTAACGAAAAATTCGAAAGATTTTAAAATTCAAAATAAATTTTTATATACTTTATTAACATTTATGGCTGATACTAATCCAATAGGTACAATGCCTTCAAATTGTGAAGGAAAACATTGTGCTGAAAACCGACATGGTATTGTCTAAAACCAAAAATTCGAAGACATGAGGTATCCACCCACTGGAGGGCCCGCAAAGTGCATTAAAGGCTACTCCCTCTCATAGAAAAAGACCTGTTTTTTAGCAGTTTTTTGGCTTGAATATTCAAGAAGTTAGGCGATTCTCAAACGATGACACGACACCGCTCGTCCGTGCGGTCCGTCGGAGGCGGCGAAGCAAACGTCTTGCCGGCCGCGCGCGCGAAGATGTGTGGTCAGCGCCGGATTTCATACGAGCCAATGTGACGAGAGATCCGCTTCACCAATAGACTGCTCTGACGAGCCACCTGAATCGAACTTGTCGTATTTTTTATTAAAAAATTGTTCCTATTATAACCACGTTTACGTCGCGCGTTCATGCTAGGCTCTCTGAGCTGAACTGTAAGACTGTTCCACACAAAGGCAGCTAATGGAGCTTTCCCTTACTTTAAAGGATGCCTTTTTTTTTTTTTTTTTTTTTCGGATGGGAAATCATCAAATGACTTCTCCCGCTCTGGGCGGAGCAGGAGGGAGTGTCAGACTTTTACTGACTAAAACCCATCCATGTTCCTTCATCGCCCTTTGTGTTCCGGGGCCACGGTATCTCTTTCGAATAGTCCCGCAACCCCGGCAGGCATCGGTCCTTTCGGAACCCTTCCTTTTTGCTGACTCTCTTTGAGGCGCGCGTGGAACACGAACGCGCCGTCGACACGGCCTGTCGTCATGAGACGGACGGACGGCGAGCTAGCCCATAGCCCACCGTCCACAGGCCCGCGCCTACGGTGGCCGGGGGCCACGTAGTGGCCCCCGACGCCCGGGGCGTCTCCCGCGGCGGCCGGGACGCTGTGAGGTTCTCTCCCTCTCACGTTCCGCCACCTCCTTCTCTAGCATTACTGCTTCGCAGAAGGAGGTGACGGCGTCCCATTCCGTCTCGCTCCGGACCATGGCTTGCACCAAGGCCGGACGCGAGAGGTCGCCGCCGCCAATCGCCGCTTCGAGGACACGGCGGTGCTCCGCCCACGCGGGGCACACCTCCACCGTGTGCTCCACCGTGTCCTCCGGTCGATCCTCGCAGTGGAAACACCCGGGCGTTTCCTCCCGCCCGATTCGGTGCAGGAACCTCCCGAAAACACCGTGTCCGGTGAGGACCTGCGTCAGGCGGAAGGTGAGGACGCCGTGGCGTCTCTCAAGCCACTCCTCAAAGAGGGGACTTACCGCCACTATTGTGGCGTGCCCTGCACGGGGTTGCGACAGTCGCTCTCTCCATGTCGCCATGAGATCACGCCGGAAGTCTGTCCGCTGAGCGACAATTTGTCGCGGCAGCGGGGTTTCCCCCCGGCGTAGCACCTCCGCGCGCCATTCATGTAGGCGCGCGAGGACTATCGCCTCCAGATCCCATGGCGGCAATCCGGCAAGGAGGCACGCCGCCTCACGGGAGATCGTGCGGTACCCACGGGCCAGCCTTACGGCTACCACCTTTTGGGGCGCGTTCAGGTAGTGGGCTGCACGCAGCCTCAAGGAACGCGCCCACACCGGGGCCCCGTAAAGGGCCATGGACCGCACGACTCCCGCGTAGAGCCTCCGGCAGGAGGCGTTTGGCCCCCCAAGGTTGGGCAGGAGCCGCCTGAAGGCAGCCCCGGTCCGTTCCAGTTTGGGGGCCAAACGTCGGAAATGCTCCACGAAGTTCCATCGGCTGTCGAGGACGAGTCCCAGGTACTTCAGCGTCGACTCGACGCCGACGGATACCCCTCCTACCGTCAGTGAGGATCTCGGAGGTGGCGCATTCCGAGGCCCATGAAAGCACATGGCCTCGGACTTGTGCAATGCCACCTCGAGACCCAGTTGCCGGATCCTCTCGACGACTATCGCAACCCCGCGTGTCATTATTTCGGCCGCCGCCTCGTGCGACCCCCCTTGTGCCAGCACCAGCGTGTCGTCTGCATAGCAGACCACGCTGACGCCGCTAGGGAGGTCGGCGCGCAGCACCCAGTCGTACCCGATGTTCCACAAGGAAGGCCCTAGGACCGATCCCTGTGGAACACCGCACGACATCTCTCGCCGGTTCCATTCTCCGCTGCGACCGGGGTAGATAACGGCTCTATCCGTTAGGTAGTCCCCGACTACACGACGAAGGTAGGTCGGCACCCGGTGATACCGTAGTGCCTCCCTAATGCAGCTCCAGGGCATGGAGTTGAAGGCGTTGGCGATGTCAAGAGACACCGCCAAGACAACCCCCCCCCCGGGACACTGCATCCCCCGTCGTGAGGGCTCTCACGCGCATGATGGCGTCCACCGTAGAGCGCCCCTTGCGGAAACCAAACTGGTGTTCCGCAAGATCCGGCCCCGTCCCCGCAAGGTGCTCGGCGAGGCGGTTTGCAATGACTCTTTCAAAGAGCTTGCCCACCTCGTCGAGCAACACTATGGGCCGGTATGCGGACGGAGAGTCCGCAGGGCGCCCCGGCTTCCGAATGAGGACCAGCTTCCCCGTCTTCCAACGAAGCGGGAACTGGCCTCTCTCCAAGCATGCGCTTAGGAGCCCCTCCAGTCGGGGCCCGAGAGCCTCCGAGGCCAGGACCCAGGCTTTGCCAGGCAAGCCGTCGGGTCCCGGGGCGGTATTTTTGGCACTGAGCCTGCGTACCGCCACTCTCAGGTCTACCCCAGTCACTACCGGAGCATCGTCGTCGTCGTCCTGGTGATCCGCTTCCAGCACCGCAGGCGGCGGAGCCATAGGCGGGGGGGGATGTTCCCCCCGCGTAGGGAACAGAGTGCTCACTACGTCCTCCACGAGCTCAGGCCGGAGACTCTGCGTCAGTGGGGGGGCCCAGGTGCGGAGTTTATCCCGCACCATCTTGTAAGGGCGCCCCCACGGATCTCTGTCGAGAGTCCCCAGCAATTCCTCGCGGGCCTGATCCCTGGCCCGCAGGACAGCTTCGCGGAGGGCGGTCTTCGCCGCTCTGTACCCCTCATATAGCTCCGCCTCAATGGCTGCCGCATCCGGTGGGCGGATGCGGAGCCTGCGATGCCTGGCGTACAGGTGCCGCGCAGCTACGCACGCCTCACGCAGAGACGTCAGCTCACGCGACCACCAGTATACCTGACGCCGGGCGCTTCCTGGCCGGACTCGGGGCATTGCCACGTCACATATGTCGGACATGGCCTCCTGGAACCACCCTGCCTCATTGTTAATGTCGGCAGGCCTGTCTGGTGGTGTCACCCAGGCCTGCACGATCGAGGCTTCCAGGAGGAGCTCCCGGTCCAGCTGCTTCAGCGCCCAGCGCGGACCACTCGGGGCCTGTTGGACCGGCGCGTTTGAGGTCTGGGTGGAGACGTCGAACCGGATATACCGGTGGTCGGAATAGGTCTCCACCCCCTCCATGACACGCCAGTCAACGACACGTGGCGACAGAGCGGGGCTAGCGAACGAGATGTCCACCACCGACTCACCCCGCATCCGCACGCACGTGGGGACAGAACCCCGATTTAGGACGACCAGGCCCTTCTCCAGAGCCCAGTCCTCCACCATCCTTCCCCGCACATCTGTGCAACGAGAACCCCAAGCCAAGTTCTTGGCATTGAAGTCCCCGAGGACAAGCACGGGGAGGGAATGATTCCCGACGACGACACTCAACTCTGCGAGAGAGTTGTGGAACTCGGCGAGAGTTCGGCTCGGGGAGAAGTAGACTCCCACCACTACGATCTCTCCGAACCGTGCTGCTACGCACCCCCGACCCCTTCTGACACCTTCAAGGGTCGGGGTACCGGCGGCGGCCGACGACACTATGGTCACTGAGCCGCTAAGGTCCGCCGCCCAGTCTTCCCTGGGCTGGACGAAATACGGCTCAGCGACCACAGCGATGTGTATCGACCACTGCGCCATGCTCTGGAGCAACAGATCCTGAGCGCAGGCGCAGTGGTTGATGTTCGCTTGGAGGAAGCGTAATGGGGCCGTTATTGGCACTCCATTACCGCTTCCTCCTCCCTGGCCCCCTGTGAGGGCCCCTCTACGGCAGCGGCAGAGGCAGCGGCGGCAGTTGCGGCTGCGGCGGTGGCGACGGTGGCGGTGGCGGCGGAGGGCCTTCCCTTGCCTCTGGTGGCCTTGGTGGGTGGAGCGCAGGCCTTGCTCCCAGCCCGGTGATCGGCCGGCTTGCCGGCCGCCGCACAGGCACCGCAGTGCGGCATGGCACAGCAAGCCGCGGACACGTGACCGGGCTGACTGCAGCGGAAACAAAGGCCGCTGCGATCAACCTCCGAGGCGCACTGTACTGACACGTGGTGCCCCACGTGACAGCGATAACACCTCAGAGGTCTGGGCTCCAGCAGCTTCACCTGTGCTGAGACCCAGCCCACCAATAGCCTTCGGCCCTCCACTATCGTTTTGGCCGCCGTCACGGGGCAGCATACCGTAACGGTATGCATACCCGTGAGGTCCGGACGTAGGGCGCCTGCCCTGACCTGCTCAGCAGGACACCCACCGGACCTGGCGACGGCGGCCACCACCTCCTCCTTGGTCACGGAGTCGTCCAGACCCAGGATGCGCAGATCTGCGCATCTGACGGGCCTGGACACTCGGGCGTCGTCCGCGTTCAAGGACGCTCTGAGCTTTTCAGCTAGAGCGTCAGCGGACGACCCACTGGTTTCTCCGGGGATCTCCAGCATACGAGCCCCCGTCGCGGTGACTTTAAGCCGGAGGCCCCCGGTGATCCCGAGCTCTCCGAGATCCACCGTCTCTTTCGCCTTCGCCAGCAAGTCGCGGTATGACACGCCCCTCTTTTCCGCCTCCGGCTGTAGTGTAATCACTACAGCCGCGGTCTTCGGGGCGCGGAGCCTAGCCGCGCCCTATGCTGGCGCTGCCGCTCCTCATTCCGGGCCTTTTTGGCCGCCTTTCGCCCCTTGCGCTTCTCCCCGACCACCTGCCATCCGGCTTCAGCCGCAGGAGGTGTAGGGGCCTGGGGGAGCGGTGGCGGCGGCGGCGGCTGTCGTGCCGCAGGCACTGTCCCACCCGCCGCTGGCACTGGCGCTGTCACAGTCCTCGCCTGTGCAGCCGCCTTGCCTTTCTTCTTGGCCGTCTTCTTAGCCGGCGCCGGGTTCACCGGAGTCGGCTCTTTGGGGGGGGCTGCCACAGCCCCGCTGGAGGGCTGAATAGACGGCCCCGATCCAGGTGCGGCAGCCGCAACAGCCGCGTACGACACCGTGCTCGGCATCGTGCTTGGGCCCGCGGCTGCCCTGTTTGCACCCAGGGCGGGGCGCAGAACAATTCCCTCCAGGACGGAAAACCGCGCCTGGAAAGAAGCTAGCTCCTGGCGAACCAGGTTTAGGACCTGGTTCTCCACCGGCACGGGCTGGGCTTGTCGCTGTTGCTGCTGCCGCTGCTGCTGGTGGCCCCTATTTGGAGGCGCCGCGCGGGAGCCAGCCTCACGCAGACCTGGCCAGGTCTGCGTGGAGCTTGGCGTTCTCCTTTCGGAGATCCTCCGTAGCGGCCGTCAGGCGGGCCACCTCCGCCCGCAGCTTGGCCAGCTCCTCTCCACCTATCGGAGGAGGAGGAGGAAGGGGTGAAGGCCCTGCGAAGTTGGCCTCTGCTGCCGCCAAGATGGAGGCGGAAGCCGCGGGTATGGCCTTGAGTTTTGAAGATGTCTTCACCTTCAAGGCCACGCCCCTTATCGCGGCTTCCACCGCCTTTGCAAACCTGGTCTTACGCTCCGCCTCGGAGCCGCCAGGTGCGCCCGCCTCGTCGCCTGACCCGGGAGCAATGTTGCCCGGGTGGCGCCCCTCCTCGGCCAGCTTTGCTGACCTTTCTGGCCTCACGGAGGCAGAGAGCCCCCTCCCCTTGCCTCGGATCCCACCACGCTTGTTGGTGGGGATCTTACGGGCCGAGGCCTCCTCCTCTCCGGATGACGACCCCCGGTCGCCATCCCGCCTGGGCCGCTTGCGGAAGAACTTGCCGTTCTCCGCAGCAGTCCCGGCCCTCACGCGGCGGGAGCTCTCTGAGCCTCCCGCGCTCACATCGCTGGATGCGACGTCGGACTCCGACCCCGCATCCCTCCTCTCCTCTTCTGTGCCGTTACCGGCGTTGGTTGTTTGTTTTTTTTTTAAATAAGTTTCCATAATTGAACCCACGAGTATGGGGGAAATATTCTCAATCTAGGCAGAGACCCCTGTACCTAGAAGGGCAGATTTGAATATTTATTACTCGCCAGGGGGTTTGCAGGTACCCTGGCGAGGGTGAGCACTAGCGACTGATTCGTTCCATGGGAACACCCGTCGTCAGCCATACATCCCTTCGCGGTGCGCCGCCGCTTGGGATTCGGGGTAACTTTTTATAGAGGTTTTCTACCTCGCAGTCCGGGCGGTTAAGCCAAGACCCTCGGTCCCTATCGAAGCCGCGAGACGTGATCCACAGCACTTCGACAATGGGATTACGAGACTGACGGTGACAAAGAAGGACGCATCCTACTCTGTCTGCTCGGAGGCAGGGTGAGTGCACACCGAGCCCGCCCTCACTCCTCTGCTATGCCCTCTGCTGTACAGAGGGTCACGCAGAGGAACGCACCGGTGGTCCTGGCAGGACCCCACCCATGTCAGAATAATTAGCCGCGGCAGTAACTCTCCCCGAGGGATAAAAGGAAATTCTCATTTCCTCTCATTCCCCGGAGAAGGATACTGCCGCGCCCAGGGTGCACCGGCCCAGCAGCTGCTCTTCCCTCCAGACGTATCGAGAGGGACCAGCAACCGCCAGACACACGTGGAGGACTTCTGACATCGCACCCCACTTTAAAGGATGCCTTAATCAGATAATAATCTGTTCACTCAGTTTTTGTATACCTGCCTAGATTTTGTTTTTGATAAAAAGCTGTAACACAGTTTTAACTAGCGCGGAAACTAACTTTATTTATGTATATCGTCAATGGACATTTATCAATCGTTTTATGCTATAAGTAATGTACGTTAATTTACATAGTTACAATGGCATATTGCTTTACTTAATAATCGTTATTTAGACAACGATTTTTGATCTTACTGTGTACTTATTTTGTGAAAGTGTACCTTATAAACTTAGTGAGTGTACATTAAGAACTTAGAAACTATGTAAGTACCTTAGTTATAGCTAATTTTTAAAGTTTACTACTGGTGTACTGTATCTAAAATGCATAAATAAATTCTATCTAGTCTATTCTATTCTATTCTACTTTTCCATCTTCGACAAGATTGTCACGTGATCTAGGCCTTCAGGATCAAATGAGGAGATTGAAATCTTTGCTTATTAACTTAGAATTAAAACAAATATTTTTACTAATTTGACATTGGTGTCGATTCTGTTGTGCACAAACTAAACTTAATTTAGGCTATTGCTATCTTTTTCTGTCTAATAAAACGAGAAAGAGATGGACGTAATTTAGAGCTGTCAAACTAAATTGAACTAATATTTCCATACAAATTAAGGGTGCACGTAAAAACATGTCGACTAAAAACACGGTGATGCGCAAGTCATTAACTAGTTTGACATCTCTAACTTAGTTCATAGCTATAGACGTCCTTTTCTCGCACTGCCTTTTAGTAAAAGATAGCAATAGCCTAAATTAAGTTTAGTTTGTGGCATTTTAATCTGCTGAATAGAGTCATAATTCTGTTATCATTCCTTATTAGATCATCCAATGTTGGAACCATCAACCCACACAAACGCCAACCACCTGTTATGAAAATGTTTTCATTGCACGAGGGGGAAGTTCTCCTAATTCCCCTACAGGCTGTACTTGACACGGTGGTTGACAAGCGATAAATAACTGTATTTTAGTCAAATGGAGTTATTTAAATGCTAATTTTTTACGTTTTTGAAGCAGTATCTTAGTGGCATCTGTGATAAGAATCAACGGTTAGATTTCGGAAGAAATATTTGGGTGGCTGACCAAGAAAACCTGCAGGTTTTAAGATTTAATCTTTATACCCTCTCGCTCAGGAACATCATACAGAAATTACACTAATGGAGCAAACAATTACTTCTGTTGCTGACAGCACTTTTCCGTGCATTCTATGCGTCATCATCATCATCATCAGCCTATAATGTTCCCACTGCTGGGACACGGCCTCCTCTCAATGAGAGGAATCCTCCATCCTCCTCTGAATGCGCTATAATCCACGCGGGCCCAGTGCGGATTGGTAGATGTCACATGTCTTCGAATTTTTGGTTCTAGGACATGCCGGTTTCCTCACGATGTTTTCCTTTTCACCGTTTTGAGAGCAGTGGTGATGAAATAAATTACACAAAGTAATGCGCTTGTCTAGCTTCGAACCCACGACTTACTGTTCGTAAGTCGGGGCCGCCACCGCTAAGCCACCGCTGCTCTCAATGTTCTATGCGTAGTGGACATCAAATGAGATCCGAAGAGTTTCTACGCTCACCCGCACAGTATCAGGCCACTACTGCTGAGCTAGACACGTATCACTCGCTTTAAAGCGCTTCTATTGATTCATTGATAGGTTCTTTTAGTCATTCACATAAATTTTTGACTTATCCCTGATCGTTATCACTGATAGTCTATAGTTGGTGCCAGTTAAGATCTTAACTTTGAAAACCTAAAATAAGTCTGTTCAAGTCTGGAATCGTCATCTATCGTGATCTTCAACATTTTTTGTAATGAAAAACGAAACATGGTTTATTTGTTTTGGTTCGTATTAGGGAAAGGGCAATGACCGCTATTCTCATCTTAACTGGCCCCAACTATAGACAGTATGGATGAAGGACCTATACATTACATATGGAACTATGGATGGTCCTTGCTTGTCAAGTTGTCACTATTAATGTCAGCTCGCTACAGAGAAGTCTGTTAGTACGCCATAGTGCACATTCATGATTTATGTATAAAACACATAATGTAAGCAATACCTAATTATTAGGTGACAAGCCATCACATTAGCACACTTGATTGGCTCGCTTTCTAACATTGTCTTTACGTGTCAGCGCCCCGATTAGATCCACCGAACTTCTGCTTCGCTAGACAATTCCTTACTAATTGTATAATTAGCGGTGAAATGGGTGTTGGGCTTACAGGTTAGGTTACCTTGTCATAGTGGTGGGTAAGAAGTTAGCACACCAAAGAGGTAGTGGGTAGTGTTCCTTGCGCACCTTTATAGGAGAACGTGTGGACGTAGGACCGGCCGCATTTGGTAATGGGGCACGCTATGCAGTGTGGGTTTATAGTAGTCGGGGGTGCGTGCGAATGTACTTATAAGTCACTCCAGGGCCCTCAATGTATAGTAGTAGTGAGAATAGTGGGGTTTTAGTCGGTAAAAGTAGAATCCACGTAAGCCGAAAAGCACTTGTTCTCCCCGTCATTTCGATCAGTTTTTTGTTCTAGACCATATCTGGGAACCTTCTAGTTCTAGTCCTAATCTTCTTCCCTCAAAGTTTCAACGTTTCCCCAAGTTTTTTTTTTTTAAATAAATGTTTTTAATGTTACATTTTTCTCTTAACATGCACCTTCACGACCCCCGTACTATTCAATCAATCCAACTGCACAATGTTTTAAGTGCGTAACATTGAGTCCTACCGAAAAACATGGTTTTTCACAAGTTTTTGCTTAGGGTTACTTAGTTTGATGTACAGAATGTTTGGTTGACGGCTTAATGAAGAGTCTGTTTACAACCTGTATAAAAATAATAAAGACTGATGCTAAGTCATTGACCGATAAAAATAAGGTTACGGGACGGGCCCTGGCTTTAAGCAAGAAAAAGCTCATCAGCGATGAGAAAGCAGAGTGTTGTTTAAACCTAACCTCTTGCATTCAGAAAAGCGACTCGGATAGCCTCGTGTGGCTGGTGTGTTGTCTTATTGCAAAGGTCAACTGTGTAATTATAGTTCATAAAGGTAGTCCACGCTAACGCACTGCATATAATATTACAACCAGTGCAGCAGAGCCCCAGAAATTGCCATTTAATTCCCTAACTGAAACACCATTACATTATAACACAACCAACACGGGAGATCCAAAATTGGTTCGGCAACATAAATGCACCGAAAATCACGTTGCAAGCCGGTCTAGATGAGCAATATCAAAATTAATACGACAATGAAGGAAGAGGCTGCACCCAAGTAGAGCATTATGACCACAAAACTAATCAAGGCGACTAAATTGAATTTAATATTGCAAGCGTCCGCACGCCGTCGGCGCCGCCGCGTCGTGTCGGTGTCGTCCCGCGCCGAGAGCTGCGACATGCCGTAGATAATGATTTATAGAACCGCTGAAATAATGATCGTGTTTCTAATTTGGTTGAATTGACTGTACCTACCTACCTACCTACCTACCTGCGGCTTTTTCCATTAAAATGTCTGTAAGGTGACGTGATTGAATTTTGCGTTTAATTTTGAAAGGGCAGCTGTGATAGCCTTTGTTGTTTTATTTGTTGTTTTGATTTTAAACGTGGCTAAGCTTTTGTTGTTTTACTTGTAACTTGTAATCTTACTTATTTTATATTGTGTGTTTTTCTATTTTATGTGTTTTTATTGTATGTATTATAGCATCGTATTGGACGAGTCTGTAATGGTGCTATAATTGGTGGTAAATAAATAAATAATAATAATACTTTGTCAGAGAATCTAATACCTACAATATTAACATTTCTACGTAAAATTTTACATACAATCATATTTTCATGTCGACCAGGAAGCTGAAACCGCATCAATGTGCCATTCACCCATTTCTGCCATAACCCTGTTAAAACTACGGGCATGTTTTTACGTGTGACCGAAAATGGCAGCATTGCCAGTCACACTGACACTTGGGCACTATCGGTTCACCTCGAATTTCATGATGACACCTCTGACGTCAGATTGACGGCGATCGTACACTGTTGTCACATTTCATCAACTGTGTGGAATGATTTTTTATTCGGTGGGATTTTGTATAAAAGATAGATGTTTTTTATGTTACAGTTAACATGAGTGGTTTACAAAGGCTTATAGACTAAAATACAATAGTTAGGTGATGAGTTTTTTATTCAGAATCAATTAATTAAAACCGCCCAAGTGCGAGTCCGACTCGCACACAATCAGTGCCGGACGGACAGGACGAATCTATACGGATTCCGTTTTTGGCCATTTGGCAACGGAACCCTAAAAAGGAAGGTGTTCCAATTGTTTCTGACGTTATTAGTTAGTTGTGGGCAACTCCAACAAATAATATATTTTTTTTAATTTTTAAGTTTCCGATTTCTTATGTCAAACAAACTGTCATTCATTCAGTCTGCAATAAATCCGATCCATTCACGTGCCGCTAAATGCCTGCCTTTTTTATTTCTGCTTCTACACCTGCAAAACCTCCAAGAACCAGCCCTGCTGCGATACTTCATCATAATTGTGGTCCTTGCCTTAAAAGCCGGCGTGGGGATTAGCAATTACAGAAATACATTCATTACTGAAGATAAACCAAAATCGAATAGACAAACAGAAACAACCAGTATTTTAATTACTGAATTTAAATTAAACAAATTAAAACTAACACAGTTACTAAATTAGACGTTTTCCAGTATCTTTTGGTAATTTCATGTAATGACTTGACCACCTTATTGTCTAACAACAACAACAACTTCTGATAAAGGGAAAAATAAACAAAATAGACAACTTTCTTTGCAAAAGGTAGGAGTCATAGCCATGGGCATGTCCATGGATGAGCCTCATAACTGAATATTACTGATAATATATCATGGGACCCCATAAACGTCCATTACCGAACAGGCGCGCGCACCTCGATTATGTCTCGCGGAGCCTTTGCTTATTTTTGGCTTACAGGATAAAAGATAAACAGTCTCTTTCAAGTCGGTATGGTTCGAGCATTTTTGGTGAAAATAGGGTATAGGCATGATTTTTTTTTATCACTCTAAACAAAGCGTATTAACAACAGAAATAGCAAAGTGAAATAATTTTTGTAATATCTTTATAAAATACTAAGATATAAGCATTTGAAACTGCTGATTGAAGACAGAGAGATCCGATACGGCGAATGACGTCATTCGCTGCTTCGACGTACAAAATCCATACTAAATACCGTTTATCTAGAAAGAGATAGAAACAAAAGTTTAAATGGTTATAACTTTTGTGTTGTTTGGCCGATTTATGTCTTGTTTTCGCTTTTTGTAATTATTTTTATAGTACTTTAACATTCCGTATCGAAAAAAAAAAAAATGCATTTTCCCTATTATCCCAAAATCCATTGGCACTACCTCCGTATTTGCAGATGCATCCGTTAAAATTGAAACCCCAACAAAGTTGAGAAAAAGTTTCGCAGATGATGACGATGATAAAACCCGCGAGTTCGAGAAACCAATAGGACCCTATTGGTTCCTCGAACTCGCGGGGTTGCAATTCCAAACCTGGGAAATACAAAACAATAAATAGTTACAACAGCAAGTCAGTGTTACTACGATATCTAAATAAAAAACATTGGCACCATTTCAGTCTGCTTGGTACTCTGGTTATTTTACATTTTTGCGACCACCGGCAAAAAATGGTCCTCCACTACTTGATCTGGTTTTGAAATCAGTTAAAAACTACAATCCTAAATCAGAACGGCTACCACTAATTACGCAAAGGAAAATTATCAACCCGAGGCCTACGACCGAACTGAACAGACCACCCCAAAAAAAATACACGAACTCGACATTTTGCCAAATTCTTGACGAGCGAAACCTAAAAATGTATTTTGTCGGGCAAAAATGAAATTAGTTGGCAGCACAAATGTAAATTAATTAGCAGTATTTACGTACAGGGTCGTTGTAGAAAATTGCGAACGTTCCACGCTTGCGTTTACTGCTTTGCACGTTACTATAGTTTGTGAAAAAAATATTTTTGTTCACGTTGTGGATATTAACATTTTATGTTAGCCTATACGCATGTATAGGTCGCAAAACTAATCTTGTTGTATAAAACCATTTATTATTTTCTTAATAATTGGAGGGTATTACAGGTCGTTAAGTAGGTGGATGCTTATAAGGTTTTCTGTAAGTCCGTGTCACGTGTTGTTACATTAATATAATTTAATGGGTTTAAGTGAAGTCACTTTTATGTAAGAATACTAAATAATAGCGTGGCTAAATAAGAACAGCCGCTCAGGTAGATGTTTAGGTTAAGCTGCGCTTGCCTAGGTTGGTCTGTTGATGGGGGATACCATCCATTACATACCGAGTTTCCTCCGTGCCTCGAAAAGCACGTTAAGCCGTTTGTTCCTGCTGTCATTTGTAGATCTTTGACAGTCGTTACAGGTAGTCAGTGGGCCAAAAGTCTGACGATCAGTCTTACCAAGGGCTAACTATTACCCAGTACTAATTGGGTTGTGTCCGTCAGATAGGCAGTCGCTCCATGTGAAATATTATTATTATTAGAGGTATTCAACTGCATGTAGTTAGACTGGAAGCCAACCCCAACCTAGTTGGGAAAAGGTTTAGGCAGATGACGAGTCACACTAACTTCCGAAACTGTCATACACAAATAACACTTTGTTACATATTTGTGAATTTATTTTTTTCTTCCTTTATGTTATGTCAGTTTGCTCATTTCCACGAAAAAGGCGACAACCTTCAATATTTAACACAATAACCGAACTACACCAATAAGCACTCCGACAATTCAATTCGCAAGACAATACACAAACCCATATAATTCGATTTCGAAAATTATAAACAAAAGTTTTCGAGCTTAATCAAGTCTTCTCCATTCCGCCAATCGCGAGCTCGCATTTTACCGAAGTGAGACGTTGCTTGCATTCTAAATGCAAGACGGGATCGCAATTAAACTATCTGAATACGGAATGAATGAGCTCGCGAACGCGACGGCGTACTTAAAGCGTATTGTTTTGACTACACTGCTGTGGTTCGCGGCGTACTCGCAAAAACTCTGGAGTTATTGTTTGTTTTAGAATTGAGCTAAGAAAGATCGAGCTAGAAGAAATGATACCGTGACGTCTGACAACAGAGAAAAGAAGAAAACGTCAAAGTGTTGCGCCGACCCCAAATAGATAAGGACAAAGGCAGGAATGGATGTGTGGCTGTGGACATGTCGCCACTTACCTACCTACTTGTCTAAACAGACGGCAATCTTGGATAATAGGCTAGTTTCCACCATAAATAAATTGCAAATCTATTTAGTCTGTCAGTTACAGTATTGGAAAATAATGGACACGTATTTTTTGTTTTTTGTAAATCAATGAATATTGACAAAGATAAAACGACACAACGCACTAAAAATTATACCTAGGCGTGACGTATTGAGAATTTTAAAAGCGTCGTATCTTCGTCAATTTTGGTTTACGTAACAAAAGAAAAAATACGTGTCAAATATTTTTTGATAATCTAACTGACGGATTAGATTTTTACAGGACACAAGCCTATTAGTACTCGTACAGGATTCTTAAATCAGTTTGACTATAAGCGCTATGTTCGATGTAACAAGCTCCAATTCGTAAATTTTTAATTCTGAATTACAGTCTTTAATGTAAAGCGCCAATGATTTATATCGAAATGAGACAATTTCGAATATTCGATTCGCCATCGTCAGGCAACTCGACAGCCGTTTCGCATCAGCATTCAAAACATGCACTTAATTAAAGAATCAGCCAATTTTAAAGACCGTTGCTACGTGTATTTTCGATATCAATTTCGTCGGATGAAAATTTAAGTAATGAATGAATATAAATTCATTTTGTTTGTAACACTGGCTTATTTCACAATTTCACGTGATGTCATCTGGCGATTAATAATGCTCTTTAAGTGAACACTGGTTTATTATTGTGAGTTGTCATGGTCGGATTTAATAAAGCAATGTAAATCGTGAACGAAATTTCTGATCACTAATTTATTTTAACTTTTAAGTGGGTATCTGCCCTGTCCCTACAGGAAAAGTTCAATTTAATTGTGTTTATCGTCCTTGACACCACATATCCTATTCGAATCTTACTATTGTAATTGCGAAAGTTTGCATGGATGAATCTTTGTACTCAATCACGCCAGAACGGATACAAAATATAAAACATTTTATTCAGTCAATTATATTTTACATTACATGTTAATGTGTTTGGATCTGGATGAAAACACACAGATAAAAATTATAGTCTGGAATAGCACATTATTTTGTATTCTTTCTCTTACATACATAATAATCAAATTTCCACGCGAACGAAGTCGCGGGGTAATAGGCATGACGACAGTATCAAAAAATTGAAAATTTATTTAGTCCGTCAGTCAGAGTTTTGAAAATTAATGGACACGTATTTTTTGTTTTTGTAAATCAATGAATATTGACAAAGATAAAACGCATCAAAACTCGGGAGTGGGGGCTCGTGACGTCAGAACTAGCTAAAAATTATACCTAGGCGTGACGTATTGAGAATTTAAAAAGCGTCATATCTTCGTCAATCTTGATTTACGTAACAAAAAAAAAACACAGGTCAAATATTTTCTGATAATCTGACTGACGGACTAGTTTTTTTTTTGTCGTCTCGCCTATTGCTACTAATTCAACCAGGTACATTTCCAGATATCGTACTGCTGTCGAGAAACGACCTGGGAATCCAACCAGGGACTACCTGCTCCGCAGTAGTGCTAACTACTACATACCACGAGACCAAAGAGGCAGTCAATCTCATACATTTGTATACAGGGTTAGTTTTCAATGACCAACAAAAATTTAAAATTAAAATCTAGATATCAAACCAAAAGTGTATTTTAAATATTATTGACGAAAAAAACTAAATAAAATAATAGCATTCATTTGAAAATGTCCTAAATCATAAAACTAGTGGGAATCAATGCACTTGTGTGCGTGCATGCACCGCCAAATGTATGTGTGCTAACTGCTACCTATTTATGGTGTTGAACTGAATTGTGCTGTTGCAATATCCACACTTTCGCTTTTTAGGGATGGACAGGAATAAAATCTTATTAAAGAAAATGTTTTTTTTTCATTATATCGAAAATATTATCGATACTAAAACATCTTTGAAAATTTGGCCGGTTATTGAAAACTAACCCTGTACAGTAGCATATGTGTCTATACTCGTACTATGCCGCATGTCCTGACACCACGCACCACGCACTTTGATGATCATATGACTGCGTCAGCGAGTGGAATACGCATAGCTGAATTTTGGGCCAAATATATTTAATGAAAATTTGCTATCGACACGTAAAGAAGAAGAAATATTTAGAAATAATCTCATTAGTAGCTCTACTCGTGTTCACTGCACAATATCGAATATCAAAGTCTTGTATACTTTTGGGATATCACGGAAACTTCCTCAGGGGAAAGTTAACCGAACTCACTGGAACATTGCAATATCTCCGTATTAATATTAACTTATAGGTTTAGTGAGGTGACATCAGCTGTCAAAAGGCATTAGGGATGGGCGTTTATATCGATAATTAAATGTGGGTTACCCTTTATTAGGGTCCGCATGACAGAGCGGTAGTGAAGCTTTGATCTCTACTCAAATACGGAATGTCAGTGGAAGATTACTATAATACAAACATACCTTTTGAAAACATAGTTAGGTATTCATGAACTGCTTTATTGGTGTAATAGTCGTAGTAGTAATTGGTCTGCTGAGAATGAGGTCCTGGGTTCGATTCCCAGGTCGGGCGAATTGTTATTCAGAGTATAGCGGCCACGGAGTCTGAATTTATGCCCGTTTGATGGAAATAGGCTCGCCCACTATTACATGGGATTTAAAAATAACTGGCGAAATGTGGGTGTACTACTAGATAACTACAATTCTTTCTAACCTTTTGGGGATGATGCGATCATGCGTTATGTATTCAGGGTTTAAAGTAAGTTATTCTAAAATGTCTTTGATACTTGTATTGCTCACTAGCACTTAGTCCACTCTAGATTTCCGATGTCGTGGATATTCTGAAAACACCGGCTTCATTGGAGCTTCTGTGCATAAGCAATTTTTGAGCGTTGATGAGTCAGTCAGTGGTTGATTTAAGACTTTTTTTTGGGGATATAGTGACATAAAGTTCTACCAGGATTCAGTACATTATACTTGATCCACGAACATTAATGACATGTTCCGCAGAAGCGAAAAAATCAAGGGGTTTGTTAGAATCCACTGGCCATTGTCAGTACAACAGTAAGAAATTAATGCTTTCACAATGAGTTAGACGGATCCAACATCGCCTTCTTGCGCTCAAATGCGAGAAAGGCGAACAACACAACGCTATCAACATTCCATTTTCCAACAATTATATAATACTCTCTCTAAATAAACGTTAAAGCGCGGATAAACAGAAAATAATGCTTTTAATTATCGAAGTCTCGCGTCAACAACACGTTTCCGCTCCGTTTCTCTCAAAGTCATTTATAAAAGACCAACACGAGCTTCGATTACTCCAACAACAAAGTCGAACTTCCTTAATTTGTACTCAAGTGTACTTATAATAAAGTCAAGTGTGAAGTCGGAAAGAAATTTGATTTAACACAAGCAATTATGAAGCTTGTCTGCTAGAGAATTTGGTCTGAATTTGTAATTGGCGTGGATGTCGTAGGCCCGTGAGGTGGGACCCCTATAATGGATATACAAAGGAGGTTTTGATGCCAGTTAATTAATAGTACACTGGGTGGCGTAAATGTTTGGCTGCGATACGTACCCTATTTTTGTCAAAAATAAACATTGCTTTTAAGTATGTTTACATTCTATTCAGTCAGTGATCTATCATGTCAAATATCTGTGTAGGTTTTTTACTTATTTTCATATTACTTTTCAATTGAACGTAAAGCGCTCGATTGGTAGTGATCGCAAACAGTACTTTTTTTTTTTTTTTGGGACAAGCCCGCCACACTGTTCCCAAACCACTGTAACTCCTGAAAGCCAGAATCAACAGTGGCGACCACCAGAAAAGCGCCGAGACAATGAAGCTCGACGAAGTCCCAGAGAATGAATTTAACTGTCTTGGATCCCGCAACGAAATTAATCAGAAAAGTATAGTGGAGGAGTAGGAAAAATCCGTAATTTCCACTTCCCTCCATTTCAGCAGGAGACAGAACGAAGCAAGGCCAATAGGCACAAAGGGACGTTTACAACTGGGATAGGCCCAGTTGCCTAGCACCACGGATAAATATTAACATTAATGGGTCCTAAGTTGTGAGCTGTTATATTTGATTCCAATAATAGGCATGGCAAAAACGCTTGAACGCACGGAAATTTGTTCTAGTTTCCACAAGGTCTGTATAGTAAATAACTCCGGATGTAACCTGTACACTATCCAACATAATGTTGCGTTCATTCTGCCAAAGACTGCACTCCCATAAAATGTGATGTGCTGATTGTTCATATTCGCAGTCAGATGTGGAACATTGACAAAAAGGCGAGTCAACAAGCTTGAAGAAAAATAATTTACTCTTAAAGTTACCATGACCGGTGAGAAATTGGGCAACACAGTGATCAACCTCCAACCATGTCCTGGCCAGCCGTTCACGTACGGATGGAAAGAACTGGTGGAGGTGTCGGCCCTTGATGGAATTATCCCACCTACCTTGCCATTCAGACAAAAGTACTGTTGTCGCAAACAGTACTGTTGGAGTATCTGGACTTAAGCTTAGATGCCAATGTCAAAGTACATATCATTAGATTTTTCCATCAAGAATTTCTCTGTAATACCCCGGAGTCTACATTAATTTATGCGCCGTTGAAAGCAATTTATTAAAACAAAATAAAAACGAAATATAACTTTAGAGATAACAGGTGTGATGATAGATACTGAAAGTACCCATTCTATTGATTTATCATAAGTTGATTTAGTTAAATAAATTGTATGTTTACTTCATTTTACTCTCCTTTTGTAGAGCACAATATTCATACAAATTGTCTTTGTTTTTCGCCACAGGATTCTTAGCCCCGTGACGTAACGGTCCCAATCCTCTCAAGATGACGTTATCAGTGAACAGGTGAATACTCCCGTCAATGCACGTGATGTATGGTGATCCTTTAATCTTCTTCGTCTTACTTAATTAGAAACCAAATATTAATGTTTTGTGACTACAGACATTTAGTAAAGAATTTGTAAATGATATTTACCGAAGTTGCTCAGAAATAGGTTGACTTTAACGTATATTATTTCAACATGATTGTACAATATTATTACAATCATTATTGTTGTAATATCGTTTAGTTTTCAGTGTAAAAACCTTTTAGAAAATTTTCAAATGCAATTTTTTACTCGAAAAACCATTCCAACATCTAATTCAAAATGATAACTGCAATTCGTAATTAACGTTTTAGAGCACAAAAAAACTTATTTTTTATAATTGCGGTAAGTAGATTAATTTACAAAATAATAGAAAAAGCAAAAAATATTTGGCAATGATTGACGATGTTGCCAAAAGCAGAAGTTGCCTTTCAGAATGAACACTGAACAACCTAAAGATAAGGATGATCGTGACGATCAGTAACTTATTTCTAAGTACCTGCTTATTTTGTAACACCGTAAGCATTAGTAACCACAAGAATCTGTTAGTTGTAGAGTTTTCTATTCATATACTTTAGGTTCTACATAATAGTCATGACGACAGTATCAAAAAATTGCAAATCTATTTAGTCCGTCAGTTAGAGTATTGGAAGTTAATGGGCACGTATTTTTTGTTTTTGTAAATCAATGAATATTGACAAAGATAAAACGCATCAAAACTCGGGAGTGGGGACTCGTGACGTCAGAACGCGCTAAAAATTATACCACGGCGTGACGTATTGAGAATGTTAAAAGCGTCGTATCTTCGTCAATTTTTGTTTACGTAACAAAAGTAAAAACACGGGTCAAATATTTTTTGATAAACTAACTGACGGACTAATTCGATTTTTTTTTGTCGTCTCGCCTATTATGATGTAATTCATGAAACTGAGCCGGTAACCATTTCTATGTAACTTACGAATAATACTTTACGCATACTGAGTGTAACGGACATCTAAACTTTTAAAAAGCTTCTTTTTTTTAATAATTCGGTTATTAAAAAAAAAGAAGCTGTTCAAAGTCTGCTGGTCAAAGTGTATGGAACAAGTTAATTTTTTAAAGAATCGACGAAAGTTGCTGATTAATGTACTGAATTCACAACTTACACAGTGTTTTGTTTTTTTTTCCGATTCCATATTAGAATCCATACTATCAATTCCTACCACCAAACAGTAGTGTTCCAGTTTGAAGTCCCTCCCCTCCCCTTCCACTGACTAAGAAGTCATTGAAAAAGTGATCAATTTGGTAAAGTGGTCTTTCTGGTTAAGTAGAATTTATGTGCATTGTGGGAGCGGTGGTCAGTATGAAAAAGTGGTAATTTTGGTAAAGAGATCATTTTGTGAAACGCAGTAGTCATTATGAAAAAGTGGTCATATTGGTAAAGCGGTATTTTTGGTAAAGTAGACTTTATGTGCGTAAAGGGGTGAAATTACAGTCACGTGACATAATATCTACGTTGTCTCTAAGGGTGGCAATACATCGTCGACATCCCAGGTGTCAATAAGCGGCGGTAACTTCTTCCCATCGGGCGTGGTGTCAGCCCCTTTGTCAAGCTAGAGGTAACAAGGAAAAGAAACCGTTTTATCAACCTTTGTATCATATACTCACCCCCTTATACATCTTGCAACGTTACTGGTGAAATGAGGGTGTAGCCTACGAAAAGTAAAAACTACTTAAAATAAATATGTTTATTATAAAATTATAATGACACTAAAGTTAGCGTTTGTACCAAACTATACACAACCAGGACACCATTAAATAAGACATAATATTGTGTTTTGAAATCTAAATGGCGATGTTTTACTATATAGTTAAAATCTTTACAATATGAATCGGATTTTCTCGAATTAAACTCGATATCTTGTGAATTACACAGGAAGCTTTTATTATATTTTCTCATCTAATTACAACACATATCTAGCACGACAAAGTTCTGAATACACTCAAGGTTGTCAACAAGACAAACTCCTGAAAAATCTACTACAAGATCCCAAATGTAAACAGAAACATTTCGACAAGCCAATCATTAGAATTCCGCAGTAGCAAACGATAGCACCGCCCGATATTAGCACCTACGTATAATACATTAAACCCTTTCGCAGCGACGGGGTCGGGCGAGCCAAATTAGATTCAGTGAGTTATATACAACCTTATTGGCTGCGACTACCTTGGACCGGGTTGATTAATGCCTCTATAGTTCCGTTATACTGTTATCTCTTATAGATATGCGCACTATGATTATTTGAGTCTGACGGGTTTATTAATGTTTGCCTGTTTTGGGTTTGATTATTTTGGATGTAGGTTGTGGAGGTATTTTTAAGGGTGGTCTTAGAACCGGGGTTGCGGGACTGTTCGAAAGAGATACCGTGGCCCCGGAACACAAAGGGCGATGAAGGAACATGGATGGGTTTTAGTCAGTAAAAGTCTGACACTCCCTCCTGCTCCGCCCAGAGCGGGAGAAGTCATTTGATGCTTTCCCATCCGAAAAAAAAAAAAAAAAAAAAAAATGAAATAAAAAGGAAGTCCTATGATAGGTTAATGTCGTACTGTCTAAAACCGCAAAATACTAGCGCTTCCCACTGCACATAGCGTCTGCGAACAACCAGTTAACAAAGAGCAATTGACTAGCAGCTAAGACTGGTTTATGGTGAATAGATTCTTGTCAGCTGAGTTCGTTCGATGAGGTGTTTTCCCTTGAATCGTATGAAAGATGATTTGGCGAAACAGGGCGACTGCTGAGATCACGATTTATGGAGAAGTATGGAAGAAAAAGAAGAGCCGTCCCGATTAAAGTCTTAGTAATAAGTTATTTAAACACACACTATTTTGTTAAAAACTCGTAACTAAGAACCCAAAGAAAACAAGAACGTTAAACATTTTTCCTCAAAACAAAACTAAGAAAAGAATACGGAATCTGGCAATCGGGTAGTCGGAGTCGTAAATGGGTAGTAAAAATGCGGTTAACATGCAGTTTCCGAGTAGTTAGCATGACTGCGCCCAAAACGTTGGTCGTATAATACTCCGTTTAATTCAGTTTCAACTGAAGTGTCTCACTGAATTAGATGGAAAAGAGGGGTACAGAGGGAGGACTCATGAGTGTCGGTTTCACGTGAAACGTTCGTGGCACTGAGTTGCTTTATTGGATTTAAATATAAACAAAGTACATGACGGAATTTTTTATTAAGTTTTATTTCTTTTGATAGGTACGTACCTGTGTACCAGTCAGTATATTAGGGTGTGAGTAACATTCAAAATACTCGTATTTTAGGGCAACAATTTCTGACTGCCTCGTTGGTCGAGTGGTCGTAAGTGCGACTGCTGTACATGAGGTCCTGGGTTCGATTCCCGGGTTGGGATAAGTGTTATGTTGTGACGACCCGAATGGCGCAGCGGTAGTGAGGCTGCCTTACGTTCTTAGGGTCCCGGGTTCGAATCCCGGTAGGAGTTAATGTGTGATGAGCATGGATATTTGTTTCCGAGTCATGGATGTTTATATGTATAATAAGTATGTATTTACAAACAAAAAAGTATCTATATAGTATATCAACTATCTGGTGTCCACGACACAAGCCTCGTTGCTTAGTGTGGCACTAGATGACGCTGTGTGAAATGTCCAGCGATATTTATTTATTTATTTATTGGGTTTGCCAATCAGCATCAACGGAATCTGGATTTGTGCCCTGTTGATGGCATTAGGCTCGCCCCCTACGGCATAGTACACCTCAGTATAACCTTTCGGAAATTACAGGCGTCATGTTATGTTATCATTTCTTACTTCCTAGTCAATGACAATATTACTTAGGAACTGGTTACCTATAAATACGATGTGACCATATATGGAAAGAAGAAAAAAAGCAAACTGTAGGATGGGCATTCAAGAGAAAAGTCAAGCCAAGCCAAGTGTGATGGATGCTGCTCCTAAATTCGACGGGAGAGGACAATCTTCTTCTTCATCTCGAATCTTACTTAGATTTTGTCCTACCAGTACGTTATGACTTGGACAGCTCTGTCATTGCCTCATACAAGTCCTAGAGGATGCATTTAGTTGTGCACAGTGATAGAGGGATAACAATAACACCCAATAAACAAAAAACAATTCACAATTCGAATGAAATACAAAAGCCTATCAATAAGGAAAAGCAATTTACAAGCGAAGCCTAAAAAAACGGTTCTCCCATACTTAACACTTACCTAAAGAGGCCACTTTTAAATTTCCCCATTTTCTGCGTTTAAAAACGTACTTTCGAACCGTCAATTTATAACCCTCTCGATAAAGGAGCGATTCATTGCGGGCGCGGCAGCGGAAGCGTGCTAGGGTTAACTCGTGTTTTATTTTTTTATGAATTCCTGGTGATACAGGGTTTTTTTTTTTGTTTTACTCAATAAATTCAATTTTTGTAGTTGTTCTGAAAGATGTAATAAATTGTAAGTAGAAGTTAGTTACTAAGCCTTTAAAAATATATTTTCATACAAAGTTTAAAAAGTTTCATGCAAGGTCATTTCAGGATACCTATTAAGTTCTGTGAGAAATCAGTGAAGTAAAGTGAATTTCACAAAGGGTGTAAAAAACCTCTTAACGAAGCCGAAAGTCGCTTGTTCTCCTCGTCATTGCGATAATTTTTTTGCTCTATAATATACCTGGGAACCTTCTAGTTACACAGATATTGGGAGTCAAAGTTCCAACTTTTTGACAAGTTTTTTTTTAATACAAGTTTTTAATGTAAGATTTTTACTTTTAACACCTCCACAACCCCCGTACTATACATACTATTCTATACATCCATCAACACAATGTTTTGAGTGCGTTACATATGAGTTCTACCACAAAACACGATTTTTCACCCCAAAAAAAAAGTCGTTTCCCAGCAATAATGTTTGCGTAAAGTTACTTAGTTTGATGTACAGAATGCTTGGTTATCGGCTTCGTGATGAGCTAGTTTACACCCTGTATACTACGCCATTGGCACGTCCAGGGCTCAAATTCCCTAAATAAATAAAAAACACAAGTAATAGTATCTTTTGTGTTAAACTCAACAAACAAACACTAATTTATTTATTTAATTCTTCCGAAGAAACACATCGCTTAAATCAAATGTTTAATTAAATCCAATAATTACGCTGAAAACGACTGAAGTATTTAGAGGAGATCGTTTTCAACAAACATTATCGTGACTGTAATCTGATAATGATTAAATTTTTTTTTTCAAAATAAAACGTTAATGTTTACAGGACATGTTTACAGACTGCCTCGTGGTCTGGTGTCTGCAAGTGTGACTGCTGAGCTGAGGTCCTGGGTTCGATTCCTAGGTCGGGCAAAGCGATATCGGGTTTTTTAGTCAGGAATTTCTCAGTAGCAGCCACGGAGTCTGGATTTGCGGTTCATGACCATAGTCTCGCTGCTCTATTACATAGGACTTAAATATACCTGGTGAAATGTGGGTTTTGTTTAATAAGATACACCTCTGCCTAACGCTTCGGAGATTACAGGCGTGATGTTACGATGCTTTTGTTTACAGGAATAAAACGTATTCATGCCCTCATCATCTGCCTAGCTTTCCCAAGTTTTATTGGGTTTGGCTTCCAGTCTAACCGGATGCAGCTGAATACCAGTATTTTACATAGAGCGACTGCCTATCTGACCTCCACAACCCATTTAGTACTGGGTAATAAGATACCCCTTGGTAAGACTGGTTGTCAGACTTTTTGGGCCACTGACTACCTGTAACGACTGTCAAAGATCACAAATGACAGCCGGGACCAACTGCTTAACGTGCTTTCCGAGGCACGGAGCAAACTTGGTATGTAATGAGTGGTCACCCATCCACAGACCAACCTAGGCAAGCACGGCTTAACCTAAAGATCGACCCGAGCGGCTGTTATTATTTAGCTACGAGCTCCTCGTATTCATGCCCTATGACACGCAATACGAGTAGAGAGTGTCGAGTTAAAGGCTATTTTGGAATTTCTAAGTTAATTGAATGATTGATTTCGGATTTAGATGACTGTAAATCTGAAGGCTAATGCCCGCCCGTACCTATTTACAAGCTTTTAAAATGAGGAGTTTTTTAATGCCCTTTTATAGTTTACTAGCACTTCGTTCGCGACTTCGCGGGTTTTGAAGGTCACATAGGCAGTCGCTTCAATACTAGTATTTTACATACTTGTATTCAGCTGCATCCGGTTAGACTGGAAGCCGACCCCAGCATAGTTGGGAAAAGTCTAGGTGGATGATGATTTCATGATCCTGTTTAACTGTAACTGCCTAATTGTATGACAAACAAACAGTCAACCGATAATAACCAATAGGGAATATGCATGAAATACAAAACTCTTTTTATTTATGAATAATACCTTGTATTGGTGCATAAAAACATTGTGGTAGACTTGTTCAAGTTTCTAATACACCACTTATTTTACAATTTACTGTTTTATGTAGCATTGTTTTGGTAAAACAGAAAGCACTCTCAAAACGCATTGTCCTCGATGACGCCGGTATTGACGTCAAAGTTCATTGAGTAAAAAAATACTTTTATTTGAAAAGTGCTTAGTTTCACTAAAATTTTTATTATAATATTGTTATTGCAATTTTTACTTGAATAAAGCAGATAAAATTAGTCAAATTATTTTATTAAGGCCAAAAAAATTATATGTAAACAAGGCAGATTGTGGATAATGACGTCACATCATGGCTGCGACAGCTACGGACGTTTGGAAAAATGCAGGAGTTTAATATTATTTTTTGTGCGACAAGCAGTAGTTGAACTTAATTTTTAACACTTTTCTTGGGTTGATAGTATTGTATTTTATTGATTTAAGTGAAGAAAAAAATACGTGCATATTCAATATAGTAAAATACATTTAAAAACGACTACACTACTGTACTAAGCCATTAACCATCGCAAAAGGGCAAAAGACACGGGCTGGTAAAATTAATGAAACAAATAAATAAATGCGCCCCACATTTACCCTCTGAAACTTTTGTTTTTCGCACATAAATACATCACCGAGGCCGTAACTTATCCTGGTCACACCCTAAAGGATTCTATTGTCGTTATTAAATGGAACAAATCGAGGGAACACTTCGGTATTTTTATATAGTTTCTATAATAAATATTACCTTTTAACGTTCAATTTGTTTGTTTCAACGTCAGTTTATTTGTGTTCAAGTGAGTTCGTGCTTTGGTTTTCTATTTTTAAATGTGGCGGAGGCATTTTCTTTATTTCGGAATTGTGATTCAATCATTGTAGGCTAATGAGAAAAAGCTTGTTCAGGCAAATACGAGTACATAACACAGCCACTGAACAGAGTTTTTCTTATTTTATTTATTTTCTTTTGTATGAAAACGATTTATAACTATCTAACTAGATTATTTTTATGAAATCATTATTATAACATTTTAATACTGCCAAATGATTACCAAAATTAAAACCATTTTTGTATCAAATAACAAAAAAATACACTAATTTTTAATTAAAATAACACAATGGTGATACCGCGGGGTCTTAAATCGCTTTCATATTATATATATATATATATATAGTTAACTATACTATTATACTATATACTATACTATACTACTACTACTAAACTACTATACTATACTATAACTATCGTAATGCAACACACATAATTTATAAAATTAGTATAAAATTAACTGATTGAGGGTAAAGACTAATATGTAGGGCACATGTGAGTTTTGGTATTTTTCTATTTCAATTATATCCAAAATAATGTAAGATTCATTATTTACATAGTTTCGCTTTGCTTGTAAAACATGAAGTCAAGTAATCAGTCGCCCTGCCGGGGCTGCGGGACTGTTCGAAAGAGATACCGTGACCCCGGAACACAAAGGGCGATGAAGGAACATGGATGGGTTTTAGTCAGTAAAAGTCTGACACTCCCTCCTGCTCCGCCCAGACCGGGAGGAGTTATTTGATGATTTCCCATCCGAAAAAAAAAGCAATGAGTCAAACCATTTACCATAATAATGATGTGACCAGCAAACAACCAGATTAAAAAAATGCAGCTAGCGCGCCATGTTTGAATTAATTCAGTAATTACTAAGGCGTGGTGGACATGCCAGTTAATGGCCTAAATTACCCCGTGCCAGGATACGCGTGTGTCTGTACAGGGGAATCCCTAGAGCACTCAATAATCTGAGTGTGCTATGTGTGTATGGGTTAGTTAGTGAGTACCGTGCCTATTAATTATGGCACGCATTGTTGTTTGAAGCTATTAATGTGTAGAGACATTGCAGGTGTTTTAAACAGGGCTTTCGATTTTATGAAAGTAACTAAATTTGCGTTATCATGAGTGACTGATTCAGAATTTAGTCATTATTATAACTGAGGTACCTATTCGGTGTGGTACAGTAAGTGGTGGCCAGGTTGAGTGAAGCTGTGACCGAGTGGCGTCCAAAGACTGAAAAGAGAAGTGTTGGTCGTCGGAGACGGCAGACGACATTGTTGCCATCGCGGGATTATCCTGGATGAGACTGGGAAGAACGTGGAGCTTGGCACAAACAAAGAGAAGCCTATAACCAGCAGTGGGTGAAGATCATGATGATGATAACCGAAATACACGATTTTCAAAACATTCTCAGTGACATAGGAAGAAGCGATTACTAGTGTTTAGCGACCCCGAACGGTGGCTAGAGAGCCTTACGATTTTCGAAACAAATGAGGGACATATTTTCATATGTCACTTGTTTCGAAGTCAAACTACTCGTAGTACAGTGACTGTCCTTATCACTTATCACATACAGACCTACACCGGAAATACACTCCTCCCCGATCTCGAGTAGGTGTCAAAGTTTCAAGATCAAAGTCCGAAATAGTTCGATGTCATACTTTGGAATCAAATCTGTTTACGAAGCTTTTAATGAATGGTAATTAACTAAGTGATTCGGGGTATTAGTTGCAGAACGTAACATTTTAATTAAATCTTATGTTACACTCGTGTTTGACAAGCTTCGCTACTGTAACAATATTGACACACACGTGCTTGTGTATCAGCAATGTAAACATACGTCTTATGTCAAGCTTATAGCATACGTTTAAGTAGTACACTGGATCGGTATCATCTCGGCTCATTTTATTAGCTGATCCAGATCAAAAATCATAATCAAAATATTTTATTTGTCAAAGGCATACATGGGCACTTATAAAACGTCGATGGTATCACGGAGTATCACGATGCCCCTTGGTCGGACTGTTTGTCACTCTTTCAGGTTTCTGGCATTAGCTTCGGTAAGATTACGGGTCAAGTAAACTTTTGATCTACAAATGACAACTGTGACCAAAACGGCTTAACGTGTTCTTCGAGGCATGAGAGGGTCTCTACTATATGTATACGCTAACAGACAGACAGACAGGATGACCTTTATGAGGATGTGCTTCTGCATGTGCCC
This sequence comes from Xestia sexstrigata, assembly GCA_941918905.2. Taxonomy (NCBI): domain Eukaryota; kingdom Metazoa; phylum Arthropoda; class Insecta; order Lepidoptera; family Noctuidae; genus Xestia; species Xestia sexstrigata. Next base: position 20,634,408 of record OW799209.2, read on the forward strand.
TACTCAATATACAAAGAAAGATACACAAAAAAAAACTATCGAAAAAGTGGAACCCTAGAACTACTAAGCAACAATTTACTCCAACGCGCTTTGTCAATGTGAATCCTCTTTCCTGTTAAAATTAGAACAAAAAAGAGATAAAAATAGCAATACTGCAGCAGAAAAATGTCGTCAGATATGTAGCGCCGAAATGAAATGTAACGCTGGAAATACTTTTTTACCTTTTAAGTTAATGTTCAGAACTTCTGTAGCCATTTTAAAGCAAAAAAATTACGAGTGCCAGTCTGTCTATTTCGGTAATGTGTTTTTTGTACTCTTTTACAACATTTCTGTCTGTGTGTCAGCCAAAAGTTAAGTTTTCTGTTAAGCTTTGTTTTTGAGGAAGTTTAAAAAGGGGAACAAAACATTACTTCAGCTTTCCGTGAAAAAGTAGGTAGAGGTACAGACGCCAACACATCAAGCTAGCCAAAACAGATTTTTTTTTTAACCCAAACTTGAACCTAATGCTTTAGCGATAAAGTTAAATATCTGATAAATACATTTGACAGATTGTAGTAGCTTGCCGTGCAGCTAGCCTCTGTACCAACTCCCATATTTGTTAAGCTTTGTTCTGTATTTAAAAAGAGGGTGAGGCTGATGTCATAATCCAGACACAAAATCAAACTCCTTGCTACTGAGACTATTCGAATGGAAAACCTAATACCTGAAATTATGTTTTTCTTTGTCAAGGGAATCCAGTCCAGATCCCCATGTTCATCAGTTCCACTTGCTACCACTAGACTCATGAGGAAAATCTACTTCAATCTTAATATATAAAATCTAAAAACAAAAAAAACCTACCTCTAAGTTGACTTAATTCTGCTCTAATCTTTCGACAATACTTAAACAATGTAGGAACTTGTTTATTACTTAACAATTTATATTGAATCTAACAGGAATTTAAGTTATTACCCGGCCGCTAGTTCAAAGCTACCCACCCTCCAACATTATACGCTTATTAATTTTAGAGAACCGGCTAAAGTTACTCTTTTTAATGTGTTTTTGGATGCTGACTGCCTCGTTGGTCCAGAGGTCGCACCAAAAACCATTTATTTCAGGTAACAAATACCCATTGATATATTTATCAATGGGTATTTGTTACCTGAAATAAATGGTTAACCTAGAAATACACACTAATAACAATTCTTGTTAGTATAATCAACTTAAAAAACTATGTTAGTAGCACTTGCTGAGTATAAGGTTCTTGCTTCGATTCCCGGGTCTTGCAAAGTGTTATTGGGTTTTCCCATCATGAATTTCTCAGTAGCAGCCAGAGAGTCTATCTGATTTATTCCCGGTTGATTCAAAATTCAAAAAATTTACATTCAAAATAGTTTATTTCTTTAACAAGATTACAACAGTTAGTTTGTGATTGGAGCCTTCTTTTAAGCGAACAATGCCTGTATTAGAAGACTCCGCTCTTCCATAACAAAAAAAGAAAAGAAAAATATTAATAACATGATTTTATCATAGGTAAGTAGACAATTGGCTTATGTATAGTTTTGTGTGTGTGAGTGAGTGTGTGTGTGCGCGTGTATGTGTGTGTTTTGTGTGCCTGTGTGAGGATACAGGTTTTGTCGTGGGTTTCAGGAGCTCTTCGGTTTCATTATAAGTAAGTGGTTTGATCCATTTCAGTATTTTTTTTTTTGCATTCATCATTTTGGTTTTTATATAAACATATTTCTTTATTTATTCTGGTTGATGGCGACATAACTGGCGAATGATTGGTGTACTGTTATGTACACCTCTGCTTAACCCTTCGGGGACTACAGGCGTGATGCTGCGTATGTTATGTATGTATAATTATCATCATTGTCCTGTCCTTATCATGAGTCTTCTTCTTTCTTCTGTGTTATGCTACTATGGATCAGAAGCATGTCTTATTCTTTCAAAAGTACTTCTCTATTACCTTCTAATGAGTCACTCACTTAATTTCTAATAATATCATCTTTCACACAGTCCATCCATCGTTTACCTAGATCGAAGAAGACAGCTTTCTGCTTTAAAAAGGACTGAGTTATTCTCGTCTCTGAGTTAAAAACTTTACATGCGGGCAAAGATGCGGGAACACAGTCAGTTTCTGTTCAATGTGTTGGTTGAGTTGTGAGTTTCGTGAACCTACACAAATTATTTTCTGGAGGTCACATGATTTAGATTCGAAGCCAACGATGGAGTTCTGGAGGTGGCTACAAGGTCCAAAAGTGACATTATAACAGCGATAATAAAGATGGAAATGTCAAAAATGTATTGCATGGACATGACTACAATTAATCCTGTTGAAATTCGTCGTAAAATAAAACGCATCGAAAGCGCTTGCCACTTGTTTTTGCCCTCTCTCTGGTCCTTGATGCACTTCGAACATATACAAAAACAATTGTTAAACGAATGTCGAATGCCACATTCGCTGACAACAAACACAAATAGGCTGCTCTAAAACCAAACTTCTCCCTCACCTTCACGTTTTAATACCAAGAATGCCAGATAATAGAACAGCTATGACAACAGAACCACGACAGTGGGCGAAGTGGCGCGTTTTCCGTACAACACAAAGTTTCCTTTGCACCAGTTCCGTGGACGCGTCTGAACGGCTGTTTTGCAACGCTGCGTCATTTCAATGCTCTTTTTTCGGTCGTTTGTCTTCACGTTAAGCCCGCTCGCTCGTCCCTTTCTAAGCTCACACAGCTCAATTTAAAACCGTTCGTTGTAAAGCAATATTTAAAGTTGCTCTCATTTGTGTAACGCAAGTTTAAATGGTTGAACGAGGATTTTGTTGCATGTTTCTGTTTTTTTTTTTTTGCTGTTTGGAAAAATTAAATGTTGTTGCTGAGTTGAACTGTGAAGTTAATTTATTAAGCATTTGATGGCATTTATGGGACTTTGGTGGAGTTGTTTATTAAAATTCATTACTGTATGGACTGTTTAAGTTTCCGTTCAGAAATATTGAACGGGAAAACTCGTTTGGCTTTTCAATATTTTGACATCTCCACGATTTGAACAATGATTTTAATATAATAATGAAGAAAATGTATTAAACCCACAGACATATTTCAACATCGCTTTATATGCTATAAGCTTTCTGCCCTTGAAACGGATAAAGACATAATACTATTCGTTTCTGGTCGCAAGCGAGCGTTAACTAAGATACGAGTATAACAAACAACAGCATTGTAATATGGGATTACACGTTTGTACGAATATCTTTCTTTTCCCTAAACATAAGTTAAGCTCGGCCTAAGGATGATTTACTTTGTCATTATTAGTTGTCAGTTGCTAGGCAACGGTTTAAGAAGCCCAGATCTTACAGATCGAGGTCAAAGCAAATATACACCACTTCATCGGATCCGGCTCGAAGGACCACAAAATTACCTGTATCTACCTCTGTAAATATGTTTAAAAACAGGATCATTATAAATTTAAAGATAAAACAAAAATATGAATTTATTGTACCTGATCTAAATAGATCAGGCACAACAATTCATATTTTTGTTAATTTTAATGATACAATTAGTACACACGTCAGAAATATTATTATAACTAAAATTAAATACTAATTGTAACTATTTTAATTACTGCGATGTTGCTGAAAAACCTTCTTAAATAAGTTCAGTCGTTTATTCTGATTATGTGAACAATTTTTAAGATTTGTGGTTAACCACTTTCATACATTGTATAACACTACGCCTAACTCTTCAAACCACTATTTTATTTTATCGTCGACACCACCTAAATCAGGATCGCAATAAAATACTTGATGTCCAGTATTGCCGACCGTCCGTCTAACTATAACTCTAAGGAAAGAAGGAAAGATAAAATATCCAATCCCAATTGGATCATTCTGTAGTCGTTTCGTTCTTGAATGCATAGTATTTATGTAAGTAGGTAGGTACTGAAGAGGTTATAACGTCCACGGTTTTTTTTAATGGCAGATTTTAGCGCACGGTTTTACGAGTATATTTAGAAAAACGTAGATTACTTGTCTTTTGCCAAATGCAATTGCTCAGCAGCTATCGTGATTATAGTCCATTCACGAATGTTTCTTAACCAATACTTTCTTCGACCAACATCGTGTGTCCCACTGCTTTCTCCATTATTATTAGTTGCAGTAAATGATATACTCTCTTGAGTCAGCCCTAACTCTTTAGACTAACCACCACACAATAGGTAGGTAATGGTGTCGATTCTGTTGTGCACAAACTAAATTTAATTTAGGCTATTGCTATATTTTACTAAAAGGCCGTGCAAGAAAAGGACGGCTATAGCTATGAACTAAGTTAGAAATGTCAAACTAGTTTATACCTTGCGCTTCACCGTGTTTTTAGTTGACATGTTTTTACGTGCACCCTTCATTTGTATAGAAATATTAGTTCCAACTAAATTTGACAGCTCTAAATTACGTCCATCTCTTTCCCGTTTTATTAGAGAGAAAAAGATAGCAATAGCCTAAATTAAGTTTAGTTTGTGCACAACAGAATCGACACCAATATCACTAAAAACAAACTTAAAACGTATGTCTCTATTAGTAACACATTGTTTTATGTCTACACCAACCTGTTAGTCGTTACCCAATAGATCACTGAGGCGGTCAATTGGCTGTGAATTGTTACAACCAACAAAACTACGTCCAGAAATACAATAAAATTCTCTGCGCGCTATAAAAACGTGCGGCCGTCAATTTGGTCAGTTAAAAGATTATCAAATACTTGATTGCGGCGCAAAGTAAGTAGGAGTAGAAGGTTCAACTGAATTTAGCAGCTTTAAGAGGATCTTTTCACAAAACTGGACCAATTTCGGTGGTGGATGACCACCGAAATTGGTCCAGTTAAGGAGTTTTATATTCATTAACCAAAATAACAATAACCACTCGTGTAACTCTGGATACCGCGTATCGGCGTACTGCAGATGCGTACTGTAGACCGATGACCATAAAATGGTGGCGGTGGTTCACGCGCAGCTTGGGTAAGCCCAGTCATCATTATCGTCAACCACAGCCCGACTTCACCCAGGCCTCTCTTTGCTTGCACCAAGCTCCACGTTCTTGTGACATCCTCATCCAGGATATTCCCGCGATAGCAGCAATGTCGTCTGCCTATCCCAGTAGTGGACTACAAAAGGCTGAGTTCATTGATTGACTCTTGTTCTTCGACAAACATAACTGACTTAAACGCATATCCCGCAACATTAGTCACTGTCGTAGTGAGAATACGAGGCTGTATCATAAAATATTTCTTTAAACAGACATTCTGAAGTATCTGTACTGTGACTTCAGTGTTGCAACTCGAATATTCTCACAATCTTTTCAAACGCAACGCACACAAAGAGTTTATTGCAATGCGGCTCCATGTTTGATCCGTTCACTATGCAAAGTCAAATGCGGGTTATTGCAGCGGTATTGCAACTTTACCTGTGTTCTGTGTTATACCGGGTTTCAACTGGCAGCTCTTAACATTTAATTGAGGTAAAAAGCTTCTTTGAAAAGGGGTGATACCTACACCAGTAATTTAGATTGGCTTATGCCTGCGGCTTCGCCCTCGTGGAGTTTGGTCATAGTCCCAAGGTATCGCACCACTGGGATATAAAATGTGTGTGCATTCTATCTGTTAATGGAGGTTATAAACTATATGTGTGCCAAATTTCATCCAAATCCGTTCTGTAATAGTTACGTTAAAGAGTAACAAACAAATATCCACCCATCCAACCAACCACCCTCACAAACTTTTGCATTTATAAATAGTAGTAAGATGAGATGAAGCGATTGCCTATCTGACCTCGACAAACCATTTACTGGGTGTACACGATACCCAAAAAAAACTACTCTGTCTCCTGATTTCCCTTCAAATGTTCTGTTATTGAACTACGATTACAGACCAATCCATATGCACAAATTTAATCAAGGTCGGAGGATCATTCAATTGCCATGTATCATCCATAATCCATTAATAAGATTAACAATATTCTTACACAAATCAATTATTCTGTTTGTTACAGAAGACTTATCTCAGGAACCACTGAACCATGTATAATGGGTGGAGGAAATAGCTGTAGGGTCCCGTAAACATAGAAAATTGCATAGATGCGCAGCCATATTCATAGTAACTAAGTCTTGCTAAATACTCTAGTTGCGTAGTTTGAAGTTTCTTACCTTCGTAAACGAAATATTAGCTTTGTAGACTTGTGATTAGTTCTTGCGATCCTAATTGTTATATACCGTACGACTGAAGAAATAGTAAAGTTAAAGCGATCACTTACTGCGTTTGGATCGACGACGCACGACAAACTTTTGCTTCAGGTTTTGTTACTCAAAACAGAATAAGACTCGTAATTAAACACTAGCAATTTTAAAATTATCAGTATTTCAACGTCACTGTGGACGAAAATACATTTAGTCAACTATTAGCTTTCGAAAACAGCTCTCAGAGTCACATTTTACCAGCAAATTAAATGCCACTGATACCAGAGTTTTATTATGAAACTTTAAATGAACAAACATTAAACAGAGAGAGATAAACATGGCATAAAGATAGTTGTCACCATAAAGGACGATGTGTTACCCGACACATAATACAATGAGGATTCCTTAAATGTAAAACGGTGGTACTCCGAGAGTCGTTGAAACCCCTATAAAAATGTTAGCCCGCCTTTCATTATATTCTGGTACGCGATTTTTTATCTAGCAAAACTGAGACTACACCTTATCTTTAGCAAGATAACGTTGGTTTTTGGTTGTAGTGTGTAAAATTTATTTTCCCAAAATGTCCGATATATTCCTTGTGGATAACCCTCTCTCTCTCGGTATTTACTTTGTTTCTGTTACGGCCGTGTCGCGATTCCAATAGTTTTAAGTCTGACATGAGTAGAGGATTTCAGCCGTCTTATCTTGGTGTCAACATGTAAGATTGATTACCGAGGCCTGCTGAGTAGACAAGTTGTGTGTTTGGATTTGGAGAACTCGATACTGAGTATTGCGTATGATTTTCTACGTATATCCATATCCATACCGACCTAGGTGATGTAGGTTGTGTGTGTGTATCTCGGCTTTTTTTGTAACGTTTTCGGGCATTTTCATCTTCTCAAAGTAACAATCAGCATCTGTCCTGTCTTTCGTTGATAACAACTCTGTAACCACTGTCTCAGAATAAAGATCTTTGACTTTGACTTTGACTTTCTAAGTATGTTTTGGTCGGCTTCCAGGGTTATTGGATGCGGCTGAATACTATTACGTAGCTCTTCGATACCCGCAATTACAGACACAATTAAAATAACAGGGGACATACAGGCATAGAGACTGATACTGATGATCGATACATAGGACTGCCATATAATACCATATGCCATATAATATCATTTTAAATAGGAACAAGCCAAAGCAAGACTTTAAAATAAATAGATGATGAAAACTATAAATGGAAACGTAAGCATAACATAATAAGAGTAATCTTCTGCTCTGCTATTCAATATTTCTTAACAACTCACCCGCTTGGTTATTTTCATTGAATAGATATGAACGAAGAGAATCCTAAGCACTCGATGTTTTACATTATATCGCAGTTATACAAAGAAAGGGGAAAGCAGACCTGTAGGGAGCTTTATGCAGGGTACTTGCATGTAGGGGATTTAAAATGCAATAGAATTACATAAAATACTAAAAGCCAAGTCTGTTGTTTTCAATTATTGGCCATTATATTGACCCAAATTGAGAAGAATGGAAGAAAAAGACAAGCAGCATTGACCCCAAATAAAATAGGTTGTGTACAGGTGATGTCCCCCCATACCTAAGTACTAATTGCTGTAACATATTGATATTGTAATACCAAATGATTTGAAAAGAGTAACCATGGAGTTTCTTGCCGGTTCTTCATGGAAATGAGCAACCCAAACCGTGCACCTTTTCGACGTTTTATAAGCGCCCATGTGAAATAAAATATTTTGATTTTGATAACGGTGATGATGGTAACGTGGTCATGATGGCCATAACCACGTTACCAAGTCAACGACATTAACATTTTGCTACAATGGTCACTTAGTAGTGTTGCGTTGGCACATACGAATGACGTTTGGTTATAACAGCTTACAAAAAAGTCATGAAATCACAATGGCGGACAAGATACATGTCAAGAGAATATAGACCGAACAATAGGCCAGTTTCTAAAAAATCTATTTAGTGCGTCGGTTAGAGTATTGGAAAATATTTTTGGTTTTTGTAAATCAATGAATATCGACAAAGATAAAACGCATTAAAACTCGGGAGTGGGGCTCGTGACGTCAGGACGCACTAAAAATTATACCACAGCGTGACGTATTGAGGATTTTAAAAGCGTCGTATCTTCGTCAATTTTGGTTTACGTAACAAAAGAAAAAAATAAGGGTCAAATATTTCTTGATAATCTAGCTGACGGACTATTTAGATTTTTTCAGTACACAAGCCTATTTTGCCGCCAGACCAACGACTTGTCAGTTACCGCTAGGTCATCGGAAAACACACAATTTTGTTATTATATATACCTACGTTTAGCCAGTGTCTATATTATGCACTATAAATTCCTGTCTTCCTTGTGGTCCCAAAATACAATGGCATTCGTTAAAGACGTTCATTTTGAAATAATACTCACAAATTAATAAGGTCTAAAGATTACCTAAAAATAAATGCAGAAACTAGTACAATTTACAATTAAAACACTTTTACACACTTAATAAAACCCTAACCCCTATAAATAACATCAAAAACTGTAAACCAGCAACAAAATCAAAATTAATGTCAAAAGTAGCAGTTTGTATAGTTACGAACTATCTTACGCGGCATATCCCTTCGCTCACAAGCCCCAGTTATTTCCCTTGACAGTCGTATTACTGCAACTTACCACCAATATACTCTGACCTTCGAGAAACTTCAAAAACCCTCTCCCTTAGCTATACTATAGACATGTTTGGAGGGCTCATTTGTAGTTGGTAACATGATCCGAGGGTCCTGCTTTCCCTACGGGTTATAGTTTGCACCTGTAGCCACTGATATTATGTGAGAAAATTTGTGTTACTTGATAGTGGGCGTGATGTGAAAACTGAACTGTTTTGTATACCTACGTGTCGGCGTTGATTTTATATGATGTTGCCAGAAAGTAATATGAAAGCCAACAGTGATGTAAGCAAAAAGAAGAAGGCATGCAGCCTGAACATTAAACAAATCAGGAAAAAGAATAATATTGATGTGGGGAACCGAGTCTCTGGTACCTACATTACTTTTATCAATCTGTGATATTTTTAATTAGTTATAAGAAAAAAACGTAACATTATATATACACATAATTCATTATTTAATAACTGTATCAGACCTAAAATAATAACAATAGTATAAAAATTCATTAAAAGCAATTAGACGGGGTCAAAAAAGTTGTCCGCATCTGTGTCAAAGTTAAATTGCTCAGAAAGCTGACAGCATTGCCATGCGTAAATAATACTAATTCATTGTTGTACTCATCATAATAAGATTGAAATCGGTGTCAATAAAAACAAACAATACACATTCTGGAACATAACCGCCCACTTAAATTAATCCTAATAGCGGGGGCTGATGGCCATTTTAATATAATTTGTATGTTTCATTGTATGTTTAGAACTAAAATGATGAATTAGATAGAGCAGATAACAAATGAAAATGCAAATTAGAGAATAATCATAATTTCGGCTTGAATAAAAAATATACTAAATATCTTCAAACATGTTTCACGCCTATATTTGGCGGATATAATAGGCGGAGGTGTACCTATATAGGATAGGCCACATTTTGGCACCTATGTTTAAGTCCCCTGAAACAGGAGTCGAGCATTAAACCGGGCACAAATCTAAACTCCCGGACTGAAACTGAAAAATTCATGAAAGTTTTTAATTGCATCAATTCATATAACAAAAGCAGTCTAGTCTAGTGGTGTGTCCGTGTTGTGGTATGTTGGTAATTCCGGTTCTTTCCAGGTGTGGTCTCGAGTTCGTACCCAAGACACGCATCTCTGATCTTTCGGCTTCATAAGCGTATTGTATGAAAACATCGTGAGAAAATCAGCATGCCTAAAAGATTTCTCGACGGCATGTAAACCCAAGGCCCATGATGATGGGCGGCGTAAAAACTCTAACACCAGGTTAGGCACTAACCACACGCTCAAGAACGGGACGGGACACCAAGTCGAGCAAAAAAGCAGCACGACCGTACCATCTTTTTCTCGAAGCAGTTCAAGCCATTTTCGACCCCCCTATAACTTCGTTGTGGATAAAACTAGAACCCTGAATTTTCAATAACCAAGTTCATTTAACAATTCGTTCCACTAACTTCTAATCTATAAACCCTAATTTGGATTATGTATTTAAGTTCTCATCTCGTCGGTCTTAGTCAAGTATCTTGTGGAACAGACAAGTCAAACAGCCCACCCTTAAAGGCACTTGTGCACTACACGAATTTTACGACCCGACGATTGGGTTCTCCAAAAACGATCCGGAAAATGTTTGGAGATTAAACGTTTGTTAAAATTTCGCGCAGTGTGTATAGGGATATGACGAACAGGGTGTTTCTTTTCTTCATGCTCTAATTAGGGAGGATCTTCCGACCAGACGGGTGTTGTGTCTAGTGAGCTACTGTCCGAAAGTTGTTGGCGGGTTTTTCTATATGGTCTTAAGTCGCGGAGAACTTTAATATCGCTATTTAGGGACCACAGTTGTGCACAGCAAGCAAAATATTCGATCAACTCTGTCTTTCTGAGTCCACGCATGAACAAAAGCCACCGCGCTTACGCTTGCCGTTTAACCAATCGACTGTCGGTCCTTCGTCAAACGTGGCTAGCCCACTCTCAGTTCAGCTTCCTTACTCTGCAAGCTATGTTGGTAACTCTGGTTCTTTCCCGGATAAATCGCGGATCGTAGCCTTCAAAGAACCCAGTGACTCAATAGTGTGCTGAACAAACAACTCGCTTGTCAGTGTCCACGCTTCGGCGTCGAATGTCATAACGGACAGGACGCACTTGTTGAAGAATTTTGTCTTGAAACATTACGAGATAGGCCAGATAATTATTATCTGGTTAACAGACCATTTAGCTGCCTAGCACTAGAGACTCGCTCATCTAAGCTGAAATGGGCATGTAGCCTAAAACCAAGCTCTTCATAATTAAGTGGGCACCCCAACGCCAACCTGGCAACTCGTTGACGTAGGTCGTCCCCTAATTTGTTATTGAGCTATACAAACTTCAAAGACAAAATTAGACGATTAGACAGGCGGGACACTTGAATTCTAAATACGTAAGTACCAAGAGACTTAATTATACGATGCTAATTATACGTAATACTTATCTGTGATACAGTTCCAAATTAGAATTTGTCTGGGGTCTCTACAATAGAATTTGAACCTTAAACTAACTGGCATAAAATTTAAAACTATGTTGTGATAAGTTTGTAAGTCCAGTCTTGGTACCTGGGATCGTCGCAGAACGAAGCGAATTATGATAATTGGTAGATTTCTAAATTGGAACACTGGGAGACGTTTCCATACGCCTGAAAAGAGCTCTGACTTTTATCTAGTTGCTATGATCACTATCTTTATTAATATGACTGAAAAGTTTTTTACCTCAATTTCACCGCTTGTAGGTTGGAAATTATGCCATGGGAATGTGTCACAATTCTTATGAATTAAAAGTAAAATCCCATATCCTAACCTGAGTCAAAGTCTATCCTAGCGTCAGACATTCAGATCCGTTCCGTCATTTTCGCGTGCAAAGGTAATAGACAGACAAACTTAATTTCTCATTGGTAAGTATGAATTATGAGCCAAAAATCTTTATTAATTGGAGCATAATGTAACACTAATCTTGATAGGTACGATAACTAATTCCAGTTGTAATAAACAGGCGTTTCTTCGGACGTAATTACTGGAGCATAAATCCCTAATTATTTCTAGTTGAATAACATTGAATAAAAACGTCTAGCTCTTTGTTCATTTATATTATAACTTATTAAGATCATTTCTTGATAAACTTATAAGATTCTTAAATGTATATCAAAAGCCTATAAGTGGGATAAATGGAGCATTTGATCGTCTATGAATGTTTTATGCGTATAAACATAAATTTATTAAAAGAGCTATTACAAATAAGATTGATGATACTTCAATTCGAGATAATTATGGGTTTGTCTGGTCTTTATTAGAAGATGTAAACAAACATCATAAATCTGCCAGCTAAGGAAAATTTGGTACCGGTTTCACACATACATACATAAACTCACGCCTTTTTCCTTTGGTGGTAGGCAGAGACCACAGAACACCACCTACTACGATTCTACTTCTCTTGCCATACATCGGCTCCGCATTAAACTACTGATAACAAAAGATCACATCGATTTTCTAGGTTTACTCAGAAGTGGTGCATATCGTCTGTTCTGTGAGGTTTCCTCCAGCTACAAATGTGAAATACCTACATAACATAAGGCGATTAAAGGAGCTAAATTAGCAACTCTATTTGTTTTAGTTCAAACTTCGTTTGAAATCCTGTTAGAATAAAGTTCTAATCAGCTTGCACTACAATGTGGTTGTTACGTCAGTCACTGCGGACTGAATAGTGCGAAATGAGTGTTTTTTTGCGATTTACAAAAAATCTATTGATTGGAATGTTGGTTGTAGAATTATTTGCCAAAAAATCAGAATGATCGCATGTAATAGCGGTTAAAGTATTGCCTTTGTATAGTAATAGACACTTCGAATTGACATAAAATCTTCATGGTGTGAGATTTTAGTGTGAAACTTTTTTCACGTGACACTGAGGTTCTTCTTTTAAAAATGTGTGCAACATTCGATTTTCGACTTTCAATTGTTTTTTTATTCAGCTTAGACGTAAAGATGGATACTTTGAAAATCCGAGTTATTTTTGAATACGAGTTCAGACGCGGAACTAACGCGGCAGAAACAGCTCGCAATATCAACGTTGCGTTTGGAGAAGAGACTGCTAATGAACGCACCGTGCGTTTTTGGTTTAAACGCTTTCGTAATGGAAACTTCGACTTGAAGAACGAACCACGTGGTAGACCGCCCACACAGGTAAATAAGCCGATCCGAGTCAAACTACCCAGGAATTTGCGGCATGGTTTAACGTTACCCTACCTACAATATTGACTCATTTGCATCAAATCAATAAGATAAAAAAATATGAAAAATAGGTGCCCATGATTTGACTGATCTGCAGAAAGAAATGCGTGTTGAAACTTGTGTTGCTTTGTTGAATCGGTACAGAAATGAAGGAATATTGTATCTAATTGTGACATGTGACGAAAAGTGGATTGTTTACGATAATCGTAAGCGAAAAATGCAATGGCTGACCCCAGGTCAAACGCCGCATTAGTGCCCTAAAGCAAAGCTTACAAATAAAAAGGTAATGGTAACTGTTTGGTGGTCTCTTCATGGTGTTATTCACTATAGGTTTCTCAGGTCTGGTCAGGCAATAATAGCAGATGTTTACTGTGCCGAACTTCAAACGATGATGGTGAAACTGGCCGTGAAACAGCCCCGAATCGTGAATCGATCTTCACTATATTGCTCCATGATAACGCAAGACCTCACACTGCACGAGAAACCGTTGTAACTCTACAGGAGCTGCAGTTAGAAACTATATGTCATCCTCCGTACTCGCCAGACCTTGCTCCAAAGGACTACCATTTTTTCGTGATTTGGACAATTTTCTAAGTGATAAAAAATTTTCTTCCGAGGAGGCAGTACAAAATGCATTCACACAGTTTGTCGAATCTAGATTCTCAGAGTTCTATCGTAAAGCCATAAATGAACTTCCGTTTAGATGACAGCAATGTATAGATAATGAGAGTAAATATTTTGATTAAATAAATATGTTATATCTTAAAAAAAATAAGTTTCAATTTTTCAGTACAAATCGGCAATTTCATACTTTAACCCCTAATATTTTAGTAAGGTTTATACTCGTTAAAAGAAATTTTAAGAGATAACTAACTGTATTTTTCTGGTTTTGTTTATTGCAATGAATTATATACCTTTTTGCATTATAAAACTCGCGTTAAGCTCCTGTAGTCCCCTTAATCCAGGAATGGACTCCCAGGATCTCACGCTTAGGAGTGGCGCTTACGTAAGACCCCTAGATCTAACTGACTCTACACTTAAAGTACTTAAGGCAAATATCCGTGATTTTCTTTTGTCTAACTGACTCTACACTTAAAGTACTTACGGTATAATATCCGTGATTTTCTTTTGTCTAACTGACTCTACACTTAAAGTACTTACGGTATAATATCCGTGATTTTCTTTTGTCTAACTGACTCTACACTTAAAGTACTTAAGGCAAATATCCGTGATTTTCTTTTGTCTAACTGACTCTACACTTAAAGTACTTAAGGCAAATATCCGTGATTTTCTTTTGTCTAACTGACTCTACACTTAAAGTACTTACGGTATAATATCCGTGATTTTCTTTTGTCTAACTGACTCTATCATCATCATCTGCCTAGCCTTTTTCCCAAACTTAGTTGGGGTTCGCTCCCAGTCTAAACGGATGCAGCAGAGTATCAGTATTTTACATGAAGCGACTGCCTATCTGACCTCCAAAAACCAGTAACTGGGTAATACGATACCCCTTGGTAAGACTGGATGTCAGACTGTCGGCTTGACTACTCAAATCATCGTCAAAGATGTATAAATGACAGCTGGAACCAACGGCTGAACGTTCTTTAAGAGGCACGGAGGAAACCTGGTATGTAATGATGGTCACCCATCCACGGACCAACCTCGGCAAGCACGGCTTAACCTTGAAGATTTACCCGTGCGGCTGTTATTATTTAGCTACGAGCTCTTCTGACTCTATGGCTGTATAATATTATAGTCCGTATTAATAATATTATTTTGTATTATTTAAGTGTTATTCCTATTTAATATCATCATTTGTATGTCCATGACGCGAGAAGTTTTCAATAAGGAAATATGTCTGAGACAACTTTACATATAAAGGCGTAGTACCGTTCTTGGGGCCATTATCGCAAAAATAGCTGTTGTTTTTGTACTTTTAATTTATGTTTATTGAGGTAAGTGTACAATGAGGTTATGTTAGAGATAACTTTTTTTTAGGAGCAGTAAAACTTTACTTTTCGTGTCTACAGTAAGATGATACCTACCGACTTGTCAGTAACAGACACCGTTTAGTAAAGCATTACAATATGAACTTGTATATACAGCCAAGTAAAACATCACAATAATATGTGATGCGTGCACTGGGACATAAATCTCTTAAAAACTACTTATTAAATTTCCATGAATCTTGGGTTGGAAAATCGATAGGTCATTAAATGAATGCTGTCTAATAATCTTTTCTAGCAAACACTGTCTCACTACTAAGCAAGAGCCCCCGCAATAGGGTAGATGACAAAAAAAAACTAATTATTCCGTCAGATAGATTTCAAAAAAATATTGGACACATATTTTTTTCTTTTTTCACGTAAACAAAAAATGAAGACGATACAGTGCGTCGAAAACTCGTGGGAGTATTTTAGTACATTTTTTACTCAAATGTGACGTCACAAGCCACTCATGATCTTTGACACGTTTTATCTCCGTATTTTTTTATGAATTTGATAAAACAAAAAACACGTATCCAATATTTTTCGATAATCTAACAGACAGACTAAACATAATCATATTTGTTTTAGTCAGTCATCATCCCTATTTTGACCAGGTATCTATTATTTTCCTTAGCCTGAGTGGCCGGCAAAAACTGCGCTGTCACTCCGCTAGCACACATAGCTTACATCGTACCAAAAATATCAGCCAGCCAGCAAGGTCGTAGCAGGGCTTCCTGCGCATAAGAAACGGACAAATCCTCTCAGAGGCTATTTTAATATAGAACACATCTATATAAGTGTATCTAAGGACTAATTTCCATGATGAATCAAAGCACTGACTTATAGGAAGTTCTCCAACCATCGACACGCTGTGACACAGTCTTCAAACGGTAATTAAAATCTGGCACACAACGTTAAGAAGTTAACACAATGTCTCTTTATGGAAAGCGGGTTATGTCCGTGTCATCTTTCCCGCCCCCGCTTTGAATCATCGCACTTACGACAAAGATTGTGGTGTGATCTCATCCAACTCTATAAGGTAACTTGTCTTTATGTGTTTTTGTATTAATCTTGAATTTAAAAAAGGTTAAGTAATTAATGTAAGCGTGTTTGTTTTAGCAAGGATTGAACTTTAAATAACTATTTACCATGAGGAACTTTGAAAATTAATGATACTTCTTCATTTTAAGGGTTTATTTTTTCAACTTGGCCAAATAGTTTGTCAGCAAGGTCAGTATTTTTTTTATGTTTCCTCCCACTAGGAATTTCTTCTGAATCATGGGTGCGTTGACAAACATTTAAACTCACATAAACAAACAGCAAGACCCGGGACAACTATTTGTAGGCCGTACAAATATTCGTTCCGTGCGGGAATCGAAACGCATTAGACTGCAATGGGCTGAATTGATTGGAGCACTCAAGATCAAAACCTAATCAGTGAGCTATGCAAAGTTCTAGAACCTCAATCTGGGTGTTAAAAGAACCTAGTGTCTACTTGATACACCTACCTAATATACTAATGAATGAGAACTTTTTAGTATATCTAGCTAAAATTCGTTTATAAGTAAAAACAAATCGGATGCACCTTGATGGGACACCACATAACCAATTTCCAGTCTCCCTAAAGATTTAGGAACCTTATTTACTAAATTGACTAAACATTTTAACAAGTAAATATAAAGAGAGCTTTCAGCACAAGCTTCTTGTCTTTTGTAAATCGAGCTTCACAATAAAGTAGCTGTGCAATTCCCAAACAATGCCTCCATTATGTTCAAGGATGATTATATAAGGGGATTATATAGGGCGTTTGTCCATCTATCAGCTGTTAGTATATTACATCTCCATGAGGAAGGCACAGTTGTATAGATGGTTTGCCAATTTTAAGAACTCCAAGAGACTGAAAATTATTGTCTAGAAATTCGCTGCTTTAAAACTTACACTTCCTTACGTAGTTGCTAAATGTATATTTAGCAACTACGTAAGGAAGTGTAAGTTTAGAGCTAAAGCTGAGCTAAAGGCTGTATAGCCTTTATAAAAAAAATAAATTCAAAGTCTTATGCCCCTAGCACACGGCGTATTTTAAACGCGCAGACGACGCGCACATGTCGCGCGTATACGCGCTTCAAACGAGATTTGAACGCAACCTTGTAACCTAAGCACACGGGGCGATCGTGAAACGCGCGTCTACTGCACGTGCAAATACAGCGCTTGTAGCTTCGGCGTTTTGGTCAAAGACACCTCGTCAGTTGTACAATGGCGGCGGTTGAGACAACACTGCTTACGCTGGCTTTGACCCTTTCGAACGCGTTTTTGTTACGCGTTTTACACGCGTTTGAATCTATAAAAACGCAAAAAAACGGCATCTACGGCGCAGTAAACGCGCGTTCCTGAAACGCACGTCGTCTACGCGATTACGCCGCGATACGCCGTAGGGGGTAAGGGTAAGGGCCTTAGTGATTTTTATATTTTTTTCTCTAAAAAGCAAGTAGCAAGGCTGTCAAAACGACAGAGATCCTTGTTGAGATAAGGTTCCTGTTAGATTACAGCTGGCAGAGACAGAAATAAATGGACTGTGAAAAGGCATACCAGTTTCTTAATCCATAAAATAAAACACATCAGTCTGAATAGTTATTTATAGTACTCTATTAAAATACAGACAAGTCAAATTTTAAGCTTGGGGAGGTCTTGTTTGAACGTAATTACTAATTCGCCACTTACTATCAACAGATCATTCTCATTCTTGACAATAAACTCGGCCATGCCTTTTTCAAACGGCCACAACGATGGGACAGCATGGTTGAAAGTCATATTACTTACATCATGTTTTCCCTGAAACACAAATAAAATTTAAGTTTTTCGCGGATATACCCCAGGCTGCCACAAGTGCTAGGAGTCGAATATGGCATACATTCTGAATTCGTCTATCTTGCTGCAATGTCACTTTTAAAAGTGTGGATACTATATATGTAGTAGAATAAGAGAAAAATATTATCCATGAACGACAATCTCACCAGTAAAATAGGGCAAGTGTCCAAACCTGCAGCCCTTATGGTTTTACCAATAAAGGGATCATTTTTGATGAAACCGCATAGTTTGCCGTGGATTTCAGGAAATGACCTTCTGAACTCGTTATGAAGATATTCGTAGAAGATAACATCCACCTGCAAAAATTCCATATTGTCAATTTCCACCAAACTGGTGTACCACAGCATTTTCACCTATTTAACTTTTTTTTCAACTATGTTGTGGTCCTCTTTCAGTATAGCCGCACGCGGCAGGATAGCAATATTTTACAAGGAACGACTGCCTAGTAAAAAAAAAATCGTCCGGCATAATTTCTCGTTATATTTAAAATATCTGATCTGCAGTGCAAGTACGTAGCACTCGATTCGATACGATTCGATAAATCTGACAGTTATTCTCGATAAAATGAGTTTTTAACCAATCGAAAAGTCGGATTTATCGAATCGTATCGATTCGATCGTTATCGATTGCTACGTACTTGCAGTGCTGTTTCTACAATGATAGCTTGAAGGTTCAGTAGGCATGAATCTGATAATTTCTCAAGATTATTTTAAAAATTAAGTGCAAAGATTTGGACCAGACTGTCAGAAATTATATGCAGAAACCTATTATATATTATTTAAAGAAGTATACTTGCAAACTCAAAACACTCGAATAACTTACCGAAATGCTGTTGTCTAAAACTATCTTATTTTCAAAAGACATATTGATATAATAATCTGTTCTTCGCTTATAACGTCTCACGTTAAATATTGGAGAATGTTCAAAGTAGGTTTTATCAAAATAAGTAACTTCAGCGCGTTCTGGGATAACTTTGAGGCACTAAAAAAATTGCAAAATATATGTCATTTAATAAATAATTAAGAATCAAACGAACTTGGTGAAGTTTGATTCCAATTATGCGAGGGTCTCAACCGAAGACGATTACTTATATTACTTGCAGCATTACATGAGATGGTGCTATCTTCATCACACGTTTAGATCTTAAACACAAAAAAATATAATAAAAGGACATATTTTTTATTACAATTTCCTGTTTCACTACCACTGGCAACACCGTACGCCCTTGAATCATTATTTCAGAGTAGATTTTTGTGTTATAACATTGCCTTTTGACCAAAGAATATATTTTTTTTTTTTTTGTTATGTTACTTACGCCAACAAATAGTAAAAGCATCAATAACTTCGCAATACGGATGCGAAAAAGTCAAACCCTTGTTTTCCTAACTATAGACTTATAAGTGAATCGCCGAGATTCTCGATCTGCTATTATTTTGTCGCTAGATTACAAATATACACACATCAAAAATGTCTAGGGATCAAGCATTTTTATGCGGATTTCTTGAGATTGAGATGTGGCTTTGTAATAAATTTATGATTTTATAAATTTATATGGATCCTTTTTGGTGCATTTCATAATTTGAATCAGGAACTCTCAATCAAATTCGAGTAAAAGATGAAAATAAGCTGTCAATATTTTCCCTATAAAAACATACAACGCATTGAAGACATTATTAGTGCTACTGTTTCCCTACTACTGATTAAAACCAACGTTATTATGGAGCGGCGACGTCATTTAAGCAGGGAAGAAATGCTCAGAGCCGTGGGAATGATAGAAGCTGGTTCCCGGCAACGTACTGTAGCTTTAGCTCTGAATACAAGTCAGAGTGTTATCAGTCAACTTTGGACACGTTACCGAAGCACTGGTACCGTGGCTGAGCGCCATGGAGGACGGTATCGCTGCACCACACGGAGACAAGACCGATACATTCAAATCTTAACTCGAAGAGCTCCAACAATAACCGCCATGATGTTAGCCGTGAGGCTTCATCACTCTTCAGGGAACTTAATTAGCGACCAAACAGTCAGAAACCGCTTGCATGAAGTGAACCTTCATTCCCGAAGACCGCTACGGGTACCACCTATAGCAATGCACAATCGTAGGATTCGATATCAATGGGCTCTTGAACACAGAAATTGGGCAGAAGAACAATGGCGTTTCGTGTGCTTTTCTGATGAGTCTCGTTTTGGTATGAGACCAGATACAAGACGTATACGACACTGGAGAACCCCTGGACGCCAACAGCGATTAAAATCCTGCCAGGAAGTCCATCCTTATAGTGGTGGAACCATCATGGTATGGGCGGGTATTTGGATCGGCGGAAGAACTGAGTTGATTTGGATCAGAGGCAACCTCAACGCTCAAATTTATGCTGAGACGATTGTATCAGACGTCATCGTTCCTCTACAAGTGCAAATCGGTCCCTTATTTCAGTTAATGCATGATAATGCACGACCGCACACCGCAAGAGTTGTAAGACAGACTCTCGCCGCAGCTAACATCAATGTTCTGCCCTGGCCTGCTCAGTCGCCAGACTTGAACCCGATTGAGCATGCATGGGATATGCTACAGAGAAGAGCTCTGCCGAATATGGAGGGTATCCAGTCGCAAGAAGACCTTTTTTTGTTGTTGCAACGAACATGGGCGGCCATTCCACAGCGTGATTTGGATGAACTCATTTTGAGTATGCCAAACCGATGTTCTTGTGTTGTTAGTGTTCGCGGTAGAAACACGGATTATTAATTGTTTAAGTTACCCAATAAAATTTTAAAGAAAACTGTTATTTCAGTCTTATTTTCGAACTTTAATGTTAGTGGTTCAAATGTCAAAAATCCCTTTATTAGGAAAATGGCAAATTTCTTTATTAATGCAAAGGTGACTTGGTTTATCGTTACTGTGACAAACGAAAACACTTTATTTGATGAATCCTTAAAGAAAATTTTAATTAATATCAATCAGGAGAAAAGTTATTGCAAAAATATATGTTGATCCCTAGATACTTTTGATGTGTGTATTTCTTGCTTCACAAGTTCACACTACTGCCAGATCTTTCGAGTAATGTCATTTAAATGTGGGTGCTGAACACCACCCATGCGGTTTATATAACATATGGCAGTGGTGTTATCATTCCTTAACAAAATTGAGATTTTTTAAGCCTTTAGTAATCTTTAAGCCATAAAATGCGGCCGTAACCTCAAGTGTTTTTATATGTAAAGACAATTCTATCTCTGACCAATTTCCATTCGCACTTTGATCACTGCATGTTGCACCACAGCCGGTGTTCGAAGATCGCAATAATATGTTATTGATCCACCATGAAAAATCTTTATTTAGATAAGTTTCTACTTTCATGTGTTTTTTGTAATTTTTGGAATATTTAAAGCTGAGTTTAAAAATGAGTGTCTCGCGCTTAAGCAATTTTGTGTACACAAGTTTTCGTCGACACAAGTTTTACTTTGCATAGTTTATTTAGTTACATTTTACATTATTACGCTATGAAACATTTCCAATAGCCAACAAACACTCCTTAGAAATTTTAATTATTTTGAAGACCGCCAGCGGAGTGAATGAGGGTAGGTCGTTAAAGTTTAATCCATATTTTTCTTGTACTTAAATAATATACTTATGTATTTTAAATTCAGTTGTTATGTAAAAGAATATTAAATTACCTGGTATACTCGCATCCTGTTCATATCCGGGGGGTATGGGTATCATAATATCGGTTGTACGACCTATCACTTTCCACCGACTCCGACGCTGACGATTTAGACTCTAATTTTCTCACTTTTCGCAAAATACTATCATAATAACTATCTTTTGACCTTGAACGCTTTCTTTTTCCCATTTTAAATACGCGCAGTAAAACTTCGTGTGAATCCGTTAACATAAAAACACGTAACGATTAAAGGGCGTACGGTGTTGCCAGTGGTAGTGAAACAGGAAATTGTAATAAAAAATATGTCCTTTTATCCTATTTTTTATTGTTTAAGATCTAAACGTGTGATGAAGATAGCACCATCTCATGTAATGCTGCAAGTAATATAAGTAATCGTCTTCAGTTGAGACCCGAAGTATAATGCCCTTTTTAGGGATCCGTAGCACAAGCAACCCATAAAGCTACGTCATGACCATCCGTCTGTCTGTCCGAGGTTTTGCTAAAGGACGGTTAGTAATAGAAAGCTGTAAATGTAGGTGTATATCAATTAAACCGACAAAGTGATAAAATCAAATTTTAAAAATATTTTTTTTACGGTAGCTCCCATGCACTTAAAGTACTTACGGGATAATATCCGTGATTTTCTTTTTCTTTGAGCTCCTCCTTTTATTATCCCGTAAGTACTTTAAGTGTAGTGAAAAACCGTCTAAAACAGCTCCCATGCAGTGTGAAGTGGGGATGATATTTTTTTTTCCGTCATCTACCACATCGTGTGGGGTATCGTTGATTAGTCTTTTAAAATGACTAAGGTGCAGCTAGTACAATTTTTCGATTTAATGCTCCATATACAAAATATTGAAATTTAAAGTGTCTATCCTCCCCCCCCCCCCCCCACTAAAAGCTAAACTGCTGGCTTGAAAAATCTGGAAAAATTCGTGATGATAGTATATTTCATGAACTTTAAAGGACAACTGTAGCGGTTAAGATAACTTTATTAGTTTAGCATTAATAGTCGTTGAACTTGGAAGTTGGATAATTTTGTACCAGATACAAAATCCTTTGAATAAATCCTTTAAAGTGACTAAGATGAAGAAATTGCTTGTTTACTTGCATTGAAAAACAAAATCTAAAATATAACGGGCTACTACGGAACCCTACGCTGTGCGTGGCAAGACACTTGGCCGGTTTTTAATATTGTTTCCGGCACCTTATTCATTCGCATTTATTTTAAAAAACTCACTACTTTACTCTTCTTTTTTGATTCGTTTATTTATTTAAAAGTTTGCCCAACAAAACCGTTTTCACGGTTTGTCTGTGGAAACAACGGTATTTAATTTTCATTTGTACGGACACTTATTTATTTGAGTTGTACTAACAGTAATATCCTATATGAAGCTATTCATTCTCAAGAGTTTGTAAACTATGGTTCAAATGGTGTAAAGTGTTTTACAATTTTTAAGCATATATACGTATTTGGTACTTTAGTACCAAATACTCGTAATACTATTTGGTACTTTAAAGCTGAGATGGTAGAATTTACCGAGTAATATTCTAATTTAATTACATGAGTACTCAATGTGGTTTGACCACGAAAAGTTCTTGCCATCTTTTACTTCGAGAGTTGTCACTCATTTATTAGTACAATAGGTTTACAATTGCAGTTTACATTGTGTTATAATATTATTAAAAAAAATATAGTCCTTGAATGAATTTCAAAGTAAAGAATATAATTATTATAAATTAACTTACTAGACAGTTGTGCACTACAAAGTAAAACACGAACACACAGAGACACGTTTTAGTATAATAGCTCATTGCTAAAAACTTAACGTACCGAACCACCGTAGATATTTTGTAATATAAAACAAAATGTCGAACTGTCTATTTTGTACCTGATATTTATAAGGACTATCAGGCTGTGTATCTAACATTTAAAACATCGTTTACTAACTGTATTCGGAAATGATCGTAATTATCTCAATTGTTAACAATTTGAAACTTTAACTTGCGAAATAAAGGCTTGCACCACAAATTGCTGAACATGTTTACAGGTACCTAAATTAATTATAAACATAATTCTGTTTAACGTTATTAATCTGTGCTTTTTAAATAGCAAATTTTCAAGAGTATTCAAGTGAACTCTTGTGCATCTTATCTTCAAAAGTGGAGACAGAAGGAGTGTCACGAACTACAGACCAATTGATCACTGTCTCTAAAGTTATAGAGAAAACACATTAACCCACTTAACACTCGATTGGTTAACCTCCTGAACACAAACAAGATTTCAGCAGCGAAACGTGGTAGAACACAGGATCAGGCAACAAAATATCGGCTTATGTTTTTATTTGTCTAAGGCATTTGACACTGTCTCGGTGCCCATCCTTATTGATAGAGTAGAATCCATAGGCATAACAGGTATTGTTCTTGATATTTTTCGTAAATATCTGGCGGTAAAAAGTCAGTCTGTTCAGATTGGTTCTCTGGTCAGCAAAGACCAGTTTGTAAGTCACGGTGTGCCCCAGGGTAGCGTGTTAGGTCCATCATTGTTCTTGATCTACATTTACAACTTATGAACGTTGGTTCTGCCCAATACTAAGATGTTGTCATATACCGATGACACAACACTGCTCATTGATGGTTCAAACTGGGAGCAGACTAAGGACTCAGACATGAAGTCAGCGACGGCGGCGCGGGCAGCGGCGCGTTTAAATTTATATGGAACTGACTTCGAAGTCAGCGGCGCGGGGAGCGGGTGGCGGGCGGCATACGAGCGACAAACGAGCAGTGCCCGCGTGTCAGCATTGACGTAGGAATTTACATCTTCTTTTAAGAAATTAGTATCAAAAAATATTGTTGTCGCTGTTTAGACAATTCGTTCGCGAACAAAGATACTAATTTCTCGTAACACAACACTACGCCGCTCTAGCACCGCGCGATCTGCCCGCTGACTTCGAGACCGGGTACAGCGTCACCACGCCGCTGCCCGCACCGTCGCCGCCACCACGCCGCTCCCGCTGACTTCGTGTCTGAGGCCTAAGGGTTATGCGGATAACTTTGCAGTCAGTATGTTACGTATTGAAAGAGCACATAGAGCGGTCTTTAAAGTCATGTGCAGGAAACCTTTCAGGTATCCTACTGCACTTCTCTATAGAGAGTGTAAAGTACTAACGGTTAGCCAACTCTGTGTGCTCCAAATAACATTGCGCAAAGATGCCATTATACCATAGTTTCTACGGCTGCGAGAAGGGAGACGCAAAAGAACTAGACTGTGTAGAACGGAGAGACACAGAACCGCTTTAGCTCAACGGCATTATTGGATACTAGATTCACGGGTTTACGAATAAAGTCAATGCTGTTCTAAATATCTGCTTACTCAGCCACCAGCAATGTAAGACTTCTGTAAGTACTTGGCTAAATGGTCTCACCTACAAAGAGTCTGAGAGACTTACACACTTAATGGGTTAACTGTCTATGTTATCAACGCATACCTTCTAGAATTGAGGATATATACTAACCCACACATACACATACATACACAAGACAAACTCACTCACTGGTACATTAGTAATTTTCATGACTATTTAATGTTTCTTATTTTATTTGATAATGCCCTTGTCGGATTGGACAGTTTTTTTTTACATATTTTATAAAATAAAACACTGCAGTTTGGATTTTGCAGATTTATAATTTTTTAATTGAAAAACAGAAAAGTTATATTTTAAGTTTGGGTAAGTCTTGTTTGAACGTAAGTACTAATTCGCCACTTGCTATCAACAGATCATTCTCATTCTTGACAATAATCTCGACAATGCCTTTTTCAAACGGCCACAACGATGGGATATTAGGGTTGAAAGCCTTGTTTATTATATCAGGTTTGCCTTTTTTTCCGGATGGGAAATCATCAAATGACTTCTCCCGCTCTGGGCGGAGCAGGAGGGAGTGTCAGACTTTTACTGACTAAAACCCATCCATGTTCCTTCATCGCCTTTTGTGTTCCGGGGCCACGGTAACTCTTTCGAACAGTCCCGCAACCCCGGTAGGCATCGGTCCTTGCGGACCCCTTCCTTTTTGCTGACTCTCTTTGAGGCGCGCGTGGAACACGAACGCGCCGTCGACACGGCCTGTCGTCATGAGACGGACGGACGGCGAACTAGCCCATAGCCCACCGTCCACAGGCCCGCGCCTACGGTAGTCGGGGGCCACGCGGTGGCCCCCGACGCCCGGGGGGTCTCCCGCGGCGGCCGGGACGCTGTGAGGTTCTCTCCCTCTCACGTTCCGCCACCTCCTTCTCTAGCATTACTGCTTCGCAAAAGGAGGTGACGGCGTCCCATTCCGTCTCGCTCCGGACCATGGCTTGCACCAGGGCCGGACGCGAGAGGTCGCCGCCGCCAATCGCCGCTTCGAGGACACGGCTGTGCTCCGCCCACGCGGAACACACCTCCACCGTGTGCTCCACCGTGTCCTGGTCGATGCTCGCAGTGAAAACACCCGGGCGTTTTTTCCCGCCCGGTTCGGTGCAGGAACCTCCCGAAACAACCGTGTCCGGTGAGGACCTGTATCAGGTGGAAGGTGAGGACGCCGTGGCGTCTCTCAAGCCACTCCTCAAAGAGGGAACTTACCGCCACTATTGTGGCGTGCCCTATCATGTTTGCCCTGAAACACAATTATAGTATTAGTTATAGGTTTACTTTGTCGCAAATTTGCCCTAGGCTGCCATAAGTGCAACAAGTCGACTTTAGGATAAATTCTGAATTCATCTATCTTGTTGCAATGTCACTTTTTAACGTGTAAGGATAAGAATAAAGGAAAAAAAAATATTATGTAAGGGGAAAAAATAACGATAATTTTACCAAAAAACTAGAGCAAGTGTCCAGCCCTTGCGGATTTGCCCTCGGCTACACAATTCTGTATTTTGCTAGGTGCTAGTAAAATACAGAGCTGTCTACTTATGGTAGGAGTCGAATTCGGGATAAATTCTCAATTCTTCTATCTTGCTGCGATATCATTTTAAATGTGGATACTATATGTTTTGTCGCAGTTGCGACTTGCTTATTATTTTTATTTAGGATTATAATCCTAAATAAAAATAATAAGCAGCCTTTACTGTCAAACTGTATTTGACAACCACGATTTATTATTTGACTCACAGAGAGTAGATTAGTAGCCAGCTCAGGAAAATATAAAACATTTTGTACCTTGATTGTGTCAATCTTGCCTTGTTTGTTCACAACATTAAGGTTCACTTTCCCACATGATTTCACTACTAATCTCTTGTTATCAGCCACTCTTATTGCAGTAATTGGAGGTGACATCTCAACATAAAGCAATTCACGGTGCATCGTCATATGCATTGAAGCTCCAGAATCTATATACCAATTGCTGTCGTTGCTCGTTGTAGCGGAGAACACTGCGACATAACTAGAATCAGTTTGCTCATTCTATTTTTGTTCCTTTTTCTTGTTGCGGCAATTTTTACTGATGTGTCCATATTTGTTGCACACATAACACCTCGGACCCTTAGACTTGACTTTATTTTGAACTTGTTTACCAGATTGCAACTGATTTCCATTGCTTTTCACTTATAGCGCATTAGACTCAGAGTTTCTTATACCTTAAAGAAGCTTTGTCTTTACTGAATCAGCTGTAATTTTTACACCAGAGCTCTCAAGTGCCATTATCATGGGTTGATACATTTCAGGAAGACCAGCCAGTAACAGAGTTCCGAGCCACTCATCATCAACATTGAAACCAATGTTTCGCAGTTTATGGGCGGTCGTCATTATTTTGTTAGAGTAGTCTTCAATGTTTAAACAATTTTCGAGGTTTGTCGTTATCAGATCTCTCAGGAGCCCAACCCGACGTGTCAAACCATTATCATCAAAAGCTTTTGCTAGGTTGTTCCACACATCTTTTGCTGTTTTAGCTTCTAGTAAATGCACATTATTAATAGGATGCACTAGTAGAATTAATTTAGATCTAGCTTTCGTATCGAGCTTTGCATCAACGGCCTCATTTTCTTTACGGGTGACTGAAGAAGACTGAACTCCATAGGTCTTCGTGTTCAAGGTACGTTTGCATAGCAAATCGCCACGTCACATAATTTTCTCTCCCAGTCAGTTTTTCTAACAGTGCCATCGTATTATTTGATGTCATTTTTCCGATGAAAAAAAAATTGAATTGCGAACACACGTACGGAGTTTAAAGGTTAGGTTTTTTACAAAATTAACTTATATTTTTATAACTTTGTATATCACTTTTACTTTGTTTTAAGCAATATTCAGGTAGCCTGGGCTCATAACCTGTTGTGATTAATAAAATATACTTGGATAAGTTGGTCGTAGTTTTAATACGGAGATTTTCAACAAGAAAGTAACATAGATAAAAGTACGTACGGACGTAGTATAGACAAAAATAGTGTCGTACTAACAAACTAAATAGGTTAAAACACAGACAAAGTAGGGTTCAACTAATTACTACAACAAATATTCTTCCAGGAAGTGCTGATGCTTCTGCTCAGGACTACCTCAACCTATGAGCCTTTCATGGCCTGCTCCCAGCACACAGCTTTCCTACACATCACAGTGGCTCCTGTTTGGATCATATTATGCTTAAATCGAATTTCCCTTCACTTGCACTTGTTGATAACGCAACAATAACCGATCACAATGCTGCCCTACTAACCCTAAATTGCAAATTACCTAAACAAGGCATTCGCAAAATTTCTAAACTGAATATAAATATACTTGAAGAAGATTTACGCTTCATCGATTTTGATCCAGTCTATAATTCCGCTGACCCGCAGTTTTGCATGTTGTTTGTAATTGAAAACTTACCAAATGCAATTCAGAAAAAAACAGTCGTATTGCAGTTGAGCAACAAAAATCACAACATAAAACCATGGATCACATCAGGTCTTATTCGCTGTATGAAACATAGGGATAAACTGCATATGAAAGCTACATCTAATCCAGAAAATGTTGTATTGCAACTTTCGTACAAAAGATATCAAAATTTCAGTAATGATCTTTTTAGGAAAATTAAAAGCAACTACGACAAAGTGGCATTGGAAAAGGCTGGAACAAATAGTAAAAAGATATGGAAATATATTAAAGACGCAACGTATACTACAAAACAATATACGTCATCTTCAAGTTTATTACAAGCACACTCATCACCAGTGGAATCCGCTAACATAGCAAATAATTTCTTTATTAATGTGGGTAAGTCTCTAGCAGAAAAAAATCTGGGTCAATCCCAAAACATGACGAACATTCCTTTAACTTCTAACACTTCTTTAACATCCTTCGCGCTGTTTGATACTGACGAGACTGAGGTAGATAGTATAATCATGACCTTGAAAGAAGACTGTGCAGTTGGCTGGGACAACATTTCGAATAAAATTATTAAAAGATTCAAGGACATTTTGGTACCACCCTATATTTTCAGCATTTGTTTATCTTCAGGACATTTCCCAAAGTGTCTCAAAAAAGCTGTAATTATCCTTGGCAGCAAAGAGCAAGTGACAAATTATAGACC
This sequence comes from Xestia sexstrigata, assembly GCA_941918905.2. Classification (NCBI taxonomy): domain Eukaryota; kingdom Metazoa; phylum Arthropoda; class Insecta; order Lepidoptera; family Noctuidae; genus Xestia; species Xestia sexstrigata. Next base: position 20,663,600 of record OW799209.2, read on the forward strand.
TATTTATTTACTTCCTTCTATGTCAAAAATATTGGAGAAAATAATAAACAAAAGGTTGTTGAAATATTTGGAAGATAAATCTATTCTGTATGAAAGGCAGTTTGGATTTTGACCTAAAGTTTCAACTGCCGATGCGGTACATCATCTGACTGACTATTTAGCGCAAGAACTTGACAAGGGTAACCACACAGTAGGAATTTTCCTGGACCTCGCCAAAGCTTTTGACACAGTTTCCATTCCAATTCTATTGCGCAAGCTTGATATTATGGGTGTAAGAGGCAGCCAATTGAAAATATTCAAAAGTCATTTAGAAGATCGTTCCCAGTGCGTAAAGATTGGCGATGTTCTCAGCGCTGTTCAAAAAAACATCATTTTTTGGTGTTCCCCAAGGAAGTATTCTAAAGCCCACCCTGTTTTTGATCTACAAAAATGACCTTTGCAATCTAAAGCTAAAGCATGGTACTATCATTACTTACGCTGATGACACTGCTTTACTTTTTTCGGCTGACTCAGAAAATGAAGTCTACAAGCTTGCGCAACACGGATTTAATATTGTAAATAAATGGGTTCAAAATAAATCACTAAATCTTAATGCAGAGAAGACAAAATATATTAAGTTTTCGATGCGCAAGCATATATCCAATATCCCCTCAGCGTTGCATGCTCATTGTTGTCCAGTCCTTGCAGATAGCCAGTGTAAGTGTCCCAATATTAAGAAGACTAATAAAATAAAATACCTGGGTATTATAATAAACGAAACCCTTTCCTTCAAACAACATAATTATGGAAGCTCTAAGTAATAGAATTCGTAAGCTGATATTCGTATTCAAAAAACTACGATTTATTACAGATCCAAAAATACTTGGGCAAGTATATTTTGCTCTTTGTCCGTCAATTCTGACTTACTGCATTACTTCATGGGGTGGGGCGAGTAAAACTCTGTTATTGCCCATTGAAAGAGCTCAAAGAGCTTTTCTCAAGGTGGCTACTTGCCGCCCTTTCCTTTTCCCCACTTACGTCCTGTATAAACCTTGTGAAGTATTAACAGTTGGACAGTTATTTATTATGAGCACTGTACTAAAACAACACGCAGCACTTCCATACAGCACTGATTTCACTAAAAAAAGACGGAAACATATAGTTTGCCCTCAAAAAAGTACAAAACACGCTTTCACAGCCAAGTTTTATATGTACCTCGGACCGCTACTCTTTAACAGGCTAAATGAAAAAGGATGCATCTACTCCTTAAATCACAATAACTGCAAGAAAATCCTTGAGGTAGCTCTACAAACTATGTTCTATGAAGATCGAAGAAGTTATTACTTGTGCTAAAGTAAATATTGTCCATATTATTGTTATTTTTTAAAATAGCATCAATTAATGTTACCTCAAATCGCCTGAAACCCAGGATTACCTAGTTCAGGCTCAAAGCATGGGTGAACTTGACACAGATTTAAGAAAAACTGTAAACGTTTACCTTATATTTTTTGAATAAAATTTTATTATTATTAATACAGCCGGACGCGGAAAAGAGGGGCGTGTTCTACCGCGACCTTCTGGCGAAGGCGAAAGAGACTGTGAATGGGCGGGGGCCTCCGGGTTAAAGTCACCGCGACAGGGGCTCGATTGTGGAGGCCAGTTCCCGCTTCGTTGGAAGACGGGGAAGTTGTTCAGTGGACAGACTTCCGGCGTGATGTCATGGCAACATGGAGAGAGCGACTGTCGCAACCCCGTGCAGAGCACGCCACAATAGTGGCGATAAGTCCCCTTTTTGAGGAGTGGCTTGAGAGGCGCCACGGCGTCCTCACCTTCCGCCTCATGCAGGTTCTCACCGGACACGGATGTTTCGGGAGGTTCCTGCACCGAATCGGGCGGGAGGACACGCCCGGGTGTTACCACTGTGAGGATCGACCGGAGGGCACGGTGGAGCATACGGTGGAGGTCTGCCCCGCGTGGGCTGAGCACCGCGGTGTCCTCGTAGCGGCGATCGGCAGCAGCGACCTCTCGCGTCCGGCCCTAGTTCAATCTATGGTCCGGAGTGAGACGGAATGGGACGCCGTCACCTCCTTCTGCAAATCAGTCATGCTAGCGTAGGAGGTGGCAGAGGTGGCGATCCCAGCCGCCGCGGGAGAAGCGTCGAGGGTTTAAATTAATAGTCGACTATAAAAAACAAAAAAATATGTCAAAAGATGAAAATAACAAAATTTATAGTCAAAAATTTATAGTACTCATTGACATATCGCGAGTAGGTTGCCCAGTATTAAACATTTTTTTTAATTAAATTTATTAAATCTAATTCCCTCATTAGTTATTTAAAAATCGCTCACTATTTATAAGAACATACCATATGAATGGAATATTACCGAATATAATGGAAATTATTAGCGCAATAAAACCACGATATCTCTTTAGACTGACACATGATATGCAAATAAGACCTGAACATATTTGATACATTCTCCCGTACCATAGTGTTCCAATTTGGCCAAGAGATTGTCATGGTCTACTGTATCGAAGGCAGAACTGAGGTCAAGAAAAATACCGGCTACTTTATGCTTGCAATTTTAGTTGCATATAACTTCGTCAACTAATGCCTCAACAGCATCACTAGTTGCCTGTTGATTCCTGAGAGATATTTCTCGACGGCATGTATAGCCAAGTCAGAAGCCCGTGGGCGGTATTTAAACTCTGACACCAGTTTAGGCATTAACCACACGATAAAGAAGATAAAGATTTGAAGATGACAGTGACATGATGATGATTTGAAAATGTGCCTGTAGGCCGAAATGGTCACTCTGTGGAGCATGAACACAACTTGAAGTCATCGCAGCAGATCTCGTAGAAGATGCTAGCACAAGCTGGGCAAAACCAACGACTATTTCTCCACATTAGCCGCCAATGTACCACTATTGTGCAAGAATTTTAAATAAATAAACTTGCATAATTATTGTTATTCGATATTCATTACAACGCCTGTCAAGACTTGCAAAGCGCATGCGTAATCTTGCATGAACTTGTTTAATTGGAATGGAATATGGTAAAAATGTAGCAGCAGGAACCACCGAAATCAGAAAATTTTGTAAGGTGGTCTTCGAGAAAAAAAGTTTTGGAATCTCTGCTGTAGATAGATCAAGAACAGTGCATCAGTGTATGTCTGATCACTTCACCAGTTATGTTGAAGACATTCTTGTTAAAAAGTACTACCAATAGTTTGTAAAAATATAACTGCATTTAGGTTTTAGTGTTCGACTCCTACAATAATTCTTTTTAACCCAAGTGAAAATGAAAATGAAAATAAACTGGTATTATTTAGCGAAAAAAGATGGCGGATACCTAGCTTCGAAATAAAACACTAGTATCTTAATCACTGGTATCTTCTAGACCCCCTGTTGTCCATGTCGAGATTAACATGACTGAAGTCCACCATCTTGCTTCCAACGATACCTCATTTGTCTAATTATGATTAGTAGTTCATAAGTTATGAGGGAACAAATGAACATACCGGGCAAAATCATAACCCTACTTTTTGCTTTTTCTCTAAAAAGCAAGTTGCAAGGCTGTAAAAACTACAGAGATCCTTGTTGAGTAAAGGTTCTTTTTAGATTACAGCTGGCAGAGATAAATGGACTGTGAAAAGACATACCAGTTTCTTAATTCATAAAATAAAACACATCAGTCTGAATAGTTATTTATAGTACTCTAATGAAAATACAGAAAAATCATATTTTAAGTTTGGGTAGGTTTTGTTTGAACGTAAGTACTACTTCGCCACTTGCTATCAACAGATCATTCTCATTCTTGACAATAAACTCGACCATACCTTTTTCAAACGGCCACAACGATGGGATATTAATGTTGAACGTTATGTTACCAAAATCATGTTTCCCCTGAAACATAAATAAAGTTTAACATTTTCGCGGATTTGCCCTAGGTTGCACCATTGTGAATTTTGCGAGGCGCTAGTAAAATGCAGAGTTTTCCACTTATGGCAGGAGTCTAATTAGGGACGAATTATTCTATCTAGCCGCGATGTCACTATTAAAAGTGTGGATACTATATTTGTCAAACAATAAGTAAAACAAATAAATAATTGAAGAACGAAAATCTTACCAGTAAAACAGGGCAAGGGAAGCCTACAGCTCTTAGGGTTTTACCAACATAGGGATCATTGTTAATGAGATCGCATAGTTTGAAATGCATTTCAGGAAATGACCTTCTGAACTCGTTGTGAAGATATTCGTAGAAGATGAAATCCACCTGCAAAAACTCCACATTGTCATTTTCTAGAATGATTCAAGCTATCATTGAAACTACTGGATTGATTATGATGCGATTTTTTATCATCATTCAAGAGGCAAAATCTGACAATATCTCAAGATTATTCTGAGAATTAAGTGCAAAGATTTGGATCAGACTGTCAGGAATTATATATGCAGAAATTTCCTTATTAGTGTAGATGCAAACTCAAAATATTGGAATATCTTACCGAAATGCCGTTGGCTAAAACTATCTTAGATTCAAAAAACGCATTTAAATAATAATCTCCTTTTCGGTTATAACGTCTCACGTTGAATATTATAGAGTCTTCAAAGTAGGTTTTATCAAAGTGAGTAACTTTAGCGCGTTCTGGAATGAATTTGAGGCACTAAAAAAATAGCAAAAATAGTTTTCATTATATAAGCATAAATGGACGCTCTTACGTTGGCCATCCAGAAAGAGGCTCCCTGGTGTTTGCCAACGATATTGTGTTAGATGCTGAGAGTGGCCTAGAGGTCCTTATCAGGTTGGAGGTGTGGTGGCAAAGACTAAAGAATGTTGGCCTGAAATAAGTAGAACCAAAACGGAATACTTGTTTTGCGGTTTCCGCAGTCTCTCCAATCCTGTGCCTTTAACCCTTGCCGGAACGCCTATACCGATCTGCTCCGATTTTTTTATACCTCGGGTCGCTTGTCCAGGGGAATAACGAAGTAGACCGTGACGTAACGGAAAAGATCAACTCAGGATTGATGGAATGGCGACAAGTCACTGAAACAACTTGCGACTGCCCCTCAAAAGAGGTCCGTGATTAGGCCTGTCGTACTGTATGGATCCGATTGCTGGGCTGTGAAGAAGATGGATGAAAGAAGATTGCATGTAGCGGAGATGAGAATGTTGAGGTGGATGTATGGTGTGACAAGAATGTATAAAATAAGGAATGAGTATATTAGAGGAAGTTTGAAAGTTGCTAGTCTTCAAATTCAATAATTCAAATTCAAATATTTTTATTTGTAGATCATAGGTGACCTATGATCTACAAATACAAATGTCAATATTAATAAAATGTGCGCTATGTCTTGCCGTCAACGGCGTACAAATATTCTAATTAAGTATAATTTCTTATGATTAGTTGGTAAATAAATTATAAAAAAACAGTAAAAATAATAAATCAGTAAAAATTAATAATGAAATTAAATTATAGCAATCCAAAAAAATATAAATGTTCAATTAATTAATTAAAACAATACATTTTCTCTGTCTTGGTATTAGCATGTGATGAGGAGGGATGAATTGTATGTGACCAAAAGAGTAATGAATGTAGCTGTTGATGCGTGACGACTGATAGGGGAGAATTGAAGAAATTCACGTGTTGCGTCGACCCCAAATAACATGGAACAACGGCAGGAAGTGATGATGAAGGAACTCTCTACTTTACTGCTTCTTTTTATTCGTTCATTTATTTAAAAAAATGCCCTACTCGTCATTTTTTACTTCGAGATACGTAACACATAAAAATTATTAGAAGAATATGATTTTAATTTTCCTTTTTTTTCCGGGCTTTGCTTTCGCCAGGTTGAGGGAGAAGAAAAGGTTCATTGAAACCGTTAAACAGCCTAATATAAGAATAGTTTTTTTTTTGTATTATTGAATTTAAAACACAAATAAATGTTAATTATAGAAAGAACGAAAGAAAAAGTGTTTATTAAACTCACTCAGGCCTTTTTAGAAACAAAAAAATGTAATATACATTATGACAAAATTATACATAAAAGTAAACATGAGAAAAAATTATGATGATAATGATAATGAATGATGGTGAATTTGTTTAAAATAGTAAATATTAGTTTTAAACAATCATGTTTATCTATGATATTCTATTTATAAACACAATTTGAATGTTTAAAAAATATTTACGCCGTAAAGACGCACATTGCTTTGCCGAAATTAAAAAAAAACAATCACCTCCGACTATAGTCATTGAACCAAAAATGAACAAAACACAATAATCGTAGTGCGGAGAGAACCCAAGGAATTTTTTGTTTTTTTTTTCAAGGTTTTTTTTTAAAAAAAAAAACTATTTAACTTGTGAAAAAGTTGGGACTTTAATCGCCAATATCTCCGTAACTAGGTTTCCAGGTATGTCCTAGAATAAAAATGATCGCAATGATGGGGAGAACAAGTGCCTTTCGGCTTCGTTAAATCTTTTTACACCCTATTTACATAAGTTTATCTTTAGATAAAACTCTAGAAGTAAGAAAATTAACTTCATATCAGGTGGCCTACCATGACGTCTTAAAGCAGGATCGTTTTAATCTTGTTCCAGTGTGGGAAAGAGATGGCGCTAGACGTCCTCTATAGCTCCGTCTCTTACCCACACTGGAACAAGATCCACCTGGTCCTTGAACGAATGCCAAAGTTTAGAATACAATATCCTACTAATATAAAAAATGCGAAAGTTTAAGAGGATGGTTGGATGGATGGATGGATGGATGTTTGTTACTCTTTCACACAAAAACTACTGAACGGATTTGTATGAAATTTAGAACACAGATAGTTTACTTGGACTATCACATAGGGTACTTTTATCCGGGTAGAATGGGACAATTCTTTCTTCTTCTTCCTTTCTATCGAACTACACGCGAGTGAAGCCGCAGGAATAAGCTATTACATTTATAAATTAACTTACTAGATAGTCGTGCACTACAAAGTAAAACGTGAACAGAAAAAGACACGCTTTAGTATAATACCTCATTGTTAAAAACTTAACAAACAAAATTCAACACGACCGTAGAAATTTATGTAAAACAAAATGTCAAATTGTCTGTTGCACCTGATATTTATAAGGACTATCTGGCGGTGCATCTAACATTTAAACCATCGCATCGATCACTTACTGCATTCGGAAATGATAGCTCGTAATTATCTCACCGGCCGGCTTGCACCGCAAATCTCGTTTCGGTCTCGGGCAGAAAAGGTTCCATAGGACTAAACAATGTAATAACAATATTTTAACGCTCACTCATATTTATGTCGATTTGGACTAAACAGCAAAACTTAATTTGTATTCATGAAAAACAAAGTTACTGTTGTAGTTTCATGACAAAGTCCCATGTCTCGAAAACTAAATATCAAATCTTATTCAAACCAATTTTCGTGGAAAATTCTTTTTACGTTCTACAAACCCAATTTTATTCAGAATTTTTGTCCTCTTACTTTAGAAATTAATAAGAGGGCAGGAGACACAATTTTTACGACTTTAGAAGCAAATATCTCATCAACCATTTGACTTAGGAGAAATAGTATTCTAGAAACCTCGAAACCATTTTTCGAGACCTGATGTTAAACACCCGACCAAGGAACTAATGATACGTTCGTTGCACGAAAACAGCCAACGTCACATAGTGCTAACAAGAAAATTTGTAACTAGGAAGACGGGCGTCGAAATAACTGTACTGCCCAGTTTTATTAAAATACTACCATTTTAAAAAGCTAATGAAAATTTGTCATTAAATATTTTGAGAAAACTGCCTCGAAAAACAAGGAAAGTTTGCTGCAAATACCTCGAAAAAAACGTCTGTGACTACAAGGGAAATTATAACAAGATTTCTTTCTATTTTCGTAATAAACCCAAAAAAAAATTACAGGATCAAAAGACTAATCTTTTAAACAGCAACTCAATTAAATCAACATAAACTAGCGACGTTCATTGAATAGTAGTTTTCACGTAGACAGATAATTTTAGAAAATCGAATAGCTCCGGAACGAAAACTCGAGAATACTACGCCTTTCGTTTATTCCCGTACGGGATAAGAAAAGCCAGCTATTTGTATTGGCATGGAGCGAAGTAGACACATCACAATGTCTTAGATGCCTTAGATGCAGTATCATAGATACATTACATTTACAAGAACAATGTCTTACTTATTTGAAAGATTGTATTTATAAGTATAGAGGAGCTCGTGGCGAAATAATAACAGCCGCTCGGGTCGATCTTCAGGTTAAGCCTCGCTTGACTAGGGTGATCTCTGGATGGGACCCATTCAATAACATACCGAGTTTTCTCCGTGCCTCGGAAATTACGCTAAGCCGTTGGCCCCGGCTGTCATTTTGTAGGTCTTTGACAGTCGTTGCTTTCGGACCAGGGGTTTCGAATTAACCAGTTAGTAAACTGGGTTGTGGGGATCAGATAGACAGTCGCTCAATGTAAAGCACTGTTATTCAGCTGCATCTGGTAAGACTGGAAGCCGGCCTCACATGATTGGAAATGCCTAGCCGAGATGACGATAGACATACATATCTATTTCTGTTTGCGGCAAGTTACGTGCGATACTCACCCAGTTTTCAATTATAAAGCGCAATATACCATACAGAACCCTCCTTCAAATGTACACAGCTCTTGCCGAGTCGATAATCTCATATGGACTCACCAGTTATGGACGCAAATTTAAAACTTACCTATACAAAATACACAATTTGCAAACACGTTTGCTAAAACTTGTAATTTCAAACTATGTTAAAAATAAATACCAAGACAAATGACAGAGGGTTATTTAAACATTGCAAAGTAATACCTATTCCAGCGCGCACTGAGTATCTTTTCCTGTTGGAACATTATGATTATGATAACAGTGATATTCAAATCCCAATTAAAAATGACGTGAATACACGACAAGCCAAATCAAAGTCACTTTAAGTGCCACGCAAAAATAACTTTTATGGCAGGCGTACCGCTTCTTTCGCAATATACCCACTTTACTAAACCAAATACCTGTAGACATCAGAGACTCAATGAATAGTAAAAACATAAGGGTAAGCTGAAAGAACATTACATCAAGTCGATTATAACTTAACTTTTAATAGCGCGTTCATCAAATCTCAGGCCATGGATAATTAGATGTTTTCAGGACACAAGCCTATTTCATGCTTTCAGATCGAGTGGCCTATTAATGAATTGAGTGAATTTCAACAACTATGATTTTTTACCTAATTTTGGTGGAAAAGTTTGTTGCTGGTTTTTTTAATAATCTAAGATGTTGCTAAACAAGAGATACGTATTCAGGTACATAAAATGTGAGAGAAATTTATTTATTCCCGAAAGCTTCTAATATATTGTCGACACCAGAATTGGTACGACACAAAAATTAATATCTGTCACCAAAATTAGAAAGTCATGACACCATTTTTTTTTTACTGAACCAAATATAAATAAAATAACAGTAAAAATCTTATTTATAGTGAATAAATGTTTTAATAAAAATAAAATAATGAGATCAATAAGAAACAATCAACAAATACAACTTTCTTATTTTTCTATGTCTTGTTAATTGTACAGTTTTTAATATAAATGAATTGCAATCATCTCCTCTATCATCATCATGATCATTTTTACTTTTTATAAGTAATTTTTCAACATGTTACCTGTAACATGTCCCGGGGTGTTGTTGTCTAGGCTGTGTTTCTCGACATCGCCAACGCCTTCAACACCATGCTCTGGAGCTGCATTAGTGGGGCACTGCGGTATCACCGGGTACCGAACTACCTCCGTCGTGTGATCAGGGACAACTTGACGGACAAGGCCGTCATCTACCCCGATCCCAGCGGAGAGTGGAACTGGCGAGAAATGTCGTGCGGTGTTCCGCAGGAATCCGTGCAACGGCCACCTCTGTGGAACATCGATCGCCTGGGTGCTGTGCGCCGACCTTCCTAGCGGCGTCAGCGTGGTTTGCTACGCTGACGACACACTGGTGCTGGCACACGGGAGGTCGCACGAGGCGGCGGCCGGAACCACAACACGCAGGGTAGCGATAAGTCGTCGAGAGGATTCGGCAATTGGGTCTCGAGGTGGCATTCCGTCAGAGGCCATGATGTGCTTTCATGGGCCTTGGAATGCGCCACCGTCGGGATCTCTACTAACGGTAGGAGGGATATTTCCATGGGCGTCGAGTCGACGTTAAAGTACCTAGGACTCGTCCTCGACAGCCGGTGGAACTTCGTGGAACATTTCCGACGTTTGGCTCCTAAACTGGAACGGGCCGGTGCTGCCTTCAGGCGACTCCTGCCCAACCTGGGGGGCCAAACGCCTACCGCCGGAGGCTCTACGCGGGGGTCGTGCTGTCTATGGCTCTTTACGGGGCCGCGGTGTGGGCGCGCTCCTTAAGGTGTCGAGCCGCCCATTATCTGAACGCACCCCAAAAGGTGGTAGCCGTAAGGCTTATCGCACGATCTCCGGCGAGGCGGCGAGCCTCCTTGCCAGATTGCCGCCATGGGATCTGGAAGCGATAGTCCTCGCGCGCCTACAGGAATGGCGCACGGAGGCTCTACGCCGGCCGGGGAGAAACTCCGCTGCCGCGGCAAATCGCCGCTCAGCGGACTGACCTCCGGCGTGTCCTCATGGCTACATGGAGAGAGCGACTGTCGCAACCTCGTGGGGGTTCAGGGCATGCCACAATAGTGGCGATAAGTCCCCTCTTTGAAGAGTGGCTTGAGAGACGCCACGGTGCCCTCACCTTCCGCCTGACGCAGTTCCTCACCGGACACGGTTGTTTCGGGAGGTTCCTACACCGATTGGGGCGGGAGGAAACGCCCGGGAGTTACCATTGCGAGGATCAACCGGAGGACACGGTGGAGCACACGGTGGAGGTGTGCCCCGCGTGGGCGGAGCACCGCCGTGTCCTCGTAGCGGCGATCGGCGGCGGCGACCTCTCGCGTCCAGCCCTGGTTCAATCCATGGTTTGGAGCGAGAGGGAATGGGAAGCCGTCACCTCCTTCTGCGAAGCAGTCATGCTAGCGGAGGAGGTGGTGGAACGTAAGAGGGAGAGAACCTGACGTCCCAGCCGCCGCGGGAGACGCACCGGGCGTCCGTCTTATGACGACAGGCCGTGTCGACGGCGCGTTCGTGTTCCACACGCGCCTCAAAGAGATGTTAGCAAAAAGGAAGGAGTTCGCAAGGGCCGATGCCTGCCGGGGCTACGGGACTGTTCGAAAGAGATACCGTGGCCCCGGAACACAAAGGGCTGAGAAGGAACATGGATGGGTTTTAGTCAGTAAAAGTCTGTCACTCCCTTCCGCTCCGCCCATAGTGGGAGGGGTCATTTGATGATTTCCCAACCAAAACCAATAAAAGTTTGTCTTTGAGGTACGTAACTCTAAAAACTAAGTTTGGTGTAACTAAGCAATTTTGGTGATTGGTAAAATACCACCAAAACCACCAAACATGTACTACCAAAATTAAAATCTTGTCGAATATGTTTATTTATAAAAAAACTACTACGAAAATACTATTTATATTTGTATAATTTTGAAAGCATACCAAACCTTTTTATTATACATTTTAATTACAACACCGACTTAGTTATAAAACGTTTTTAAAACACTACACCAAAATTGCAGGTTTTTTGTCCGATTACTACGAAAAGACTTATTTACGTTTTTAGCGGGCAATCACAACGGAATGGCACAAGTCTGTCACTGCTGCGCATGAGTGCCTGAACAAACGAAGTGGTCGTTGGTTGTGTCGTCCATCTAGGTTCATTCTATACGAGGCACTTAATGATTAGATTATTCCCACCAAAATTTAAAATTTCACGCGGACAGTCCTTTTAGATTTTCACTAGGATAAAGTATTGCCCTAAATATTTAAAAAAAAACTGTCATTAGATGGAAAAACTAATACTGAATACAAATAAAATTAGTTATTTCTAGTAAAATAGTGTAGTTTCGTTTAAGTGGTGGTCATCCCCAGAAAAGCAGATTGTGGACGCGCCACCAAACTTAGATTTATGCTAAACAACATTTTTTTTTTTCCCTACCAAAATGTTTTCTACTAAAATATTGACGGCCTGATCAAGATAAATACTCCTTCTTTCTTTAGAAAAAATAACTTTACTGTACGTTTAGTAGAAGATATGATTTTCAGCCGCGCCGCCTAAATATTATGCTTGAGAAAATCACTCAATTCATGATTGACCTATGCCTGTGTGATCGTGAGATTACCTTAGATCAACAAAAAAACAACATTAGGGAATTTTTGTGATGTGAATCACAACCATTACCTAAATGTTTTTTTTGTGGGTTATTGCACTATACATTAAAATACTATCACAGTTTATGATCTGTATTATATGTACAACAATAAAATAACAATATTAAACTAAATCATAACTAATTGTGGTTAATAACATGGTTTTGAGTTTTGCAATAATAAAATTGTGCATTTACATTTATGAAATAACGACTTATAATGAACTAAAGCAATTATTTATTTTATTTTAAACGCTTTTTGTATTAGTAGTAGTTTTGCCCATGACTCCGTTTGTGTGGATTAATAGTACAGGTAGGTATATTAAAACCAAGCTGAAAAAATCAAATAAACAAAATATTACAAAACCATTTCCCGGGAATAAGACTGAATAGGCTTATATAAAATTAATAAGATTATAGGAGCACTAACGGTTAGACAGACAAAATAATGTGGTTTATTGTATGTAAGGATGCGATTATTATTATTTTCCGTAATCAAATATGACCACTTGAAGCAAAACAGGTTCTGCAACTAAAATGACCTCTTACTATTCCGTCATTCCATCGTAATATTATATGGTTAAATCTCAACCGGCAATCACGTAATTCTACTGTTTATATTTTACTTGCGACCCGCCGTTCGCATGGGTTATTACATTTACTCACATCTGTCTTGTAAATACCTTTTGTTGGTCGCCTTTCACTGATCATTTATTTCCACATGACCAAATCATCTAAGTATGCTCTTTTCAATTTTGTCACTAGATCTGCTTTTAAACCGCAACATTCCTTATAATAAAAAGCTAAAATTAAATTAAAACCTTTCACCAAACATGTAATTTTGATATTAATGTATCATTCATGTTACGGAATAAATTATCTTCATAATAGTGGAAACCGCATCAAAATCGGTTCCGAAGAACTTCACAGTTAGACAGCAAAACAAATTGACAATATTTTGTAAAATAACAATCATAACCCTCCCAGCCAAAGCCCTAGCAGGATATAGGCATCCCTAAGAATCAGCACAACATCCGGTCATGCCCTACCCACATCCTGTTGTCCGGCTACCTTCACTAAGCCGTACATCCACTTTGTGTAAGGAGGGGGCCACCCCCACCGCTGTTTTCGTGCTTATTTGTAGTAATATAAGGCACATTTTAGTGCTCACGCAAACAGGAGCGAATACTTATAAAATGCACCTCCGAATTCGAACATCCCGATTTTATTAAGCACATGTCTCACATTATTTACAGTGGAGTCGGTGATCCCGGCCAACGGTATACGCCTCCGACTCGAGAACGTATTTACCAAAAGCGTATTCATATTAGATTTCCGAGCTCCCAATGCCAGTCGGCCGTATCGAGAATGTCACCGATACATTGGATACTTTATTCGAGTGAGCTCGAGAACGCCCGCCGCGACACGGAAGAGTGTCAAATAAATACAGGTTGAAATATATCTCCTGTCGCGTACTGTGATCCTGGTATATACGTGCCATTTAAACGATGAATTTTTGTTTGGTTTTCGTGTTGTTCTGCTGTTTTTTCACATGGAGTGCTGGTATGCTGTACCGACGGGACTCTGACAATGTTTTGAAACCTGGTGGGTACTTTTAATTTGTTTTTTTTTTTTTTTAACTCGCCTTTAAGTAGTTTGATGTCTTAAATTCTCGCCTTTTTCCAGTTCAGTGTTGTCTCTGCTTCCTGTTATTTTAGCCGATAGTATTGCTTTAATTAAAATAATTTAATTTAATTATATACGTTGTTTATTCACGTAGTTTATTTCGAAATACTAGGTTTTATTTTTGGAAATTATATTAAACATCCAATGTGAAGTATTTATTTAGTCACTGATACTAATTATTCCAACTATCATTAATTAATGAAGCTATTTCCTATTATTTATTTTAAACCAAATTGTAATATGTGGTGAAGTTATTTTGGACACCACTAACAGAATAAACGGGACTTATTTTTCAATATTGTTGCAAAAATAAGCATGCAATGTCATTTTAATACAAAAAGTAAATTAATTAATAAACATTTCAAGTATTGTTGTTTTTATAGATATATACCATTAAGTAGAAAATAGACACCGTTCCGTTGGTTAACATCATTAAATACAGCATACAGATGCAGTGCTACTACAGATTACGTCATATTGTGTTGTTCATGATGCACTTTCGGTGCACTACAATCAGTTCACTTTACTATTGCGCATCTTCACACAGGGCAAACGCCCCTAAACATTCACGCAATGCCATTGGTCCACACAAAGTCATTTGCATTTATTTCTAGGAGCCATTGTATTTCTACCCTCTCCAGCAAACATAATATCTGGCAGGATAGATCCAGAAATAGTTTTTCCATTTTCGATGTTATCTGATTGACAGTACCAATCCGGAAACTGTCATGTACTGACATGCAATAAAACACATGCCAAAATTAGAGCAAAATCTCAAAGATAGATAAGGACTTCCATCTCTATCACCACGTGTCATAAGCAGTAGGGTAGAGAGAGACGGAAATAGAAGGTCAGACAAAAATATGTAAATGTGTTGATAGTGCGACGCGGGCGCAGGTTGCACTGCGTTACCTTGATCAGTCAACTGCGCACGATACGAGAATGGTGCACTTTCGAATGGTGTTTTTGTGGTGTAGACCTGTCTTGGACGTTGGCTATTGGTTCTGGGCATTTTACATTATTTATTTGATATTTAACTCATACTTACATGGACTTCATACTATTACTTACATACTTTTTAGGTTCGAATACAAACAGGAAATACACAGAGGAGTACAAACTCAAACGTACAAACCGATATTGTATTTTTGTAGATAATGTCCCTGCCTGAGTGAACAGTAGACTGCTGGGCCCAGGCAGGCACATTACTTTCATAAAAATTATGCTGCTCTTAAAAGGCAAAGAAAAACCGTCGTGTGAAAACCGGCATGTCTTTTCGAAGATAATCCACTAAATATTGTTCTCGCAGAGGTGAGACCTGGTCCCAACAATGGCAATGGAAACAAAGGATGATTATACCTACTGTTAACTTTCTTTTTTCTACTGTTAACCTTTAAACATAATATTTGCACAAAATTAAACTAAGCAGTACACGTGTTGTTATTGAAAATATCAGGGGTCAATGTAGTTCGTCCGATTTGGTAGCAAGCCTTGCTTCACACAAAGCTACTATGTTTGCAAGGCACTTGAGTGTTTAATAAAAGTGTGCAACACATGCTTTTATAGCGAGGATTCACAACTTTTATAACCTCAGGTTTTACACATTAATTTCGAAAAATAGTGATGACCGTAGAATATGTATTTCCTAATATTTCTATTGTTGTATGCTGTCTGTAACAAGTAGGTATGCCTATTTATTGCTACACTTTCATCATCATCTGCCTAGCCTTTTCCCAACTATGTTGGGGTCGGCTTCCAGTCTAACCGGATGCAGCTGAATACCAGTGTTTTACATGGAGCGACTGCCTATCTGACCTCCACAACCCAGTTAGTACTGGGTAATACGAATCCCCTTGGTAAGACTGGTTGTCCGACTTTTTGGGCAACTGACTACCTGTAACGACTGTCAAAGATCTTCAATTGACAGCCGGGACCAATTGCTTAACGTGCTTTCCGAGGCACGGAGGACACTCGGTATGTAATGGGTGGTCACGCATCCACAGACCAACCTAGGCAAGCACGGGTTAACCTAAAGATCGACCCGAGCGGCTGTTAGCCACGAGCTCCTCCTCCTCCTTTATTGCTACACTTTATCAGAATAAAAACCTATACTAACAGTCAGAAACTACAGAACATCACCCGCTTCGAAGACACCACTACTTTTTAACCGATTAAAAACGAATGTATTTCTGGTCTGACCATACACGCAACACGGTTGCGTTGACCTACCTGACCTTCAAACATGCTGCCTATCTGTGTTAAACCATCTACAAATTAGCAATTTTGCGAGAACCCCTTTTAATATTTGCAAATACTTACACACTTACACACACACACACACACACACACTTACATACTTATTTTTTATTTTTTTTCTGTTTATAGCTTTCTATTGCGTAATCCATCTGTTTAGCTGCATCCGGTTGGACTAAAACCCAACCACAACAATAATTTAGAAAAAGAATAAGCAGATGATAAATGTTTACAATTTGCTTCCAATATTTTTAACACATTTCACTATTAGCTGAGCAGCGATAGTTTGAAAGTCTTATCTGATCATCTTCGAACATGTTATAGGTAAATATTGGCAAGTGCGTTACATAACCACAATGCATATTCATAGCAGTCCATATAGTGGAGTAAGCGGTCGCGAAGTGAGCGGCCTTGTGCTCGCGCCGGGCCACGGTCAAGACTTTAACTTGTGAGAAAACGCTATAGTAGTATAGTTAAACCGTTGATAGTTAACTTACCTGTTTCAATTTATCCAACGACGAGTCATGTTCCCGATGGTATTTCCCATTGACATAGAAACGAACTTCCATACACACTGAAATCCCCAACTATAAAATAATAATTATATAAGCACAGCTTTTGTACAAAATTGTGCTTAAATTAAAATCAGGACTGCTTCTGTTTCAGAGAGCACAGCTGAATGAAAGAATAGCACAAGGTGTAGGCCCTAGAAGTAACATTCTATCAGTGACAACGAAAATTGAAGAAAATTTACAAATGTATAGGAGCTACCGAAAAGCTTTTGTCAATTTGGTTGAAAGATGCCATAGAAGTGCTAAATGCTATGACGACCATTGGCACTTGTCTAAACCCACAAGAGATTTTTTAATGTGTTAAAAGATTAATAGTCAAATTAATTATACAATACAACAACAGATTTTTACTAATGTCATATCTGGACAAAATTACAGGAATATGCTAGAGTAAGCCAAAATAAATTAATAATGTTTGCTGCAAAACATTACCTCAAACGCTTTATGACGAAATATCAGGTAACCTTTATTGCAATCTGGACCCTCTTTATATCTAAAATGTGGGAGTACCATGCAGAAAGGTACCGTGATTTTATTTCTATGGAGAGATAACGAACATCCTCCACGATCGGATGATGGAGATAAGACTTGACTTAGGACAAACCTTTTGCTAAGAAAAATACCACCGTAAAAATGAGTTATGCCCGACTCGTCACTATTCCGATTGGTCACCAAAAACTTTTTCAGGGAGTCCCGACTCGTCACAAAACAAACAAATGAAAACAAATGATTTTTTGACTTTGAATTGAATTCCCGATACGTCACCAGTGTAAATTTGCGTGTCAAAAAGTACAGTTAGTAAGAAAAATATAGTATGACTTTTAAATCAATTTATTTACATTAACCTTAAAATAATTTGTAAGTGGACGTCATCCATCTCTTGCCCTAACCCCAATTTGTTTGGAGTCGGCGCGGCACAGCATGTCTTCTTTTTATTTACTTCTCCATTGCAATAGAGTAGTAGAATTTCACTGGCTGGAAATATACAGGGTGTCCGGTAATGAATGGATAACCTTGAAATGGCTTGTAGTGGAACTTGTGGCCATTCAGAAAAAAATACGAAAAAAAATCTGTATAAGTATTAAAAAAAAACAATTATATTTTGCCTTATTTTACTTTATTGAAAACTACGACTAGAAATGAATGAAATTCATCGGTTTTTTGTTGTTTTAATACTAACTATTCTGATAGACAGATAGTAAACAGTAAGACTAGTTATTGTACTTTTTTTTTTAAATATGCAAGTTCATTTATTTTGGAAAATTAATTTTTATTCATGAGTAACCAATAATTTTAAAATTATGTTGGTTTCAAGTGGATTTGATAATAGTACAATTCATAATTGCATCTGCCTTAATTAGTGAATTATTGCTATTAATGTAGACATGGAGAAAAAAATACTGAAGCAAAAAAAAAATTAATATGGGCATGGGCATTCTCTTATGCAGGCCCTACATCTGCGGATGAAATGTTTTCTTAAGCTGGATTTTTTTTGGAAGGTAATTTTTTCTGAATGGACATGGGTTTTGCTATGGACCATTTCAAGGTTATCCATTCGTTGCCGGACCCTGAATAAATAAAATTCTAAAACATGTCACAGCTATAAAATACCATACTAGTCCTAATTATCAATTTACCATAAAAAGTACCAAATTATAAGTCGTAGTTGAACCCTGAGAATAAGTGCCTATAAGAGTAGCCGCTTTATTCTCAGCAATAGAACATAAGTACTAGATCTAAAGTCCCAGTATACTGTGGTGAGAGGCGGCTTGCTACGTGCGCAGTTACTAACCCGCTTTGCTACTAGACTTAAAGGTTACAGAATAGTTCTGTGATAGCTTCATATTTACCTACTATTTTGTACTTATAAAATAATGATATTATTATATTCATCTGTGAGCTGAAACAGACGGATGATTTATAATTTAGTTTTTTTCAATATTATTTGTACAAAATATTCGTTCCGTGCGGGAATCGAACCCGCGACAAGCAAAATCAGCGTCGGATAATCAGCTCTTCTTTTTCTTACCACCAGAAGGTCTTGGACAAGTGGCAATTGTTTTCAAAGCGTTATGTTATTCTGAAACCAATTTGTACAAGATTGACTTGAGCTTTTCAGGACTACATACATAGATAATCAATTTTATTTCGTCGCCACTGATTGAATATAACTTTTGCCGACATTTGTTAGGGCGAGAAACAGATCACACAGCTTTGACTATGTGGTCAGCAGCATGTCTTCAATCCTAAGCCTTCTGGTTGAGACTCGAACAGACCAGAGAAACATAGCACAAAAAGGAGAAAGATACACTACTCAGAAGTAAGTGTAACACTTAAGGCGCCACGCTATGCTGATGTGGACACGACGGGCCTTTAGTTATCGTACAATATGTAAATCATCAGTAACAGTCATCGGACTTTAGTCGCGTGTGGGATTCGATGACTAATGTATTTCGTCGTACGCTATGTCCTACGGTGTTTAGCCGTCATGGGTTCACGGTCATGGTCTATTGCTTTTTGATACCATCTGTATCAGTAATTGTCCTGTTTTGATGTCTGAACGCCAGACAGTAAATGATTTGTTTCTGATTGTTATCAGGCCTAGTATACAAGTTTATGGAAACACTTTTTTAAATTGTAATTTTACTAACTCAGCCCGCGGCTACGCTCGCGTTACTTTATAATTTGACAAATTAAACAATCATGATTCGAAAGACACGTGGTGCCATCTATTATCATAAGAACGTTATTGTTGTTTTCCTCGGGAACAGTCCTTTTTTTGGGATGAAAGTTGGCTATGTCCGTTCCTTTACACCTGAGAAGTCAGAGCTGTGCATGTGTCCTGCCACACACGCTCGGTCGCCTGCGCAGGCTTCCGAGTGACCAAAATACCTATTTCGATATTCTCTGGATTACATGTACAGGCAAGGATAATATTGTACAGTTTACCCCAAACATCATGACTGTACAGGCAAAATTGAACATGCATAGTCTATAGTCTATGGCGGGTTTTACAGGAGGGAAGCCTGGTCCCAGTAGTCCGCAACAGCGCATTTCCGCGTAGGTATACCACGCATTCATGCACCAACTGCGCGCCGCACATCAGACATCTATTTCGCTTATTTGGATTTCCGAGTGGCCGACAATGTGAACAATTTGCGACTACATGCGTCTGTTTGGAGCGATAACTACTATCTACCAGTATATTAGGCTAATTCCTAAAATAGTGTTGTTACGTTTGAAAATTAAATGGTTAGGGCTCAGTAAACTAAGCGCAAAGCACCTATTGAAATAACAAAAATATAAATTTATAAAGGTATTAAGAAAGATTTAGTCAATACAATTAAAATTAGGAAGTGGCTCCGGACAAAGATTTTAGCAAATAATGTAGCATGAAAATTCAAATTTTCTTACGTATTTTGGCAATTTGCAGGTCAGTGTCAGGTTTTTATACTGATTACAATGTGTTGATGATTTTAATGGTTATAATACAGCCTGACACTGATAATTTAAGTCGTTGGTGTTTATAATTAATTAGTTTTATTGATTGCTGATTTGTATTAGTCAAAAATTCTATATATAGGTGTCTATTCTTTTGTGCACAAACTAAACTTAATTTAGGCTATTGCTATCTTTGTCTCTCTAATAAACGAGAAACATGTCGACTAAAAACACAGCAAAGCGCAAAGCATAAACTAGTTTGACATCTCTAACTTAGTTCATAGCTACAGCCGTCCTTTTCTCGCACTGCCTTTTAGTAAAAGATAGCAATAGCCTAAATTAAGTTTAGTTTGTGAACAACAGAATCGACACCATTTAGTAGCACTTCTTGAATTTATTCGCATATTTTATGCGTTTATGACGACCAATGCGTTCTGTATTACTACAGAACGCATTGGTCGTCGGCCGCAGCCAATTATACAACTAAATGAATAACAAGAAACTTGTTTTATGTTCCAGATCTGCTGCCAGTATCCTCAACCGTGATGCCTCTGCCATACTATTCCGTCTACGGCTACCAAAAGAAATTACTGCGAGACAAACACAGGAAACGGCCTGAAGGGAAAATCACCTTAGTGACAAAACAGCCCAAATAAATATTTATGTAATATCTGACCACTATACAGTTTACTTTATCATTTATATAGTAAGAATGGATTTATTTGTGTTGTTCTGTTTTTTATTAATTTTATTAACTAATAAGTATGAGGGCTGAGTTACACCAAGCGTAAGTCGTCAAAATGATTTATGCAACGTGTGCCTTTTTTGACTAAGTTTGTACTGTTGTTCAGTCTTTGAGCTGCCATTCATTAATTAGTTTGTCGATTCTTTTAGGCACTCTTAAAGAAATATAATAAAAACGACGGCGGAAATCGACAGCTCTAATAAACCTTAGTTCAGAATTATTATAATGAAGTTTATGCGTAGGAAAATGTTACCACTAAAAAGTACCTATATCACAGAAATTCTTTACAATATTTAGTACAAAAACGTTTGAGAATTATATGTGCTAATGTTTAAAATTCTTTAATTAAATACTCCTGCATATTTATGTGACTTTAGGATGCAGTTTATATATGCTTGTTTACAATAAAAACTCGTCTATAAGTACATTAACGAAAAACATTAATTTGCACACCCTGTACCAACAATGAAACGAAAATAAATGTTAAAAAATATATCATGAACAATTTGCGCACTGTATTTCGTGAGTAATAAAATGGAATGAAATACAAATGGGAGCTTGTGACAAGTGAAATAAAAACTCGTAATGTGAATTCACTGTCACAACGTTTAAGTGAATAAAGTTTTCAAAGATATTTTTATTGTATTTACTTTTTCCTTCTGTTCGCGCAAACAAATGATGCCACAAGCTTATTGAATATTATCATTATCTGGCTAGCCTTTTCCCAAATAAGTTGGGGTCGGCTTCCATTCTAACTGGATG
The DNA here is from genome assembly GCA_941918905.2 of Xestia sexstrigata. Taxonomy (NCBI): domain Eukaryota; kingdom Metazoa; phylum Arthropoda; class Insecta; order Lepidoptera; family Noctuidae; genus Xestia; species Xestia sexstrigata. The sequence continues at coordinate 20,685,335 of OW799209.2, forward strand.
CAGCTGAATACGAGTATTTTAGATCGAGTGACTGCCTCTCTGACCGCCACAACCCAGTTAGTAACACAATACCTCTTGATAAAATTGGTTGCCAGACTTTCAGGCCACTGACTAGTAACGGCTGTCAAAGATCTACTACTGGCAGGACAGGACCAACGACTTAACGTGCTTTCCGAGGCACGGAGGAAGCTCAGTATGTAATGGATGGTCACCCATCCACGGGCCAACCTTGGCAAGCGCAGCTTATCGAGAAAATCGAACCGAGCGGCTGTTATTATTTAGCCACGAGCACCTCCATTGAATAGGTAAGTTTATGTAAATAATGAAATGGTTTTAAGTAATTCGGTGAAATTATCATGTAACTGTTTCTATTTTCTGTTTATTGCGTGTTCTTATTATTTCAATGTTTGTAGCATAATTTTTGATCATTTGAATGTATTTTTTATTTATTTTAAATTTGTTGTTTGATGCTCTTTTTAATGTAACTATTATGTTTTGTGTTTTTACTTTTGTTCAAAATCCCACCTGTAATTCTTGATAATTATTAAAATAAATAAACTAATGTACTCGTAGTAGGTAAACATGATGCACACGTCTCCACGTAAATAAATATGAATGAGCTTTAATGTTGGTCTCAGCAAACTTCCACATATCTAACGGATCTCCTTGACATTTAAATCAAGCCACCTTATATTATGAACGAGTATCTAGCTAAAAATTATGCACATATCTTCAACGTATATCTCACGCTATCTATACCAGTCAAGTTAGAAATTATAATAAAAATGTTGTTGGTCAGAAAATCTATGCATACTTTACAAATTAATATCATGCGCGGCATTTAGCGAAAAGCCGGTTGTCTATGGCATAGGAGGAATGATGGCCAAATAGTAAAGCCGCCGACTTTCGTATCATAGGTCGTAAGTTCGAACCTAGGCAAGAACCTCCCGTTAGGCCCGGTTTCCACCAAAGCGGTGAAGGGCGGAGCGGAGAGGACAAGTGCAAGCTTCAACCAATCACAGGATAGACGAGAGACCTGCAACTACATGTGATTGGTGGGTTTCCGCACATTTCCTCTCCGCTCCGCTCGTCTCCGCTTTGGTGGAAATGGATTTATTGTTTTTTATGCCACTACCTCTGCCCGCAAAACGATGAAAGAAACGTCATGAGGGGAACAAGCATGTCTTATTACAAAAAAAATTAAGACACCTACCAACCAGCACCGGGCGCAAATGTTTGGTTATTCCTCTGTGCCTTTCATAGAGGGGAAGCCTTTGTTCTAGTTCTAGCCCTGGGAACTATAAAGACTGATTATGCTATTGCATTGCATCACGATCATCTTGGTCTTGTCCAATTCTACTTGAGGTCTGCGCAACACGTTTTCTTCTCCCATTGACAGGGAGCCTGTCAGAAGTCACGGCATCGGCATTTCTCTTTCATGTCATTCTCTATGCTATTGCATAGAACCATAGGTGATATTAATTGGGTAAACAAAATCTTCCTTTCAGGCAACTATAGAATTGAACATATCTGCAGGCCTAGCCAAGTTACAAACGTATCGATGCTCTTTCTACAATCGTAAACGCCTCGGCGCGGCGTAAGCGATTGTAGAAAGCGCTAAATTGGTAGCCAAGTTGACACGACTGAGTCGATCGCTCGTTCTCTAATGTCTGCAGAAAAAACCTACACTTTAGTCTATGGTGAGCGTTCCTACCAAAGACTTTAGCGATCAACATTGTAGAAACGATAACATTCTATTCTATCATTTTGAACGATGTAAACTTGTCTACGAATTTTCTATTCGTTTGTGTTGATCACGTGATTTAACGTTGAGATGATGTCATTCCCATTCATTTGAATAGTTTTCTACTAGCGTTAACGATTGTAGATTGTCAACTTGGCTTGGGGTGCTGTTTTCTTACTGAAACCTTCTTTTAAGTTAAGTTTTACAATGTATGTGGGATGAAAAGCTGCTGTTATATGACTGCGATCCATCCCGCCGACGTAAGCCCTTAGTCGTGTCTTATTACACCCGCGGAGAGTGAAGTAGTCGCTTCTCAGCCAAGGATATACCAAAATTCAACTGAGTTTATTAAGTACTGTAAAATTATAGGATTAATTGAGTCTAGTTCTGTCAAAACTAACCAAGCCACGTCAAAATGTCTCTAATTTTCGAAAAAATTGTAATGCTTATATTTTTTTAAATCTATCTTAAGCATAATCAGCCTATAATGTTCCCACTACTGGGACACCCGGCCTCCTCTCTATGAGTGGGAATGGGCTATGTATGAGCTTGTATGTTGCTTGTATGTTGCTTGGCAACATTTACTCGGCTACTGCCTCCCCACTAAGATAGTGGACAAACATGAGGTGAACTAAATATTTAGGTAAGTGGAAATTGATCTGGATTTCACAATATTTTAAAAAAAAAATTATAACTGGCAGCTGATAGTTAGGAAGACCAAGGAAACGATGGATGGAAAAAGGTGTAAGTGGAGAGACAGAGGAGAATGGAAGTAAACGTGTTGCACCAACAAAAAGCATAATGAGAATAAAATAAAAACATTAATTCTGACCAGACAAAACCACAAGCAAAAGGCAGTATCCCATGATCCGCCTAGACTATGTCATAATCGGCTTGTACGTTAATACGATCAACGAAGGCCAGCGGCTAGGTTGGCGTTGTCGATCAAACGGCACATCCACAAACAATCATTATAGGACTACATCTGGCTACATGTTGAATGCAGGACAATAGATCAAATCAGAGCATACTGCTATTGTTTAGCTGCTAATTAATACAAGCAGATGACAAGGCTGCTGCTATTTGTGATTAAATCATGTATGATGAATAATTTAGCCAAAACTGTAACATTCATTTCAACGAGTGCATTTTGCTCTGAATTCTTTCCAAGAACTATCAATTAATGTTTATTTATTCAATTTTTTATTAATTTTCCACGAGAGGTTTTACCGCTGAATTACGATAAAGGATCATTAATGAGTGGTGATTTTAAGTTGAATTTCCACTTTCATTCGAGGAAGGATTCCATTTCATTTCAACTCAACATAATGCGCCAATGAACATGTAGACCACAATTTTTCACTATGTGTATTCGAATCAGGTGAATTTCTGTATACCTACAGAAGATATTCAGCAAAATATTGTCAACTAGAGTTTTTCCGTAGCTTTCCCCTGGGACATAACAGTCGGAAATTATGCTTCAGGAATGAAAAGTCTTGTCCCAAACTATTTCTCAACCCAGGCCATACAGCCATGGTTTGAAATAGTCCGTTGAACCCGTTTAGTCGTCAAGGTCTGACCAGGTAGCTAACAAACAGACCGACATATCAAGAAAACTTGTCTACTTGACTTTACAAATCCCAAAAAAATTTTCGTCAACGGGTCCAGTTGACTAATTAAAACATACATTAGGTCGAGGGACCTGCTGGTCCTATCAGTGTGGGATCAGTTGACTAAAGAGCCCATGCAGAAAGTTACTGTCCTAGTTTGGATACACATTTTAATTTAACAAAACAACATAGCTTTTAGAACTTAAAGCCGTAGAAAACATAATATTATTTTATCGTTAGCGTAAACATCGGTTAATAGCCGTCGTGAGGGTAGGTATAAAAATAATGTATTAGTAGGATTTTCTCTAAGCCGGGTATCGGGCGGGGACGCGGGGACTGGGACGTGAGGAAGAGATTTGGCCGCCTGTACCTATGTACTGAGAATATAAGAGGCTTCTTCTTAAATGGAAGACACTTTTCTTTCACTAATATTTTTAGCCGTGTGATGGATTTCGGAAAAACTAGGTGTTTTTTATGTATCACAAAGGAAAACTTAATGAAAATCTGCTAAAGAAGAGTCTTTAATGAATCTCCACCCGAGCAGATTTTCGTCGTTTCATCGTTTGTGGAACAGCACTTTTATAATAATGTTTCACAAACGATGGGGCACTTACTATTGTGTCCTGCATGTCCTGTTTTTTGTTAATTACAGAAACTGATGGACGCTACTAAAGGCGCCAAACTATTGGCTCAGTTCTGAACCGACCGAATTTAGACTGCCATTGACACGCTAATAAACGCCACCGTGACCGAAAAAGGACCAGGAGAACTATTTGTTATTACTCTTGACTATAATAATCTTGTGTGGAATACCTTACTACTGTCTGTGGTAGCGAGTCGGACTGGTAACTGCTCGGTATCCAATGGATGTAAACTCAGGGAATTTAATTTTCAAGCAAATTGGCTCCCAACTTAAACAATCCGTATATTCAAAGCACATTTTTTGTTCTTTCACAGATGTATGAAATAGTTATTCATTAACATAAAGTGGATAAAACACTTTGAATAATTTCCTTGGCGGAAATCAATTTTTAGAAAAAGCTTAAAGTATAAACAAAGTATCAGGCTAATATTCAGAAAAAATCTTCTCAACCTTAAAAATTATCTGAATAACAGTACTTAGGAGATATTATTTACGAAATATTACTATACGCTAAACCAACACTACAACCTACAGAGCCACATTTCCATCCAAAGTATCCGTATCACTTCCATTTCCCCAGCTAGGGATTAAAGCGAGTTCATGACATCTGTCGCCGCTGACAGCACACGTCAAACGCTACTGATACCCTTCAGGTGGGACTTTGGGAGCCTTCGATACAAAGTATTCGTGTCTTGGGAACACTGTATTAAAACTTTCAATACAGTGTTCCCAATACACGAATACACATTTTGAAGACGTCGATAAATCTAAAAAGTTCACTTCGAACCTTGTTCAACCGGCTCTTTAGTCAACTGATCCCGCTCATGGAATTTGAAAGCGTTGCTCATTTGTTTTTTAAGTCAATGAAACGATTCATACTTGACGCCGTTTGAATTCGTAAAAAGAATACACCAATAGCTAGATCCCAGGACCGCCAGACCTTACTTATTTTCTGATCATCAAAATGTCTGGGATTGAGTAGAGTTAGTATGTACTATAAACGAATGCATATCTACTAGCATCTTAAGGCCGACGTCGCAAGCTAACAGATAGGTATGCATTCATTTCCACGATCATGGACCAGATGCTAAGTTATGAAATCAGAAGTTTCTTTGCGAAAATTCATGACAGTAAAACGTTTTTTTCAATAATTGGTTTTAATTACGCCCAACCACTAGATCCAGCTTTCGATACTAGATGCAGCAACGCCCTCCACCCGCGAAAGTGTTCAACTGCAGAAAGTATGATATCTATAATTTATGCAACTTGCAACCAAACCTGAAATACCATCACGTTTAACAATCAAGATGCTTCTAAGTGTACAAGTATTCTATACATCAAACTGAGTACTTTACGCAAAAACTATAGCTAGGAAACAACTTTTTTTTAATCAATGGCAAAATTTAATTAAATTTTATTAGTTCAGTATAGAGCATAAAGCATAGAGCAGCGGTGGCCAAGTGGTGGCGGCCGCGACTTACGAACAGTAGGTCGTGGGTTCGAACCCAGGCAGGCGCATTACATTGTGATTATAATTTATTTCACCACCACTGCTCTCATAACGGTGAAGGAAAACCTCGTGAGGAAACCGGCATGTCCTAGAACCACAAAACTAGAAGACATGTGACATCTACCAATCCGCACTGGGCTCGCGTGGTGGATTATAGCCCATTTCCTCATAGAGAGGAGGTCTGTGTCCCAGCAGTGGGAACTTTAATAGGCTAATGATGACTCAAAATATTATTGTGGGTGATGCATTGAATAGTATAGGGGTCATGGAGGTATTTGAAGTAAAGTTATAACATTTAAAACATGTATTTAATTTAAAAAAAAAATTGTGAAAAAGTTGGAACTTTAACCTCCAATATCTCTGTAACTAGAAGGTATGGTCCAAAACAAAGAAAATGATCGCAATGGCGAGGAGAACAAGTGCCTTTTGGGGTGTTTCTACACCCATTACAGCGCTGTATGTTATGTACTTACATATAGCTACGTTATTAAAGGATGTGTTTAGAAGGATTCAGGATAAGGTCCTATGAAACCTAATATTTTCCTAAGGTAAGTTTCAGATAACTTTCAGATGATCGATGGTAACTTAAAATATGTTGCAGATATTATACCATTATGTATGTAATTCTATTGCGTAATATCAGACTGAATAATATTAAAGAATATTCTACATAAATAAGCTCTTACATCTACAAATTGTTTTCCCTGCTGAGTAAAACTTAGACAGTTTCTGATACTACGTATGTTATATGGTTAGATTTAAAAATTATAAAGTAAGTATCCCAAACGTGCGCCGCAGGGGTTCACGGTGGCACAGAAAAAGGGAACTTGGAAGAAATTCGGGAAACCTTTTGCTCTGTAGTGTGCTAAATGGACATATAGTTAATAACAAAATTAAAAAGAGTCCTAATATGATTTGAATAGAAATGTGCAAATAAGTATAACAAATAGGACTTTTTTAATGTGTTTATTTTAAAAAATCCGCATCGAAAAGCCCAATAACATTTTGTACCCACATTCACGGCAAATAAACTGACCTGAGTATTGAACCCAAGACTTCTTGTTCAGTAGTAGCGCTTGCGATCACTAAACTAACGGACAGACAAGCAGAAAAATACTTAAAATACTTATTAAACGACATGAAACCTCTTTTGATCCATTTAATGTCCTTGCTAGTCCATTAGTCGAAGGCGAACAAAATTTTCAGAATCTCAACGCAATAACCGGCAAAATTCGTAATAATTTCCTTGTTAATATAAGTTCCCAGACGTTGAGTGAGCGAAGATATTTTTTGCTCCAACCTAAAGATTCATCTTGCAAACTTTTCCTTCACAATTTGCTAAGAATCCTAAAAAGCAACAATTTATTTTCTTTGGAACTCTCTAACGTTTGAGTTTCTTTATCTACTTTATTATCTAACGTGTATCTTTGAATCGGCATTATGTAGGAAGCTTTTTCAATTTTCAAGGAGTTATGTTTCATCTTAAATATGTATTTTTAATAATTCATGAGTAAATTATGTGGAAGTCTGATAGGCAGGCGCTCAATGAAAAACACTGGTGATGAAAAACACTCAGTTGTATCCGGTTAGACTAGAAACCGACCCCAACATCATCTGCCTAGCCTTTTTCCCAACTATGTCGGGGTCGGCTTGCAGTCTAACCGGATGGAGCTGAATATTAGTATTTTACATGGGGCGCCTGCCTATCTGTACCACCTCCACAACCCAGTTAGTACTAGGTAATAAGAAGTACTAGGTAATAAACAGACCCCAACATCCTCCTCCTCAGTCGTACATTCTTGACAGAATGGTCGTGGTTGAAAATGATGCATTTTTTTCTTTGGATGATGTAGCCCTTGCGATGCACCTCCACTTGTTGCGGTCTTCAGCGTCTCGGGAGCTTTGGACTATGGACGTTTGTGTTGCAGCTTTTATAAGGTCTGTCAACGCGTAGGTGATCGAACGCGTGACCTCTTGCCTTCTACTTGCCTCTGCACAACAAGTCGTTTCATGGAGCGTTCATTTCGAACAATGTGGCCGAAGTATTTGAGGATTCGCATCTGTACAGTCGATGATAACCTCTCCTTGATCCTAAGTTCTTCCAAGATCGAGACATTGACCCAACATAGCTTGGAAAATACTACTACTACAACAGCCCTTAACGTCCACTGCCGGACATAAGCCTCTCCCATGATGGGAGGAATTTGCCGTAATCTCCACGCTTGGCAGGCGGATTGGAGATCGCAGTGATGAAAGACTAACAGAAAACGCTGCTGCCCATTCTCTGGTCTGAGGAAAATATTTGATGAATAATATATACAATTCACATTACTTACTCAGTGTTGATATGAAGTTTGTTTGTCGGAAATTAATCAAGGAAAAATAAAATTAATAATATGAATCCGCTAACATAAACAAGGACCAAAAATTTATTTGAATATAAGCGGATCTTTTTACTGAAGCGATGAAAACAAAATATGTGCTGCCTACTTATCGACATAATCATTTATTGGCATCAGCTTGCAAACATGTCTGGAAAAACACGAAAAACGTTCGAAAAACATCAGTGTTATCAACAAATACATTAAGCCGTTATTGTATTACTTTTGTATCAGGTGTAATGGAATCCCGGGGGAGTTTATGTACGTTGCAATAACACTCCTTCATTTCCCAGTGTTATTTTAACGAAATTGAATGGAGTTTATGTTTTCTTGGTCTATAAAAGAAACAAACGTACATACATTGACTGCTAAAACCATAACCATTTTGTTGGATTTGCCGTAGTCGGCTAAATCTGCCTTATTGGTGTAGTGGTTCAAAGCGTAACTGCAGAGCATGAGGTCCTGGGTTCGATTCTCAGGTCGGGAAAAGTGTAATTGGGTTTTTTTATCTTGGCAGGGAATTTTCCAGTACTCACAGTTAGGATTCGTACACGGTGGATGGCAAGAGGCCCCCGCCTCTATGTCATGTGACTTAAACATAACTGGCGAAATGTGGGTGTATTAAGTTGTACTTCTACCAATGCCTTCGGGGAAATACAGGCGCTACAATATTATTATTTTTATGTTAAGTGCTAATATACCACCAGCCCCATGTTATGGGGACTTAAACGTAACTGACAACACGACTAAGATGTACTAGGGTGTGCAGGCGCGATGCTATGTTGAAAAGAAAAAAAAAGTGCAGCATCACTTTGGCAAGTTTAAACAAGAGCCTTTTTCGCTAAATGAAGTGGTCGGCAAGTTTATCGAAGGCCCGGACTGCTTCAGACACGTTAATCAATCAAATATTTGGCCTAGTCATGAATAAATCTGCGCGGGAACTTCCGCAGTGATTCCGCTGACACATACCGGGATCTTGATAGCTGGCGCTTGTTTGTGACTTGATGGATCTATGTTTTAATACCGCCATTGTTCTAGTTTGGCAAGATTTTTTTGGTGTTTAATTAAAATTTTCAATATGCATTAGGAAGATTCTTAGTTAATTTTGTTTTTTGTATTCAGGTAGCTTATAAAATATGCAGGTTTCAGCTACGAAAATGGTATTTTTTTTTTTGCTTGGCCTAATTTGACCCACTGCTGTGCAAAGGCATCCCTCAAAGCCTCTTCTCTCCGTGCAGTTTTCTCAGACCAATCTCTCATAAACGCCTCTAGGTCGTTATGCCAGCGTTTTCTACGAAAATGGTTACTTAATTTTAATTATTAGCCCACGGCGGAAGCAATCTTTGAAGTTTTAAGTTGTATTAATAGTACCTGAGCAACGGAGCTCAGCTTGGGTAAAAATAGAGAAAATAAACCTTATATTGCAACTTTTATCGAAATCGTTAGAGACGTTTTTGAGAATGTGATTACAATTTACAAATATGCTCATTGAATGGTATACTCGTACGATAGGATATTATACTATTGACGTGCACAAACAATCTCGGGAGGAAGCATGAAAGAATGTAGTTAAAGGATGAAAAACGATGTGGTAAAAGATTTTTTTAAGATGAAAGTTTTTTGTCTACCTCCAAACCTCTCTATCTCAGTCATGTTTGCCTCACAAACAACGTCATACCACCGCCTCTTCCACCACGACGACCAAACCCATAAAGTGTCTAGTGAGTGAGGGAGTGTATCTTTGTCCATCTCTCCGTGTGTTCAATGCAAAATGAAAGATACGAAAAAAGAGAATTCATATTCCACTCACATCACAACAATAACAGGTAAACAAATGAACTAAAAACACGATATCCAATTAAAAGAAACGATAACAGGCAAACTCAATAGAGAACATAATAAATAACAATAATCTCCGCTTTACCGTTCGGGAAAAACTCTAAAAAGTCGGAATGGAGAGCACTTTCCACATCAGAGGATTGAGGTCACTTCCGCCAATACTATTACCTCTGCCGCTGAAAATAAAACAACATACACGATACATTATTGGATAAAATATATTATCCTCTCAGTTTTTCTATTTTTTAACCGCCAAGTGATATCTAGGCACGAAACGATGAATGTTTGTGTGAGGAATGATATGAAACCAAAAGGAAAAACCGGCTAAGTGCGTGTCGTGCCACGCGCAGTGTAGGGTTCCGTAGTAGCCCGTTATCACAATATAGAACGATTCTGTTGTTCTTTATTCTGAATTTCATCATCATCATCATTTCAGCCGAAAGACGTCCACTGCTGGACATAGGCCTCCCCCAAGTGTCGCCACATTGACCGGTCCCGTGCGACTCGCATCCAGCGGATTCCCGCAACCTTCACCAAGTCATCGGTCCACCTAGTGGGAGGCCTTCCAACGCAACGTCTTCCGGTTCGCGGTCGCCACTCCAGAACTTTTCGGCCCCATCGGCCATCCGTTCTGGGAGCAATGTGCCCTGCCCACTGCCACTTAAGTTTGGAAATTCTTCGGGCTACGTCGGTGACCCTGGTTCTCTTGCGGATGTCTTCATTTCTGATTCGATCACGCAAGGAAACTCCGAGCATAGCCCTCTCCATTGCCCTTTGGGTGACTTTAAGCCTTCTGATGAGGCCCATTGTGAGCGACCACGTCGAGTCGGATTCGACGATTAACATCTTTCTCGAAGTTAGACCTACCTAACTGGACCGTTTGTCCCAGGTACACATAATCGTCTACAACTTCGAGTGTCCGATCGTAGAGTCTCCGATCTTGATAGGAATGGGTGTGACATGGGCATTCAACATGACTTTGGTTTTGTCCATGTTCATTTTAAGACCCACTCTTCCGGAAAATCTACTGAGGTCATCGAGCATTGTACTGAGGTCCTCCATGGGTGCAGCCATGACCACTACATCGTCGGCAAACCGAAGGTGGGTGATGTACTCGCCATTGACGTTAATGCCTAGCCCTCTCCAGGCCAGAACCTTGAAGACATCCTCCAGTGCAGCGGTGAACAGTTTCGGAGATATGACGTCTCCCTGTCTCACACCTCGCTGCAGGAGGATAGGTTCCGAGGCTTGGTCCTGAAGTCGGACTGACATGGTGGCGTTTTTGTACAAACACTTCAACACCTCGATGTACCGATAGTCGATTTGGCACCGTTGGAGAGACTGCAGTACAGCCCAGGTCTCGATCGAATCGAAGGCTTTCTCGTAGTCCACAAACGCTAAACAGAAGGGTAGGTTATACTCTTCGGTCTTCTGTATAACCTGCCGCAGCGTATGTATGTGGTCCACGGTGCTAAAGCCTTTCCGGAAACCGGCTTGTTCGAGAGGCTGGAAATCATCAAACCTGCGCGCGAGACGATTCGTGATGACTCTTGAAAACAACTTGTAGACATGGCTTAGAAGTGAGATGGGCCTATAATTCTTCAACCGGGCATTATCGCCCTTCTTGAAGAAGAGTACCACCACACCCCTGCACCATGCCTGTGGCGTTTTTCCCTCAAGTATGACGGAATTAAACAGCTTCTGAAGGGCCTTAAGTACCGGTTTTCCACCCGCCTTCAGGAGTTCGGCCGTAATTCCGTCATCACCCGGTGCCTTGTTGTTTTTGAGCTGCTTCAGAGCCATCCTAATCTCGTACAGGCTGACGTCCGGGATGTCTTCGGTATAGTGTCGGGTCAGTCTAGCTCTTGGGTCGATTGCTAGATCTACGACGGGTTGACTGGTTGATGTGTACAACTGTCCATAGAAGCTCTCGATCTCCCTCAGAAGCTCCGGTTTGGCGGACAAGATCCTACCATCGTCGGTCTTCAGTTTCGTGAGCTGGCTTTGGCCAATAGCCAGATCTCTTGCAAATACCTTGGAGTCTTTATTCCGCTCAATCGCGTCTTTAATACGCTCGGTATTAAAGCGGCGGAGGTCGCTCTTCAAGGATTTAGAGATCCGTCTATTGAGCTGCCGGTATTTACACGCCTCGTCTGAAGACTGTAGGATCATCTCACGCCGCTCCTTCATGAGCTTTGAGTGTGATCGGAGAGTCTCTTGTTCTGATCTGTACGACGTGCCTTGAAGAACTTAGACCCGGTCGTATGGACAGTTTCCACGAACCCATCGTTATATTCGTCCACTGAGCTTCCTAGGCATTCGAAACGGTTCTGGAGTTCAAGCTGAAAGCTTTCAGGGTTTTGGATTTGGATCTGTGCTGGACGGAGCGTAGACTTCATCAGTCGATACCTTTCAAGCTTAATATTGATGTTCAATGTGCCTCTTACCATGCGGTGATCGCTCTCGGTTTTCACCGAATTGATCACCGAGACATCATTGAACATTTGCTTCTTGGTTGACATGATGAAGTCAATCTCATTTCTAGTTGCACCATCGGGGCTCTGCCAGGTCCACTTCCTGTGCTCACGCTTTCTGAAGAAGGAGTTCATCATATAGAGGCCCTCCTTCTCCATAAAACTAGCCAGTTGGTGGCCCCGGCGATTCCGACGTCCAACTCCAAATTGCCCCACCTGCAGCTCATCCCCGTCTCGTTTGCCCAGTTTCGCGTTGAAGTCCCCCATGACAACGGTGAATTGAGTTTTGGAACCATGCATGGCTTTAGAAATATCCTCATACATGGTCTCCACTTCGTCGTCGGGGTGTGCCGAGGTCGGGGCGTAGACCTGTATGATCTTCAGCGAATATCTTGAGGATATCCTGAGTATAAGGTACGCCACCCTGGTCGACACACTCTCGATCTTCACCACGTTGTTCACAAGGGACTTGTGGACGATAAACCCAACTCCACCCTGGGACTGCCGGTCACCCTCACAGAAATAGAGCAGGTTGCCGGATTTCAGGATTATCGTGTCCTCCCCCTCTCTTCGGACTTCAGATAATCCCACAATACTCCATCGCAGCCTGCTTAATTCCTCTTCGAGTTCCGTTATCTTCTCGTCGGTCCGGAGTGTGCGCGTGTTGTATGTTGCCAGGTCCAGTCGTTGGTATTGGCAGCCGGATCCCTTCCGGAGATTCTTCGCACCCCTTGCCACGCCGTAGCCTCGACCGCTGCCGTAGTCGAGGGTAGACGGGCTGCCGGGCACTAGGGGCCATTCCTTTGATGCACTATTCGTTGGGGGGTTTTGCCATAATCGCCACGCTTGACAGGCGGGTTGGCGATCGCAGTACGGCTGTTACAACTTTGTGGCCGTAATTGATATACACACCCCTACAAAATTGCAGCTTTCTAGTACTAACGGTCTCTTAGTAAAACCTCGGACAGACGGACATGACGAAACTATAAGGGTTCCTTGTCAGGACTACGGAACCCTAGTAAATGATGAGATTTGAAGAAGAAAATGTGTTGCGCCGACCCCAATAAGTAAGTAACATGTAACCCCAATAAGTAACATGGGACAAAGTCAATAAGTTGATGATGAAATGATATCTACGTACCCAACTGCAGCGCTGAAAATTTTCATAATTTTGTTGAATTTTTGTGTGTGACTGTATTTTAAACCATAGTTTTGTTCTCTTAAAATAAACTAACAATATACTACGATAAAACGATGTGACAACCACCAACCCGTACAGGGCCCGTTTTGGTTTACTCCGACACTCAGAGAGGACGCCTACGCGCCTGTGTCCCATCATTAAGTACGTTTTAGGGACACCATTTTATGCCATGACTTCTCCCTTCTGACTTATATTTAAACTAGCAAGTTTTATTTATCTTCTGTGCAAAATTAAAATGGTGTATTCCTCTGTTTTACCTAATACGAACATGCAACAATGCGTGGCTTTTAACTTTCAACTCAAAATAGAAACGACCTGAATATTCTGTCTAAAAAAATAAAATGAATTTTCCCTTTAACTATCAAATAGGTACTCATTTCTCTTTGACCTACATATTATGTAGCTACATAAACAAGTACTAGTACCTTCGTTAATTCATGGCAACATTGTGAAGTTAAAATGTCGACTCGTGCATGTGGTTTGGAGCTCGGTTGACACGAGCGAGGGAATAACACACCTTTTGTTGACTCGCCTTCAATCCCTGATTAGCTCCGTAGGGGAGAAACGTTAACTAAGCCTGCTGTAGCAACTCGCTCATTACGGAACGAACAACAACATTATAATATGTAAGTAGAAAATAACATACATACGTAATTCATAAAGGCAGAGGTGTACCCTAATAGTACATCCCTAGTTCGCCAGTTATGATTAAGTCCCATGTTATGGGGGGAGCCTATTGCCATCAACCGGGCACAAATCCAGACTCCGTGGCTGCTACTGAGAAACTCCTGATGGAAAACCCCTGGGAATCGAAACCAGGACCTCTTGCTCATCAGTACAAGTAGACGAGTCAATCTTACAAATAAAATAAAAATAAAATAAATAAATAAATATTGCTGGACATTACACACAGCGCCATCTAGTGCCACACTAAGCAACGAGGCTTGTGTCGTGGACACCAGATAGTTGGTATACTACATAGATACTTTTTGTTTGTAAATACATACTTATTATACATATAAACATCCATGACTCGGAAACAAATGCCCATGCAAATACAATAAAAGCGTATTAACCAAAAGTATATTTCTTCAAATCAATAAAACCGCGTATTCTTTAAAATTATAATTATGTTCAATCTTTCTACAGGTTAACTGGGTGAACATAGAAATAAAGTTCAAGTCTCTCATACCTCGGACCTTTTTGGCGCAGCCGTGAGGCACACAGCACATACTATGTTTTCCTCCTTATTTTGTACCTTTTTTTTATATGTGTGCGTGCTTAATAACTGACGTCAAATAATTTTTTTTCTTTCTTTCATAACTGTCATGTTTTCAATTAAAGGAAAGTGCAAAATAATTACAAACGATTCCAACCTCAACAGAGCTGAGTAAAATATATTATTTCTACCTAACAAAACAGATATAGAGAGACTCCAACTTGATATTGTTTACGTTGCTCTTAGCTTCCTGAATATCTAAAGCAGCTTGTAATGTTTATTTTTGCGCGAATAGTTTTAAAATTTTCTGCTCTGTATTTTCTCTTAAGAAACATTTTATTCGTGCACCTCTCATGTGTCGCTTCCAATTTGTTTGCTTGGCTTTTGCTTAGCATATCACGGAACAGCCGCATTCCAACTGCGCGAATAAATGTGAGCATCCGACCTCCTTATTACGACGTTCAAATTTCGACTTTACCCTGTCACGTTTAGGGTAGGGGTTTCTTCAAGCTGTTCGTTATCATTATGTCGTTTTGTGGTGGGTGAGGCATCTCTTGCTCGCTTTACCTCCAGCTCATGTTTGCATTCCTGGTACTTGGCAAGCAAACGCTCTTACTTCGCGTTCCTCTACTTTGTGATACGTATTGTCTTTCACGCCTTTGAGAGAATGTATGCATTTCCCAACTTTTTGTTAGAATAATGATGAAGTTCCTTTTGCTGACGGGGGAACTAGGGAAAGCGTTCGGAACTTTTGTAGTGAAATCATTATTATTACTGATGTAACCGAGAGAGAGAGGTGTGTGTTGGTTGTGTGATTAGTGTGAGAACTTCGTTTTATTAAACGCGTTTTGTTATACGTACAAAGAAATCAAACCTTTTTAACCCCCGACAAAAACAGAGGGGTGCTATAAGTTGTTATAATATAGGGTGTTCTAAGTGTCTGTGTATCTGTCTGTGGTATCGTAACTCCAAACGGATGAACCGATTTTCGTTTAGTTTTTTTTGTGCCATAGACAATTTTATCTCGAGTGTTTTTTAGCTATGTTTCTTGAAAATCTGTTCAGCCGTTTGAAGATCATCAGCTCTTTTCTAGTCAAGCTGACTAACTTCCTTATGTCCGATCGATTCAAAATTTGGTACCGTGTTACTTCAATGAAATTGAAAGTATATGGTAAGGTTACCATGACCTGATCAGCCGTTTGAAGATCATCAACTCTTTAATAGTTGATAAGGGGATCTGACTAACTTCATTATGTCCGATCGATTCGAAATTTGGTGTCGTGTTACTTCAATGATATTGAAAGTATATGGTAAATTAACCATGACGTGTAGGCCAATTACGTATCTTTCTGATATCCAGTGACTATCAAGCTTCGGTTGTACACCGAACATTGATGACAACCGAGAGTGTCATAATATTGGTATTACGTATCGCACTGAGTGGATATCACTTTACGGTGACTAACAGCCCGTGTACGGTGTAACGTCTTTTACGGGAGCCATTTCAACCTCAGTTGTCATCAACTTGTTGTCCACTGTGCTTACATAATCGAAATAATATAAGTATCGATACGAAAGCGTCTGTCAAAACCAGTTACGGTGACTATCAGCCACGATGACAACCAATAACGTCATATTTGATCGCGACTGGTCATACATAATACGAAACTAACCTTTTGACAGTTAATTGATGGACACTGAGCCCAGGTACTATAATTTCGAGCTGTCAACGGAGAAAGGTAATAGCCCTACTGATCAGCCGTTTAAAGATCATCAGCTCTTTAATAGTTGATGAGGGGATCTGACTACCTTAAATATGTCTTATCGAATCTAAATTACCTACTTTGAAATGGACAAAATAAAAGTAAAATTAAACATTCTAAAATCAAACAAATAATATTTTTATCGCCACATATATTATGTAAGTTCAAATATTTATAAGTTCAATTTACTTTAGGTTTATGGGCACACGCTTCGACTTGAGTACGTCGGACAGCGGTCAGAAGCACCCCACCCTAGTTGGATACGGCGCTTGATTTCGCAGTCTTGTCCGCTCATTGCTATACTCAAAGTCTATCCCAAGTATACGTACTCCTTGACTTTTCCTATTTGCTGGCTATTCACTAGAATGAGATCAATGTCGTCATCACAGCAAATTATTTTTGTTTTTGCGGCGTTCATTTTTAGACCGACATTGAGTCGACACGTCATACAGTTCTTGTACCATGGCCTGCAGATCCTCAACGTTGCTGGCAAAGACGACAATATCGTCAGCAAAGCGCAGATGGGTTAGCCGTTCACCATTAATGTTAAAGCCTCTATTAGACCAGTCGAGAAGCTTAAATACATCTTCCAAGAAGGCTGTGTAGAGTATAGGTGATATCGTATCTCCTTACCTCACCCCTCTTCTAACGCGTACTGGATTCGTAAGCTTGTGAAGTTTGACTTGTAAGGTAGCCGCACGGTATACTTCCTTTATTGCCTCTACATATCTGGTGTCTACCTGACATCGTTTCAGCGAGTGAATGACTGCCCAGTATTCAACCGAGTCAAACGCTTTTTCGTAGTCGATGAACGCCAACACTATAGATCGGTTGTACTCGTTGCACTTCTCAATTATTTGTCGTACTGTGGAGATGTGGTCTACTGTTGAGAACCCACTCTTGAACCCTGCCTGTTCCACTGGTTGTGCTGAGTCTAGTCTGGTGGTAAGACGGCTTTTTGTGATGACTTTGGTGAAAAGTTTGTATAAATGTGGCTAAGTAGCGAAATGGGTCGGTAGTTGCTCAGGTTGGCGTTATCTCCCTTCTTATGCAAGAGTATGACGACCGCATTCTTCCACAATTCTGGAGTTATCTCCCCGAATAGCACTTTATTATAGAGTACTTGCAGTTGTTTGAGTACTGGTCGGCCCCCAAGAAGAAGTTGTTCGTATGTAATACTATCTTCTCCTGGTGACTTCCCTTTCTTCATTTGCTTGAGAGCGTGTTTTATTTCGTACATGCTAACTTCGGAGAGATCTTCAGTGTGTCTGGTCAGGGTTGCTCGTGGGTCCCCTGTAGCAGCAGCGTTGGGCTCAGATGAATGTGAGCTATAGAGATCTGTATAGAAATCCTCTACAGTCTCCATTATTTCCTTGCGATTAGATGTTTGTTGACCGTCTTGCTTAGTAAGCATGTGCATCTGAAGGTTACCACGACTAAATTGTTTTTGAAACACTTTGGGCCCCTTATGTGCTTCTATGGTTGTCAGAATTAAGTCATGCTTCCTTCTTCTCTGGTGTTTACGGATAGTATGCCTTATCTGACTGTTTACGGTGTTGATGCCAGTTTGGTCTGGAGCTGCTAGTAAACCCTTCCGTCGTTCCAGTAACAGGGCCAAATCTGACGGTGTTTTAGGTGACTTCTTCACTGCAGGTTTTAACTTCTGCACTGTGCTCTCGATAGAGTCCACTAGCTGTTGGTTTATTTTGTCAGTATTCCATTCACCATGTGCGCTGGCTGTGAGTTTGACTGCCAATTCTTCTTGATAGAAGTTTCTATGAACTGAGAAAAATGTGCTATTGAGACAAGGTTTTAGTGTCTCCACAAGTCGCCTTCTTTCTAGAGGTCAATTGAGTGCAATTCGAGCTCTTACAATTCTGTGGTCACTTCCCCGGCTCACTTGGTTTAGTACATCGACATCGTGGAAGATATACTTTCTGTTTGACAGTATATAGTCGATTTGGTTTTTCGTTCGACCATCTGGGCTCCTCCATGTCCACATCTTCTGGATCTTTTTCTTGAAGAATGTGTTCATGGCATGCAGTTGTTGGTATTCTAAATAGTTGGCCAGAATATGCCCACTTTAGTTTCTTTGTCCGAGACCAAAACCACCCACATATTGCTCATCACCCAGAATACCACCTAATTTGGCATTAAAATCACCCATTACGATGGTATAAAAAGAGGGGTTTTCATTTAGGGCCTTGCAGATGTCGTCATAAAAGCCATCTATTTCATCATCGTCTTTAGATGAAGTCGGAGCATATACCTGAACTACCTTCAAAGAGTATCGACAGTTCAATTTAAAGGTTGCGTATATTACCCGAGGGGATATTGCGCAGATGTTTTGCAATAAATGAACCATCGAGGTATTTATGAGAAATCCCACACCTCCTTGGGACTTGTAGTCGTATCCTTTGTAGTAGAACAGTTGTCCAGAGTGGAGTTTAAGCAGGTTTTCGCCGCGACGCCTTGTCTCGCAAAGGCCAATTATGTTCCACTTGATCTTGTTAAGGACTTCGCTCAAGTTCTTCGTAGCGTTCGTCATTGAGTAGAGTTCTTACATTATACGTAGTCAGGTAAATATTGTTTAGGCAGCCGGATCCGTTCCCCCAGGGATTCTTCGCACCCTCCATCCTGAAGATTCCCTGACCGCTGCCGTAGGCTGCTGCAGGCCTACCAGGACCACTGGGGCCATCGCTTATGCTTCTTATTCATATTTGGAAGGTTCTTGGCCTTAAAACGCTACGCTGGCCGGTGCGGATTGGCGAGTCTACTCTTTTCGAGGGTATTTTTCATCTCGGGACTTGTGGTAGCCCAGTGTACGGGTTAATTAACCGCCGCCCAATGCTCGGCGTTAGTGAGATCACGGCAGTCTATATCACCTCTCTGCCTACACTCCTCCTTTCGTCGGGGTTTTTTTTTAATTTTTAATTTTACTTTTTGTAATGTTAGAACTTTTTTTTCGGAATCCGTTTCCAGTTACTTAGAGTGGATATCTAAAAATCTGATTCTATTAAAGTTAAAACTATATCTACTTCATGGTAACAGTAAATTTTTTCTAGGTTCCAGTTTTGTCTTAAAATTTCTTTATCACAAGAAGCACTAATTAATCAATAAAGTTACCCTGCTACTTAGGTGTAGGTCTCAAACTCAAAAGTTTCAAAGCGAACTATATTTTCGGAAATCTAAACAAAACTGTCTTATCACAACAGAGTGCTTATAATGAAATTGAGTCCAGAAACTTGGTTAATTTATCATTTTGTTGTCTGGCAAGAATCTCAAGTGTCTGTGGAGTCCGTCAAGTTTCATCAGATACGCAGAGGTTTTCAATACTTCTTTGTTTATTAAGCTGAGTTTGATAGGCTCATTAATGTTTTGACAATAAGCCCATGTCCACAAGGGCGTTTTTTTAACACAATGTTTTTTTTTACCGCGCTCTGGATTTTCAACTCAAAATCAATCACTCACTCAGCCTGAGGCGCTAAAAAACCGACCAAGTGCGTGTCGGGCCACGTGCAGTGTAGGGTTCCGTAGTAGCCCGTTGTATTTATTTACAGTATATTTTAGATTTTGTTTTTCAATGCAAATCTTTACCTATTATAAACAAGCAACTACTATAACTTAGTCACTTTAAAGGATTTATTCTAAGGATTTGTATTTGGTACAAAATTATTCATCACCCAGGTTATTATTACTGCTAAACTTATAAAGTTATCTTAACCGCTATAGTTTTCCTTCAAAGTTCATGAAATGCACTATCATCATGAATTTTTCCAGATTTTTCAAACCAGTAGTTTAGCTTTTAGCGGGGGGGACGCTCTACCGGAACAAAAATTTGCACTTTAAAGTTTAATATTTCGTTAAATCGAAAAATAGTATTAGCAACCCCTAAGTCATTTTAATAGATCTATTCAACGTTAGCCCGCACAATTGCGCAGGCGACGAAAAAAAAGTTCATCCCTACTTATGTGAAGTAAAGTACCCCTACTTTACTTCACATAAGTAGGGATGAACTTTTTTTTCGTCGCCTACCCTAAAAAAAAAGTATTTTTCAATTTTTTTATTTTACCGATATGTTGGCGTAACACACTCCTAACAAATTACAGTTTTCTAGAACTAACGAACTCTTAGCAAAACCTCAGACAGACAGACAGACGGACAGACATGACGAAGCTATAAGGGTTCCTTGTTAGGACTACGGAACCCTAAACAAGCAATGCGACGGATTTTTAACTCTTTTTTTAAACGTTGATCCGAATCGAATCGAATCCGCGACACGCAGCATAGCAGCCAGTCGCTCAGCCACTGCGCCAACCATGCCGGAAATAAACCGTGCGTTTAAATAACGCGGTAAAATAACGGGGCGCTAAAAAAGATGAGGGCCCTTCCCGGCGTGTCTATCGTTAACGCGAGCATGGTCGAAAAGCTTGTTGTTTCATCCAGAGCCATAGCAGCGATATTTTTTCAACTGCCCTGTCTTACCTAGCCCCGACCCCGCAATACTCGTCACCCGCGCACCTCATACCGACTAACGCGAGGACATAGAACGAAAAATAGTGTTCGAAAATTATAAAAGTTGTTTCAGGAAATACGTGTTTTTGAATAAGTCTTACAAGTTTGTGGAATAATTATTTATTATTTAGAATCTCCACTACATTTGCAAGGCTTCTATCAGGATAATTTCTTTACTTTTACAATTTATGAGTACATTATGAACGGCCAAAGTTGAGGTAAAATTTGTGAAAAACAGCAATTTTTGGAGGCTTATACTGAATTTGTGCCTACAAATTTTTATTTTTGGATTTGATAGAAGCCTAGATATAGTACGGTCGAACAAGCTATTTGGTTTACATTTTACAATGTGATTTGTGGGTAAAACTGTAAACCAAATAGCTTGTTCGACCGTACACAAAATACCTATCAGTTCAAAAAAATTGAAGATATATGTGTAACAACGGCATAATCACGCACGAGCGTTTGTCAAAATTCTCGCGAAAAGTATGGCGGGTTGGCTGCTCTTAATCTAATCGCAGACATTACATGAATTATTTTGCGTCGCAGTATTTTTTATTTTTTCGTCAAGACGACAGAAAATTCTGAGAGATCTAGTCTTTTATCTACTTACTTACTGTAATACGAGTACATAATGAACATTTTCTTCGGTTCATTTCACAGGAAGATACTCCATGTTGTGGAAACTTCACGATAAACCTACATTCACTGATGGCCTGTGTTCCTATACTTGATTATGAACATGGCACTCGAGAAGAGCTGATCTTTGCCCAGGAAAATACAAAGTTTTTTTTTTTTTCAAATATTTGCACCGAAATCGATCATAGGTAGAGGTCAGCAGTGTTTGAAGACATTATTATCTGCCTAGCCTTTTCTTAACTATGTTGGGGTCGCCTTCCAGTCTAACCGGATGCAACTGACGAATACCAGTATTTTACATAGAGCGACTGCTTATCTGACCTCAACAACCCAGTTAGTACCGGGTAATACGATACCCCTTGGTAAGACTGGTTGTCAGACTTTTTAGGCCAAGCAGTGTTTCAAGTATATGTTGAGCTTTCACAAAATGATACGTTAATTAAAACGGTCCACGCTCTCTACAGCAAAACTCAAAACAAAATGAGTTTTCCAACAAACTCAACACTGCAACCAAAGTTCGGACCCACTTATTAAAACTCTCCACCACATAGACCATGAGACTGGGAAATAAACAAATGAACGTTTTAGAACTCCTGCAGGCATTAAAAAAGAGAAACCATCTTCATTTTCTTATCCACACAAATATCAATACCAAAAGTGACTTTGTCCGTCTGTCTGTTTGTCTGTCTTTTGACATCTTAACGGCTAAGCGGATTAGGATAACGTTTAACATACGCATACACTATCACCTGGTTTAGAACCTGAAGACAGGAGGAGGAAAGATTTTTTTGTTTGTTTGTTTGTACCAATTGTACCGAATAAGTTCCATAACTACTGGACCGATTTTAACCATTTTGTCACCAATAGAAAGCGTCTAAAACGTAAAAATGAGATCCCTAAGAAAATTGCAATAATGTAACCCAAAGTAGCAAAATTTTGCCAATAACATTCATTATTTGGCGTGCACTAAGAAAACTATTGATGAAATAAAAATTATGTCATCTTTTTATCCCGATATTCCCACGGAATCTAAACTTACGTGAAACAAACGGTGAAACCGTGGGTCGCAGCTAGTATCCAATATAGAGCACCAACATTTTTATGAACCATTTGGAGGGTCGGACCTTTTCTAAATTCTTCAAGTTCTCCTTTAATCTTTCATAAAATATTTTAGCTGCGGCTAAGTTTTCTGAACCTTTATGTTTTCGCCCAAAGATATTTATGACAAGTCCTTGAATCCGCTCCTATTGTATCGATACACAGTTATGTCAGCATTCTTTTTAGATTTTAGGGTACTGCCAGAGTTTGGACAAGTATTTTATGTTGTCAGGTTGAAAATAATAATTTAATTTTTTCAACGAAAGATTTTAAAAAGGAAATGGAGAAAAACTTTATATAAGGGAATCTCTATTTTTAATAATCCTTTCTTATCTTCATCTGTAACTAACTGTGTAAAAAAAACTTAGAAATTGAATTTGACCCACTTCCTGGATTCCGATTGAGCTGAAATTTTGCATCCATGTTTAGTTTATATGACAATGCATGGTAACTTAATAGGTGTAATTCTAAATCCAATATGGCGTCCGTTATGGCGTATGGTTTTAATGGTGTACATAATAAAGAGTATTCTATTCTATTCTATTCTATGGCGGACTTCCAAAGATGGCGGACTAGTTATTTTGCATTTCTATTGGTAGGTTTCAAATTTGGTTTTCTGAGAAGAATACGAGAACAATAACTTATTAATTTACAATACAAGTATGTCAAAAAATACACCTGCCCTCGCCCCATGATAATTGGGGTCGACGTAAAGCGTTTTCTCTTTCTTTCTTCCTTCTATGTCCCGCTATCGTTGTATCTTAGGGACATTGTTGTTTTAAACGTAGATAATTTAACGAAAATATCTCACTCATATACTGTGCAGTAATG
This sequence comes from Xestia sexstrigata, assembly GCA_941918905.2. Lineage (NCBI taxonomy): Eukaryota > Metazoa > Arthropoda > Insecta > Lepidoptera > Noctuidae > Xestia > Xestia sexstrigata. The sequence goes on from OW799209.2 coordinate 20,708,802, forward strand.
AAGAAAATGTGTAACCTCCGAGTTTATCAAGCTTCGAGGTATTTATCTTTATTAGCCGCGAGCGTTTATCGAATTAATATTAAAAATATAATAAGGAAGTTTTTTTCCCAGGAACAATTTTGTTCCGTTATAACGTTATGATTATAATAAGCATATTAGGTGGTGGGATGTTCATCGTTATTTTATCCATTTATTTTTAGAGCGGCTCTATGACAATGTTCTGACGTCTCACCTGATCGTCAGTAGTCAGTGCCGCCTTTGGACATCTGAGAGCCTGCTGTGTCAGGGATATACTTAGGGCGTTAGCGACCCCCAAAATAAAAACGGAAATGGCTGTAAGTTTGTAGATATTGACTCCGACCCCAAGTCATTAAATCCGGAACAAGCGGTGCCTTGCGATTTCTTCTTTTTCTGATGAAAGACCAAAACTGAGCCCTTTCGTCAGCGTCGTCGGTGACCTCAGTTCAGAGGTCACTTTAACACTATAAATAAATAAATAAATATCGCTGGACATTACACACAGCGCCATCGAGTGCCACACTAAGCAACGAGGCTTGTGTTGTGGACACCAGATAGTGGATATGCTACATAGATACTTTTGTTTGTAAATACATACTTATTAAACATATAAACATCCATGACTCGATAACAAATGTCCTTGCTCATCACACTAACATTTGCTCCTACCGGGATTCGAACCCGGGATCCAAGAACGTAAGGCAGCCTCACTACCGCTGCGCCATTCGGGTCGTCAAACACTCACTACATGTTCTGTTTTTTTCTGTTCCCAAAACAAGCTTGGCGAATGAAATAGATTTATAGTGATTTACTTTCCCAGACGACAACACGTACAGACGCAATTTTGAAAGCCCCTAACTGCCACACGAAATGACCTTTACATAATAGTAATTGTAGTAAAATACATAGTTGCAGTAGCCGCATATGTCACTTCAACATTTACGGCTGGGCAGTACGGTGCACTAAAACACTTTGACCGCAAAATTACTGTTTGTACGAGTAATTTGGCTAGCCATAGGTCTTCATCATCTGCCTAGCTCTTTCCCAACTATGTTGAGGTCACCAGTCTAAACGGATGCAGCTGAATACCAGTATTATACATGGAGCGACTGCGTATCTGACTTCCACAATCCAGTTAGTACGTATTACCCGGTACTAACTGGACTGGTCAAATATCTACAAATAATAGTTGGCACCAACGACTTAACGTGCTTTCTAACAGGCACAATGAGCTCGGACGAAATCTCACCACCAATACGATTCTTTTTGCTTGCAGCATTCGGCCGCTATTGAAGCTCTTATTTAAGCTCATCAACCAATAGCATCGCAGCATCTTATCCCTTGTTTTTAAAAATAAGACCAATAATAGTTCTTCTTCTTCTTCGTGTCAAAGTCAATGATTCGTTAAGAATGGTAAACAGATGTGAAGATCGTGTGCACGGGATTTTGTTTTAAAAATGAGCAGATTTCGTCCGAGCTCATGTACACACGTATACAGAGGGGAGATAGTTGGGAGTTAGGATAGTTTTACCTACTCCCGAAATCTGACTAAAAATAAACGGGATCATAATCACTGTAAAGTACGTATACACAGTTCACATGGTTGTTTAAATACCTGCACCCCTTCCCCCCGAATAAAAAGTTTGGATACGTGCTCAGCTTGCTTTCTGACCCCACGGAAGAAACTCGGCATCACATGTAATGGATGGTCTTGAGCTTTGGCAGCGCTGCTTAAGCTTGAAGATCGACCCGTACGGCTGTTAATACTTGACCATAGACAACGTATTGTTTGAAATCAGAAAAATCAATTAGAAATTTCTAGTTTAGCAAGTTAATCAGATGTGATAATATGTAAGTAATTACTGCAATGTTTTAGTAATTAGTAACACTCAACTCAACATAACACGGTCTACAGCTGGACATTCTGTACACATCAAGCTATACATTTCCAGTACAACATGGCTTCGCTTTTTATAGGTTTCCCGTCCAATGGGAGGTCCGCATAAACTGGTTTTGTAAATGTTGTACAAAGCCTTGTCCTAAGCTGCGCAACACCCTGTCTTCTGTTTCCCGAGTCCAGTCTGTCACAGACACTTTTGAGAATGTTGGTAAATGTAACACTTGAAGTAATTGATGTAAGTGAACTTGAAGTAATTAAACTGAGGCAGTCCTCAGTTTAAATTTCCAAACTAAAACGCAGACTCCCCTTGTATTACAAAATACGCCCAGGGATGAAATATGTCCTTTTCTTATTAAGAGTCTTGTTTGTTACATTATTAACAAATTTCTTCATACAAAAACAACGTTTTGTCAATAACAAAATGCCAAAGTAATAATCTACAAACATAAACACAGACAACAGCTTTAATTAAATGCTCAACATTTTCCAAAAAGAAAATCCAATAACTGAAGCTAGGAAAATAAAAAATAAAAATACATTATTTCGTCGTAATATCATAATCTACCAACTTCCAATATCCCGTAATCCGATACAGTTATTATATTGAGTTAGTGTTAGCCATTAATAATGAAGAAGCAGTGGCCGTGGGCCGCGCGGCGCCCCAGTGTCGCCATCTACCGGTCACTATGGGGGTTTTATCTTAATTGCCTACTCTTACAAGGAAGTTTTTGTCGAAAATGTTAATTTGCTACGTAAGGACTGATACGTGAAGGTAACAAGAGAACATTACCTACATCCAGTACCTATAGAATTATACCTAGGGCTATAATCTCTGCTATACTTTTTCCCAACCACTTTGAGGTCGGTTTGGCTTCCAGTCTAGCCTGATGCAACTGATTTTTTCTAATGGAGCGATTTCTTATCTGACCTCTATAACCCAGTTAGTAGTTAGTACTGGGCAACACCGTACCTCCTGGATAGCAATATTGCTAAAATTTGTTATATCTACATAAAAATGTACAGTTCAGCTAGCTACGTCCAATTTTCACACATTACACCAACACCTGATAACTATGTACACAGAATAAACACGTAATTCGATAATAAAACACAGCGTAAAACGTAGCATCTGCATCGCGTCTGTTCGTCCGCATTAAACTTACTAACTAATACAAATGTGTTCTGCTCAAATATCTGGGACGTAGGCCGCGCGACTTCGATACGAGAAAACAATGAAATATTACTACCGTTATTGTTTCACCAAGTTTTACCCACTTAGGGTGAGTACAGACGGGCCACTACCGCACCACACTAAAATTATTATTACAGTTAACAGACAGATGTGTTTCTGGCGAGTTTTTTTCGCCACATCTCCTTCCCAGCTAAAACACTACAAAATGGTGAAGGGCAGGCGCGGGCGTTTTGAGAAGTGTCCCAAATTGCCTGCTTTTCACTATTTTACACGCCTTTTGAACGTCACGCTTTTAAACGTCAAAAATGACTTGCAAGATAGTGATCTTGCAAGTCATTTTTGGCTTTCAAGAAGTGCTGATTCATATAGTTTGACTTTGACTTTTGAGTGCTAATATGAAACGGGGCATTGGCTAGTGATATTGGGGTATCATTGCAGCTGCATGAAGTTGTAATGTGGCTCCCAAAAACGAAGACAGCTTCCATGAAGCCAAGCCATGCGTGGTTTGTGCACGCTATATTATCGGTGTTGCCCACATCTTCATTTAACGTGATTATAATAAGTAGTACATTTTGATACAAGTGGAGAAAGTTTGTTATTGTATTCGAGGCGGAATTAAAATGCGGTTATAGAGCCGGGAACTGCAATAACAAAATGTCCACATGTATCAAACGACGTTTTTCAATACACTTGTAAAGAAATAAAATAAAAAGAACGAAAAGTATTTTTGTCACGAATGATTATGAAACTATGATTTAAATTTTCTTTTTTTTCGCGCTTTGCTATCGCCAGGTTGAAGGAGAAGCAAAGGTTGAAAGCCGCTAAACAGCCTAATATGAAAAATAGAAAATTCTAATATTTTTGAGTTTAGAACACAAATAAATAAATGTTAATTTGTTCATAAACGTTTTTTTTTTTATTTTAATATTCATGGTTTTTGATGATATACTATATAGAAACATTATATAAATATTCAAAAAATATAACCGCCGTAAAGACGCATATCTCTTTGCCGATTAGTTTAAAAAAAAATACAATTTGGACTATTATAAATAGAGTATAAGTATAGTTATCTGTGGCAATTTCCATTCCTGCACACGGTGTTGGAAAATGAAAAAAAACGCACGGGTGTGAAATACATTGCATGTTGAACCTAATAGTAGTGCGAAATGAAACAGTTTCCGAGGAAGTGTATTGAAAAAATTGCACTGCCCAGCCACATTTTATAACTTTTGTTGTGACTGTTGTCGTGACTTGTCTGTACAAGCCCTTACTTCCCCGATATTGGGTTCGTGCAATTGTTTTCGGCTGAAATACAAACTTAAGTTTTGTATTTAGAATTGCAGTTTGTGTAAATCAATTTGTTGATTGTTTGCGCTGATTGGGAAAATTAAACGGGCTTCGATAAGTTTTTGTTAACGGTTTGTTTATTGTTCAAGAGAACGATCTGGTGGAAAGCAACTCTTTGTTTACTGAGATGCTGAGAATGTAGGCGTTATCTTGTGCTAGAAATTCCAGCTGTACATGGACCATGAAGATAAGGATCTTATTTTTACCGCTGTAATTAACTAGTGTAATCTCTCATAGTAAAAATCCGATGCGCGGGAACATTTATGTGCAATTTTATAACGAATTTTTGAGTATGAACCTACTTAATAAAAGTTTCGGTTCCATGAAGAAATCTCCATCATAGTTTCTAAAAAAAAAAAAGAACTTTTTATATAACGCACTTAAGATTTTATTTCCATAACAGCAATAACCATCCCAAATCCATTACCTGGACGTGTAAAAGTCATCCCTAAACCCGCTGAGAATGCAACGTATGCCAAACTCTGTCGGCCTCCGATATTGGGGTCCAGTGGGACCCCGTCATATTCCCGATATTCAATAAGGCGAACTAACACGTTTTGCTGTCGGCCCGGACCTTTCAGAAATCCCTAGCGCATTACTATATAGTATCAATACTTTCTGCCCTTCGTGTCTCTAATATTACGAAGAGTTCCAAAGGTCGCCATATTTAAATCAGAATACATTTGCCAGTTCACCACGTACTTTTGGGTGGCGGTTTACGTAATTTAGTTTCTTTTTTATTTGCTCGACGGAAGAACCCGGGGCGTTTGAATTGTGGTGTTATCAAAAAATTTCATATTTTCTGGGAATATGTTAGTATCATGTTTGGCAATACAATTACGTAACATAGGGAGAAGTATGGATTCTTCTTTACCGTAGTTGTGTTTTTAAGAACAAGAGTATGTAGGAGCGCTGACACATCGTTTTGTATTCATGATACGTGCAGCGCCCGGCCGCGGCGGCGACAGTTCGCCCGTAAGCCCGATTAGCTACTCCTTTGTTATATTTCGTAATAAGTTTAATAAGTAAAGTAATTATAAAGGGTGTAAAACACCTCTTAACGAAGCCGAAAGGCACTTGTTCTGCCCGTCATTGCGATCATTTTTTTGTTCTACACCATACCTGGGAACCTTTTAGTTACGGAGATATTGGGGGTCAAAGTTCCAACTTTTTGACAACTTTTTTTTTAAATACAAGTTTTTAATGTAAGATTTTTACTTTAAACACCTCCACGACCCCCGTACTATTAAATCCATCCATCAGCACAATGTTTTGAGTGCGTTACATTGAGTTCTACCACAAAACATGATTTTTCACCCCAAAAAAAAAAGTCGGTTCCCAGCAATAATTTTTGCGTAGTTACTTAGTTTCATGTACAGAATGCTTTGTTAACGGCTTCGTGATGAGGTCTTTTACACCCTGTAGAGTTCCGCAGCATTTCATTTCTCTCCGTACACACAACCTAAAGACCCTATATACACGCACACAAAAAGTAGGTATCTAGATGGGTATATTTTTTGCAACATAGCAAAATAACCAATCTTTCCCATTGCTGGGTTATATAGCCCACAGGCCTCCACTTTAAGAGAGTGTGTGGATGGTTTTTCACTGGGGTACGAATGAAACTTTTTCAACTTCCTTAATCTGGATAATGTTCATAAAGTAAAACAAATATTAATAAAGCTAAGCTTCAAGATTTGAAATTATCTTTCGTCACATTCCATCTGAGTCGGTATTTTAATAACTTGGAATCTTCATTATTATATTAGGTATGTTAGGAGATGTTTTCAAATACAAGCATATTTTATGTATTAAATACATAACATAACATAACGCCTGTAATCTCTGAAGGATTATACAACAGAAGTACATCTGTACTTTTAGTATCTACATTACATTTCATCAGTAATGTTGAAATCCCATGTTATAGTGGGCGAGCATAATTCCATCATCCAAACTCCTGGTTGTTACTAACAAACTCCTGATGGAAAACCTCAAAACATTTTGTCTTACCTGGGAAGCGTACTGATGTCCATGATTCATGCTCAACAGTAACACTGCAACAAATACCATGTTATATTACTAAAATAATAAAAAATAGTTATGAAGATAAAAATGTGACAAGCCGTAACCGTCTCACGATAACTTTTCCCGCACAAGCTATTTTCCGAGCCACCACAGTTAGTATTTATTTGACGTACATACTTAAGGTGAATGCTCCAGGGTAGCCCGCGAAGCTCAAATTTTCTTCCGTTTTTTGCAATTTGCAGGCCAGTGCTAGGTTATACGTTGATTAAAATATTATTCGCGGCAGTAAAACGTATGTAGTTATAGAATTATAATCATCAAAATAATCAATACAACCCTCCAAGTTCATCAAGGTGCAAGAATAACTTTGACCTTGAAAAAGTCATTTTTCCACCTTTATGAACTTGGACGATTTTATTGATGATTTTGCTTAATACAGTTCTGTAACTACATATGTCTTACAGCCGCGAATAATATTTTAATCAACATACAACCTAGCACTGGCCTGCAAATTACAAAAAACGTAAGAAAAATTAAATTTCGCGGGCTACCCTGAAGCATTCACCTATAAATGTATTTACCATAGATATAAGTTGTTCCGAAGATACGGAAATACGTCAAAACGGACATCAAAGGCGGCAGAGATCAGAGATTACTACAAATCATTGCCTCCTTTGATCTGTGACTTTCTTGGAACGCAATGCCCTATAGTTATAAATTTGATAGTCCAATTGGTTCAACGTTATAAATATAAGATTAAGACAAGCCTTTGCCCGCGGCTTCGTTCGTATAGGTCAGAAATTATCACACGGTACGTTAATTATAATACGTATATTTTTTCATAACCATAATAACCCTTATATTTTAAAAGTGTAATTTCACATAATTTTTGTGTAGCGGTTCACAGAAGGCACTCTCCAAATATCAAATGTGTGGTGCCAACAGTATCAGACACAGAAACAGTCAGACAGACAGACGAATAGGACAAATGTAAAAGGGTTCCGTTTGGCAACGGGAAACGGAACTACAAAAGAGATCTATTGTTGATCTACCCTAACTATAGTGTATTCACGGAGACGAGTTAGTAGAGCGCTATCTCACTCACACAATTTTTTAACTGCGATTGGTCAGTGATAACCGCTAAGGCGGTGTACACAGTACGAGTACTTTTTAGTCTACTCATACTTCCCGTACTGCGCAGACGTGCTCTTACTTGTGACTGTATGCTCAACTCGTGAACTGGTTTGTTTATTGGATTTTATGATTGATTGCTTTCCTGAGGACTTGGCGGCTTGTGAAACGGACTTTTCAAAGAGAGTGATGAAATGAACCTAAATTTAATAATTAACCCTCAGTTTTATTGCTTTTCTTCATATCCTTCAAATATATATAATAAATTACCTATAAAAAAAAATCTTACCAAATAAATGGCTCTCAAATACGACAGATGAAGCAGCAGGTATGAACTAAGGGAACTTTTAAGAAACGCAGTGTGAACGCGCATTTACATTTCTAAGGCATTGTTAACGCCCACTGACCCTAAAAAAGTTTTTTTTTGTCTTTGTCATTTGTATGACAATGTGTGATAGAGAAGGCGAAGGAAGGAAGCGAAGGGAGAGAAGGCTATACTAACTCGTCTCCGTGAATACACTATAGTCGCTAGAACATCATCCTAATATACCAACACAGCCGTCCATTATAGAAGAACCTAATACATACCATAACATCCATACGTACACTTTAAGAGGCTCTTTATTCAAATGACACCATAAAGAGCATCCCCCTAATATCGGAACAGCTGTCGCCTAAAAGAAAAAGCAGTTGGAATGTGAGTTTTTACGGCAACACCACACTTTTCAATGTTCAGTACTAAAATGTTTTTGATTGTTTACTTCGGCCGTCCTTTTTATTATTATCATGACGTATTATGATACTCCTGTGTTCATAATAACAGCGTTTATGTGTTATACGGCTGTTTTTATGTGTTTTGTGTCATTATGCCTCGTCGATGTTAGGAAATTGTTGTGAATTCTGAAGTCAAGCTTTGAAGTTTGATCATTATGTTCGATGCTCACATTAGGAAGTTATCAGACGAGTACGTCTATTAAAAACTTTAAAATGTGTCGGCTAAATTACCTAGTATTCGATTTCATACAAGAGGCCTACTGGAATTACATTAAGCACTAATAATGACCAATCACTCACTAATGCCATGCTAATGCCGCAATTAATGTGGCCACCCTGCGTGGGCCCAAGAAAATTGACGAGACATACCATAGACAAGAAAAAAGAACATCTTGGACCGACCAGACCACGTACTAGTACTACCAGCTACACAAACTAGGCAGGCAAGCCAATATTATATTGAATTATTCAAACCAATTTCAACTAACGTGCTGATAACCGAATTAAAGATCAGTCAGTGTCATCATTGCTATAGAATTGACACTGACAGCTCTCATCTGATCTATGCTTTTCGTGTTCAGTTTTATAGCTGACGTTCGTCACTAGGCTATTTTCTGTATTTTTATCACGCGATTTCAAATAATTCCCCGCTTCATAATTCTGAAATAACCTTCCGAGCATGCCCAACCAAATTATTTTCATAAAACCCTCAACACCATTTATCAATAATCAAGAAATTGTTTAACAAACAAAGTGCACAACAAGATTACATCGGCAGTTTGAGGAACACAGCAAACCGCTTGGCAACGCAAGTGATGGCGGCCGCTAAACAATGAGGCAGCAAGATTTGCGCGGGAATTATTAATGTATAGCCGCCATATTGGATCTACTCGCACGCTGAACTTTTATAAATTGGTAGCTGATATAGTTAGAAAAGTGAGTAAATCAATAGCGGTCAGGCAATTAGAATTCAATTCCTTTTTAATTGAATTAATTTCGGATTTGTAACTGTACCTACCTGGAGTCCAAACTTTACTTTGCACAACTACACCATCATCACCTGCTCTTATGTTGGCGCAAACATTTTCTTCTTCGTTTCTCCCTGTGAACCGTAACGCTATCATTTACTACTTATAACCTGAAATAGCAAAAAAAAGGAAATCTCAACCAACAAACTTCAGGTATCATTAAACCTACGTAATTCTGTAAGTAATATCATAATTAGCAAAGCCACACAATCACTTAATTTATGTGGGATTATTTAATACTCTTATGACTGAAATTCTGTGAGAATCCTACGCAAGACTTCCTATTCTGAATACTGCTAATACTAGACCAATTAACGTTACCACAATTCGGTTGATAGTAATAAATATCTTCAGCTAATTTGATAGCCGGCAACACAGAACATTACGGATCAGCCGTGCAAGTACGTAGGAATCGATTCGATAAATCTGACAGTCATTCTCGACAAAATGAGTTTATAACAAAGATAAAAACTCATTTTGTCGAGAATAACTGTCAGATTTATCGAATCGATTCCTACGTACTTGCACAGCAGTTCCAGTATTGGGAGACTGGGAAATTATGATGACGTAATTGTCTATTACCAACATAGGTATCATCTCGAAAACACCACCACCACGAAAAGTTAGTCACTGATGGGGTGATTTTGGAGCATGCAATTGTGTCCCCGCACCCCAGCCAGAAGTGACGAGGAGGAACATTGTGTGGTTTTAGTCAGCATGAGTCTGACAGACCCTTCCGGTGGCCCTATGGCGAAGGACATCCATTGATGATTACCATACGCAAAAAAAACCGTATCGTAGTACGTGCAAAGGAGATGTTCCAGAAATGTATGGAGCCTGGGCCAGCATTATGTACATGTAAATATCGCTATATAATACAGTAACCGTTTTTATTGTATTTTTTTTTTAGTTCACTTCGTTCAACATAAAATTATGATTTTGATTTACAAGTCGTCAAACGTCGAAAAGAAAGAAAAGTAAGAAAGAAAAAGCATTTATTAGCCCGCACGGGACAAAACACACAAATAAAAATGGTTCAACTAACACTACAACTAATAAAAATTAGACAAAGAGAAAAAAAAAAAAATGAAATGAAATTTGTCCTGTACTAGGCCAAAAGGCCCCTATCTCAGCATGGTGCTGTAACATTAAAAAAAACGTCACAGCAGCGCTGGTATTTTGATAGGGCCCAGAGTGATGCCACGGTCAGATATGGATAAAATAATAAATAGGTACATAAAGTTGAGAATACAAATAAGTGAAGAATAAATAAAGAAAATAATAATGACATCTACACCCCACATAACCACCATGACTTTCACAGGCAACACTGACGAACAGAGACGCGGGCGTATACATATTTATTCTGTGATTTGTTTGGTACAATATGTCATCGAAGAGAAATCAAAACACAACATTATACAGTCTACTACTAGATAATTAAAATTACATGCATTCAACTATTATATAATTAAAATAATACCAAACAATTCATAACAAAACTGTCATGGTTGCCCTAAAAATAGGGTTATCTTATTAAAAAACTTTTCAAATGAACATTTTTGTCAGTCCTTCTTCAAATTAATTTTTTAAGTATTTTTATAAAATTCCCCTATTTTTTCCTATTTATCTAGGTATGTAGTGTACACAGTGGTGGCCCAAAATCAAACATCTCCTTTCACCCGTTAAGTCGAGGCTCAAGTAATAGTAGTCAATCGGGCACAAATCCAGACTCAGAGCAGTGACTGAGACATTTGTGACGGAAAAAACCCAGTAACACTTTATTTGGCCAACCTGGAAATCAAATGTAAAACCTATTACTGTGCAGTAGCGTTTGCAATCGCTAGACCAACAACGCAATCTACTTATATAGGTACTACAACTTAAGGAACAAAATGGACTTACTATACTGAATGCCTGCTAAAAAGCTTCCTCATTGCGGCACTCTTACCAGTGACAAGCCAGTCGCAGCCATAGCTGTAACAGTGTACTTCGCCCGGCGTTTTTCCTGGTAGTGCATAAACTAACAGAGTTCTTAATAGAACTTGTCAAAGTTCTTTTTTAACCATCAGACAGCATCAGACTTGTGTCGTTCACAAAGCAGCTTATAGAGACCATCCCTGCCTGCAACAACCCAATTAACAACAAAAACAAAGAAAACATCTCCGAGAAATAACGAGCTAATCCAATGTCCTCCCAAATCCCGACGGAAACAAAGATAAAAGATTAAATACGTAATATCCGCAATACATTTATGAATCTTTCGTACACAACAATAGAAAACATGATTGAACGGCTAGGATCGCTAGTTTGTGCGGCATTAATATCGAAAGTTCGCCACCAATATGGCAGTTTTCGTAGCGGGGCTAATAAAAGATAAAAGTTTGGCGAACTCGCCGCTAAGTCGCCTTGTATTAGTTGCAATGTTATTAATTTTATTACAATTGTCTTGGGAAAAAGAAGTCGTATTTAATGGTTTACTAATTGATATTGTTTTTCAAATTAATTAATATCACTTCTGTTAATTAAGCAGTGTTCTTGGAAAAGTTTTGTTTTTTTCATTGTACACAATGAAAAAAAAAACTTTTCCAAGAACACTGCCTCATATCCTATGGAAGATATCGCTATGAGATTAGAAGAATATTTTTAAAAAGAGTAGGGTAACAATTTTTCTGTCTAATAAAGTATACTCTAGCTAGATTTTTTTTATATATATTTCTGTTTGTATATCACCACCATATGTACTTAGTACAGGAACTTATAACCGCCTGATGAAATTAAAATCTAAAAGATTTGATACAAATCTAGTTTCCAGATCGATATTCACGCCAGAGCATCTTTCTAGAAAATGGACTGGAACCCATAAAAAATCTGCGCATTTAATACAGAGGATCTATAAAGAGAAAATGCAAGCGTTGGAAAGGTCCTCATTAACAGTCCAATGGTTCGAATAAATTCTACAAAATAGACCGAAGCCATTGCATAAAGAGAAGCGTTTATGAAGGAAACTTTGTTTCGAGGCTTACCGTCTTGTTAGACAACGTATTAAACAGACGTTTTGAAGTCCTCCCGTTTGCAGATTAAGCAGACTTCGTTCGTACCGTTTGTTTCAGTTGCCGTAAGTTCTTTTACTGTGAGTTGTGCATATGAAGGTATTAACGTTGTAAGGATGTTTGCGATGTATAATTCCGTTTTATTACTATGTAACCAAGGTTTTAGCAATAAACCCTAGTGTTATGCTGACAACACATAATCTAATCTTCTGCGCCAAGCCAGCTAGCTTCATGTCTGCAACAGCCTGAGCGAAAAACTTTGATTAAATTATCTGTTTATCTATAAAAATACCCGAGTCCCTGATCCTTACAACCTGTGCAGTAATAAAATCAGCCGATACACGTACTTCTTCATATTCTAATCATAATAAAGCGTGCGGCGCGCGGACGCCGGGCGTTATCAGCCGTTATCAGCGCGGTACAATCGTGCCCACTCTAAGTGGTTATCGAATAGCTTCCAGCGACCTTTCTGGATTAGGGGGCGGAATAGATTCCCCGGAACAGCAGCCATTGTGTTTCGTTACCGATCTGTGTTATTCCGGGCCGTACACGGACGACCGAAGCGGGAATTCGACCATAATGCCTAGTGGTTATAACGGTACGCCTCGTCTCGGTGTTTCAGTGGTTTTTCAATTTGTCCGCTTGGATTTGTGCTCTGTTGCTTCGGCTTAAGATGCCTTTGTACGGTTTATGGTGTTGTGTAGCCATCCGTCTCACAGGGGACATCGAGGGGCGAGATAAAATGAGTGTCTCTTGAACCCAAAGAAAGTTTTGTTGGCGAAATTACTTATTGCTACTTTCATTTCTAATAGTTACTCATGGGTTAATTGTGGGTTTTCTTTGACTATTTGCCTGTTAAAATTAGAGCTCGTATGAGTAAAGAAGTGAATAACTAACGAGTTTATGGCAATGCATTAAGTTTTCTTTATGCATTTAAATACTGAACATTTCAAAACGTTGGTATGGGTACGGTTTTAAAGTTCATAGACTTTATGAGCTCCACAAAAATTATACTAACATACAAATTCCGCAACTAAGCAAGTTCTGCCAGGCATCTTGCTGCCTTAATTTCGAATAATTTAGAGACAATTTGGAAGGCCGAAATTGTCTCAACAACAACCCGAGCCTGGAGGCTCTATTACACGAAGTTATTCTGGTAATGTTACATCGCACATCACTTGAGCTGCCCAGCTCAAATTCTATTTAGGCTTAACCTAGAGCTATGTTATAGGTACGGCTTGTGAGGTAGTTTTGTCGTTGATAGTTTAATATTTTGGAAAATTGCTTTTTCACAAATGTTTATTGAAATATTTTTTAAAAACCTATGTACGTACGAGAACGTACGAAGAGTACGTCTTTTTTAAGTTTAGTTCGTGTTCATTCCTTGGAAAGGTTGATAGTTAGATAGGTTTTGAAGAAGCCCAAGTTATTGTATTGCTCTAATTCCACACCTATGATCCAAATATCATCACTAACTTAGCCACATCCATCATAATTATCACCACATCGAGGCAACACATTCTACTTTAAGCCCCGTCAGATGTCTCTTTGTTTAACTACTTTTTATATCACCCGATAAACTAATCATCTGTCTTTTGTCGTTAACGAGAGGAACAAAAAAAAAATTAACAAAAACCAGACCGTTCATATCTTTCTAAAATATGAAAATATTAAACCTGAAGCCTGAAACATACCATTAAATAATCCTCGTCGAAAACCACGTGATTAATGCACCATTATGGACGAAGGAGTCATAAATACGCGGCATACCATCGTGCTTAGCATCAAGCTACAACTTTTTGCTTTCCCATATAAAGCACGGTTTAAAATACTCCACACATAAATTATGAGCTACAGATTAGCCGCTTTTAAAATATTGTTTAATACCACACCCTTTTGCGGTGGCAGTTTCCTTGGTGAGGGGAATTACAGGTAAAGTGGATGAGCCGTGCACGTAAAGACTGAAGACTGTATTTTTTCGTTGACAAAATGTTTTTCGTGATTTCGTGCTAGATAAGGCAACTGTAAATAAAAATGTTTGTGAAGATTAATACTGAAAAACAAAATGTTTTTCAAGTTATGGTTGCTAGGTAATGAGAAACAATAAAAAAACGGGAAACGAATGTAAGTAGAGAGAAAAGCACCTGAAATTATTTTGACGTAACGTGACTTGACGTAAGTTAGGCACAAACAAAGCCTTATACGAGTAACCAGCGGCGAATGGACACATGCTGTGGTTGAAACTAACAAAATTTAAGTCATCATCTGACTAGACTTTTCCCAACTTTATTAGGGTCAGCTTCAAGTCTTACCGTTTAGCTGAATACCAGTATTTTACATGGAGCGACTGCCTATCTGACCTCCACAACCCAGTTAATACTGGGTAATGAAATCGCGTAAGACTGGTTGTTAGACTTTCGGGCCACTGTAACTACTGTCAGCCGGGACGAACGGCTTAACGTGCTTTCCGAGGCACGGAAAAACCTCTGTATGTAATGGGTTACTCAACCACGTGTTTGGAGTTTGAAAATTGTTTTCCAGCTGAGTCTGAATCAGCACTGT
Organism: Xestia sexstrigata; assembly: GCA_941918905.2. NCBI lineage: Eukaryota > Metazoa > Arthropoda > Insecta > Lepidoptera > Noctuidae > Xestia > Xestia sexstrigata. The sequence goes on from OW799209.2 coordinate 20,723,838, forward strand.
TCGCAGTCCAGTTAGCACTGCAGTAGCCGACATACCTTCCCGCTAGTAAATATAGTCGAACGAGAATTTTAACTTGTTCACCAAAAAGAAGATTCTTATTTCCAACTCTGTGTATTTCGGCGGGATTAAACGAACTCCCAAAAACACTACCTAGGTAGTAGTTTTAGTAGGTAGTTTTTAAAAGTCCTGTTTGATCCCTTTAAGGGGTAAAAGAAACCATATGATTATCATTCGATATCTGTCTATTTGTCGTGATCGTTTTACTTATTCTTTCATTTTTCTCAAAGGGTCAGGCAGAGGCGACCCAAATTTCACCAGTTATGTCCCATGTAATAGGGGGCGAGCCTACTGACATCGCGCGTCGTTTGGGCACAAAACCAGACCCCGTGCTGCGTGATACTAAGAAATTCTTCTCATTCATTGCTACATGAACACAGCATTGTCTAGTAATCAAAGAGGCCTATGAAATAAAAAAGATATGGTATAGTTCTATTTACATGGTTTTACTCACCCATATTTTCACAATTATCCGGCAAGCAAAAATTCCGTATAACGGATAAAATCACAGTTCCTCCTTTCGCTGCAGTGTCTAAACTTCAACCTTACGCTGTGTGCTACATTTTTAGATACATGTATGTCACATGAATATGATCGCAAACAAAGTCGCAAAAAACCAGCTAGTCTTACAAGCGTGGAGCCTTAAGCCTCCACGTGTGTCTACCATAATCTTTCTCTAACCAAGAAACAACACACCCCGAAAAATCACCGCACAAATAATAATAAACAGCCGTTGTCCGGCAAACGGACACAATTCGCCTCGAGGGACAAATAAAAATAATATACAGGGGATCGGCTTAATCCTGTATGATAAATGGGGGTTAGCAGCAGCGCGAGCGCGGACACAGGAGGCCGCGCCACTATTGATGCCGCGGTAATTAAAATGCTCTAGTTTTGGCTCATAATGTGTTTCCCTGTGTGGTGTTTACTGAGGACTTATTATGGTATAGAAATATACATCCTACTTACCTATTGAATTTTGAGTTTTTCAGTTGGATCAACCGAAGCTTGAGGTGGGGACTGCGCATTGGCAAGCGTATTGTTAGACGGGCCCTAGATGAACCGACGAACCTCAAAAGGTGGCTGGGTCGCGCTAGATGTGGAAGGCGAAGGGAAAGGTTTTGTGGCGCAGCTTGGTAGAGCTGCACTGCAATAGACTGAATTAATTGTTGCAATAATGTTGCCGTAACGTCTGACAGGGGAGAATAGAAAAATAAAACGTGTTGCACCGACCCCAAGTAGAATGGGAGGGAGAAGGACTGGAAGATAATGAGACTGAATTAATTTGTTGATTAAATTATGATGAAGTCCAGTGATCGCAAGCGCCACTGCTGAGCATACGGCCCTCGGTCCGGTGCTTATGTTGAGCAAACGGTTATTGCGTTTCTCCACCAGGAATGTCGTAGTAGTTTATTATTTAGGTGATAAAAATAATAGCCCTCTTTTCCTGATAGACTTTAAATGACATCGCACAAATCCACGTTCCTATACGTTCACCCGGATAAAAAAATAAATAGAAAATTACGTAAATAAGATAAGAAAGTTAAACTAGCTGAACCAACGAACACCAGTGTACTAAACCTAATTCCGAACCCAGTCATAAACTCATAATAAACATTAAATAATTTTACGACGCTGTAAAATTACGCAAAACTTAGGCATTAACCAATTCCCCACATTTCCACTATCTCTGGTAACAGTTCGTAATTCAGGCTTCACGTCCCCAGACTGTCATAAAACAAAATTTACCCTTAATTACAGTAAGCTCATGAAACTATTTGTGTACAGGACTTATCTTAAATTATGTAACAACGCAGTTCCAAAACAATCCAGTTTGAACAATGACTTAGGACATCTATTCACTGGAAGACACACACGCTAATCTCTATACCGTCGTGTTAAGGACTAGTTTAGTTTGTAATGTGTGTCAAGTAATGTATCGGTAATAGTGCAGCAACGCGGTATTTGTTGGAGCGGGCAACAGTTGGAATGTTCCGTACACCGCTGGTCCGAAGGCAATAATAGGGAATGCGATTGTAACATTTGTACTTAACTGCGCGAACTCCAAACAGTATTTGCTATACGAAGTTTTAATTCTGTGTACATAAGTTTGTTAATTTCAATCATAGCTATAACATAGCGCAGTTATCCGACATTTATGTGTATGTATCCCGCACAAATTGGTATCAGAACGAAATTTGGTCGTTTCAAAGTAGTAAATTGAGCGGAGCGCTACGTTTTAAACATTTTAAAGTAAATATTGGGTGAATTGGTATTTTCTGTTTTTCCGCGGCAATACTTGGGCGGCCATGTTCCGCACAGTTGATCGCTAATGGCGCACTAAATTTAAACGATTGTTAAATGAAGTCTCTAATTTCGGTTAGAATTGTTTAACTCCTATTGTTCCGTAATATATTGCGTTTAGTTAGTTTTGTTATTTTGCCAGCTATTTAGCCGTGATTTAGGCGCGATAATGGTCGCTCGTTAGCACTAATATATTGACTACGGTGTTGTAATTAACGTACTTACGTACATAAGAAAATTATGCTTCATTGTATAAACCGCGTTCATTTCTCAAACTGACAAATGACTGGAAGAAAATACATAATCGTCTCCGTAGTATTTTGAGAATATTCAAACTTCTGTTAGCATTATGCATTTTATTTTTCAGTTAGTCGTAAGAGAATACGGCTGCAGTGTGCACATATCCGAGTAGTTGCGTCACTACCGGTTTCCTCTTATAAAATAAGCCAAGCGGGACCATTGCGAGATTTCAATGGGATTGCTTGAGTCTTTGAACAGTCTGTAAATATAAATACAAACATCCTTTTTTATTTTCTTGTGGTTTGATCAGGACTCTATCGATGTGCTTTTTTTAACACTCACTGCTCGAGTTTTCTTACGGGTTACTGTAAATTTTACCTTACTTTGTTTTTTGAGCATACTTGTACAACTTTTATAATTGGACCAATTTATTCATACATAGCAAAAAGTCTCACTTAAATATCTGCTTAACAAATTTTTATTTCGGAGTTTTTGCATTTTACTTAGTGTAAAAGAGCTTATCCTATAATTTTAAACTAATATTATAAAAAAGGTAAGTTTGTATGTAGGGGTAATCTCCGCAACTAAAGATCCAATTAAAAAAAAAATTTTTTCATGGGCTGAAAGCTACATTATTCGTGGGTGCTACAGGTATGATAATATTTAAATTACATGGATACAGATCATGCATAGGAGCCGAACTATCACAATTTTTGCAAACGAAGTGCTAGTTTGTTGATATTTCTGTTTCTGCGACATAACACCCCTTAACCAGTTACAATCAAACAAATTACTCCTTAAGTCAATATTCACTTCCTAACAACATCCACACGCTGGCAGGCTGCAAGCCAAGCCAGGCACTGCAGTATTCCTCGCCACGTTGGCCCCATTGTGTTTGCTCATCCACGGACGTGAGAGCCCCTTGTTACCACGGACCTCCGGAACTCGTGTGATCCGGATTTAAGACAATATGGCACACCACTTCGCTTCAAGTGACAACGCTCTTGGGTCTACATTTAAATAACTGCGGAAGCTCGGTGATTTCAGTGAGGCTTGTCGGATTTAGAGCCTGTAATTTGTGAGGAATGATGACTTTGAAATGTTTTGGATAGATTATTGTGTTCGGAGTTCATTTGTGTCATATATTTATTTAAGAGTACACGTTCATGGAAAATTGAAACAACAATTGAAGATGTAGTAATTATATATGTATAGTACCAAACACTTGAATTCCACATTATCGTTACTTGCAACTGTTAAATATAATATTTTAGTTATAGTTTACTTTTATGCACTAAGAATACCATAGTTTGAGAAATAATACTACTGCACCTAAATGTACACTTTTGTAATACTTGTTTCTAAATAAATTATTCTTCTTCTTATTCTTCTCGCAAAGAAAATAAAAAACGGGCTAGCTCTTATTTAAATGATCTTTGTGATATTACACATGATCCTCAATTTAATCAAAAATACAGAAAGTATGAAAAACGTTATAACTATTTTGTTTTTCCTAACCTACAATGTCTCACTCCTAGGCATTCCTTTATCAAATCCGTGCAACATATAAAATAATCCACGAAAAATGTATATGCTGCACAAGCTCGGTTATGCACGACAGCTATCAATGTGCATGCAAAACCTTTATGTAAAACCGAGTTCCATTCTAAGGATACCTGTACAGTCTTCTCCCACATATCGTCTATGGCCGGCCGTTTATAGCGTGAATAAAAACAACAGACTCTACGAAAGTAATAGAATATTACCATAACAATGACAAATGACCGTGCCGCATCCCCGTAGCTATTAGTTCACAGGTGGACACTGCCCATTGCCCATGCTCTCGCTCATTAATCCTCCTTTACCACCCTCATGGGACAACGACATAACCGCCAAAACAATTTAAACGCGTCATGGTAAAACACCGTACACCATTAAGCCAATAATCTCCAAAAACCGTTGGCAGAAATTTTCGTTCAACTGATGGACTGCCTCGTTTCTCTAGCAGCGGAACGAGCGCTGAGCAGAGTACAGTATGACCATTTTTGCAAGTTTTCAGTTCAAGATGGCGCTGCTTGTCAAGATAAAATGCATCATGTCAACACTTGGTACATTTACTTTAGTTCTAAGTTTTCCCACTAGACAGATAAGTTGGTTGAAGTGTATGGGGTCGGGTCCGATCCCCACGGTCTAGACATGTAAAAGTCGCTTACAAAACATTTCTTATTTCCATTACAACTTACAACTAGATTGGCTTATGTAAATCAAATACATCTTTGACTTTACAACCATCAATCAATTTGTCTGGGCCCGACCTGGCTAGATATTTATGAGCTTTCAATATGAAATTGAAATACATGTAATGGTGGTCAAACTTTGACTACTTTTATTTTTTTTAATTCACACGGCCAATGACCTAACTAAAATCAATTATTTATATTTCCTTATTATTGTAAAGTGCCTTCCATGGTTCGACTTTAACCTAGATGAAGAAAACAAACCGAAGTAGCGAATTGTCAGACAAGGATTTCACCTGATTATAATTGATTAGGTTTAAGCTTTTGAATCCAATACAATCAAATCAAAACAATTCCCATAAATCATCATCAAATCCTGTCTCACGACCACTCTCGGCGCCTTCACCAGATTTATTACAATAATAGTGGTAGAGTAAACTTTAAATCACTTGACACCGCTGGACATAAATACGGCCGGTAAATTGACAAGGGACCCTGAGTTGTGTCGCCCATCTTATGGCAACTGAACCCCAATAACTCTCAGTTCAGATTCACGGGTTTTCAAACAAGGCGTTTTAGTTATTGGTGCTATTTTACTGTGACCGCGGCTTTTTGTTTATTGATTTCGTTCGTAGTTTGTGCAAATGTAAATACGTTGTTGGCAATTAGTTTGCTGTTTGTTAGATTGGTTGCGGGTTTGGGTTTATATTGTGGGATTTGTTGGATATATTGGCTGTTTTCCTCTTATTGTTTGTTTTTTCTAGAAACTCATAATTATGTTTTTAGATAAACTCGGTGAATGACCTTGTTATTAATCCACGTGTAATATTATGGTACCTCAGTCCTCGACATCGTGATTTATGGATCGTGCTGATCAGATTGTTATTTCCTTTATTTATTTCTTATCTTGTAATTTACATTTTATCTAAAAAACAATAAATGCCGCTCATTAAGAGCCTCCTAAAGTGTTGGTCGAGGCTCTTTACTACCTCACGTCCCAGCCACCGCGGGAGACGCACCGGGCGTCGGGGGCCACGTGGTAGTCCCTGGCCACCGTAGGCGCGGGCCTGTGGACGGTGAGCTATGGGCTAGCTCGCCGTCCGTCCGTCTTATGACGACAGGCCGTGTCGATGGCGCGCCTCAAAGAGATGTCAGCAAAAAAGCAAGGGCCGATGCCTGCCGGGGGCTGCGAGATTGTTCGAAAGAGATACCGCGGCCCTGAAACACATAGGGCTAGGAAGGAACATGAATGGGTTTTAGTCAGTAAAAGTCTGACAGGGAGTCTCAGACTTTTACTGACTAAAATCCCGACTAAAATCCATCTAAAAAGAAAAATCTTTGCTTTAGGTCCATTAACCGTAGCTTTAGATAATTATTCTAATTTCCCCTTTCATTCAAAAAAATGTCTAAGAAAAACGTGCTTTTAAAAACGCAAACCGTTTTTAAAAGCACGTTTCCGATTCAAAGCAGTTTCAACGTTATGTACTGCAACTGTAACTGGCGATTCAGCTTGAATCGAAATTGGCAAAAACTACCTCCAGTGAACGGAAACGAGCAGGTTTACAACACAAGGTTTGCGTACCCACTTGTTGCCTACAGACTATTTTTAAATCCACAAAGGGAGCGAATAATACTAACATCATTAAAAATTGGGCAACAAGCTTTGTTGATCGAAGGTAACAAGGAAAAACCAGCAGTTCTATTACCGTAGAATGGGTCGTAGATTAATAATGCAGGCAAATAACACGTAATGTGACCGTAATCATAGTGTTTACGGGCCGGCCGCTATACTGCTTTGCCAAATTTACTGTTCCCGCCAAAATTTTACAAAGCTATCTACACTTACAACAAAATCTAAGCCCTGATTGAAACGGTTTTGTGATAACAAAACTATGGGCCAAAGTATCCTGAAAATAAAGGTTTTATTATTATTATTATGATAACAATAACTTTAAGAATGCTATTTACTGAGATATAAGTTCATTCTCATCAGGAGCAGTTCATCATCTGCCTAGTCTTTTCCTGACTGTGTTGAGGTCGGCTTCCAGTTTTTCAGGATTTAGCTAAATACCAATATTCTACACGGAGATCCCGCCTTCGAACCTTCGCAACCCACCTTGGTAAGACTGAGGTAGAAATTTCTGGAAGCTAGTTTGTTGTGAAATTATATAAAACAATATGAACCTGGACTCTCTAACAAAATCAGTGCAAGGAATTCAGTTCCTTATCAACGAGTCCCGATGAGTTGATTGCAATAGGGAATATGCATGTAATTTTTTCTTCAATATATCATTAAAATACAGTACTATCAACCCAAGAAAAGTATTAAAAGTTAAGTCCAACTACTGCTTGTCACTTAAAAATAATATTAAACTACTGCAATTTTCTATGACAATTCAAACTTAGGTAGCTGTCGCGGCTATGATGTGACGTCGTTTACCACAATCTGCCTTGTTTCCATCTAATTATTGCCCTTAATAGAATCATTTTTACTAATTGTATGTGCTATAATCAAGTAAAAATTCCAATAACAATATTATAACAAAAACTTAGTGCAACTTTAAGCACTTTTCAAATAAAAGTTTTTTTTGACACATAGACTTTGACGTCACTACCGGCTTTATCGAGGACGACGCGTTTTGATAGTGCGTTCCGTTTCCCCAAAAACATGCTACATAAAACAGAAAATTGTAAAATAAGTGATGAATTAGCAACTTAAACAAGTGTACCACAGTGTTCTTATGGGCATTATATTGGCTTATAAGGCATTTTTAATAAATAAAAAGAGTTTTGTATTTCATGCATATTCCCTATTGACTCGTCCCCTATTACGTGGGACTTAAACATAACTATCGAAATGTGGGTGTACTATTAGGTAAACCTGTACCTAACCCTTCGGGGATTACAGGCGTGATGTTATGTTATGTTATGAGTTTCGATGGGACAGACTAATGTTTGAAAATTTAGTAAGGTTACGTAATATTATCTGTTGCTATTTAGTAGAAACTTTCCATATCATAGTAACTTAAAACTTCCGATCGCCATTGTGATCCAAGCCGGCGAAAGAACACAGCATTTCAATTAAAATAAAGACAACAACAACAACAAACTTATAAGGACACTAAGTGCGTGGAGCGACGAGCATAGAAACAATGTGGTTGCGTTATTATTTATCATCATTCAATAGCGTAGATGACACCATAAAACAATAATTCCAAGACACCAATCTCTAAACAAAACACTTTATTTTGGGCCTGACAACCCGATTTATTTTCAATTAATTGCCAAATTCGATTTTTAGTTGCTTTGAAATCAATAAATAGTTGAGTCATTGAGTTGAAAAAACAGTGACGTCACAGTTGGCTATTGCCATACAAAATCTATGAAAAAACCGCGTTTTGACAGCTCTTAAAAAGTATCTCAATTGATTGGTGTGTCATCTACCTCATTATAATGGGATCTCATCGCAATCCCACAAATGGGTAGCTTGGAGGATCTCTTCTGTCGAAGGATTGATAGCCGCTGGAGCATACATGCATAAACGGAGACGGCATAGGAAACCTTCAACTCAGGGGTTTATGGATCAGAATCAGTGTCCTAAATCTAAAAACCAGGATAGATTCTAGTGAATCTTGAGCAACAAATCAAAAGATCAAGACTACAATCATCTAAAAATTTCACATAAATTACTTCATTAAAATTCGGAACCCTAGTGTTTACACTATACGAATTTTGCACCAACATGCTATTTGGTTTACATTTTACAGTGTAATTTGTACGTTAAACTGTAGTTAAACAACGACTAACGTGTATATTCACTATCTACCCTTGTTTCTCGTTCTAGGGCCAGAGTTCCAGAATCGAACTCAAACAGAACTCGTGGTGAACATGTTTACGATACCCCCATACCGGTGACGCGATCAAACATGCACACTGACCACATACACGACTTACTTTTACGAAAAAACATTGAAATCGAGTGAGGAACATGTATGACGTCATAGGCTTTTAGTTTTAAAATGGAACCTACAATGATGGTGGTAGGACTTGTGAAGAGGAGGAATAAGGAGCATGTGACAAGAACAGAGTTATTATGAATGTATGTAGACAGGCGATGCCGAGCAGCGGTGGCCCAGTGGTGGCGGCCCCGACTTACGAACAGTAAGTCGTGGGTTCGAACCTGGACAGGCGCATTACTTTGTGTAATTTATTTCATCACCGCTGCTCCTAAATGGAAAAAAACTAAGTGCATTAGATTTGCTCTACCAAATGTCAAAAGTAGTGATTGTGACATAATATTGAATCAAGAGAATTTGTCGGTAAAACGGTTTTCTTGGAAATCACGCTCGATTCAAGGTTACAATGGGGTCCTCATTTAACATCTCTTGTAGGACAGCTGAGCTCAGCAGCATATGCTGTTAGAAAAATCCATAAATTTACTGATATTGAAACCGCAAGGCTAGTCTATTTTAGTTATTTTAATAGTATTATGTCATACGGTATTTTACTATGGGGACGGGCTGCAGACATCGAGTCTATATTTATTCTACAGAAAAGAGCCATCAGAGCCATTTATGAACTACGTAGACGCGATTCTCTAAGAGAACTGTTTAAGGAAATTAATATCATGACAGTACCTTGTCAATACATCTATGAAAACATCATGTACGTTAGGAAAAATTGGCATTTATTCAGTAGAAGAGGTGACAGACACCACTATAACACTAGAAATAGGGACCAACTAGTTCAGCCAGGTTTCAGGCTTGCTAAAGTAGATTCATCTTTCATGGGGTACTGTTTGAAATGTTACAATAAAATACCTCCCCACATTTTTCAACTGAACGATACGAAATTTAAATCTTGTATAAAACGCACACTATGTAGGCAAGCATTTTATAAGTTGGGGGATTACATTGATGATAAAAATGCTTGGCTAAATGCTGGTCCTGCTCCACAACCATAGGGGGGGGGGGGGGGGGGCAAATTAATTGATTGTTCGAGTCGGGCATTATTTGAGTCCATCAACACGTAAAGAAGAAGATGAAGAATTGATTTCCATGTTAATGTATTGTGGAAGCTGTAGAAGATTGTAAAAATATACTTGCATTATATAGATTCCAGTTCTTAGTATTTATTATATAATTGCATAGCACATGTGTGAGTACTTTGTACTGTTCAGCCACCATTTACATTTATTTATCTTTCATTGACTTGAATATGCCTTGGTGGCTGAGAGAATGTCATGCTCACTTAAATGTCTCGCTGACGGTGGCGGGTGTGTCGGGTCATTTAGTTCCCTTCAATATGGTTGAGTTGAATGGCGCCGGTACATGCGTCATGTTTGCGAACGGGCGCTGTCAGTTGGGACTGGTCATCTCTTAGCGGCCAAGGTTCATTTTAATTACTTTATTCGTAAATTGTTGATCTAATCTTTTACTCTGGACGCTCTTAGTGTGCACGTCTTTCTACATCGTTCTCACATATATGTATAATCTCTAAATTAATGATGTAACCAAGATTTTGTAACAATATTTTGATTTTAAAAGAGTGTCCATGGAGTTTTTTGCCCGTTCTTCTCCATAGAGATCTACGCTAGGGAATGGGCAACTACAGTACTTTCTCAAGTTATTATGCCTTGTGACTGGGACTGTAGCTTTGATTTTCTTTTTTGTATTTTTGACATTCAAAAGTGCCGTAATGGTCTAATTGTAATAAATGCTTTGAGTTTGAGTTTGAGTTTGCTCTCAAAACGGTGAAGGAAAACATCGTGAGGAAACCGGCATGTCCTAGAACCAAAAATTCGAAGACATGTGACATCTACCAATCCGCACTAGGCCCGCGTGGTGGATTATAGCCCATTCCCTCTCATTGAGAGGAGGCTCTGTCCCAGCAGTGGGAACATTATAGGCTGATGATGATGATGATTATGTAGACAGGCCAAAGAAAAGATAAGTGGAGATGTCTTGTGTGAAAACTAACTGAAATATCGGCTAATAGAGAGTGGAAGAAAAATATATTTACTCCAAATACATTGAGATAAGGGTAGGAAAAACTAGGGTTTAGGCGCAAATTAAATGTACGCCTAGCTAAATCTATTTGACACTTTAATTATAGGGTTTAGAATTTCTTCTTTGCCTCCTCGAAAAAGGATAGACAATCAGACCAACTCAACTAATCATAAATATTAATTAAGTAAATTCAATTTAAGTTCCTAAACTATTTACAACAAAACGACGTCTTTAGAGTCTCTTTTCGCCTCTCAAGATCAATTTCAGTAGTATGTTGTGTGATTACTTAATTCCACGGCTAGTGGGCAGGGACCCTCATAAAGATAAGACGGGAATGAGTGGGGCTCTTCTTAATTTATGAACAAGTGTCGTCTCGGGGCCCCTTCATGTAGTCACGCTCTTACCGCTTGGACACGATCTATGCGCTCAAGCGACAAAAACAAATGAAAGAGCGTCGCATCGCAAGGAGTGTTCGATGCGCGGCATGCAGATGCGGTTTCTTTTTATTTATATACTGGGTGTAACAGAATAAGCGCAATATATTTAAGTGGAGATTCAGACCATCAAACTAGACCCCTTTCCATGAGGAAAAACGGTCGTAGGGCAAATTTTTTGGACTTCCCATTCAAAATATCGCATCGGCTGCCCCAATTAGTATGTTCCATAGGAAAAATTATCCTTATATTAGGTTGATAGTCTTAATTACCACCTAAGTGGTATTCGTTAGTAGAGCATGTCAGGAGTTACGGCAACACAACTTGCGACGCGAAGACAGTCTTTCTTTTGTTTTCTCCGCAGTCACTGTCAAAACACACGAGTCGCTTGCACGTGTAGGTCGTGGTCAAGCCATGAGGTTGTTACACGGATATCGCGACATATAATAAAGTCGCACTGATGTTTATCTTTGTTTTTTATCTTAATGCCTTACACTGGACCCTTAAAATAGATTTTGCTTTAAGTTGTGTATGGAGGTAGTTTGTGGATAGGGGTTTGGACGCTGCGTCCGGAATAACTTTTTATGAAAAACAATATTGTAATGTGTGACAAGGGATCTGGAGCGGTTTTCTTTTCCTTTTTTTTCAAAAAGCTATCGAAGCTGAATAGGGGCAAGCAACCCGGTAATGCATGAGTTTAATTTTCTAAAAGTTTACCCTCGGTTCAAACTCACAAAAAAAAACAAAAATTTGCGAGTTATGAACATTGCGAAATGTTTAAGATTTCTTTACGTGTTTGGTTCGTGATTTCTCAAAGGTGGAAGTTACTTTGTTTAAATGCTGTGATTGAAGATTGTATGATTGACTGGAATAAAGAGAATGAGCAATCAGAAACTGTATTTTAGTATCTATATAATTACTTATCGGGCAACTAGAGGGTAGGCTTATTTTCGCAAAATACAACAACTACAATTTGTTATTTCAGGCATATAAGTACAGCATTTTCCATCAGCTCAACAAAAGAGGCTTATGCGTCTTATTTCTTCAAACAATGTTCAGTGGAAACAAGATATTTGGAACTAATGACCCGTGACAAGTCGTAAGTACGCGTGTATGACTGAAACTTAGCAGAAAGTTCAAGTTCGTAACTTTATCGCACATTTCTGTTTCCAAGTTAAATCGACGAAGAGTTCGTGACATCACACAGAATGTAAAACAGTCAAGTTGCAAGTATTATGTTTTAATTTTTTCTCTGGCAAGAGGTCTCGTTTCCCAGGTCAGGCGAAGTGCTATTGGGTTTTTCAGCCAGCAATTTCTCTGTAGCTTAAAGTCATGTGGTGTGCCCAGTTGATGGCCATAGGCTCGCCCTTAATAATGGGACTTAAATATAACTGGTGAAATGTGAGTGTAACTCTACCTTGCTCTTTAGGTATTAAGTTGTGATCGTAGACTAATCTATCTACATATGGTTTACCAGTAAGGGCTACTTCTTACACGCAATTTTGTACACGTCTTACCTAATTTAATATTTCATTGTGATTAAAACCCGCATGATTAAAGTCTCAAACCACTCATTGACAAAGAAGGCAAGCATACATCACAACTCTTAACAAACAGACTTACCCAGGAGTTAAGTTATCCACTTGCAACGATAGCTCAGATCCTTTCAGCGGTTCTTAAGTAGTTTGCGAGTAAACAGCAAGAAAAGTTCCATATGTTATGAGGAAGAGGGCGATATTATAAGATTGAAGGAAGGATTGGATTGTTTGCTTTACTTGGTGGCATATAATGGTGTCGATTCTCTTGTGCACAAACTAAACTTAATTTAGGCTATAGTTATCTTTTTCTTTCTAATAAAACGAGAAAGAGACGGACGTAGTTTAGAGCTGTCAAATTTAGTTGAAACTAATATTTCCATACAAATGAAGAGTGCACGTAAAAACATCGTCGACTAAAAACACGGTGAAGCGCAAGACATAAACTAGTTTGTCATCTCTAACTTAGTTCATAGCTATAGCCGGCCTTTTCTCGCACTGCCTCTTAGCAAAAGATAGCAATAGCCTAAATTAAGTTTAGTTTGTGCACAACAGAATCGACACCAATGTCTGAGATCATAGATTAAAGCTTTTGACTAATTTTAAAATAGTTTAGTCCGTTGTTAATGCCAACAAAGCTTCACGATTAGCAATGAGCATGAGCATGATGACAGCTTGCTAAGGATCGAATTAGTCCTTCCTCAATCAAATCAGTCGAAGGACGTAGTGCTCGACCACGGATTACCTATATCTTCAAATTCCATGGACTGTACTTGGATATACGCCTTTCGCATGCATAGCATCATGCAAGGCAGGTCAGAAAAACCAAATTAATAACATTTTCTCAAGGTGCACACTTAATTCCGCCCTCCAATTAGCGAGTGGATGTCATCTTTCGCGTCTCATTTATCCGGATTAGCCTTGTCGACGGCGGCCGGGGCCGGTTACAGCCGGTTACAGCCGGTTATAGCCGGTTATTGCCAGTAAAGCGCGTCTTGCCGGCTAATAGAGGTAGTGCTCTTAATTGAAGCCCTTCGCTTCCATGTATGTATCATTGTGCCCAATATTCTCTAAGCTCGTTGTTTTGCAAGTGAGTTTTATGAGAGGAGATTAATTAATTTGTGTAATTAGACATATTCCTTTTTTGAAGGAAGGAGGATGTGTCTCTGGTGAAGAACTGAAGCAGCTTAGAGCAACTATAGCAGCATCTTCGGATTATTTGAGTAGGGCAGGATGCAAAAGGGACCTCTTAGACCCCTCGATTTGTTTTTGTTTTTGCAGTACATTTTCTAGTTTTGGACTCCCAGTCTTTAGCCATAAATAATGAGTCGTATTCACTGAAAACTACAAAGCTTGAACCTGATCAAATTAATCCAACTATCGCTTACCAAAGCTCCCGTTAAAGCATTTTTGACGCCGAGTGCGGAACGCTTTAAAATAAATAAATTAAGTGGGACACGTTTAATATTAAATTAAAATGACAGCAATTCGGGATACAAAGCGTCGTTTAATGCAAATGTTGCAACTATTGTGTCTGTGATTTATACCTGCAACCACTAGACGTTATTTAAAATGCTCGTAAAAACTGTCCCAGATTACAGCGACCAGCATTTGTGTCACATAAAAGGCTAGTAATAGCCGCTGTAAATATTGTTAGTATTCGTACACGATGTCTGGGTCATTTCTACTGAGTTGTGGCCGCACATACGCCACGTATCTCGCGAACTATCATTTTTTTGCGAGCATTACGGGCTTTTTGTTGTAATAAAAGTCGGCTTACATTATTGTGATGGAAGACTCTGAGGATGAGATTGAACTTTTTGGATTCCGTCCCATTTTTGGGACGTGGACACGTTTGTGACAGGACATATCTTACGTGTAAGTACTGCGGGGAGGCCGTGGAGCCCGAGTGTGTTGTGAGTTATGACAGTATCAATTGTTGAAGACAGTGACAAATAACTGCTATCTAGAACATTGAAACTAGAGATTTCTAAGTGACACAGGTACTTAGGAGTCCATTAGGCTCGTACAATAGACTATGAGTAGTTAGTTGGTATAATACTGCCCCCTTTAGCAAAGTGGCGTTTTTAGCTACTGATTAAGCTTACAGAAGTTACAGACAACCATTCAACCTTAAAGGTTAAGTCAATCGATTGCGCGCCCAAACAGGCGGCTGCGGACACAATTTGAGATCCTTCCAAAACTTAGTGTGAATGCCATGCTCCCGACTAGACCTAGGTCCACTTTGCTCGAGTGTCTAACGGTTCCGTACTGCTGCTTAGAGGACCTTTAAACTGATGCTGTGCTTAACGTGACAACAACGAGGCCCAAGTAATTATACAAGACTTAAGGGGCTCCCCCTAGCACACTAGCGCCACTTTAGTAAAAAAATCAGAACTCGTTAAATACACAATTAATATAAAATCTGATTACCAGCAATAATCTGAGTACCTTCAATACGAAAGATGTAGAAGAAAACAAGTCAGTGAAGTTTCTGTAAAACTCTTTTTTCACGTGTACGTTTGAGGAACGGAACTACCTCTAAAACATTTTAGTTATTAATTAACACATATAAGAAGGGTAAGTACTATAAAATGAGTGAGAAAAAGCAGATAGGGGCGTTGTATATTATCTACAAGACCAACCAACGCTATCCAAACAATTTCTAAGACCGTAATCTGGAAGCTCACACCGCGATTGATACTTAAAGTGGCGATAATAATCTTCCATGACAGTTTGTGTGGACATAAACGTAGCGATAACCGCTCCACAAATACCGTTCAGGAGGGGATGATCATCGAATGAAAACCGAACGGACGAACGATACGATAGCGAAACTGACCGCTTCAATTCTTCTAATAGTATTTGTCTCTGATCTAATATGCTAATTGGTGGTTTTCATTAATAGAGCGATAGAGTATTCATCTCATCCCATCTTCTTCGTGTTTCCCGAAAGGAATAGAGATCTACTTATTTTTATTACTATTTTGGGATATCCTGACACTGAAAATGACTTCATAGTTGACACAGATGCAAGTAATACTAGAATTGGAGGCGTGCTGTCTCAACGGAAAGGAAACCAAGAGGTTGTGATAGCTTTTACTTCAGCAAGTCTTTATCCAAACCAGAAAGAAATTACTGCGTTACAAGACGGGAACTGCTCGCCGTAGTAAAAACATTGCAGCACTTCAGTAAATAAATTGGGACGTAAATTCCAATTACGAACTGACCACGCTGCATTGAAGTGGCTATTACAGTTCAAGAATCCAGAGGGGCAAGTGGCGAGATGGATTGAACTACTGCAAGAGTTTGACTTCGTAACTGAACATCGCAGTGGGAGAACCCACGGTAACGCAGACGCCTTGTCAAGAAGACCTTGTCCTGAAGACTGTAAGCACTGTGCCAGGCAAGAGACTAAGGAAGTAGTGCCCGTGAGGATGCTTAGAACGGATCTCAGCGATGAATGGAAGGAAACCCTACAGCAGGCTCAGCAAAGTGACTCGGACATCAAACCGATCTTCGAGTGGATCAAAGCTGGTGCTCCTAAACCCAAGTGGAGTGATGTGGCTGCAATGAGTTCCATCACGAAGAGTTATTGGGCACAATGGAACAGCTTGGTGATCCAGGATGGAGTCTTGTGCCGTAAATGGGAAAACGCTCGAGGGGACAGCTGTCATCTACAAATGGTTGTCCCTAAAGCTAAGGTACCGGATGTTTTACGGCTCTACCATGACGGATGTTCAGGAGGACATATGGGGGTAAAAAGGACTCTACTAAGAATTCGAGAACGATTTTACTGGATCCACTGTCGAGATGATGTGGAGGACTGGTGTCGCAAATGTACCAGTTGTGCAGCCGTGAAAGGACCCCACACACGCAGTAGAGGTGCATTAAAAGTGTACAACGTTGGAGCCCCTTGGGAACGGAAAGCACTAGACGTTGCGGGACCATTTCCAGAAAGTGAGAGCGGAAACAAGTACTTCCTGGTGGTCATGGATTACTTCACAAAGTGGCCAGAAGTCTTCGCTATTCCTAACCAAGAAGCTACAACTGTCGCAGATAAATTAGTTCAGGAAGTCTTCTGTCGTTTTGAAGTACCCTTAGAAATACACAGCGATCAAGGAAGGAATTTTGAATCGCAAGTATTTCAGGAGACTTGTCGATTAATGGGTACCCACAAAACCAGAACCACCTCCTACCACCCACAATCTGATGGAATGGTGGAACGATTCAACCAAACGTTGGAAAGATAACTGGCAAAAGTCGTGGAAAGCAGACAAAGGGATTGGGACAAGCATATACAGCCATTTCTTCTGTCCTACCGTAGCGCCGTCCACGAAAGTACGACTGTAACGCCAGCCTTCGCGAACTTTGGAAGGGAATTACGGTTGCCTGCTGATTTAATCACTGGAACTCCCCCTGATGCTCCACGTAGTGTAACAGATTATGCGATTGACTTGCGTAACAAGTTGAATGATGTTTATGAGCATATCAGACAATCCGGCCAACAGATGTCTGAGAAGATGAAGACCCGTTATGACCGGAAGGCAAATAGTAGGGGTTTCGACGAAAGTTCACTGGTGTGGTTGCATAACCCAGTACGGAGCAAGGGGAAGTCTCCGAAATTTCAAGCAAAATGGGATGGACCATACCGAGTCGTGACTAGGATCAACGATGTCACCTACCGAATACAGAAGGGTCCACGAGGTGCGCCTAAGATTGTCCATGTAGACCGATTGGCGCGATACTACGGGGCTAATGATGCTCGGGACGAGCATGTCTAAGGAGGGGGCAGTGTTACGTCGTACCCGTACTTACCTACAGTTACGGTAGTAGGGGTACCTACTACCGTAACTGTAGGTAAGTACGGGTTATTAGGTATAATAGTAGGTAGGTAGGTAATAGTAGGTAGGTAAAACGAGTCCCGAATGATGTAGGTACAAATTCGCAAACTACCTACAAAAGAACATCATTGTAATTTCGACCGTACGCCGAGGGCATAAAGTACCTACTTCTTTCCTCTGTACAAGTTGTGGAATTGTCTAGAAGATTCTAGGAAGTCGTGGATATTTCTCGAACGTTCGATCGCCATATAAATAGTCGACGTGTTTGCGGGAGCAGTCAGTCTTATTTTGGCTACAGTACGAAGCGAATCGAAGTGAACTAGAAGTGCGATATCTAAGCGAATAGTGATCAGTAGTGTATTTGTAATTGAGTTTCGTGTTTATTAAAGTTATTTGTTGTTTCTTCGGTAGTTATTAATTTATCCCATACCCAGCTCGTAACATTATGTTTTGGCACAGAAACTAAAACTCGGCGGAACTGCGAAGGGCGGGTGTTTTGGGGCACTGTTTTTTTTTTGTAAATTTTGATGTTCAAAAAGTGCTGATTATGATCCTAATTTGAATAAATAATTTTTTTTCTTCATCATCTTACCTATCCTTTTCCCAACCATATTTGCGTTGCCTCCCAGTCTTACCGGATGCAGCTGAATACCAGTACTTCATAAGGAGCGCCTGTCTATCTGACCTGAAGGTCACCAAGGGATATCGTATTACCCTGTAGCAGGGTAATACGATATCCCTTGGTGAGACTGATTGTCGTAACTTTTGACCTTACGGTTTCACAATAGGGAATATGGACGTAATTTTTTCTTCACTTAAATCAATGAAATACAGTACAATCAACCCAAGAAAAGTATTAAAAGTTAAGTTCAACTACTGCTTGTTCCACAAAAATAATATTAAACTCCTGCAATTTTCTACGACAGTTTAAATCTGTAGCTGTCGCGGCCATGATGTGACGTCATTATCCACAATCTGCCTTGTTTACATCTAATTTTTTTTACCTTAATAAAATAATTATAGTTATTGTATGTGCTTAATTCAAGCAAAAATTGCAATAACAATATAATAATAAAATTCTAGTGAAACTTTAAGCACTTTTCAAATAAAAGTGTTTTTGTGACACAATGAACTTTGACGTCAATACCGGCGTTATCGAGGACGATGCGTTTTGAGAATGCGTTCCGTTTCACCAAAAACATGCTACATAAAACAGTAAATTATAAAATAAGTGATGTATTAGAAACTTAAACAAGTGTACCCAATGACATTCTAATAAACAGATAACCTAGTGAGCGCGCAATCGTGAAGACTCGAAAACGGGCCAATTGGCTCGTTTTGCCTTTATTCTGCGTCACTGCGTGTATGTGAGCTGGCTCTGCCCCGCAAAACTTTTTTCGGTGGTGTTGTAGGTGTATAACATATGATCTGTTTATTAGAATATCATTGAGTGTACCACAATGTTTTATGCGCCAATACAAGGCATTTTTATTAAATAAAAGACTTTTGTATTTACACATACATACATCTATTACAATCTCATTGTCCTACTATAACAACTAATAACTAGTTTGAACCGCCCCATACTTTTAAAAAAGAATTACCCGGTTAAGCCCAAAGTCCGTCGTTTCGTGCCCGGCTGCCGCTTGCAACATTGTTTGAGTCAAACATCATGTAAATCGCGTAATTTAATTTATATTAACGCAGTAATAAGATTAACTCTAATTTAAGCGCCCTGTATAAATACTTTGATCTTGTTAGCATTGTCGTGGAGTTGTTTATTAACCCAGTTATAATAGAAGACGAAAATCTCCGGCTAGCTAGGAGTCATAGTTCAGAACAAAAGGTAAATTGTTATTACATTTTGTCGTTTAGAAACCAGTCATTATCATCAACTAATTTAATTTGACGTGCCAGTAAGATACAAAACTGACAAAACTGGAACTATTAAAATATTGATTGGAGCTTTTGGTTCTACATCTACATTGATAAAAATAATTAATCATTTTGCACAAGGAAAATCATGGCCTACCTACATCGCCATGTTGTTTTTTTTTTTTTTCAAAACGTTATTCGGACATTTAAAGTTCCCTTAAGCACTTTATGCTCTTAAAAAAGTAGACAAAGGATCGGCTAATACTTTAACCAAAATCACAAAGCTTCCACAAATCTAACAATTTAGAAATAAACCCAATGCACAAAATTTACAGTCTACACAATGCCAGGGACAAAAAAAAAGTTGTCCTCAAAACAGCCCACTATTTCAGTATTCCGCAGTGAGGACTCATTTTAAAGTCTCAGTAGTGCCATATGTTGGTGGCAATGTGGCGTAAAATTGTAGGCAGCGTAGCAGAGTTACCTGTCTGGTCCACTTAGTGCACATCGGCCGTGAAGCGCTGTATCGCTGTAAAGCCACTCATTAATTTTCTACACGGGAATTAAAAAGGAGGATTTGAAACTGTAAAATATTGTTTATGAGGGTCTTTGAGTTTATTGTAGAACTGTGCCTTTAGAAAAATATGTATTTGCCTAGATTTCGTTCAGGATTCAAGGTGGACGCACTACAGGAACTAAGCTGAAAAGGAACATTAGCTTTATTAAACTGTAAAAAACTTGGTGAAAATATTAATGGTGGTATTTCTTACCCGCAGGAGTGGAAGTAATGAGCAACTATAAAGGGTGTAAAAAACCTCTTAACGAAGCCGAAAGGCACTCGTTTTCTCCGTCATTGCGATATTTTCTTTTTGTTCTACACCATACCTGGGAACGTTCTAGTTATGAAGATATTGGGGGTCAAAGTTCCAACTTTTTGTTTTTTTTTTTTTTAATACATGTTTTAATTGTAAGATTTTTACTTTAAACACCTCCACGATCCCCGTACTAGTCAAACCAGCCATCAGCACAATGTTTTAAGTGCGTTAAGTACATTGAGTTCTACCACAAAACATTATTTTTTACCCCAAAAGAAAAAGTCGTTTCCCAGCAATGTTTTTTGCGTAAAGTTACTTAGTTTATGTACAGAATGCTCGGTTGGCGGCTTCGTGATGAGGTTGTTTACACTTTGTATGTACTCCAGCCGGCCCACCAGTTAACTGGGACGACGCCTGAATGAGATTACAACTTGGTAAGAAAGACGTGTTGGCGCCCGTCAGCGGGCGAATGAAGATTTGGTCAAACTGACTGGACTGAAATTCGGATTGGCTGCGGACACCGGACTTTATCAGACTGATAATATAAAGAGTTACCTGACAAAGTGCAGTAGTCCGCAATCCAGTCCCGGTCAGGTCGGTTTGACTGCACCTAGAGCGTGTTCTCCACCCCTCTTGCACCGCGCAGCTACCTTAGGCACCGTTTCACCTAAAAGTTCAGTCGTAGTCTTTAATCCTATTCCCACAACTACATACCTGCCTGAAACGAAAATACAAATTACAAACGATCTTATAAGGCACTATATAAATTACGATTCTAATTTTCTCCTGTAATCACGGCTGGATTTCATTACCGCTATCCGCTTACTTAATTCAAGTTCCATGTTAAAGAACTTACGTTGAGTGTTTTATTGTCCCGAGTGTAAAGACATCTATTATCCCTACTTTAGTACTTAAGCGTAATGTTATTAAGTTTCTACGTGATTGATGTGATTTTTCAATTTGGTACTTATGGTATGATACAAAACGTACCTCACACCGTATAAGCGTAAGTAGTAAAGGATTCCGAATTTAAAAATGCTGTAGAGTGTCAAAAACTCCTTTTGTTTTTAATTTGTTTAAAAAGGTGGTCGAAAACAGAAAGTCTAAGGCTTAATAGTCTCTGACATCAAACTGTCTAACTTTTGATAAGTGAACTTTTGTTCTTATTTCGGTCCGAAAATACTTAAGTCGAGTTTCAGTCCCGTAGATCCATTGATTTATAAAGTATCTACGTTGTTCAGATTATTTTAGAGTAACAAGTAACGATTTTTCAGAGATGGTCAAAATTCTTCAGAAAATGTTGTTCGCTCTCGCTTTCACACTGATAATGGTACCGAATCTCTCATTAGAAAGTCTATATCAGTCTATAAAATGCATTACTTTAATATAATGAGTAGTCTCATTCAATGGCCAGCCGTTTACGCTCTTTCATTGCTCCATTTCACCAAAATGATTTCACAGTTCGGATACACGCACTAATAACCGTAGATATTTTAATTAACCATTTGGTGTAATGTGACCCCGTATCCAGTCGCCAAATGGCGGGGGCCGCCATTATTTTGACAATGGTAGCGCAAACGAGCGCCAACTATTACTTAGCTGGTACACATTATGGCATATCTGCGATGTACCTAACTTGTTTATGGCCCTGCATCTATTTTGTGGAACTAGGGTACTGTTAGCGACAAAAGTTCGTTAACACTAACACATAACACCTTCGATCATTAAAATCCCACTAAAAACATGTTCATGTAAAATGTAGACAAAGACGAGACCATTAAGACTCGCACTGTCAAAAAATTATCAGATCTCATGTAGAGCCAAGCCTCTAACTCTACGCGCCCTAACTCTACAAGGTCTTACTTCACACACTCTACACCTTAGTCAAAATATGTGGCTTTACCGTTTCGCTACATTCACATGGGCGTAAGGTGAAAAATGTATCCACTATTCATTACTTCTCTGTTAAACAATAGTTCTTGTACATGAGATCTCTACATGAGATCTGATAACTTTTTACAGCGCGAGTCATATGGTCTCGTCTTGGCAACGTTTTACATGAAAATGTTTTTAGTGGGATTTCATTTATTTTTGTAAGTTGCTTCTGACAATTTTTTTTTGGTGTATTTCTTGCCCATCGGAGACGCCAGGAGTCTCTATATCCATTTTCAAAATTGCGGAAGTCTCATAAAAACTTCCATTCCCTAGTTTAAGAGGTTGGGGGATAAAAGTTACAAGTTATTTTGTTGTTTGTGTACTAATAATTAGCTTACATACCAAATTTCAGCTAGGATATTAGGAAATAACCTAAGTAATTATGATTAAAATATTTTGATAATCATCAGTCAGTGACGAAATCAGGGTTTTATAGATATCAATAAAATCTAAAGTATAAGAGCTATACAATTAAAACTTTATACCTTTAATAAGTCCGCTATTGACAATATATCCAGAAAATTTTGTTAATTTGGTATAATCCAAACCCAAGCTTTATATAAGGGTTCAAAAAACGCAGAAGCGCTTCGAGAAAAGGTAGGTAGTGCCCTTGAGCTTCGCTTGGCTCGTCTTGGCGGGGGCACTACCGTGCCCCCAGATCTGATTTTCAGCATTTTAAATAATAGCTAAATGTTAATATTATTAAAAGTTTACTTCTGTTGCGTATGAATATTTTACTCAAAAATCAAGAATTAAAAAACTACAGTGTTAATAGGCTTTTGTTGCTGACCGTACCACCCGGCTTTTGTCTAATGGTACCAAATAGGAACCTACCAATAGAGAGGAGATTGATAAGTATATGGAGATCTTCTGAGCTTTAAACATTTAAACAAAGAACCTATCATCTCGTGAGGCAAAAGTTTTACTATTTAAAAAAAACACAAATTAAAAGAAAACAAATAATGCTGACACGGCAGAATCAAAATATCAAGTTTAACTGGTAACATTATCGTTTGACAAAGCACCTCTAAACAGATTACTTCCACCTCGTTCAATACGATAGAGCTTTGCACCGGCACAGCAGAAAATATGTAAATTTTATGTAGGTACGTAATTAATTTCATCATCCGAATAATAGCGTATAATGATATCATTTGAAACGCTCACACCCTCTTCAAGATTATTAATTTTGTCAACGGCCATTACACACTTCATGAACCTTTCAATATACAGGGTGAGTTGGTTGAGTGACAGCTCTAACCGTTACTGTAGTATATTATCTGTACTGTAATGAAGGAAGAATAATTCGTTGTTAGAAATGTCCAAACTTTTTTTTCATAACTACTACATGTGATGTGGTGTGATGTAATGTTTAAGTTGGAATAAACACGTGGCTCAGCTCAGCCAGAAAGTCTCGTTCTCACTGCGGTCTCTCTATAGATTCAAGCATTTCCTCCCATCTAGCACCAAACTCACTTTGGTCCAGTCACTTGTGCTTCCCATTATACACTATGCTGATGTTTGTTGCTCTGATCTTTCCCAAGAACTTCTAAATAAATTGGATCGACTTCTCAACAATTGTATTCGTTTGCTTTTGGCCTTCGTAAATACGATCTCATTTCTTCCTTTCGTTCTCAGCTTAAATGGTTGCCTATCCGACTCAGGAGCTCCCTCAGATCTCTCTGCATGCTCTTCACGATTATGAACGATCCATGTGCTCCCGATTATCGAAAGACTTATTTCAAAGTGTTGGGCAGTTCTCATAGTCGTAACTCGTAACCTTCGAGCTTCAAAGAATGTACTTCTCCAAATTCCTTCACACCGTACAGGCTTTATGTCTAATTCTTACGCTATCTCTATTAAAAAGCTTTGGAACGCGCTACCTTTTAGCATTAAAAAGGCTGAAAGCAAATTCACTTTCAAAAGAAAAGTTCGTAACTACTATTTAAGTCACAGTACAATTTGAAGTCTAGTCATAATAATTATTATTAGGTTTCTCGGTATTTCTTTTTAATTTTTGGTATTTGATAAAATATCCATTGGTTAATTTTATCTGTATAAGTGTATTAGTATCAATCTAGGAATATAAATTCTCGTTAGCAAAAAGTTAGTTTTTTATAGACATTATTTTGTACTCTATCACTATATAGGCACTATATAGGTTAAATAGGAAACTATTTAACCCAAAGGTTGACTGGTAGAGAATGCCTTGTGGCATTACATAAAGTTTAAATAAATAATGTGAAAAAATGTACAGATTCTTCATGTTTATAAATCAAAATTACAATATACATAGGTACAGGATGAGTTGTTTAACTGGCGTTACTGATAGCGATTATTAACCAAAGGGATAAAGCAGTGTCTTCTGTCGCGGGTGACGATTTAAATCGCGAGCGTAACGAAGGACTCGAGGTTTACTCCCGAGCGTAGCGAGGGTGTTAAAAACTTAAATCACGAGCGAAGCGAGGGATTTAAGACGAGTCCTGAGTGTAGCGAGGGATTTAAGTTCACCCAAGACTAAGACAGCTTTATCACCGAGGAAAATACTCTACTTTTCGTACCATTTGCGAAAAAACTAACACAATAATAATATGAGATAAGCATTTATTAAAAATAATGACAATTAAAATAAACTTAACGTTTATGTATTTGAAGAAAACAAAAACGCGGCAAATTCCTAGACTAATATTTTTTTGTCGGAAAAGCAAAGGCATCAAGCTCATACGGCCTCGTCGGTTTTCGTAATTTTATTTAATAATCATAACTGCATAATAAATGCGTATTCTTTTTTCAAAAAGATGTATAATGCTTTATTTATATACAAACTCAATGGTGTAAACACAGATGCAGTTCAGTATAAATTTCGGTAAGTATTCCAAATTTAAATCACATTCTCCCCCTAGAGGTGAATGAAATTGAGTACAATTTCCTGTCCCTGTTTTTAACAGATTAAAAATGACTATTGTTATGTTCGCTTTTTGTGGCATAGAATGTCACTTTTTTGAGCAAGTGGTACGAAAGGTACATTTTAATTTAAAAAAATACAAAACTGAAATAAATTGTAAATGAAACCGCAGATTTTTATATAATACCTATTTCTGCATTGAAATAAAATCAAGAATTCTGTCAAAATATGGATTGCATTTGAAACATTGATAATAATAATTGGTTAATGACAGAAGAACATTTTTCTAATACCTATTACCCGTCAAACATCTAAAGGTAGCTGTCAATGCGACCCTGTTAAAAACTTCACCCTGTATAATATAGCTTAATTAATTAATTCGGTGAGGTACTTCAGTATGAGTTTAATGTCTCTTAAAATAAAGGTAGCCCAAGTTTTGTACTCTTGGTAGATTTTTGATAATGGTGTCGATTCTGTTGTGCACAAACTAAACTTAATGTAGGCTATTGCTATCTTTTACTAAAAAGGCAGCGCGAGAAAAGGACGGCTATAGCTATATAAAATAGCAATAGCCTAAATTAAGTTTAGTTTGTGCACAACTGAATCGACACCAGTGAATTCATACTGAGAAATTGTTAATGCAAAAAATGCCCGATCTGGGAATCGAACCCAGGACCTTTACGCTCAGCAGTCGTTGGTTTATTATTCTGTAATATATATGTCAAGCACGTCAACTAGACTAAGCTTTAACGGCCATCTTGAAAACACTTTAATCTAGACTAATAATATTATAAAGAGGTATTTGTTTGTATGTAGGTAGGTAGGTAATCTTAGGAACTACTGAAGCCACATTATCCCTGAGTGCTATAGGCTACATTAAAAACGTTCCCCGTTTATTTTTCATACATAACTGGCGCAAAGCCGCGAGCAAAAGCTAGTTGTCAATAAATAACTAACTAACATACCTCAATAAAAGCACAAACTTACATACAAGGAATTCTCCTCTAATTTCTTCAGAAATTCCTATTTCCGTACACAGAATAAAAAGTCACACGCCCAACGAATCTGCCGCAGCCAACAATGAAATCCGTGTTTAACAAACGACGCCTACAAAGTCTACACAATTAGATTTAATAACAGCACAAGTTGGAGGTACGTTAAATAAAAAAACAGGGGCCCGTATAAGGGTAAGTGTTAGGGTTGCCACAC
Organism: Xestia sexstrigata; assembly: GCA_941918905.2. Taxonomy (NCBI): domain Eukaryota; kingdom Metazoa; phylum Arthropoda; class Insecta; order Lepidoptera; family Noctuidae; genus Xestia; species Xestia sexstrigata. The sequence goes on from OW799209.2 coordinate 20,750,236, forward strand.
ACCACCGATCAACTTCTGGACCTAACTTGTCTTATTGCCTGTGCACGACCTCAGGCGATGTCATTTAATATGCGATATGCACTATCTTCATGTGTGATTACTAGAGACCGGATAATATACAAATGCATATTTGCATATGAATTTGCATATTATGGCTGTTTTTTAAGAGCATGCCATGTTTTATCTAAGATCGGCATTTCGTTCATTGTGTAATTGCAATATTTCTTTGAATTTTAACTGTATCGAGCTAAAAAGTGCAAAAATGTGTCAGAAATTATACCTACCTATTGGACGTGGATCGATCCGATCGATTGATTACAATGCTTTACAAATATTTTAATTATTACTAAGAACTACATTAATAACTTGGAGCAGCACTCGTTTTTCGAGAAAAAAAATAATTTCATCGAAAATGTAATTAATTACCTAATTCAATTTTCATATTTTAGCACTTTTGGTTCATATTAATTCGAACATTACTGATGCATATTTCGTCGATTTTAAGTTACCTAAATAATTACAATCCGGTCTCTAGTGAATACGGTCGCTCGCAAATCGCTTCGTGGTCGTGGTGAGTCGTGGCAAGCTCTAAGCTCTATACTCGTATCATTCACTTGTTTCACTTTTATAAAAAAAACAGTGAGGAAACCATAGGGTGAAGTAATATAACGGGTAGAGGAATCCAATCCAAATTTAATTTTCTACAAAATAAACTATAAGTAAGGAATAAAAATAAACTTTAGGTCTACATATTGCGCTATTGCTAAGCCCCTAGCTAGGTAGCTGTATCACCAACAGTAGGTCTGTATGTTCAGGTTAGAGGTCCTTTGACATTGAAATCACATTGAGTCCACAGTAACGCAGCCAGTTTGCCTGCGGTGGCATCACGTCCGAGGCCGACACTAATTTGCACGAAGTGTGACACGCCTCCTGTCGGCTGATGACGGCTAGGTACTGTCGAGTGTTGTCGGATGATGTCGGGCCATAGTTTACGTACCTACTTGCGTGTTTGAAACTTCGCCAGTATGGTCAGGACTTGCATTCCTAATTGAAATGGTTAGGTAAGTAGGTATTGCCTTGTACTGAACGGACTTCAAAAAAAGGAGGTTATTCTGTTGCCTTCAGTGATCGAATAAAGCGTTTTCAGAAACCAGAAATGAGTTTTGATCATAATCTGTCCAAAATTATTCTAATAATGAACGTTATACTATTCATTGGCAGTGTTGGAACAAGTTTAACATTTACAGCGGCCAATCGCGCTGCGGCTGCATTGAATAGTGCGGTGCTTAGTTGTTATTGTTGGTGATCGAGAATCGAGTCAATTTCGCAGCGAGCCAAATCGAAACAACCACTATTTAGTGCTGTTCTATACGAACATCGCGTGTTGTGGAGATAATTGAGCGCTTAAAACGCTTAGTAGGTTTGGTGCAGTAAGCGTTATTGTTTCGGGGAGCTATTTTGGAATCTTGCTTAGCTAGCGTTTATGTAATAGTGGTAGAGCTCCTTGTAAGAGTATTTACTCGACAAATTAACATACCTAACTGCGGGCCTGTATTTCCCGACGAGTTATAAACAGCCATACTTCGCCAGTTACCTATCTACCTAGTTCAAATTGAAGTCCCATGTAGGTATGCATGTACCTAGTTATTAAAAACCTTAGGTACAAAACTTCACACTTCACGCTGCTACTTAAACAAACCTGAAAGAAACACCCAATCACAATGTGTCGTACCAGAAAATCGAACCCAGAACCTCAAACTCGTCTGTCGATGCAAAAAATTGGTACCTACCTAAACGTTCCACTTCGAAGCAGATGATAGAACTTTGACAAAGGCTTAATTCCGCAGCAGTTCCGTGCAATTAGGGCATTCGAAATTACTGACTTCATTTTCAACCTGGTTTGCAGTTGACTTCTCCTTCTGAGAAGAAAAAAGTAGAGTCGCTGGTAATAGCCCAACGGATGAAGCGTGGACTAGTGATTGATAGACTGTGCGTTCAATTCCGACACGTACCTTAGCTATCGTTTGTCGTCGTAGGCACCTACCTACTTAAACCCGCATGTGTAAACATAATTTACTGCGCCTATTTAAATCAAAACAGGAATCATTTTATTTGGTATCACTTCATTTTTAACTCCTCTATTACAAGCTTGACTTAGTTTAGGAGTTAGAGAATTCCAAAATTCTCTCGACAGCGTACAACCTCTAAAGTAAGATTTAAATTGTTATTAGAGTAAGAAATTCTTGTACCTTGATGGAAATAAAATATTATTATATAAAAAAAATATTATTATTACATAAATACTTCTTAACAGAAATAAGAAGGCAGAAGAACGAAGAAGAGAAACTACCACAATGCGTAAGTGGATCTCCTCATTGGAGTCAAAACTACTGAACCGATTTCAACGACATTCTTGGATCTTTGGTTTCAGTTCAGACAATGTCGACTCTACCAACCACGAAAACATTAAAGTTCGTACAACTAGCGCCATCTCGTAGATTATTGATTGTACAAAATAATGATTTCATGTATAATTTAGGTAGATAATGAAAGACTTAAAACGAAATATTGAAATGAATTTAAGAAACTGTTAAAACAAAGCATGAAACAATTTGATATTTTCTCTTTTTTTTTTACTTTATCTCGGGTTGCTATATCTACCGTCTTAAATCAACTTTTTAAGTTGGCAGCACCGCTGCGTTTGTTGATCTCTCACTCAAACTCATTGTCTGGTCTGGACTTCTGGAGAAATTGTTATCCATAACCAAAATTCATGAAAAGTTATTTCCTAGTCTTTAAATAAGACAAAAATGCAGCCTGATGATTTTTAACCGTGCCTTACGTGAAAGTGAAACAAGTTAGTGTCAAAGTGAAATAAACATATGAAAAATTGGACAATTGATAAGCATTTGTTTTCATTATGACAAAACGCCGAAGAATACTTCACGCGGACAAAATAATTCAAAATATTATGAATGTGTTTTGTTTGTTAATGTTCCTGCAGCTGAAAGGTAAGTCCTTATTATTTCTCTAATTACTCGTTTTCGTAACCTAGTACGCATTGCATTGCATTAATTGCTGTACCTAACACCAAAGATGTGAACTTCTTGACATTTGAAAGATAATAATTAACACGAAAGATTTCCATTGTTTACAAAAAGCTCTTGTATCAATCCTAATTTACAAATTAGTCTATTGTTTATTCTTTGAATAATCACTTTGTTTAAAATAAAGATAGTTTTACATGCTAGCAATATCATTTTGAGAACTGAAATTAAACCAGCAAGTGGTATATAAGTATAGATAATGTAACAATGAGACATCCTGTTGTTGTTATATTTTTTGAAATATTCACATGTAAGTATGCTATTTGGGAGCCTGGTGGACACCAAAGTTTTTTTTCTAAATTGTGTTTCACACTGCACACTATCAAAATGATGATGTTTATAATTATTACTAAATTATCATTTTATTAAACCCATCCATGTTTCACTAATCTTCCTTTTTCTAAAGTACTAAGAAAATTTCAACATAACTACCTATATTAATTTACCAAACTATTCAATGATCATAAACATAATGTGACAAGAATTATGTCAATTTTATATCTCTATTAAAACTTCCAACTGCCAAAACTATTCATCAAACAGCAGACCAAAGTCAGGATTTATTTGTGCCTGGTTGATGGCAATAAGCTGGCCCACTATTACATAGAACTTAAACAGAACTGGTATTATAGGAACACCTACAGAGAAACATTTAGGGTGGAATGAACACCAATGCATAAACACTTACCACATATTCAGTATATCATTCTGAACCCCCCACATAGAAATTTTTCATTGGTGCTAATGAAAAAACAGCTCTTTCCTATGAAAAACTTTAATTTGGGGTAATGAATAATGAATGATGAATGATGTACGGAGTATACGGTAACTGTTTGACCATTGATGTACCTTCCACCATAGGTGTGATTTTAAGTGTTGTTATTTATTTTAATAACATAAACCATTATTTCAGGTTTCTATGCAGTCATTAGTAACCCAATATTATTATACTCAACGGCAACAGACATACGAGTAGTGAACACATCGAGGCTAAATAAAGTGAACACCATCGTAAAGGATTTGGAACAAGGGTCGGCAGTGGACTTCCTTCACAGTAAGGATCTTATATGCTGGTCGGATCAGACTGCAGAGTTGATACAATGTATGAGTTATAATGAAACTCATGTAGGAGATAAGGTAAGAAAATAAATGGAAATAATTAATAGCCTGTTTTGTGGCCAGTAAATATGTCATTCTACTGTACTCCAAAAAGTCCAACTTTAATGTAATGTATCCTAATATCCAGTTAGTGCTGACTGTGCATAAAACCCTGTTTACCTAAGGCCCAAAGACTTATACTAAGGACCTGTATACAGAATTGATAATGTTATGTCTTTTGGCGATGTCATTGCTTGTACAAAAGTCTAAAATAATTATTAAGGATAAAACGTATCCCGTATCCTAACCCAGGTCATGGTTTAACCATACGTCAAATCTCATTAAAAATTATAAAAAAGTAAAGGTAACAGAGAGATGAACTGAGAAACTTTATTTAAAATATTAGTATTGATTTAATTCAACAGATATAAATATTGTTTTAGAATTTAGATTGTAATTTTTTTACAATTATTTATTTTCAGGTTAGAATAGTATCAGAAGGATTAATAACGCCAACCGGTATAGCAATAGATTGGTACACAGACAAAATATACTGGACAGATGGAGAGACAAACAAAATTGAAGTCATTAGCATAGAGCAGAGGTACCGAAAAGTATTATTCTGGTCAGAGGTAGACCTTGCTCGAGCTATTGCCGTTGTTCCTAAAGAAGGGTGAGATAACATTAATTAATTCTTTGGTATAAATTAGTTGCTTTTCTTCTAATTGTACTGTATTCGTTTTATATCACTGCCGATAATTTTGCTTACGTAATTTTGATTCTAGATAATCTGTTCCGTCATCTGTCACTACTCCCTAGCTAAAACTGCACTAGGAACTTAGGAAGTGACCAAATTACGAAGTTTTGGGGTTTTATCATAAGTCAGTTGAACATTCTAAAAGTCCTGATTTACAGCCAAATTGAAATAAATTAGTATTGATTTTTTGGTTTAACTCTATTGTATTGTATAACTGGCTGGTGTCCGCAACTCCACGTCAAAGCGCGTATTTTGCGTGCAGTGTAACACTAAAACTTGCTTGCATGACAAGTCAATAAAAGCATTTTGTGTTGCAATGTATTGAAACATTCTGTTTCTGCCAATCTTCTGAAGATGGCATAAAGAGAATAATATTTTAGATTATGTTATGTGTTAAACGAATTTAATGATTTGGTGTGCAAACAGAAATCATCCCAAAAATTCAATTTAATTCTATTTATTATCAATAAATTACAATTTAGATAAAATATAGCCAATGGAAATCAATGTTTTTTTTCATCCTTTCAAATTATTTCATATAAATTACAAATATATTTAATTTCCTTTTTCCCTTCACTTCTAGTCTCATGTTCTGGACAGATTGGGGCGAAGTACCCAAAATCGAGAGAGCTGGAATGAACGGTGATCCAGCCACACGTAAAATTATTGTTAAAGATCACATATTCTGGCCAAACGGTATCACAATAGATTATGACAACAACCTAATATACTGGGTGGACGCAAAGCTGCATTTTGTTGATGTTATTGATTTTAATGGAGAGAAGAGAAAAAGTGTTGTTAAAGAGGATCTTGTGTATCCGTATGCACTAACGTTTTTTAGCTCTAAGTTGTATTGGACTGATTGGAAAACATGGTAAGCTTTTACATAATAATTATACTACTATGATTGTCAGTTTGCACCAACATCACATTAAACAGCATTTTTTTAATGTTGTTTACAAGCCAAATTATTGCACTAAAATTGTAGTTCTTCTAATCTAAATGAATGATTCATTACAAATTGAGAGTTTGAAAAACTATACATTAACCCTTAAATTAATGATCGCATTTATATCTTCAACTGTTAGCATATCTGCTACACTGAACCCTAATCCACGTGAAAGCGGCTTAAGCCATTCAGAAAGAGCCTAAAATTGCTATAAAAGCGAAGAAGACGTCATTTGGCTCATTTTTGTTCGGACGACGCGCCTTGACGAATTAAATGCAGCAAATGAGGTGATACGTGATCGGCTTAAGCCCATTCGCGTTTATCCTTTATTTGCCATGGTGCTCAAATTTTAATACCTCTATTCAAGGTCAATTCACACATGGGACATATCAACAACGGGACCAATGAAGGAGTTAATAAAGTCCGATCCAGTGCCTGTAGATTTAAAGGTGTATGATGGAAGTCGACAAGTGATGCCCTCTGGTGACTATCCATGTAAGGAGAATAATGGAGGGTGCTCACATTTGTGCCTTTTAGCACCCACGCCGCCAGGTAAACGTTTTTCATTGTTTATTATTTAAGTATAGTTAGATACTATGCAGTCCAATTTTAGAGTACTGGCTATTGAAATTGACATGCATAAAAGTATTGCTTCAGATTTCACCGCACATTTACAAAAACAAGTGTAAAAATGAAACCCAGTCTGATAAGATGAAATGTAATTTTACATATCTCTCTTTGCAATATTTTACCTGTGTGTTTGACGAACTACTTGACAAGTAATTGATGTGTTAAGCAAAGTAATTATTTCCGCTCCATCGACGTATATGTTATTCACAAAACATCATAATAGCAAGACATATTCGCAAATCATCTTAATGCAATGTGTCCGCAGCTGAACTTAAATCATTGCATAACGTAACATCACGCCTGTAATCCCTGCAAGGTATGGCAGAGGCGTGCGTAAGTCGTCGTAGTCCCATTTAAAATGGAGCGAGCCTATTGCCATCAACCGGGCACAAATACAGACTGCGTGGCTTACTTTACTGCGTAGCTTAGGTTACTGAAAAAATTCCGATGATAAAACCCAATAACACTTTGCTAGATCTGGATATCGAACCCAGGACCTAGTCTTAATAGCCTTAGTCTTACATGCAATCTTTACATATTCATACCTATCTTCATTTTCACCCAGGCTACCAGTGCGCTTGTCCAACGGGCTCCAAACTCCGTGAGAACAGCAACACTACCTGCTACAACAGTCCGCAGTCACTCCTGGTCGTGGCCCAGCGCTCCGCCATATCCAAGATATCGCTAGACTCTCCCGACTTCACCCCCTACACGCTGCCACTCAAAGATCTGAAGAGGGCACTGACGGTGGACTTCGATCCCAAGTTTGAGTACATTTACTGGGCTGATAGTTTGGTGAGTAAGGTGTTAGTAAATGAGAAACAGTGTCTGACATTGAATAATATATAAATAAATAAACTTTGTTATTAGTAGTTTAACGCGTAAGCCTCGAAAATGGCCGAGGAACTATTTTTATGTTTGCGTCAAAGTTGGTAGTTTGCGTCAACGTTGATAGTTTGCGTCAACGTTGGTAGTTTGCGTCAACGTTGATAGTTTGCATCAACGTTGATAGTTTGCGTCAACGTTGATAGTTTGCGTCAACTTTGACAGTTTGCGTCAACTTTGGTAGTTTGCGTCAACGTTGATAGTTTGCGTCAACGTTGATAGTTTGCGTCAAAGTTGTTAGTTTGCGTTAACGTTGATAGTTTGTGTCAACGTTGGTAGTTTGCGTCAACGGCGTCAATGTTGGTACAACTTTAGACTTTTTCATTCTAGCCTACTATGTCCCACGTCTGGGCAAAGGCCATAATTTAGGCTTTATTTGAAATTAAAGTAAGTTATTCAATGTCTAATATAATCCTCCGCTCTTTTTGGTTTGTGACAATGCTACCATTTTTTTTATAATTCAGGCAAAGACAATATCGAGAGCGCGTCTAGACGGCAGCGAACAGACAGTCGTGATACACAGTAGTGGAGTCCCTGACAGCATTGCTATCGACCCTCTGGCCAGGAACATATATTGGACAGACCCCGTCACTGACACCATCAATGTGGCCCGGCTCGATGGCACCTCTAAGAAGGTAACGTTTTCAAAATATCTACCGCAAGTCTCGACTCGACAACCAATCGAAATTCGCGCGTATTAATGACTGGTTCGTTGGGCTTGTGTTCGCAAGTGCGCCTGCTAAGCGAGAAGTCCACACTCCGATTCTGAAATCGAAGTGTTTTTAGGTTTTTCCAAAGGAATATCTCAATAGTATCACAGAGTGAAGATTTCTGCCTGATTGTTGACAATCCTAACAAAAACAACACCTTTGTATTTGAATTTATGGCAGTGGCAACACTTATTGTCTTGTTTCGGCTTGAGCCGTTTGGAGAGAGCTTTAGGTCTGCATGAACTCAAATAATTGAAAAAGGCGACTTACGACTCATTGTGGTTCGGACGACGCGACTTCACAGCGCGTTTTCAGCACCATTCATTTTTAATGCAATAACATAGGTAATGCTCTTTGGGACCGGCTCAAGCTGATTCTGCGACACTCCTTATAAGCTTTCGTAGAACACAAGCACACAGCTCTTATATTACGTAATTCCAGGTGATAATCCACAACGAGCTGTACGACCCGCGGGCCATAGCCCTCCACCCGACCGCTGGCTGGATGTTCTGGTCAGACTGGAACGACAAGAAGCCGAAGATCGAGCGCGCCAACCTGGACGGCAGCGGCCGAGTGCTGCTGGTGTACGAGAAGCTGACCTGGCCCAACGGCATCGCGCTCGACACCGTGAACAACAAGCTCTACTGGGGAGATGCCAGGACGCATAAAATTGAGGTAAATAAAGTGAAACAAGCCGTGTTGTACGCCCGAAATCGTAACGCATTTGGAGCTCTTAAAACGTCTCCATAATGATAATCACTCAATACTAAACGTGTTCAAAGCTAGTTTTGATTTCTGTGAAATATCGTGCTACCGTACATTGCGATAACGTTCGTACTTCATTCAGAGTTTTTGTCAAAACATTGGTGTGTCAATACAAAATAAACTCTATTTTCTTCAAAATAAACATCATTTTGTATTCGCCACCAGAATTCTAATATTGATGCGTCTTCATTCTGGACATATTTTAACATACAAACTCTCCAACTCCCGCAGGTATGCAACATGGATGGAACAGAGAGGAAAGAGCTCCACAGCAGTGAAATCTTACACATCTTCGGTCTCACCTTACTCGGCGAACATCTGTACTGGACCGACATGCAGAAACGGACTTTAGACAGGATTAACAAAAATACAGGTATGTTGTTTCTTTTGTATGTACCGGGGACAAGACCATTTGTAAATCGATAACTGACTCTATAGTTTCGCGAGTTTTTATTTATGGTTTCTTTTATCTTATTCTGTTCATAGAAATTTTGTGTTCATACAGTAGACATAATTAATTAATAAATATCGCTGGACATTACACACAGCGCCATCTAGTGCCACACTAAGCAACGAGGCTACATGTCGTGACCACCAGATAGATGATATACAACATAGATACTTTTTTGTTTGTAAATACATACTTATTATACATATAAACATCCATGACTCGGAAACAAATGTCTATGCTAATCACACAAACATTACATCCTACCGGGATTCGAACACGGAACCCTAAGAAGAGAAGTAAGGCAGCCTCACTACCGCTGCGCCATTCGGGTCGTCATTTCTTTTCTTTGAATCCACAGGTTTAGAACGTCAACCGGTAGTAGAGCAGATGGCAAACATGATGGGCGTGAAGGCGTTCCGTCTGGGAGAGTCATTAGGATGGAACCAATGCGCCGACAACAATGGCGGCTGCTCCCATCTCTGTCTCAACACTCCCGAACACTATGTGTGCAGTTGTCCGCTTGGTAAGTCAAGTAAACTCAGCTTGGCAACATAAAAGCTAAGTATAGATAGGCTAGTTTCCACCATCAATAAATTGCAAATCTATTTAACTAATGGACACGTATTTTTCGTTTTTGTAAATCAATGAATATTGACAAAGATAAAACGCATCAAAATTCTGGAGTGGGGGCTCGTGACGTCAGAACGCCCTAAAAAATATACCACTGTGTGACGTATTGTGAATTTTAAAAGCGTCGTATCTTAGTCAATTTTGGTTTACGTAACAAAAGAAAAATTACGGGTCAAATACGAAATAATTAGATTTTTTCAGTTGACAAGCCTATTAGGCTAGGTATCTAAGGATATATTATATTGATTAGGGCACGTCTAAAAGCCAGCGCACACTTGCGACAACAGGGCATAGTATTTTGTCTTTACCCAACGTAAATTTATCCGTAGCTGGCCTATATCATAGCTTGGAAAAATATACAGAATCCAATGTTTAAATATCGACCCCAAGGATGGGACGCCGTCACCTCCTTCAGCGAAGCAGTCATGCTAGAGAAGGAGGTGGCGGACGACAGGCCGTGTCGACGGCGCAGGAGTGCTCCACGCGCGGGCCGACGCCTGCCGGGGCTGCGGGACTGTCCGAAAGAGATACCGTGGTCCCGGAACACAAAGGGCGATGAAGGAACATGGATGGATTTTAGTCAGTAAAAGTCTGACACTCCCTCCTGCTCCACCCAGAGCGGGAGGAGTCATTTGATGATTGCCAATACGAAAAAAAAAAAAAGCTTCAAAGGGGTCCTTTCGCGGTTTTGAACATTGGAATCTGTATCTTGTTACTACTAGCTACGTATGAATTTACGTTAGGTAAAGACAAAATACTATGCCGTTTCCGGTGTGCACTGGCCCGAAGCTACACAGCTGCTGTACACATGCACATCGTCGACTACATTAAATTTGGCGGAAAATCACTTCGAATGAATATTGGAAATAGACTTATTAGTCCATGGAAATCGTATAAGGGGGGAAGGTTATATGTTGTATGTGATGAAGTAGTTATGTCAAAACCAATTTGTCAACCTCAGAAATACTCCAGATCATTTTTAAATTTTTAATTTTCTTTATTCCACCAAGGACCTTTGCTACGGTAAAAGTCACTATGAAAGTTTTTAAGAAGACAAAATTTGCAACAAAATGAAAGTAATTGGGTTATGTTAGACCAAATAGCTTCTAAGATACAGCTGTTCAAAGTTTGCAAAATTACCAAAATCCCAGACCTGCTGTGTGAATGTTATCTGTTGCAGAGTTGCAGTGTTCAGAAAATACTCTCCACAAAAACTTAGATCTTTACACTAGAATGCACTTTTCCTTTATGTACAGGTCTAGAACTAAGCAAAGACAGGAAGACTTGCGTGGAACCCGAAGCGTTTCTAGTGTACAGTCGCAAGAATGTCATCGGTCACATCAGTATTGAGAACGAGGAGAACGACGTCGTGCTGCCTCTCAAAGACTTGAAGGAAGTCAGGTAAGCATCTCATATTATTTGTTAACTTTTAAAATAAAGTAAACAAAGTTTCTACTTAAAAACTTAAAAACCCAAGGAAAAAACGCGTGAATTTGTGCCTCGTTAGGTGGCTAAATGGGCTAAGCGTGGGGACTTGGCTTCCGGCTTCACCAGGTCAAAGTTTAATGACAATAAGCTGCACATCTCTCAGAGATATTTTGGTTGTATAATAGTAATATTATGTTGTTGTTGCAGTGCCTTAGCAGTGCATGTATCTGGTAATAAGCTGTACTGGTCAGACAGTAAAACTAAGACCATCAACCGATGTTCTGTCAACGGAGCTAACATGGAGAAAGTGCTGGAATGGATGGGGTTGGTCGAAGGTTTGTGCTACATTATTAACTGTTGTACTGTGCCGACTACTGAGGGTGAGCTTTTGAGATGGATTACAGAGATAATGAACAATGCATGTTTTAAATGAATGAATATTTGGCAATGAAAGTGAATGTATCTTGCAATTTGGCGTTTAAATCTTTGAGTTAAACTCCGCAACAGAGACCAGGGGTGGCGGCCCCGACTTACTGAGTAAGTCGTGTTCGAACTCAGGCAGGCGCATTACTTTGTGTAATTTGTTTCATCACCACTGCTCTCAAACCGGTGAAGGAAAACATCGTGAGGAAACAACTACCAACCGACACTGGGCCCGCGTGGTGGATATAGCCCATTCCCTCTCATAGAGAGGAGGCCGTGTCCCAGCAGTGGGAACATTAATAGGCTGATGATGATGAAACTCCGCAACTATTTTAATTTTAACTCTATTTTCTTTCTTACTAGGCATAGCCATAGACTGGTCAGGCCAGAACATTTATTGGACGGACACGGCGACGCAACGTATCGAAGTGGCGCGACTCGACGGCTCCAGTCGGAGGGCCCTCGTATGGCAGGGACTCAAGAAACCCAAGAGCATCGCTCTGGATCCTAAGAAAGGGTAAGTGGAACCACTAACTGGAGTAGTCTACAGTCGCGTAGCTATGCCAATGCAACCAATGTGGTCGCATGGGGCCCCTGATTCAAGGGGTCCCCGACGGACCACAAGCGATCCTTTTTTTTTTGACAAAATTGGCATAGAGTTTTAAAAAAAAAACCGCAAGAAAAAAGTGCCTTAACTGCACTTCCAATTTAAACTACATATATTATTTTTTACATAATAGTGATCCATGGAGTTTCTTGCACGTTCTTCGCCATAGAGATTTACGCTAGGGAATAGGCAACTACAGTACTTTCAGTTTTTATATCTTGTGACTGGGACTGTAAAGTGTAGCTACTCGTACATTTAATTTTCATCTTTGTTTCGACAATTCAAAAGTGCCTGTAATTGGCCTACACACTTCGATTTTGCATTAAGGCCTAAAAAGGCCAGTTATGCCACTGGTAGTCTTTATCGAATACAATAAACTTGAAACTTTTTTGCAAAAAATAAAACCGATTTTAAAAACACAACAAAGTGAAAAATAACTTTAGCTTTAGAAGTTTGACTGAAGGTGACTTCTGTGTGTTTGATTCAGTTTCTTTGCCACCGACTTCTAAAGCTAAAGGAACTACTTTACTGTTTTTAAAATCGGTTTTAATTTTTGCAAAAAACGTTTTTTATTTTTCCATTTTTAGTTGTAATATCCTATACAAATATTAGCTATACATTTATTTTAACATAACATAACATCACGCCAGTAATCCCCGAAGAGTTGGGCTGAGGTGTACCCAATAGTACCTACACCCACATTTCGCCAGTTATGTTTAAGTCCCATGTGATAGGGGGCGAGCGCTGCCGCAAATCCAGACTCCGTGACTGCTACTGAGAAATTCCTGATGGAAAAACCCAATAACACTTCGCCCGACCAGGGAATCGAACCCAGGACCTCATGCTGAGTTGTCGCCACCACTAGACCAACGAGGCAGTCATTTATTTTATATTGTTAACAATACATGTCATGGTAACAGACTTATCCCCAATAAAATGGAACCTAACATACCTAACTGTCGAAATGTGGGTGTACTGTACACATCTGCATGCCCCCTCAGAGCATACAGGCGTGATGATATGTTATGATGTGAAAACAACAGACATCCAAGCGATTGCAGCAATTACGACCGATTTGCTGTCTATAATTGAAGAGTTCCATTGTATTTCTCCGAAGATCACCATCAGATCTTCACCAAATTTAAACGGGACCACCGCGGAATAATTTTCTTCTAAACAAAAAAAGAATCATCGAAATCGGTTCACAATTGACGAAAGAAAAAAACCGATAGTTCATATTTTAATCCTATTGAATGACTTCTTCATAAAATAGTCACTCCATGGGATAAAAATGAACTTAAGGGTTGTATTGAAAGCCGCGGCAAATTGTCACTTAGCGGACAGACTTCCGGCGGGATCTCATGGCGACATGGAGAGAGCGACTGTCGTAACCCCGTGCACGCCACAATAGTGGCGATAAGTCCCCTCTTTGAGGAGTGGCTTGAGAGACGCCACGGCGTCCTCACCTTCCGCCTGACGCTAGTCCTCACCGGACACGGTTGTTTTGGGAGGTTCCTGCACCGAATCGGGCGGGAGGAAACGCCCGGGTGTTTCCACTCGGCGAGCGGAGCGAAACGGAATGGGACGCCGTCACCTCCTTCTGCGAAGCAGTAATGCTAGAGAAGGAGGTGGCGGAACGTGAGAGGGAGAGAACCTCACAGCGTCCCGGCCGCCGCGGGAGACGCCCCGGGCGTGCACCGTAGGCGCGGGCCTGTGGACGGTGGGCTATGGGCTAGCTCGCCGTCCATCCGTCTCATGACGACAGGCCGTGTCGACGGCGGGTCCGTGATCCACGCGCGCCTCAAAGAGAGTCAGCAATAGGAAGGGGTCCGCAAGGACCGATGCCTGCCGGGGTTGCGGGACTGTTGGTAAAGAAAGAAAGAGTAATGTTTATTTAACGTCAGTTCATTAAACACACGGAAAAAAAGATACAAAATATAAATTAATGACAGTAGTGAAAATACATCGTATGTGCTGTATGCCTCACGACAGCGCCAGAAAGGTCCATTTACACCACACAATGTGCGCGCCAAAAAGGTCCACATATTGATGATTATAACTCTCTAAACTCATCATATTTTAATCAACATAAAACCTGACACTGACATGCAAATTGGAAAAAACGTAAGAAAATTTTTATTCCGCGCGCCACCCTGGCGCTTCCACATTAATCTCTCATTGAATTTCGTTGAAAAATTCAGACTTAGGGCCCGTTTTAATGTGGGTTTACTTTAATTTTAGATCACTCATCTTAGTAAAAAAAAATTGTTCATTGTTCCAGCTACATGTATTGGTCAGAACTGGGCTCTAAGAGCATCAAACGCGCCGGTATGGACGGCTCATCGCCGACCGTACTTATAGAACAAGTGGGCAAGGTGCACTCCATCGCCATCGACTACGAGCGTCGCGCCATCTACTGGGCCGCGCTAGACCCGCCCGCCATAGAGTTCGCGTTCCTGAACGGAACCGGGAGGAAGGTTCTAGTGAATAATGTGTCCATGCCCTATACGCTGGCGCTGCATAATGATAAGATCTTTTGGGGGGATTGGAATACAGGTATGTGTTTTGTTTTTTTTTTTCATACAATTAGATTTATTCTGTATCATACGTAAAGCTATGTAATATAGGGTCATTAACCCAAAAAAAATATAATTTTTCCACAACTTACTCGCAAATTATATGTCATGGAAAAATATTGTATTGAGTTTCATTATTACCTGCTGGTAAATAATGTGATTTGAATTTGGAACCTCAATTAAAAATTGATACTTTGTGAAAACTTCCAAAGAGTTTTCACAAAGATATTACTGCTACCAATGAACAAAAAATAAATATACGCAATGTTATATTAATATTATGTGGAATAATAAAAACCAATAATGTTAATTAATTTTATACTACACTTGCTTAGTAAGTGTACCAATACTACCCCACTAAAAGGCTTGAAAGCTGTTCATTAAACTTTCTCAAAAATGTTGGCAGTTATATTGTATTACATTACTGCCCTGAAAATCAGGGCAGTAATGTAATCCATTACTAACGCGTTTTGTTTGTTTAAGTTTTGTCTTTGTGCTTAAGTATAAAGCAGATATCACTCGAGGGTAAGTACAGATTACTAAACTTGTGTGGTTCACGGCCCTCCGCTTCGCGTCGGGCCTCAATGCACACTCGATTAGTAATCTGTGCCTTACTCTCCTTGGTGAATAAATAGCTATAAAAGGCAAAGCATCAAAACGTAACTACAATAATAAAAACATTAAAAACCATTGTTTACTGTATATGGTCAAGTCTGTTATTTTTTTTGCCCTTCCCAGTTTTACATATAATCATGCTACAGCTGCGGGTGCAGTAGGTACGAAAAGTCGAGTCCGATCTTAGTATTAACGCCCTCACTCCGCTCAGGAGTTAATTCAGAGCTAGATACCCCCTCGTTGCGTTCAGGATTCGAAATAGCGCACGCGAAGTAAAACACTGCTTCTAACCAAGATAATAGTAGTCTAAGCACAGAGGGGATCCTCTGTGCATAAACTACTATTATCTTGGTTAGGTATCATGACCCTGAATTTGTTCAGCACTGAGTATTACTAGAGTTCTGAAATAATAGTCAAGTTTCAGTGCAACAGATTTTTACCCAGATACATAAATCAGCAATATTTCAGCTGCCTCTGGTTAGACTGGAAACTGATTGCAACATAGTTGTGAAAAGGCTAGGAAAATGATGAAGTACACCAGTCGTCGTATTCACAAACGTTCGCTCCAAGATTTCGATTAAAAAAGTCTTGTCTATCTTTTTTGGTAATACGAAAGTGATCGGGATAGACATAGATTCCTCGAATCGAAGTCTTTTGCGAATACGGGCTGGTGGACCCAGTGCGAGCTGGTAAACGTTCCTTTTTTTGGTTTGTAATGTAACAGCGTCGTTTTACTTTATCTACAGGCATAGTAGAATCCGCATCAAAAACGTCAGGTGAGTCTCGCAAGGTGATCCACTCCGGTGTCGAATACATCTCGGAGCTGAAGGTATTCGGTCGCTCTGGTCGCGGCGCGGGCAGCCAGTGCGCGGCCGACAACGGCGGGTGCGCGCACCTGTGCCTGGCCGCGCCCGCCGACTACCGCTGTGCCTGTCCGCAGCACTACCGGCTCGACAAGGACAACCTCACTTGTACAGGTAGGACCCGTACATGTACGAGTATGTCGTCATGGCAAGGGAAAAGTATAAATAATACCTACTACAAGGTCCAATTTAACAAGCTAGCGAGACGTCGCAGACCTTCTTAAACTAATTTCGGTCTCCGACCCAAAAAAATATCACATAATCAGTATTTTAGATGAGCTCTGCTTGGATGAAAATAGACAAAATAAATTTTCCCAGATGTGAAACCTAGCTAGATTTATTTTGCGTCCACGTAAACTCGTATATTGCAACTTTCATAGAAAATGTTAGGGCCGTTTTCGAGAACGTGATTACAAATATACAGGGTGTAAGGGACAGCCCTCCGACTGATGGGGTGAATACACGTCTTCAGAGTTTCGCTAGCTAATTTATTTTGACCCGTATACGGGTATAGCAGAATCTCGAAAAACGGGAAAAGCCTTTGAAATTAAAAGTATTTGTAACGTTGATTTGTTTACAGAACCTGAAGAATTTCTAATATTCGCTCAAAAGAATGCTATCGGACGGATAGTAGTTGCTAACGGCGAATGCAACGACGCTTACATACCTCTCACCGGATTGAAAAACGTTAAAGCCATCGAATACGATCCTGTAAACAAGTAAGTATTGCCCGAAACACTTTGTTGACATCATATTTTTTATTTCCATAGAAAATGCCCAATGCATTAAGTCCGTCTTTGTATATTATGTGCATATTTTTTGTATTGTTTTTAAAATACAGATTCGAATAACACTTAACTTCCCTAATGATAACCCCAAGAAAGTTTTTTACATTACGTACCATAAACCTATGTATTTAAATATTTTGTTTGCGTTATGTTATCTATGGCTGACCTTTAGAAACTTGTGAAAACATACGCCAACCTTCTTAGCACGCACATTTTGTGACTGACCAATCTTCCTCAGACACTTCTACTGGATGGACGAAGACTCGCACTCAATCCGTCGAGTCGGCATCTCTTACTCTGTCACGTCAGCCATTACGGAGTCAGTAACAGTGATCTCAGGCCTCAGCCGGCCTTTCCACATGGTCCTGGACATATTAGGACGAGCCTTGTACTGGACCTGTGCCGACACAGACTCGATCAATGCGACTTCTATTGATAACAATTCGTCATCCGGAGTGATTCTAAGAGGTGATAATATGATGCCGAGGTTTTTGGCTTTTCATCAGACTAAGAGGTAAGTTTTGACGTTCTATAATTAAGTTTTTTTATTCTTTTTTTTTATTGATGTCTGCTGAGTTCTGTTAGTAAGCAGAAATGTTAACGTTAAATTTATGTAAAAAAAAAACAATGTTTTTGTTAAACTCGGTTTAATCGATTTCATTATTCTTTTCATGGGTTATTCTTGGTAATTTTTTGTCAAAAAATGAATTTTTTTTCAAAATCACATTCGCTGTTTTTCATCTGACTTATGGGCCATTCCACGTGAAGCGGACAGGTAAAAAAATTTGTTTAGAATTCTAGTTATATTCAATTGAGTTGTACCTATATAAGTCCTCGACCCAGAGATACAATATTTTTGCGGTACAATATATACTCGTAGTTAACGAGTTAAAGGTCATTGAACTTTTGACTAACTAGCAAGTATGCGCTACTTCAAGCACGAGTACCAAGACGTGTTAAAAAGTTATAATCAAATAAATAAAGTAGTGGAATGTATACTTGACTTAACAAGCTACCTGACTGTTTTCTTTTTCTTTTTTAAATTATTATTTATTTAAAATTATGTGATTTTATTTATCAAACTTGATTTTTTCAAGGTATGACCAGTTTTATTTTTTTCTCAAAATAGGTATTACTGTAAAGATAATCCATGCTAAGTTTCATAATGGGCCTAGAAGCCGTTTAGGAGCTAAACTTTCTGTAAGCTGTCGCTAGCGGGCGGGGCGTACGCCGTGCGCCGTGCGTTTGTGACTGGTCTAGCTCCTAAACCGCTTAAACCGCGAAAAATAAAATCACTTAAATTTAAATAAATCATAATTAAAAAAGAAAAAGAAAAACACAGTCAGGTAGCTTGTTAAGTCAAGTATGCATTCCACTACTTTATTTATTTAATTATATTTTTTTAACACTTGGTACTCGGGCTTGAAGTAGCGCATACTTGCTAGTTAGTCAAAAGTTCAATGACCTTTAACTCGTTAACTATATATTGTACCGCAAAAATATTGTATATCTGGGTCGAGGACTTACAACTTAATCGAATAATACTAAAATCGGACACATTCAAATTTTTTACCTGTCCGCTTCACGTGGAATGCCCCATAAATGAAATAACTAAAATACGCATAAAGGCACGTTGACCAGCAAAGAAAAATAAAATGAGAACAGTTAATTTTTCCTTTGTTTTCTGAAATCTTTAAAATTTAATGCAGTATCGGGTTGACCTTGTCCATAGACACCATTTAGCATCTGAGAAGCAACACCGCACCCGCACCGCACTACGACGCACCGTTTCCGAATTATGGGCCTTAAAATTTTATTTTCTATATAAAATGATGTACTCGTATAATTCCAAAATGTTCGGATGAAATACTTTTCTGGAAAGAAATTGTTGCTCCAGTCGAAAGAAGAAGAGTAAATCAAAAAAACTGCAATATACTAAAAAAAAAAAGAAAAACAAAGTTTTGTTTCGGTCGATCTCTATCTGCTTGCACAGGAGAGAGGTCATGGGGGTTTTTAAATGTCGGTTATTTTTTGCCTAGGATTTTGAGAAATTATAAGTAAAAATATATTCGAAGCGTTTCGAAAAGTATGTACTTATACTTATACTTTTCGGAAGCTAAATGGTTTCAATAGACAAGGTTATCCCGATATTAAGGGGAGTTTTGAACTTTTCAGATTTCTGATCTGGAACGACGCTGCCTTGGGCGTGATAATGCGCGCTAACGTGGACGGCACATCACGCGTAGAGTTAGCTCGAGCGAGCAACGTCACCTCGCTCACTGTGGACCACTCTACTGGCACAGTCTACTGGGCTGTCAGTCGGCAGATTCATGCCGTCGACATGGATGGTTCTAACAAGTTAGTCATTTACCTACTATCATTTTCAGGGCAGATCAACATGGTAGCTAACACTATCGTTAGCACTTATAACAGTATATATCTTGCCATGTTTATTACTTGTTTCGAGTTTCCGATATTTTGGCACTGTTGCACTATGATCACAGATAAACTGGAGTTGTTGCTGTGAGTGTTTATAAGCAGGCAAAACGATCTACCCTCTTCTCAATACCTTTTTTGAACCGCTGCCACTGCGACATAAATCGAACTCCTTCGGTTTTTACACAATGAGTCACACCAACACAGCAAAATAATACTATAAAACATTTAATGCGCATACTCGTGCAAATAATAATACTTTTTGTGTCATCGAAATTGTGCCAGGATTTCCAAAGTTACAGCGTTGTAAAATTTCACCGCTTTTAAAACTATGCGTTCCTTCGCGAGCTATTGCGATGACGTCACGCCGCGGTGTCATGTCCGATTGCGGGTGATGCGGAGTGTTTATGTTCATAAAATTTGATATGTAAAGTGATTTGTCTTATTATTTTATAAATGTTTGTGTTTAAATATTCTTATTATTTTTTTCTATTTTTTTTTACGTTACGTCGACTTTGAGTAACATTGGACAAGGACAGGGAAAGAAATGAAGATAAGGGCAAAGTATCACTATCTCTATGATTGTTATTATGTTGCTTGTGTTTTCCGATAGACGCGTGATCTGGCAGGGCGGCTGGGCCACGGCGCTGTGCGTGTGGGGCGGCTGGGCGTACTTCTCAGGGGCGGGCGGCGCCATGCGCGTGGCGCTCACGCGGCGCGACGCGCCCGCCGCGCCCGTGCCGCACGTGCCGCGCCTGGTGGCCGCGCGCGCCGTGCACAAGGTACCTGACTGTAGTGTGTCGCACGTGTGGGGCGGCCGGGCGTACCTGACTAGTGTGTAGCTAACCTCCATGTTGCTCTGTACGCGCAGGTGGCGCGCGCGCACGTGTGCTGGCGCGGCGGCGCGTGCGGCGGTGCGCCCGGCGCGTGCGGGGGCGGCGGGGCGTGCGGCTGCGCACTGCGCTGCGGGCTGCCCGCGCCGTGCCACCCGCAGCGCTTCCTGTGCGACCCCGCCGCGCCCGAGCCGCGCTGCATCCCGCACCACTGGAAGTTAGTACACACGGGGTTCTTTAAGAGCGGGCCTAACGCCAGGATAAATTCTAATTTCCCCCGCGCGTCTCGCTACACCCACATTAGTGCGAATAAAAAACACGGGGCGGCCGCGGCGCCGCGACGCGCGACGCGCGGGACCGAGCTTGCGTACAGTGTAGCGGGCAGGGCGTAGTATATGCAAGCAACAAAGTTAGATAAAACCACTTTTTTTTTATTAATTTTTTGTGTTATTTTTTTAACATCTTCTATACAATGCATTCATAGGTTGCTTGTATGTCGTGAAATAAAAGTTTTGGGTACTCCGTTTCATCTTAACATCACGCCTGTTATTACTTGAAGGTGGTTTTTTTTTATTTTTCCGTCATGGGCGTCGTTTTCATGGTTTTCGTGGTTGCTGATTACGAAAATGAGGTCAAAATGAAAATCCAAGATGGTGCCGAAGAAAAATTTTAGTTATTCCATCATGGGTGTCGTTTTCATGGTTTTCGAGGTCCCTGATTACGAAAATGAGGTCAACATGAAAATCCAAGATCACGCCCAGGAAAATTTTCGGTTTTTCCGTCATGGGTGTCGTTTTCATAGTTTTCGGGGTTGCTGATTACGAAAATGAGCTCAAAATGAATATCCAAGATGGCGCCCAGAAAATTTTTGTATTTCGATCATGGGTATCGTTTTCAAAGTTTGTGGGGTCGCTGAATACGAAAATGAGGTCAATATGAAAAAGCAAGATGGTGCTGGGGAAAATTTTTGGTTTTTCCATCATGGGTGTCATTTTCATGGTTTACGTGGTCACTGATAACGAAAATGAGATCAAAATGAAAATCTAAGATGGCGCCCAAAAAATTTTTAGTTTTGCGGCAACCCCGAAAACTATGAAAACGACACTAATGATGGAAAATCAATAATTTTCCTGGGCTTCATGTTGAATTTTAATTTTGACTTCATTTTCGTTATCGAGCCCGAAAACCATAAAAACGGACACAGATGACGGAAAACCCAAAAATTTTCCTCAGCGCCATCTTAGATTTTCATTTTGACCTCTTTTTCGTAATCAGCGTCCTCGAAAACCATGAAAACGACACCCATGACGGAAAATCTAAATTTTTTCTCGGCGCCATCTTGGATTTTCTTTTGACCTCATTTTCGTTATCGAAGACCACGTAAACCATGAAAACGACACCCATTATGGAAAAACCTAAAAATTTCTTTGGCGCCATCTTGGATTTTCATTTTGACCTCATTTTCGAAATCAGCAACCACGAAGACCATGAAAACGACACCCATGACTGAAAAACCTAAAATTTTTATCGGCGCCATCTTTGATTTTCATTTTGACCTCATTTTCGTAATCAGCGTCCTCGAAAACCATGAAAACGACACCCATGACGTAAAATCAAAAATTTTCCTCGGCGCTATCTTGGATTTTCATTTTGACCTCATTTTCTTTATCAGTGACCACGCAAACCATGAAAACGACACCCATGATGGAAAATCCTAAAAATTTCTTTGGCGCCATCTTGGATTTTCATTTTGACCTCATTTTCGAAATCAGCAACCACGAAAACCATGAAAACGACACCGATGACGGAAAACCAAAAATTTACCTCGGCGCCATCTTGGATTTTCATTTTGACTTCATTTTCTTAATCAGCGTCCTCGAAAACCATGAAAACGACACCCATGACGGAAAATCAATAATTTTCCTGGGCTTAATGTGGGTTTTTCATTTTGACCTCATTTTCGTTATCAGTGACCACGCAAACCATGAAAACGACACCCATGATGGAAAAACCAAAAAATTTCTTTGGCGCTATCTTGGATTTTCATTTTGACCTCATTTTCGAAATCAGCAACCACGAAAACCATGAAAACGACACCCATGACTGAAAAACCGAAAAGACGCGCAAAAGTCCAGTCGCGCAAGTATCTTGATACCCTACCTACCTACTACCTACTACCTACCTACTACCTACCTACTACCTACCTACTACCTACCTACTACCTACCTACTACCTACCTACTACCTACCTACTACCTACCTACCTACTACCCACCTACTACCTACCTACTACCTAACAGGTTAATTCGGACGGGTTGTATGTAATTAAAATAATTTCGGACAAAAACAATGCACGATTAAATCAATCATCCGTTAATTTTGCGTTTACTATGAGCTTATGCACGTAAAAAATACATAGTATCTTCGACTTCAGCAATCAGCCATCATTTGAGTCTTCAATTGTTTTAGTTATCGCTTCTCAATTGTATCTTACTTGTTACCCATGTTACTCAAAAAAAAAATTAGATTTGAAGATAATAATAATGGCGGCTAGGCGCGGAGCAAAGTGACATAGACTACCCGTCTCGACAGAGCGAGGGCAACTGATCGGTGAAACAAACTGATGTCCCAAGCTCGCGTCACGCGAGACGGAAGACAGCGTATTTCGCGGATTAAAAATGTAGTAAGCGCCAAATGCTTTGTAGTCTGTTATCTCTTAAAATAGAAAATATTTTGAAAAACTGCTAGCGTCAGCTCAAGGTTATACGTATGTATATGTACGTACGTACGTATACACGTATGTTACATATTGGTGTAACAGGGTGATCGATTACGCATTGATGTAATAGAAGGAAATAGCAGAAACGCTGACTGCAACTGACCTCCATTCCGCGCACCGCAACCTTCGCCGGCATGAGACGCGACGACTCAGCAAATACGTCACTGAATCATGCCACCCTAATTTCGCAATAGTTTTCATGCATCCGCGTAGTTAATCATCTCATAGAAATATTCATTCTTGGTACATACATCGGCCAATTATCACCTCTTTAGAATGTAGTCCATAATGTAATTATTTTATAATTAAAATTATTTTAAGCAAATTGGCTTTCTCTGCATCCTCCGGCTCCAGCTTACATAATTGGCGCAGCCGGTAGGATACTCGCGGGCCGATTCGCGAGCGCGATGACTAGATAACGTCTTTATAAACGCGATTTACGAGTTATCCGGGTGACTTCCAAGGACCATCAACGAGTATCCGAATCTACAAGAGTTGCAGCCAGAGGTGTATCCAGACATCGATACCGCAGAGAGACCAGTCATGCATAATTATGTAAGTATTCTAGAATCGTTCTTGAGTTGCTTTCTTTCTATTTTATGTTATAATCCTCCAAGATTTTCCATCCCAGGCAATCGCGGAACCCTAGGTTAGATAGAATAGATAGTTAGTAGAAATAGCCGAGGTTACAGTTATTAGATTCGATTAGAAGTCTAGGTTTTAGTGACTTAGGAAGTTCGGATCATTTATAAAATATGTCAGGAATAGATGAAATATAAGGCCCTGCTCATGGTGCCCGAATTCGATAAATATACGAACGTCTCACTAGATTCATTTAACTATTAACTATCAGTTAGTTGCAACTCACGTATCGCAAGTGGCAGGAAACGAATTTACCAATTTGGCTTTAATAAACGGTATTCTTAATACAGTCACGGGTCCCGCCGCTAGGCTAATTAACACCAACGGTATACCTTAAAAGTGGGAAGGCATTCGTAAGGCTCCAGTTAATAACTTTTCCGACCAACGCGATGAGACCTCGCTTTATAACGACATGGCACTTTTGACTCAGGGGTCCTATACACCCCAAGAGAACGGAACTTGTCAAAATCTATTCGGAACTACTATGACTTTTGTAAGCTTGCACCAAACAGTGCAAACTACAATAGAATTCAAACGCACCCCAAAAATTACCCCTCCAGTCTTATCCAAGGGGCCTTCGCAATCCACTCGCTTTACGTATATAAATCTATTCATTTTGAAACAATGAAAAACGCTCTAGAGTTTGTTCAGGAAGAAATGAACACCCTTTACCTACAACAACGTAATGATCCAATACCGAAAAAAAAACGCATTCACAGTGCTAATACCAGTAGTTTATCGCACGTGGGGCGTTCCCCCGTCGCAACCCGTACCATGTCTACATCGAGGCCGTTTAATTTGAATGTGGTCCTTCTCGACCAGGTTTTGTAATACACCCTCAGCGCCCGCCGCTGCCATGGAGACCTAATATAAATTACGTGTCGAGGCCAATGCCATCTCGTAGCCACGATTGGTCCACACAAGGAAATCCACCCCATCGAATCCAGGGAGACGAATTTCGATGCATGCTCTGATTATCTTTATCAGCCTTACGGTAATCTCGAAACAGTTTGACTACGACGAACGAAAATAGAAGTCTATTCACAGACACAGCGTTACTTACCTTATATTCAAATCTTAGCAACACCTTTAAAATTTTTTATACTGGGTCCAATCAATTGTTTATTAGTCCCGAAACTATAAAAAATATTATCCACACTTGCCCTGAAATTACGATCCCTTTGAAGTCACTAATGTGCATGCTACTAGTTGTAATGATTACTCCATCACTAATGTGCATGCTGCTAGTCGTAACGATTACTCTATCAACTTGCCATGCTTTCAGGAATTTAATGATCAAAATTATTTAACATTTTTCATTTATTGCAACTTTCATGATTTTTTGATGAGCTTTTTAATTTTGATCTTTTAACTGGGAATCTAATATTGATCTTAAAAATAATGGACTAGTTACAAAAAAAAAACGCGGCTGACCCTATTGCTATGTAAAATTCACGTAACTACAATTTATATGAGGTTATAATTTCAGCAAAAACCTCTAAATTAGCAAGAGTCCCAGTTAATCTAGCAAACGGTGATGCACTAATCCTCACACAAAGTATTTCGAACTGTAACGTAAACA
Source organism: Xestia sexstrigata (assembly GCA_941918905.2). Classification (NCBI taxonomy): domain Eukaryota; kingdom Metazoa; phylum Arthropoda; class Insecta; order Lepidoptera; family Noctuidae; genus Xestia; species Xestia sexstrigata. The sequence continues at coordinate 20,775,789 of OW799209.2, forward strand.
AATGTATTACTATCGTTCACAATAGCCGCGGTTACCTAGAAGTTCTTAACATAACGTCAAATAACTTAATCTTTTCCATGACGAACCCGTTAAAGCGGAAGTTTTAATTGTTCACGAGTGATAAACCGCCATCGTCCCGGTTACGGACAGACCACTTAAACGAAGAATAAACTAGTTCTCTAACAGTAAATGTATCCATAAAGCCAAACGCCTCAGCGAAATCAGCCACGCCGACAGCCCATGTTAGCGCTGAACATCCAATGTTGGAAATACCCATACCAGACGAGCCTTTAAATAAATTCAATAAACAGATTTGCTTTTAATTGGCGACATAAAAAAAAAAGAAAAAACTAACGACCAATTGTTTCCAAACCATTTGAGACACAACACTCGTATTTCCATTCAATTATCGGAAAGTAATCTCGAAGAAGACGCAATTAACTCTGTAAAATAATTCATAAACCCCAGAGTCAGAACATTAGAATTCATCCCACATCGGCCATGTATGAAATAACTCCCATCATTCAAGAAAAACTCAAAAGCTCCGAAATGAATCTTGTTTTAATCAAAACCGAACCTGAAAATGTCGAAGAATATCTTCGACAGCAAGAGACCATTCAAAAATACCACGAAGGCAAAACTAACCACAGAGGCATTAGCGAGTGCCATCTTTCCTTACCAGATAAATACTATTGGCCTAAAATGATGGATCATATCGCAGAATATATATGTTTAAGAATGTAACATTTATGTGGCCAGGCTAAATGTGATAGAAATCCCATTAAACAAAGATTCTGTATTGTTCCACCACCGTCCAACAATTACCGATTCATTTTCTAAATATGCTCAGGCGTATTATCTTAGAGACGGTACAGCAGCTAGTGTCATTCAAGCCATTCTAAGGTATCGCTCTCACCACGGTGTGTCGTTATCCGTAGTTACAGACCAACGATATTCAGACAATATTTGTTTTGCAAAAAAGGGCAATTCGTTCAATTTATAAATTAAGACCCAGATACTCCCTCAGAGAAAAATTTAAAGAGATTAATATTCTTACTGTGCCCTCTCAGTTTATTTATGAAAACCTTTTGTACGCACACAAAAATATTAATTTGTTTAAAAAATACAGTGATATCCACAACATAAATACGAGGAACAAACACAAATTTGTTGTTCCTGCAACGAGGCTCAAAAAAATAGGGGGTACGTTTAGATGCCAATGTATACGTTTTTACAATAAACTTCCGAGCCATATTCAAGCACTAAGTCTAAATAAATTCAAATCGTTCATAAAACGGAAGTTATGCCTGAAAGCCTACTATCATGTTAATCACTATCTCGAAGATAAAAAGGCTTGGGATTAAGCTGCTCCAATTAAATTTGCTCTGTGAATGGCGAAATTTCGGACTTCGCTTGTTTATTGTTGATTCCTTTCTTGTATACACTCTGACATTTTATGATTTGACATGTATTTTATTATTTTTTACTTTATTTTTTTATTATTTTATGTGACATTTACTGATTTGACATGAATACTTATTTCATTAAGTATTTTACTTTTTATTATCATTGTGACATTTAATGATTTTTGTGATTTTTATTTACATTCATTTTGAAAAGAACTTGTTATTAATTTTATTTGATTATTGTGAATGTGGGGACCATGTGGGTCACATTTGTATTTTTTGTTTATTTTTTTCCCACAACTGTCTGGCAGTTTGAGTACTATAAGCGACCTACCCAAATGTCCTTTCTTTGGTATTGTTCGTCGTTTCGTTGAGCTCCTTGAGTTATAAGTCGAGCTACACGATAACTGACAAATGCTTGCAATGACTGGACAGGTCCACTCAAATCTGTGTGGTTCTTTCTTCAAAAGACCATCTCAGACACTAATCTGCATAGTCCTCATGTGAATTGAGCAAGATTATGTCTGGACTTCAAAAGAGACTATGACCTCTGAGTTTGTTTCGGCTGTTTCTTCTCAGAGTAGTCAGGTACGAAACACCGGCCCCATCTAGTTTAAAAAGTGACGTGTAAAAGTGTTTGTAAAAACCTACTTGCAAAATAAACATCATTTATCATTTATCATTTAACGACTATTAGTTACAGACTAACGAATTTACGCAAGTCCACAAAATTCAACATCTACTACATCAACTTTAGCCCATACTCCCAATGATAACGGAATGATAGAACGTTTACGCGATACCCTATTAGAACATCTTAGATTACTTAGACCGGAAAATTGCCTTGAACCATCGTTAATCTTATGTCCTACGCTATAATAGCATTTAGTATCAGCAGACATAGCTTCACAAAATGCAGACCACTGACATAATCACGGGTCATACAGATCCTCGAGACCCCTTTAGATATATATAGATTTATCTGTGCATTTGCGTTAGCAATACGTGCAAGAGCACAAGAACAAAAATGGCTAAAGTTTATGAGGTTATCAATGAAACATCCCTGCATAATCGTATTGAATTAACTGAGAATAGAAACAAGGATATAGAGCCTGAAAAGAAATACGAGCCAAACCAACAGGTATTTGTTAAGAATCCCCCTCGTGAGCCGCCTAAAACTTGCCCCGCGTTATACCCATGACACAGTATTACCCGACCTACCCATACATATATACACAAATCTCGCCAAATCACGTCTTAAAAGGACACTTGACACCGGCAAATTGTTGTAGGATACTACCTCCATACTACTCTAACATATCTCATAATACTCTATCTCCAAAATAAATTAGGGAAAAAATATCTCTTCAACTAGGAAGTTTTGAGCCAAGTCGCAATAAACGTGGTCTCATAGCCGGATTAGGTTCAGACATCAAGAGGATCTCAGGTAATTTGGATTATACAGACGCGTTAAAATATAACAATGCCATCCGAGTTTTACAAGGTAACGAAGATTAATTACAGTCAGAAGTTAGAATAGACTGACACAACTCTAAATAAACTTGTTTTATTAATTTATATTGGCCACATTACGTAAATACTTAAAAGATATATTCGTTTGCGCACTCCAGTACATAGTAACTCGATATGTTTACGGATATTTAAATTGGAGTCAATAGTGACACCAAGAAATGCCAAATGGTCAGCTGTTCTAAGTAAGGCAAGAACATGCAGTGTCAGCATACGCGCTACAGGTGTGCGCGCAAATTATTAGGTTACTCGTAGTAAGCGGTGTGCTAGTATTACTCATTGTAAATGAAATGTATTTAGTTTTATCAACATACAGTGTTAAAAGATTATTCCGGATTATTAGCCAATCAGATACAGATTAAATTATAGACCTCGAACTTTGAGATTATTATAACATTATAAAAGTTGGATCATATTATAGCTATAAAAATATAGTCATAGTCATGAGTTCCAATTGCCTTACCTAGAACCTACACCTTATATAAACTTTCCAAAGTACCCAATAAATATAACCTAGCCCTAATGCCTACCCTACCTTACATAGCAACCCAGGGACCGTATTCTATGTACATAGAGACAGAATGTCCGAAGACTGATTCATGGTACCTCTGCGAGGAAAAGGTCTACTACAACATTCAAGATAAGCCGGATTGCACTCAACAGCTAATCACGCAACAGAACACCAGCTCATGTAAAATAACACCGGTCAGCCTGAACAAAGAAACCATGGAAATCTGGACGTAATGCATTACACCTTCGGCTTCCCGATCCCAACATAAATCTAGACGTCCTGCGGACAAGAACAACTTATAACTATGCAAGGAACAGGAAGCTACCTAGCCATACCCCAGAACTGCTTTATCAAATCTTCGGAATTTACGACACCGAACATTGACAATCAGATCAAACTGAAAATAATTCTATTACTTTTAAACCAAAACGACTTACCGAAGAATGAAGAAACATTATAAAACTGAACTCGATTAAACTTGAAAACCTGCACAACAGACCCCGGAAAAAAAACCCAGTACAACCTCTAGTAAAGCTCACTCATACCAACTTCGAGAGCATCTATCACACCACCATCATACCTACCTATACACTCACTACTATTAGGTGCAAGTGTACTCGGAAGTATGTTAATGCATCGACGATATGCGAGAAAAAGGGTTCAGAAAGCTTGCTCTGCGCAACCAGAAACTGCCCGACAAATCCACGCTGAAGCTGAACCTAGAAGAAATATCCGACCAAAGGAAGTCAGAATCGACGCAAATCATCTAGCAGCAATATTTTCGACTTCGTTCAAATAGTTGCTGTTCTTCGGGGGGAGGTGTTACATATTGGTGTAACAGGGTGATCGATAACGCATTGATGTAATAGAAGGAAATAGCAGAAACGCTGACTGCAACTGACCTCCATTCCGCGCACCGCAACCTTCGCGATATGAGACGCGACGACTCAGCAAATACGTCACTGAATCATGCCACCCTAATTTCGCAATAGTTTTCATGCATCCGCGTAGTTAATCATCTCATAGAAATATTCATTCTTGGTACATACATCTGCCAATTATCACCTCTTTAGAATGTAGTCCATAATGTAATTATTTTATAATTAAATTTTTTTAAGCAAATTGGCTTTCTCTGCATCCTCCGGCTCCAGCTTACATAATTCGTACGTAAAAGAGTGATAATATTTATCTAGTTTATGGTTCAGTAACATGCACCAAAATAGAATACAAATCAAAAATGTTGAAAATTAGAGGTAACTTTGTGATGGTTTTCTATCGAGAAAATTTTATACTATTATGTTTTTCGTTAGGGCCAACCTTCAAATGCATAATGAAGTTTTCTGACATATACTTTTTTTCCAATTTGAACATGATTTACTACTCTAAAAATCTAATCAAAGATTGAAGATTTTGCTTTAGGCCCGCTCTTAAGCTCTTCACGAGAGGAGAAGGAGAGCGACATGAACACCTTTATTATTTTTACCCTTCGGGGGAAATATACGAGATGTTATATGTTATGTCTATTTGACGTAAACATCGTTGTGACAGATGCGACGGCCAAAAGGACTGCGAGAACGGCGCAGACGAGGCGGAGTGCGGCGCGTGCGCGGCCGGGCTGCGCTGTGCGGACGGCGCCTGCGCGGGCGCACTGGGCGCGTGCGACGCCGGCGCCTACTGCGAGCGCGCGCCGCTGCCTGACGCCTTCCGGTACGTACTCCTGCGAGGTTATCAAAATGTGACGTATATACTGAGTGCCATATCAACAATCAGTTATTGTTAACTGACTTCAAAAATAGGAAATTTTCATGTTTTGTTTTCTCGGTAGATGCGACGAACGCCTCTGTCTCGCGCCACGACTACTATGCGACGGACACCACCACTGCGAAGATGGGTCCGACGAGTCCGCAGCCACGTGCGGCTTCGCGGGGGCCAAAGAAACTACTGCACCCGGAACCAGACGTTCCAACGCTTTCGTGGTGTGCGGCAGCATCGCGGGCGCAGCGGGCGCGCTGGGCGTGGCCTGGGCCGCCCTGCGCCGCCTGCGCCGCGCAGGCCGCGCCCCCGCCGCGCGGCCCCGCCCCCTGCAGGCCGCGCCCCCGCCCGGCGCCCGCCAGTTGGTGCCGCTACATAAACGTGACATCACGGCTGTTCCTGCTCTCACCACCACTTATACCGAGTGAGTATATGTATTTACGTTCTTATGTTTTCCGACATGAAGACGAAGAATAGAGTAGATGACAAAAAAAATCGAATTAGTCCGTCAGATAGATTTCCAAAAAATATTGGACACATATTTTTTCGTTCTTCGCGTAAACAAAAAATAAAGACGATATAGTGCGTCAAAAACGTCACATTTGAGTACATTTTTTTACTCAAATGTGAATTCACAAACCCCCACACATGATCTTTCACACGTTTTATCTTCGTCAATTCTTATTAATTTGATAAAACAGAAAACACGTATCCAATATTTTTCGATAATCTAACTGACGGACTGAACAGAATTATATTTTTTAGTCAGTCATCATCCCTATTACTCTGAAATGAGTTTTCTAAACTCCAAAGTTAAATTTGCAAAAACAATGAAATGCATCTAATTGTGGTCGCAGCACATTGGACAGCAACATGGCGCGCTACCCGCGGCCCACCGCCAACCCGCCGCCGAGCCCCGCGACGGGCTCGGACGGCGGGCCGGCGGCCCCGCGGCGGCGCGCCTACCGCCACTACCGCGCCTGCAACCGCCCGCCCCCCCCCACCCCCGCCTCCACGGACGCCGCCGAGTCCGAGCCCGAGCCCGCCGCCCGCGCGCCGCCGCCCTCGCCCGCGCCGCGCCTCTACTGATACCGTGCGACCTGTACTGTCACAACCCAACACTCCGCTTCCACTTCCAGAATGTCCCGTTAGCACTAGTACAGCCCCTCACATTAACACAAATGCCACCGGCCACATACCCAATTAAACAAAAAAACATTGGTAGCTTTCAAAAATGATTAGCACTCCAATGTATGGTCGACCAAGCTATTTGATTTACATTTCAACATGCAAATTACATTGTAAAATGTAAACCGAATAGATTGGTCGACCGTACATTGACCATGAGTTTTCATGCCAATTACGTGGCTTAGCTGTTTATATTAATATCGCTGTATGTACACATTATTACAGTTGTTTCACATTACCATTTCATACGCATCAGACGTCATGTAATGTTTAATACTAATCCCACGTTTATAACAAAATACAGGGTATTAGTGTGAACACCGTTATCCTTGAAACCAGTGCCTTGGTTTCATTAGTAGAACCTAAAACCAATGAAAAATTTTTTATTAATTTTTTTTAGAAAATCCACTACCCCTCAATATCATTTCACCCTAATGCGCGCGAAAACAGCTGACCGCCGACCGTGTAAATTGATTGTACTTAGTACTACAAGTACACAAATGAACAGTGGACCGAAATGGTACGGCTTTACGCCATCGCGACGGAACCAGTCTTGTAGGATGTATGCAGAGGTCTGATTCTCGAGTGCCTACGATATGTGTGTTTGACCGTTCCCATTTTGAACAGTTGTTGTGAGTAAGTGTAGATTAGTATTCAATCTGTGTAAATTTAATCGGTGATTTTTAACTGTCATAAAATTGACAAAATTGTAAAAGCATAGCAGCTTATGTTACGAGATTTGGGGCTATCGTTTTTGAGCTCACCAGATGGCGCCACTGTCGAGTAAGGTCCTGTCAATAATTATACTGAATAGGTACTTTAAAGTACGAATAACTTCATAAAAAAGTTTATTTTATTAAGTATAACAACATAGTGTAAGCTTTAGATATATACAGGTTGTGGCGTAATTAGTGGTCCACCGTTCAGGATTCGATGAACCAGATAATTAACTATAACAATTAAAAATGTAAACCATTTATACCCAAGGGTTCCGAAAATATTTCCTTTTTGTCTTTTATTTACGAAATTTCTACCCTTTATTACAAATTTGGTTGTAGTTTCAACAAAAGTCATTAATCTTTCATTTTGATTTCTGTTAATTACTGCTGAATACTAGAGCTACCACGATAAATTATGTTTTTTTATGTAAATTCAGCTCCTTTGAAGAAAAAGTTGGTTCTTCTCTAATTTTAACCCAAATTTTTAACACACCATCAAGATCAAGAGAGATTTTTGTAAAAAAAAACGTACCACATTGTCAGTGCCCATGTATTTAATAATATGCCTACTAAATGCCGATTTCAAAATGATATCATTATAACAGATCCAATAATTTAACAAAAAGATATTCAATTTTAATTGAAGAAAAGAAGATTTTCATTAAACTATTTTTTTAAACTTACTTAAAAAAAACTACTATAACAGAGTTATGTAGACCTAACTTGTTACTTCAGGTATTTGAACAAAGAATTAAAAAAAAAACAAATCACTTTATTTATCATTTATTATTCTTTGTCGTGATTACAATCATTAAAATTAAACGAAATGTTCAAAATGGCCCCCATTCGCAGCAATACACGCTCTGCAACGTCGAATAAACGACCGTTTAAGTCGTCGGCAAACCCGCTTTCGCTGACTTCTCTAGCTGCTGCCTGGATTCTAGTCCTCAATTGGTCAATACTTGTGATTTCTTTGCTATAGACTTTTTCTTTTAGGCAACCCCAATAAAAGAAATCTAGGGGATTTAGATCTGGCGAGCGTGGTGGCCACAATATTGGACCTAAGCGCCCAATCCACCTATTTGGATACGCTGTATCAAGGTGCTCTCGTACTCTAACAGCATAGTGAGCGGGACAGCCATCGTTCTGCAGCCACATGTCTTCTTGGAGTTCAGGAACGACACCTTCCAGAAGCAAGGGCAGGTCAATTTGCAAAAAACTTAAATATCTTTCTGCATTTAATGTTTCTGGCAGCTCGTGTGGACCGATTATCTGTCCGTTAATGATACCGGTCCAAAGGTTTATTTTAAATTGATACTGTGATCTGTCTTGCCTTATGAGATGCGGGTTTTCTAGCTGCCAGTTATGTAAATTGTGTAGATTTAAATATCCATCTTTTTTGCAGGGTGACTCGTCGCTCCATAGTATTTTATTAAAAAACTGCGGGTCTTCTCTTATTCTGCGTAGCATTACTCTAAAAAAAGGTTACTCTCAAGTGATAATCTCTTGGTAGCAATGACTGTACTCTTTGATAGTGGTATGGGTACAGTTCATGTCTTTTGAGTATTCGATGTACAGATCTAGTTGATATGCCAGTTCTGCGACTTAGACACGGATTGATGTTGAAGGATCTTCTGTAACTAAATTCATTACCTCTTCATCGTTGTGTCGTCACCTGTTCACCTGCACCGCCTACGCCTGTGCCGGGTATCCTTCCCTCGGTGTATGCGTTATGCACTCTCCCAAAAACTCGGTGGTCTGGATGTCTTCGATCGGGATATCTCTCCCGATAAAGACGAGCTGCTTCTCTACCGACACCTCTGCATTCGCCATAAATAAAATGCATGTCAGCATATTCGCGCGGTGTGTACTGAGGCATTTTTTAATTGTCACTGCACTGCACGTTTGTCCAAATCGTTGAGCAAGCCAGTCACCAGTACACGTAGCCAATATCGCAGAGATCACCAAAACAACAAGTCCAATTAGTAGGCAAATTAAACAGAGTCCGGGGTCAGGCAAGGGTAAAGAAATGGCGGAGGTAAACACAGGTAGAATAAAAACGAAACGCATAGGACGCACGACACGGGTGACGAGATCGTACTAAATCATTTCGAGATTTTTGGATATTTCAACGTTAGTAATGAAAGAGATAACAATACCCTACCATATCTTTTCCTTATCACTCCTATTGTGCGTAACTCGATTGCGTAAGCTTCAACGGGTTTTTGTTAACAAACGATGTCTCAGGTAAAAAAAGGGTCAGGTTTTTTTACCTGTCATGTTTGTGCTTCAACACAAATCACATTAGAAATGTAAAAAGTTAGATTGTATCCGTTTTTTAAGTTTTAATACGTTTTGTAATAGTATTACCGCAATAAAGTTTAAAAAAGTAGTTTAATGAAAATCTTCTTTTCTTCAATTAAAATTGAATATCTTTTTGTTAAATTATTGGATCTGTTATAATGATATCATTTTGAAATCGGCATTTAGTAGGCATATTATTAAATACATGGGCACTGACAATGTGGTACGTTTTTTTTTACAAAAATCGCTCTTGAGCTTGATGGTGTGTTAAAAATTTGGGTTAAAATTAGAGAAGAACCAACTTTTTCTTCAAAAGAGCTGAATTTACATAAAAAAAAACATAATTTGTCATGGTAGGTCTAGTATTCAGCAGTAATTAACAGAAGTCAAAATGAAAGAATAATGACTTTTGTTGAAACTACAACCAAATTTGTAATAAAAGGTAGAAATTTCGTAAATAAAAGACAAAAAGGAAATATTTTCGGAACCCTTGGGTATAAATGGTTTAAATTTTTAATTGTTATAGTTAATTATCTGGTTCATCGAATCCTGAACGGTGGACCACTACTTACGCCACATCCTGTATTTACAATATTCTTCCTAAAATTAGCAAGAATGAAACATTTAAAAATCATTCTACCTCCAAGTATTAACAATTATGATCTTAAGTAGCTACTTAAAATCTTCAAGTCATAAGAATGGCTCAATCTAGAACACAATCGTGAGTATTTGTTTATATACGTGATAAAAAAGCATTCAACGCGCGAACATTGTATGACATGTGACATTTTGGAAGACCTTAGTCTACACGAGCGCCTCTAGCGGCGAATTCACACGCGATAACCCCCATTGTGTAGTTAGGTACCGGCAGCGATTACGTCACTCGGGGTATCCATGAATTTGCGGACGGTAGTGGATTATTTATTTCAATTTTTTTTTTTTAATAAATTACTTATTCTGTTTTTTTAACTCGGTCCTATATTTTTATTTATGTATGGCTTGAGTAACAGCGGTGTTTACACTTACACCCTGTATAAATCATGTAATCTGTATGTTGTCTACTATCTTCATGTATTGTTTGCACCTAAAACAAGGTTTAAAGTCTAGTTTCAAACAATACTTTCAGAAAGAAAAAGAACAAAACAGGAAACAATTCATGTCTAAAACAACGCCAATATTAGTTTGGCAATAACATTTTTTTTATATAAAAAATGTTGAAAACAAGTATGACAGCTTGCATTATCAAGCTGTGATACTTGTTATCGACAAGTTTAAAAAAAATGTTCGGTGTAAAAGCTGCGTGCTCCGTTTACACTGATTTAGTTTTCTAGTCTCAAAATATTCTAAATAAAGGCTATTTAGATATAATTCAGAATAAATATATAACGCACAATGCATGCGCTATTGACACTGGGTGCTTACCAGCACCTCTTATAACAAAAATCCTTTTTAATATTTCTTCAGTGCGGGTAAGCGAGCAATGCATTCTACATTATCACCATCTCTTCCTCACAACTAAAATTGGATTAAAATATTACTGTTTTAAGCGGTGCTGGAAGACCCCTGATCTGTATGTTTAGTTATTAAAGTGTGAAATAACTACTTGGTGCTATTTCACTGTTCGTGCCTCAATAATCGTTATAAGTATAAAATCTCTATTATTTGTAATATATAGTAATTAAATGAAATAAGTTGAGGAGAAACGCATAAAAAAACCTTGTGTTGGTAGAAATTACAATGAAAATTACATTAAGCAAATACATAGGAAGTGAAATAGGTCTAAAAGGAGTGATTCTACTCGTCAACTTTCCTTATTTTACCTTTATTCGATTCGTCGGAAAAAATGTATTTAGTAATTTTTTATTGTCTGCAGTACCAGTATGTACAGTAGTTTCCCAGGGAAAGTTATCAAATATCAGTCGAGCCGCCATCAGTATGAACAATCGCACCAACCAACCAACCAACCATGAACGCACCTCTGTATATACGACTTATACGCCCTATGACCACGTTCAGTCGGTGAAATGTAAGTTTAGCTGAATGGACACTATTGCATAGGGCTGATGAACAAATACTCTATTAATTTAAAAAAGGAAAAAAAAAAATTGACAATTTACTTGAACTCACTGTTGGTCTTAAAATATTTTTATGTGTTTCTCCGTATATTGTAAATAGACTATTGTAAACAAGTTTTTATTAGTTATTAAACACATTATAGATTAACTATATATAAAAATATATTACTATTAGTAGGTTACCGTGTACCTACTGACGTATGTTCTTTGTTAACGTGCTTAGTTAAATTTTGTCATTGGTGTCGATTCTGTTATGCACAAACTAAACTTAATTTAGCCTATTCCTATCTTTTTGTCTAATAAAACGAGAAAGAGACGGACGTTATTTAGAGCTGTCTTTAATTGGAACTAATATTTCCATACAAATGAAGGGTGCACGTAAAAACATGTCGACCAAAAACACGGTGAAGCGCAAGGCATAAACTAGTTTGACATCTCTAACTTAGTTCATAGCTATATCCGTCCATTTCTCGCACTGCCTTTTAGTAAAAGATAGCAATAGCCTAAATTAAGTTTAGTTTGTGCACAACAGAATCGACACCATTATCAAACTACTTAGTTAAATGTTGAAATTGATAAAACACCTTGACCTGAAAATATTATTTTTGCGACAATTTTTACTGTAACTAGTGACAAATAAGCTATGACCACCTGTAGGCAGCTATTTATTGTCCCACTAATGCTAATGTCTTGTTAAAAGTTACATTGACCCGTTGTTAATTAAAAGTAAAAAAAACATTTTTTATCAACGATAATTCAGTACCCGGTCTTAAATATTGCACAGCTATCTTTAGTAAACAGTTCGAACGTTGGCTCTTGCACTCATTCATTTGTGTCACATTTGCCTAACCGACCCTAAGATAGTCGGGAAATCGGATACAGCTGAATACCAGAATTTTACATGGAGCGACTGTATATCTGAACTCCAAAACCCAGTCATATCAGTGTGATAGCCTTGTTCTAAATCTTAGTTGTGACATATTTACACCCCGTAACTGTTCTTACTACGCTAAGGCCCGTTTTCTATAACTTACTTACGTATAACTGCCAGTTAATATGCCACGTTTCGTAGGTTTCAGTGTTTCTATAAATAAAGTTAGCTTGAAATATCCTATCCGCGTCATCTACCTGTCACTTAATTCATAGAAAAATCAAAAAAAGCTTTTCTGTGACGTTTTGTTTCTATCGGTCCGTAAGCTAAATGTCAAACAGACAGATAGAAAGAAACCTACCGATACCTGTGATTAAGTTATTGAAAATGGCCGTTAAGAGGCCGGCGACCGATGGGTAGTTCATACAAATGTAATGCCAATACAATTCAAAAAAACACATCGGTCGCGGACCTCTTAAGTAACATTAATATCGTTGATTCTGCTGTGCGCAGTAAACTATTTAAGTTTAGATCTTAGATATTTTTCTTGAAGATGAAGCAAAAAAGGGATGACTTAAAAACGGACAAATTCATCTTGAAGAGTTTCCAAAGTCCTTCAAATTAGTACGTAATAATGATAGGAATTAAAATAAAACCTGAAACACTATTTGACGTTTAAGATTGAAACTAGTTTGGCAGCTTTGAAACGTTACATGCATTAATTTCTTTTCTTAAAAAAATCATACACTAATTTGCGTTTACTTGACAAACGAAAGAATCAGCCCTTTTGTTGAAAAGCATAACTTGAGTGTCTACCAAATCGTGCAATTCGTTTAGCTTTAGCCCATTGATGTAAACCCTGATTTAAAAATGAAAATGTTTGTTTTGTAAGAATTGCATGAATTTTAAAACAAGTCAATTTTATCAAGTCAGCGAGATACGGTATATTTGATGTTACTAATATTACGACAAATTAATATAACTGCAGTCGGGGAATTAAAATGTTAAGCACCATAAGAAAAGTTCTTGTGTCGTGCATGAGATTTGTTTTACCTATTTGACTTTTTCCAATAAAAAAAAAATCATCTGTTCCATACAAAACTTCAAAACCTACTTAACCCAAACGCTGGTTATATGAAAAAAGTTGTTTAGTTTGATGGTCTGAATAAAACTTAACAGAACTACAAGTTACCCCTTTTTTTATCAAACGAACCTGCCACTTTAGTCTGTAACAGTTGAAATGTGAAATAATTTATAAAAAGAAAATTATTTGTGATTATTTGCAGTTGCCATTTATTTTTGCATTTATACTATAATATTATGTAAAAAAGCTTGATTAGTTAATTAATTATACATATTTCGATTCTTATTAAAACTAAAACTGACTGATTGTGAGATTTTTGTAATAAACTTTTGTACCTGTTACAACTTTGTTTTTCTTCTCTGTTGTTATGGTACCCTTCTGATGTTTTTTTTTTTTATAAAAAGGGTTTTAGATTGAAGCAGAAAAATATGAGAAACAGCATTTTTTGTCTTCATGATGTCATTATTGAATCTAAAGCAAAAGTTTGTACAGAGTAATGTGTAAAAGTCATTTTCAGATTTGAAACAAACATTTCGCCATCTCAAACAAGTCCCAAGTAAAGAGAATGAATACTTTATGACTGCAAAGCGCGAGTCTCAGCGGCCAGGGGACAACGAAAAACAAGAAAACGGGATGAGCCTATGATAACATTCATTGTTTAAAAACGATTATATTTCTCTTGTAAAACAAGATCCTAGTGTTACAAAGTGTAAACGGACCCTTCACGGAGACGTCAACCAAGCATTCTGTACATCAAACTAACTATACTTGCGTAGAGTTACTTAGTTTGAAATACCAGTACAGAATAAAGGGTCAGTTTACGCCTTGTTATTATTGATACGGTAAACGGGGCAGTATAAACCTTAACCGTTGCAGCTACACGAAAATGGTCTAATTCTGATCCCCATTCACGTGGGAAGTCTATTGGCCATGACAGCCTGAGCATTAAACATTTAAAGCATGCCGGTTTCCACCTGCCCAGAGTTCTTGCCATGTTATATACATTTTGTATGGGACACGCGTACTTACCAGCAGAAATGATGAAGACCGTGGTGGTACCAATTGTGAAGAATAAAACCGGTGGACTAAGCGACACGAGCAACTGTAGGCCAATCTCATTAGGCTCAGTGCTTGCTAAGGTTCTTGACAGTTTGCTTGATACACAGCTTGACCGGTATGTAAGCACGCATGATAACCAATTTGGTTTTAAACCGTCGGGACTGTCTACTGAGTCAGCTATCTTGTGTTTGAAGCAAACTATCAAGTACTACTCCGATAGGAGCACACCTATTTATGCCTGTTTTCTCGACCTCTCGAAGGCTTTCGACCTGGTTAGTTATGACAATCATCTTATGGCAAAAATTACGTAACATCTCAATGCCTCTCGAACTGATAGAAACTTTCAAGTACTGGTATCTTAACCAGGTCAACGTCGTTCGATGGTCCAGAGCTCTGTCGGAGCCGTACAGGTTAGAGTGCGGGGTGAGGCAGGGAGGACTGACCTCGCCAAAGCTCTTCAACCTGTACGTGAACGCACTGATAGAGGAGCTCAGTAGTACATACGCGTGTCGGCTGCCATATTGACGGTGTTTGTGTCAACAATATTAGTTATGCGGGCGGCATGGTGCTGCTGAGCGCTTCGGTGTGTGGCCTGTCCAGGTTGCTGGGAATCTGCGAGCATTACGCACTTGATCACGGTTTGCTCTATAATGCAAAGAAAAGCGAATGCATGGTCTTTCAGGCCAGGGGTCGGAGCTGCCCGGATTCTGTTCCACCTATCAGATTGAACGGTGTCAATTTAAAAAGAGTTCAACAATTTAAATATCTCGGGCATATCTTGACCTCTGACCTAAAGGACGATGCAGACAGCGATAGGGAGCAGAGGGCGTTGTCTGTGAGGGCCAATAAGATTGCCCGCAGGTTTTTTCGTTGCTCGGAGGCCGTCAAAATACTCTTTTCAGAGCGTTTTGTAGTCCCTGTACACGGCCAGCCTGTGGGGGTCATATAGCCAGAAGCAGTACAACGCTCTCCGTGTTCAGTATAATAATGCGTTCAGGGTGCTGTTGCGCGTCTCAGCGCCTTGGGAATGTTCGCCGACGCCCGTGTCGACTGTTTCTACACGACGATGCGGAAGCGGTGCGAATCTCTGGGGCGCAGGCTCCGGGCTACCTCCAACACCATCATGAGCTTTGGTTGTCGGTACATTAACCTATATTATATGGTTAATGTAATGACACACAAACAAATGACTCAGAGGCAGGTGTACCTATTATTAGACATAAGTTTTAATTTGTATTGCCTATTTAATTAATTATTATTGTACTTACTGTGATTAAAATTGTAATTTTTTTTATTTAGTCTCTGACATTATAATTTTGGAATATTAGTTTTAATTTATATTATTTTATTGATTATTTTTGTATAAATGCTGATTGAAATTTTTATTTTATAATTGTTAATTAGGTAGATTTTGTCAGAAAAAATGTACCTATTGGTCTTGCACCTAAAGTCAAGTTTTCCGAAAATTTTACCATAGGGGAGACCGAGAGAGAGAGAGAGGGGGTTTCCCCTATGGTAAAATTTTCGGAAAACTCGACTTTTTGACGGTTATGACCCCTAGAGCCCAAATCAACCGCCGTTTAAAATGTTTATATACGTATGTATGTGGGGCGCCAAGCAAAATTCACACAAATAGCCACACTCTAAAGGTCGCAATAATGCACCGATTGCTTTAAAACTTGACCAAAAAATTGAAAGGGTCAAAACTTAGGTTAAGTTCGTGAATGGGCGGAATTCGTCCATGGGGGGCGGTTTTTCGAAAATCAGTTTTACGGCCATAATTTTTTCCTATAGAAAATGTTTGGACCGTTTAACATTTTTATCATTCCGAGTAAGAATACCGACAACTTTTAGAATTTAAACTTTTTTGATGCAACCCCTAACTTGAAATTTCCAAAATTTTTGGAAAAAAAAATTAAAGCAAAAACTATGACCATGCTATTACTGACTCATAATATTAACTCGTAAGGTTTTTTTTATTTCAAATGTGTGCATAAATTATGATCCTAATTGGATTGAAATAAATTATTTTGAATTTGAATTATTTGAATTGAATTTATGCTTATAACGACAATATCAAAGTATCTAGTTCGAATTCATCGAATCCATCACATTATTAACTACACTGGTTTGCCGATAAGGTGATTTTATGTGCGTGTACGGTCAGAAAATTTATTTTATGTGTGTCTTTGTCGGTTTGACAAAGTAAAAAGCGTGTTCTCAGTTGAAGGTTTACTGAACGACTAACACAAAGATTACAATATACAGTGCAGTGGTTGAGGGCTTAGAGTTAACTTACGAGCTACGTCATACATGACCTAAGACTAAAGATGTATAAGTAATTTGCCTACGCGCTACAATCCTCCCCCCTTAGATTTAACGATAAAATTTTAATT
This sequence comes from Xestia sexstrigata, assembly GCA_941918905.2. Classification (NCBI taxonomy): domain Eukaryota; kingdom Metazoa; phylum Arthropoda; class Insecta; order Lepidoptera; family Noctuidae; genus Xestia; species Xestia sexstrigata. The sequence continues at coordinate 20,792,684 of OW799209.2, forward strand.
TGTAACAACCCAAAAGAATACAAAATTCAAATGAACTAATTAAAACTACAGACGATAACATAACAATAAACAAATTGAGTTGTGAACAATGGTTTTACTTATGCTAGAGCGTTCACACTATGCTACTTATACTAGAGAGAGTATTATTTTCGTCACATGTTGTTTACACTACACTTTAACTTTGAGGTTTGCACTCGCGATTTGCTTGTAGGTTGGGCATCCCTGGCGGTGCGCCGATAGCACGTTGTGTGATTGCGTGGTTGATTTTGTCTCGACGGGAGGCTTCGATGCGGCGCTTGTAAAAGCACCACCCCACGTAGAGTATAGATAGGGTTACCGCTGTGCTGACTAGGATGTTTACGGTTAGCGACATCTTGTGGGTGACGGTAATGGTTTCATCTTGCAGCAAAACCTTGTTGCCGGCGGCTGCGCTGTTCTGCGCCACGATAGTCATCTTGCTAGCTGGCTGGCCCATGTTGTCTGATTGCTGGCTGGTATGAGTGCGGCGATAGTGAACGTTTGTTGAAGATTGACGGTTATTCATACGACTGATAAAGACGTTGACGGAGGCGGCTCATATGTCGAATCTCAAGGTCTTCTTAACGACCCGGCCCGTTTCGTTATAATCAGCGGTGTCGTAGTGCTCGAAGTGATGTATGGAGTCGTAACGTTCGCCGGATGTGGGACGGTGTCGGGTGGCGTCATTGTTTGGGTCTCCTGGCGTGGGACCGACACATTATCAAATTCTAATAGCTAAGCTGGTTTTAGACGATCAAGTGACACTGTGACTTGCCTTCCGTTACAGTCTAATGTATAAAATTTTGGATGTCGTTTTATTACTTTATATGGACCTTCGTATGGTGGTACCAAAGATCGACGTGCTTCATTTCTAACAAGCACATGAGTGTTAATGGCTAAATCTTTATGAACGAATACACTATTGTTGTTGCTATGTAAACTTGAATGTGAGAGTTTGGGAACGGATGACAATGACTTGGTTAACAGTTTGATGTAGTCGCTGTCGTTAATATTGGTTGTAAATTTTGAATTAAATAGATCACCTGGCAGTCTGAGACTACTGCCGTATAAAAATTGTGATGGACTGTATCCCAGATCTAATTTAACTGCCGAGCGCAACCCTAGGAGTACTAGAGGTAATTCCCGTAACCATTGTGTGCTATTTGAACATTTTGCCATAATAGCAGCCTTTAAGGTACGGTGAAGTCTTTCTATCACGCCGTTCGACTTTGGTTTGTATGCAGTTGTGCGAACTCGTTCGATGCCGAGTCTTTTTAATAACTGCCGAAATAAATCTGATTCGAATTGACGACCTTGATCTGAGGTTATACGTATTGGACAACCGAAACGAGCAATCCAATGCTCTACGAACACCTTAGCAACTGTTTCAGCTGTTATATTTTTTACGGGTATAACTTCTGGCCATTTCGTCACCCTGTCGATGATGGTAACGCAATATTTAAAATCCTCTGGTGGCAGTGGTCCTATTATATCGATGTGTTCATTTTCAAAACGATTACCTGTGCTGTCAAATTCGCCTATCGGTGTTACTGTGTGGCGTTGAATTTTAGATTTTTGACAGGGAACACACATTTTAACGAAATTTTTTATGTCGGTATTCATGTTGCTCCAGAAATACCTTGACTTAACTAAGCGTTGAGTAGCTGCGACGCCGGGATGACTCACATTGTGTAAAGTCTTTATGGCGAGTTCCCGGAACTGTATGGGTAGATAAGGACGTATATCGTTTGTTGATGTTTCGTAGGCTATTTTTATTTCTGAATCGGGCATTGTTATTAATTTAAATTGGAGTTTGTCGTGTTTGCGTAGATTTTGTAATTCCGGATCGCTTTTTTGTAGTTCGGCTAACTTTTGATAATCTACTAGTGATGGCAAGATAATCTCATCGATTCGGGATAATGCGTCGGCGACTGTATTTTTGTCACCTTCTATGTACATGATGTTATCGCAAAATTGGGAAATGAAATCTAGTTGTCTTAACCGTCTAGGTGAGTCTGAAGGCGATACCTTTTTAGATAGGGCGAAGGTCAATGGTTTGTGGTCTGTTAGTACTGTTAGCTGTCTGCCTTCTACCATATGGCGGAAGTGTTTAATTGCCATGTATATTGCTAGAAGTTCCCTATCGTACGTGCTGTATCTTGTTTGGGTATCGGTGAGTTTCTTTGAATAAAATCCTAGAGGTTCTAATTTATGGCCAACTTTTTGATTTAAAGCGGCGCCTACGCAAGTCGGAAGCGTCTGTCATCAACACTAATGGCACGGTTGCGTCGGGATGCGATAACGTGACTGTATTATTGATGGCTTGTTTACATCGACTGAATGCTTCTAATGCACTTTCGGTCCATGTAATTTCTGTTTTGCATGCGTTTCTTTTGAATCTGAAGCAATAATTACATCATCAAGGTAAGGAAATGCAAAGTCAAGACTTTTTAATGCGTTGTTGACTAGTCTTTGAAAATCTTGCGCTGCGTTACGTAACCCAAAGTTCATTCTCGTAAATTCAAATAAACCGAATGGAGTTATGACTGCAGTTTTTGGGATGTCTTCTTCGGAAAGCATTGGTATATTATGGTAAGCTATCCGGACGTCAATTTTTGAAAATATAGTTTTCCCTTTGAGTAAATATGTGAAATCAAGTAGTCTTGGTAATGGGTAACGGTCGGGAGTAGTTTGTGCGTTAAGTCTACGGTAGTCTCCGCACGGTCTTATTTCACCGTTTTTTTTACTAACGCAAACAAGTGGGTTAGCCCAAGGACTATTCGAAGGTCTACAAATACCTAATTGCATCATTCTTTCGAATTCTGCTTTGGCGACTTTGTATTTCTCCGGATTAAGCGGTCGTACTTTTTCATGGACCGGGGGTCCATTAGTATAAATGTGGTGTTGAACATCATGTTTAGGATGTGTTTTAAAGTTTTCTAATTTGGTGATGTCGGGAAATTTTTGTAATATGAGATGGTATTCGTCGTTTACATCGATTGATCGCCGAATACTCGATTCAGGGCAATTTGTAATATTTGTGGCGCGCGATATTAAAGTGAGTTTGTCTATTAGTTTCCTACCATGTAAGTCTACTATTAGTTTGTTAGCAGCAAGGAAGTCAGCGCCTATTATTGAACGTTGTACATCGGCTAGTATGAACTTCCATTGGAATGGGCGACGTAAACCTAAGTTAACTGTGATGGATTTTTCCCCGTATGTTTTGATTTTTGTGCCGTTGGCTGCATATAATATGTAATCTGATGTAGATGCGTTTTGCCTTTTACCGGCTAAAACCGACACATCAGCACCAGTGTCGATAAGAAATCGTGCACCAGTTTTAATATCTGTAACACATAAACGATAGGAATTGTTGACACCGGCGACATTGTGTATTTGACCCGGTGTCTGAATTAGTTTTCCGGGTTCCTTTTATTGCAATTTATTGTGTCGCCGCATTTACGCGCATTTATGCCATAAGTGAAGTGGTAGAAACACTGGTAATTCGCATCACCTGGTTTCTCTTTTTGTCTGAGGTAATTCTCCCTATTTTTATAAGTGATTTCGCGACTTTTAGAGCGCGTCCGGGAAGTTCCACGGCTATAACGATCTCGGCTTCGCGACTCGCGGTTCTGATGGTTAATGGAATCGTCTAGTTTAGTGCGTAATTCTGAAATTTCTAGTTTCATTTGTTTTAGCTCATTTACAATGGTTTCGGGAAGTGTTGGGTCTGCACTCGGAGTTGTTTTAGAAACCGGGGCTATTTCAGATGGTCTGGTATTTTCCAGAATTTTATCAGCGATTTTAGCCAAACCATCGAGTTTTACCTCGTCAGTGTCGCATGCGGTTATGACGGCCCTAATTGAGTGTGGAAGACGACCTGTCCACAATAACTTTACGAGTATCGTCTGGGACTTTATTTTTCCCTAAGTCTCGCATACGCCGTAATAATTGTGAAGGCTTTTGATCTCCGAGTTCGATTTCGTTTAAGAGTTGGTTCATTTGTTTTGTTTCCGACTCTTCGTAAACCGAAGTTAACCTATTTTTTAGAGTTTCATATTTATTATTCTCAGACATGTTTTCAAGAATGTCACTAATATCAGGTAATTCGTCAGGTTTCAGCCTAGCTATTAGAAGTTGACTTTTGTGCAGGTCACTTGCCTTTAGAGGATCCACGATGGCGTTGAATTGATGAAACCAGAGTCTTGGTCGATCTTGCCAGAAGTCCGGTATCCTCGGTGTCATGGAAACTGCCGTCATCTGTTGCGGGCCTGTGGCTGGTCTTGGGTTGACATGGCTGCAAGTTGTTGAGAGAGCTGCGGCCTGGTAGAGTGAGTCGTTCGTTTTTACGCGCGATGAATTGTAGTCTTTGTTAAAAACTTGGAACTCGATACGCGAGCGGACGCGTCGGGTGTCACCACTTTGCCGATAAGGTGATTTTATGTGTGTGTACGGTCAGAAGGTTTGGCAAAGTAAAAAGCGTGTTCTCAGTTGAAGGTTTACTGAACGACTAACACAAAGATTACAATATACAGTGCAGTGGTTGAGGGCTTAGAGTTAACTTACGAGCTACGACATACATGACCTAAGACTAAAGATGTATAAGTAATTTGCCTACGCGCTACACTGGCAATGAATAACCATTGTTTCGATGTTTCGAATCTCGTCCGGGCAAATGAATGCTTTTTGTTGTATTATTCTTAAAGATGTATGTGTTTGATTGTAGCAAACTTAATTTTAATAATAATAATAATAAATCATTTATTTCAGATTCATCCTAAGATTGCATCCATATTTGTTAGTAAAATCGAGCTTAAAAAACTAGTGTTAGTAATAAATAATTAATTTAATAATAATAAAGTGGCAGGTCCGGGTGGACTTCCCGATAATGGCGGCAAATCACTAAACGACTGCGTGCAGCCGTATCCAGCGCGCCAGTATCGGAGAGTCCCACCGGTCCGCCAGCGCGCGCAGGACTGCTGGGACTGTCGCGCGTGCGGCGCATGATAGATGCGCACCGTTTGCGCATGATGGCTGCAAAGCCGTCCGTGTCAGCTGCCGCGAACATCGCGGAGGTGCTGCAGTGGCGCGGCAGCCCTATCAGCATCCGGAACGCGTTATTATATTGAACGCGCAGATCGCTGTATGTCCGCTGTGTATAGTTAACCCACAGGCTGCAGGTGTAAAAGGACTGACAGTACGCTTTAAAAAGCGCAACTTTGACAGTCCCCGTGCACCGTGAAAACCTGCGAGCCAACATGTTGCATCGGACAGACAGCGCTCTGCGCTCCCTTTCGATATCCACACTGTCCTTAAGGTCCTTGGTGACCCAGTGGCCCAAATACTTAAATTGATCGACTTTGTTTAGAACTGTACCACTTAGAGTGAAATTCGGAACGAATGTGTATCGCTTGTTGTCCGGCCTAAAAATCATTATTTCACTCTTATTCGCGTTGTATTTGAGCCCATGGGCCACCGCAATACTTAATACTTGGTCGTTGTAAGGGAACGTATCTACGTTCCCTTACAACGACCAAGTATTAAGTATTAGGTGGAGGGTGGAATTTTTGCATGCCACCTGGTGGGAAAGTACTCTAAATACCGGAGATAGCAAATTTTAGTCAAAGTAAATTTAGTTAAATTTTTTAAAAAGAAATTAATCTGTATTCAAAGATTTTGGAAATTCGCGTGCACACTCGGTAATTGAACCGGCTAAATTCCAAAAAAATAAGATCCTGTAAGTACTTTTATTGCACCAATCAATAGGGTCGGTGCGGTCCGGTCCGTATCACCGTTATGAGTATGACCACGTTCGGTGATGTTAGGGATCTAATCAAAGTCGAAACAATGAACTCTTTTTGAAGTATTCTTTAGATTATTCGCAACGAATTCAATGTTGTAGTAGTGTAACCTTTTATAACTTGAAGGGCTATATATACTGACGCTGTGTGTACCACCGTAAGGTTTTGTGGTGTGCCCTGGAAGTAAAAAGTGGACTGGGGAAGTATATGTAGTTGATCCAAACGATGGACAAACATTGTACAGTCAATGTAGTACCCAAGCACGGTCTACAGCCGGCACTACCGGTAACTTCAATTTGGCTTTGGGCTTGCGTCGAGGGTCGATTTTAAGCCCTCACCTCTTCCTGATGATAATGAATACTCTTACGTTGGACATGCAGAAAGAGGCTTAGTGTGTACTGTTTGCCGACGACATTGCGGTTTTCGAGAAACAAATTGAACAGAACCAAAACAGAATTCTTGGTTTGTTTCGGCGGTCGTAAACGTAACGTAAATTCTTAATAATAAAATGTAATATTATTTTACAGTATTTAAAAAAACACATGGCCCCAATTTGTTAATCATAACCAAACAATCATCGGTAGGGGCGTACAGCAAATACGCCCCCAGAGATAATACAAGTCATAGTGGCATAGTGGAAACCCGCAGTGCAGCACACAGTACGAACACAGCAGTCTACCAAGACACATGGACCATGTCCAGCGCAGTCGGACAATGTCTCTTCTTGATAGGCGTTCTTTGTGTTGTTCCTCTTGATTGTGAACTCTACCAGGACCGTCCAAAAATCAAAACTTCGGGAGGTGATCTCATACTAGAACCAGCATTTGATAAAAATATATATCTACGCCCCAATGGACCGAAATCGAGCATCTTTGTTGGTGATATCAACGTACTCAAACCAAACATCCCGACCGATGGAACGCAGTACCAGCCATCGAGTAATGAAAACACCGACAAGAACATAAACGGCATATTAGAAAGGCTTGAGAGATTGGAGAGCAAGGAATCCACGCTTCCAAATGACTTTCTTTTCAATATATCAATGCTTTGGCGAAAAGTTAATAATATTCACAGGAAAGTGTTGAATCTACAGAATCAATTAAATAGTAGAGGGAAAGACGAATGTCAATCTCATCCTTGCGAGCACGGTGGAACTTGCCTCAACTTAGTAAATGGCTACCATTGCCTTTGCCCTTCCAACTGGGAAGGCAGAGATTGTGACGTCGATGTAAACGAATGCCGGAATTTTGCTGGAACAGACCTCGGATGTCAAAATGGAGCTACGTGCATCAACAGACCAGGATCGTACGAGTGTTTGTGCAAATCTGGCTGGTTCGGCTTGCATTGCACTAGAAAGGCCAAGGACTGTTCCGGAGGTGACTATGAAATGTGCGGCCATGGGACCTGTGTACAAGTAACTTCTGGAGAGGGCGTTCAATGCATGTGCCACCAGGGATGGGCAACGAATGGCACCGGTGTCGCTTGCTTAACCGATATTAACGAATGTGAATCTTATCAAGGTCCTCGGTGTTCCGTGAACCCCAAGGTTGACTGTATCAACCTGCCGGGCTCATTCCGATGTGGACAGTGCCCTTCTGGTTATGAAGGCGACGGTTACATCTGTTACGATATCGACGAATGCACCACTATTCCCAACGGAGGCTGCAGTCCTATAGTGACATGTCACAACACCATCGGCTCACGAATATGTAGTTCTTGTCCACCCGGCTATCAAGGTGACGGAATCACCTGTTCTTGGAGAGGTACGTGCAACATCGGTCATGGAGGGTGCCACCCGTCCGCGCAGTGCATAGAGAGCGCATCGCCAACTGGCCAATCAACACAATGTATATGCCCCGACGGTATGGAAGGTGATGGAGTTGGAATCAGTGGCTGCTACGTTGCAACAGGCGGGAACTACACTGATGGTTGTGCAATCAATCCATGCGGCGTCCACGGACAATGCCATTCCCTTCGTACCGGCTACACCTGTATCTGTTTTAAGGGCTACGGCGGCGCCCACTGTGAATTGCCCACAGACGTTTGCGGAGTGAATCCTTGCCACAACGGGGGAATCTGTAGACCAGACGAAAGTGCAATTGGGGGCTTCCGCTGTGAGTGCGCGGCGCAGTACTCGGGCGCCTTGTGTCAGGTAAGGACAAAGTCTTGTGGTGGTGTTCTAGATAACGAAGAAGGCAGCATTGTTTATCCTTTGACTAATACGACGTACAGTCATAATGCTCAATGTGCTTGGGTAATACACACAGCTCCTGATAAAGTAATTAATATTACATTCAGTAAATTTAATTTAGAAAACAGTCCCGAATGTATGTACGATTTTCTACAAATTCACGATGGTCGAAAGTCTTCTAGTCAACTTATAGGAAGATTTTGTGGAAATAATTATCCTAAAGGCGGTAACATTGTATCAAGTCATAATCATTTATATCTTTGGTTCCACTCCGACAAAACAGTAGCTAAAGACGGGTTTGCATTACATTGGACAAGTATAGAGCCAGTGTGCGGCGGTGAGGTTGACGCCACCACGCACGGCCACATCAGCTCTCCAGGTTCTCCTGGGCCGTACCCACCTAACCGTGATTGCTATTGGCACTTAACGACAACTCTCGGCAAGAGGATTAACTTACATTTCTTTGCGCTCGATATTGAATCACATTCAAACTGCAGTTTCGACTATTTAGCAATTTATGACGGTGAACATATGACGGATCCGCTGATCAATAAGTATTGTAACACGACTCAGCCCGCGCCCTTGCAGTCGGCAGGCTCTGTTATGTTGATACACTTTCATTCAGACGCTTACGGTGCGGGACATGGCTTCCAAATTGCTTACGCGCCTGTCGAAGGCGTTCCTGGCTGCGGAGGTTACTACACTGCCGATAAGGGAGAGCTAGTTTCTCCAACCTATAATGGCCTTTACCTAAGTAACTTATTATGCGAGTATAAAATTAAAACTAGCCTGGATACCAAGATAAAAATCGACTTTAAATTATTCAAGCTTGAAAGATCTTTTAGATGTCAATACGATTATTTGAAAATTTATGATGGTCCGTCATCGGATTCACGACTCGTCGGGAAATTTTGTGGAACTACTTTTCCAAAAACATATAAATCATCGTCTAATGAACTTTATTTTAAATTTAAAACTGATAGGAGTATGCCCGCCGACGGTTTTCGTATCACGTACGAGGCCATATGCGAGAAAACTATAGAAGGTGATAGTGGAGTTATCAAATCACCCGGTTATCCCTTCAGTTATCCAGAAAACAAAGTCTGTGTTTATATCATCAAAACTATTCCTGGCAAAGCGATTCAATTAACATTTCAAGATTTTGATATCGAAGACAACCGGCACTACGATTGCCGGTACGATAGCGTTGAGGTCAGGGACGGTCACGATCAGAATGCTACTAAACTAGGCAGATACTGCGGTGGGGCCGAACACACGCCGCCCGTTCAAACATCCACCCTCAATTATATGTACATTACATTTACATCAGATTTAAGTATTTCGGGCACGGGGTTCTACGCTAACTACACTACCCTCGATACAGAATGTGGAGGTATTCACAGAGATATCACGGGCTTAATAAACCATCCCTCCGGAGATGCCACTACTTACAAGAACTATCAGACCTGCAAGTGGATGTTGATCGCTCCTGAAGGAATGCACATAAAGTTGACATGGAACAGGTTTGACATTGAGGATATGCCCAGCTGCGGCAGCGATTTCCTGGAGCTTGTAGAGATAGACGATAACAATGAAAATAATGTATTAGGCAAGTTCTGTGGTTCTCACGCGCCTCCCGCCTTGACGACTTCCACTAATCGACTTATGCTAAATTTTGAAACTGATGGTAGTATTCGGTCTTCTGGTTTTTCTTTATCATACACATTTTTAGACGAAAAAACACACTGTGGCGGATCGTTTATTAAAACTCATGGCTTCATATACTCTCCGGGCTGGCCAGGGTCATACGAACCCAATCGCGACTGCACATGGATCATCACGGTGCCGGTGGGCCAACAGATCATGCTCAACATATCACAGTTTAATCTAGAACGCCCCATACGAGACAAGTGTACTCTCGGCGACTATTTAGAAATAAGAAATGGAGGCAACGAGAATTCACCATTGATCGGCCAGTATTGTGGGTTGTTCCAATCAAAACGAATCGTATCATTATCTAATGCCGTGCATCTCCATTTTCATTCAGATTTCTATTTATCCGGAACTGGGTTCAAAATTGAATGGGATGGTACTATAACAGGATGCGGGGGGACACTGACGAGCCCTTCTGGCTCTGTTACTTCGCCGAACTATCCCAATGATTACAACGAAAATGCCGAATGTTTCTATAGAATAGTCACCAGTGAAGGTTCTAGGATCCGTATTACATTCACAGAGCTTGATCTTGAAAGAACTCCTAATTGCAGAGACGATTACGTTGAAATTTTTGACGGTCGCGATACGAGTGCCACCAGTTTAGGTAAACATTGTTACATGTCACCGGAGCTAGGTAGTATCGAGACATCGACTAATTATGCGTACGTTAAATTCAGATCTGACATATACCAGGGTGGGAAAGGATTCCTGTTTAATTATCAAACGCTATGTAATAATAATATAACTGGAAGACACGGAGTTATTGAGAGCCCGGGCTATCCAAGTAATTACCCGCTGAACTTAAATTGTATATGGAGCATCACAGTTCCAAAAGGAAATAAAATTAATGCCACGTTTACACACTTTGATATTTATAAAACCCACCGATTTTATGGTAGTTGGATGAGAAGTCGTCATCGAATGTATAACGACGATTGCCGTCTAGATTTTTTGCAAACCAAAGAGTTGTCCGATCCAAGTTTTTCTAGTAAACTCTGTGGCAGTACAACTCCGCCTCCAATAAATACGCATAGTAATACATTACTAATCAAATTTTCCTCGGGTATTTATATGCCCCGCTCCGGGTTCCGCTTAGAATGGATCAGTTACGGATGTGGAGGACACATTAAAAAATCCTCTGGCACTATAACCCTTGATAAGAGTAAAACTAACGACCAGGAACTTGACTGTGAGTGGCTGATAGAAACACAAGTAGGTAAAAGTATTGCAATCTCATTTACAGAGGTTTATATGACAGATACCGTTAATTGTACCACCGATGTTATTGAAATATATAACGGTCAAAATACAATGGCTCCACTACTAACGAAATTTTGCCACCGAGACTACACATCCGTGTACTCAGATAGCAACTTCCTGTTGGTGCGTTTGTCAAAACGGTCTACACTTAGGGATGTTCACTTCTCGTCACAATTTTGGTCTCCTAAATCCATATGTGGAGGCTCAATAAATTCCAAATCTGGACTCATTTACTCTAAGAACTACCCAAAGAATTACGACAATAACATGGATTGTTTTTGGTACATTTTCGTCCCCGCATATCATCGTATTGAACTTAACTTCATGGATCTTGATCTTTACTCAATATTTCAATTCGATGATGGGGAACGAGCCTGTGGAGACTCGATTGAAATTTATGATTATGATAACAACTTTACACCTTCAAATTATACGTACCGTATATGTCCAAATTCAAATGAAACACAAATCGTTAGCAAAAACAATAACATAATTGTGCGATTCAAAACCGATTCTTATGGAACGGCCAAAGGCTTCAAAGCTAACTTTACTGTTACGTGTGGTGCTCTTATAAAGGCTGCACATGAGGGGATCATTCAAAGCGATAATTTTGTTCAACATACCAACAAAACCTGTGTTTGGACTATTCTTGCGGATTCGCCGGATCAAAAATTATATTTAACGTTAACTCTATTGTCATTACCGAAAGACAGTAATGTAATCACAAATAGAACATGTCCCTCCTCTTTCCTGAGAATTCTCGACGGAGATGACAGTAAAGCTCCACTAATCGGAGAGTATTGTGGACGAAAAGTTCCACCTATGATAGTCAGCCGCGGTAGTGCCTTGACGATAGAGTTCGGCAGTTACACTGGTAGAGCTACTGGAATGTTCTCAGCTCACTATTCCCCACTTAGTAACTCCTGCGGAGGCGCATTAACTTCAGAAGAAGGAAGCATCGCGTCTCCAAACTACCCCGGCCCGTATCCACTAAACACTGATTGTGAATGGGTACTAAAATCATCCCCTGGAAACACTGCATACGTCCAATTCGAGCGCTTTGATTTGGAATTCTCTGAAGGTTGTAACGATGACTACGTAGAAGTTCGCGAAAATAACGGAGCTGGTCGACTACTAGGTGCATATTGTAGTAGTGAAACTCCCAGCAATCAAAGCACAGCGTCACAAGTATATATTAAGTTCCACAGTGATTCCAAGACTAGTGGTCGAGGTTTTCTCTTACATTATGGATATCAGCGTGAGAATGATATTACAGGAGATAGTGGTGAGATATCTTCACCATTGTACCCTACTCGATATCTTGGATCTGGCGAATATAGTTGGCGCGTGCTCCTTACTGATTCAGATACCATATCTATTACACTGGATGTCTTACAAATTTATTCACATAGCGAAGTAAACTATAACAAATTAACAATTTATGATGGATATGATTCAACTGCTCCAATTTTAGAAGAACTAACCGGGGTACTGGTTGATATGAAAGTCATTCAGAGCTCCTCCAGTGTAGTGTACATGACACTTACGACAGATGAATCAAATACGGGTTCGAAGTTTCATATGAGTTGGACCAAGACTTCTAGAATTTCTGAACCCGAAACTGGAGAGAGAATAAACTGCGGATCTGATGAGACTGTAACGGTTTTACCTGAAAACGGCACCATTACTTTTAAATCGCCGAATTATCCACAGGAATATTCCGACAATTTAAATTGTGAATGGGTTTACAAATCGCAAATAGGACGTCATTTAAGCGTAAATTTCGTAGATTTTAGCATTGAAGACACCAACGCTTGTTTTGCAGATAAAGTTTCTATTTATTCTTCTGACAGTCCTGGAAATTGGAAGCCCGTAAATGAAAATATTTGTACAACAGAATCAGCTAAAACTGGCTTTAATGCATCCACTTACATGAAAATTAAATTCAAAACCGATTCATCCATTACTAGGAAAGGATTTCTCGGTCGAGTTAACTCTAGATGCGGAGGACTCATGACTAGTTTGTCCGGTGAAGTCGGTCCGACTTGGTGGGACGTACATGGGGAGTATCTGTATGCGTCCAAACCTAAATGTGAGTGGGTCGTGAAAGTGCGTCCCGGCAGGACTATTAAATTACAGTTCAATCATTTTAATATTACGAATAAAAATGGCGATTGTGCAACTTACGTTATATTAAGAAATGGTGATTCTGAGGAAGCTCCCCTTTTGGCAAGCGGAAAGTATTGCGGTTACGACCACGAAAATAAAGCAGATATAATCACTTCTAGTAATACTTTATTCATAAGTTACACTCAGGGATCATTCACGTACCAAAGCTTTGTGGTTAATTACGAAGAGAAAAATTATGAATGTGGTTCAACAACATCTCTAACTTTTGATCACAATTGGGAAATAATAAATTCACCAAATTATCCATCAGTACCAGTTCCGTATTCAGAATGTGAGTGGGTATTTACCGGACCACCTGGAGAAATTATTAGAATAGACTTTCTTGATAGATTTGATTTGGATCATGAAGATAATTGCGAAACTGAATCCGTAGAAATACGATATGGATCATCGAAATTTTCTCCTCTACACCAACAATATTGTGGCAATGAAAGACCTGGAACCGTTAAGAGTACTGGCAATACAATGTATATTAAATACATAACTCAGATACCAACACCGCGCAATGGTTTCAAAGCCAATGTGTCCATTGAGACGTGCGGTGGAACCATCATCACCGATGCCGGCGAACTGACATCGCCTGGATACCCGCACATGCAAATGATTCCTTACGGAACAGTCTGTGAGTGGCACATAATAGGACCTCCAAGACACGTTTTTAAAATTAAACTCGATGATATCGAGTTGCCCCAATCTGAGATATCTTGTGGAACCAAAATAACAATCGAAGAAACTATGCTTACCAATAACACTATCACCGTACTAAGGACCGTGTGTAATGATGAGGATCACTCCCTTGAGCCGATTGAAACTTCAACAAACGAGTTTAGTATTAAACTTCATATCGGTCAACCGGACTCATGGACTCAAATATCAGAGAATAGAGGATTTCGAATCAGCTTTAACTCTTCCCGACTTATGTGTGGTGGCATAATAACGGCTCCAGACGGTTACTTAACTACTCCAAGTTATCCTCAAGCAACCACATTAAGGTACTGCGATTGGCGAATAAAAGTGCCAAATAAGTCTCGAAGAGTGCGTTTAGAAATTATAGATTTGGACACAGAAAAACACAGAATTGGTATTTTTAATGACATTAGATTTCGCGGTAAAATACAATCAATCCCTAGCGACGATTACATTCCAGGAACAAACGTGTTTGAATCTACTGAAAACACCATGGCAGTTTATATATTGCTCGACAGTTCCTTTACCTCGCACCGCTTCAAAGCTAAGTTTAGCTCTGACGAAGAAGCACTATGTGGCGGTGATCTAACTGACATGAACCAGGTTCTCTCATCACCAGACCTCAATCGGTCTTATACCTGTCAATGGCATTATAATAGTCAAGCAAAAACAAACAATGATTATAATGCTCCTCCAAATAACCTTACTTACAATTCAATATTTTTAACCGCCACGGTAAATTCATCGGTCGCCCGAAGTCGTTGTAAATACTTTGATTCTAAAGTCTCTATTAAGTCAGGAAATGAATTTCTTGAACATATTTGTGGGCACGTCGGAGTATCATACAGAATACCATCACCAATAATTGATGTTAGTGCATCTCAAACTAAAGATAATTTGTTAAACTTCTACTTAGAATGGAAACTTCAGCCATGTGGTGGTGTTATTGAAGTAGGAGACAATCCTGTTAATATATTAAACTTACCTAATTCATATAATGATACTTTAGACTGTGCTTGGATTCTGCCTGGCTCAACAAATAGAGTTGAAATTAAAATGGAAGGGTATTTTACGTTAAATTGTGACGACGAGTATTTGATACTTAAATCAAGCTTAATATCAAACGCTCCTGAAATTGGTAAATATTGCCAGGCCACACCGTTAGATAGCCCATTAGTAACGCATTTAAATCGAATATATATTGAGTATCACTCGAATGTGAAAAACAGTACAAATATAAAACTTATGGCCAGATCGGTTACTGAACAATGTGGCGGATATGTTGATTCACACCTCACTACGTTTGCATCGCCAAATTATCCTAAAAGTTATTTACCTAACCAGGAATGCTCGTGGGAGATACAGGCTGATCTAGGCTTCAGAGTTTCTCTTAAATTCGTAGACCGTTTTTTTATTGAGGAAACAACTAATTGCACTAAAGATGTTGTCATAATCTATGACTGGAAGGACGACGCTTACACGGAGATAGCAAGGGTATGTGGAAGAAACACACCGCCTGTATATAATTCAACTTTTACTCGCATGAAAGTTGTCTTACGTACAGATGCTGATAAAAATCTCGACGGATTCAAAGCTGAATGGGATTCTATCTGCGGTGGAAACTATGTAGCAACTCTAAAAGATCAATTTTTGTATAGCCCTGGTTTTCCATATAGTTACAACCCACGAATGAGTTGTCAATATGAAATATCTGCTCCAAACAACAAAGTTGTACTCAGGTTCCTTGATTTTGAACTAGAAGGCTCTACTCCTGACTGTGCATTTGATAATTTAACAGTAACAGGCCAGCCAAATGATAACTATCTCTATGAGATTTACTGCGGTGATAGAATTCCTACCGTCACAGTCCAGCCCGAAAAAATATCATTGATATTTAAAAGTGACAAATATGTACAGAGGAAAGGTTTTAGAATTGCTTATTCTATACATTCTTGTGGAGGCAAAGTAAACGAAAGTACTGTACTCACATCATCGCTTTCTGACACTTATGAAATAAATATGAACTGCACTTGGTTTATTGAAGCACCACCTACCAAGCTGGTTGTGCTTAAATTCCTCTATATTGACGTGGAAAGCCAATCAGAATGTTATAATGATTATATCGCAGTATTTGATGGACTTGAAATTGATGCTGATAAGCGCTTAGCTTTAATGTGTGGTAATATTAACTCGACAACAACACTTAGAAGCAAAGGTTCCACCACGTTGTTACAGTTCGTATCAGACGGGAGCGTAAACTTAAAAGGTTTCAAAGTTCAAGTTTACTTCAGCTATTCTGAAGCAGCTCAATGTGGTGGACTGATAAATTTAACAACCGCTTCATCGCATGTTCTTAAATCTCCTTTCATGGGTCATACTGTATACGAAGATTTCTTAGACTGTCATTGGTCAATAATATCACCTCCTGACACCGTCATTAAAATTGAATTCACCTCGTTCCACATAGCCCCTTGCCAGAATATCAACCAAACTGCTATAGGATACAGTAAGTGCGATTGCGATTTAGTTGAAATAAAAGATGGTTTAAATCCTAATAGCTTAGTGATAGGAACCTACTGTGGCCACAGCCTCCCGCCGCAATTAATGTCTTCTGGTAATGTGATGAGCGTCAGGCTGGCCACGGATGGCGAAATAGAAAGTCAAGGCTTTGTCTCCACATTAACAGCTCTGCGGTCTGTATGCGGCACCTCCGTCATTACTGTGAGCAATACGCCACAAACCTTGAAATCTCCCGGTTATGATATAGGGTCCATTCCTCGGGGGATACATTGCCTATATCAGTTGGATGTGAGCGCCTCTCCATACATTTTACTACGTATCACTGTTAAAGACTTGGACTTACAACCCCCCGTCGCTGATAGTACAGGCGTAAAGCGCTGCAATAGAGACAAGCTGATAATATCCAGCAATCCTAGCCATCAAAATACTACGCTCGGGAAAGATTTTGTCTTGAACCAACGGATGGACGACTTCTTTAGCCGTAATTCCTTTTACGACAGCACTTTGCGCCTTCCCGCACGTTTTGAATTATGCGGGCGTAAGGAGCCTACTGACTTTTATGTAACTGGAACTACGGCTATAAACTTAATCACATCGGCAGATTCAGATTCTAATGTATACAAAGGTGTGGAAATAGAGGCAGTGTTCACAGGATTTTGTGGCAGAAATTATACGGAGCCCCACGGAAGAGTACAAGCTATTTATACAAATGATTTTGACGGTAACCCCAACCATGACTGTTACACGCTGATCACTGCTCCAGTTAACTACACGATATCCGCGTATTTCTTGTACGCCTACCCAAGTTATTGGAACGCAGACTGTTATTTTGAAATATTCGATGGAAACAACGCTAATGCGCCTAGACTTTCTAAAATTCAAACCGAATATGATAATAATCACCCTATCTTCTCAACGGGTAGATATTTGCTGTTACACAATCATGAAAATGCTGGTGATCGTGTCACGTTTGATTTGGTTTACGTAATATCCGATAAAGGTCCTGGATGCGGTGGAAAACTGCAAAGCGAGGTCGGTAAAGTCACCAGTCCCCAGTATCCTAACGTTCACAGGCAGGTATCGAGCTGCGAGTGGGAGCTCGAGACTCCCTTAGGAACACGTTTACTGCTACACTTCGCTACGTTCGACTTGGGCATTACTTGCGATCAGAATTATGTGCAGCTCGTGGACAGTAAGGGAGTAGTAGTACGGACGTTCTGTGAGGACACGCCTGCCGACTACACGAGTGACGATAACTTTGTGAAGATAGTGTTCGCAACTACCATGAATAATGGCGGCACAGGGTGGGTTGCTGAATTTATAGGAATTTTGTAACGCTAGACTGTCTTTTAAAAGTTGCCCTGTCTTTTGGAGGTTGGCTGAGCGGAGCGAAGAAAAGGCCGATCTGTCATATTTACGCGCGGATACTAAACATTATTCAGATAACTTTTGTACGGATTTTATCGGATAACATGCAATTTCTCACCCGTGCACTTCTTCGATATATGGGAAGTCAAATGTACGTACTGTTAAAAGCATTGCCAGTGCATGTAAATCTTTATCTAGAGTTGCGTTAGCTTCGAGCATATTCTATCTGGTTACACGATAGTATCAGAAGCGTTCTTGGGTTGGCGTTTCTATTTAAAAACTTGGCAATGCTGCCTGCCTTCTGACCACGCTAACGATGAAGAGAAGAACTGTGATGATTAGAATCTTTAAGTTTTTGTGTAATTGCGTTTTATTGTAAAAGTAGGTGCGTTATAAAACTTCACACAACCGCGACGCTTTATAACGTACGATTTTGACCACGTTTTCTTTTCTTTAGCATTAAATATTACTTCGTAATAGATAGTGGATAACTACAGACTGTAACTGCCTAGCCAGTATACCTAGCTATTTTAATAACCAATGAAGAATGTAATTTTTGCCTGTAGGGGGGAGTCCCTGGTGTCCTGAAATACAAGTTTAGGCTTAGTTTAGGCACCAGTCTCCCACAAATAAACATAGTGATCTTTTTCAATCAATTTACATGTGTTAGTTTATATTATTAGTATTATTTTTGGAAGAAAAAAAACAAAATAAACATTTTAAACCTATGTAATAAGTATTTTTAATTTTAACAATATACAGGCTGGAATGGGACACCGATGACGCACAAATTCTTCATCGTCGTAATTTAAACAGAAATACATATTTTGACCGTGTAGGACTATAATTAATGCACTTTTGTAGGAAACAACTGTTTTGTTTTTTAGATTATCGATGAAAAAGGGCTTGGAAGATTTGTGTATAAAGTCTGGCCGGCCCAAATACTGCCATTTTTTTTCTAATGTCGGCCAGTCATACAATCTTTATTATTTATTTAACACTCTTCGTTCGCCTCTGTACTTTGTGCAAGCACAAAGTACAGAGGCGAACTTAATGCCAGAAGCATTTTCTACCAGTCAACATTTGGGGGATGCAGAGACAAGCAGTGGTAGGTGATGTATTAATCGATAGAAAGCTCATATCTCGAAAACGTGACACTTTAGAACATTTTGCCTTATACAAAACTGTTTGTATTGATGCCAGCTATCGATCGATACAGGTTTTATGCGTGGCTAATCCAATCAAAGTTGTTCTAAATATGCTATCAGTGAATCGTCTTTAACTTTGATAGCTCATATCTCGGAAACGTGACACTTTAGAACATTTTGCCTTATACAAAACTGTTTGTATTGATGCCAGCTATCGATCGATACAGGTTTTATGCGTGGCTAATCCAATCAAAGTTGTTCTAAATATGCTATCAGTGAATGGTCTTTAACTTTGATAGCTCATATCTCGGAAACGTGACACTTTAGAACATTTTGCCTTATACAAAACTGTTTGTATTGATGCCAGCTATCGATCGATACAGGTTTTATGCGTGGCTAATCCAATCAAAGTTGTTCTAAATATGCTATCAGTGAATGGTCTTTAACTTTGATAGCTCATATCTCGGAAACGTGACACTTTAGAACATTTTGCCTTATACAAAACTGTTTGTATTGATGCCAGCTATCGATTGATACAGGTTTTATGCGTGGCTAATCCAATCAAAGTTGTTCTAAATATGCTATCAGTGAATGGTCTTTAACTTTGATAGCTCATATCTCGGAAACGTGACACTTTAGAACATTTTGCCTTATACAAAACTGTTTGTATTGATGCCAGCTATCGATTGATACAGGTTTTATGCGTGGCTAATCCAATCAAAGTTGTTCTAAATATGCTATCAGTGAATGGTCTTTAACTTTGATAGCTCATATCTCGGAAACGTGACACTTTAGAACATTT
This sequence comes from Xestia sexstrigata, assembly GCA_941918905.2. Taxonomy (NCBI): domain Eukaryota; kingdom Metazoa; phylum Arthropoda; class Insecta; order Lepidoptera; family Noctuidae; genus Xestia; species Xestia sexstrigata. The sequence goes on from OW799209.2 coordinate 20,812,385, forward strand.
TGCCTTATACAAAACTGTTTGTATTGATGCCAGCTATCGATTGATACAGGTTTTATGCGTGGCTAATCCAATCAAAGTTGTTCTAAATATGCTATCAGTGAATGGTCTTTAACTTTGATAGCTCATATCTCGGAAACGTAAACTTTAGAACATTTTGCCTTATACAAAACTGTTTGTATTGATGCCAGCTATCGATTGATACAGGTTTTATGCGTGGCTAATCCAATCAAAGTTGTTCTAAATATGCTATCAGTGAATGGTCTTTAACTTTGATAGCTCATATCTCGGAAACGTGACACTAGAACATTTTGCCTCACACAAAACTTATTTGTATTGATAAATATAGGTTTTATGCGTGGCCGCAACTTTGACACAAAATTAAGACGGTGGAAGTTAGGCCGGCCATTAAATTCAAACGCCTTTCTATATACGACATTTTTCATCGGTAATTTTGTTATGTGGTTCAAAAAGAAGGATGTAGAGAATACGTGGTAATCGTTTGTGCATCGTTATCCCTTCCACCGTATATAATAGATATGTACCCTTTTTATATCCAAGAACTTATATGAGTTTTAATCATTATATAGCTGTCGCAGCCAATTCGTATAACACGCCGTTTTACGTAATAGCGCGGTGGATTGAAAAACGCCGCCGTTATGTAATACGGCGTCCTCACGTTCAGCCGGATTACAATTCGGCTGAAATAAAGTACGCCGCATTGAATGAGCCCTGAACGCGTTCGTCAAAGCAGCGTAATAACGTACCGCCGTTAAACAAACGGGCGCATCGTCGATACGCTGCTTTGACGAACGCCTAGTTTTAGTTCCATTTATCGCCGCAACTGGCGCTGCATGATCATAACAAGAAACATGGCGTCGCAATCGACAACGGTGTCACAATCAAATGGCTGCTTTTCCCGCTTTTTTGTTTTTCTTTTTCTTTTTTTTTACCTACATGTTGAGAATTACGTGGCAGGGGGTTATTAAGCCAAGGAGGAGGTGGTGGCCGCCGTCGCTAGGTCCGGTGGGTGTCCTGCTGAGCAGGTCAGGGCAGGCGCCCTACGTCCGGACCTCACGGGTATGCATACCGTTACGGTATGCTGCCCCGTGACGGCGGCCAAAATGATAGTGGAGGGCCGAAGGCTATTGGTGGGCTGGGTCTCAGCACAGGTGAAGCTGCTGGAGCCCAGACCTCTGAGGTGTTATCGCTGTCACGTGGGGAACCACGTGTCAGTACAGTGCGCCTCGGAGGTTGATCGCAGCGGCCTCTGTTTCCGCTGCAGTCAGCCCGGTCACGTGTCCGCGGCTTGCTGTGCCACGCCGCACTGCGGTGCCTGTGCGGTGGCTGGCAAGCCGGCCGATCACCGGGCTAGGAGCAAGGCCTGCGCTCCGCCCACCAAGGCCACCAGAGGCAAGGGAAGGCCCTCCGCCGCCACCGCCACCGTCGCCACCGCCGCAGCCGCAACTGCCGCCGCTGCCTCTGCCGCTGCCGTAGAGGGGCCCTCACAGGGGGCCAGGGAGGAGGAAGCGGTAATGGAGTGCCAATAACGGCCCCATTACGCTTCCTCCAAGCGAACATCAACCACTGCGCCTGCGCTCAGGATCTGTTGCTCCAGAGCATGGCGCAGTGGTCGATACACATCGCTGTGGTCGCTGAGCCGTATTTCGTCCAGCCCAGGGAAGACTGGGTGGCGGACCTTAGCGGCTCAGTGACCATAGTGTCGTCGCCCGCCGCCGGTACCCCGACCCTTGCAAGGTGTCAGGAGGGGTCGGGGGTGCGTAGCAGCACGGTTCGGAGAGATCGTAGTGGTGGGAGTCTACTTCTCCCCGAGCCGAACTCTCGCCGAGTTCCACAACTCTCTCGCAGAGTTGAGTGTCGTCGTCGGGAACCATTTCCTCCCCGTGCTTGTCCTCGGGGACTTCAATGCCAAGAACTTGGCTTGGGGTTCTCGTTGCACAGATGTGCGGGGAAGGATGGTGGAGGACTGGGCTCTGGAGAAGGGCCTGGTCGTCCTAAATCGGGGTTCTGTCCCCACGTGCGTGCGGATGCAGGGTGAGTCGGTGGTGGACATTTCGTTCGCTAGCCCCGCTCTGTCGCCACGTGTCGTTGACTGGCGTGTCATGGAGGGGGTGGAGACCTATTCCGACCACCGGTATATCCGGTTCGACGTCTCCACCCAGACCTCAAGCGCGCCGGTCCAACAGGCCCCGAGTGGTCCGCGCTGGGCGCTGAAGCAGCTGGACCGGGAGCTCCTCCTGGGAGCCTCGATCGTGCAGGCCTGGGTGACATCACCAGACAGGCCTGCCGACATTAACAATGAGGCAGGGTGGTTCCAGGAGGCCATGTCCGACATATGTGACGTGGCAATGCCCCGAGTCCGGCCAGGAAGCGCCCGGCGCGGCGTCAGGTGTGCTGGTGGTCGCGAGAGCTGACGTCTCTGCGTGAGGCGTGCGTGGCTGCGCGGCACCTGTACGCCAGGCATCGCAGGCTCCGCATCCGCCCACCGGATGCGGCAGCCATTGAGGCGGAGGGGTACAGAGCGGTGAAGACCGCCCTCCGCGAAGCTGTCCTGCGGGCCAGGGATCAGGCCCGCGAGGAATTGCTGGGGACTCTCGACAGAGATCCGTGGGGGCGCCCTTACAAGATGGTGTGGGATAAACTCCGCACCTGGGCCCCCCCACTGACGCAGAGTCTCCGGCCTGAGCTTGTGGAGGACGTGGTGAGCACTCTGTTCCCTACGCGGGGAGAACATCCCCCCCCGCCTGTGGCTCCGCCGCCTGCGGTGCTGGAAGCGGACCACCAGGACGACGACGACGACACTCCGGTAGTGACTGGGGTAGACCTGAGAGTGGCGGTACGCAGGCTCAGTGCCAAAAATACCGCCCCGGGACCCGACGGCTTGCCTGGCAAAGCCTGGGCCCCGACTGGAGGGGCTCCTAAGCGCTTGTTTGGAGAGAGGCCAGTTCCCGCTTCGTTGGAAGACGGGGAAGCTGGTCCTCATTCGGAAGCCGTGGCGCCCTGCGGACTCTCCGTCCGCATACCGGCCCATAGTGTTGCTCGACGAGGTGGGTAAGCTCTTTGAAAGAGTCATTGCAAACCGCCTCGCCGGGGACGGGGGACTGGGCCGGATCTTGCGGAATACCAGTTTGGTTTCCGCAAGGGGCGCTCTACGGTGGACGCCATCATGCGCGTGAGAGCCCTCACGACGGGGGATGCAGTGTCCCGGGGTGGGGTTGTCTTGGCGGTGTCTCTCGACATCGCCAATGCCTTCAACACCATGCCCTGGAGCTGCATTAGGGAGGCACTCCGGTATCACCGGGTGCCGACCTACCTTCGTCGTGTGGTCGGGGGGTCGCACGAGGCGGCGGCCGAAATCATGACACGCGGGGCAGCGATAGTCGTTGAGAGGATCCGGCAACTCGGTCTAGAGCCTGCATTGCACAAGTCCGAGCCCATGTGCTTTCATGGGCCTCGAAATGCTCCACCTCCGGGATCCTTACTCACGGTAGGAGGGGTATCCATCGGTGTCGAGTCGACTCTGAAGTACCTAGGACTCGTGCTCGACAGCCGGTGGAACTTCGTGGAGCACTTCCGACGTTTGGCCCCCAAACTGGAACGGACTGGGGCTGCCTTCAGGCGGCTCCTGCCCAACCTGGGGGGGCCGAACGCCTCCTGCCGGAGGCTCTACGCGCGAGTCCTGCGGTCCATGGCCCTTTACGGGGCCCCGGTGTGGGCGCGTTCCTTGAGGCTGCGTGCAGCCCACTACCTGAACGCGCCCCAAAAGGTGGTAGCCGTAAGGCTGGCCCGTGGGTACCGCACGATCGCCCGCGAGGCGGCGTGCCTCCTTGCCGGATTGCCGCCATGGGATCTGGAGGCGATAGTCCTTGCGCTGTAACAAATCTACTTGCTCCTATTAAATAAAAGGATAAGCAGACTTGTTCAATTAAAATTTAATTAGGGAAAGATTAGAATTAGGGATAAAAAATACAGCTAAATATTAAAAACCTACCTAGCACGCACTCTAGGATTGTTTTTTAGGTCACGCACTTAGTTGGTTAGGAAGTTCAGCACTGTAGGAGAGACGGGAACAGACGTCAGGGTAGCAGGTCAATACCTGGGCAACTTCGAGGTTCAGTTTCAGGAAAACTCTGCAGGAAGGGCGTCGTGCAGATCTCCAGGTCAGCTCTGTAGTAAGGCAGGCGAGACAAGTAGCAAGACAGCTTCAGAAGATCGGGAGTAGAGGTTCCAGATCCGTAGATAACTTCCGAAGATCGGGAGAAGAGACCCCAGGCAGAATCTTTAGTGGAATCCCCTGCGTAATATAAATATGTAACAGCAAAAACCAAACTGTTTTCTTATGCAGATTCAGATTCAGATTCAATGGTAGACCTTCTCTAGCGGTTCGTCAGCTCGTTTTCCAAGTAGTCTTCCTTTTTTTTTTAATTTTTCAAATATCAGTATTCTTGTGGCCATCATCTCATCTGACAAGTGTAGTCGGCCAGGACTTATCCATGAGTGCGTAAAGAATTTTTTAGATATAATTTAATTTTAAGTTATTTAGTAAACAATCGTAATAATCTCTATAATACAATAGCTAAACACATATTGATAAAAATAATTTAAATTTTATAAACCAAAATCATCATAGACTAAGGTACGAAGAGAATTAAAAAGTAATTGACAGTTTGACAATTTGGCTTGTCACAACATGAAAATTATGATAATATTTTATTTCAGCAATTTTTAAGTTAATGAGTCGTAATTACATAGATTTGTTGAGTGTAAAAATATATAAAATAAAAAGGATGATAAATAGTATTATAAATGATGAATATAAAGTGTAAGTATAGCATAATACTATAGCGCGCCTGCATGAATGGCGCGCGGAGGCGCTTCGCCGGGGGGAAACTCCGCTGCCGCGACAAATTGTCGCTCAGCGGACAGACTTCCGGCGGGATCTCATGGCGACATGGAGAGAGCGACTGTCGCAACCCCGTGCAGGGCACGCCACGATAGTGGCGATAAGTCCCCTCTTTGAGGAGTGGCTGGAGAGACGCTACGGCGTCCTCACCTTCCGCCTGACGCCACCCAGGGCCACCACGTGGCCCCCGGCCACCGTAGGCGCGGGCTTGTGGACGGTGGGCTATATATCTATAGATCGCCGTCCGTCCGTCTCATGACGACAGGCCGTGTCGACGGCGCGTTCGTGTTGCACGCGCGCCTCAAAGAGAGTCAGCAAAAGGAAGGGGTCCGCAAGGACCGATGCCTGTCGGGGTTGCGGGACTGTTCGAAAGAGATACCGTGGCCCCGGAACAAAAAGGGCAATGAAGGAACATGGATGGGTTTTAGTCAGTAAAAGTCTGACACTCCCTCCTGCTCCGCCCAGAGCGGGAGAAGTCATTTGATGACTTCCCATCCGAAAAAAAAGGGGCTTATTAAGGGGGCAAATTTTTCCTTATTTTTGCGATAGTACGCACTGTCTTCCAGATACACACATCAACACGGTCTAGGGATATTTTTAAAAAAGCGAATTATTATCAATGTGTTAATTATTTATATGACATGTTTATATTTAAAAGATACGTTATTTAATATTCTACCATTTTTTAATAATGGTTAAGGTATAGATTAAAATTTCAGGATTTTATGGAAAAAAAATGAAGCATAGACGGAAACCGTATATGAATGAACTTTTAATTTGTGAGTAAAAACTGAAAAAAATAGAAAAATCATTTAATTTGTGTTTATAAACTTGAAGTTAGTAGTCTGAGAAAGCGCCCATGATGTTCATAACACATCGGCAACGATTCGGCATGCTCAGAACAAGGTTGTCAATGTCTTGCTGCGGAATATTGTCCCATGTCCTTCTGAGGTGCGCAAAAAGTTGATCTTCTGTAGCCAGATTTTCAGGAACTTCTTTCAGAGCTCTTCTTTGCAGCATATCCCACGCATGCTCAATGGGATTTAGATCTGGCGATTGAGCAGGCCAGTCTAAGGCCCTAACATTATGTGTATGTAACCAAGCTGCTACCGTTCTCGCCGTGTGTGCCCGGGCATTGTCGTGCATGAGCAGGAAATCTTGCCCCATTTGTGTTCTGTGGGGCAAGATTACGGGCCCCAGCACCTGTTGGACGTATCGTTCTGCCGTCATATTGCCCCGCACCCAAACGAGATCCGTCCGTCCTCCAAGACGAATTCCTGCCCAAACCATAATTGTTCCTCCTTCGTATGGGTGAACTTCCTGAGGGTTCTGGAGATGGCTCCATCGTCCAGGAACTCGCCAAACACGCGTCCTTCGTGAATCTGGATGGAAGCCGAACCTGGATTCATCCGTGAACAGCACATTGGACCATTGGTCACGGCCCCAGTCCACGTGGTTCCGAACCCATTCTAATCGTCGTCCACGATTGCCTCTCCGTAAAGGTGGGACCCGGAGTGGTCTACGAGAGCGTAGATTGCTTTCATGCAGTCGCCTTCTTACAGTTTGGTCACTCACAAGCACTTGGTGTTCCACTCGCAGCCTTTGGACCAATTGAGTCGCCGTTGCATTTGGTTGTGCTCGCGCAGTAATTTGCAAAAATCGGTCTTGTCTGGGGGTAGTGATGCGACTTGGCCCCCTGTGCCTCTCCGCTACTTCACCTGTGGCACGATAGCGTGTCCACAATCTTGAAATTACATTTTGATGGGTCCCTATGGCCTCAGCAACATTACGCTGAACAGATCCAGCTTCCAGCATTCCCACAGCTCGTAACATCTCCGCCCTCGTCAAATGTCGGCGTTGCATGGCTACAATACCTTAATTTTAACTTTATCTTTCGTTTAAAAATGAAAAAAAACTGTAACTAAACGTAATTCGTATTGTTTTCTAAATTTCGCACAAATGAAAATTCCCTCTCCTATACATCAAGACATTTTTATGCCACCGAAACAAAAGAATTTTCAAAAATTTGAATTTGGAATTAGTCTGAGATAAATTACAAACAAATCGGTGTATAAAAGATTCCAATGCGGCCAGTACTTTTCGAGTTATTTAATTGAGTATGAAATATCCCTAGACCGTGTTGATGTGTGTATAAGCTAAGGCGCGCTCGCTACGTTCGCATTTTACATTACACACCCACTTTCTGTCACTAATGTCGTCGTCGCTCCGCCGGCCTTGGGCTTACGCTCCTCATGCCAGCTAGCAAGACTTAGAACAATTTCAGTAGGTGATTTGACGTATCGGAATTGCTGACAATACGGCTAAACGTAAGACGCCGTTTTGTGGAAAGTATCGCTACCACATTCCAGCTGAACGTAAGGACGCCGTATTACATAACGGCCATTATGTAAAACGGCGTGTAATACGAATTGGCTGCCACATAGCTACAAATATGCAATAGAGAAAAAAGAGAACTTCATTATGTAGGTAATTAGTTTTGCGTAAAGTGTGTACACACGGCGACACATCGAGTTATAAATTTCCAGTATAACATGGCCTCGTTTTGCATAGATTTCCCGGAAAATGCCAGATCCGCTTAAACTGGTTTTGTATGGCTTGATTGGTCGCCTTGCTACCATTTTTATTCCAGTTTTGTTTAGACAGTGATATGTACCATACAAATTGTTAGACTTTTGTAAAAGTAGATCATACATCTATCTACCTTCCTTGTAGTGTCGGCGACAACCTTGTTACAACCCTTTCACGATTATTTTAACCAGTATCCCAACAGCACCCCTATTGTTACGGCAATAGGATTACTGATTTTGTCAGTGGTGCATAGTCAGGGCTAAATAAGTGTGATATAAACTGATAAGACATTTAAGTTTTTTTTAGTTCAATTAAAATTGTACAGTAGAATGAAGATTAAGTATAGGTTTTTTATTTATTAATGATTGGCGAAATTGTTAAATAAGTTTATGAGCTAATAACGCTTTTTTTTAATAGGTATAAGATTTTTTTAATTTGTCTATAAGTTTGTCGTTTTTGTTCTCATTTTGAAACAAGAATTGTATTTTGAATAAGCAGGTAACCGAAAAACAAATTAATAAATGGTAAAGCAGTAAATCAGGTGTTTTAATAAGATGGAGCGACCGCCTATCTGAACTCCTCAACCATGTCATACCTTCCTGCCTCTTTCTTAATATTTATTGGGTCATATTTTGCTTTGATATCGCAAATTCTGACGTTTCTAAACTTATGCAAATATAGGAGTTATGCCTATAAAAGACGGGATTAAAAATGAATAACTTAATTTTGAAGTATGTATTTCTAAAGTTGTTCCAATAAACGAGGAATTAAAGTAAAACCCAAAACACAGTGACAAACTCAAATCATTTATTTCAATGGGGAATTTTCCAGTGCTTTTTATGAACGAACTAGATGGCGCTGATCAACCTTGGAAATAATAAAATGGCTCGTTTTTATGTCCTTAAAGCCTTAACTGAAGTACGGAGGAACCTAAGCTCGACTCGACGCACCAGGAGTTTAGACGTAACGCAAAAAGCACTCAGAAGAACAATCGCAAAAACCATGCAAAATCTTGTAGTTCAGTTCAGTGATGCAAAAGAACAGTAAGTAGACTTTTTAGGTTAAAAATGTTTGACAGAAAAAAGGTTCTTTACAGCTCTCACTTTATATACAACAATGAATAGTATAGAAATTTTACTATACAATGAGTTTGACATGTGTCTAGGAGAGTTTTTTTGCCCTGCTAAAAGATTTTACCATTGACCTATAATATAATACGTAGTAAATTCTTTTTTCATTCTTCAGCGCTATATATTGATATATACTGAAGCTTTGTGACAAACGCCAGTGGAAAATTCCTCATTACAGTATGTGTGTGTGACGCGCGCCTCAAAGAAAGTCAGCAAAAAGGAAGGGGTCCGCAAGAACCGATGCCTGCCGGGGTTGCGGGATTGTTCGAAAGAGCTACCGTGGCCCCGGAACAAAAAGGGCGATGAAGGAACATGGATGGGTTTTAGTCAGTAAAAGTCTGACACTCCCTCCTGCTCCGCCCAGAGCGGGAGAAGTCATTTGATGATTTCCCATCCAAAAAAAAAAAAAAGAGGCTGCTGAACCAACACCTGACCCTGTCAGCTGCCAGTCCTAGGGTCGATTTGGGTCGGACAAAAAGTGATAATGAGTTATTCCATTCATCATCAGCCTATAATGTTCCCACTGCATAATTATAAACAGTAAGGTAAACGGCCCAGTAACCGTGAAGTTTTGAACTTAACTGACTTTGCGGGTCTCCTATGCTAAAAATAGAAATTGCTTAGCGGGTCGTGTGCGAGCAATGTGCATCTAAGAAAAAAAAATTGGGAATTCTATATTAGTTTTTACAGGAATAGAAGACATTTGTCATGTACTCATAAAACGACTCTCCTGTCTTCCAACCCTTTGGCGTAAATCCTAATCCCCAGTGCTTCGGTGCAGTTTTTGAAATTTTGTGTGGTATAAATTTCAGCTAGAACAACACCATCGGAGGTGAAAAATTCACCTGCTGCGTTAGCCGTAACCAAGACGGTCACGCACTCTTTTTCCCCGCTGGGAATAACGTTGTGAACGTTTTTTGTGCCTCATTTTGCCAGAACTCTGTTATCAGACGGTGACAAAAAGAAACCGCTTTCATCGCAATAAAAAATCCTACGTGGTTCTCGAGTTGCTTCTTCGAGATGTCATCATTTCATCATCATTTCAGCCGCAAGATGTCCACTGCTGGACATAGGCCTCCCCCAAGTGTCGCTACATTTACCGGTACCGTGCCACTCGCATCCAGCGGATTCCCGCAACCTTCACCAGGTCATCTGTCCACCTAGTGGGAGGCCTTCCAACGCAACGTCTTCTGGTTCGCGGTCGCCACTCCAGAACTTCGGCCCACGTTCTGCGAGCAATGTGCCCTGCCCACTGCCACAAGAAGTTTAGCAATTCTTCGAGCTACGTCGGTAACCTTGGTTCTCTTGCAGAAATGAACATATCCGTCTTCATTCCTGATTCGATCACGCAAGGAAACTCCGAGCAAAAAGCCCTCTCCATTGCCCTTTGAGTGACTTTAAGCATTCTAATGAGGCCCATTGTGAGAGCCACTTTTCGGTCCCGTATGTAATCACTGGCAACACACACTGGTCATAGACTTTCGTCTTGAGACACTGCGGTAAGTTGGACGAGAAGATACCGCGCAGCTTCCCGAACGCTGCCCAGCCGAGTTGGATTCGACGATTGACCTCTTTCTCGAAGTTAGACCTTCCATGGTCTCAGCCATAACCACTATATCGTCGGCAAGCCGAAGGTGCGTGATGTACTCGCCATTGACGTTGATGCCTAGCCCTTTCCAATCCAGAACCTTGAGTCTTCAAGGTTCTGGACTGGAGAGGAGGATCATCCAGTGCAGCGGTGAACAGTTTCGGAGATATGGACGTTTCCCTGTCTCACTCCTCGCTGCAGAAGGATAGGTTCCGAGGCTAGGTCCTGAAGACGGACATGTGAGTCCGTCTGGTGGTCGTCCGGTGGAGTTTTTGTACAAACACTTCAACACCTCGATGTACCGATAGTCGATTTGGCACTATTAGAGAGACTGCAGTACAGCCCAGGTATCGATCGAATCGAAGGTTTTCTTGTAGTCCACAAACGCTAAACAGAGAGGAAGGTTATGCTCGTCGGTCTTCTGTATCACCTGCCGCAGCGTATTTATGTGTTCCACGGTGCTAAAGCCATTTCGGAAACCGGCTTGTTCGGGAGGCTGGAAATCGTCAAACTTGCGCGCGAGACGATTCGTGATGACTCTTGAAAACAACTTGTAGACATGGCTTAGAAGTGAGATGGGGCCTATAATTCTTCAATCGATTCTTCAATCGGGCATTGTCGCCCATCTTGAAGAAGAGTACCACCACACCCCTGCACCATGCCCGTGGCGTTTAGTTTGCTTCAAATTACTGCGTTGTTATCAATATCCATACTAAAAATGCAGCGCGGCACACGATGCACATCAAAAACCCTGGTTTCAGAACAGCAGAGCAGTAACGCGAAATGTGCATAAATTAGGAAACCATAAAAATCTAAAGAGGCAATCGAATCCAGGTGATTACAACACAAACAAGGAACATAGAAACTACATTCTATTGATTCGAAGGAAAAGAGGACTTAACACAAGGCAATAAGGACGATGTCGGGTTTAATTGCTACTGTTAATGCAAGTCCCAATAACGGACAGAAATGTATTCGAGTTTTAAAGGAAAATGAGACCTATTTAAAGGCAATAAGTACACAATAACGGGTTTCGGTACAACGTGTATTACCGGGTTGATCGTGTACCAATATCCGATAAAAAAAATACGATTTTAACGGGTACTAGGTCAAGTAGGGGTTTCTTGGTACCAATAGATGTGAACGGCAACAATATTTATTTCTCAATTAGATTCACCTCAATTTATAGTTTATATCACAAAATAATATACTCAAATATTTTAGAAAATTAACACTCTTAACCTAACGTTATCCGTCGCAGTATGACTAGCTGATCAGTGCGACGTGGTGGGTTCGTAGTTCACTGACAGAACTTGGAACTTATTTTCTTAGAGCAAACTTTTGTAATCGCATGGTTTTGACGTCATTAAACTTTTTGGAAAATGTTGCCATTATAATAGTACAAAATATTACCGAGAAGGTATTGCCATTCACAAACTTTAATTTATTTTTGGCAGAAAAGTGCAATAATAAAAAAACCGACATGTTAACGGGTACTGGTACACTAACAGGAATACGTAAAAATAAACTAAGAAAGTACTTACAAACAAAAAGTAGTACGTCTCAAGAACATAAAATAAAATATGTTCGCTGTTGTAAAATCTTAAAGCGTGTAATAAAACAATCAAGAAAAAATTCTAATGCGAAATTCATCTCATGCAGTACCAATAAAACTAAGGCCACATGGGCATTAATTAAACGACAAACCCAAACTGCAAATATTCTTCAACCCACAATAGACTACATCCTGCACAATAACAATGTAATAAAATCTCCTGTAAAGTTGGCTAGTATTCTTAACAATTTCTACAATAACCAAAATCTCAATACTACGACAGCGGTCAATAACAATTACAAATCACAATCAATTTCTAACTCAAGCAGTGTTTTCTTTTACCCAGTGGACAGAAGCGAAATAATAAATATAGTTCTAAAATTAAAAAATAAAACTAGTTGCGGTCACGACAATATTCCCATTAGAGTTATCAGGAAAGCATCCCATTTATTATTGATCCACTGGTATTTTTTTTTTTTTTTTTTTTTTTTTTTTTGGGACAAGCCCGCCACACTGTTCCCAAACCACTGTAACTCCTGAAAGCCAGAATCAACAGTGGCGACCACCAGAAAAGCGCCGAGACAATGAAGCTCGACGAAGTCCCAGAGAATGAATTTAACTGTCTTGGATCCCGCAACGAAATTAATCAGAAAAGTATAGTGGAGGAGTAGGAAAAAACCGTAATTTCCACTTCCCTCCATTTCAGCAGGAGACAGAACGAAACAAGGCCAATAGGCACAAAGGGACGTTTACAACTGGGATAGGCCCAGTTGCCTAGCACCACGGATAAATATTAACATTAATGGGTCCTAAGTTGTGAGCTGTTATATTTGATTCCAATAATAGGTATGGCAAAAACGCTTGAACGCACGGAAATTTGTTCTAGTTTCCACAAGGTCTGTATAGTAAATAACTCCGGATGTAACCTGTACACTATCCAACATAATGTTGCGTTCATTCTGCCAAAGACTGCACTCCCATAAAATGTGATGTGCTGATTGTTCATATTCGCAGTCAGATGTGGAACATTGACAAAAAGGCGAGTCAACAAGCTTGAAGGAAAATAATTTACTCTTAAAGTTACCATGACCGGTGAGAAATTGGGCAACACAGTGATCAACATCCAACCATGTCCTGGCCAGCCGCTCACGAACGGATGGAAAGAACTGGTGGAGGTGTCGGCCCTTGATGGAATTATCCCACCTACCTTGCCATTCAGACAAAAGTTCCTCCCAGACGTCGGTCTGTGGTTTGAATAATCTAGCAATCTTAACACGGTCACGTAGGGTTAAAAAGTCTGCGTCCGCGGTCTCACGTGCGTTATAGTACATTGCAGCCCGTCGCTGCACTTCAAGATCAACTGGAAGTACACCTGCAAGTACCGGTAAGGCTTCAGTACTAACCGTCCTATACGCTTTGCATAAGAATATCAAAGCCAAACGCTGGCTTTGAAGCAATTTACGTCGTGCCGCTCCTATGGTGGCCCTATCGGCCCAGACAGGTGCCCCGTAGCACATACACCCCAAGTAAGTAGCCCCATAAATGGTCTTTAAAGTTATAAATGACAGACCCCACGTAGATTTTGATATTCTCGTTAAGGCATAAAAGTTCTTTTTAGCTTTTTCACCGACAGTTTTTATATGATCTATGAATGAAAAATTTCTCTCTAAGACCAAACCAAGGTAGCACACGGATTGCTTTCTTTTCACGGGAACGTTATTAAATTTAATACTAGGCCACGATTTAAGATTACCTTTTAAAATTAGTTGATAAGTTTTTTGCGGTGCAAAGGTCAGACGGTTTCGATCGCCCCACTGAGATATTAATCGTAGGCAAGTATCAGCTAAATTCTCGAGACCAGCCCGAGTACTCGACTGAATGAGCAGCAGGCCGTCGTCCGCGTAACCGGTTAATGAACAGCCGGGAGGAAGGGGAATCGCGAGAAAATCATCAAAACCTAAATTCCATACATACGGAGCGATTACCGACCCCTGAGGACATCCCATGGTAAGGGACTTTGACATAGAATAATGACCGAGTTTGAGTTTCGCGGAACCATTTAAAAAGTAAGAATAAACAAGATTATATATGTTTTTATAGCAGCCACGATTCTTCAGTTTAAGTAGTAGCATCGGCCACCATGCGTTATCAAAGGCCCCGGAAATATCTAAAAAGATTCCAACCACGTACTTGTGTTCCGAGTTATTAACAATTTTTCTAACAGAAAGTGCCGCGTCTACGGTAGATTTTCCCACGGTGAAACCGAATTGGTTGTTATGAAACTTTGGCCCGTCTGGCAGCAAACGTGGAACGATAAGGCGCTCCAGGAGTTTTCCTAAAGATGGCAGTAGGGTTATGGGCCTGTACGACTTAGGGTCGTCCGGTGGCTTATCACCACTTTTTGGAATTATTCGTATAAAGCCACGTCGCCATACGCGAGGGAAAACGCCGTCCGCAATACATCGGTTGAAAACAGATAGAATGGCGTCGCCCGCTGTTTTACACGCTTCTATTATCATCCGATTAGATATTTTATCTTCACCTGATGATTTGTTAAGAGGCAGTTTCCTGACAACATTAATGAATTCGTCAATGGATGGAAGGTCTGACGCTGGTGATTCAGGTGGCACAGCAGCCCACGCTCTGATCTGTTGATGGTAGTCATTGTCATTTACCGGCGAATCATCAGGAATCAGACTATTTAATAGAACTTCGGTTGTTTCCTCAATACCGGTGGTGTGTTTATTATTGACTTTAATGTTCTGGACAAACGCCAGGTCGACTGATCGATTAGCTTTGAATTCGTGATACAAAGGAGACCACGGACCTTCTTTATCTAATTTTTCTACTATTTTTCGCAGTAAATTACCCTTGGATTTTTCCACCGATGCTCTGTAGCGGGACTTGGCAACTCTAAACGCATTTAAAGCAAAGTTGAGTGGGTCTCCGGTGACCTTTTGTTTTTTAAGCTTGTTTAAATGCCTACGCGCTCGGCGATAGCTTTTACGTTGTTCAATTAAGTAGTCACACCACCAATCACATCTATGGATGTTGGTCATAGATGCGCGACCAATGGCGATGTCAGCACAGTAAGTGAAGGTGTCTGACATAATTTCAGCACTTTCTTCAGCTGACAGCCCATCACGAGTGAAGTCTTTGGCGTGACACGCAAAAAGCGAGCTAAAGAATTCCCAATTCGCGCCTTTACTTTTATATCTAAAATTACCAGTGATATGAGATGGACCTTGAGAAGACACCGGAACAAATTCGTACACGATCAGGCGATGATCACTACAAGACGCATCTGGTAGGACACGCCACCTATCCAAGCGTACGTCTGCACTAGAAAGTGTGACGTCAATACAAGATTCGCCCATTGGGCTGCAAAAAGTAGGTGGTGCATCTGGGGTATTATGAATTGATAAGTTCATTTCAGCTATAAAATCTTCAACAGCACAACGTCGGTCGAAATCCGTAGACCTAACCTTGCCATACCACAGAGACGATGACGCGTTAACATCAGCGCCAACGATAACTTTACAGCCCGCGAGTGACTGTAAGACATGACGGAGGTTATGTATATGAGGAGCAACAGGGTCTGAGTATTGAAAGTAACAGCTCACAACGTAAACTTTAAGAGAAGCTGATGAGACTTCCGCAACGGCACAGTGGGGCGTCATGAGGTTACGCAAAGACGTTACTGTAAAGTTAGAAGAACGCGCCACGTAAATTCCGGCTCGTGCTTTGCTGTCCAGCTGAACTACTTTGTGACGTAAGCGAGCGTTCTGGTATTGTTCTTGAACAAGTACTATGTCTAAGTTATAATCGATAATTAATTTGTCTAATTCAGAGGTCGCCACCCTATCGTTGTGGAGATTTAATTGTCCTATAGTTAAACTATCCATTATTTTAGTAGTTGGTGTTGAGGATTAACTGTTCGAGCTTAAGTTTGTACGTGGTACACTCGGGAGACCCGCAACGATGGTCAAACGGTTTTTTAAAACGTTTACACGCCACGCAAGTCGGTATAAAATTTAAATTATCCTTGTGCGGGCAGTTATTTGTTTCATGTGCTTCGGAGCAGTTGGCACAGGTAGGTGATTTATTAACGCAGTGTTTCTTAACGTGACCAAACTGTTGGCAATGTAAACAACGAACTACTTCGACATCATCGATGAAACGGCAAGTCGCCCAATCAATAAATAATTTATCTTTGGTGGACACTAAATGTTTACGAACTGTGGACTCGATTTCAATGCCTATCCACTTGCGACCATTATCTAAGGAACGCCTACGAATAATTTTAGTAGACTTAATAAAATCATCCTCATTCCACTGGTATATATTCTAAATCTTATGTTAGAAACGGGTAATTTTCCCGATACCCTAAAAATAGCTCTCATAAAGCCGATATATAAAAAAGGATCACGGCACGACACAAATAACTACAGACCAGTTGCACTGTTGCCAAATTTCTCGAAGATTTTTGAAAAGGTTATCTATGCTAGAATCACAAATTATTTAAATGTAAATAATATTTTAAATGTTAACCAATTTGGATTCCTAAAAAATAAAACTACATACTTCAATTCCATTTGGGATAAAATCAATGATAAAAAGCAATGTGCTGCTCTTTTCATTGATATGTCAAAAGCATTTGACTCTGTAAAGTATGACATTTTGCTTGATAAATTAGGAGGTATAGGAATTAGAAGTATAGCACTTAAATTAATTGAGAATTATTTAAATAACAGAATTCAAGGCACTGTCATTGAGATATATAATGACCGTACAAAAATGGTGGAGGTGGTGACATCTAAATTCGAGTCCGTAATAACCGCAAGGCAGTATATTGGGACCTCCCTTGTTCTTATTGTATATCAACGAGCTTCCAAATATAATTGACCATCTTTGCGTAATGTACGCTGATGACGCAACTATATTTATTTCAAATGAATATTCCAATGACCTCATTTACGAAACTGAAATAAATAGAACATTAACAACTGTGACTGATTGGTTGCAGTCAATAAACTTAAAAGCAATGTCTCAAAAACCAAATTGATTCAATTTAGAAATTATAAAAGTAAACCTACGAAATTGAATGTAACCATGTCTGATACAGCGGTTGAAGAAGTAAAAGACACAAATTTCTTAGGAGTTACTATAGATCAACATTTAAACTGGAAGGCACATATTGAAAAGATTAATAAAAGAATATCCAGCGCTTGCTACACATTGTCAGTTCTAGCAGAAACTACAAATTCAAGTGTTACGAGAAATGCGTATTTTGGAAATGTGTACCCACTGTTAACTTACGGTGTTATATATTGGGGGAACTCGACAAACGTACACTCCACATTCATTCTCCAAAAGAAATGTCTTAAGACAATATATAACATGCATAGTACCGAATCATTAAGAAATGTCTTCAAAACAGAGGGTTTCCTGACAGTGACTGGTATTTACATACTCGAATTATGTTTATTTGTTAAAAACAATATGCAATATTTTAATCTCAAATCAAATTCTAAGAGAAACATTCGGAAACAATAATAAATATGACATTAATTTACCAGCTATTAACAATATGATGTATTATAAAAGTACCTGTGTTACTGCCATTCGTGTGTACAGTCAGTTACCGCCGGCAATTAGGCAATTGAATGGAATTATGTTTAAAAATAAATTGAAAAAAAATGTTAATTAATAATGTATTATAAATAATC
The DNA here is from genome assembly GCA_941918905.2 of Xestia sexstrigata. Classification (NCBI taxonomy): domain Eukaryota; kingdom Metazoa; phylum Arthropoda; class Insecta; order Lepidoptera; family Noctuidae; genus Xestia; species Xestia sexstrigata. The sequence continues at coordinate 20,829,897 of OW799209.2, forward strand.
TGAATGAGTTTTTTGATAGAAAATAATGTTTGTGGGAACCTAATTGCTTGAAATACTATTGCATACCCGACTTGGGTGGACTGTTGAGACTGGAAATGTAATGTTTATTATTAAGAGCTTGATGTACACAGTTACGCAATAAATATATCTTTATCTTTATCTTTATCTGCTGGGACACGGCCTCCTCTCAATGTGAGGGAATGGGCTATAATCTACCACGCGGGCCCATTTGCGGATTGGTAGATGTCACATGTCTTCGAATTTTTGGATCTAGGACATGCCGGTTTCCTCACGTGGTGATGAAATAAATAACACAAAGTAATGCGACCCCACGACTTACTGTTCGTAAGTCGGGGCCGCCACCACAGGGCCACTGCTGCTAGGAATCACTAAAATGTATGTGTAATCCATTAGGAATTACTAAATGTTTAATCACAAGCGATTGCTCCCGGAAGGGAGTGCCTTAAAAAAAATCCCGTGATCAAGATTTCAAATGCTCATAATTGCTTTTTTTCTAACCTAATAAATACATCACCTTGAATTAATTAAAATTACACGAAAATAGTCCTCAATGAAGCACGTCTAACAATAAATTTATCCGACTTCACTCAATGGTGCCTCAAGATATATATTCTATACTCTTTGCGGTACCAGTTTATCTTTTAATTTATTTAATTAGTAACGCTTGACGTTACTAATTAAATAAATTAAAAGTTAATCTGGTTAAATTTTTAAGATTTCTAAGACATGCACTTTGCACTACGGATTCTGTGGTAATTGTGATTGTCGCAACAGCAATCTGTAGGTTTTGTTGTTGTTTTTCATTGTAAGGAAATATTGCCAAAATATGGCTAAAAGGTTGTTGCTACTGCAAATTGCGATGCTATCATAGTAAATGTTATGTGCTTGTACCGCGGTCAAGACCTGTACCGCGGACAAGTATATTGTACATTGTACTACCAACACTACCAAAGACACTGAATTTTTCACAGTTCACTAAAGTTTCACTCCAAAACTTCATTTTACAACCAACGTTTCGTAATACTATTTATTTCGCAAACAACGTATTCTAACGTTTTATTTTAATAAAAACATTTGTTTTACCAACTATTATTTGGCAAACACTTCTTTTATCAAATGTATCAGATGATTTTTAATCACTTGTATATTTTTCATTTCTTATTTAGATACATTTACAAGGTCTGTCAAATCGCCGTAGCGGCGAAGTAGTCTTCGCGTTAGTATTTGACATAAATCTAAATATATAAAAGAAGAAACTGACTGACTGACTGACTGACTCATCTATCAACGCACAGCCCAAACCGCTGGGTCTACAGATTCCAAATTTGGCAAGTAGGTTCCTTGTGTGGTCTAGGGGTGCACTAAGAAAGGATTTTTCAAAATTCACCCCACAAGGGGGTTAAATGGGGCTCCAAAGTTTGTATGGGGAAACAAGATTAGTTAGACTATTTTATTCGAAACTTCACAGGAGTGCTCCTTTTGATAAATGAGTAGAAACGGGTTTCAGGGTTTTTCAGAATTCAACCCGTAAGAGGGGGAAATGGGGTGACAAAGTCTAAAAATCAATGCATAGCCTAAACCGCTGAGTGTAGAGATTCTAAATTTGGCACATATGTTCCTTAAGTGGTCTAGGGGTACACTAAGAAAGGGTTTTTCAAAAGTCACCCCCTAAGGGTGTGAAACGGGGCTCTAATGTTTGTATGGGGAAACAAGATTAATTAGACTATTTAATTATATAAATTCAACACCGACGCACTTTATAATTATTGTTTATTTATTAGATTAATTATATATACTTAGACCATAGGACGACCCACTGACTACCTTTTCTTTTTACCCTGTCTTAACTTATTATATACGCATGGCTCTGAAGTATTATTACTCATTCCTTATTTGTTGAACTTTATTGCTTCGGAAGTTTTTCTTGTTATTTTCTTAAGTTGTTTCTTTATCACCTTGACATTGACAGCCACTTGACAAAATGCCAATGTATCGTCTGCGCTCGCGTCCCTTCGCTTGTCATGGACCATAGACAATAGTCTGTGGCGTTGACAAGCGAAGTCGGAGCGTTCGGTGCAGCCGAGCCGATTATTATTAATATTTTCATTTATGTACTCTTTTAGTTTTGTTTGTATATCTATAGTGTTTATTTTATTAAGTTAGTATTATGTTCTATTTTTATTTTTTTTGTCGTTTACACAAAAACATATTTTGTGTCCGTAGGTATGACCGTGGCATCACAGTGGGCCCTATCAGAATACCAGCGCTGCGGTATTTGTTTTTCATTTATCGCAGCATCATGCTGAGATAGGAGCCTTTTTGGCCTCGCACAGGCCCTCATTTTATTATTTAGTTTAAGATTCTTTTTTTATTTTTGTAGTTCCTGTGCTTGTCCCAAATAAATATTTTTTCTTTCTTTCTTTGTAATTAAAAACTTCACAGGAGTACTCCTATTGTTAAATGAGTAGAAACGAGTTTCAGGTTTTTCCAGAATTCAACCCCCAAAGGGGGAAATGGGGTAACAAAGACTGAAAATCAACATCGTTATTGTTTGTATGGTGTATCGGGTCGGGTGTGTTACAAAAACAACGATTTTAAGATTTAATGTGGCGGACCTGAAATACCATCATCATCCCATGTTGGGGTGCGATGGGGTTGAAAGGTCTAAAAATTAGTATGGGTGTCGATACCAAGATTATCAGGGGTGCTGATTACGAATATTGGATTTATTTTGAGATCCAGAAGACGATGGATTTGACTTCTATACAGGGTTATTGTTGATTTATTGTGATGATTGTGATAACGATGATGATGATTGTTATAATGATGATGATGGTGATGATTGTGATTACGATGATAATGATTGTGATTATGATGATGATTGTTATAATGATGATGATGGTGATGATTGTGATTACGATGATAATGATTGTGATTACGATGATGATTGTGATTACGATGCTAATGATTGCGATAATGATGATGATGATTGTGACAACGATGATGATGATTGTGATACTGATGATGATGATTGTGATAACAGTGATGGTGATTGTGATTGTGATAGTGATAGTAATGGTGATGGAGATTGTGATGGTGATTGTGATGGTGATTGTGATGGTGATTGTGATGGTGATTGTGATGGTGATTGTGATGGTGATTGTGATGGTGATTGTGATGGTGATTGTGATGGTGATTGTGATGGTGATTGTGATGGTGATTGTGATGGTGATTTTGATGGTGATTGTGATGGTGATTGTGATGGTGATGGTGATTGTGATGGTGATTGTGATGGTGATTGTGATGGTGATTGTGATGGTGATGGTGATTGTGATGGTGATTGTGATGGTGATGGTGATTGTGATGGTGATTGTGATGGTGATTGTGATGGTGATTGTGATGGTGATTGTGATGGTGATTGTGATGGTGATTGTGATGGTGATTGTGATGGTGATTGTGATGGTGATTGTGATGGTGATTGTGATAGTGATAGTGACGGTGATTGTGATGGTGATAGCGATGTGATGGTGATTGTGATGGTTATAGTGATAGTGACTGTGAAAGTGATGGTGATTGTGATAGTGATTGTGACAGTGATGGTGTGTGTGATAATGATGATCATGATTGTGATTACGATGAAAATGATTGTGATTACGATGATGATGATTGTGATAATGATGATGGTGATTGTAATAGTGATTGTGATGGTGATTGTGATAGTGACGGTGATTGTGATGGTTATAGCGATGGTGATGGTTATTGTGATGGTGATAGTGATTGTGACTGTAACTGTGATAGTGATGGTGATTGTGATTGTGATGGTGATTGTGACAGTGATGGTGTTTGTGGTAATGATTATGATCCGTGTGATAACGATAATGATGATTTTGATAACGAGGATGGTTATTGTGATGATGATTGTGATTACGATGATAATGGTTGTGATTACGATGATAATGATTGCGATAATGATGATAGTGATTGTGATAACGATGATGGTGATTGTGATTGTGATTGTGATTGTGATGGTGATTGTGATAGTCATTGTGATGGTGATGGTGATTGTGATAGTGATTGTGATGGTGATTGTGATGATAATGGTTGCGATTACGATGACGACGATGATTACGATGATTACGATGATAATGATTGTGATAATGATGATAGTGATTGTGCTAACGATGATGGTGATTGTGATTATGATGGTGATAGTGATGGTGACAGCGATGGTGATTGTGATGGTGATTGTGATGGAGATAGTGACTGTGATAGTGATGGTGATTGTGATTGTGAATTTGATAGTAATGGTGAATGTGATGGTGATTGTGATTGTGATGGTGATTGTTATAATGATGATCATGATTGAGATTACGATGATAATGATTGTGATTACCATGATAATGAGTGTGATAACGATGATGGTGATTATGATGATGATGATTGTGATAACGATGATAATCATTATGATTACGATGATTAAGATTATGAAAAAGATAATGGTGATTGTGATAGTGATTGTGATGATGATTGTGATGGCGATTTTGATAGTGGCGGTGATTGTGATGGTGATAGCGATGGTGATGGTTATTGTGATGGTAATAGTGATTGTGACTTTGATAGTGATGGTGATTGTGATAGTGATGGTGATTGTGATAGTGATGGTGATTGTGATAGTGATGGTGATTGTGATAGTGATGGTGATTGTGATAGTAATGGTGATTGTGATAATGATGGTGGTTGTGATAGTAATGGTGATTGTGATAATGATGGTGATTGTGATAGTGATGGTAGTTGTGATAATGATTGTGATAATAATGGTGGTTGTGATGATTATGAAATTTGGCACATAGATAGTTCATAACCTGGATTAACACGTAGGACACTATTTATCCCTTTAATATGATCCAGTGGGACGGTTACCGAACTTTACGCGGGCGAAGCCGCGGGCAACAGCTAGTTGATTATAAAACTTGTACCTATCTCCCTCAAACTTGCACAGAGTCTAAAGAAATGAATAAGACAGACATTTTGCCTACGGTAAACAACCATAGACGTTTTGATTGTTGATTTTAATTAATGTTTTTACTAGATAGCATGCATTTTTATATGCCAAACGTTTTTTAAATAACTTCAACATGTAGAATGTTTAATTAGATTTCAAATTGAGGTAACAGAATATAACGGTGTAGGTGTTTTTAAGCCTGTTTTTAAGTGTCTGCTTTGGTTATTTTATACTAATAAACTCGACCTCGTGGCTAAATAATAACAGCCGTTCGTGTCGATCTTTAGGATAAGCCGTGCTTGCCTAGGTTGGTCTGTGGATGGGTGACCACCCATTACATACCGAGTTTCCTCCGTGCCTCGGAAAGCACGTTAAGCCGTTGGTCCCGGGTGTCATTTATAGATCTTTGACAGTCGTTACAAGTAGTCAGTGACCAGAAAGTCTGACAACAACCAGTCTTACCAAGGGGTACCGTATTACCCAGTACTAACTGGGTTGTGGAGGTCAGATAGGCAATCGCTCCATGTAAAATACAGATATTCAGCTGCATCCGGTTAGACTGGAAGCCGACCCCAACATAGTTGCGAAAAGGCTAGGCAGATGATGACGAAACTTAAGACTTGTAACTGCTGATACTCTGTCGGTGTCAAATATGTGAACCAAACATTATTATTAAAATATAATCCAAGCCACAAGGCGTTGTGAGTTCTGTGATATACTAATAAACGTAGCGTGAGCTATAAGGTTCCGTGTCGACGCACGTACCCTTGAAGTGGTTCATCTACTTACTGATAATTTGGTGGTTTTATTTTAAATCCTAACTAGTGTTTCTATTGAACACCACATCGACGAGTTAAAGCGCAGTAAGTGAAAAGTGAAATTGTAACTCAAATTATACCTGCTTACGGAAATTGGTCAACACCAATATTATAATTTTATTGAGGTGTTAAAAAAAAAAAGAGAAAGAACCTTCTGGTCGAGTAGTCGCAATAGCGACTGCTAAGCATATAATCCTGGATTCAATTTGGATTCAAATCCCAGGTCAGCTCAAATGTTATTGGTTTTTCCATCGGAAATTTCTCAGTAGCAATCACGAAGTCTATAACGTTGCCCGGTTAATATTAGATACCCCTCTGCCTAACCGCTTGAGGTCGAACTGGATATTTCTGGTAAATAACAGAAACTTATGTAATATTATATCTGTGGTTCAAAATTTCCCAACACGTGTCATAATTTTCGGTTCCAATGTGTAAATGATGCACGAGCTTTGCCGCTTCACCACAAAGTCTACCCTTTAGATGCTGCATTTTCTGAGTTTTTGCAATCGCCGAATTATTATGAATCGCTTCTACGTAGAGATCCATAAAAGTAGGCCATAAGGTATAGTTGCCGTTAAAGATAGGTATGACAATTTTAGGCAATGTTTGCTGTTGATGTATAGAAGCGTTTTATTTCGTGTTCAACGCCCGTTGCAAATTTGTAAATGCATTTTCGTGACGACAGAACTCGTCATAATAGTCCTGTGAATTCCCCTCTAATATGCCATCAATTTGTAAATGTAATTTGTCAATCGCATTCCACCGAAACTTTACAGTCTTAAGCATATCCTCAATTTCCCATTTCTCCTTAACCTTTTTTTTTTTTTTTTTCGGATGGGAAATCATCAAATGACTTCTCCCGCTCTGGGCGGAGCAGGAGGAAGTGTCAGACTTTTACTGACTAAAACCTATCCATGTTCCTTCATCGCCCTTTGTGTTCCGGGGCCACGGTAACTCTTTCGAACAGTCCCGCAACCCCGGCAGGCATCGGTCCTTGCGGACCCCTTCCTTTTGCTGACTCTCTTTGAGGCGCGCGTGGAACACGAACGCGGCGTCGACACGGCCTGTCGTCATGAGACGGACGGACGGCGAGCTAGCCCATAGACCACCGTCCACAGGCCCACGCCTACGGTGGCCGGGGGCCACGTGGTGGCCCCCGACGCCCGGGGCGTCTCCCACGGCGGCCGGGACGCTGTGAGGATCTCTCCCTCTCACGTTCCGCCACTTCCTTCTCTAGCATTACTGCTTCGCAGAAGGAGGTGACGGCGTCCCATTCCGTCTCGCTCCGGACCATGGCTTGCACCAGGGCCGGACGCGAGAGGTCGCCGCCGCCAATCGCCGCTTCGAGGACACGGCGGTGCTTCGCCCACACGGGGCACACCTCCACCGTGTGCTCCACCGATTTCTCCTTAACCTCATCTCGGCTTCGATTTACTAACCTAGTGAATGCACGGAAGTTAGCTTGTTGCAACTGCTGTAACTCGAGTAGCTTGTCCTCTGCTCCTACAGATGTCTCGAACAGGGTTTTGTCAAACTCAACGTTTAACTTACTATGGCCGGTGTTACTGGGTCCAGCAAGTCTTCATCTCGAACGCTGCAATCTCCTGACGCGTTCCATGGTACCAGCTTTTAATGACCTCTTAAATGTTACCGGTGAAATATTGATGATCTTCCTCCTGTACTGCACTCAGCTCCCGGTTCTTCTATTCACATTCCGCCCATAGTACATCTAACCTCTCGAGACTTGTACGAATGTAAACGATGGTCTTCCTGCTCGCGGAATCCTTCTTAAAATTAGAATGGATTCTCTTCACTTCCTCGAGGATCTCAGCTTGACGCACGATTAAACCCTCCGTTGTAAAGCCGTAAGATAAATAATGAACGATCTTACTTGAAATTTAGGGACTCTCCCTGTATGCAAATGCAATGTGACGCTCTGGAACCTGGACCGCTGCTACCTCCCTTACCTTACCCTTACCTTTTTGAGATTTGTATGTTTGTAAAAAGGTATTCACACATGTTTCCATTGTATGAACACATTTCAAAAGAGTGAAAACCAGAAGCATAAATTACTTGCACCTAGCCAGAGACTACATTTGTATATCAGGAATTCCAATTGCATAGCGATTAAAATATTTAATAAATTACCCCCACGCATCAGTGTGCTGCCCACTAATAAATTCAGGAAAGCAATATCTGCCTGGCTTTTAGACAACTGCTTTTATTCGGTTAATGAATTTTTAAATTATAAATTTTGATATTACTTTTGTCACCCATTGTCTCGTATTGTTTACATTGTATAACTACATTGACATTTAATTCATAAATAAAAGTTGTGTTTATAAAACCTCGACATTGTATAAAAATCGCAATTTCATATCAACTAATTTATATTAATGGAACTTTGCATTGTTACGACATAGAGCTTTGTAAGTTAATTTTCATCACCACTGCTCTCAAAACGGTGAAGGAAAACATCGTTACGATACCGGCTTGTCCTAGAACCAAAAAAATCGAAGACATGTGACATCTACCATTCCGCACTGGGCCCGCATGGTCCATTCCCTCTCAGAGGAGGCCTGTGTCCCCGGTCCCCGCAGTGGGAACATTAATAGGATGATGATGATGACCAAAATCTAGAGTTGCTTGGAAGAAATCCTTTCCATTGGGCAATTTTTTGGAAAAAACTTTAAAACAACGGGTTACTTTAAATTAAATTATGTATGTTTCTGAATTACTAGACTGTACCGATCATCAGTTGGATCGCTTAGTCCCCACCCTAAGACCCCGTGCTTCACACAGGTGGAGAACCCAGGCGAAGCACGGGTCCGGACCCCTATATTTATATCTATACGATTATGTACACGAAAAATGACTATCCAAAGGAAACGTAAATAAAATGAGGCGTTAACAAAAAATCAATTAAATTCAAAGTACTATCTCACAGTATTCTAGAAAATACATTATTTCATATCATTGAAAACACCAGATGGCCCCAATTTGTTAATCATAACCAAACAATCATCGCTAGGGGCGTACAGCAAATACGCCCCCAGAGATAATACAAGTCATAGTGGCAGTGGAAACCCCAGTGCAGCACACAGTACGAATACAGCAGTCTACCAAGACACATGGACCATGTCCAGCGCAGTTGGACAATGTCTCTTCTTGTTAGCCGTTCTTTGTGTTGTTCCTCTTGATTGTGAACTCTACCAGGACCGTCCAAAAATCAAAACTTCGGGAGGTGATCTCATACTAGAACCAGCATTTGATAAAAATATATATCTACGCCCCAATGGACCGAAATCGAGCATCTTTGTTGGTGATACCAACGTACTCAAACCAAACATCCCGACCGATGGAACGCAGTACCAGCCATCGAGTAATGAAAACACCGACAAGAACATAAACGGCATATTAGAAAGACTTGAGAGATTGGAGATCAAGGAATCCACACTTCCAAATGACTTTCTTTTCAATATATCAATGCTTTGGCGAAAAGTTAATAATATTCACAGGAAAGTGTTGAATCTACAGAATCAATTAAATAGTAGAGGGAAAGACGAATGTCAATCTCATCCTTGCGAGCACGGTGGAACTTGCCTCAACTTAGTAAATGGCTACCATTGTCTTTGCCCTTCCAACTGGGAAGGCAGAGATTGTGACGTCGATGTAAACGAATGCCGGAATTTTGCTGGAACAGACCTCGGATGTCAAAATGGAGCTACGTGCATCAACAGACCAGGATCGTACGAGTGTTTGTGCAAATCTGGCTGGTTCGGCTTGCATTGTACTAGGAAGGCCAAGGATTGTTCCGGAGGTGACTATGAAATGTGCGGCCATGGAACCTGTGTGCAAGTAACTTCAGGAGAGGGCGTTCAATGCATGTGCCACCAGGGATGGACAACGAATGGCACCAGTGTCGCTTGCTTAACCGATATTAACGAATGTGAATCTTATCAAGGTCCTCGGTGTTCCGTGAACCCCAAGGTTGACTGTATCAACCTGCCGGGCTCATTCCGATGTGGACAGTGCCCTTCTGGTTATGAAGGCGACGGTTACATCTGTTACGATATCGACGAATGCACCACTATTCCCAACGGAGGCTGCAGTCCTATAGTGACATGTCACAACACCATCGGCTCACGAATATGTGGTTCTTGTCCACCCGGCTATCAAGGTGACGGAATCACCTGTTCTTGGAGAGGTACGTGCAACATCGGTCATGGAGGGTGCCACCCGTCCGCGCAGTGCATAGAGAGCGCATCGCCAACTGGCCAATCAGCACAATGTATATGCCCCGACGGTATGGAAGGTGATGGAGTTGGAATCAGTGGCTGCTACGTTGCAATAGGCGGGAACTACACTGATGGTTGTGCAATCAATCCATGCGGCGTCCACGGACAATGCCATTCCCTTCGTACCGGCTACATCTGTATCTGTTTAAAGGGCTACGGCGGCGCCCACTGTGAATTGCCCACAGACGTTTGCGGAGTGAATCCTTGCCACAACGGGGGAATCTGTAGACCAGACGAAAGTGCAATTGGGGGCTTCCACTGTGAGTGCGCGGCGCAGTACTCGGGCGCCTTGTGTCAGGTAAGGACAAAGTCTTGTGGTGGTGTTCTAGATAACGAAGAAGGCAGCATTGTTTATCCTTTGAACAATACGACGTACAGTCATAATGCTCAATGTGCTTGGGTTATACACACAGCTCCTGATAAAGTAATTAATATTACATTCAGTAAATTTAATTTAGAAAACAGTCCCGAATGTATGTACGATTTCCTACAAATTCACGATGGTCGAAAGTCTTCTAGTCAACTTATAGGAAGATTTTGTAGAAATAATTATCCTAAAGGCGGTAACATTGTATCAAGTCATAATAATTTATATCTTTGGTTCCACTCCGATAAAACAGTAGCTAAAGACGGGTTTGCATTACATTGGACAAGTATAGAGCCAGTGTGCGGCGGTGAGGTTGACGCCACCACGCACGGCCACATCAGCTCTCCAGGTTCTCCTGGGCCGTACCCACCTAACCGTGATTGCTATTGGCACTTAACGACAACTCTCGGCAAGAGGATTAACTTACATTTCTTTGCGCTCGATATTGAATCACATTCAAACTGCAGTTTCGACTATTTAGCAATTTATGACGGTGAACATATGACGGATCCGCTGATCAATAGGTATTGTAACACGACTCAGCCCGCGCCCTTGCAGTCGGCAGGCTCTGTTATGTTGATACACTTTCATTCAGACGCTTACGGTGCGGGACATGGCTTCCAAATTGCTTACGCGCCTGTCGAAGGCGTTCCTGGCTGCGGAGGTTACTACACTGCCGATAAGGGAGAGCTAGTTTCTCCTACGTATAATGGCCTTTACCTAAGTAACTTATTATGCGAGTATAAAATTAAAACTAGCCTGGATACCAAGATAAAAATCGACTTTAAATTATTCAAGCTTGAAAGATCTTTTAGATGTCAATACGATTATTTGAAAATTTATGATGGTCCGTCATCGGATTCACGACTCGTCGGGAAATTTTGTGGAACTACTTTTCCAAAAACATATAAATCATCGTCTAATGAACTTTATTTTAAATTTAAAACTGATAGGAGTATGCCCGCCGACGGTTTTCGTATCACGTACGAGGCCATATGCGAGAAAACTATAGAAGGTGATAGTGGAGTTATCAAATCACCCGGTTATCCCTTCAGTTATCCAGAAAACAAAGTCTGTGTTTATATCATCAAAACTATTCCTGGCAAAGCGATTCAATTAACATTTCAAGATTTTGATATCGAAGACAACCGGCACTACGATTGCCGGTACGATAGCGTTGAAGTCAGGGACGGTCACGATCAGAATGCTACTAAACTAGGCAGATACTGCGGTGGGGCCGAACACACGCCGCCCGTTCAAACATCCACCCTCAATTATATGTACATTACATTTACATCAGATTTAAGTATTTCGGGCACGGGGTTCTACGTTAACTACACTACCCTCGATACAGAATGTGGAGGTATTCACAGAGATATCACTGGCTTAATAAACCATCCCTCCGGAGACGCCACTACTTACAAGAACTATCAGACCTGCAAGTGGATGTTGATCGCTCCTGAAGGAATGCACATAAAGTTGACATGGAACAGGTTTGACATTGAGGATATGCCCAGCTGCGGCAGCGATTACCTGGAGCTTGTAGAGATAGACGATAACAATGAAAATAATGTATTGGGCAAGTTCTGTGGTTCTCACGCGCCTCCCGCCTTGTCAACTTCCACTAATCGACTCATGCTAAATTTTAACACTGATGGTAGTATTCGGTCTTCTGGTTTTTCTTTATCATACACATTTTTAGACGAAAAAACACACTGTGGCGGATCGTTTATTAAAACTCATGGCTTCATATACTCTCCGGGCTGGCCAGGGTCATACGAACCCAATCGCGACTGCACATGGATCATCACGGTGCCGGTGGGCCAACAGATCATGCTCAACATATCACAGTTTAATCTAGAACGCCCCATACGAGACAAGTGTACTCTCGGCGACTATTTAGAAATAAGAAATGGAGGCAACGAGAATTCACCATTGATCGGCCAGTATTGTGGGTTGTTCCAATCAAAACGAATCGTATCATTATCTAATGCCGTGCATCTCCATTTTCATTCAGATTTCTATTTATCCGGAACTGGGTTCAAAATTGAATGGGCTGGTACTATAACAGGATGCGGGGGGACACTGACGAGCCCTTCTGGCTCTGTTACTTCGCCGAACTATCCCAATGATTACTACGAAAATGCCGAATGTTTCTATAGAATAGTCACCAGTGAAGGTTCTAGGATCCGTATTACATTCACAGAGCTTGATCTTGAAAGAACTCCTAATTGCAGAGACGATTACGTTGAAATTTTTGACGGTCGCGATACGAGTGCCACCAGTTTAGGTAAACATTGTTACATGTCACCGGAGCTAGGTAGTATCGAGACATCGACTAATTATGCGTACGTTAAATTCAGATCTGACATATACCAGGGTGGGAAAGGATTCCTGTTTAATTATCAAACGCTATGTAATAATAATATAACTGGAAGACACGGAGTTATTGAGAGCCCGGGCTATCCAAGTAATTACCCGCTGAACTTAAATTGTATATGGAGCATCACAGTTCCAAAAGGAAATAAAATTAATGCCACGTTTACACACTTTGATATTTATAAAACCCACCGATTTTATGGTAGTTGGATGAGAACTTGCCGTCTAGATTTTTTGCAAACTAAAGAGATGTCCGATCCAAGTTTTTCTAGTAAACTCTGTGGCAGTACAACTCCGCCTCAAATAAATACACATAGTAATACATTACTAATCAAATTTTCCTCGGGTATTAACATACCCCGCTCCGGGTTCCGCTTAGAATGGATCAGTTACGGATGTGGAGGACACATTAAAAAATCCTCTGGCACTATAACCCTTGATAAGAGTAAAACTAACGACCAGGAACTTGACTGTGAGTGGCTGATAGAAACACAAGTAGGTAAAAGTATTGCAATCTCATTTACAGAGGTTTATATGACAGATACCGCTAATTGTACCACCGATGCTATTGAAATATATAACGGTCAAAATACAATGGCTCCACTACTAACGAAATTTTGCCATCGAGATTTAGCATCCGTGCAGTCTGATAGCAACTTCATGTTGGTGCGTTTGACAAAACGATCTACACTCAGGGATGTTCACTTCTCGTCACAATTTCAGTCTCCCAGTTCCAAATGTGGAGGCGCTATGACTTCCAAATCTGGACTCATTTACTCTAAGAACTACCCAAAGAATTACGACAATAACATGGATTGTTTTTGGTACATTTCTGTCCCCGCACATCATCGTATTGAACTTAACTTCATGGATCTTGATCTTTACTCTATATCTTGGGATCGTACCTGTGGAGACTCGATTCAAATTTATGATTATGATAACAACTATACACCCTCTTCAAATTATACGTACCGTATATGTCCAAATTCAAATGAAACACAAATCGTTAGCAAATACAATAAAATAATTGTGCAATTCAAAACCGATTCTTATGGAACGGCCAAAGGCTTCAAAGCTAACTTTACTGTTACGTGTGGTGCTTTTATAAGGGCTGCACATGAGGGGATCATTCAAAGCGATAATTTTGTTCAACATACCAACAAAAGCTGTGTTTGGACTATTCTTGCGGATTCGCCTGATCAAAAATTATATTTAACGTTAACTCTATTGTCATTACTGAAAGACAGTAATGTAATCACAAATAGAACATGTCCCTCCTCTTTCCTGAGAGTTCTTGACGGAGATGACAGTAAAGCTCCACTAATCGGAGAGTATTGTGGACGAAAAGTTCCATCTATGATAGTCAGCCGCGGCAGTGCCTTGACGATAGAGTTCGGCAGTTACACTGGTAGAGCTACTGGAATGTTCTCAGCTCACTATTCCCCACTTAGTAACGCCTGCGGAGGCGCATTAACTTCAGAAGAAGGCAGCATCGCATCTCCGAACTACCCCGGCCCGTATCCAGTAAACATTGATTGTGAATGGGTACTAAAATCATCCCCTGGAAACACTGCATACGTCCAATTCGAGCGCTTTGATTTGGAATTCTCTGAAGGTTGTAACGATGACTACGTAGAAGTTCGCGAAAATAACGGAGCTGGTCGACTACTAGGTGCATATTGTAGTAGTGAAACTCCCAGCAATCAAAGCACAGCGTCACAAGTATATATTAAGTTCCACAGTGATTCCAAGACTAGTGGTCGAGGTTTTCTCTTGCATTATGGATATCAGCGTGAGAATGATATAACGGGAGATAGTGGTGAGATATCTTCACCATTGTACCCTACTCGATATCTTGGATCTGGCGAATATAGTTGGCGCGTGCTCCTTACTGATTCAGATACCATATCTATTACACTGGATGTCTTACAAATTTATTCACACAGCGAAGTAAACTATAACAAATTAACTATTTATGATGGATATGATTCAACTGCTCCAATTTTAGAAGAACTAACCGGGGTACTGGTTGATATGAAAGTCATTCAGAGCTCCTCTAGTGTAGTGTACATAACACTTACGACAGATGAATCAAATACGGGTTCGATGTTTTATATTAGTTGGACCAAGACCTCCAGAATTTCTGAACCTGAAACTGGAGAGAGAATAAACTGTGGATCTAATGAGACTGTAACGGTTTTACCTGAAAACGGCACCATTACTTTTAAATCGCCGAATTATCCACAGGAATATTCCGACAATTTAAATTGTGAATGGGTTTACAAATCGCAAATGGGACGTCATTTAAGCGTAAATTTCGTAGATTTTAGCATTGAAGACACCAACGCTTGTTTTGCAGATAAAGTTTCTATTTATTCTTCTGACAGTCCTGGAAATTGGAAGCCCGTAAATGAAAATATTTGTACAACAGAATCAGCTAAAACTGGCTTTAATGCATCCACTTACATGAAAATCAAATTCAAAACCGATTCATCCATTACTAGGAAAGGATTTCTCGGTCGAGTCAACTCTGGATGCGGAGGACTCATGACTAGTTTGTCCGGTGAAGTCGGTCCGAATTGGTGGGACGCACATTATTGGCAATATTCGTATAGGGCCAAACTAAAATGTAACTGGGTCGTGAAAGTGCGTCCCGGGAGGACTATTAAATTGCAGTTCAATCATTTTAATATTACCAATAAAAATGACGATTGTGCAACTTACGTTATATTAAGGAATGGCGATTCTGAGGAAGCTCCCCTTTTGGCAAGCGGAAAGTATTGCGGTTACGACCACGAAAATAAAGCAGATATAATAACTTCTAGTAATACTTTATTCATAGGTTACACTCAGGGATCATTCATGTTCCAAAGCTTTGTGGTTAATTACGAAGAGACAAATTATGAATGTGGTTCAACAACATCTCTAACTTCTGATCACAATTGGGAAATAATAAATTCACCAAACTATCCATCAGTACCAGTTCCGTATTCAGAATGTGAGTGGGTATTTACCGGACCACCTGGAGAAATTATTAGGATAGACTTTACTGATAGATTTGATTTGGAGCATAAGGGTGATTGCGAAACTGAATCCGTCGAAATACGGTATGGATCATCGAAATTTTCTCCTCTACACCAACAATATTGTGGCAATGAAAAACCTGGAACTGTTAAGAGTACCAGCAATACAATGTATATTAAATACATGACGCAGATACCAACCCCACGCAATGGTTTTAAAGCCAATGTGTCCATTGAGACGTGCGGTGGAACCATCATCACCGATGCCGGCGAACTGACATCGCCTGGATACCCGCACATGCAAATGATTCCTTACGGAACAGTCTGTGAGTGGCACATAATAGGACCTCCAAGACACGTTTTTAAAATTAAACTTGATGATATCGAGTTGCCCCAATCTGAGATATCTTGTGGAACCAAAGTAACAATCGAAGAAACTATGCTTACCAATAACACTATTACCGTACTAAGGACCGTGTGTAATGATGAGGATCACTCCCTTGAGCCGATTGAAACTTCAACAAACGAGTTTAGTATTAAACTTCATATCGGACAACCAGACTCATGGGATCAAATATCAGAGAATAGAGGATTTCGAATCAGCTTTAACTCTTCCCGACTTATGTGTGGTGGCATAATAACGGCTCCAGATGGTTACTTAACTACTCCAAGTTATCCTCAAGAAACCACACTAAGGTACTGCGATTGGGCAATAACAGTGCCAAATAAGTCTCGAAGAGTGCGTTTAGAAATTATAGATTTGGACACAGAAAAACACAGAATTGGTATTTTCAATGACATTAGATTTCACAGTAAAATACAATCAGTCCCTAGCGACGATTACATTCCTGGAACAAACGTGTTTGAGTCTACTGTAAACACCATGGCAGTTTATATATTCCTCGACAGTTCCTTTAGCTCACACCGCTTCAAAGCTAAGTTTAGCTCTGACGAAGAAGCACTATGTGGCGGTGATCTAACTGACATGAACCAGGTTCTCTCTTCACCGGACCTAAATCGGTCTTATACCTGTGAATGGCACTATAATAGTCAAGCAAAAACAAACAATGATTATAATGCTCCTTCAACTAACCATACTTACAATACAATATTTTTAACCGCCACGGTAAATTCGTCGGTTGCCCGAAGTCGTTGTAAAAACTTTAATTCTCAAGTCTCTATTAAGTCAGGAAATGGCTTTCTTGAACATATTTGTGGGCACGTGGGAGTATCATACAGAATACCATCACCAATAATTGATGTTAGTGCATCTCAAACTAAAGATAATTTGTTAAACTTCCACTTAGAATGGAAACTTGAACCATGTGGTGGTGTTATTGAAATAGGAGACAATCCTGTTAATATTTTAAACTTACCTGATTCATATAATGATACTTTAGACTGTGCTTGGATTCTGCCTGGCTCAACAAATAGAGTTGAAATTAAAATGGAAGGGTATTTTACGTTAAATTGTGACGACGAATATTTGATACTTAAATCAAGCTTAAAATCAAACTCTCCTGAAATTGGTAAATATTGCCAGGCCACACCTTTAAATAGCCCATTAGTTACGCATTTAAATCGAATATATATTGAGTATCACTCGAATGTGAAAAACAGTACAAATATAAATCTGATGGCCAGATCGGTTACTGAACAATGTGGCGGATATGTTGGTTCACACCTCACTACGTTTGCATCGCCAAATTATCCTAAAAGTTATTTACCTAACCAGGAATGCTCGTGGGAGATACAGGCTGATCTAGGCTTCAGAGTCTCTCTTAAATTCGTAGACCGTTTTTTTATTGAGGAAACAACTAATTGCACTAAAGATGTTGTCATAATCTATGACTGGAAGGACGACGCTTACACGGAGATAGTAAGGGTATGTGGAAGAAACACACCGCCTGTATATAATTCAACTTTTACTCGCATGAAAGTTGTCTTACGTACAGATGCTGATAAAAATCTCGACGGATTCAAAGCTGAATGGGATTCTATCTGCGGTGGAAACTATGTAGCAACTCTAAAAGATCAATTTTTGTATAGCCCTGGTTTTCCATATAGTTACAACCCACGAATGAGTTGTCAATATGAAATATCTGCTCCAAACAACAAAGTTGTACTCAGGTTCCTTGATTTTGAACTAGAAGGCTCTACTCCTGACTGTGCATTTGATAATTTAACAGTAACAGGCCAGCCAAATGATAACTATCTCAATGAGATTTACTGCGGTGACAGAATTCCTACCGTCACAGTCCAGCCCGAAAAAATATCATTGATATTTAAAAGTGACAAATATGTACAGAGGAAAGGTTTTAGAATTGCTTATTCTATACATTCTTGTGGAGGCAAAGTAAACGAAAGTACTGTACTCACATCGTCGCTTTCTGACACTTATGAAATAAATATGAACTGCACTTGGTTTATTGAAGCACCACCTACCAAGCTGGTTGTGCTTAAATTCATCTATATTGACGTGGAAAGCCAATCAGAATGTTATAATGATTATATCGCAGTATTTGATGGACTTGAAATTGATGCTGATAAGCGCTTAGCTTTAATGTGTGGTAATATTAACTCGACAACAACACTTAGAAGCAAAGGTTCCACCACGTTGTTACAGTTCGTATCAGACGGGAGCATAAACTTAAAAGGTTTCAAAGTTCAAGTTTACTTCAGCTATTCTGAAGCAGCTCAATGTGGTGGACTGATAAATTTAACAACCGCTTCATCGCATGTTCTTAAATCTCCTTTCATGGGTCATACTGTATACGAAGATTTCTTAGACTGTCATTGGTCAATAATATCACCTCCTGACACCGTCATTAAAATTGAATTCACCTCGTTCCACGTAGCCCCTTGCCAGAATATCAACCAAACTGCTATAGGATACAGCAAGTGCGATTGCGATTTAGTTGAAATAAAAGATGGTTTAAATCCTAATAGCTTAGTGATAGGAACCTACTGTGGCCACAGCCTCCCGCCGCAATTAATGTCTTCTGGTAATGTGATGAGCGTCAGGCTGGCTACGGATGGCGAAATAGAAAGTCAAGGCTTTGTGTCCACATTAACAGCTCTGCGGTCTGTATGTGGCACCTCCGTCATTACTGTGAGCAATACGCCACAAACCATGAAATCTCCCGGTTATGATATGGGTTCCGTTCCTCGGGGAATACATTGCCTATATCAGTTGGATGTAAGCGCCTCTCCATACATTTTACTACGTATCACTGTTAAAGACTTGGACTTACAACCCCCCGTCGCTGATAGTACAGGCGTAAAGCGCTGCAATAGAGACAAGCTGATTATATCCAGCAATCCTAGCCATCAAAATACTACGCTCGGGAAAGATTTTGTCTTAAACCAACAGACGGACGACTTCTTTAGCCGTAATTCCTTTTACGACAGCACTTTGCACTTCCCAGATCGTTTCGAATTATGCGGGCGTAAGGAGCCTACGGACTTTTACGTATATGGAACTACATCTATAAACTTAATCACATCGGCAGATTCAGATTCTAATGTATACAAAGGTGTAGAAATAGAGGCAGCGTTCACAGGATTTTGTGGTAGAAATTATACGGAGCCTCACGGACGAGTACAAGCTATTTATATAAATGACTTTGACGGTAACCCCAACCATGACTGTTACACGCTGATCACTGCTCCAGTTAACTACACGATATCCGCGTATTTCTTGTACGCCTACCCAAGTTATTGGAACGCAGACTGTTATTTTGAAATATTCGATGGAAACAACGCTAATGCGCCTAGACTTTCTAAAATTCAAACCGAATATGATAATAATCACCCTATCTTCTCAACGGGTAGATATTTGCTGTTACACAATCATGAAAATGCTGGTGATCGTGTCACGTTTGATTTGGTTTACGTAATATCCGATAAAGGTCCTGGATGCGGTGGAAAACTGCAAAGCGAGGTCGGTAAAGTCACCAGTCCCCAGTATCCTAACGTTCACAGGCAGGTATCGAGCTGCGAGTGGGAGCTCGAGACTCCCTTAGGAACACGTTTACTGCTACACTTCGCTACGTTCGACTTGGGCATTACTTGCGATCAGAATTATGTGCAGCTCGTGGACAGTAAGGGAGTAGTAGTTCGGACGTTCTGTGAGGACACGCCTGCCGACTACACGAGTGACGATAACTTTGTGAAGATAGTGTTCGTTACTACCATGAATAATGGCGGCACAGGGTGGGTTGCTGAATTTATAGGAATTTTGTAACGCTAGACTGTCTTTTAAAAGTTTGTCTGTCTTCTGTAGGTTGGCAGAGCGGAATGAATGATACATTTATTTGCAAGAAAGAGAGCGAGAAAGAGCGAAGAAATGCAAAAATTAACCAATAGAATTCCAAATCATATAGCTGTGCGACAGTCTCGTGCTAAAGGCCGATCTGTCATATTTACGCGCGGATACTAAACATTATTCAGATGACTTTTGTGCGGATTTTTATTGAATAACAATTTCTCACCGTGCACGGGTGAGAAATTGTTATTCAATAAAAATCCGCATTCTTCGATAAATGGGAAGTCTAATATACGTACTATTAAAAGCATTGCCAGTGCATGTAAATCTTTATCTAGAGTTGTTTCAGCTTTGAGCATGTTCTATCTGGTTACACATGGTGCCGATTCTCTTGTACACCGAACCTAAACTATAACTAAAATTTCTTAGTTTTAGTTAGTTGGTTTTGGTATTCTGAAAACAAGATTCTCTAAACTTAGGTACAGTTTTGACACACTTTAAATCGAGTTTGACATTCCTAAGTTAAGTAGACCATAGACTAAGATTGCAGTAGACCATAGACAAAAGATGAATGAAAGTGAACGAAAATGATCTGAATTGCAAAAAAAACCTGAGTGATGACTGACACTGTCAGTCAATATCTGACAGTGACATTGTCAAGTTTAGGTTTACTTTTTACCGGTGTGTTTATTATCCATAATGTTTGGAAAAGGTTTGTTCGTTTTAACTAGTTATAAGTGTAAATTCTCACATTTACAAAACGATTTTCTACAAATTGGAGGTCTTTAAAAAAATATTTTATAATTCGAACAGTTTGTTTTTGCGATCTCTATCCACATATGTGGATAGACACTGCAAATAAAAAAAAAACGTCATCATCGTAAATAAAATATATATTTTATTTATTGACACACCAAAGACTTATTCACTAAATCATTAAGTTTTGCTGACATGTCCTTTAGGTTGAATTTTAAATAAAAATAAAAAATAAAATAAAATTCATTTAATTCAGATAACATGATCCATACAGTGAAATTAAAAAACAGTATTAACAAATAAAATAAACTACATCAATAATTAAAATTAATTAAATAATCTGTTAATAAAATAATCAGAATCAAAATAAGATAAATATAAAATTCATTTAAAATTAAAATATGATAATTA
This sequence comes from Xestia sexstrigata, assembly GCA_941918905.2. Lineage (NCBI taxonomy): Eukaryota > Metazoa > Arthropoda > Insecta > Lepidoptera > Noctuidae > Xestia > Xestia sexstrigata. The sequence goes on from OW799209.2 coordinate 20,851,239, forward strand.
AAACATTAAAATTTAAAATACAATAAAATGAAAATTAAAACCTTCAAAATATAATAAGATAAAATTAAAATTAAAACATTCAAATTACCCGCTTAATAAAAGACACCCATATCGGAGAAGAGATCCTATCTGCAACAGTCTTCGACATTCCGTTGCAGTTGCCACGCATTCTGCAGATCAGGGAAACAGTTTTCTTGCGAATGACGGCATGAAAGCCATCAGTTCGATACAGCGCGAACATCCCCGATGCACTACAGAAGCAAGGCAGCCCCAACATCATCCTGAAGATGTTGTTATACTGGACGCGCAGGACATCCAGCGATCTTTTGGTGTGCTTGACCCACAGGTTTCCCGTATAAAAGCTTAATAAGCTTAATAGGCTTTAAACAACGGTATTTTTACTTGTTCAGAGCAGCGGGAAAATCTGCGGGCCAGCATGTTACCTCTGACCGCCAAAGCCCTGCGCTCCCTCTCAATGTCCATATCATCATCAAGACCCTCGGTAATTAAGTGTCCCAAGTATTTAAATTTCGTGACACGGTTTATGCACAAGCCATTTAGGGTAATATTATGAGAATACTCAGGGCATCCACTGGCGGCCCTAAAGATCATATATTCGGATTTTTAGACATTGTATATAAGACCATGTGCAGCAGCATAGGACTCACATACCCTTAACAGCTCTCCAAGACCTCTCGCCGTCGGGCTCAGCAGCACCATGTCGTCCGCGTAGCTAATTTTGTTGAGGCAGACGCCATCTATCGAACAACCGACACGCTTGTTGCTGAGCTTGACGATGAGGTCATTTATGTATAGGTGGAAACGCTTGGGCGACAAATCTCCCTGTCTCACCCCGCTTTCCAACGTATATGCTTCAGAGAGAGTATTATTCCACCTCACAAAATTTGTTTGGTGGGAATACCAATACCTAAGCAAATTGAGCACCCCAACCGGTATACCCGCATTCCCCAACTTTCTCCAGAGCACATCGTATGAGACAAGATCAAACGCTTTGGAGAGGTCAAGGAAACACGCATATACCGGTGTCCTGCGGTCCATATAGTATTGGACAGTATGCTTGAGACCTACGATGGCAGCCTCTGTGGATAGCCCATGCCTAAACCCAAACTGCACGTCGTGTAATTTTATGTATTTATCTATGTAGGAATCAAGCACACCGTCCAGCACTTTAGCAATGATCGTTGCTAGAGATATGGGCCGATAGTTCCCCCTATCCGAGATATCCCCAGTCCTGTTCTTCACAATAGGCACTACGATGATTTTCATTAAGTCATGTGGTAAGTATGAGTGACTCCAGCACATCGTGAAGAACACGGCCAGGACCCTCGGCATGTGAACCCCAGCATGCTGCAGATGCTCCACACTAAGCCCATCGTGACCAGGAGATTTACCGCCCGTCATTCTCTTTAAAACGCGTCTCACTTGACTTGCCGTAAAATGTACAGGCGACTCCTCCCCCTCATATCCGGGCTCAGACCTAACAAACGACACTGAAGGGCCCAGCGGGGAGCGCACCATAAAATTTTAATGATCCCTGAATATATTTGCAATATCGACTGCTTCGCTTTTTCCGTTCACGCTCACCGGGAGGCCAGGCTTAACTTCATGCTTTCCAATAGCTTTCCAGAACTTAGAAAAGTCCTTTGCCGATCTGTGTTAAGCCAGAATGTCCATCTTAAGCTGCTCTTGATTATTCTGGCACCACTTCAAGCGACTTTTGAATACTTTACGCGACTCGATCATTTCGTCATAAATAATGCCTAAAGTGGACCGGTTGCAAGCTATCCACGTTTCGAAATGGACCCTGGCCACTCTATGAGCTTCACGGACATGCTTATTCCAGCCACACAAGTGCCTATTTTTATTTAATTTAGGGTCACGCTTCCCGTTGGGCCGAACGCCTCCTGCCGGAGGCTCTACGCGGGAGTCGTGCGGTCCATGGCCCTTTACGGGGCCCCGGTGTGGGCGCGTTCATTGAGGCTGCGTGCAGCCCACTACCTGAACGCGCCCCAAAAGGTGGTAGCCGTAAGGCTGGCCCGTGGGTACCGCACGATTGCCCGCGAGGCGGCGTGCCTCCTTGCCGGATTGCCGCCATGGGATCTGGAGGCGATAGTCCTCGCGCGCCTGCATGAATGGCGCGCGGAGGCGCTTCGCCGGGGGGAAACTCCGCTGCCGCGACAAATTGTCGCTCAGCGGACAGACTTCCGGCGGGATCTCATGGCGACATGGAGAGAGCGACTGTCGCAACCCCGTGCAGGGCACGCCACGATAGTGGCGATAAGTCCCCTCTTTGAGGAGTGGCTGGAGAGACGCTACGGGGCGTCCTCACCTTCCGCCTGACGCAGGTCCTCACCCGGGTGTTTCCACTGCGAGGATCGACCGGAGGACACGGTGGAGCACACGGTGGAGGTGTGCCCCGCGTGGGCGGAGCACCGCCGTGTCCTCGAAGCGGCGATTGGCGGCGGCGACCTCTCGCGTCCGGCCCTGGTGCAAGCCATGGTCCGGAGCGAGACGGAATGGGACGCCGTCACCTCCTTCTGCGAAGCAGTAATGCTAGAGAAGGAGGTGGCGGAACGTGAGAGGGAGAGAACCTCACAGCGTCCCGGCCGCCGCGGGAGACGCCCCGGGCGTCGGGGGCCACCACGTGGCCCCCGGCCACCGTAGGCGCGAGCCTGTGGACGGTAGGCTATGGGCTAGCTCGCCGTCCGTCTCATGACGACAGGCCGTGTCGACGGCGCGTTCGTGTTCCACGCGCGCCTCAAAGAGAGTCAGCAATAGGAAGGGGTCCGCAAGGACCGATGCCTGCCGAGGTTGCGGGACTGTTCGAAAGAGATACCGTGGCCCCGGAACACAAAGGGCGATGAAGGAACATGGATGGGTTTTAGTCAGTAAAAGTCTGACACTCCCTCCTGCTCCGCCCAGAGCGGGAGAAGTCATTTGATGATTTCCCATCCGAAAAAAAAATAATAAAAATCATCAATACAACCCTCCAAGTTCATAAAGGTCTAGCAATGACTTTGACCTTGAAAAAATCGTTCCTCGACCTTTATGAACTTGGAGGGTTGTATTGATGATTTTGATGATTATAATTCTGTAACTACATACGTCTTACAATCGCGAACAATATTTTAATCAACATACAATATATAGCAGTGGCCTGCAAATTGCAAAAAACGTAAGAAAATTTGAATTTCGCGGGCTACCCTGGAGCATCAGCCTTAAAAGCATTTATATAGTACTTACTAATTTGTGTCATTATTAGTAGGTAGGTAACTAAAAAGTTAACGTGGTTTCGTTATCATTTCAGATTATGAAGCTCAAGCCATGTTCCCTAAAAAGACAGCTGTACCATCTGTATTCTTTTTCACTGAAGCTAAACCAGAAAACCAGCGACCCTCGAACGACAACATCGTTATGAGAAAAGAAGCCAGAAAAAACTTTTTCAGGAAAGTTTTGAAGTAGATCCGCAACCTTCAACCGGTAGTGTTACTTTCATGTATACAACAGCAGACTAAGCATTAGAAATAGGTCTCGAAGAAGAAGTAAACACATTAAACAATAGTGAAGAAGCTTGTGTACAGTGCACCTAAGTTTTTATCTCAAAGTACTCAAATTGACCAAGATTATGTCTACGGGTTTATTAATAGATACAAAGAGGATGATAAATCCATAAAGTTTTACACGGGTTTCGATCCTATAAAAAAAATCAATTAGTTTACTCAATTCTAAGTCTAACGGCGTGTCTAATTTTGGAGTGTATTAGGAAGAATATTAAATAAAAGTGTTTAATGAAAACGACACTTTACTTCAAGAACTATATTGAAAAATTTTTTTTTTTTTTTCGAAATTGCATCTCGCAGTTCAACCTAGAGGGGTTGTCGTCTGCTTAACCGGACAATCCTGTGGGTGCCTTAAGTGTAAGGCCTCCAGCCAGGGCATAAAAAACTTACAAACTAAACGACTACACGCTAAGGGCACCCCCTGCGGGGTACGGGCCTCGGCTTAGGGCGTCGCTGGGAGAGGACAGCAAGAAGAACTATATTGAAAATTTTTTTTTTTTTTTTTTTTAGGAGGGACCACTCGCAGTTGCAACGCGCTAAGGTTGCTTAACTGCTTAACCGGACAATCCTGTGGTGGCCAAAAATTACTTTAAGGCCCCCAGCCAGGGCTTACAAACTAAGGATTTAAATTAAATGAACGGTCACTAAGGGCACCCCCTGTGGGGTTCGGGCCTCGGCTTAGTGCGTCATTGGTGAGAGGGCAGCAAGGGACAACAGGCTGGGTCGGATCATTAATTGGGGAATCGGTCGTTACATGCTCAGCGTCGCGGGCTGGCTCGTCGAGCAAGGGTCGGGCAGTGATGTTACTGGGGGGTCGCGGAGGGCCTCGGCGGCGGGGCCGGATTCGCGGTTTGTAACGGTTCTTGTGTCTGTTTTTGTGTAATGTGCTGGTTTCCCTACAACTTTCTTGGAGAAGGGTGATGGGATCATCGCGTGTGGCAAGAGTGAGCCTAGGACGGCGAATTCTAGATATCTTGGAGAGGGCGTAATTGGCTGCTGAGGAAATCAGGGGGTTTGGGTGTTTTTCGGCCTTATCGAAAAAACCCTTTGTTAGGCGTTTCATGAATTGGGCTATGGTGGGGATCTTGAGGTCAACATGGAGTTGCTCATTCCTAACGTACCATGGGGCTCCCGTGGCCTTTCGTAAGAATCGGTTTTGGAGGGTCTGCATCTTATGGAGGTGATAGGGTTTGGTATGCGCGAAAACGGGACATGCGTAAGTCATGATAGGCCTAATGCACGCGGTGTAAATACGCAATTTGCACCTAAGTGACAATTTGCTACGTGCGTTCAGGACAGAGTGAAGCCTACCGAGAGCGAAGGCGGCACGCGAACGCACCGTCTTAATGTGCTCACTGAAGTTTAGGCGCTGGTCTAAGATAACTCCTAGGTACTTGGCTTGCTTTTCCCAAGGGATCGGCTTGCCAAACATGGAGATCGGTTGAGGGGTGGGGGGGAGTTGGCGGGGTTTAGAGAAGAGTACCGCCTGGCTCTTGTCGGGATTGACCTCGATTCTCCATTTCCGGAACCAATCGCCTAAGGCGTTTGCGGATTTTTGGAGAATGCGCGTAATGCAGGGATAGCTTCTACCAGAATAATAGATGGCTGTATCGTCGGCAAAGAGGGCTAGTTGAGTTGAGTTGTTTCTGGGGATATCGCTGGTATATAGCGTGAAGGCTAATGGGGATATCACGGATCCCTGAGGGACTCCTGCGCGAATCGGATGTGGGGTTGATAGCGCACCATCGATGCGGTATCGGAATGTGCGGTTTGACAGAAAGTCACGAAGGATGAGCACGAGACGATCAGGCACACCGAGCTGGTATAGCTTGTATATCAGCCCGTTGTGCCAGACCTTGTCGAATGCTTTCGCGATATCGAAGAACAAGGCACCGGTCACCATGCCTCGCTGAAGGCGGGCGCTGATGTGCTCGACTATGCGGTGCACTTGTTGGACACAAGAGTGTTGGGATCTAAATCCAAACTGTTCTTTAGGAATTAAGCTCTTTGCTTCGGCGTAGTCTTTGAGACGCTTATAAATAAGCCTCTCGTAGATTTTGCCTAGGACATTGAGGAGACTAATGGGACGGTAACTACTCGGGGAAGAGGCGGGTTTACCCGGTTTGGGGATTCCTATTACGGTGGCTTGTTTCCACGACTGAGGGAACATGTTGTTTGCCATGGCGCTATTGAAGATAGCGGTCATTAGCACTATGAGGGCGGGAGAAAAGAGTTTGAACACCCTATTGGTGATTCCGTCTGAGCCAGGGGCTTTTCTGTGCTTAAGGCCTTTTATGATATCCTCAACTTCCTCAGGGGTGACTGAGGGTAGAGGATCGTCTGGGTCTTCTACTGGGGGAAGGGAGGTCCGACGTTCAACTTCAGCATCCACCATCGCAAGGTGAGCTGGGTCTACTGGTTGGGTACTGGGGGAGCATTGAGTCTCTAGGCTGTCGGCCAGGCATTCGGCTTTGTCGTCATCGTCAAAAGCGACGGTCTGATCGGGACGGATGAGAGGGGGTACAGAGGCGACCTCAGAGGAGCGTAGTTTCCTCTGTAGGTCCCAGAAAGCCTGATGGGTTGGTTCTAGTTCACCGAGCATCTTGTCCCAGCTCTCTTCACGCAGTTTTTGGATGCATCTGCTTACTTTGCGTTGTAAGCGACGCATAAAAACTTTGTTGCTGGAGCAGGGAAAAGAACTGTAGGCACGGACGGCCGCGTTCTTCTCGGTCACAAGATCACGCACATCATCCGGGAGTTTCCAGCGGTGATCATCCGCCGGAACTTCCCTTGAACAATCGTTCAGGATTGATTGTACGTGTTCCGTGAACGAGCTGATCGCGGCCTCCGTGTCGGCTACAGTCTCGATGTTGTCGGGGATCCTGTCTAAGTGCGGGGATTCGGTGGATTTCAGCAGATCGCTTACTTTCCCCCAGTCCGTGATCACTTTAGTGGAGGGAGTTTGAGTGGGATCAAAGGGTCCTATTCTAGGGGCGAATTCAAAGATTACCGGTCTATGGTCAGAGTTGAGTTCGTCAATCGTTTCTACAGAATGCAATCGCAAGTTTACATTCTTCAGAAGCGCGACGTCTAGCACATCAGGGCTATGATTGGGGTTATTAGGAAAATGAGTGTGATGCATTGGGCCAATGACATCGAAGTTGAGGGGAGAGCAGAGGTTGAATAAGTCTCTACCTCTCCTATTTGAAAGAAGACTATTCCACGCGGGGTGTTTTGCGTTAAGATCCCCCGCCAGAAGGACGGAGTCACTTAGATTAAGGAGGACTGTGAGGTCATCTTTGAAAGGGGTGACGAAATCGGGGTTGGAGTCAGCGGGCGGAAGGTATGCCGAGATAATGGTGATTGGTTGATGGCCTGTCATGCCCAGTCGACAGACAGAGACTTCAATTTTGGAGAGAGGGGGAGGGTCCATAGGGATGCAGTACAAACTGGACTTGTAGTAAATGAGAGTACCTCCTCTGTGGCAGCGAGTCCTGTCATTGCGAACTAGCCGGTAGTTGGCAATGTTTGGGTTTCGCTGATGGGGTTTAGGAAGGTCTCTTGGACTAATAAGATATCTAAGTGATGATCGCGGAGGAAAGTGGCGAACTCATCACGTTGGCCATTCATGCCTTCGGCGTTAAAGGTCCCTATCTTTAGGGATTTCGGTTTTAATCTACTGGGGGGATTTCTATCCATTACGAACTAAGTTATGGGGAAGGGTCCTAAGGGCTTGCGTAATGTCGGGATACGCGTTATAAACTTGGATGAGCGCGAGCCAGTCACCGTTGCAGGCGATGGTGTCACGCGTCATTTGTAGAGCTCGCGGGGTGTAAAAGATCGCGAATATGCTACCTAAGACTCTTTATATTGAAAAAAATATTCGTAAACACTTATGTGAATTGAGGGAAGCTAACGATAGCTTGCTTTTTAATCGAGCAACGCCATCTATCGAGCCGTGAGGAACTAAATTACACAAACATTCCTGCCGGCCAAGGACTGTGTAAGTCCTTCAAAAGAAGTTAAATTTAAAGTTTAATTGTACACAAAAAATATTACTAAACTATAAAGGTAAAACACAACAAAGTATATAGTATGATTGACTTAGGGTAATGCACACAGTTTGGTTATTGGTCGCTCAGTAGTATGATTATTGATTTTTAAAGAGACAACACGAGTCACCCCATCTTTACCTGGATGTTTTTCAATTATACGACCCAGCAGCCATTTACCTGGAGATAATCGTTCGTCTTTGACCAACACAATGGTGCCTATCTCAATATCTGCCTGTTGTTTGTTCCATATCTATGTTGCAAATTAGTCAAATACTCAGCTTGCCAACGTCGCCAGAGTGTTTGTAGCATACGCTGGATAAGTTGCCATCGATTAAGGTGAGCAGTGGGAGTATTTCATAGTCTTTCGTCAGGAACTACAACAGGGGTTTCCCCTATGAGGAAGTGACCAGGAGTTAATGGAGGTTCACTTAAGGACGAATCAATTAAGGTAAGAGGACGTGAATTTACACATGCTTCTACTTGTGTGAGGAGAGTATAAAACTCATTGAAAGTAAGACAACTTTGACCAATAACGCGTTTTATGTGACCCTTTACAGTTTTTACGCCGGCTTCCCATAATCCTCCGAAGTGTGGAGCTCCAGGAGGAATGAAATGCCAGGTAGTGTGATCATTAGCGAGTAATTCCGCTATCTCGTCCACCAAATCAACTTGAGCGTTTTTTAAGTGTAGTAAATTGGAGTGCCATTTCTTTTGAGGCACCTTGAAAGTTCGTTCCACAGTCACTATACATATCCTTAAAGTGACCGCGACGCGCAAAGAAGCGCTTGAAAGCTGCCATAAAGGCCATAGTGCTCAAAGCTTCGACCAACTCCAGGTGAATAGCCTTTGTGACTGTGCACACAAATAGGCTAATATAAGCTTTACTGGTGCGAGTACATCTACCAGAATACAATTTCAACGAGAAGGGTCTCGCAAAGTCCACTCCACAGGATAGAAATGGACGTGCTGGTTTAACCCTATATGAAGGCAAATTTCCCATGAAAGGAGGCCTTGGCGCGGCCCTTTGTTTAAAACACGGAATACATTTTCGGATAATACTCTTAACTATTCTCTTAGCACCAATAATACAATAAGCCAAGTTTAATATATTAAGAGTTAATTGACATCCACCATGCAACGTTCGGTGGTGAGCATCTGTGTCAAGTAGTTTAGTGAAGTAGCATTGACTTGAGAGGATAACTGGTGCTTAAAATCTAATTTACCTTGAACGTTAGCGAGTCGACCACCAACTCTTAATATATTTTGGTCATCAATATAAGGGTGAAGGGAAAACAATTTACTGGATTTAGGAATAGACTTACTAGCTAATAATAAATCAATTTCAGTTTGAAACACACGTTGTGACAAACGGATACATATTTTGCATGCATTTAACAATTCACTCGCATTTAAAAAACTTGTCCAAGTTGTAGCATTTTTAGAAGCCTTTTCTTTACACCGACGCACAAATCTAATACACTGTAACTCGAACCAACTTTGTTAGACTAGAATAGCAATTTAAATACGAGAGTAAATCATCTACTCGATTGTTAACAGCAACATGTGAAGTAATTTTATGCTTAGATTCTAACACAGTATCTGGTAACTTATCCTCTGAATATATAAATTCAGATGAGATTCTTAAAAATTGTGGCCCTTCCCACCACAGTGCTGACTCTGTCAGGTCGTTTGGGTTCATACCCCGCGAAGCTAAGACCGCTGGGTTATCAGGCGACCTGACATGATGCCATTGACTACTATTAGTGACATTTAAAATCTGTGGTACGGTTTGCTACAAAAGTAGTCCATGAATTAGGACGTTTACGTAACCAAGCCAGCACTATAGTGGAGTCAGTCTACGCGTAAATATATCTTTGATCAATTGGTAGTTCTAGTTTTAACATCAACTAACATCTTAGCCAAAAGTACTGCACCGCAGAGTTCTAAACGAGGAAGCGACACTTGTTTGACTGGAGCAACCTTTGATTTTGCAGCGATAAGCATTGTGCTAGCACTGTCGTCCAGAACTCTAAGATAAACAACACACGCATAAGCAGCAAAAGAAGCATCACAAAACCCATGAATTTCCACCTTCAATTGAGCAGGTAACAAGCCAAGCCACCGAGAAAGCTGTACAGTATTCATGTGTTTTATGTTGTTGTGAATAGTGCACCATTCAACTTGTAAGTTATCAGGTAAAACATCGTCCCAGTCCAGGCCAGCCAACCACAGCTTTTGCATGAACATTTTTAACACAATGACTACAGGTGCTAACCAACCAAGCGGGTCGAATGTTTTAGCGATAATGGTCAACACTGTTCTTTTAGTGATAGTATCCACAAGCGGATCTATCGACATTTTTAATTCAAAATTATCATTGTGCGGATTCCAATTAATGCCCAAAGCTTTAATAGCGTCGTGCATTTTTATGCTCACTACAGTTTGGTTACATTTATCGGCATTTTCAATCTGTGCCAATACTTTTGGACTATTTGACGACCATTTGTGTAACAAAAATCCACCTCTTTGTAACAATTCAGTTATTTGTTTTTGCAGAATAATTGTGTCATCTTCATTAGATGTCCCTGACATCAAGTCATCCATATAAAAATCTGTTTGCAGTAGCGGCGCTGCAATAGGAAACTCTTCCTTCTCGTCATTAGACAACTGGTGCAACGTTCTTATTGCAAGGTAAGGTGCACAGGATGTTCCATAAGTAACGGTAAGTAACCTGTATTCTCTCACTGCTTCATCCGAATTTTCTCGCCACACGATTCGTTGGTAATTCGCATCATCAGGATGAATTACTATCTGCCTATACATTTGTTGAATGTCCGCTACTAAACAAATTCTATGTCTTCTCCACCTTGTTACTAAATCCTTTATATCTTGTTGCAAGGGCGGACCAATCATTCAAGGACGTTCCTGTTCCAGGTTTGGCGCTACCATCAAAGACTACGCGTAGCTTCGTGCTAGTGCTGGACTCCTTCAAGACGGCGTGATAAGGTAAGTAATATTTATTACTTGTGTTTCTTTCCCTTTCAGGTATGACTTCCATGTGTGCTTGTGATTCATATACTGCTTCAAAAATTTGCAGTATTCTTCTTTAAATACCGGTTTTTGCTTAAATCTCTTCTCCATTTGAGTTAAACGATTAATTGCTAAACCTTTTGTGTCTCCTAGGTGAGTTACGTTCTTGAAAGGCAAGCGGAGTATGTAACGGCCCTCAGCGTTCCGAGTGTAAGTTTCTCTATAATGCTCTTCGCACTGAGTTTCCAATTTTGTAAGTGGTTTTTTACTTTGTGTGTGTTCCTCCAGTTCCCAGAATCTCCTGAGCAACTGGTCAGTCTCTAATTTAGTATGTGAGACAACAACATGATATGAACTTTGTGAGGTATCCTTACAAGTTTGTCCTGAAATCAACCATCCAAGATGTGAATTAAGTGCAATCATTGCGTTGTGTCTATGTAAACCATCCAGCATTAATTGTGAGTGTACTTCTGCCCCCAACAAGATATCTATACTTCCTGGCTTGTGAAATTGTGGATCAGCAAGGTTGATGGCACTTAAAAGAGGCCAGGAATCCATTGATACTTCTTTTGCAGGCAACAATGAAGTCAATCGTTTGAGTACAAACGCTTGTGTAGTAATAGTGTGTGTAGAATCATAAATTGAATAAAATTTAAGGTTCACGAACGACTTAGTCGTTATTACTTTGTCATTTAAATTCCAGCAATTTTACTATTCGCCGCAATTCGGTCAAGATTTAGTAATTGCGCAGTTGTTTCAGTCACAAGTGATGCTTGAGAACCTGGATCAATTAAGGCTCTAAGTTGGTGAGTGGATCCATTTCTAGCAATAACAACAACACGAGCTGCTGCTAAAATAACCTGTTGTCATTATTTATTTCAGCTTTCATGGTGACAGCCTCGCGTGTTTCTGGCTCACTCTGATCTGTTGCTGTGCTCGTCTGGGCTGGGTTTGTAATATGCAAGAGTGTGTGATGACGTCGACCACATTTCCTACAGCTTGTGCTTTGCTTGCATTGACACACTGAATGACCCTGAACAAGACAGTTGAAGCGGATGCGATTCTTCTTGACAAAGTCATGGCGTTATGAGACTTCCAAATTAGAAAATCCTTTGCAGTGGCAAATATAATGGGGTTGTGAACAAAAAGTGCAAGTTCTTTCAATTTCAGTGGCGAAAGGAATGTGTTTTGCTTGGGTTGAGGTAGGTTTCGCTGAATCTTTCTTTGCTGTATCCTTTCTAATACTGGTGATATTTTCCATAGCTCTGAATCGGCTTTCTAGCAGTGAGGCTCAAAAGTTGGTATGTCTCGTGATGAACCAAGGGACTTTTCCCAAAGTTTGTGAGTTTCAATATAAATTTTAGAGACAACAATGTGAACTACTATAGCCTCCCACGTGTTGATTTTAAGACTTTCTAGCGAATTCAAGTATTCGCGTGTGGTGTCTACAATACCTTTCAGACTTTGAGCGCATTCGTTGGTCATTTTGCGCTGAGAAAGAAGACGATTCAGGATGTTATTGACATTTATCCTCTTATTTTCATAACGATTCTCAAGTGTCTCCCAGGCCTTATCATAAGTAGCTTCGGTAAGTGTGAAATGTTTTAATAGCTGCTCAGCCTCGCCCGTAATACAGGACTTCAAATAATGGTGTTTCTCAATTTTTGATAGGTTGTTATCATTGTGAACAAGACATGTGAAGACGTCACGAAAGCACCATTCAGTGTAGTTACCGGAAAACTTAGGTATGTTAATCGGTGGTAACTTTATCTTGTTTTTTACCCTTTCAAATGTTTCGTCATGACATGTCATTGTGGCCGAAGTTGTAGCTTGCTGTGACTCCTGATGAGATAGCTCGATCAAGCATTCTTTAATCGCAGTTTTAAAATCAAGGTAAATTTCTTCGGTTTCATCAAAATTTGCAATAGGATCAAACTTTAATTTTTCGAAAACCTCTGTGGAAACATTCTTTATAATCTCGTCGTGTTGGTTATTGTACGTTTCCCAATATTCAGTCAATGTGTCTAATCTTGTTTCTAAATAACCTCTGGTATAACGTGACTTTGAAGTTTTCTTTGTGCTGCTATACAACTTAACAATCCGCTCACTCAACTGTTTTTGTGGCGCACACCATTGCGACATGTTTATAACTAAATCAAAACAGTTTTCTTCAAGACATAGTTAAAGACACCAGTGTAAATGTTCAATCAAGAGATTTTTTTTCTAAGTTTTTTAACTGAATTTATTAAGTCCACACAACGTAATATTTCACTAAGTTCCTGATATAAAATGTTCACAGGCTTACCCACGAGAGTCCTAATACAGTCCAATCCAATGTCACAGCACTTATTCACTAACACTCAAAACTTACTGTCACTTCACTTTATTACGCACTGAACTTTATGCACTTTACCTTTTATTCACAACCCCATTATATTTGCCACTGCAAAGGATTTCCTAATTTGGAAGTCTCACCGGCGCGCGGCGGCAGTCCGGCCGGCAGTCTCTCCGGCTCGTAGGACCAAATGTTTAATGAAAACGACACTTTACTTGTGGAAGAACCATATTGAATAAAAATATTCGTAAACACTTATGTGAATTGAGGGACGCTAACGATAGCTTGCTTTTTAATCGAGCAACGCCATCTATCGAGCCGTGAGGAACTAAATTACACAAACAAAAAGAGTACTTTTAATTCTGTTTATTATTTTAAAATAGTCCCTATATATATTTATTTAGAATTGCAGGTTTTAAACAATGTACATAAAAGTTAATCAAATGAGTTAACATTTCAATAAAATATGCATTAATTCGCCTAAAAAAAAAAAAAAAAAACAAATATTACCTTCATGTCCTTTCACGTTCCGTTAGTCGTCTTACCTTCATGTTCCTTCCTCAAAAGTGTAAATGTCAAAATTACATTATTGTTTGCGGGAGCAATATAGCTGTCCCTAAAATTGAACATAATATTGCTTTACACTGGTGTCGATTCTGTTGTGCACAAACTAAACTTAATTTAGGCTATTGCTATCTTTTACTAAAAGGCAGTGCGAGAAAAGGACGGCTATAGCTATGAACTAAGTTAGAGATGTCAAACTAGTTCATGCCTTGCGCTTCACCGTGTTTTTAGTCGACATGTTTTTACGTGCACCCTTCATTTGTATAGAAATATTAGTTCCAACTAAATTTGACAGCTCTAAATTACGTCCGTCTCTTTCTCGTTTTATTATAGAGAAAAAGAAAGAACACACAAAAAAAATTCTATGTTAAAATATTATAATTATTTCTTGAAAATTTCAAAAAAAAAAATATTTCATAATAGACACAGAACCTGGAAGTGGCTTTGATTATGAGAAGTGAATTTATCCACTTCTTTTCCAACTAATAATGTAGCAAGTGCACATGTGCACATGCACGTGCACATGTGCGTGTGCATGTGTACATGTTCAGTACAAAAATCCCTGGGTAAGTTTTCATGAATGCATTTTGTATTGTATCCTACATAAAATAATACTACATTTACCTTTCCGCCGAATTGACAACAGCTGCAATCACATGTGCTTCCTTAATGAACTCAAAATCATCCAAACTTTCAAGAAATACAAGAGAAATGTGCTTTGTAAATTTTAGTTCGTGACAACTAATTTAATTCCACACCTTTTTAATCGCGATTAAAAATAGCCTGATTTAGTTTGACAATCTAAATTTTAGGTGGAAAACGTCAATTTCAGAATAGCAAACTTGCCATTTTCACTAAATTGAATAACTTAGTGCTGTCAAACTATAATCTATTTATGTTATGTCACTTTAATCAATTTCAGAATGGGAAACGTCGTTTGACAGGAACAAACTAAATTTTAGTGATTTTTAGTCCAATTTAGAGGAATTTGTGACAAGAGAATCGGCACCCAGAAGCGTTCTTGGGTTGGCGTTTCAATTAAAAACGTGGCAATGCTGCCTGCCTTCTGATCACGCTAACGATGAAGAGAAAAACTTTGATGATTAAAACCTTTAAGTTTTTGTGTAAACAAAAATACACAGTTTGACCGTGTAGGACTGTATTTATTGCACTTTGGAGGAAACAACTGTTTTCTTTTTTAGATTATCGATGAAAAAGGGCTTGGAAGATTTGTGTATGAAGCCTGGCCGGCCTAAATACCGCCCTTTTTTTTCTTAGTTTCGGCCAGCCATACTATCTTTATTATTTATTTATTTATTTAACACAGTACTTTGTACTTGCACAAAGTACAGAGGCGGACTTAACGCCAGAAGCATTTTCTACCAGTCAACCTATAGGTGATGCGGAGATAAGCAGTGGTAGGTGATGTATTAATCGATAGAAAAATTAGAAAACCCGTCAATATACTGATGTAGGTATTTCATGGGGTACTGTTTGAAATGCTATAATAAAATTCCACAAAGTATTCTTGAACTGAATGAGACGAAATTTAAAACATGCATTAAACGCACAATAAGTAAGCAAGCATATTACAAGTTGAGCGATTATATCGCTGATAAAAATGCTTGGCTCAATGCTGGTCCTGCTCTTCAAGGACAGCGCGCATAAATTGATAGCATTAAATGGTATTGTTGGAGCTGCTGAAGATTGTACAACTATCTTTGCATTGTATAGATTCAATCTCTTTAGTATTATATAAATGCATAGCCCATATTGTGTGAGTACTATGTACTAGAAAGCTATCATTCACTGGAAACCTACGTCTTTTCTTGACTTGAATGTGCCCTGGCGGTTTAGAGTATGTCATGCTCACTCAAATGTCTCGCTGATGGTGGCGCATGTATCGGATCATTTAGTTCCCTTCAAAATGGTTGAGTTGAATGGTGGTGATCCATGCGTCATGTTAGTGAACGGGCGCTGTCAGTTGTGACTGGTCATCTCTTAGTTGCCATGGCTTGTTTGAATGAATTATTTTGGTTTTTGAATTGTATTTATTTTTGTTTTGTTTTTACTGTGGACACTTTTAACGTGCACATCTTGGTACATTGTTCGCATTTATTATACCATCTCAACATAAATGATGTAACCTAGATTTTGTAACAATTTTTTTTTAAAAGAGTGTCCATGGAGTTTCTTTCCCGTTCTTCTCCATAGAGATCTACGCTTGGAAATGGGCAACTACAGTACTTTCACAGTTTGTCTTGTGATTGGGACTGTAGCTACATTTAATTTTCATTTTTGTCTCGACAATTCAAAAGTGCCTGTAACTGCCCTACTTGAAATAAATGCTTTGATTTTGATTTTGATTTTGAAAGCTCATATCTCGGAAACGTGACACTTTAGAACATTTTGCCTTATTCAAAACTTGTTTGTATTGATACCAGCTATTGATAAATATAGGTTTAACGCCGCATTGAATGAGCCCTTCGCGTTCGTCAAAGTGGCGTAATAACGTACCGCCGTTAAACAAACGGGCGCATCGTCGATACGCTGCTTTGACGAACGCCTAGTTTTAGTTCCATTTATCGCCGCAACTGGCGCTGCATGATCATAACAAGAAACATGGCGTCGCAATCGACAACGGTGTCACATGTCATGGGTCATTTGACGTATCGGAATTGCTGACAATACGGCTAAACGTTGGACGCCGTTTTGTGGCACGTATCGCCACCACAATCCAGCTGAACGTGAGGATGCCGTATTACATAACGGCAATTAGTTTTTCGTAAAGTGTACACACGGCGACACACCGAGCTATGAATTTCCAGTAGGTATAACATGGCCTCGTTCTACATAGATTTCCCGGAAAATGCCAGATCCGCTTAAACTGGTTTTGTATGGCTTGATTGGTCGCCTTGCTACCATTTTTATTCCAGTTTTGTTTAGACAGTGATATGTACCATACAAATTGTTAGACTTTTGTAAAAGTAGATCATACATCTATCTACCTTCCTTGTAGTGTCGGCGACAACCTTGTTACAACCCTTTCACGATTATTTTAACCAGTATCCCAACAGCACCCCTATTGTTACGGCAATAGGATTACTGATTTTGTCAGTGGTGCATAGTCAGGGCTAAATAAGTGTGATATAAACTGATAAGACATTTAAGTTTTTTTTAGTTCAATTAAAATTGTACAGTAGAATGAAGATTAAGTATAGGTTTTTTATTTATTAATGATTGCCGAAATTGTTAAATAAGTTTATAACACATTTGCTCGTAAAGGGTCTCATAATTCACCAATTTCAATATCGTATTGTATCTCATTACGTACTTGTGCGTTATTGTAATGAAAAACGCACGGTTTATCAAGACGCTCCGTCTTAAACGAACGGTACTTTTTTAAATCTTAGTAAAGAGTTTTTATGTCAGAAAAGTGGTCAAAATTTTATGAATAAAATTAACTTTGGGAGATAAAATATAATAATAATAACTTGACAACATTAAAAATGCCAGCTGGCAACGTAATAATCAATTTTACAAATTGTTCAAATTTTTATAACTGCTTTAACAAGTGATTAAAGATTTGTTCGTTTAAGAAAGGCCGAGTTTTATTTATTTCCTCGCTATTATGTTATAAAACGTCGATATACGTGGCACCACGTATGATATACGTGGGCTTTGATAATTACAGCACTTATATCATAATGTACTATTATGAGCTGGTAACGCTTTTTTTAAATTATTTTTTATTTTGTCTGTATGTTTGTTGTATTTGTTCTCATTTTGAAGTAAAAGAATTGTATATTGAATAAGTAGGTAACCGAAAAACAAATTAATAAATGGTAACGCAGCAAATCACGTGTTTTAATAAGATGGAGCGACCGCCTATCTGAACTCCTCAACCAAGTCATACCTTCCTGCCTCGTTCTTAATCTTGATTGTGTCATATTTAAGCCTAGTAACTGCATTTTGCTTTGATATCGCAAATTCTATCGTTTTATTAACTTATGCAAATATAGGAGTTATGCCTATAAAAGACGGGATTAAAAATGAATAACTTAATTTTGAAGTAAGTATTTCTAAATCTTCCATTAAATGAGGAATTAAAGTAAAACAAAAACAGTGACAAACTCAAATCATTTATTTCAATTAGACCATTACGGCACTTTTGAATGTCAACAGGTTTAAGGTTTGAATCTCATCTATCAGCACGGAATCGCACCCTGTCCATACTCCTATGCTTTCTATTTATTTATTTATTCCCTTTCTGTCGCTTAGAACACTCATTTGCTAGAGGGAGAAACAGAGCGGTAATGCTATAATTTGTGTTTATATACCGAAACACAAATTATGTACTTTTTGATGACAAATTGACAAATGACAGGATGACAAATTCTGGCCGGAGGGAATCATGTTCAGACGATTCATTAATTTTAAGAAAGGAAAAGTCTCAGATATTGTTAATGATAATCCCATAATATATAATGGATAAAAACATCAAAAAGAATGTAACTTTTTCGACATTCAATTGCAAGAATGTTATTCGATCAGCTGACTGTGTGCGCAGGTTGTGCCGTGTCGCTCATGTTATTGCACTTCAAGAAACTTGGCTTTTACCCCATGATGTGCCTTATCTCGGTAGTATTGATGATGATTTCGAATTTGCGGGCAAGTCCGCCGTCGATACGTCTGTTATCTGATTACGTCGTTCTTATAGGAAGACCGTATGGTGGAGTTGCGCTACTATGGAGGAAATCAGCGTTTGCAACGGTATCAGTGGTTCGGTGTAATAGTGCTCGCCTGTTAGCTGTTAGACTTAGGATTGAGCACGCGGGTCGTTCCCTATTGATATTCTCAGTGTAAATGCAGACCAACTCGTCTGATAATCTAATTGAGTTTACGGAGTGCTGTGAAATTATTGCTATAATTGAGAACAGTAATGTTGAATCAGTGTTTATATTGGGTGATCCCAGGTGAGCGCTTTTCAAATGAATTGTTAACTGTATGCGGGGAGCAATCGTGGTCGTGCGTTGATATGGAACTACTTCCGAAGGACACGTTTACGTTTGAGAGTACCGCTAACGGTGCATTGCGCTGGCTTGATCACTGTGTGGTGAGCAGTGCGGCACGACATTTAGTTGTAGACGCGTCAGTTTTGTATGGAGTCTATTTGTCAGATCATATTCCTTTAATAATTGAATGTAATATTAATTTAATAATACCTAAGTTGGTATACCCAATCTATACTTACAATAAGGTATTGGTATCTCTTTCACCCCATATAAATGGGGTGAAAGAGATACCAATCAAATTAATGAATATTCAAAATTTTGTAATTCTAAATTAAAGTTAATAGATTTTCCAGATGATTTTCGGTATTGTGCGCGTAAAATGTGTTCTAATAATGCTAATCACATGGAAGTGCTAGATACAATGCATCGCAGTTTGGTAAGCATTTTAAAGGAAGGTGCCGAACGTACGTATTTATGTAAACAGATGCGTCATAATAGCAAGAGATACATACCTGGTTGGAACAAATATGTTCGTGACGCTCACAGAGAAGCTCAACTAGGTGTTATCAAACTTGGTTGTTATATGGTAAACCTGCTAGTGGTTATGTTTACAATAAAATGTGTCAATCTAGGAAAACCTTTAAGACTAATGTGAAATATTGTCAAGATAACTAACAGCAGATAAAAATGGATATTTTAGCTAAACATCACACAACAAATAGTTTGAATCCGAAGTTGAGTCCCCCTGTGAGCGTGGCGCCCCGTACACGAGCCGGCGGATATAGCCAATGCATTTCGGCGTCATTTCCAGATTACCAGACCTGTGCATGTGTTTGATGCTGAAGACGACTCTGGAGACATTTCAAATATCAGCCATCATAAACAAAATGGAGAGAGGAAAATCCCCGGGCCATGATGGCCTCAGCATCAAGCACCTGAAGTATGCGGGGGGACACTTGCCGCGTGTGCTAGCTTTATTTTTAACCTGTGCATTAGCCACGGTTACTCACCTGATGACGTAATGTATACAATAGTAGTGCCTATTGAGAAAAATAAAACGGGGGATGTCTCTGATAAATCCAACTACAGGCCTATTTCTCTGGCCACTGTCGTAGCAAAAGTGTTGGACAGTCTGCTTGACAAGCAATTGGCTAAACACCTCGAACTACATGATGCCCAGTTCGGTTTTAAGCCTGGGCTGTCAACTGTCGGTATTTGATCTTGTATGTAACAATGTTTTGTGGCGTAAACTCGAATGTAAAACTACTTTACCAGCTGAAATAGTGTCGATATTTAAGTACTGGTATAGTAGTCAAAGCAATAGCGTGAAGTGGAATGGTTTGCACCCACGTCCTTCTCAGTTTCGTGTCTTAAACATATCCTCCAGTGCGTTGGTGAACAATTTTGGGGCAATTACGTCCCCTTGCCTCACCCCCCGACGCAATGGGATATTTATTTATTATATATGCTCTGTTTGCTGGTCTGGACAGTCATTGAGGCGTTTTCATAAAGACTTCTTAGTACCTACTTGGATACATCCAAGTAGACTGACGATACATCGTCAATCTACTTGGCATCGAGACTCCAGAACTGACCGGGTCACGATAGAGTCAAAAGCCTTCTCATAGTCCAAAAATGCAAGGCACAGCGCCAATTATACTTTTCGGACTACTATACAGTAGTCCGATAATCGGCGCACTGTGCGGATGTTGTCTATGGTGCTGTATCCTCCTCGAAACTCGGCTTGCTCCGATGGCTGGAAGTTGTAGTCTTCGCGCTAGACGATTCGTAACGACTCTTGAAAACAGAGCTTATACACATGGCTAAGGAGCGAAATGGGTCTGTAACTCTTTAATAGGTGTTCCCCTTTTTAAAGATCCCATCTTCCCTCGATTTCATCTTGGCTGACTTCTGGCAGGTCTTCTGAGCTCTGTGAAATGGTGGGCTGGTGGTCTTAATCTGAGTCCGCGTAACACTGGTCAGTTTCTCTCAATCGTCAGTTTATTTAATTCGACAGTTTCGTTACTTTGTATGATACTATCATTTCACGCGTGTGTGTAATTTTTATCATTCTTCCAAACGGAGGAGGTTTTCAATTCGTCTTCGTTCGTTTTCGTTTTTTTTTGTGTGTATGTTCTGCGATATCTTTGCCAGTTATAAACCAATTTCGATGATTATTTTTTGTTTGGAAGAATATTATTCTGCGGGACCACCGTTATAGAATGTAATTTGGTGAAAATCTGAAGCTTATCTTCAGAGATATACAATGGAATTATTTCAGGAAATCTGTCGTGATTGCTGCAAACTCTTGGGGGTATTTAGTTTGAACGGCCCAAAATGAATGGACCGCGGGCTGTTTGACCGTATACCAAAAATTCCACGTTCAAACGGCCCGGTGTCAAAAAACAAATTCATAAACTTCTTCACTATCTTCAATTTTTTTCTTTTTTTCTTTGTTTAATTTTTATTAGTTGTACTGTTAATTTAACCATTTTAATTTGTGTGTTTTGTCCAGTGCGGGCTAATAAATGCTTTTTCTTTCTTTCTTTCTTTCTATCAAGCACATTCGGCTGCAAAAGTTAAAAAGGTGCAATAAAATTCGTAGACTTGTATTATCTTCTTTAGAAAAACAAATTATGGGCATTATTTCTGATAATTAACGAAATAATCCTTCAAAAACAATTTGTCAAAAATTACGCAAAGTTTAGGTAATTATGCGTCGTAAATCTCATTAAGTTGGTAGATTGTAGAAAATTCCGTAAGGTTGTTTGACATGCCTCGCCGGATTAAGTCCAACTTAGCGTGTAGCTCTAGCAAAACTCGAGTTGCAAAAGTTAGAAGAACTCAAAAATCTGAATAGCAGCATCAGAACCGTAAAAAGTCCAGTTTGTCTATACCAGTGGTTCTCAACCCGTGGTCTGCGGACCACCAGCACCGGTGGTCTGCAAGAGCTTCGAATATGGTCCGTGAAAGGTTAAAATGTTATTCGTACTTTTTACACAACTTAGTTGAAAACCTATCAGAGGCCAGGTGTTAAAATTTGAGCTTGCTGCGCTCGCTCTTGCAAGATTCATACGCATTAACACAAAAATGTACCTACTTATTCCTATTTCTGTGTTGTTAAAGATTCACACCTAGATATTTAAATAATCCTGTCGGTGTCCATGTTTATCCAGTCCCTGCCACCTAAGTGGTCCCTGGTCCAAGATAGGTTGGAAACCACTGGTCTATACCAACGTTTAGTAACGGTATCATGATCTCAATAACTCACGAATTCAAAAAACAAAAATACTTGCATGCATTATTGTGTTTTTCTTTTTATACTATTCCTAACACGAATGACGTCTATCCCGATCTGCAAACCTATTTTCTATACATACAGTAGCAGATTTACATTTTGAGATCCTGTTTTTCCACGCCACTACATGTGATGTGCTCACAAGAAACCAGCCCACAAAATCTTATCTTTCAAACTCTTTAAAAACAGTAAAAAAATATATATGTAGTTTTGGTTTTACCATCTTTTAGTCTGAAAATAACTGTCTTACTTACCCTTAACCCCACAGCTGAACGGATTTAAATGAAAGTCACACTGATACACCATGATGTGGTATCTGGGTAGTTATCCTAATAGAACGTTCCCGTGGGATCTATGAAAGCAAAATACCATTCACTCACTGACTAATCTTGTTATCTCAAGAACTATTAAACCTACAAACTTGAAATCTGGCAAGTATATAAGTTTATAATTAGTTGGAGACGAAAGGTCTTCTGGAAATTTCACTCCAAGTGGATTTAAATGGGTGTCAAAATTTGTATGGTTTGGAAATGACAATTTGACGAAATTAACAATATGACGGTTTCACTTCGACAGATTATAATCTGCCGAAAAATAATGCGTCATATACATTGTAAGCAGTATGTTCAGTTGACAATATTTCGCCAGTTTACAATCTCAGATTACAATCTGTAGGCATGCTGTAGGCTAATTCACGTAACTTAAGAAGTGCAGTTGCAGTTAAGTTTCGATCAAAACAACGCTTTTCGTATTCTCTACCGCTGTCAGACACGCTCGCGTCAAGTTCGGGTCACGCGAGCGCAATAACGGCATTCTAATGTTGCGCGTCTTTCGTGCGTGCTTCGGAACGCAAAATGATCGGTATTCTACTAAGTAAGAAAAATCACTAAAATCTGTGCTGGGGTATTATATTTTAATAACGTCATTTTCATTGAAATGTAATCGATTCTATTCGATTATTTAGTAAGTAATATTTTTTCTCTCATATGGCCACACCATAAGCAAGTTTGGTAGAGTTTGGTTGTCGTACAGTTGACGTGCAGTTCACGCGCAGCTTACCTGATGGGTTTTATAATTTGACGCCGACATTTATATCTCATGTCGTACGTCTTATGGTTTGTATTTTCTATCGATATAGTCAGATGGCCGGGAACAATCCCTAATGCCATGGAACCACGGGTAATTAAAATTACCCATTGACCTGGTTATTGGTCGACCCACCGGGATCACGGGTAACCAGTGCCTTGAACCTATAACGCCTGGTACTTTTGCTGGGTTATAATCACACGAGACAGTTTCAGTTAACTTGGAGCACCAAAATCTAGAGCAGCGGTGGCCCAGTAGAGCAGCGTTGGCCCAATGGTGGCAGCCCCGACTTACAAACACTAAGTCGTGGATTCGAACCCAGACAGGCGCAATACTTTCTGTACCTAATTTATTACATCACCACTGCTCTCGAAACGGTGAAGGAAAACATCGTGACGATACCGGCTTGTCCTAGAACCAAAAAAATCGAAGACATGTGACATCTACCATTCCGCACTGGGCCCGCATGGTCCATTCTCTCTCATAGAGAGGAGGCCTGTGTCCCCGGTCCCCGCAGTGGGAACATTAATAGGATGATGATGATGATGACCAAAATCTAGAGTTGCTTGGAAGAAATCGTTTCCATTGGGCCATTTTTTGGAAAAAACTTTAAAACAACGGGTTACTATAAATTAAATTATGTATGTTTCTGAATTACTAGACTGTACCGATCATCAGTTGGATCACTTAGTCCCCACCCTAAGACCCCGTGCTTCACACAGGTAGAGAACCTAGGCGAAGCACGGGTCCGGACCCCTATATTTATATCTATACGATTATGTACACACGAAAAATGACTATCCAAAGGAAACGTAAATAAAAATGAGGCGTTAACAAAAAATCAATTAAATTCAAAGTACTATCTCACAGTATTCTAGAAAATACATTATTTCATATCATTGAAAACACCAGATGGCCCCAATTTGTTAATCATAACCAAACAATCATCGCTAGGGGCGTACAGCAAATACGCCCCCAGAGATAATACAAGTCATAGTGGCAGTGGAAACCCCAGTGCAGCACACAGTACGAATACAGCAGTCTACCAAGACACATGGACCATGTCCAGCACAGTCGGACAATGTCTCTTCTTGTTAGCCGTTCTTTGTGTTGTTCCTCTTGATTGTGAACTCTACCAGGACCGTCCAAAAATCAAAACTTCGGGAGGTGATCTCATACTAGAACCAGCATTTGATAAAAATATATATCTACGCCCCAATGGACCGAAATCGAGCATCTTTGTTGGTGATACCAACGTACTCAAACCAAACATCCCGACCGATGGAACGCAGTACCAGCCATCGAGTAATGAAAATACCGACAACAACATAAACGGCATATTAGAAAGACTTGAGAGATTGGAGAGCAAGGAATCCACACTTCCAAATGACTTTCTTTTCAATATATCAATGCTTTGGCGAAAAGTTAATAATATTCACAGGAAAGTGTTGAATCTACAGAATCAATTAAATAGTAGAGGGAAAGACGAATGTCAATCTCATCCTTGCGAGCACGGTGGAACTTGCCTCTACTTAGTAAATGGCTACCATTGTCTTTGCCCTTCCAACTGGGAAGGCAGAGATTGTGACGTCGATGTAAACGAATGCCGGAATTTTGCTGGAACAGACCTCGGATGTCAAAATGGAGCTACGTGCATCAACAGACCAGGATCGTACGAGTGTTTGTGCAAATCTGGCTGGTTCGGCTTGCATTGTACTAGGAAGGCCAAGGATTGTTCCGGAGGTGACTATGAAATGTGCGGCCATGGAACCTGTGTGCAAGTAACTTCAGGAGAGGGCGTTCAATGCATGTGCCACCAGGGATGGACAACGAATGGCACCAGTGTCGCTTGCTTAACCGATATTAACGAATGTGAATCTTATCAAGGTCCTCGGTGTTCCGTGAACCCCAAGGTTGACTGTATCAACCTGCCGGGCTCATTCCGATGTGGACAGTGCCCTTCTGGTTATGAAGGCGACGGTTACATCTGTTACGATATCGACGAATGCACCACTATTCCCAACGGAGGCTGCAGTCCTATAGTGACATGTCACAACACCATCGGCTCAAGAATATGTGGTTCTTGTCCACCCGGCTATCAAGGTGACGGAATCACCTGTTCTTGGAGAGGTACGTGCAACATCGGTCATGGAGGGTGCCACCCGTCCGCGCAGTGCATAGAGAGCGCATCGCCAACTGGCCAATCAGCACAATGTATATGCCCCGACGGTATGGAAGGTGATGGAGTTGGAATCAGTGGCTGCTACGTTGCAACAGGCGGGAACTACACTGATGGTTGTGCAATCAATCCATGCGGCGTCCACGGACAATGCCATTCCCTTCGTACCGGCTACACCTGCATCTGTTTTAAGGGCTACGGCGGCGCCCACTGTGAATTGCCCACAGACGTTTGCGGAGTGAATCCTTGCCACAACGGGGGAATCTGTAGACCAGACGAAAGTGCAATTGGGGGCTTCCGCTGTGAGTGCGCGGCGCAGTACTCGGGCGCCTTGTGTCAGGTAAGGACAAAGTCTTGTGGTGGTGTTCTAGATAACGAAGAAGGCAGCATTGTTTATCCTTTGACTAATACGACGTACAGTCATAATGCTCAATGTGCTTGGGTTATACACACAGCTCCTGATAAAGTAATTAATATTACATTCAGTAAATTTAATTTAGAAAACAGTCCCGAATGTATGTACGATTTCCTACAAATTCACGATGGTCGAAAGTCTTCTAGTCAACTTATAGGAAGATTTTGTGGAAATAATTATCCTAAAGGCGGTAACATTGTATCAAATCATAATAATTTATATCTTTGGTTCCACTCCGATAAAACAGTAGCTAAAGACGGGTTTGCATTACATTGGACAAGTATAGAGCCAGTGTGCGGCGGTGAGGTTGACGCCACCACGCACGGCCACATCAGCTCTCCAGGTTCTCCTGGGCCGTACCCACCTAACCGTGATTGCTATTGGCACTTAACGACAACTCTCGGCAAGAGGATTAACTTACATTTCTTTGCGCTCGATATTGAATCACATTCAAACTGCAGTTTCGACTATTTAGCAATTTATGACGGTGAACATATGACGGATCCGCTGATCAATAGGTATTGTAACACGACTCAGCCCGCGCCCTTGCAGTCGGCAGGCTCTGTTATGTTGATACACTTTCATTCAGACGCTTACGGTGCGGGACATGGCTTCCAAATTGCTTACGCGCCTGTCGAAGGCGTTCCTGGCTGCGGAGGTTACTACACTGCCGATAAGGGAGAGCTAGTTTCTCCTACGTATAATGGCCTTTACCTAAGTAACTTATTATGCGAGTATAAAATTAAAACTAGCCTGGATACCAAGATAAAAATCGACTTTAAATTATTCAAGCTTGAAAGATCTTTTAGATGTCAATACGATTATTTGAAAATTTATGATGGTCCGTCATCGGATTCACGACTCGTCGGGAAATTTTGTGGAACTACTTTTCCAAAAACATATAAATCATCGTCTAATGAACTTTATTTTAAATTTAAAACTGATAGGAGTATGCCCGCCGACGGTTTTCGTATCACGTACGAGGCCATATGCGAGAAAACTATAGAAGGTGATAGTGGAGTTATCAAATCACCCGGTTATCCCTTCAGTTATCCAGAAAACAAAGTCTGTGTTTATATCATCAAAACTATTCCTGGCAAAGCGATTCAATTAACATTTCAAGATTTTGATATCGAAGACAACCGGCACTACGATTGCCGGTACGATAGCGTTGAGGTCAGGGACGGTCACGATCAGAATGCTACTAAACTAGGCAGATACTGCGGTGGGGCCGAACACACGCCGCCCGTTCAAACATCCACCCTCAATTATATGTACATTACATTTACATCAGATTTAAGTATTTCGGGCACGGGGTTCTACGCTAACTACACTACCCTTGATACAGAATGTGGAGGTATTCACAGAGATATCACTGGCTTAATAAACCATCCCTCCGGAGACGCCACTACTTACAAGAACTATCAGACCTGCAAGTGGATGTTGATCGCTCCTGAAGGAATGCACATAAAGTTGACATGGAACAGGTTTGACATTGAGGATATGCCCAGCTGCGGCAGCGATTACCTGGAGCTTGTAGAGATAGACGATAACAATGAAAATAATGTATTGGGCAAGTTCTGTGGTTCTCACGCGCCTCCCGCCTTGTCAACTTCCACTAATCGACTCATGCTAAATTTTAACACTGATGGTAGTATTCGGTCTTCTGGTTTTTCTTTATCATACACATTTTTAGACGAAAAAACACACTGTGGCGGATCGTTTATTAAAACTCATGGCTTCATATACTCTCCGGGCTGGCCAGGGTCATACGAACCCAATCGCGACTGCACATGGATCATCACGGTGCCGGTGGGCCAACAGATCATGCTCAACATATCACAGTTTAATCTAGAACGCCCCATACGAGACAAGTGTACTCTCGGCGACTATTTAGAAATAAGAAATGGAGGCAACGAGAATTCACCATTGATCGGCCAGTATTGTGGGTTGTTCCAATCAAAACGAATCGTATCATTATCTAATGCCGTGCATCTCCATTTTCATTCAGATTTCTATTTATCCGGAACTGGGTTCAAAATTGAATGGGATGGTACTATAACAGGATGCGGGGGGACACTGACGAGCCCTTCTGGCTCTGTTACTTCGCCGAACTATCCCAATGATTACAACGAAAATGCCGAATGTTTCTATAGAATAGTCACCAGTGAAGGTTCTAGGATCCGTGTTACATTCACAGAGCTTGATCTTGAAAGAACTCCTAATTGCAGAGACGATTACGTTGAAATTTTTGACGGTCGCGATACGAGTGCCACCAGTTTAGGTAAACATTGTTACATGTCACCGGAGCTAGGTATTATCGAGACATCGACTAATTATGCGTACGTTAAATTCAGATCTGACATATACCAGGGTGGGAAAGGATTCCTGTTTAATTATCAAACGCTATGTAATAATAATATAACTGGAAGACACGGAGTTATTGAGAGCCCGGGCTATCCAAGTAATTACCCGCTGAACTTAAATTGTATATGGAGCATCACAGTTCCAAAAGGAAATAAAATTAATGCCACGTTTACACACTTTGATATTTATAAAACCCACCGATTTTATGGTAGTTGGATGAGAACTCGTCATCGAATGAATAACGACGATTGCCGTCTAGATTTTTTGCAAACTAAAGAGTTGTCCGATCCAAGTTTTTCTAGTAAACTCTGTGGCAGTACAACTCCGCCTCCAATAAATACACATAGTAATACATTACTAATCAAATTTTCCTCGGGTATTAACATACCCCGCTCCGGGTTCCGCTTAGAATGGATCAGTTACGGATGTGGAGGACACATTAAAAAATCCTCTGGCACTATAACCCTTGATAAGAGTAAAACTAACGACCAAGAACTTGACTGTGAGTGGCTGATAGAAACACAAGTAGGTAAAAGTATTGCAATCTCATTTACAGAGGTTTATATGACAGATACCGCTAATTGTACCACCGATGCTATTGAAATATATAACGGTCAAAATACAATGGCTCCACTACTAACGAAATTTTGCCATCGAGATTTAGCATCCGTGCAGTCTGATAGCAACTTCATGTTGGTGCGTTTGACAAAACGATCTACACTCAGGGATGTTCACTTCTCGTCACAATTTCAGTCTCCCAGTTCCAAATGTGGAGGCGCTATGACTTCCAAATCTGGACTCATTTACTCTAAAAACTACCCAAAGAATTACGACAGTAACATGGATTGTTTTTGGTACATTTCTGTCCCCGCACATCATCGTATTGAACTTAACTTCATGGATCTTGATCTTTACTCTATATCTTGGGATCGTACCTGTGGAGACTCGATTCAAATTTATGATTATGATAACAACTATACACCCTCTTCAAATTATACGTACCGTATATGTCCAAATTCAAATGAAACACAAATCGTTAGCAAATACAATAAAATAATTGTGCAATTCAAAACCGATTCTTATGGAACGGCCAAAGGCTTCAAAGCTAATTTTACTGTTACGTGTGGTGCTCTTATTAGAGCTGCACAGGAGGGGATCATTCAAAGTGATAGTTTTGTTCAACATACCAACAAAAGCTGTGTTTGGACTATTCTTGCGGATTCGCCCGATCAAAAATTATATTTAACGTTAACTCTATTGTCATTACCGAAAGACAGTAATGTAATCACAAATAGAACATGTCCCTCCTCTTTCCTGAGAATTCTCGACGGAGATGACAGTAAAGCTCCACTAATCGGAGAGTATTGTGGACGAAAAGTTCCACCTTTGATAGTCAGCCGCGGCAGTGCCTTAACGATAGAGTTCGGCAGTTACACTGGTAGAGCTACTGGAATGTTCGCAGCTCACTATTCACCACTTAGTAACGCCTGCGGAGGCGCATTAACTTCAGAAGAAGGAAGCATCGCGTCGCCGAACTACCCCGGCCCGTATCCAATTAACACTGATTGTGAATGGGTACTAAAATCATCCCCTGGAAACACTGCATACGTCCAATTCGAGCGCTTTGATTTGGAATTCTCTGAAGGTTGTAACGATGACTACGTAGAAGTTCGCGAAAATAACGGTGCTGGTCGACTTTTAGGTGCATATTGTAGTAGTGAAACTCCCAGCAATCACAGCACAGCGTCACAAATATATATTAAGTTCCACAGTGATTCCAAGACTAGTGGTCGAGGTTTTCTCTTACATTATGGATATCAGCGTGAGAATGATATTACAGGAGATAGTGGTGAGATATCTTCACCATTGTACCCTACTCGATATCTTGGATCTGGCGAATATAGTTGGCGCGTGCTCCTTACTGATTCAGATACCATATCTATTACACTGGATGTCTTACAAATTTATTCACACAGCGAAGTAAACTATAACAAATTAACTATTTATGATGGGTATGATTCAACTGCTCCAATTTTAGAAGAATTAACCGGGGTACTGGTTGATATGAAAGTCATTCAGGGCTCCTCCAGTGTAGTGTATATGACACTTACAACAGATGAATCAAATACGGGTTCGATGTTTCATATGAGTTGGACCAAGACTTCCAGAATTTCTGAACCCGAAACTGGAGAGAGAATAAACTGCGGATCGAATGAGACTGTAACGGTTTTACCTGAAAACGGCACCATTACTTTTAAATCGCCGAATTATCCACAGGAATATTCCGACAATTTAAATTGTGAATGGGTTTACAAATCGCAAATGGGACGTCATTTAAGCGTAAATTTCGTAGATTTTAGCATTGAAGACACCAACGCTTGTTTTGCAGATAAAGTTTCTATTTATTCTTCTGACAGTCCTGGAAATTGGAAGCCCGTAAATGAAAATATTTGTACAACAGAATCAGCTAAAACAGGCTTTAATGCATCCACTTACATGAAAATTAAATTCAAAACCGATTCATCCATTACTAAGAAAGGATTTCTCGGTCGAGTTAACTCTGGATGCGGAGGACTCGTTACTAGTTTGTCTGGTGAAGTCGGTCCGACTTGGTGGGACGCACATTATGGGCAATATCCGTATAGGGCCAAACTTAAATGTAACTGGGTCGTGAAAGTGCGTCCTGGCAGGACTATTAAATTACAGTTCAATAATTTTAATATTACGAATAAAAATGACGATTGTGCAACTTACGTTATATTAAGGAATGGCGATTCTGAGGAAGCTCCCCTTTTGGCAAGCGGAAAGTATTGCGGTTACGACCACGAAAATAAAGCAGATATAATAACTTCTAGTAATACTTTATTCATAAGTTACACTCAGGGATCATTCACGTACCAAAGCTTTGTGGTTAATTACGAAGAGACAAATTATGAATGTGGTTCAACAACATCTCTAACTTCTGACCACAATTGGGAAATAATAAATTCACCAAATTATCCATCAGTACCAGTTCCGTATTCAGAATGTGAGTGGGTATTTACCGGACCACCTGGAGAAATTATTAGGATAGACTTTACTGATAGATTTGATTTGGAGCATAAGGGTGATTGCGAAACTGAATCCGTCGAAATACGATATGGATCATCGAAATTTTCTCCTCTACACCAACAATATTGTGGCAATGAAAAACCTGGAACCATTAAAAGCACTGGTAATACAATGTATATTAAATACATGACTCAGATACCAACACCGCGCAATGGTTTCAAAGCCAATGTGTCCATTGAGACGTGCGGTGGAACCATCATCACCGATGCCGGCGAACTGACATCGCCTGGATACCCGCACATGCAAATGATTCCTTACGGAACAGTCTGTGAGTGGCACATAATAGGACCTCCAAGACACGTTTTTAAAATTAAACTCGATGATATCGAGTTGCCCCAATCTGAGATATCTTGTGGAACCAAAGTAACAATCGAAGAAACTATGCTTACCAATAACACAATCACCGTACTAAGGACCGTGTGTAATGATGAGGATCACTCCCTTGAGCCGATTGAAACTTCAACAAACGAGTTTAGTATTAAACTTCATATCGGTCAACCGGACACATGGGATCAAATATCAGAGAATAGAGGATTTCGAATCAGCTTTAACTCTTCCCGACCTATGTGTGGTGGCATAATAACGGCTCCAGACGGTTACTTAACTTCTCCAAGTTATCCTCAAGAAACCACATTAAGGTACTGCCAATGGCAAGTAATAGTACCGAATAAGTCTCGAAGAGTCCGTTTAGAAATTATAGATTTGGACACAGAAAAACACAGAATTGGTATTTTCAATGACAATACCTTTCTCAATGTCATACAATCAATCCCAAGCGAAACTTACATTCCTGGAACAAATGTTTTTGAGTCTACTGGGAACAAAATGGCGATTTATGTATGGCTTAACCGTACATTTACTTCGCACCGCTTCAAAGCTAAGTTTAGCTCTGACGAAGAAGCACTATGTGGCGGTGATCTAACTGACATGAACCAGGTTCTCTCATCACCGAAATTGAATCAGTCTTATTCCTGTCAATGGCATTTTAATAGTCAAGCAAAAACAAATGATGATTTTAATGGTCTTTCAAATAACGTTACTTACAATTCGATATTTTTAACCGCCAATTTAAGTTCGTCGTTAGCCCGAAGTCGTTGTAGATACTTTGATTCTCAAGTCATTATTAAATCAACTATTAGAAATGGATTTATGCGAGATATTTGTGGGAACGTCGAAATGTCATACAGAATACCATCACCAATAATTGATATTACTGCATCTCAAACTAAAGATAATTTGTTAAACTTTCACTTAGAATGGAAACTTCAACCATGTGGTGGTGTTATTCAAGTGGGAGACAATCCTGTTAATATTTTAAACTTACCTGATTCATATAACGATACTTTAGACTGTGCTTGGATTCTGCCTGGCTCAACAAATAGGGTTGAAATTAAAATGGAAGGGTTTTTTACGTTAAATTGTGACGACGAATATTTGACACTAAAATCAAGCTTAAGACCAAATGCTCCTGAAATTGGTAAATATTGCCAGACATCACTTTTAGATAGTCCGTTAGTTACGCATTTCAGAATCATGTATATTGAGTATCACTCAAATGTGAAAAACAATACAAATATAAAACTTATGGCCAGATCGGCTACTGAACAATGTGGCGGATATCTTAGTTCATATCAAACTGCGTTTGCATCGCCAAATTACCCTAAAAATTATTTACCTAACCAGGAATGCTCCTGGGAGATACAGGCTGATCTAGGCTTCAGAGTATCTCTTAAATTTGTAGAACGGTTTTTTATTGAGGAAACAACTAATTGCACTAAAGATGTTGTCATAATTTATGACTGGAAGGACGACGCTTACACGGAGATAGCAAGGGTATGTGGAAGAAACACACCGCCTGTATATAATTCAACTTTTAATCGCATGAAAGTTGTCTTACGTACAGATGCTGATAAAAATCTCGACGGATTCAAAGCTGAATGGGATTCTATCTGCGGTGGAAACTATTTAGCAACTCAAAAAGATCAAATTTTGTATAGTCCTGGTTTTCCATATAGTTACAACCCACGAATGAGTTGTCAATATGAAATATCGGCTCCAAACAACAAAATCGTACTCAGGTTCCTTGATTTTGAACTAGAAGGCTCTACTCCTGACTGTGCATTTGATAATTTAACAGTAACAGGTCAGTCAGATTATAGCTATTTCTATGAAATTTACTGCGGTGACAAAATCCCTCCCGTCACAGTCCAGCCCGAAAAAATATCATTGATATTTAAAAGTGACAAATATGTACAGAGGAAAGGTTTTAGAATTGCTTATTCTATACATTCTTGTGGAGGCAAAGTAAACGAAAGTACTGTACTCACATCATCGCTTTCTGACACTTACGAAATAAATATGAACTGCACTTGGTTTATTGAAGCACCACCTACCAAGCTGGTTGTGCTTAAATTCCTCTATATTGACGTGGAAAGCCAATCAGAATGTTATAATGATTATATCGCAGTATTTGATGGACTTGAAATTGATGCTGATAAGCGCTTAGCTTTATTGTGTGGTAATATTAACTCGACAACAACACTTAGAAGCAAAGGTTCCACCGCTTTGTTACAGTTCGTATCAGACGGGAGTATAAACTTTAAAGGTTTCAAAGTTCATGTTTACTTCAGCTATTCTGAAGCAGCTCAATGCGGTGGACTGATAAATTTAACAACCACTTCATCGCATGTTCTGAAGTCTCCGTTCATGGGTCATACTGTATACGAAGATTTCTTAGACTGTCATTGGTCAATAATATCACCTCCTGACACCGTCATTAAAATTGAATTCACCTCGTTCCACGTAGCCCCTTGCCAGAATATCAACCAAACTGCTATAGGATACAGCAAGTGCGATTGCGATTTAGTTGAAATAAAAGATGGTTTAAATCCTAATAGCTTAGTGATAGGAACCTACTGTGGCCACAGCCTCCCGCCGCAATTAATGTCTTCTGGTAATGTGATGAGCGTCAGGCTGGCTACGGATGGCGAAATAGAAAGTCAAGGCTTTGTGTCCACATTAACAGCTCTGCGGTCTGTATGTGGCACCTCCGTCATTACTGTGAGCAATACGCCACAAACCATGAAATCTCCCGGTTATGATATGGGTTCCGTTCCTCGGGGAATACATTGCCTATATCAGTTGGATGTAAGCGCCTCTCCATACATTTTACTACGTATCACTGTTAAAGACTTGGACTTACAACCCCCCGTCGCTGATAGTACAGGCGTAAAGCGCTGCAATAGAGACAAGCTGATTATATCCAGCAATCCTAGCCATCAAAATACTACGCTCGGGAAAGATTTTGTCTTAAACCAACAGACGGACGACTTCTTTAGCCGTAATTCCTTTTACGACAGCACTTTGCACTTCCCAGATCGTTTCGAATTATGCGGGCGTAAGGAGCCTACGGACTTTTACGTATATGGAACTACATCTATAAACTTAATCACATCGGCAGATTCAGATTCTAATGTATACAAAGGTGTAGAAATAGAGGCAGCGTTCACAGGATTTTGTGGCAGAAATTATACGGAGCCTCACGGACGAGTACAAGCTATTTATATAAATGACTTTGACGGTAACCCCAACCATGACTGTTACACGCTGATCACTGCTCCAGTTAACTACACGATATCCGCGTATTTCTTGTACGCCTACCCAAGTTATTGGAACGCAGACTGTTATTTTGAAATATTCGATGGAAACAACGCTAATGCGCCTAGACTTTCTAAAATTCAAACCGAATATGATAATAATCACCCTATCTTCTCAACGGGTAGATATTTGCTGTTACACAATCATGAAAATGCTGGTGATCGTGTCACGTTTGATTTGGTTTACGTAATATCCGATAAAGGTCCTGGATGCGGTGGAAAACTGCAAAGCGAGGTCGGTAAAGTCACCAGTCCCCAGTATCCTAACGTTCACAGGCAGGTATCGAGCTGCGAGTGGGAGCTCGAGACTCCCTTAGGAACACGTTTACTGCTACACTTCGCTACGTTCGACTTGGGCATTACTTGCGATCAGAATTATGTGCAGCTCGTGGACAGTAAGGGACTAGTAGTTCGGACGTTCTGTGAGGACACGCCTGCCGACTACACGAGTGACGATAACTTTGTGAAGATAGTGTTCGTTACTACCATGAATAATGGCGGCACAGGGTGGGTTGCTGAATTTATAGGAATTTTGTAACGCTAGACTGTCTTTTAAAAGTTTGTCTGTCTTCTGGAGGTTGGCAGAGCGGAGCGAAGAAATGCAAACATTTTTCAAATTCCAAATCATATAGCTGTGCGGCAGTCTCGTGCTAAAGGCCGATCTGTCATATTTACGCGCGGATACTAAACATTATTCAGATTACTTTTGTGCGGATTTTTATCGGATAACAATTTCCCACCCGCGCACTTCTTCGATAAATGGGGAGTCAAATGAACTTACTGTTAATATGCGCATAAGCATTGCTACTGCATGTTAATCTTTATCTAGAGGTGCTTCAGCTTCGAGCATCGTTGTCTATCTGGTTACACGATAGAATTGTCTGACCAGAGGGTACACGAGTTGACGTTCCTGTTAAAAAACACGTGGCAATGCTGCCTGTCTTCTGACTGCGCTAGCGATGAAGAGGAATACTTTGATGATTAAAACCTTATTTTTGGTTTTATATCTTATAGAATTACGTTTAACTTAGATATGTATGCACCTAATAGTAAGACGTTAGACTACGTTAATTAACACTACACATTATCAATGTCAACCATGTTTTCAACATTTTGAACTATCATGGGTGTCAAAGTTCCAACTTTTTAACAAGTTATTTTTAAATACAAGGTTTTAATGTTATAACTTTGGTTTTAATACCTCAACGACTCTCGTACTATTCAATGCATCCATCAGCACAGTGAGTCCTACCGTAAATCGTGATTTTTCTCCCCACAACAAAAGTGATTTCTCATCAAATCATTTTTACGTAGAGTTCCTTAATTTGATGTACATATTAAATGATTGGTTGACGGCTACGAAAAGGGACAGACCCTTTTTGTAGCCGTTAACCAAGCATATAATACACCTTGTATATTAGGAATGCTTATTTGTCAGTTATTTGTCAAATATATTGTTTTTTTTTTACATTATAGTACCCATAGACTTAGTAGTATATATACTATGTCTATGATAGTACCTAATACCCAATTGTCAGATTGTTGTGTTTTTGTTTTTTTTACTTAACTATCTTGTAATGTGATCGGCATCGATGTTAACATAGAATGAAAATTTCTTGCAGATTACCGCTCATAAACCTATTTGAAAACCATTTTCGCACATCGATAATATTAAGTATTATTATTTGTTAAACTACGTGTGTGCTCTATTTTAATATGTAATAGAATTTACATTTTTAATGAATCAACGTAAACAAATTAATAAATGAGAAAAACCTAATCACAAGAGTGTTTTATTCCTGAACCAAATTAAATTGCTTCTCAAAATATTTGTAAGTATTTCCAGCAAACATGAACTGATCTGATTGTTGGTAGTCGCAAGTGCGACTATTGAGCGATGAGCATGAGGTACTGGGTTCGATCCAATTCGTGATCTGAATTGGAACCATTGATATTACCTATATCTAATATATCAATGATTGGAAGAGATACATCTATACATGAAAGCTAGAACCAGCAAACGAAATCACTACAGCGTTTGCAATTTTTGATTTTTTTAATTAAAAAACACTTATAGTATCCTTCCCGAAACCACTATTTCTAAAACTTTTTTAATAGTAAATAAATAAATCATTTAATTAGGACCAAACATTTTGTACGTTTTATGCACCCACCAAACTGCGTAACAGTTTGTCGGCGGGATTAGCGCTCGTTATAATACATTTTTGGTTTAAATAGTAATAGCGCAATTTAATAACCAAAGTATTCAAATACCCATATCACATAAAATAATTACAAGAAGTATCACCAGGAATAAACTAATAGTACTTACCTCAGGCTAGAAACTATTATGGCAGGCGAACAGTAAAATTTCTAATTCCCACAATAAACAATGATATAACAAAATCCATAAAAGACGAAATAAACGCGAAAAACTTTAAACAAAAATACAAAACGAAACAACCTGTATGTACTATCATGGTCTTTTCCGCCTGACCAGTTTCAAATTTTTTCGGTTGAATCATGCGGAGGCGCCGAGCCACGCCCCCTTAAAGTTTGGGCCTATTAGGAAAGCGTCAACTTTGACGCGCATGATAACAATAACTCTCGTTTGGCTTGCGTCGTCAGTGCGCTTGGCCGATTCGGTATCTTTTCGTTCATTATTTCTATACAAAGTCAACGGGGCGGGGCTAGAGAGCGTTTCTATGTTGCGAGTGCAAGCAAAAATGAGCTTAGTGGTGATCAGGCGGGAGTGTCCTCGATATTACGTTGACTAGAACCGGCTTTCTAATGAGCGCCCATTGCGCCCAATAGCGAGCAACTCAGTTTCAAAACATTACGTGGTCCTACTGATAGAATAAGTACCTAGTAGGTAGTAATAAGTTATGCTACTCGTAGTAATAAAAGTAGCAGATATTGTGGCAGTGCGAGTCGCCGCTTATAAAGTCTTAAGCTAACTATACCTATGTATACGAAATACGTACTTTTTGTATTATAGACTAGGGTACACAGTTATGTTAAAAGTATATAAAAAAAAAACAAAACGTGTGTACTAAATATGTAATATTCTCACTATTTGCTAAGGGACAGGCCTATGTGGCTCTAAGCAGACTCTGGTATTTTAGATCGATAATTTATTTGTTCCTCGTTGGATCATAATTAATTACTGAAAAAACCTCGACAAGAAAAATAATCTCGTCTGAAATTGTTAAATTTACCTACAAACCATTCTCATCATCATCTGCCTAGCCTTTTCCCAAGTTTTTTATTGGGGTCGGCTTCCAGTCTAACCGGATGCAGCTGAATACCAGTATTTTACATAGAGCGACTGCCTATCTGACCTCCACAACCCAGTTAGTACTGGGTAATACGATACCCCTTGGTAAGACTGGTTGTCAGACTTTTTGGGCCACTGACTACCTGTAACGACTGTAAAAGATCACAAATGACAGCCAGGACCAACTGCTTAACGTGTTTTCCGAGGCACGGAGAAAACTCGGTATGTAATGAGTGGTCATCCATCCACAGACCAACCTAGGCAAGCACGGCTTAACCTAAAGATCGACCCGAGCGGCTGTTATTATTTAGCCACGAGCTCCTTCAAACCATTCTACCAACCACCATTCTATATTATAATTTATTATATAAACAACTCACACGTTATTATACAGCACGTCAAGCTACCCGAAACTCAATTTTTTCCAACCAACCTTGAACCTAATGCTTTAAAGATAAAGTTGAAAATGTATTAAAGATTGACAGGTTGTTTGTAGTAGCTTTATGTGATGGCGTCTGTAGATTGGTCGCTCGTTAGTTCGATACTCATTCACGCCCGTGTCGCGTCTTTCTCCGTTCGTCGCGATGGGAAAAGCATATTATTATTATCACACTTCCAACGGACATGCTACTCTTTAATATGAATTACTGTATACCTACATTCAGGGAAACAACAACTAAGTACGGTACCTACATAATAGGTGAGGTATTTAAATCTGGGCTGATCAAGATGGTTGAGAACAAACATTATCATTTTTGGATGTTCGCACATAACTGGTAAGTACTAATTAAATATTCAGATCAAATTATTTAAATTTTTAAAAGAAGACAACCCCAGTCCCCAACATAACGCGATAGAAAAAGAGGCCACTTGTAGCCCTTGTAGGTGAATATAAGTATAGGTTATTAGCGCTGTGCGGCCTGAATTGGATTTTATTGTGTCGTAGCAAAAGTCGCTATTTATTTAAATGATTTTGCAGAGTGAATCTTCTGTAGGTACTTCTACTATTATGTGTTCTGTGGTTTAACCTATCGGTTGACCTCCGCTCGCGGTACCAATCTACTTTTTGTCCAGGCCAAACCCATGCGAAACATCTGCCTCGCTACGGCCGTGGATACAGCTGCATCCAAACTAAACCAACTGAGACCTCCCTATACCTATGTATAGTAGAGGAGACGTGGAACAACGACCTTAACCGATCTGATAACTGGATGAGACATATTTTATCAAATATAATTTATTAACAAACATGCTTAAGATAACTTGCCTATCGAAAAGTGTTCATAGCTATTTTTAATGAGAGGTATTCTTTTTGAGTATTTAAAAAAACATAGTTTCCAAGAACTCTGTAGATGGCGTTGAACTGACTACGTTACTAGGTGCCAAAGCCAAAACACTTGGAAAAAAAAAACATTGCGTCACGTCACATACGCTCGTTGACTGACATCGATTATCGTTTTTTTTTTATCTTCAACCGCCGACATTTAGTCTGACCTTCTCAAGCCCAAACATTCAATTTGTTAAAATGTACTTTTTTACTTACTTATTCGTTTGTATGACGTTCGATAGTCATTGCTCATTGTTGAAACTTCATTTTTCAAACGACAATTAAACGATTAACGATTATTCTAACACTTTCATTTGTGTTGATTATTTTAAAACTTGTAATTTTTGTTGTGTATTCTTGTATTGTATTTGTATTTTTTTAAAACTTTGATTAATATAATATTTTTGGCGTTTATTTTTTATTATATTTGACAAATTAGGAAAAAATCGATAAATATAAAAAAAACGATAATTTTTTAAAGAAAAACCGATTATAAGTATAATTGATTTTTGTTGGTAAGAAAAAAACAATCAATTATTTAATAATCGATTTTTTAATGTAGAATGTCACATCCCTGCAGGTTCAGCACCCGAGCGCGAAATGACAAATTGTCCAACCTAAAAATTTGACTAGTATTATATTATCTGTGGTAAAAATGTGAAAATGGCGTGCTATGTTCCAATTTGTATAGAAACTTTAAAGAATTAAATCTCGTAAACCGTG
The DNA here is from genome assembly GCA_941918905.2 of Xestia sexstrigata. Lineage (NCBI taxonomy): Eukaryota > Metazoa > Arthropoda > Insecta > Lepidoptera > Noctuidae > Xestia > Xestia sexstrigata. The sequence continues at coordinate 20,891,258 of OW799209.2, forward strand.
GGCGTCCGCGTATTGAAAATTCGTAAAAAGCTTTCTATTTATGTGAACTATCTACAAAAAAAATATGAACTTTGATATCGGTTTCCAGCAATGGAAATTTTATCCCAGTTAGATCGGTGAAGGTCGTTGTTCAACGGCTCTTGGGTTAATACTATCATATGTCGGTGATTACATTCTCCGCCACTATAGTGCCAAGTTTGCTCAATCCTACCTAGTGAATAAGTAAATCATAGGTAGCAATGATATTCTAGTAAACAGATATGTTGTGAGCGCGCAATCGTGAAGACCCGAAAACGGTCCAATTGGCCCGTATTGCCTATCGTCTGCAACACGCACGACGAGCGATACGCTGCTACGAATTTAGATAAAAATTGTAAAAAATCTACCGTGCGTGTTCAGAAAGTGTACCAATTATGATACCAAAATAAATAAAACACAAGGGATCTCATACCACATGTAACTACGCAATATACTTTGATTTATTAATATTTTTCATTTATTTTCATAATATTCTAATAATGGGGGATAAAAAAAAGATAGAGATGGGAAACGCATTTTTGTCGTGAGTACGACAAGGACGCTTGCACTACAGACCAACTACAGACATAGAACAACACTATCTGTCTCTTTGTATCATTTCAAATGTAAAACGAATGAAGTGTGGTGCCGCTGCTGCGCGGAACACTTTTTTCGGTGGTTTTGTAGGTGTTACATATCTGTTTATTACAATAATTGAAAGGTAGTCAGTCAGCCACACCTAGGGTTGCTTGCAGGCCTAAGAAGCCTACAAAAATTATAGTACCTACATTGATTAGTTATGCAAGAAGCTCTAAAAAATATGTATTTAAAACTTTGAAAAAATAAATACTGTTCATTTTCCAAGAATACTGTTCATTTTCCTTCTCAGACCTAAATATACTTTATTTCTTGTAAAAAAAAATTGCAACCCTAGCCTCGCCAAATGAAGCTGATTGAATGATGGGGCCTTAGGCCCATCAAAGATTTGAGAAGAGCGAAAAAATCGAACCCACAGACGCTACGAAGCAGAGCACGAACGTGGCGAGCCCGAACTTACCTGTAGTATCTGTTGGTAGAGCGGCACAGCAGATAAGTTGATACCACAATTTACTAACCGAATCACAGGGTCACGTCACCAGCACCATCAAGTTTCAGTCCATGGTACGCTTCACAGACAAAGAAAGCATTCTCTGTCTACGCTTATCATAATCACTTTCCAACTTCCCGCCATTCGTGGTGACTGCAGTGCAGACTGACAGTTGACATTAGTGACAGCATACTCTATGGCTGCGTTCCGAATGGGGTCTATCGTTTTTGAGCTCACCATATGGCGCCACTGTCGAGTAAGGTCTTGTCAATAATTCTATTTAATACTTTATAGTACCAATAACGTCATAAAAAGTTTATTTTATTACGTATAACAACATAGTGTTAACTTCAGATACATATTTACAATATTCTCCCTAAAATTTAGCAATCATGAAACATTTAAAAATCATTGTACCTCCAAGTACTAACAAATAAGATTCGAAGTTGCTACTTAAAATCTTCAACTCATAATTAATCAGGAATGGCTCAGTCTAGAACACAATCGTGAGTTTTAGTATAAATACGTGATAAAAAAGCACGCAGCGCGCGAACACTGTAGGACATCTGACGTTTCACGAACACGAACGCCTCTAGCGGCGAATTCATGCGCGGTAGCTTCCATTACGCTGTAATCGATTTGAGCGTCCATAAACCCGTTCCGAATTACCGCGAGTGCGATATACGTCTTGGGATTACACCGACCATGCCCCAAATAAATATCACCGTGACCGCTGTCAAAAATAACAGTTGTGTTCACAGGTTAAGTATGTTGTTTTGTTTGATTGAAAAAAAATTGAAATGAGTTCTATACTCATGAACATTACATTTAATTATCGTTGCATCTATGTAATTCTTGGGATTTTTTTATGGAGTAAATCTTTGCCGGGAGCAAAATACGCTATTTTATCACTCTCGTCATCCTTTTCATCACTGGACGAATCATCGTTCTCTATCTCAAAATCTGAGTTATCAGAGTCGATAGAGTCAACCAACTTAACTTCTATTTTCAAAAATAGGTCTTGTGAAGGGATTTGGTTTGGGGTTATGTTCACAGGTTTACGAGCGTTCCGAGTTGATGACAGCTCCTACCTGTCATAATCGTGTCCTGTCGTAATCGGAACGCAAAATGTAGATGTAAGCGATTATTTTTTAAAACGGAATGCAACCTATGGTGACAACTCTTATTTAGTTTTTTTTTTCTATTACCCACACGAGCCCACACGTATCTCCATAAAGGTGTGTCAAAACATTGCGCGGCAAGAGCGCGGCCGCGGCAGTAACACGCGGCGTTTGCAGGACACATTTCTACCGCGCTCTAGTAGACAGACGCATGTTTGGGCGGTCGCGCGTGGCAGGTCGTCCAATCGCAGCGCGCACAGGCCGAGCTCGGCCACCACGTGTGATTGCCGCTTTAAGGCTCCCACACACAGGCGCGTTTTTGCGTTTCCGCGTTTCTGCGTCCTGCGATATTGCGACTTTACACGATATTGACAATTCAAAACAACGCAAACAAGGAAATGAGTGAGCGAAGTGAGCCCACTTTTGCAACAAGTGAGCTCAGTGCGAGTTCACATGAGAAAAGCGGACGAAGCGAGGCGTCAAATAAAACATCTTAGTGTTCAAACACAAACACAGTGGGAGAGGCGCGGAGCGATCGTCGGAATCCGCAAGCGGGTTTCGTAAACTAGACAAATAACACCCAGCAATCTAGACAAATTTAATAATAATTTAATTAACAAGTTATGTATACCGGGTCATATTAGAAACAATGTAAATGTATTTTATGAAGAATTCTTTTCGGTAGTGCACACCGAATTTAATAATACTTTAAAAAACAAATCTAAAACTATTGGCCCAAAATTTATTTTCAGTGACTGGGCAACACAAGGTATTAGGAAAAGTAGGGAACGATTGTTTGAGCTGTACGGCCTTAAGCCTTACATCAACACAGAAGCTTTTAATAAATATGTTGCTACTTTCTCGAAAATTTTTAAAAACACTTGCAAGGTAGCCAAATCCTTATTCATTAGCAACAAGATTAAATCAGCCGACAACAAAATAAAGACGGTTTGGAAAATTATCAACAATGAAACAAATAGAAATAAAAAACAAGGTAATGACTTCACACTAAAGACATCGCGTGGCCTTGTGAGCTCCAACAATAAAGTTGCTCAAGAATTTGTAAATTTCTTTACCAGTATCCCACTTAAAACTACAGAAACCTTAAATTCCTCTGCCTTGCTCTCTATTGATTTATTGAAAGCGAACGTTTCAGCCTGTCCAAATGAATTTAAATTTCAGCATATAAACCCCTTAACAGTCATAAAAGGTTTTAAGCAAATCAAGATCAAATTAACGGAAGATCTATGGGGTATGTCTATCAAAGCTTGTACCTCAATTATTGAGACTGTAGCGCCGTATTTAGCCTCAATATTTAATTTGTGCGTGGATCAAGGGGCCTTCCCAGATCTAATGAAATTCAGTAAGGTAATACCGCTTTTTAAATCCGGGGACAGTAAGGACACCAATAACTATAGGCCCGTATCCGTGTTGCCGGTTTTCAGCAAAGTGTTTGAAAAGATAATGCTCAATCAAATGCTTAACCATTTCAACACCAATAAAATATTACACGAGCAACAGTATGGTTTCACCAAAGGACGTTGTACAACTGACGCCGGTGTCACTTTATTAAAACACACATTTACTGCGTGGGAAGAGGCACAAGATGCCATAGGAATCTTCTGTGACCTTTCGAAGGCATTTGATTGTGTAAATCACGAAACCCTGATCTTGAAACTTGAGCATTACGGATTAGGTAAACTTGCGCTCAGTTTAATAAAATCGTATTTGAATGATAGACAGCAGCAGGTACAAATAAATGGAGTCAACTCAATGGGTTTAAAAGTAAAAATGGGTGTACCACAAGGTTCGATATTGGGTCCCTTCCTCTTTTTAGTGTATATTAATGACCTACCCCATTTATTTAACAACCATCCGCATATGGTGTTGTTTGCTGACGATACTTCTTTAATATTTAGGATAAACAGACGTGCCACTAATCATGACGACGTAAATAACGCCCTACTGCAGGTCCACAATTGGTTTACCGCCAATAATTTAGTACTAAATGGAAAAAAGACTAAGTGCATTAGATTTGCTCTACCAAATGTCAAAAGTAGTGATTGTGACATAATATTGAATCAAGAGAAACTAGAATTTGTCGATAAAACGGTTTTCTTGGGAATCACGCTCGATTCAAGGTTACAATGGGGTCCTCATTTAACATCTCTTGCAGGACGGCTGAGCTCAGCAGCATATGCTGTTAGAAAAATCCGTCAATTCACTGATATTGATACCGCGAGGCTAGTCTATTTTAGTTATTTTCATAGTATTATGTCATACGGTATTTTACTATGGGGACGGGCTGCAGACATCGAGTCTATATTTATTCTGCAGAAAAGAGCCATCAGAGCCATTTATGAATTACGTAGACGCGATTCTCTAAGAGAACTGTTTAAGGAAATTAATATCATGACAGTACCTTGTCAATACATCTATGAAAACATCATGTACGTTAGGAAAAATCGGCATTTATTCAGTAGAAGAGGTGACAGACACCACTATAACACTAGAAATAGGGACCAACTAGTTCAGCCAGGTTTCAGGCTTGCTAAAGTAGATTCATCTTTCATGGGGTACTGTTTGAAATGTTACAATAAAATACCTCCCCACATTCTTCAACTGAACGAGACGAAATTTAAATCTTGTATAAAACGCACACTATGTAGGCAAGCATATTATAAGTTGGGGGATTACATTGATGATAAAAATGCTTGGCTAAATGCTGGTCCTGCTCCACAACCATAGGGGGGGGGGGGCAAATTAATTGATTGTTTGGGTCGGGCATTATTTGAGTCCATCGACACGTAAAGAAGAAGATGAAGAATTGATTCCCATGTTAATGTTTTGTGGAAGCTGCAGAAGATTGTAAAAATATACTTGCATTATATAGATTCCAGTTCATAATATTATATAATTGCATAGCACATGTGTGAGTACTTTGTACTGTTCAGCCACCATTTACATTTATTTATATTTCATTGACTTGAATATGCCTTGGTGGCTGAGAGAATGTCATGCTCACTTAAATGTCTTGCTGATGGTGGCGGGTGTGTCGGGTCATTTAGTTCCCTTCAATATGGTTGAGTTGAATGGCGCCGGTACATGCGTCATGTTCGTGAACGGGCGCTGTCAGTTGGGACTGGTCATCTCTTAGCTGCCAAGGTTCATTTTAATTACTTTATTCGTAAACTGTTGATCTAATCTTTTACTCTGGACGCTCTTAGTGTGCACGTCTTTCTACATCGTTCTCACATATATGTATAATCTCAAAATTAAAGATGTAACCAAGATTTTGTAACAATATTTTGTTTTTAAAAGAGTGTCCATGGAGTTTCTTGCCCGTTCTTCTCCATAGAGATCTACGCTAGGGAATGGGCAACTACAGTACTTTCTCAAGTTATTATGCCTTGTGACTGGGACTGTAGCTTTGATTTTCTTTTTTGTATTTTTGACATTCAAAAGTGCCGTAATGGTCTAATTGAAATAAATGCTTTGAGTTTTGAGTTTTTTTTTTGAGTTTTGACATGGTAATTTCTTCTGCGTGTGAACATAGTTACAGCGGCTTATCCGCAGTGTTAACGACACCAGTAACCGCTTCCGCCGCCCGCGCCGCTCGACTGCTCGCACTGTGTTTCTACACTTAAATCTGGTAACACTGCTAGTTACTAAACGCACAAAACACCGTTATATTATTATTAAAAAAAAACATGGAGTGTCAACTTTGTCAACGTCATTAATTAAACGTCACGTATGTGACAGATAGATATATTTTCATTTTGTTATCAGCTAAGTTATTTCTTCTGAATAATCTTGAACTTCAGCAAATTGTGTTTGAACAAGTAATTAAAAGATAATAAATTAAATAAGCTAGTAGCTACAAACAGTACAATGGCTCTATTAATATTTATTTGGACTATTATCATAAACGGTTTAGCGGCCGCTGTAACCTTACTTGTTTCGGTGAGTAAAACAACAAAATTTAAAAAAAATATGTGGAGCGTGTCTTGTTGGCAATAAATAAACGGTGATAACCTAAAATTACTGCAATATATTTTGTAGATATCAATCTTATTATACATGATTACAAACCCATATCCAGTGGTGGAACGGTTTGAAGAAGAGACTACATACAATGATGCTAAGAGCAAGAGTAAAGCTAAGTTCCCAAACATTGCAGAGCCGCAAAGTGTACACCTAAGTGTAGTAGTGCCTGCTTTTAATGAGGAAGAGAGATGTAAGTTTATTGTTTTATTTTGTTTCTATCTCCACTCCAGACTGCTAGTTCCCTGGAATTTCTCTATAGCATAATGGAGTCAAGTTTAAGTTGATGGCAATAGGCTTGCCCCCTATTAAATGGGTCCTTGGGGGATGACATCTTTCAATAAATGTACTCTAAAAATTCTTAGTATCTTTATAAAAATAATAAATGTTCTGTTTCTAGTGCCACCCATGCTAGATGAAGCCATAGAATTTTTAGAAGGCAGAGTAAAAGAACAGCCTTCATACAAATATGAAATAATAGTAGTAAGTGATGGCAGTAGAGACAACACGGTGCAAGTGACTGATTGTTACTCTATTAAATATGGCAGTGAGAAAGTGAGGTGCCTTGAGCTCATCAGGAATAGAGGAAAAGGTGGTGCTGTACGCCTGGTAAGTTCCAAAATTATTTAAAAAATATACAGGGTGGAAGGTGACAAACAGTTACCTTACCACGTATTTAGTACATCATTCCAAACAAATATTTTCGTCAGCTATTTAAAAAAACTTCCATTAATTCTGACAGTGTAGGTATTGCACTTTTGTAAGAAACAGCAATTTTAATTTTAAATTACTGATGAAAAGAGAAAAGCATTGTATTGAGGATGTTATTTAGATTTTTTTTTTTCTGCCAATCTGAACCGTGCACCTTTTTCGACATTTTATAAGTGCCCATCTAGGCCTATGAAAGGCCTAGGTGAAATAAAATATATTATTGCTTTTTTTTTATTCCCATGTCAGACAGTGTTACTCCATCTAAAAATTCTCAGTAACAGCCACGGAGTCTGGATTTGCTGCCTGGTTGGCAATGGCTATTGGCTCGCCCCCTATCGCATGGTACTTAAAACAACTAGCAAAATGTGCGTTTTAATCTGGTAGTATGCTCCGGTGGGATTATTTCCCACCTCCATTTAGGCGAAACTGCTGGTAAAAGCCACTTTTATCACAAATACGTCCATGTTTCAGGGTATTGAAAGTAGTAGAGGGGCCAGTATATTGTTTGCTGATGCAGATGGAGCATCGAAATTCGAAGACTTAGCTAAACTAGAAGTTGCATTGAAGAGCCTTACAAAGTGTGATCCATTCTCTCAGCCACAGGACGTAAGCGAGAGCACAGCCATTGTGATTGGATCTAGGGCGCATCTAGAACAAGAATCTTTGGCGACGCGTAGTGTTTTTAGGTAAGATAATTTGTCTTTATTTCTTTTGCGGAAAGATCGGAGAAGTAAATGCTTTGTTCAAACACAACATAACAGCCCAAGGAAAGTAATATGGAAGGATAAACATACGAAATTATTATTTTGTTGAGCCGATGATAGCGTAGAGCAGTGGTGTCCAACATAATTTTATGGAGGGCCAAGTTTAGTATTTTTGTGATCGCAGCGGGCCAAAAGAAATGCAAAATGACATCTAAATTTTTTTAAACAATGTTCCCGCCATATTTATTGATATCTTATACAGTTTTAATTCGCTCGCGGGCCTGATGAAAGACCTATGCGGGCCGCTAGGTGGCCCAGGGGCCGTATGTTGGACGGGCCTAGTTTAAAGGTACAAAACTGTCTCGAATATAAGCTAGTGCTATTGAGAATGCCCTTCAAAGATGTCTGGTCCGTATGACTCGTAACCGGCGCACCTGTATGATCAGATGCATGACGTGCCTATAGCACATTGCATTCTTACCTACATGGTGTCGGTACTGTCGGTCTACCTCTTTTAAAAAACGCCCGCGATGATTTGCTTCTATCTCATTGCTGTGAACGGAACTAATATGTTAGCCATAGGTTCTTAATTGAGTCAGATTACAAATCTTCTATGATAACTAATTTTTTCTGTGTAAAAACAATCAATGCAATCTACTATTTCAATCTTCTAAATTCGTTGATAACAATATTTGACATCCTGATCGTTTAATAAACAATGTTTACTCATCACCGTTCAGCTCCGGTTTATAACGAATTACATGAACATTTAAACTGAAACGTAGGGTCGCGGTAGACGGGCATACGTTGCAATATGTCGACGAGTGTACATATTTGGGCCAGATAGTGTCGTTCAAAAACAGGCAAGACAAAGAAGTCGAAAGTAAGTGACCAACTTTGTGAACCGTAGGTTAGGACGGGCAGGATGCACATGTTGACGTCCAAGCATTTTGGACTCGCAAAATGCTTGGAAGACCTTCTGGGCCCTTATGGAACATATGAAGGAAAGCCTTCCATTAACATTGAAAAGTCCTAACCTACGTTAACATTGTAAGTCCTAACCTACGGTGCACAAAGTTGGTCACTTACTGAACAACAGAAGTCCATACTCAAGATTTGCCAGCGAGCAATGGAGCGCAGCATAATAGGTGTTAAGCGAACAGATCGCGTTAGAAACACCACCCTGCGCTTCATAACTCAAGTAGCTGATGTTGGAGAAAAAACAGCCAGGCTGAAATGGGAGTGGGCAGGCCACGTGGCACGGATGCACCCGGAGAGATGGGCAAAGAACGTCACACACTGGACGCCTGAGGTAGGACAGCGTCGTCGAGGTCGACCTCGGCGAAGGTGGCGTGACGATCTGATCATGTTTGCGGGGCTAACATGGCCGGAGATCGCACAAGATAGAGAGGTATGGAAGGAGAAAGGGGATCCCTTTGCCCAGCAGTGGGACACTATGTAGGCTAGCAAAAAAAAAAACATATAATTACACCTTACACTATGTTGGAATATTGCAGATTTTTTTTCACACAAGTAATATTATCCTCTTGACCGATTTTCCGTCACGGCGGCCTATCTGAACGGTGATAAGCCAAGTATGGAGGAAATATTATAATATACAAGTGTGTGAGCAAACACAAGTGCAATCCGACACGAAATGGGACATCAGGCGCAGGAGCAATGGCTTACTTAACGTGCACGGAGATTTCACACCACCAATTCCCGAACTCCGGGCTGAGAAATCCCTTATGGAAAAATCCAATAGCAGTTGCATGACCCGGGAATCGAACCCAAGACTCCAGGCTCAGCTGTCGGGCTTGCAATGGGACCGGGCAGTTAAAAGTTTCATATTTATGACTTTCGCTCCCTAAGAGATTGCCAACAAATTCAATCATCCTATCTCATTCTCAATGTTACTTGTAATATTTCAGGAATATTCTGATGTATGGGTTCCATTTCCTGGTGTGGCTGTTCACTGTGAAAGGCATTAAGGACACACAGTGCGGCTTCAAGCTGTTCACTAGGAAAGCTGCAGATACTTGTTTTAAAAGTCTACATGTAAATAGATGGTGAGTTCAGTAAAATCAAAAATAAGCCCAAATATTACACTCATATCTACACACTCATCCATCTCGTACATATATATATACATATTATGTATTCAAGGTACTTAGAAGGAAGGTACATAATGCGGACATTTTAGGGCAGATATTTAGGTTTGTGTGTTCTCCTATGAATCGATAATTAAATAGCCGTTTGTTTCAGGGCGTTTGACGTCGAGTTACTGTACATAGCACAAAAACTAAACATTCCAATTGCCGAGATTCCGGTCAGATGGACGGAAATAGAGGGGTCCAAAGTGACCCCAGTGCTGTCCTGGCTTCAGATGGGCGCCGACTTGGGCCTTATCTGGCTCAAGTACACCATCGGAGCATGGAAGATAAAGAATCGGAAAGCAAATTAGACCAACCTTTTTAAACTTTTTGTTACATCAAACTAGGCTTGGGCTTCTATTAAAAACTACTATGAACAATTAGTATGAATGACATGATGGATGGCACCTGCCTTATAAAACGATTGGTGCCTCTTCCGATTAGGAGATTCCAGACGTACGCATTTGTTAACAATATTTACTATAACCTAAGATTTACTTAATGTGAGTACGCTATAACCTAACCCTTCGGGAAAAGCATCATGTTATGTTTACTATTCTATTAATTAATATAAACAATTTGATTTTTAAAACATTTATTGAAAAGTGTTTTTATCTTAAACAGAAAAGATATAGTTCGCACATGTGATCTTTCATTTAAGCTGTAATAATAAAATTTAACACATTTAAATAGAAATTAATAATTTTATGAACTTTGGTTGCAATTTCTTTGCAATTACAAAATATAATATTTTTCCTATTGATAAAGTAATAGTATCCTAAGTTTTTTATTTAGGTTTATCTGCAAAATTGTGGAAGTGATCGAAAGCTTGTATTTTTGATAATATTACACAATAGAAAAAAATATTTATTTGCTTTTTAGTACTTACGTTTCTTACTTTTTAAAGATGTACTTTTAAAGATTTCGTTAATATATTTTACATATAGACATAATATAATATACATGAAAACCGTAAATTTTAATATAGTCGAACTTTTCGCTATACTGAAAATAACGTTTATTTGTTTTATTTCTATTTTAGCAGTTACACAAAGCCGATTACTTCAAACTTGATACTTTATTTATCAATAAGTACACTGATAGCATATACACATAATAATCCTAAATTATGTAGTTATAGATGCATTCATAAATGCAATTACACAAATTGTAAGTTTAACCAAGCTTTTAAAAATTGAGGTGAAATTACAGAAACATTTCTTGAAGTCTTACATCATAGGTAAAAATTCGAATAGTTATATAAACCAAAAAATAAGATCTATAATTTAAATCACTTGGCAAGGCAACTCTTGAACACGTTTTCGTGTCAGTTGTCTTATTATATAAATCTGGCCACAAGAAAAATCTTATTCCAAATAAGTCCTAACATAGTATAATTTTGAGTTTGTTTTAAGTTTGAGCATATTAAATTGAGAGCCGCAGGCAGAGCTAGCTAGGTAATATAGGGGAATACCCCTAATTTATGCAATTATTACAATAGCTTCAAGTAATAATAGACCCACGGAATGGAGTACTTAAGTACTATTACACGATAACTATTTATTTGTTCGATGATTCGTCAAAATATAATATTTCTTATTGGATTATTACCTTTTACAATTTTATTATAAATTGGTGGGTATCAGTTGGCCTGAAAGCATTTTCCCGGGACCATTTCAACTGCGATGTTTACGGCACACACTGGACGAAAGAGAAATTTTCCTATTAGTGCATCGAGACACGAATATTCAGCAATTTAATTCCGAAAAAATTATAATTAAAAGTATATTCTTATCGTAATAAACATGATTGAACAGCTAGCATCGTTAGAATAAGACTAATAAACGCGGCAATTAGGGCCATAAAACGTGCTAAAAGGATGGTGCATATTTAGTAAGGGATTTCTAATACTGACGCTCGTGTCGTCTCTCTTTCACGTTTTATGACCTCGCCTGCCACAAACGAGCGTTTAGTAAATATCAAAAATACTCAACGTTTCTAAGCTTAGGTGTCGAAGTAAAATGATTATTAAATCTATTTGATAGGTACATATGTTTAATGACGTAGCGTGTCGTAGTGCAAGCAGTCAACGACTGACCAACTATTTTCTAAATAAGTATTAAAAGGACTTATGAAAAAAAATAAGGTATTCGATAAGCATTCGGCAGGATTGTATAAACCCTTGGATGAATTTATTACAACGTACGGTCGACCGAGCTATTTGGTTTACATTTTAACATGCAAATTACATTGTAAAATGTAAACCGAATAGATTGGTCGACCATACTATCAACCGAATATCAGTGGCACCAATTTGAAAATGACGTTGCCTTTGTCGTAGCACTAAGGACTATTTTCAGCTTGCAAGTTACCAGTGATAAGTGGTTGACTGAACTTTCAATAAGTCGGAAGTCGGAAAAAAACAGTCACGATGGAAACATTAATATAAAAAAACCTAGATGCACCTCAAAAGTGTCATCGAAAAATTTAAACCAAGGAAATCACAAGTTCTGATTGACTTAACACAAATTAGAACTTACATCGACCACATAAAAGTTGTATTTAAACGCGACCAACACAAGCTGTCCCGTTTCTAATTCAATTCCCGAAAAACAATCACTGAAAAGTGCGCACAATTGAAATTGTCCACACTTTTTCTGCGGGCGTTTTAAGACGCCCAGTGTGACTTGGATTTTTTATATCAATGGATGGATATCGAAGTCTAATCATCATAAAAACGAACAGGAATGTAAAATACATTATTTTTATGCTTAGAGTTAGGTACTCAAAACACGTTTTTGAAATCTTGCCAACTAATCAAAAGTGATGGTTGTGTATAAAAAGTTTGCCTCGGAAACAGACGCCGTGCATGCAGCAAAGAGGAGTTGAGTATTATTGAGTTAGATTTTCTCACATCAATCATGCGAACAAAAGTAAGCTAAGTTGGAAGACCAGTAGCGTTTCTTTACATATAGCATAGAATTATAGCATAGAGTTACATTTAGAAATATTCAGACCTATACAGTTTTACAAAATACAATCAGAATTTACAAGTAAATAACGTCTTAATCTTAAAATTTATAAAACACTATCACACTCATTTCATAAAACTTTTCTGAAAAGTTTTACTTTCGTCTTTGTTCACAAATATTAATTATTTGAATACAATAAAGGTGATTGTAATACAATAGCGATGACTGCAGAAGATACGCCCTTCTCAATTCTACGATGAAGGCAATAATTATGTCTACCGCAGATCTATGATATTCTACCATGCAGAAAAACAAACGTATCGTCGGTGCAAAAATTGTTAGCTCTACATGTATAGAAGCTGTGCTAACTGATAGAGGTAGGAAATTTCTAGTAAGAAAATGCATTAGTTTGGTCTCAAAATTAAAAATCAGCCTTCGATAAAATATCGAAATCGAGGAAAAAAACACGATTTTAATCATTCACTCTATAAACAGACGCCCGCAGTCACTTGTTATTATTCGAATGCGTTTTAAATTATTTGAAAGACGGATAACCAAATAATGTAGGCCACCACTTGAAACAAACATTATATTACTTTGAGGCTCGTCCACACTGCGAGCATTTGAGTATACACACGTTTGTTCCCAGTGAGGACGAACAACGCGAGGCGTATATTTCACAGTCACCCAAACAACAGGACTACAAGAGTGACCGACAGAATATAAAGAGATTGATGGGTAGTTTCGATTGTTCAAGTCGTATAGCCAGTAAGGTCACATTTTATACTTTTACCTTTAATCCAAACACCATCTTAAGGAATTGTTCGTAGTGAATAGTTATGACGCCATCTTGGTCCGTGTCGTAATGGCGGAATGCTGACGTCAGAGTCTAAAAACAAAAAAATACAAATGAGTCACCATATACGGAAAATGAAGTTAATAGATGTATGCCTAAATGTTACATTGGCACTGATGGAATTCCAATTTACTATATACACACGACAGAGCGCTTTTATTTAGGCATTCATTTAAGTTTCGCTTAGTATTACTGAAAATTGGCGCATTTTGGCGCCAGCGTTCAGCGCATCAGCGTTTTCGAGATTCTCTATCTCATTTTCCAACGTAAAGGCATCATTTGGTAGAGTGAGAAGTCCGATCACGAGCGGCATTCATTCGCATTAGAAGCACTTTAACATGCGATTGGACAACTCACTCAGTGCCAGAAAGAGAAAAAGATGCAAGAGAATGCTGATCTGTGCATGTAAATGTGATTTCACCCAATAGTAATAAATGTTTAATTTGTATTACAACTCTATACACGCTCAAAATCAGATTATTCAACTTACATATAAAGTGACACAACACTGGATAAAATCATCAAACAAGATAGTGCCACGGCCAAATCTGTCGAACTTCTGGACCATGATGTTCACCACTTCATCTGACAATCTGTATCCGAATGCTGTGAGGGCATTCTTCAACTCCGTCTTATCAATGTTGCCGGAGTTATCTTGGTCAAAAGACCGGAAACAGTTTTGCCAGTCGGTAACATATTTCCATAGGGCACCAAAATCTTCAAAATTGATTACACCTCTGCTCTGTTTGTCAAACATCCCTGGAAAAATGATAAATAAACAATACTTATTTGTTCAAGACAAACCTATTCACAATTATTATTGTACCATTAGTCTAACTTATTGGCAAGATACAAGACCCTATTCACAATTATTGTACCATAGTCTAACTTAGTGGCAAGATACAAGACAAGTGCAACTGGGCTTAAACTAGGAGGACTCCTGTGCAATAAGCACCAGTAACTTCCTTACTTTTTGTGTGTACTCCCCCAGATAGAGATACAGTATTCCAGTACCGACTGGCACAGGGAATAGGGATAGATAGATTGTTTTCAACAGGTTCGGGTCGCACACCCTGCGTAACTTCTTAAAAACTATTATTAACGTTCTTACCCCAGAGCTTAGTGTAGTGCTTAATAAAACTTGGGAGAAAAGGCTAGGCAGATGATGACCCCAGAGCTTAGTGTTTTTACGTGGTGGTGAAAGTTTAACTGGTCGTCCACTTGTATTCCCAGATATTTTATACAGTTTGTTTTTTAGGGAGACACCTGCATTCGCTGATATTGTTTAGGTTACAGGTGTATACTCTGACTTCAACCAATTCTTTAGCAGATGATGGAGCCTTCTTTAACGAGAACATAAGCTATTTTGTTTTTTCTACATTAAGGTGGATGCTCCAGGGTAGCACTATGCAAATATGCAAAAGCAATACGTCAAATTTAAATAATTACCATACAATGTAATATTCTTTTATCCCTCAAATAATACCAATTAACTGATTAATTTCTTTCTTTTTTTTTAATAATTTATTTAATTTTTAATATTATAAATTATAATATTTTTAATTAAAAAAAATCAAATAAAAATAATAATTTATCTATTAAATTAAAAAACTTTAATTGAAAATGATAAGCGCGAAATTCAAATTTTCTTACGTTTTTTGCAATTTGAATGAGATACTTAAGTATAATTTAAATCTACAAAATGGTCAAATAATAACTTATGCAGACGACACGGCAATCCTTTTCCATGCAAATACATGGACAGAGGTTACCGCTCTTACAAACGCCGGGTTGAGAATATTCTTGGATACCTCAACTTATACTTACCCTTATGGTGGATGCTCCAGGGTAGCCCGCGAAATTCAGATTTTCTTATGTTTTTTGCAATTTGCAGGCCAGTGCTAGGTTGTATGTTAATTAAAATATTGCTCGCGACTGTAAGACGTATGTAGTTTTAGAATTATAATCATCAAAATCATCAATACAACCCTCCAAGCTCATAAAGGTGCAGGAATTACTTGTTCAAGGTCAAAGTCATTCCTGCACCATTTGACCATTTTGTAGATTTAAATTAAGTACTTACTTAAATCATTTATCTAGATGAGAAATAAACATGGACCGAGTACACTCCCCTGGGGTACACCAAAATCTATATTTGCGCTATCACTTATGTGCTTGTAAAATTATTAGGGCAATGGAAAGTATTTTTCGAAAACTTGGAACTGAGTCTCGCAGTTAAAGCTTTAGAGGAAAAATGTTCCCGGTCTAAGTAGGTTTGGGAAAACCTAAACTATAGGACTGAATGCTACAGGAAAATGTTCAAAAGTATTTAAAAAATAATTAGCCCTATCTACGTAATCACATTCCGGAAATTAATTAACCATTTCTAACTGACTTTTGGTACAAAAATGAACCTAACGTAAATGTCAAATTTTACAACTCCCTAACAATTATACCTACGTTTAATAAGCGGCGCACTTTCCTAGAACAGTTTTTGAAGGTCATAGTCAAGTATGATGTTATAATCATAGTGTACCACGCAGTTCAATTAAGTAAACAGTGTATTAAAAAGTAATGACTGCCTTGTTGGACGACCTGGGAATCTGGGATCTGAGAATTTCTTTCCTCTTTTCTTCAATGCCGAGCATTGCAACTACATAGTGTGTCCAAGTTATGCAAACTTTATCACATGGGACTAAAACATAACTGGCGAAATGTGTTAAACTTACCTATCATGAGACGCACAGTTTCAGGATTGAATGCATTCCATGTGCCGTTGGAGAGAGCCTGTTGCAGCTCGTCAGCTGATATGTACCCACTGCGGTCCTTGTCAACTCTGTAAATTTACAAAACCTCTGCAAAAACTTTTCTAAACTCATAATTTCAAGTAACAGGTGATTACGGTATCAATAATGGCTGCTACAAATGCACAAACTTGAAATAGTGATAAAAGAAAATCAAAATGTAATGATTTATATTAAGGAAGAAGGGACCTTGAGCCCTGATTTTTTTTACAGTGTTTCTTTTTAGAGTAGTCAACACCAACATCATGAGTCATCTAGTTTTAAAAAGGTTATTTTTAACCAACTAGCACAATTATTTTGACCTTGTATTTTTACAACACAATGTTCATTGTTGCATAAAGATAAAAAAAACATTGAAGATTTATTTTTGCTTATTGACAGTGATTTCATAACAAGGATTAAGATAGATTACCATTGGACTTTAAATACATGACGATAGATCCACCATTATTCAAACAGTTGCTTCATCAAAGGTCAGATCTGACATAGAACACAAAACCACAGCCTCTTATGTATACCTAATTGTGTTTACATAACTAGTAATGTAATGTCTTTCCCAGTTATTATCTAAAATGTTTAATGTCATAATTATCAAGCTGGTCTTGGTCTAGGTGAAGTTTGAATGTTGTGGACAATCTCTGGACCTACTGATCCGAATCCAGAAATTATTTCACGAATGGGAAGATACGTTATGTCCAAGTGTGAATATGACTATTATATACGTTTTGATGGATGTGTAGGTACTGTAATTCTAGAGGACAGCACATTTAAAAAAAAAATATGTTGTTTAATGAAAAAAAAAAGATGACTGAATATGTGGTAACCATTTGTGCATTGGTCTCCCTTCCAACCTGTATTTAAATGTGAAACCACAAGCAAAAGCTAGTGGTTAAACAAAATAAACACAACAACTATCATCATGGGTGATGGGAACAGATTACTTAAACTTTGGTATGCTGAAAAGTGCACAATCCCGTTATACTGCCCAAACACAGATCTACAACAGAACAAGTTTTTTTTGATAATTTTAGTTTGCGTATTCAAATTCCAGCTGTACCAAAGCTTAAAATGGGATGACACACTACACATTGGGTTTATATGGTGCAACAATTATTTAGTTAAGGACAAGCTGAGTCACAATTCAGTGAATTTAGTCTTAAAACAAATGCCCAATACTGTGAGTTAATAAAATTAAGTTTTACCTCCTAAATACATCCCAGAGGAACTCCCGACTCGGCATAACAGATTGGAATGTCATCTTGTTCTGGAAATAAACGTTAGTATGAAGTTATATAAAAACTCTGTCTTTAAACTGCAACTTCATGTTGCATGTACTTAATGTTTGTATTCAATTCAAATCAAAGCAATATATATTTGAAAGTGGCATCCACTGAAATGTTTTCTGATCCCTCTAATTCACCATTTCACTAGATATTTTGGAACAGACAAATAAGTTATTGTTATTTTGTTATCAAGAATAATCATTTTAAGTTATAGTTATCTGAAACAACTAAGACTCACTCAATCTGTAAATATTATGAACAATTATCTAGATTTTTAAACCTCCATATATTCTGTACTAGCTGGCCCTAGATCTGTACTGTATCCAAGCTTTCATTAGCATAATATAGGTACGGACTATGCTATGCATATGTACGAATTAATAAATAGAACATTGTAGAAAAACACAAATTAGTAGTCAACAGAAACAGCCACACGTAGTGCAAAAACGAATGTAAACAAAGAAAGGATTATCAATTGAAATATTGAATAGGGTGTAGATTGATCATACTGTTTTATTACGAAAAAACGAAGCGAATGTGTTGATTCGAAGAACTACATTCCCTAATTTTTTCTATTCACTCAATATTGTAATGTTGACTCACTCACCTGTTGGTTTTACCGCTGTTTAGAACTTTAATCACAACTAAGGTACTGTTCAAAAAACTCGAAATAAAGAGCGATCAATGGTTATTTCTAAAATAAACAGTGTAATGTCGTTTGTAAAGGCGTTTCTATTTACTTATAGGATAAAACAAGCCTAACACTATCGTAATACGTGTATGCAACCAATTATTGGCGACTGACTCTGACACAGTGACACTGTCAGATCTGGATGGATGATGTCATGCCGTTCATTCAATTCTTATGACAGTGACTTTGACGTTAGTCTTATTGCCATTACGCGAAAATTGTCGAATAGCTAATATCATAGAGTATATAACCTTTCGCTAATATCGAACGCACGCACAGGCTACGAAAGTAAATGGCATCCAGTAAATAATATCGTTTACATAATTTGGACTCTTCAAATTATAAAAGAAACTTCAGAATTTATTTAAAGCACAAAAACTGTTTTCTGAAACCAAGTCCATGCTCCGTGAGGTGTTTGCTATGAAATAACAATAACGAATTACCAAATGTTGGCTTTATTCAACTTATTATTTGTACAGACATCAGATAGTACACGAGTACCATGACAACTTCAAACACTGAAAAGCAATAGACTCTTATGGAGTCTTTAGTGGCGACTAATAAGTTCACCACATTCTCCCCCGATGCATTCTAGCTTGAGGTGTCGTAGTCTTGCAGATAGGCAGGTGGTCTTCTATTTCTTGTAGTTAGCCGAATCGAAGGAGTATCTGGTGCAGTACTCTCTGTAGAGACAAAGGAGGAGTCACTTTCTGTTTCTACAGTTTCGGTGCGTTCGTCTTCTTCCCCGCTTTCTATTCCTTTTGGGGCTAAATGTCTATTAGACACGGTCGTTTCTCGCCCGTCACCTAGTCTCACAAAGGAATAGTCCGGATTGGACTCCAACAGCTCGACTTTTTCGACTATGGGAGAGTATTTGTTGGTTCTGTTGTGCTTTTTGAATAGGACAGGACCGGGTGTTAAAAGCCAAGTAGGTACCGAATGTCCGTTATTAGATTTTCTACTATGTACAAACATCATTTCATGCGGTGGTTGGTTAGTACATAACAGAGATCTCATTGAGTGCAGTGCTTGATTAAATACCATTTCCCATTGCTCGATTTTTAATCCCTGTGATTTCAGAGCTAATTGTATTTTCCTCCAAATTGTTCCATTTGTGCGCTCTATTTGACCATTACCCTGTGGGTTATATGCTGTCGTTCGACTTGTAGATATACCTCTATGGACTTAGGTGACAACTCATCCGCAAAATATTTAATCCGCGGATGAAACGTCAACCTTTCAAAATTGTAAGGCGACGAATCATCCGGAAGTTCGGATGAGTCGTCGCTAAGTTAATATTAATGCAGTCATTTCAGCCAAATAGACAAACTTGGAGGGAGGTATTTTTTTTTTTTTATTAAAAACTTCATTCATTTAAAAGCGGCGGAGGGAGAAAAGCTGGCGGTGGGGGAGGGGGAAAGGGAATTTTGTTTAAAATAAAAATATCGTTAATTTAAAAGCGGCGGAAGTAGAAAAGCTGGCGGTGGGGGAGGGGGGGAGAGGAGATTTTATTTAAATAAAAAGTCGTTAATTTAAAAGCAGTGGAAGGAGAAAAGCTGGCGGTGGGGGAGGGGGGAGATAGAATTGTTTTTTAAATAAAAAAATCGTTAATTTAAAAGCAGCGGAAGGACAAAAGCTGGTGGTGGGGGAGAAGGGAAGGGTGATTTTTTTTTTATAAAAAAATCGTTAATTAAATTTTTTTTTACCTACATGTTGATAATAACGTGGCAGAGGGGTTATTAAAGGGGCAAATTGTTTATTATTTTTGCGATAGGACGCACCATTTTCGAGATATAAGCAAATTTAGAACCTGCTACGAGTCCATGACATCTCCTCAACATGTAGGTAAAACAAAAAAATGGATTTGCTCAATGCTGGGCCTGCTCCACAAGGACAGGGGCGCATAAATTGATAGCATCAAAATGTATTGTTGGAGCTGCTGAAGATTGTACAACTATCTTTGCATTGTATAGATTCAATCTCTTTAGTATTATATAAATGCATAGCCCATTTTGTGTGAGTACTATGTACTAGAAAGCTATCATTCACTGGAAACTTACGTCTTTTCTTGACTTGAATGTGCCCTGGCGGTTTAGAGTATGTCATGCTCACTCAAATGTCTCGCTGATGGTGGCGCATGTGTCGGATCATTTAGTTCCCTTCAAAATGGTTGAGTTGAATGGTGCTGATCCATGCGTCATGTCCGTGAACGGGCGCTGTCAGTTGTGACTGGTCATCTCTTAGTTGCCATGGCTTATTTGAATGAATTATTTTGAATTGTATTTTTTTTTGTTTGTGTGTTTTGCTGTGGACACTTTTAACGTGCACATCTTGCTACATTGTTCTCACATAATATACCATCTCAACATGAATGATGTAACCAAGATTTTGTAGAATATTCTGATTTAAAAGAGTGTCCATGGAGTTTCTTGCCCGTTCTTCTCCATAGAGATCTACGCTAGGGAATGGGCAACTACAGTACTTTCACAGTAGCTACATTTAATTTTCATCTTTGTTTCGACAATTCAAAAGTGCCTGTAACCGGCTTACTTGAAATAAATGCTTTGATTGATTGATTGATTCGTATTTTTAATGTTTTGTATTATCTCCCTCAATAGTTTCTACATACCCCCTCCCCCATTGCCAGCTTTTCTCCTTCCGCCGCTTTTAAATTAACGATTTTTTTATTTAAAAAAATCCCCCCTCCCCCCCTCCCCCAGCGCCAGCTTTTCTTCTTCCGCCGCTTTTAAATTAACGATTTTTTTATTAGAAAACAAATACCCCTCCCCCCTTCCCCCACCGCCAGCTTTTCTCCTTCCGCCGCTTTTAAATTAACGATTTTTTTATTAAAAATAAAATCCTCCTTCCCCCTCTCCCCCACCGCCAGCCTTTCTCCCTTCGCCGCTTTTAAAATGAATGAAGTTTTTATTTAAAAAAAAATACCTTCCTCCATTGTTTGTCTATTTGGCTGAAATGACCACATTAATATTAACTAAGCGACGACTCATCCGAACTTCCGGATGATTCGTCGCCTTCCAATTTGGAAAGGGTGACCTTTATTCCGCGGATGAAATATTTTGCGGATGAGTTGTCACCTAAGTCGTATTTTCTGAATTTACATAAAACTTAGTGTCTATATTATAATTATAACACACATTATTACTGACACTAGAATGCTCGTAATTATGTTTTAGTTCAGTAACACAATAACAATAAAGTTTTAAGTGACCCCCAGCGTTGCAAGACGCTAGGTTACCTGTGGTACCGGCAGGAATGATGCGAGGAGGGCTCGGCGACTTTCGACCGCGCGGAACGTTATCAGTACGCTCGCGGTTGGTCGCTAGGCAACGAGCAGGCAGCAGCCACGGCGCCGGAACTCCTGGCGCGGCCGCACGAACTCTGCGAGGCCGACGCGGAAGGCGCGGGCGCTTTCGGCTGTCGATCTCGGCTCGCCTGACGGCGACGATCATTCATCTCGCATGATAACGCGATGACGCGAGCCGCGCACTTTTGAATTTGCGCTATCACTGGTTGTCGTAACCGCCGTGCAAGTACGTAGGAATCGATTTGATAAATCTGACAGTCATTCTCGACAAAATGAGTTTATAACAAAGATAAAAAGTCATTTTGTCGAGAATAACTGTCAGATTTATCGAATCGATTCCTACGTACTTGCACTGCCGAACAGAATGCATTTTGAGAACTAGATTTACACTTTTCGCACTTAGATTTTATAACGTTAGGGGTACCGCACCCATAACATTGAATAGCTTTATTTTTTTTTATGTTTTCATCACTATTCCCGCTATCACTTTTTACGTTATCACTTTTATTGTGGTTTAATAACTTTTTGCACTGCGATTTCTCGTGTCCCATTTCTTGCAGTAACTACACGACAGTCTTTTGCTGCGAGTGTTTTTATCACTTGGTGCCGAAGTTGAAGGGCCGGTGACGGTAGATTGGTGACTGGCGCTCGGATGCGTCAGTGCCGGTGTCTTGTCACATGCGCTGTTTACTAACGATTCCTCGATCGCTCTGGCACGGTGTAGTAACTGGTCGAAAGATGATATGGAGTTACGATCGAGCCGCTTTTTTATTCGAGAAGCCCGTATACCATATATAATTGACCTTTTTCACGTAGATCTTCTTGTGGCAATCTCGATAAAAGCGCTCTTGTCTTCGATATAAATAAATCCGTTGTGTCGGTATTTTGTCGCAATGAAAACAACTCTAAATATATGCGAAATGGCGGACGATGCTCTCCGAATGCACTTTTTAGTTTTTGCATCGCGTCCGACCATGATGTGGTGCTGGTTTTTATGCCTTGCCACCATAATGCTGCTGAGTCTACTAGCAACATGGAGATTCCTTTGACAGCGTTATCGTCAGATATCTGTAGGCAGTTCTTGTACACTTCTATCGCGTCAATAAATCCGTCGACATCAGCGGACGATCCGTTAACTCGAGCAGTGCACTTTGAGAAGTTTGCGGCGGGTGGTGCAGGTGTCGAAATCCTAACCTCCAGGATGACAATCGCGAAAATCTCTGCCTGACTCTGCTGCAGCGAGTTCATAAGGGTTGCAAACTGACCCTGGTCCATAGTGATCTACGTGGACATCTTTTCTGTTTCCTCTTCTGCCTCTAACTCTCCTTCGTGATTCCTGGATCTCGTATTTCTTGGCATCGTTGCTACTGACAACGGTAACGGAGCCACGTGGCGAAAATTTTCGTTCGCCGGAAACGCCACTCCTGGTGCTTCAGGTTCCGAAGTTCCCACGTGTAGGTGTTAACGAAGGCGTTCTCTTGGAGAACAGACGCCAGTGGCGGCGCTATGCTTCGTAAAAAAAATTTTTGCAAGTACGCGTCGTCAGAGGCCCCTACTGTTGGGACGCCAAATGTAGCCGACGGGCATAGGGTTCGGGCCTCTGAGTGAAAGTCCTTGCTAAATTTCACACTACTTTAATGAACAAAACAAGAACAAAATGGAAAATCACTTATTGGGTCATCATCATCAACATCAGCCTATTAATGTTCCCACTGCTGGGACACAGGACTCCTCTCTATGAGAGGGAATGGGCTATAATCCACCACGCAGGCCCAGTGCGGATTGGTAGATGTCACATGTCTTCGATTTTTTGGTTCTAGGACATGCCGGTTTCCTCACGATGTTTTCCTTCACCTTTTTGAGAGCAGGGCAATAAAATAAATTACACAAAGTATAATTAGTAATTATTGGGTACGTTAAGCATTAAACAGAACATAAGATGTCTAAGATGGCCGGCTTTTTACGAGGGCGGTTCGAAACACGCCGCGTCTTACACGTGTCAGTGTCACCAACTCACCAGTACTGTTCTACCCCCGGTCGGTACGCTTATTGGCACCTGCTCCGCGGGTTGCGCGGTAAGAATCTCGGCGACTGATTCGCTGCGCTTAACAATGTCGCCAACCTCTCTACTGTTCCCGCAATCTTCCGATTGGATGTGGCTGACAGTGCGGCCAACATTACTTTCAACCTTATGGTCGTGGGGTTGCCGCGTTACAAACACCAATAGATCGAAACAATTCTAACATGTTTGAGGCAAGGTGGCAAAAAATTTTCGAGCTCGCTTCGCTTGCTTTTGCAGGCTACATCCTTTTTATTCTTGGCTTTGTCTGCAAGTTGACCAAGTAACTGTTGTATAAAAGGTCGAAACAATTCTAACCTGTCCAAGGGAGGGTGTTAAAATTTCGGAGCTCGCTTCGCTTCGGAGCCTAACTTCTTTGTTTTTAAAATTGCCTTTCTAAGTCGGTTAAGTAACGTCTATTTCTGAATAAAAAGACTAAAAGAAAGCTAACTTCTCTGAAATGGAGAGCTCAATTTTTTTTAGTTCCTAGACTTTTCATATAACTTTTAAAAATTAGTAACTTCTATTTCTATTTAATCAAGTATTTTAGATACTTAGAAGAAATTCAGCCGCATAAGGAACTAGTAAACTTAACCCTTACAAATCCGTTTATACACGCACTTTTCTGCCCCCTCCCCCTGATTCAAAAGCCTGCGACGCCCTTGTCCGACAGCGTCGATATTCTTTTAGTTTCGAGCCTCTTCTTTATCAAAGTTGCAGGCCTAGTATTTTAGCCCAACGTTCTATTTTAGATGTTTTCTACAGTTGATTCAAAATTTACATTACTTTGTGGTTTTCGTTTCTCTTGAGAGTAGAGGGCCGACCGTCTCTATAATGCCCGGGCTGGTTTGGGGTCCCAGTCCGGGCCTGGGTCTTCAAAAAAGATACTGAGGTTTCTAATTTATTTTTTTCTGAACTGAATAGTTTGCGCGAGACACAATTCCCAAGTGGTAAAATGCGTGCCCCCCCCCCCCCCCCTTCCCTGTAAATTCTAAAATAATATGAGAATGATAAAACTAAAAAAAAAATATGATGTACATTACCATGTAAACTTCCACTGAAAATTGGTTTGAACGAGATCTAGTAAGTAGTTTTTTTTAATACGACATATATCGTAAACCGCAATTTACCTTTTATTCAATAAAGTGTGTGCGGAACCCTCAGTGTGCGAGTCCGACTCGCTCTTTTCTTGGCCGGTTTTATAATGTACGGTGACTAATCTCAACAATTCTTTAAATTGTTCAGATTCAGTGATATTCTAGTGAACAGCCAGATATGTTGTGAGCGCGCAATCGTGAAGACTCGAAAACGGTCGTATTGCCTTTATTCTGCGTCACTGTGTGTAGCTGCCGATGCCGCGCGGAACTCTTTTTTCGGTTGATTTGTAGGTATATAACATATATCTATTTTTTAGAATATCATTGTTCAGATTCCAATCTTAGAAAATGTCTTACATCTTCCGGTTACTTAATTTGATATAGATAGACAGTTTTTTTCGTAAAACCAAATATTTTTTTCACCCAACACTTTTTTTAGTAATTTTATCGAGCTCGACGCAACCATAGCCAAGGCGAGCCCTATCCTTTGACACCGTAGGCAGAGAATAGCACACAGGCTTTGATTTTTTGATGGTGCCATGAGAGTGACAAATACTTACAACAAGCTCGGAATTCGCTGTCATACTGAACTAGCTAGCTAATTATATCAAGTGTAAAGAGCAAGCTTTTTTTCGCCAATGCTCACTGGTGTCGATTCTGTTGTGCACAAACTTAACTTATTTTAGGCTATTGCTATCTTTTACTAAAATGCAGTGCGAGATAAGGACGGCTATAGCTATGAACTAAGTTAGAGATGTCAAACTAGTTTATGTCTTGCGCTTCACCGTGTTTTTAGTCGACATGTTTTAACGTGCACTCTTCATTTGTATAGAAATATTAGTTCCAACTAAATTTGACAGCTCTAAATTACGTTCGTCTCTTTCTTGTTTTATTAGAGAGAAAAAGATAGCAATAGCTTAAATTCAGTTTAGTTTGTGCACAACAGAATCGACACCACTGTCTGAATTTAGTGAATTAAATTTAGCCAAATGTAAAGGACGCTTATCGCATTGTTATTCGTGAGTGCTATAATAGCCGAGCTATCACAATTTTTGCGGACGAAGTAGCGGGCGATCTGCTATTTATGTTAAGCGGGCTCCACATTCGCGCCGCAAACAAACAACTGTCAAATACGCACCCGTAATTTTGCCGCGAAGTCGTCGCGAAAAACATGTCACAGAAAATATGTTCACAGTTTAGTTCGCGCGCTCGTCAAGAATGGACGCCGAAGTAGGTACTGCTATCGCTGTGACGCTATGCGGTTTGGCTTACTACAATTAAGTGCATAAAAAGACTTGTATTGCGTGGTGCGCGAGCTCCGCGCAGCTCGCGGTTTTGGTTTAGTGTTTTTGAAAAGTATTCCCTATCCTTATAAAATTTTGAGAATCCGTAGGAAACCTAATAAAATTAAAGCAAAAAACCTTATTTAAAAACTCAGACCTTTTCCCACCAAAATAAAAACATTACGCAAAAGTTTGTTTGCCTCTGAGTTACGCTTCACCCATTCAACCTTCGTTACGCTACGAAGGTCGCCGGCTCGCTTCGCTCCTCACCTCCCCCCTTCGCTCCACTCTGTCTCGCAGGTTCGCTCCGCTCAGGACCTACCTACTACCGGAACGACTAATGGCTATCTCTAACCGTTATGAAGTTACAGCCCTTTTAAATTTAGGGGAGGGAGGGGATGGTATACAAATTTCAACGCCCCTCAGTAATTCTAAGTAAGAATCAAAAGATTTTTAAGTAGTAAAAAAGAGGTGAAGAGGGGGGAGAGGGGGGAGTTTTGGAAAATTATTTTGTCTAACGCATTGCCCCTTTATACGAATCAGAAAAAAAAAATGTTCCAAGTCTCTCAACTTCCGAGATCCACCTAAAGGGGGGGAGAAGGGCCAAGAGGGACATTTTCGTAAAATTATTTTTACTTTTCCGAGACTCCTCTATACGAATCTGAAGAAAAAAATATTCCAAGTCTCTTGGTTTCCGAGATACGATAGGGAGGGGGAGGAATTGGGGGCGAAAAGGGGAGGTTTGGCACTTTTCCCCTACTCGTGAGAGTTACTTGTTTACGAATCTGTCAAAATATACCCCCCTCCCCATCCACCATCTGGGAGAACAATTCTGTCAGTGAGTGAGTCAGTGAGTCAGTGGTAATCGAGCTCTAAATAGTTTATAATCGAGCTTTTAATAATTAAAAAAATGGAGAAGACGAAGATGGTGGTATTTCACCGTTTTTTTAAAGGTCCTGTAACTGGACATTAGAGTTTCTTTTTTTTTAATGCAGTCATTTCTCTAATCCTGTTCCTGTATTCGCACCCATGCATCATGTACCTTCGATTTTAGGGTTCCGTACAAACAATGAAAAAAACGGAACCCTTATAGGATCACTCGTGCCTCTGTCTGTCTGTCTGTACGTCTGTCTCTCACAGCCAATTTGCACCGAATCTACTGGACCAAATCGGGTGAAATTTGGGAGGATGGTGTAATCCTCATAGGATTACACCTTCCCTTCAAACATAGATGTGCAAAGTAAAATATAAAATATTAAAATTTAATTTAATATTGAAATATTTTTTTAAATAAGGTTCATTTTCGGGGGACAAATTAAGAAATTAAGAAAATAAAGTTTTGCAAACCTTACTGTGTCTTATTTTTATCAAATGAAATGGGGTCGATATGACGATATCAAATATATTTTTGTTATTAATGTAATTTATATAGTTTTGATTTTATTCATGGAAGAAGACGAAAATTGACCATTCAACCCCATCTATCTCCGAAACTACTGAGCCTAAAATTTTGAAATAAATACTAAATATAGTTCATTGCTTGTAGAATACAGAAAACTTAGAAGAATTCTATCAATTGAAAATAAAGTGGTAAACTCAATACAAGACTGGCATTGTACGGAACCCTCTCCACGCGAGTTCAACTCTCACTTGGCCGGTTTATTTTTTCTTTATGTTCTTTGTATATAGGAACCCATAAAATAGGTTCGGCAAGGTAGCACTCGATCAATACGAGTTCCAGCTCATTCGTTCAGCTGACGCTCATTTTGACGCAAACGTAAACAAATACAAATGAGCACGACGACCTCACGGCATCGGCACCGAGTCACGCGCGTTACTGAATTCACGCGCGAGTGTGGATGCGCTTGCGTTCACGGGAGGTCCGCGCTTTGCAAACCCTTTGAAGAGGACGGAAATACCGACACTGAACGGGGAACAAGGCGGGAACAAGACGCGAACAGGCGCGAAGCCCGTGAACGGGCGCGAAAGCCATCCACATTCACAGTTCGCGTCTTTCACGGGTTACAGCATCACAAATCAGTCATTCACGAATATTGAATTTCGGCGGGGTCAGTTTCGGACAATAATAATGGTATTTGAGAACAGTATTTAAATAGGATTTTTAAATATTATATTTAAATTATTTAAAATACTTGTCCCTATCCAGGCCATTTGTAAACTAAAAGCATTACACAAAATATTGGTTACGTTTTGTTGTCTGTGCGTTTTGTTTTCTCGTGAGTTGTGGTTGTTACGATGATTTGGATGTGAGCTAAATGCAGCAACATTATGCTTTGATACGAAAATGGCTGATGTCTCAAATAATGAACGAAAAGTAAAACTAACTAAAAACGGGAAAATCATCAAAAGACGTCTAAGGAATCCAGAAGGTGAGTTTTATCTTCACATTATTATCAAGCTATAAGCGCCTAAGTCGTCTCATAAGTTTTTCTTATAAATTGTTCTCATTGTTAAGTCTTCATTACTTCAACCAGTTCTTGACTCTTATTACCTTACTACATTTTTGTGTAGCTAGTTGTTGATTGTTCTGAAACTGCTTGCTTTGATTTTATTTGATAGTAACGTTTAATAAACAGTGCAAGTACCGGTACCACTGTCTAGCGTAGGTAATAAGTAAATTGTAATACAGACGTTTCAAGAATTTAAACATAGTCTTTCTAGTAGGCAGTCAGTGACATAGATAAATAATTAATTACGCCTGTTTTAATTTACAGAATGGCACAAACAAAAACAAAAGCGTTTAAGAATAGCAGGACTAGAGTACATAAACGCAAATGGAAAAGTGGTGCCACCTAAGCAGCCCGGCTCAGACTGTAACTGCCGAAGACGATGCTTCGAAAAGGTTCCAGAAGAAATACGATTGAAAACTTTTCAAGGCTTCTATTCCATGAAAACCCATGATGAACAAAATGCATATTTATTTGGATTAATGAGGCAAGTAGATGTTAAAAGAAAAAGGGTGAAATCAAGCAGTCGCCGCACATGCACGTTTGAATACTTTGTGCGAGTGAAGGGGAGAGAGACTCAGGTATGCCAAACAGCTTTCAAAAATATTCATGCCATAACAGAGAGAAAAGTCAGAGTTCTTTGTAAGAAAATGGATGATGGTGTTATGTTCCCCAGTGACAATCGTGGAAAGAATAGTCACCGTCGCTCTGGAGAGGTCCGTTTACCATCTGGAATGTTAGATCAAATAAGAAATCACATATATTCTATTGTACACACTCACCGTTTAAAAGATTTTATCAGGTTAGACAAGATTGCTGGTTTAGAAATTAACATTTCCAAAATGTGGAAAGACTACATCAAAACTTTTGACCCAGATAATATATTAGCAACTATGCCTAAATCTAAGAGGAGCATGGATCTTGTGCCACAAGTGGAACCGCCTCAGCAACCAACACAAACTTCACAAGACCCTCTGGGCACCATTGCATATCCAGGAAGTGGTCATCTGGTCAACATAGCTGAGAACTACTTCCAAAACCAATATCAAACTGCTACATTGGCTACAAGCACTGCTACTAACTTTTATCAAACTCCTAATGGAGCCCAGAGTATGGGGATCTTGCTTCAGTCAGCTGCACCCAGACCAACACAGCCCACAACTGCATTCATTGTGCTGCAAGCTAAGCCTGAGCCCCAACAGCACACCATCACTATAGACAACAATCCTTATGTACATGCTACAGAGCTGCAGATGCATCATCACATTGAACCAAAACCAGAAAAGAAAATTAAGAAAGAACGGAAAAGGGGTCCTATGGTGAAACAGTGGAGATACACTAATATCTTCCATGACGAAATCAATGGAGCAGCTTTGGCAGCTATTAAAACTAGACTGGGGATGTATTATGCTGAGAGTGATGCTGCTCGCAAGAAGGCCAAGCAGGCACGGCCAGCAGACATAGTTCAGCCACAAGCTCCCCCGGAGCAAGTCCCACAGATGAGGCAGACCCACACAGTAACAATATACACTTAACCCCAGGATGACACAATATTCTTGACTGAACTGTAACACAACTCTAATTTTGAAATGCATAAACAACCAAAAAGGTTCTGTTATCATCATAACAACTTATTACAGTTATAGTTTAAGTGACTTCTAGATGAATACAAGGCCAAAAACATGCAATTATAATTAAATGAAGACATGAAATATCTGCTGTAAGAACCCATCTAAATATTGTTTCACATACACAAAGTAGTTGCCATTTGTTTCATAATAGAATCAGCTTGGAGAATTTTACATTTTTTTTTTTTAATTAACATGATAAGGATAGGTCTAAAAGCCTTATAAATAAATTCAGTATCATAATCATTCTCCTGCCCATGTTCCAATTTATTTGGGGTCTATTATGTAGAATGGAAACAAATCTTCCAATAAAAACAAATAAAAGGAGATAGTGTGGTAATTTGACATACAGTTTAAATTAAGTAAACATACAAGCTTTAGTAATAGATTGCATAGGCCATGGAATAAAAATGTATAGTCTTTTGTAATGTTTTATACTTTGTCATTGCAGCATAGTTGCTCCAGAATTAAGATCTACTTAGAAGACTAAACAACTGTTAAAAATCGATAATTTAAGTACAGAATAAGGAAAATCTAAAGGATATTGTTTTACTGATCTCATGGTATAATTTGCTTTATAATTCGAAATCCAGTGCTTATAATTAGTAGGTATACTATATATTTAAGGGTGAAGACACATTTGAGCATTTACTTTTAACAGAACATCCTGTCACTGAAAGGGCTCAGCCACATCACTGCAGGTTAATCACTTGGAAATGCTATAGTGTGTACTCATTATTGTCTTGAGTTATGTCCATACTCATTTTTATAATTTTAATTTAGTACCTACACGATGTTGTGTTGCTTTTACACGAAATTGCATTTAAAATGCTGCATATAGTTTATTATTTGAATATATTTAAGAATCCCATGAATGAATCAACTAATCATTTGAGTTTTAATGTATCAAGTCTTTCATGACCGATAGTAAGTAATGTATTGTGCTTACTCTTAGTTTACTTAAAAGCGAGCATATAGTATTATTACATAATGACGCTATATACCACTGCTGTTTTATTACCTATATTACAACTAGGAGAAAAAGGGGTTGAACCTCATATAACAGCACGGAATCAGGCATTTTTAAATGCTTCTATCCTTGCGAGCTACCGAGCGCGTCGTTGATGCTGCCGCGTGCTATAGCACTCCACCCGCTCTTGTACATGATTGTTCTGAGCGACAGAAAAGAATAGGAGCATGAAAAAGTGGTATATCGTGCTGCTTGATGAGGTTGAGGTTCAACCTTAAATGTCCATTTTTTGTGGGTTTTTTTTATGGGCCTTTAATTCCCACTGCTGGGCAATGGCAGTATCTTATAATTATAGTGTGCATCTGGATTGAGCGCCCATTTTTAAATCCTTGAGAAACGAAATAAGACAGGGAATTTCGTTAAAAATTGTAAAAACTTAAAGCAATAGGCCATGAATTTCTTAAACGTAAATTAAAATAGTTATGATCAAATAACTTGGGCCCTCAATTCAGACGCTTCCGTAAAGTGGCATAGTCTAAATCTCAAAAAGTACTATCGCTGAGGTAATAATTTTTATTTAAAAAAATCCCAAATCTGTAGAATTTCACATTACAAATTTATGGCGGTTTATATAAGACCCTCAATTCATTCATGTCCGGACTGAGAAAAAAAAAAAAAAAAAAAAAAAGATTTTTATTTCTTAAACTTATGACTTAACAATCACATGATAGGAAGTACCTTTTGAGCAAAAAATTACTTGTATTAGGTACTTCCGCTCTTCCGGTTTACGTTAACATTACATAAGTTAGAAATTTAACAATAAAATCAAATCCAAAATCAAACACAAAATAAGACACCAAAAAATTAAATTAGCAAATAAAAAATATAAAATTAAATTAATTATAAATCATAATTCAATTTAAATTGACAGAATTAAATCAAAGATACAATTATAATCCAAATTAAATTAAATTAAAATCAAAATCAAATTATTAAAAAGCAAATAAAAAATATAAAATTAAATTAAATACAAATCATAATTCAATTCTAAATTAATAACAGAATTAAATCAAAGATACAATTAAAATTCAAATAAAATTAGAATCAAAACTAAATTCAAATAAAAAATCAAATCAGAATCAAAAAAGAGTACCAAAATCAAATAGAAAATTTAATTTAGTTTAGTGTGCGCATAGGGTGTGTATGTGAGTGTGTGTGTGGTGTGTGTGTGTGTGTTGGTGGCCAGTGCAGTGGAGTCGCCCTAAAAACGGTCACATAATTCGTGAGATACATTACGAACTATGTGATCGCATGCAGGATTGACTCAATTTCTTCGTAATTTTTGTTCATCAGCCATTGAGTGAGTGTTTTTTTGCAATCGTGGTATGTCATAGAATAAATGTTTTGTTCTTTATTTAGAATGTTGTATAAGCGAGATGATTGTTGTGTATATTGTCTCCTGGCAAATTTGGTTTTGACTGGGGTTTCTGGAGCGACATTATTCTTCCTTCTAGATTGTGTCCTGGAAGGGATGAAGGGAAGGGATTTATGTTTTTTTAAAGCAATCTGAAGTATATATATTTTTCTAACTGTCAAAAGATTCGAAGTTAAATAAAGGCTTTCAGTGGGGAATCTCATTGGTTTGAAGTACATAACCTTCAATAACAATCTCTGCGCCCTCTCCAGTTCTAAAAATTTTGTTTTTGTTGCACCGCCCCAGATTGGTATACAGTACATTATTATTGACTGACCCAAGGAGATGTATACTTGCCTGATAAGATCTTTGGTAGCCACGTGACGAAGTAACTTGAAGGTCCATATTAGTTTCCTGACTCTACCCATTATTAGATCTAAGTGCAAATGCCACGAAAGTCGTTGGTCGAGCATGACACCAAGGTATTTAGTTTTATTGACCTTGTTTATTTTTAGACAAGTGCAGGCGCTATTGGAGGAGTCGGAGCATGTATGGATTTTAATCTGGAGGTCTTGTGATGGATAACAAAGATTGTAGATGGAGAAACATATGTAGTTAGTTTTCGAGATATTCAATGTTAAAAGGTTGCGATCGAGCCAGGCAGCTATCTTAGACAAGCCACGTTCAGCAGTGCGGCCGACACTGTCCCATGACTCTCCCGAAAAGACAATTGCTGTATCATCGGCGTAAGAGAATATATGAGCGTCTTCTATGGACAAATTACACAAACTGTTAATATAAATAAGAAACAATGTTGGGCCTAGCACACTACCCTGTCCAACTCCGTATGTGACGATTTCTTCAGAACTAGTGAACAATCCTATTTTTACCACATATCTTCTCTCGTTTAGGAATTCCTGAAACAGCTTGAGTGGGACCCCTCTGACGCCTATGTCTTCTAACCTGCGCAGAAGTATGGGGACCGAGACTGTGTCGAAGGCTTTTTTGAGGTCTAGAAAAACTGCTAGGCACTTACTTCCACTGTCTACTTTTTCAGTGACAATGGAAGCAAGCGCCGTGACTGCGTCTTCTGTAGACTTGCCTTGTCTAAAGCCAAACTGTGAGGGTGAAATGATGTTATTTTTCGATAGATATCTAACCAAGCGTTGGTTTATTAATCT
This sequence comes from Xestia sexstrigata, assembly GCA_941918905.2. Lineage (NCBI taxonomy): Eukaryota > Metazoa > Arthropoda > Insecta > Lepidoptera > Noctuidae > Xestia > Xestia sexstrigata. Next base: position 20,925,127 of record OW799209.2, read on the forward strand.
TTCGACTATTTTAGACAAGGCCGGGAGGACCGATATCGGTCTGTAGTTCGACGGGTCAGCTCTATCCCCACTCTTGTACACAGGTGTTATTACAGCTTGTTTCAGGGCGGTGGGAAAAGTTCCCTGTTCAAAGCAGAGGTTAATCAGGTGAGAGATAATTGGCGAGATAACTAGCTGAGTAGCCTTTAAAAAACTTACAGGGATTTTGTCCCAGCCGGTGGCACTATCAGATTTGAGGCTCCTAATTACGGCGGCGACCTCATCAGGGTCCGAGTTGAGTAAAACGAAAGATGGGACTGGCGGATTTGGATCTCTTAAAGATACATTAAGTCTATCGTGTTGGTCGTCGTTAGCTGGCCTATCGGGGTTATTTAATATGTCGTCAGCCAAGCGCTTGCCTATAGTGGAGAAGTATTTGTTAACGTTGTTTACTGCTTCGCAAGGGGTAACAGCTGATTCCAGTAATTCTGTATTTTGCGTTTTAGGTGGCTTTCGTTGGGTAATAGTGTTAATCGTATGCCATAATTTTTTAGGGTTTTTGTTTGACTTATATAGCTGTTCACGATCATGTTTGCGTTTTTGTTTTTTTATTATACAGCTGCAGTAGTTCCGGTATCTCTTATACGTGATTTTCAGAATTTCATTGCACGGGTCTAGTTTCAGCTTTTTTTGCATATTGTTACGGTTTTGTATGCAGCGCAATAACCCTATAGTCATCCATGGTTTAATAAGTCTGTTTTTTAGGGGGATTCTCATAACAAGAGTGTTGGCAGTGAGTGCTTTTTGTAGTAAAGCTATTAAGTTATCTGCTAAAACATTGGGGTTACTTAAGTTTAAAAGGTCTTGAGTATTGTAAGTTTTTAAGAGTTCGACAGCCTTATCTACGTTTACTATTGTTTTCGTCTTACATAATTGATGTTGTTTCGTGAGGTCGGACTGAGGAATCTGCAAAACATGAATTTATCTGAAGAAATACATAAATACGACTTTATAATAAATAAATTTTAGTTAGATATCTCTGTGAATTAGTTAAAAAGAAATAAAGCCACAAAAGTTAATTGTTAAAAAGTAAATGAGAGTTGGCATTTTACTAAAACGTCGGCCCAATATTTTCGGCTTTATTGATTATGCTTGTTCATGCGTTAGGCGCCTTCCTCTTCAATTTGTGGTTGTGGATTGTATAAAATGATACTTCTTGATTTCTCCAATATATAAAATGGTTTATTGCAATGAGAGTTAGTCAGGTACAATATGAAAACGGTTCAAAATTTAATGGTCTGAGAATGAAGCTATACAGAGCAAAGTTGAGGTTCGAATGTGGTTAGTATTGAAGAAAAACCGAGCAGTTAACGTTCCACGGAGAAGAATTCGGAAATCTTCGTAAACTGCTCCTATTGGTGCTTCTTCGATGGCATCTCTTGAGGTCCTCTCATTGGCTGTCCGAGGATGAGGTGATAACTTTGAGTCATGACGTGTAGGTAGGTGCCCCAAAGAACGGAACGCCTACGGTTCGGTGATAGCAATATGCACGTCGTCAACATCATGCGTGAACATCCTCCCGGCCTTGAAAGATGGTCTTTCAACGTGTTCACTCAGCTTCATTCTCCCACAGTGGACAAATCTTGGAAAATGACCTTCTTATGATGCCCTTTTCAGTCTGGATATCCGCGACTCGTGCAACTCCGTCGCTGCCTGGAACGGTGCTGATGATACGGCCAAGACACCATTTCAGTGGCGGTGCGTGATCATCCTTTATAAGTACCAGTGTGTCTGGCTTCAGATCAGCTTGCCTTGACTTCCACTTTGTCCTGGTCTGCATCTCGGAAATGTATTCTGTGGACCACCTGCTCCAAAAATGTTGACGAATCTGCTCCACTCGCTGGTAGCGTGACAGACGGTGTGGAGATTTGTCGATCAGGTCCTCACAGACCGGCGCTGTCAGCGGACGGCCAACCAAGAAGTGAGCTGGGCATAGGGGTTGATAATCATGGGGATCTGTGGACATAGGACTAAGAGGACGGGAGTTCAGGACTGCTTCCACTTGTGTCAAAACAGTGTTGAACTCCTCATACGTTAAGTGCAAATTCCCTACAACACGGCGTAAATGATGTTTACATGATTTTACCCCAGCTTCCCATAATCCACCAAAGTGCGGAGCGTAAGGGGGAATAAAACTAAATTTGATATCTTGTGAAGTAGCGTAATCTATGATATTTTGTGAACATTTGGAAAGGAATTTTGAAAATAAATTCATTAAGCCAACGAAATTCTTTCCGTTGTCTGAAAAAATGTGTGACGGTTTGCCTCTGCGCGAGACAAAACGCTTGAGAGCTAATAGATAGGCGTCTGTTGACAAATCACCTACAAGTTCCAAGTTAACCGCGCGCGTAGTGAAACATATAAATATGCATATGTATGCCTTCACGGTTCTAGCACCCCTACCTTTACGGTTCAATATGAGAACCGGCCCCGCATAGTCCACACCAGTGGTCATAAAAGGAAACCCTGGAGACAAGCGTTGTGCAGGTAAGTTACCCATAATAGGTGCAATAGGCTTAGCACGGAACCTAGCGCATCGAACACAACTATGCACAACTTGTTTGACGAGATTTCTCCCTCCGACCGGCCACCACGTCTCTCTGAGTGTGTACAAGAGGGCCTGCGGCGCGGCGTGCATTAGTCGCTCATGCTCAGCGGTAAACAACAGCCGCGTGAATGTGTGCTTGCTGCATAATAATATTGGATGCTTCTTGCTATACGAAAACTCTGGTGAATTGCGCAAACGTCCCCCGACTCTAATTAAATTTTGTTTATCGATGAATGGATTTAATTTTATTAAATTGTGTGAGTGATTTAACGGTTTGTGTTTAGTTAAACTATCTAAAATGTCGGGGAATGATTGTGACTGTGACGCCTTTGTTAGAATAGTTAGTGCTTCGTTTAACTCGGTGACGTTTAATGAGCCGGCACGCCTTGCATCCTTGTTTCGCACATTATATACAAAACGTAATAAATAGGCACAAACACGTCTCATGTGACTGAATCGAGTGAAGCGATGAAACGGGAACCAACTATCCGTATCCGAGATTTGATGAGTGTGTGTTTGAGGCCTAATCTCAGGTAAATCAAGTGTTGCGTAGTCTATGTGGTCAGAGCTATTTTGATTGGCTATATTAAATGACGGATCTGAAAGAAAAGGTGGCCCTTCCCACCACAGCGTGCATGAACTAAGTACGTCCAAAGTCACACCGCGTGATACTAGATCAGCTGGATTTTGCTTACCAGAAACGTGGTTCCAGGGCATGTCCTTTGTTAATTCATGTATCTCCGCGACCCTATTTTGTACAAAAGGCTTTAAGGAGTTAGGATTCATGCGTAACCAACCGATTACAATAGTGGAATCTGTCCAAAATATGACACTGTCAAAGGTACAACGAAGGGACTTTGTGATTTTGTCATGTAACTGGGCTCCTAATAGGGCGCCGCACAATTCTAACCGTGGTATACTGACGGGTTTCAAGGGTGCAACTTTTCCTTTAGCGCACAGTAACTTCGTTGTAACTATGCCATTGTCTGTTATGGAACGAATGTAAGCACACGCGCCGTAAGCTGTTTGTGAAGCATCGGTAAATAAATGTAGTTCTACGCGAGTAGCATCGATACCTATAGCGTGCCGCGGTATTCGTAATGTACTTAGCAATGCTATACCGTTTACGAACTGTGCCCAACTGTGTGTGACGTCACTAGGTAACATATCGTCCCAACCTAATTTCAATAGCCATAGCCTTTGAAGTAGAACCTTTGCAGTCATTACGTAAGGGCTAAGTAATCCTAATGGATCGAAAATTTTAGAGACTTCCGATAATATGATGCGTTTCGTTAATTGCCGACTGTCATTTGTGTATTCGGTGTGGAAATGCAAAGTGTCAGACTGATTATACCAGCCCAATCCTAGGGTTTTGTGATGTGCTTTTTCCCCGAGTGAAAGTTCCTTTGAATGAGACGGAACCTCTTGTGGATCATGATCAAAATTGAAGATCCATTTGCGAAGTGGGAAACAACCACCCTGTAAGACTTTAGTTGTTTCCTTAGCTATATTTTTTACCGACTCAATACTGTCGGCACCGGTCACTAGGTCGTCGACAAAAAAATCATCCTGAATGACTGTACGAATCAATGGATCAGAACATTCCAATGCCAGCTGTTTTAAACAACGTACGCTAGTAAACGGTGCGGACGCGGTACCGTAGGTGACAGTATTGAGCCTGTAAATTTCTAATGGGTCTGTGGGATTGTCACGCCATAGGATTAAAAGTAAATTTCGCTGACTCGGATCCTTTAGAATTTGTCGAAACATTTTTTCGACGTCTGCACATCCTACCCATCTGTGTTGTCTAAACCGGAGCAAAATAGCAAACAAGTCACCCTGTATTGCTGGGCCCACGCGTTGTATATCGTTGAGTGATTTGCCAGTCGTGGTTTTGGCACTTGCATCGAATACAACTCGTAGTTTCGTGGTAGTACTGTGCTCGCGGAATACACCGTGGTGTGGTAGAACGTAGTGTGGTGTGTTGTATGTATGGATACGTGACATGTGACCCATTGCTATGTATTCATGGATGAATTGCATGTATAACTCTTTATAGGCCGGTGTGCGTTGCAGACGTTTCTCTAGTGCGTAGAAACGACGTTCGGCCTGAAGAAATGAGTCACCCAATGCGTCAGGGGACTCCTTCAAAGGCATGGAAACACAAAACCTGCCATCAGAGTTACGTGTGGTGGTCTTTATAAAATGATCCTCACATACCTGTTCCTCATTACTGCGGACATCAGCCGATCTGCCTATCTCCTCGAGCTCCCAAAATTTTCTTAACTGTTCATCCAATGATGATGTGACATTACATGAAACGTAATGACTATGTGCGAGAGTATTCAATGGCCCTGAAATGATCCACCCTAATTTTGTGTTTTGTAAGTATGGACCATTTTTCAACCGAAATCTTCCGTTTTCGAGGAGATTCCAGAAGTGGTCAGCACCAATGAGCATATCTATGGGTTGAGACTCGAAGAAATAGGGATCGGCTAACTGAATGTTCACAGGAATGTTAAAACCATCTTTAGATATAGACACTGCTGGTAATTGTGCAGTTATTGAGGGTAAAATTAAACAATGTATGTGTGTAGTGTAGCAACCTACCAGGGACCTAATTGTAACATTACAGGTCTGTGTGCACTGGGAAACTGAGTTACCTACACCTGTTATATTGTAAGTGGACTGTATTTTTTGCGAGTGTAATTTATTACATAACGCATCTGTGATAAAACATCGTGTACTACCGTTATCGAGAAGCGCGCGTGCCGTGTGATAATTATTACGAATATCGGCTATCTCGACTAACACGGTCGACAACAGAACTGGTTTGGCAACTGGCCCTTGTGTGGTGGGGTTGCCGTCGCAATTCGCATTATGTGCGTGTGATTCTAATGCGGGTTGCGAAATTTGTCCTACTGTCACTAATGACAGAGGTTGATTTTGCGTGCTATCCTCTGACTCGTTACGATGTAGTAGTGTGTTATGTTTCTTACAACATTTCCTACACGGTCCTAACGGGCAGTCGTTCGCTTTGTGTCCTGAGCGCAAACAGTTTGTACATAATTTATTTTGTGTGACTAAATTATGTTTGTCTGCTATGGACAGATCAAGGAATTTCTGGCATGAAAATAACGGATGTTTTTCCTTACACATAGGGCAAGGTTTGTACTGTGTTTTGTGGGACAGTGGTTTCGTAGTGTCGGATGTAGAAGCGTTACAGTGTACTTTAGAAGTGGTCGCATTAGTGTGTTTCTTATCGTGTGTGCCTTTACTATGCGTCCCTAATAGTTTATCTAACATATCCGCTCTCCGTCCGATAAAACGAATTAAATCCTCTACCTTCAACTTAAGCTTCGCATCGGCAGGACATTTTACCGTTTGTGCGAGTACATACTCTTCCCATTCTCGCTCGGTAACAGGGTCCGCCTTACACGTAATCATGTAAATTATGAGTGTATCCCAGCAATCGGTCGGCTCACCGAGTATTTTTAGTGCGCGTAGATGTTTTAACATTGTATCGACGAGCTTTCGCAATAACACGGGTGACTCTTTAGTTATAGCTTGTGTGGAAAAAAGAGCTTTTACATGATTATGTGTTAATAGACGGCTGTTATTGAACCTATTAGTGAGTAACTCCCATGCAACACTGTAATTATTGGCTGATAATTCCAGTGAGTCGATTATTAATTCAGCGCTACCCTTCAAAGCTGATTTTAAATAGTGGAACTTCTGAATAGGACTTATTTGTGTGGAGTTATGCACTAAGGATAAAAAGGTGTCCCTAAACTCTAACCAATTCTCATAAGAACCGTCAAATGTTGGTAATTGAATTGTAGGTAACTTCACTAGTTGTAGTGGGTCAGAGTTATTGGAACTTTTAGGTGTTTTGCTATCCTCAGACAACAAAGACTTAGCTCGCGCGATGACACTAAAGTATCTTTGTTCGAACTGTTCCCTATATTCCAGATGTTCATCTAAATTTTCACACGATTCTTCAATTTGCGACTGAAGGTCGTTAAATTCAGATAACAGGGAGGTAGCACTATCTATGCGTAATTTGAATTCAATAATTTTATTACTTTCTAACGGCTGTTGAAATGACTCAACATATTTTTGCAAATTGGACAATCGACCCTTAATTACTCCCCTTTTGCGTGTGAGGGTGTTAATTTGTGTAATTAACGGAGATTTAAGAGGTGATTTAGGAGCAACCGTTAGATGAGTAGAACCTGACTCCGCCATTCTGGTGGATATAGAAACCTGGAGTACTCACGTTTTGCGAACACGATTTCAGCGTCTGGAGCGTAGAGGCTGTAGCCACTGCGGCTCCTGCCCGATCTCGCGAGTAAGTATGATGCACTGGAATTTGAGAGGAGAAACACTATTAACACAAGGAAAGAGGAAGTTGATTGGGAGTCTTGGCTGGCACGTCTTACCGAGTTGCGCGTCTCTCGTTCGTGTCCACGTCTGGTTCTCCACCTTTCTGCGCTGGTTGGTTGTATGTGGCTCGAAGGATCAAAATTATGTTCATGCGTTAGGCGCCTTCCTCTTCAATTTGTGGTTGTGGATTGTATAAAATGATACTTCTTGATTTCTCCAATATATAAAATGGTTTATTGCAATGAGAGTTAGTCAGGTACAATATGAAAACGGTTCAAAATTTAATGGTCTGAGAATGAAGCTATACAGAGCAAAGTTGAGGTTCGAATGTGGTTAGTATTGAAGAAAAACCGAGCAGTTAACGTTCCACGGAGAAGAATTCGGAAATCTTCGTAAACTGCTCCTATTGGTGCTTCTTCGATGGCATCTCTTGAGGTCCTCTCATTGGCTGTCCGAGGATGAGGTGATAACTTTGAGTCATGACGTGTAGGTAGGTGCCCCAAAGAACGGAACGCCTACGGTTCGGTGATAGCAATATGCACGTCGTCAACATCATGCGTGAACAATGCTCAACCTCATATTAACGCAAATTAGAATATTTTTTTTTACTATTTTTTAACTAAAATGTAACATATCGTTTGTTCCTATAAATGCCATACTTTAAGTGAAAATTGCTTTTATGCTTTTTGTAGGAGAAAATTTTGTAGGGTGGATATGATTTTGTTACTTTTTTGGACGAAGTCATATTTTGCGAGAGACATCGCAATCTGCAAATCAATCAAATTCATGTCGTATTTATTTATATAAAAATAAAACACGATTGGTCAGAAAACTATTTACTTCACATAAATTAATGTAACTTGTAACAATAGTTTGACAAATTGTTGTAACAACTATTCAAATAAACGGTTTTTATCAGAAATAGTTAAGTCCAATGAAGCGAGTTAGATAAGAATGCAATAATTTTTGTGGTTTTGACGTGTTTTTTCGTGTTATCGATTTTATTGATATTTATTTTTCATTTTATTATTATTTAGTTTACCATTAATACGAAACTATGATTTTAATTTTCTTTTTTTTTCGCGCTTTGCTTTCGCCAAGTTGAAGGAGAAGCAAAGGTATGAAGCCGCTAAACAGCCTAATATAAAAAGTTTTTTTTAGAACGGGTGTAAAAAACCTCATAGCGAAGCCGAAATACACTTGTTCTCCTGCCGTCATTGCGATCATTTTCTTTGTTCTACACCATACCTTCTAGGTACGGAGATATTGGGGGTCAAAGTTCCGACTTTTCGACAAGTTTTTTTTTTAATACAAGTTTTGATTGTAAGATTTTTACTTTATAGACCTCTACGACCCCCTTAATATTCAATCCATCCATCAGCACAATGTTTTAAGTGCGTTACATTAAGTTCTACCACAAAATATGATTTTTCACCCCCAAAAAAAAAGTCGTTTCCCAGCAATAATTATTGCGTAAAGTTACTTGTTTGATGTAGAGAATGCTTGGTTCACGGCTTCTGTTTCGGGAGGTTCCGGCACTAAAGCGGGCGGGAGGAAACGCCCGGGTGTTTCCACTGCGAGGATCGACCGGAGGACACGGTCCGCGTGGGCGGAGCACCGCCCGTAGCGGCGATCGGCAGCGTTTTTTATTTTTCCATTTTTAGTTGTAATATCCTATACAAATATTAGGTATTCATTTATTTTAACATAACATAACATCACGCCTGTAATCCCCGAAGAGTTGGGCTGAGATGTACCCAATAGTACCTACACCCATATTTCGCCAGTTATATATTTAAGTCCCATGTAATAGGGGGCGAGTGCCGGCGCAAATCCAGACTCCATGGCTGCCTCTGAGAAATTCCTGATGGAAAAACCCAATAGTTTCTTGCCCGACCTGGGAATCGAACCCAGGACCTCATGCTGAGCAGTCGCCACCACTAAACCAATGAGGCAGTCATTTATTTCATATTATTAACAATACATATCATGGTAATAGGCCTAACCTAATAAAATGGAACCTAACATACCAAACTGTCATGATGTACCTATGATATGATGTTGTGAAAACAACAAACATCCAAGCGATTGCAGCAATCACAACCGATTTGCTGTCTATAATTGAAGAGTTCCATTGTATATCTCCGAAGATCACCATCAGATCTTCACCAAATTAAACGGGACCACCGCGAAGTAATTACCTCCAAACAAAAAAAATATTCAGTCGAATTGATATTCTCCTCTTTTTGGAAGTCGTTTAAAACATTCACCTCCGACTATAGGCATTGAACCGATTTATACTTCGTCTAAGTATAGTCATCTGTGGAATTTTTTATTACCGCATACGTGTTGGTAAATGAAAAAAACGCATGCGTGTGAAATACATTGCATGTTAAACCCAATCGTAGTGCGATAAGAATCAGTTTTCGAGGTAGTGTATTGAAAAAGTAATGACATTAGTGACATTATACAGATAAATTTCTTGAGGTCTGTGGTGTGACCGCCCAGAGGCCCTACTCTCTAACGTTTCGACCGTATATTCGGATATATCCGTTTCTCTCACTCGCACTCATCTACAGACGTGCGCGAGAGAGACGGATAGATCCGAATTTACGGACGAAACGTTAGAGAGTAGGGCCCCAGTTCCGTGATCTCCTTGACTGGTCTTCGATGAATTCTTCCACCAGTTAGGTACTGAGCGACCTACGCGCTACACCACTCCCCCGGTGAGACCGTGACTACGGGCGATAGTAATCGGGAAATCTCACTGTCCTGCCGCTTCTTGTCTTTCTGACTGCACTAAGATGATTGATTGCACCACACAAAACAATCGCTTCCGATAGTTCAAGCAACAAATATTTACTTAGTCGCTTAAAACATAGCTCGTACAAGGGTACTTAATGATCAGTACAAAAAAGTAACAAAATCATATCCACCCTACAAAATATTCTCTTACAAAAAATATAAAATCTATTTTCTCTTACGTATGGCATTTATAGGAACGAATGAAATGTTATATTTTAGTTAAAAAAATGTAAAAAAAAACTTGATCTAATTTGCGTTAATCTATGAGGTTGAGCTTAGTCAATAAAGCCGAAATTATTGGACCCTCAGTTCAGACGTTTTAGTAAAATTCAACTCTCATTTACTTTTTAACAAATAACTTTTGTACCATTATTTCTTTAAAACTTATTCACAGAGGTATCTAACTAAAATGTATTATAGTCGTATTTATGTATTTCTTCAGATAAATTCATGTTTTGCAGATTCCTCAGTCCAGACATGAATAAATTGAGGGCCATAAATTTGTAATGTGTTATTCTACAGATTTGGGAATTTCTTAAAATATTTAAGAAATTCTTAAATAAATATGATTACCCTCAGAGATAGTACTTTTTGATATTTAGACTGTACCACTTTACGCAAGCGTCTGGATTGAGGGCCTAAGTTATTTGATCATAACTATTTTAATTTACGTATAAGAAATTCAAGGCCTATTGCATTAATAAAATAAAAAATAAATATCGCTGGACATTGCACACAGCGCCATACTAAGCAACAAGGCTTGTCGTGGACACCAGATACTTGATATACTACATAGATACTTTTTTGTTTGTAAATACATACATAATATACATATAAACATCCATGACTCTGAAACAAATGTCCATGCTCATCACACAAACATTTGCTTCTACCGGGATTCGAACCCGGAACCCTAAGAACGTAAGGCAGCCTCACTACCGCTAGGCCATTTAGGTTCTAATATTTTAACTAAATTCCTTCCCTATCAGTCATATTTCGTTTCTCAAGGATTTAAAATATTTATGATATTATTCAAGCACTCTGTAACACCTACTTTAACAAATAAACATTCTGATTCTGGGTTAGTGACATAAGCTTTGTTTTGTATACAAATATTTGTACGCCATACTATGGCAGGATATGCTGGAACCAATATTGTAACATCTATTTGTACCATGTCCTAACAAATAAACATTTTTGATTTGATTTGATTTTGAAAAAATGGGCCCTCAATCCAGATGCACACATTATCTTTCCACACTCATAACGAAAACAAAGTCATGATGACTTTTTTAGACTTTCGATGAGAATATTGGAAATTAAACTCAGGATAACATGGTGAGATGTGTATTAGCACCAGATCTGCTGATCAGAGCCTGGCGACGTCTCACCGTCTGCCGATGCCAGACGCGCCGCAGTAAAGCTGCACTTTCCACTAGAGATGTGCGAGGTAGCTTGGTGGTGGGAGGCTGTGGAACGGTGTGTGTTCTCCTCGCACCGCTCAGCGGCCTAGCACATCTCTGGTGGAAACGCAACCTTATTCCTTGCTCTGAGGGCGTCCATAAACCCGTGCACGTGTAGGTTCACGCTCGTGCAAAATTTTATGAGCGGTTAGGTGGGCACGTGCTACAACTTTTCTAAAGAAATAAAAAGGCCATTGCTCAAACTCGCGCGGGTAACTGCTGTCAAAACTTCCGCGCGTGTTAGCGCACTACCTAAGTCTACTGAAAATGTATGTTGTCTGTGTGTATTGACAAGATCGGGACAGGAACAATGAAATAATAATGGCAAGAATGATTTTCACTTTTTTATTGTATACTTAAATTATGCAGACAAAACGCAAACACCACCCACAGCTTTGATCTTCCTCTCGGCTGTCTTGGAGAAGAATTTTGCCTTAACTATGACAGGCTGCTTGGGGAGATTGCCTTTGCCTAGCAACTTGTAGTAACCCTGAAATAGAAATGAAGTCGATTAGCGCGGATTTCAAAGGTTCGAAGCACGCCTCAACGATCGACATGAGGGATGAGCGATGGTTTGCCGTAGATCGAAAGGGCCGATCGCAATTTCGATTTATTTCGGAGGCATTTAATTTAGCAAAACAGTTCGTTATAATGGTTTTTGCAAACATTCACTTCATTCTAGGTACTTAGCCAGAACACAAATAGATACAGTAAAGTAATAAACAAAGATTTACAAACTATCACAGAAATAAAAGGTTGTGTACTTCTGCCATGTTAAAGTACACACATGGGGGGGTTATAGTATTATATTTGTTGGGTTTAATTTTTCAGTATACTTACAGCCTAACACAAATAGATACAGTAAAAAAAGTAATAAACAAAGATTTACAAACTATCACAGAAATAAAAGGTTGTGTACTTCTGCCATGTTAAAGTACACACATGGGGGGGTTATAGTATTATATTTGTTGGGTTTAATTTTTCAGTATACTTACAGCCTTGACAATGTTGATAACGGGCACCTTGCCGTCGGTGGCTGAGGCATACTTCAGCCTGGACTGCTCAGACACCAGGGTCCATAGCTTGTCCAGGTTCAACACAGGATTGAACAGCTTGTTTTTCCTCTCATGGTAATTTCTCATACCGAGCTGAAATAAATGAATGAAATTTATAATTGGTCTATTTCTAGTTGAATCTGAAAAGGTTAATTTGTGATGTATATTAAATAAAAGTGAATCATATACTTGAATACTGAGCATACTAACTTTAGTAAACAGAACTTTAAAAAAGTCAGTTTTAGCTGGATTACACTGTAACTAGTTGAATAAAGTTGCAAAGGAAGATTTCTAAACAAGATGATTCTACAAAAATGTGAACAACTTTCCCTCTCCTAAAAACAAGTTTCACATAATAGCAAGCAATAACTGGTAAATAGAGTACATGGCAGCTATTTGTTTCATACAACAAACTGCATGGGTCAGCTGTTTTAACTGAATTCCAAAAAAAAAAGGTGGAGGTTCTCGATTCAACTGTATTTTTTTTTGGTGTTTTTTACCTAAGGACTTTCGACTGAGTGAAGCGATTCTGACGATTCTTTTTTTGTTTGAAAGCTGCTGCTTCCCTCCCGTGTGGTCTCATTTCAATTTGGTGAAGATCTGATACTGATCTTTGGAGATATACAATGGAACTCTTTAAAAAGTAGATGGCAAATGTGCCATGATTGCTGCAATCGTTTGGATGTTTATTGTTTATACAACATCATGACATAACATCACGCCTGTATGCTCTCAAAAGGTATGTTAAGTTCCATTTATTGGGGATAAGCCTATTACTATGGCATGTATTGTTAACAATGTAAAATAAATTCATGGGAAATATTTGTTTGGGAACAACTACAATTGGAAACATAAAAACTTTTTTGCAAAAAATAAAACCAACATCAAAAAAGGGGAAAAATAACTTTAGCTTCAGAAGTCAGTGACAAAAATCAAATCAAACAAAGGTCAGACTTCTGAAGCTAAAGTTATTTTTTAATGTTTTTATAAACAATGTAAGTAATCTATCAAAGCTTGTGGTTCTAAAATAATGTACTGAATTCATAGTTCCAGGTTGCGTGTGCCCTGCATATACATGTAAATGGCAGGTAATGGACTTACTTTGCCAAAGTATCCAGGGTGGTACTTGTCCATGTTGATTCTGTGGTGGTGCTCTCCACCAGCGTTACCACGACCTCCAGGATGCTTGCGGTGCTTACCTGGAATACAATAACAGTGTTACCTAAATATCCATAACTTCTAAATGAAATCTCAAGTTGTGTTCAAATTATAAATGGATTAGACTTCATTTTTCCACATGAAATAGCCAGGGCGCAAGACATGCAGTCTTGCTTCATCATTGTTTACCAGATAATAAATCATGGTAAACTAGATACTGAATGGGAATAACAAAAGCCATGATTATGGCCAACATTCTTCACAAGGAACTAAACAATAGCACTAGTTTAAGCATACGCAGGAATTGTGGTCAGTGGGTCGTCCTAATAGGGTTCTATCTATCAGGCATGTTGAGCCCGGTCAAATAGACACAATTTTATAGGTTAGGTTCGATTGTTGTCCGTGATGTTTTCATTATTAATAATGAATAGAGAAAATATATGTTATAGAACTTACCGATACGACCGTGGCCATGGCTCACGTGTCCTCGTAACTTCCTGGTCTTCTTCTTGGATGTGGCCTGCAGCGGAACAACAAATAAGATTTACAATAATGTTTCCACATCATAATTAGAAATAATGTGTTGTATAACACTGATATCACTTATAACAAAGAAGTCACGCTTAATTTAACAATTTTACTAAATGATTTTGTTGAAATATACAGATGAAAATCGTAGAAATTCACACGAACCATATTTTCGTCTTCCGTCAAGTTTTGAAAAGAGTAAAAGAGATGGTTCAATCTGTCACTGTCACAGCACGGTCTTGTCTATGGCAGAAAAGAAACTAAATAGTGCTGCTCATCATCTGCCTAGACTTTTCCCAAGTTTTATTGGGGTCGGCTTCCAGTCTAACCGGATGCAGCAGAACACCAGTATTTTACATAGAGCGACTGCCTATCTGACCTCCACAACACAGTTAGTACTGGGTAATACGATACCCCTTGGTAAGACTGGTTGTCAGACTTTTTGGGCCACTGACTACCTGTAACCACCTGGGACCAACAGTTTAACGTGCTTTCTGAGGCACGGAGGAAACTCGGTATGTAATGAGTGGTCACCCATCTACAGACCAACCTAGGCAAGCACAGCTTAACCTAAAGATCGAGCCGAGCGGCTGTTATTATTTAGCCAGGAGCTCCTAAATAGTGCTGCTACTCTATTAAATAGTCGATTAATTTCACCTTAATTTTAATTAGATTGATATGATGGATATGTACCTTGTGCATCATTGGGTAAATTAATCGATTATGTAACATTAAATTAATGTTCAGCCTATCATTATTAAGAGTTACTTAATCAATTAATTTAGTACATAATAATTCCATGGACCTCTCCTATGCTTAAGGTGGATGCTCCAGGGTAGCCCGCGAAATTCAAATTTGCAGGCCAGTACTCGGGTTAATGTTGATTACAATATTATTTGCGGCTGCAAGACGTATGTAGTTACAGAATTATAATCATCAAAATCATCAATACAACCCTCCAAGTTCATAAAGGTGTAGAAATGACTTTTTCTGCTTTTTCTACACCTTTATGAACTTGGAGGGTTGTATTGATGATTTTGATTATAATAATTCTATAACTACATACGTCTTACAGCCGCGAATAATATTTTAATCAACATACAACCTAGCACTGGCCTGAAAATTGCAAAAAACGTAAGAAATTTTTAATTTCGCGGGCTACCCTGGAGCATCACCCTTAATGCTGTATCCAGGAACTAATATTTATGTTATAAAGTACTCAGCTATGTAAAATCACAGTCTTACTTAATAGTACTATAATGAAGTAATCTTGGTTGGTTTGCCCATTTTTGAACCTTAGGCTTAGGCCTGGCAATCATTTAAGCGGAGATGTCTTTGGTCTCTGGAAGTCTAGCAAGTGGCAACACCAGTCAGTACGTTTCCAGAAAATGGTGGGATTGTGTATCAAAATCGGGCATGACACGTATTTTACGATTTTTATAAAATAATTTGTGAAAATTTTGCAATGTTGTCATGTTCATAGAAGATTTACCTTTGTAGAATTGTGAAATTGCGAGAAAATGGAGTTCCGCGAGACGTTATTAGCTGCTCAACGAAATCAACAACAAAAGTCATCTGTGAGTTTTCAGTACATTTCCGAAATATTATGCGCATACATTTTTGATCAGATAAGTTATTTGATGATAATGAGAACGTTTTTGTCCAGTAATTATCAGAATTAACACATGTGGGTTCTCTTTACAGGGTTGAACATGAACTTGAACATATAACTTGTACTTTGTTGTTATTGTCAATATGTACTCAACTCCAACTATCTGATTTGTTTTCAGGACAATGCTTATTACAAGGCTCGCTTCGATCCTCCGAAAAAGGAGCAGAAGCAAAGAGATAGGTTGTCAGCAAATATACAAAAATTTTTGGCAAAGAAAGATGAGGAAGAAAAGCAGAAGAGAGTCGAAGCCCAGAAGAAACGCGATGAGCTGAGTGCCTTGAGAGATCCTAAGGCGTTGAGGAAAATCCAGAAGACGCTAAAGGTCATCAAGTCAGCCAACAAGTCTGTCATAGCGGATGCCATTGACCGGGACAACACTGCGGTGACACGTGAGGGGCCAGACCAGCCGGATCAGGATGACTATGGCTATGAGTCCCAGGAGGCAGCCGCTATATATGAAAAAATGATGGAAAAATACAGTAAAATGCCTGATGTACCCAAATTTCCTGTAGGAAGTAAGTGTAAACAATTAAGTATTACAGAAATCACAAAAAACTATGTGATTTGCATTTTAGATACCTAGGTCACACAGACATAATTATCCGAATCACAAGAGTTTAAAGAGTATTAAGTAAATACTTCATGAGACTGATGTCAGATGTGATGGGCTGTTCTATCATTACATTCAATATTATTGTCTATGATAAGCCTGATAAAAAGATGATAGTAAATGTTTGTGATATTATTTATTATGAATTATTTTTACCAGGGTCAACTAAATTATTACTTTCTTGAAGAAATTTGAAATGCATCCTTAATTTTCGAGCTGGGGCTGAAATTTAATAATTTTCAATCAAGTCACTTGTTAATAATGAAAGGTTCACAAATCTCATCAAAATCAACAATACAACCCTCCAATTTCATGTAACTAGATTGAATGACGTTTTCATTTCACAGCAGACCTTTGTCTACAGTATAATAAGTATTGTCAAAATCGAATGTCGAATTAATCAAATAGAAAGCCTTTCTTGCTCCATCCATTTTGTAAAGAAAATGTTAAATTTTATTTCTTTTTAAATAAAAATTTCTTTTTTCTACATATTTACTGTCAGCAATTGGAATTACACTCAACAGATTGTTTTTGGGCATAAGCCTCCACTAAAGATTTTTGGTCTATGGCCTTAGATGTTGCGACCCCAAGGAGAATGGGATAGGACCGGAAGACAATGATGGTGGTCTTATGTGTTGCTGATCCATCTCTGTGCTTCTTGTGGATATTATCATCACTCTCCAGTCCTTATCCCAATTTATTTGTTGTTGGCGCAGCATGTTTTCTTCTTCCATACCTCTTTATTACTCGTCATCTCAGCAGTCACCTCCTTTCTAGCCATATCATCCTTTACAAAATCTATCCACAATACTCATAACTTTCTATCTATTTTTCCATTTTCTTTGTTCATGCTATCAATTATTATTGTACTTAAATATTTTTTTCTATTCACCCAAAATAACAATTTAAATCTTTGATAAATCCTTTATGAATCACTAAAATTAATTTTGCTGAAGTGTAGACTTCGTGAAGCAGAAACTAAAAATCTGTTTTTATTTTCACAAGCCATCTTTCTGTTACTGTAGTCTGCATCATCCCACCTTGGGCAAAGGCCTCTCCCCCATGATTTCTAGTTCTTTCAATCCAGAGCTGTGGGCGGGCCTGATCATTGCTTTAGTTCAGCTTGTTTTACTATCTTTTACAAGATCTTCCACAATGCTTTCTAGTTGTCCGGGCCAGATAGATAGTGTCTATTTTGGCATACAGCGAGTTATGCCACCTTATTAAATTATTATTGAATTATCAAATACATTAATATTTCATTTTTCTAGACAATTCTGTGAAAAAGGATCTCAATGGCACGAGAGAGCGAGTGAAACACGCCCTGAGACATGAGGATGATCCAGTGCCTCACAAGAGAAGGCGGAAAGTTGATAATGGAGGTAAAGAAAATCATTTATATTTTTTCGTTTTAGTGTTTTGTCACAATTAATTTATACTGATTTGTATTGTATTGTAGTGTACGTATTTTTGTTTTTTTTTTGAGATACGTTCTATCCCTTTAATATGTATAATGGATATATGGATAATGTCCGACCTCGACATGAAGCCACGGGCAAAAGCAAGTATTTGTATGAAATAAAAATAGTTTGTGATTTTTAAAAGTTCACAATAAACAGTACCTAATAAGTTTATCTACAATAAATTCAGTCATCACTCACCAAAGTACATTTCATAGCTGTGTAATGCAACTTGTTGTATTATTGTGAACAATCAGTATAATGATTTGAATGATTGAATAGTTTGGGGGTCGTGAAGGTGTTTAGAGTAAAGTTCTTACATTAAAAACTAAAATAAAAATAATAAAATGTATTAAAAAAAAACTTCTTGTAACAAAAAGTTGGAACTTTGAACCCCAATATCTCCGTAACTAGAAGGTTCCCAGGTATGGTCTAGCTCTAAAACAATAAAATGATCGCAATGATAGGGAGAACAAGTGCCTTTCGGCTTGATTAAGAGTCTTTTTACACCCTTTATGATATGCAATAAGTTTGGTAGAAGAAGGGCTAAAACACGTATCAAGTATAGATATACGTCTTGGTTGCATGTTTAATATCTCATCTTCATTATGTGCTTATTTTTGCATCCAAGTCTGGATCTTTAAGCGAAATTGCGGCATGAAATTATTTTGTGATACTCCGCAAAGTACGCTTGATTTCATCTTATCGAAAGCGTTAAAACTCTGTTTTTTTTGTTTCAAGAACGAGAGTCCAGCCCTCCAACAAAATATGAGCCTGAGAAAAAAGACATTAAACCCGAAAAGCCAAAATTCCGGAAACCACTCCCGCCACCCATGGACTTTAACCAACTGTTGATACTGGCAGAACAAAAGAAAAGTGAGCCGATAGAAATTGGTAAAAAGAAGGATGTTGTAGCTGATATGGAACCAGGAGCTGAAAGACCGATGACTAAGAAACAGAAGAAGGACTATGAGGAGGAAATGGCGAGACGACAGCGCCGACAGGAGAGACTGGATGCAGAGAAAGGAGGGGGTAGGAAAGGTACGTAAGAAATATCTAATTGGAAGGGTGTGGTCGTCTTTGGACATGTGTACTAAATAATTTAGGTTGTGCGAAGTGCACGTGTGCTTTGATCCTCATCGCGTTAAGAAGCATCCTACTAGAAATGCATTATTTGACTTTGGTAAAACTTTTGTATGGCGTTAACCTCAAAATTCAAAATTTTTCGATTGTTTATTTCAGTTCCAAAAGATGACAGACATCGAGACGTAGAACGAGAGAGAAGGCCTGAACCAAGCACTGGTTTCGGCCGTATTCCGAAAGTCTCTGACAAATTAAACAATTCTAGCTCGAGAAACGACAGCCCTTCCAGACCGGACAGACCATCTGACAGGACAGACAGACCTTCTGAAAGACCAGAGAGACCTTCCGACAGGCTTGCTGACAGAGAAAGAATCGAGAGAGAGAAAATTGAAAAACTACAGAAAGAAAGAGATAGATTAAGACTAGACAAAGATAAGGCTGAACGTGAAAAGGAAAGAACAGACCGAGAGAGACTTGACAAGTTGAAAGCAGAGAGAGAACGCATTGAAAGAGATATAGACAGACTCAACAGAGACAAAGAAAAATTAGAAAAGGCAAAATCTAAATTAGAAAGTAGCAGTAGACCTGAGAAGGTAAACAAAATTGTTGACAGATCCGTAGATAGATCAAAACTAAATTCTAAAGAGAGCTTAAAGCAAGATGTTAATAAAAACATAGATTTAAAGAGCCAAAACACATACAGGATAGATAAGAATTCTAATGAAAGAAAATTATCTCTAGCAAGTAAGCAGTCTGATAGTAAACACTTGAATGGCCACAGCAGCCAAGGTAAACCTGTGCCAAAGCAGAGAGAGCAACAGAACGATTTCAAGGATAGGGCATTACTAGCGAAACAGAGGGCATCTGGCGAAGGATCTCAGAAACAAAACGGTAAAATGCCTGAAAGTAAAGGAGTGCCTTCTAAAAGACCTGATGATAGAAAAGTGGGTGCATCTAATGACAGAGCAGGGCCAAGTAAATCGAAGGTAACGAATACGTTTGATTTTGATAAACACATTAATTGTTTGGGCAAGAATGGCGCCAGGAAGCAAGACGGGTCGCGGCAGTTCCCGCCCGGCGACGTGAAGAGAAAAGGACAGCCGGATCAGAAGAATAAGAAACGTAAGTGTTATTTAATCTATTTTAGAAAAATTGTTACAATGCGATGGACTGATAGTGGCTGCACGAAAATATGGTTAGAGTCCCCAAGGTAACCTTGATATCTCTTTCTCATGTAGTCACATAAAGATAAACATGCCAAATTGTTAAAAAATGTATATTAATGCAGCATCTAGTCTCATTTTCAAATATGTAGTCTAAGTAGTAGTTTTATTTTATTAGTTATCTTTCACAACTATTCTTAGTCCTTATTTAATTTAGCAGCAGGATAAAGGCGCTTCGGTACGAACTCTTAAGAGTGACTACAGTCAGTTACATACCTTCATGCGAAATTTTAAAGAGGAGTTCTATACTTACTTTGTCTAAAACAACATTCTCAGCCTTTTAGGTTAAAATACCATAATATGTTTTATGTGTAGTAGTGAAGAATCGCATAACTTGTGCAAAATTTCAAGTTTATAGACTCTGGTTTATGCAGTGTGTTGCCCGTCAGTAAATAAATGAATTTAAGAATATTCTCTGCAAGAGCAACATTATTATTTGTGTGTGGTATTGATGGTTCTTAGTAATAATGATATTCGTTTGACAGGTCGAGCCCTAGCTTCAGATTCGGAGTACGACTCGGAGCTCGATGACTTCATTGACGATGGGGATGATGAAATGGACTACTCCAAACACATCAAAGAGATCTTCGGCTACGACAAGTCCAAGTTAGTAACGTGTTTGCTCTTCACAGAAGTTTACAGATTACATATTCTGATTTCACTTTGCTGGTATAAGATGATATTCCTGTCAAAATGTTTTTGCAATATATCTATATCATACTGTCTGCTATCCATGTTTCAGTAATATTTAACTAGAGAGTTTTAGATTAAACCACGGGCCGTCGATGGTAAAATGAGCACGTTTTGTATTTTAAATTTTGTCGACATAGCGTGCGTCACAGAGAGCACGACTGCTCAGAACAAGGTTCCAGATTCGGGCATAGTGTTATTGGGTTTTAATGACCTGGATTACTGACCGGATATCGGAAGAAGCATTCACAAAAAAGACTTACCACCCGGTGAAGTTCGAAAGCAAAAACTCCCATTTTATGTTTTTGTCGCATTTTTGATATGTTTCAATAAACATTTCAGGTATCGGGACATGGACGACGATGATGATCCGATGATGGAGTCGAGCTTCGCGCGCCAGCAGCGGGAAGAATACATCAGCAAAAAGATTGGTGAGTCTTCATTATCTGAGGAAAGGAATATTATACTGTACAACAAGGAAGCACACTGGGTACAAGATCCTGAAATTTTAAAAGAAACCTACAATTTTCGTCGGTCTACTGAAGTACTGATCGCAAACACCACTTCTGAGGGTTCGATTCCCGGGTCGGCCGAAGTGAAAGGTTGGTGGCAATAGGCACATCCCCTATTACATAGGACTTCAGGATAACTGGCGAAATGTGGGGTTACAGGGTCACATCTATCCAACCCTTTAAGTATTAATAGGCCTGATGATATGTTATTGTTTTCGTCTAGGTATTATGGAAGATTTGGAAGACATGAGAATGGAGGCTATGCAGAAGAAAAAACCTAATAAAAAAGGGCGACGTATCAGCGACGATTGACCGACGACCAACTGACAACCGGCTTGCGATCACTGGCAATTAGAAGACAATCATTTGCGATTGATTAATTACACTACAAGGTATTTTAACTGTAGTCATGTCTTACAAGGGATCAATTAAACTCAATTAATTTGCTGAAACAATTATATTTGCAAGTGATTGTCTCCCAATAACAAAATATAGTCTTATTTCAAATAGTTACCTGTACATTAAAATAATTTGTATTTATGTAGTTTTTTGAGTTAATGAATAGCACTTTTCGCGCATGTTATTGAATGTACATTTTGTATGCTTTTTTTAACTGTAATAAGCACTGATGTTTAACTTTGACAATAGAGTATTTGTTCGGATTTACAATGCATTCTAATATTTATTACAGATAATCAAATAACATTGCACTGTACCCTAGGCGTAGGTAGTCAGCCCATCTCCCATATTGTAAAGTTAAAGCCGATACTAGAATATCAATATTTAGTAAATAACAGATCCATACTACATAATTATTATTGTGTAATAGACAACTTTACCACAAAAATGAAATATTTGTTTAAAGTTTTATGTTTGTTTCATTTTTGTTACTAAATGTATTAGTTGTAGCTCCAGTACCAAGTTAGGGCTATTGGGTTATTATGACTAATTTATTTGAATAAACAACTATACAAATTATATGTCAAGGAGTTACTTTAATTGAATGTTTTTTTTTAACATCTCGCAAACTGCATAATTTTTCTTTCTATCTAGATTTAAAGTGAAAACAATGTATAATTACCACACATGAATCAACTAAGGTTGTCTTAAAAAAGTCTATTTAATTATAAGGTTGTTAAATAATGAATTGATTAATTTATATTTTATTAGTTTAGTATCTTTGAATTATTACATTATTATTAGAGATGGTTACAGTGTTAATTCTTTTGCATATATTATGTTTCACGTTTGAAGTCTGTTGTTTCATACTGTTGTAAGATTGTCCTTGTTTCTTAGCACTTTATAGTATTTTAATAAGTTTTTATAATTTTGCAAAATACTGTGTTTTTGTAATGAACGCCACATCACAACACCATAGTGTAGCCGCACACGGACCATTCACAACCACAGATTGACAGCCTCACTACTAGTTGTGGTGATAAGTACTTAGTTAAAATTATGTTTACCTAATATTTTTTGGATGGATAGTGTTTATATTATTCAGAATCAGAAAACTCAAGCCTTAGATGAATTGTAGAAACAATATTTACAGTTTATAAATAATTAGAAAAGGCACAGTAAAATTATAAAGCGATCTTGCCCCAAAAAATATATCTTTATTAAGCACCATGTTCTGATCGAGGGAGACAATTATAGTTTATACATTTTTACAGCAGTGTCAAATAAAAAATAAACACCACTTATGAGTGGCTGAGCGAGTAACTACTGCGCTGCGTGTCGCCGGGAACAAACATATGTGTGGCCTAGTTGTTCCGGGTCAGCCTGTTTGTGTATGTGAGCTTGTAAACGCACCCACGATACAGGAGAAAATAAAAAAAGACACACAACACAAAGTCAAACACAAAGACAAAGTTAAAAAAATATAGTTTCTGTCTAGTGTTATTTGGTTTTTCACCCTGTTTAATGCATGGTTATTTTGGCTCATCGCTTCGATCGGGACTATCGCCGCTATCTTGTCTTTTTTTTAATACATTTTCCACAGACAATTTTGCAAATGTTTTCCTAAAGCGCTTCTGTCAATCTCATTCAAGTGTCAAAAGAACCATGCAGCGCAGTAGTCCTTTCACTGAAGTTACCTGGTGTGGCATCACTTTCCAACTCAAAGTGGGCTCTATTTATCTCACAATAAGGTTGCTGCTGTCACAGGTGGTAATTGGCACAAGCAAAGAGAGGCTTATACCCATCAGTGGGGGAAGTGAAGTCAGGCTGTTGATGATGATTGATTGTCCACTGAAGTGGAGCGACGCTGCGGAGAGGAGAAACAGAGAAATATTAACGTATAGGATCGCAAACTGGAGCGGAGCTGAGATTTTATGCGA
The DNA here is from genome assembly GCA_941918905.2 of Xestia sexstrigata. Lineage (NCBI taxonomy): Eukaryota > Metazoa > Arthropoda > Insecta > Lepidoptera > Noctuidae > Xestia > Xestia sexstrigata. The sequence goes on from OW799209.2 coordinate 20,948,698, forward strand.
TCCTATTGGTTAATATTTCTCCGTTTCTCCGCTCCGCAGCCTAGCTCCGCTTCAATGGACAGTCAGCCTAAAGGACTAAGTTCACAGTGGTGGATTTTTTATCTTTTAAATTTAGACATTCCCACAGTGGCCTGACCTGTGTGGCTGTGCTTGTGAAAGTTGCTAAATATGTATTTTATTATAATTATGTAATCGATAAACTTAATAGGAGATGAAAAATTTACTCGAGTCAACAGTGCTTAGGTATTGTCAGCCTTGATTTTTTTTAAACAATTCTGAGTAAATTGAAACTTTATTAAAAGGTTGATAACTTGAAACTTTCTAACTGTACCAGACAAATTAACCTTGTCGTTATAGGTGTGTAGGAAAGAGAAAAAAACTTTAGATTGTAAACTAATTACGAAGTTGACAATACGGTAGCCGCTATTCGTGGGTCGATCGATTATTCATCTCGTCTATGAACCTTATTTATACAACACTATGAAAGCATAATTATTGTAACCTAATGGAATGTAAATCTTGTATACTTTTGTGATACTGAAGATGAAAAAATAACAAAAATATAAATACATATATGAATATTTTGAAAATAATGTTTTTTATTTAGCAGTCTTACAACAATGATCTTGCTCAAAGACATCCGTTTAATTTTAATGCAGATACTAGACATTGCGTAGTGCGCGCGTATATTGCAGCGGATGATCCGAAGAGTTACTGTGCGTTCCCACAGACGAACTCTCACATAAAGACATCATGCAAATTTAACAATGTTTTTTTGTAAGTAGGTATCTAGATTTAAAGTTGTAAAAATCTGAGCTGCAAAAAATATTTTTTACCATTGCCACTCGAAAAAGGGCATTTTATTCATCGATAAAATTGAATAATAGTACATTTTGATACAAGTGGAGAAAGTTTGTTATTATATTCGAGGCGGAATTAACACCCGAGCCGCAGGCGAGGGTTGTTATTGAGCCGAGAACTGCAATAACAAATGTCCACGTGTATCAAACGACGTTTTTCAATACACTTTTGAAGATCTAAAATAAAAAAACGACAAATATATTTTTGTCATGAATTAATATGAAATTATGATTAAAATTTTCTTTTTGTTCCGCGTTTTGCTTTCGTTAGGTTGAAGGAGAAGCAAAGGTATAAAGCCGCTAAACAGCCTAATATTAAAAATAGAAAATTCAAATATTTTTGAGTTACATACAACTTTTTGAGTTTTTGATAACAAACTTTCTCCACTTGTATCAAAGTGTACTATTTCCTCACTGAGTGAATAAAACATTGTGAATTTGGAACAATAAAACGTGATATGAATATACTAAATATATCTGAATTTCGAAAATTGTTTTGAGAGATTGACTTTCTGACGCACGAAGGAAACTCGGTATGTTATGAATTGTGATCACCCATCCACAGACCGACCTTGCTAAGCGTGGCTTAACCTTGAAGATCGACCCGATTGGCTGTTATTATTAAACCCTCGAGAAATATAAATACTATACTTCTATTTATTTTCTATATAGAGCAGCGGTGGCCCAGTGGTGGCGACCCCGACTTACGAACAGTAAGTCGTGGGTTCGAACCCAGACAGGCGCATTACTTTGTGTAATTTATTTCATCACCACTGCTCTCAAAACGGTGAAGGAAAACATCATGAGGAAACCGGCATGTCCTAGAACCAAAAAATTCGAAGACATGTGACATCTACCAATCCGCACTGGGCCCGCGTGGTGGATTATAGCCCATTCCCTCTCATAGAGAGGAGGCCTGTGTCCCAGCAGTGGGCACATTAATAGGCTGATGATGATGATGATTTATTTTCTCGCAGACAATGGTAAAAAGTAGAGTTGATATACAACTTGTAAAAAAAAAAAACACGTTCGTGAATCCCTCGTTTTGCCCAGGATTCTACTCTAGAATCCTTCGTTTCTCTCGGGATCCAACTTAGTCCCTCGAATTAAATTCGAGAATTTTCAATTGTTGTATTATAATCTACTATTACAAAAACCTAAAACGGTGCAAATACAATAATTTAATTGGTAATTATGTGTTTGAGCCGTTTGGGGTTGAAACACTAGGGCCATGCGGTCCGGGTGCCTACCTAGTATTTCGGGAAAGCGCCAAACGGTTGGTCGACTCTTCACGTGACCAGAGGGCGGGCCTATTTTTTGACCAAAGAATCAGGATTGCCATCCAACGTGGCAATGCTGCCAGCCTTCTGGGCACTTTTCCTGTTGAAAGCGATGTGGACAAATTTTTCGACGCCCGGTAACCTTTTTTGATACTTGTAAAATATTTTTATTTCTTTTATAGAGTATGTTTAAATAATATTATTAGTCTGTGTTTAATAAAACTATTACACGAAATTAGACTTATAATTAAAAAGAGTAGGTATGTTTAGATGGTTTAGTCATAGGGGGAAGGTGAGTAAAAGGCGACTTACAAAACGTATTTACAAAGAAAATGTGTATGGTAACGGCGGGAGGGGACGCCCTAGAACCCTAGAAGGACAATCTATATATAAAAATGAATCGCCAAATGTGTTGCAAAACTCAAGAACCTATTGACCGATTTTATGAAATTTTGAACAATTGTTCTACATACGCCAGGTAAAGTTTCTGAAGGGTAGTAGGCAGGAAAAGGTGCATTGCACTTATAAAATAATCAGCAAATAAACACAATGGAACCAAAGACAAGCCACGGAACAAGCTGGTTTTAGAAAAGGTTTCTCAACTGTAGACCACATACCTACATTGACCTACATACCCAGTTCAGTTGATCATTAAAAATACTGGGAATATCAAAAACCACTATAAATCGCTTTTATTGACTACCGTTCTATCGATTTTTCGTAACGACACATCAACACGGTCTAGGGATAAGCGAATTACTATCAATGTGTTAATTATTTATATGACATGTATATATTTAAAAAATACGTTATATGATATATATTAATATTCTACCATTTTTTAATAATGGTTAAGGTATAGATTAAAATTTCAGGATTTTATGGAAAAACAATGAAGCATAGACGGAAACCGTATATGAATGAACTTTTAATTTGTGAGTAAAAACTGAAAAAAATAGAAAAATCATTTAATTTGTGTTTATAAACTTGAAGTTAGTAGTCTGAGAAAGCGCCCATGATGTTCATAAAACACATCGGCAACGATTCGGCATGCTCAGAACAAGGTTGTCAATGTCTTGCTGCGGAATATTGTCCCATGTCCTTCTGAGGTGCGCAAAAAGTTGATCTTCTGTAGCCAGATTTTCAGGAACTTCCTTCAGAGCTCTTCTTTGCAGCATATCCCACGCATGCTCAATGAGATTTAGATCTGGCGATTGAGCAGGCCAGTCTAAGGCCCTAACATTATGTGTATGTAACCAAGCTGCTACCGTTCTCGCCGTGTGTGCCCGGGCATTGTCGTGCATGAGCAGGAAATCTTGCCCCATTTGTGTTCTGTGGGGCAAGATTACGGGCCCCAGCACCTGTTGGACGTATCGTTCTGCCGTCATATTGCCCCGCACCCAAACGAGATCCGTCCGTCCTCCAAGACGAATTCCTGCCCAAACCATAATTGTTCCTCCTTGGTATGGGTGAACTTCCTGAGGGTTCTGGAGACGGCTCCATCGTCCAGGAACTCGCCAAACACGCGTCCTTCGTGAATCTGGATGGAAGCCGAACCTGGATTCATCCGTGAACAGCACATTGGACCATTGGTCACGGCCCCAGTCCACGTGGTTCCGAACCCATTCTAATCGTCGTCCACGATTCACGAGAGCGTAGATTGCTTTCATGCAGTCGCCTTCTTACAGTTTGGTCACTCACAAGCACTTGATGTTCCACTCGCAGCCTTTGGACCAATTGAGTCGCCGTTGCATTTGGTTGTGCTCGCGCAGTAATTTGCAAAAATCGGTCTTGTCTGGGGGTAGTGATGCGACTTGGCCCCCGGTGCCTCTCCGCTACTTCACCTGTGGCACGATAGCGTGTCCACAATCTTGAAATTACATTTTGATGGGTCCCTATGGCCTCAGCAACATTACGCTGAACAGATCCAGCTTCCAGCATTCCCACAGCTCGTAACATCTCCGCCCTCGTCAAATGTCGGCGTTGCATGGCTACAATACCTCAATTTTAACTTTATCTTTCGTTTAAAAATGAAAAAAAACTGTAACTAAACGTAATTCGTATTGTTTTCTAAATTTCGCACAAATGAAAATTCCCTCTCCTATACATCAAGACATTTTTATGCCACCGAAACAAAAGAATTTTCAAAAATTTGAATTTGGAATTAGTCTGAGATAAATTACAAACAAATCGGTGTATAAAAGATTCCAATGCGGCCAGTACTTTTCGAGTTATTTAATTGAGTATGAAATATCCCTAGACCGTGTTGATGTGTGTATTTATATAAAAAGAATTGTGATTTTAATCTTTTCTAGTTGCGGATTTTGGGATTATTTGATGAAAAAAAAGTCAACTTGAATAAATAAATAAATTAAATTGTCGCTCGAGTTTATAGCAGTTTAAAAGTGTAAAATAGCTAGACTAGATTAGATCTTATCACGATACAGAAATTGGTCATAAATTAAATTGGCGCTCGAGTTTATAGCAGTTTAAAAGTGTAAAATAGCTAGACTAGATTAGTTATCTCACTCGGCTAACGGCTTGGAATGGATCTTGTTTTTAGGGATTCTGGGTAACTTTGGGCAAAAAACATAGGCCAACAATTTCACTAGGACCGTGTGGTTAGCTAGAGCTTTGTTTATACAGATCATGGCTTTACATTTATAAGTTTATAGCGGCAGCGTAACCATATACGCTACACTTATTTATTACAAGGAATTCTGGGGGGACGGCGCGAACGCAGTCCCCACTACCAAAAATTACGCATCCGAGTTATCCACATTAGGGATAATCGCAAGGGTCAACCTAACCGCAGTGCAATGGAAAGGCCTCGCCCTGGGGGAACCGCCTAAGTGATCACGGTTTCCCCTATGCCAGGTAAGTATGATTTCACTTCAGTAACGCGCGAGGGTCATTCAACGGCGGAGAATCTTAACACCGCGATTCAGAATCGTGACGTAATTGTACAGCGCCATCTAGTTTTTCGGAACTAAAACGTACGTTGCTACAAGACAGCAAACAGAGCTTGAATATTTACAAACTATACAAAAAATGTTACCAAAACAAATACAAAATATATATTTTCTGGTGCGCGAGTCCGTTCTAAACAACATTAGGTAATTCCATTGTAAATCCTTGTTTTTTATCATTCATTTTTTATTTAACAAATTTTTACAATATGTCAAAAAAAAAAACAGCTTATTAACATATTATCTTGTGATGTTTTGTGATTGTAGATAAATATCCATAAAACGCAATAAGTACTAAAAACAAATATCGCAATATCGCGGGACGCAGAAACAAGGAAGGTGGAATAATCGTAATTAAAAAAAATAGAAATGCCTATGAGTTGTTAAGATTATAAACCGTATGATTATAAATACATAGACTACACACACGGCAGCGCATCTGACAGTCAAACAGAGACAACACTATTCCGTTATTTCCGTCAGGGTAGCCCCCGAAATTCAAATTTTCTTTAGTTTTTTGCAATTTGCTGGCCAGTGCTGAACTTGGAGGGTTGTATTGATGATTTTAATTCTGTAATTACATACGTCTTACAGTCGCGAACAATTTTTTATAATCAACATACAACCTAGCACTGGCCTGCAAATTGCAAAAAACTAAAGAAAATTTGAATTTCGCGGGCTATCCTGGAGCATCAGCTATAAATTTCAAGAAAAAAAAACTGCATATTTTGTAAATCTGCACAAATACATGCCCATTTTTTAAAATCTATCATTATCGCATTGCAAATAACGTTCCAATCGGATTCTACGGTAGTCCTTGCCATTACCCGTTATTATTAGAAACTTGCCATGCTGAGCGATACAAAAGACAAAGTCGTCTACGGTGTCGCAGATATATACAGTGTACTCAGTCTGTGGTCGCAGGTGAGCCTCATAAATATGGCGCCCCGTTTTTATTTTATTTTATTTATTCAGGGATAAAAAATAATTACACGTTACAATTTGTAAATCGGAGCTAATTAGGTTTATATAATAAACGTATAACCCAAACTATATCCACGTCGCACTGTATTCGGCTGGATGCCCTACAAATCCAAAATTCGGATAATATAAAATAACTGACCGTCACGTCACTGACTTCTGACCGTAGACTAGATACAAAGTTACAAACAATACAGACAGTGTACTTTGTGCAATGAAATGACAGCTGACAGATGGTGACTGGAGAAGACACCATTTGTACGTCAGTGGGAGACACTGACTGTTTGACAGAAGTCAGTCTGATTCTGATGTCAAGTTGTCAACACCCCAGTTTTCTCCACAGGTTTTCTCTATAAGTCGTCAAGGTCGTACGTGGGCTGTTTGTCTCGTTCTCCTATTATTATTCTAATAATAACGCTAATCATTACTTATCGTGAGCATTAAATAAATAAATAATCACTCGAAATTATTGTGACATATTCCAATAACCTATCCTGTAGCAGGTAAGCATTTAAAAATCGTTTGCTTTGGCAACTGGATTTTTGTGTATCGCAGATTGAACACGAATTTGTTGATAGAAGTAGTTGACAAAATATTAACGTAACAGCTGCTATCGCTTACTGATTCATTCTTTGTTGTAGCAATGAAGTTTCTGACAAGTTTGGGCGATGTTCCCGAACTCAAGAAAGAGAACGTCCACATCAGGGATGAGACCGAATTGATAAAAAAAATAAATAAGATGATAAAGGATGGACATGCTAAGCTACAGATCGTAACAGATTTCGATCACACTCTGACAAGGCACACTCTGGACAATGGAAACACTGTGCTCACAAGTTTTGGTAAGATATTACATTTTTATCTCCACTTCCTATTAGACTCTGAATGAGATTTTTATGACTAGTTTAGAATCTATTCCACAAACTTGATTTTTATCGTTTCCTATCAACTGTAACTGATAAAAAATCAATAATTTATTGGTAAACCTATGAAATAATTAAGTACAAGATCTTAAAAGTTAGGTAGTGTATGTTTTTCCAATTGACAAACAAATACATACATCATATATATCACACATCTGTTGATGGATAGATATAAGCACAAGGTGATCTAACTGGGATGTGGTTTACACATGCAATGTGTTCAATTACAGGAATGTTCCGTGAGTGTCCATCAATACCGCAGCACTACAAAGATGAAGACAACCGGCTCTCGGGCATCTACAAGCCTATTGAGTGTGACCCAGTTATGAGCATAGAGGAGAAAACCAAACATATGATTGATTGGTATGTGGCTGCACATGCATTGCTCAAGTTAGTACCCCTTTAATTTCTTTTTATCATAAACCTAGCCTTTTTAGGGCCAGTTTCTAGTCATACTGCTAGAAACTAGTCTTACTATTTATTTATTAGAAAAGACCTCCACAACCCAGTTTCTGTACAATAATAATATCCTTTAGTAAGACAAGAAAGCTTGATATTATTTTCTTATGGCAGTTCTGTGTTATGATAAAGCTACATAGTTGCTGAGGGCAACAAGGGTGAAGATAACAAATGACTACAATGTTTAATAATGTACTTAAGTAACCTGATAATGGCTGATGATGATTGATAGTTTTTTGTGGGATTTTTTAAAATAAATTTTATGTATTATCAATATTTGGTTACTATAGTGACAATGGTGTCGATTCTGTTGTGCACAAACTAAACTTAATTTAGGCTATTGCTATCTTTTTCCCTCTAATAAAACCAGAAAGAGACAGACGTAATTTAGAGCTGTCAAATTTAATTGGAACTAATATTTCCTTGCAAATGAAGGGTGCACGTAAAAACATGTCGACTAAAACACAGTGAAGCACAAGGCATAAACTAGTTTGACATCTCTAACTTAGTTCATAGCCGTCCTTTTCTCGCACTGCCTTTTAGTAAAAGATAGCAACAGCCCAAATTAGTAGTTATAGTTTAGTTTGTGCACAACAGAATCAACACCAATAGCTTCTAATATTTACTCAAAACTAGCCAAATCTAGTCTTACCATTCTCTTATCCTTTTCCTACTTCAGTTGCGGTTGACTCAGCATGCGCATGGCTTCTTCTTTCATACTTGTAGTCTGAGATCCCTTAAAGAACAACCTTCACTGAGCTGGTTAATGCATGAAAAGTATTTTATATCAAATTAAATATGTCAATAAATATGTTGCAAATACTCATATGTGATGATGAATAATAGACAAAAGTATAGAATCCCTCTATACTTTTGTCTATTATTCATCATCTCAGCAGTTCTTTCTAGCCATACTTTCACACATTCTGTCCATGCATCATCACAGCCTAGCCAAATCTAGCCTTATTTGAAATTATGGGATACTCATAAACTAGCTACATACTAACTACCTGATAATGGATAGGATGTCAATGCTATCAGATTATCTGATATTCTATTTATCTTTTATTTACTTCTTTTCTAATATTTTTTCAGAGGTGTAAAGTTCCCAAGAAATGAGTTAATGGATAGAGCTCACAGGATGGTGGAGTGTTTCAGGTAAAAAATATTTGAATTAATGATTTTTTTAAGGTCAGCAAATGTCGCCATTGGTGCCGATTCCCTTGTTCACAAACTAAACAAAATTTAAGTTGAATGCATCTTTTTCTTTCTATTTCATTATGAAAAGGACAGAAGATAAAATTAGTTTAATCCTGTCAAATTAGTCAGCACCTGACGTAATTTGATGTAATTTTAGTAGTCAACTTTTTAATCGCGTCTAAAAGTTGTATGGCGCTGATTAATTTGACAGAACGTAACTAAAATTTATCTTCTGTCCTTTTCTTAATGAAATAGAAAGAAAAAGATGCACTGAACTTAAATTTGGTTTAGTTTGTAAACAAGGGAATCGGCACTATTATTCATTGAATTTAGTCCTGACAATATGCAAAGTATTAAAACAATCGAACAAGTAAAAACACATTATATTTTCTGTTTAAATTTTAGATTCTGAACGAATTAATGAACTTAGTCTTAAGAGGGCCTTTCCCGGCCCGTCTATCGTCAACGCGAGCATGGTCGAAAAGCTTGTTGTTTCATCCAGAGCCATCGCGGCGATATTTTTTCAACCCCTGTCTTACGTAACCCCGACCTCGCACTACTCGTCTCCCGCGTACCTCAAACCGACAAACGCGATAACATTGAACGAAAAATAGTGTTCGAAATTTTCTTAAACTTGTTCCAGGTGTTTTTTAATAAGTATTACAAGTTTCTGAAATAAATATTTGTCATTTAGAATCTCAGTTACATGTGCAAGGCTTCTATCAGGATGATTTCTTTACTTTTACCATTTTTGAGTAAATTATGACCGACCAAGTTCAGGTAAAATTTGTTCAAAACAGCAATTTTTGGAGGCTTTTAATGAATTTGTTTGTACAAAATTTTATTTTTTGCTTTGGTAGAAGTCTAGATACAGTGCACAAGACGCACCACGCACAATGGTCCACTCTAGGGACTAAGCGCGGAAACCTAAACCACATAATTGAATAGAATAGTGCACAAGATACCTTTTAGTTTAAAAAATTCAAAGAATTCGAATTCGTACGTGATTATGCCGTTGTTACACATATATGTGTAACAACGGCATAATCACGTACGAGCGTTTGAATGCAAAGTACGACGGGTTGGCCGCTCTTAAGTCAAGCTTAGCTCATTCGCACTTCATCTGAAAATGAACCTTATTTGCGTAACGTTAATGTGCATATTCACAGGACCAACTGAACAAGTGTATCATACAAATAAGCCTTTTTTTTTTTTTGGATGGGAAATCAAATAACTCCTCCCGCTCTGGGCGGAGCAGGAAGGAGTGTCAGACTTTTACTGACTAAAACCCATCCATGTTCCTTCATCGCCCTTTGTGTTCCGGGGCCACGGTATCTTTTTCGAACAGTCCCGCAGCCCCGACAGGCATCGGACCCCTTCCTTTTGCTGACTCTCTTTGAGGCGCGCGTGGAACACTCCTGCGTCGTCGACACGGCCTGTCGTCATGAGACGGACGGACGGCGAGCTAGCCCATAGGTATCCGTCCACAGACCCGCGCCTACGGTGGCAGCGCTCGGGGCGTCTCCCGCGGCGGCCGGGACGTGAGACTCTCCCCCTCTCACGTTCCGCCACCTCCTACTCTAGCATGACTGCTTCGCAGTAGGAGGTGACGGCGTCCTATTCCGTCTCAAAGTTACTTTAGTTTACCTTACTACTACTTACTTGAACTATAAGACAAAGATAAGACATCTTACTATTTTAAATGCGAAAATTTAGATGGATGGATGTTTGTTGCACAATCACGCCAGAACGGCTGAACGAATCTGGATAAAATTAAGCCCAGATATAGATTATAGTTTTAGCAAAAAAATATATGTAAACAAGGCAGATTGTGGTAAATGACGTCACATCATGGCCGCGACAGCTACGGACGTTTCAACTGTCGTAGAAAGGAGTTTAATATTATTTTTAAGCGACATGCAGTAGTTGAACTTAAGTTTGAATACTTTTTTCTTGGGTTGATAGTACTGTATTTTATTGATTTAAGTAAAGAAAAAATTACATGCATTCCCTATTCAGTTAGCTGTATCATATTGTTACGAGCTGGGTTAAGGGATAAATGAATTAATACAGATTAAACAACAAATAACTTTATTTAATTACAAAACACTTATAACCCAATCATAAATCTCCGCGTTCAATATAATAACGCGCTAAGGGCGCTGCTGCGGCTGCCTCGCTTCTGCAGCGCATCGGGAATGTTCGCAAGCGTTCGCATTGACTGTTTTTATGCCAGCATGCGTAAAAGGGCGACCTCGTTAGCGAGTAGAGTGCGGGGCAGCGGCAACAGTCTTCTTACAGTTGTTGCCAACAGGTTGGACGGACCATTTATGCAGCACTGGCAGGCCTTACATGCGCCTGTATATCAAGCCTGGGGCAGGTAAAAAAAAAAAAAAAAAAAGTAAAATGTAAACCTTTCAATAGGTTTTAATTTAACGTAATTTTAAAAGTAACAGACAGGCAGACAATTTAATACGTTTGTTTTAATTTTATTGTTATTTTGATTTAGTGTAAATTATTATTATTATTTTTTTTTGTGTTATATGACATTGTACAAATAGATTTTAATTTAGTTTTATGTAATTGTGTTTGTGTTATAAGTGTGCAAATTGATTTTAATTTAATGCATAGAATGGATTTTAATGATCTGAAAATAAATGGATTAATAATAATAATAATAAATACACTACTGATCACTATTTGCTTAGATATCGCACTTCTAGTTCACTTCGATTCGCTTCGTTGTGTAGCCAAAATCAGACTGCCTGCTCCCGCAAACACGTCGACTATTTTATATGGCGACCGAACGTTCGACAAAGATCCACGACTTCCTCGAACCTTCTTTAGAGTAGGTAATTGTAGATACGGGTACGAAGTAACAATATGAACACACTATGTATACAATTTTTACAGGAGGGGTGTGGAAGACATGATAAAATGGAGCAAGACTCAGCAGGTGCCAATCCTGGTTTTCTCAGCAGGGCTCGGGGACTCAGTGCTGGCTGCTATGAAAGCAGCTAACTTCTTGCTGCCTCATGTCAAGGTAAGTATTATTCATAGAGAGGTGTACCTTCAGGGGTATTCCTCTATGTTTACATACATTTTACCAGTTATGTATGAGTACCAGGTTTAAAACAAAAAGTTTTTTTTGAGAAGTTGTCTTGGATTTGTTGATTAATGGTGCAACCACCCAATTCAAACTTCTATCATTGTCGCTTTCTTCATTCAGTCCAAAAATGTATGGAATCTGGTAACTGGAAATAGTGATAGCTGTTGTGATTGTTAAGCTTTAGCTCTCATTAACACACCCAATTTAAACTTTTAGGTGGTATCAAACTTCCTAGCCATGGACGAAAACGACTTCATAGTCGGCATCAAAGGCGAGGTCATTCACACTTACAACAAGAACGAGACAGCAATCAAACACACGGAGTACTACGACATGGTGCAGCAGCGCTCCAACGTCATACTGATGGGAGACAACATCGGCGACGCGGGCATGGCCGAGGGCATGGAGCATTGCGACGTCGTCGTCAAAGTAGGCTTCCTAGGAAACAACGCAGAAGGCAACCTGAAAAACTATCTCAACAAATTCGACATAGTACTCGTGAACGAACCTTCGGTCGACGTCGTCAACGCCATATTGCAATTTATACTGTGATTTTATTTTATTATTGTGATCGTAGCTAAATAAACTTACACCCGGCTTCTGGAAGAACTGTCTGTCAGTTACTTAATTTTGTTGATTAATTGTTCAGAAATTGGGTGTAAATAATAATTTATTGTTAGTGACAACTTTTTGTTAGGAAATTGTTTGTGCAATAAGTCTTTTTTTGTTATGTTAATCAGCCAGACCCATCTTGCTTAGAGATTAAAGTACTTATTTTATTTATACGAGGTCAAATTGTACTGTACTGCCTTTATTTCTCTATAAGTACGTCGTTTTGTGAAGCTGCATTTTTTAAACTTTATTTTGATCAAAATAATATTAATATTTAGCAGATTATTCGAGCCATTTTTCTTTTTACAAATGTATTCAGTGAGTAAAATTGTGCTAATTTTGTGCAAGCTGACGAATGGAAGATTAACGAACTTATGGGTCTGGCTAAAAAGCGACAAATTATTGAAATATTTTGATAATTACTCTCGGAAGTTTTTAATTAAGCAACGTCATTGTAAACCGTGAATTGCGGCTTGTTTGTATCTTATCAAAGGTCATAGACCTCTCTTGTACATACATGTATGCTTAAAGCTGCCCCACTTGTAAAACACGCTAAAAACTGTCTCAACAAAGTTACGAAAATGTTGCGCATAATGTGGAGATTGTTTCTCAGAGAACCGTCAAACTACAGTGCGGCAAAGATTTGTGCGCTTGAATGACAGTGTCAGGAGGGCGCAGTTACTAAACATCTGCGAAATTATATTGGTTCTTGCTCGATTAATATGCATAATATAAAGATAATTTATCCCACGAATAATGTAGCTTTCTGCCAGTGAAACAATTTCTAGAATTGATTCATTAGTTCCAAAGATTACCCCTACATACAACCAATTTTTTATTAGTATAGAAAAACAAAATGGCGGCGTCCGTTGCGACTATGGCCACGCGCCAAAAGAAAGTTATATTCACGAACATGTTTCAAGTGGTGTATACAGCTCAATAATCAAAGCTAGTCGAGTCAAACTCTTTCCTCGGCATTTCCTATTCTATTTAGTAATTTACTCATTGTATATTTATAAGTATTCCGGTAGAGCTTCTTGAAGAAAGGAAACAGGAATAATAGAATCTGTTAATAGAATAAGAATCTGTTGTTTACACAAAATTTCCCAGTTTCCTCGAATTTTGAAGTTTTGTTATTGTTGATTCTGAAATAACTTTATTTCGTTTTGCTCTCGACATAATATTATTTTCTGTTTTATATTTCCCTAAAGCTTATCGTTGTGCTATTTTGCTATGCTGTTCTCTAAGACAAATTAATAATTATATTTTTGTTACAAATGTTTTCTAAGAGTTAGAAAGAAACGAGATTTTTGTGTTTGAGTACAACATTTACAATCCTATTGTGCAAGCGCATTTTCTTTTAATTTCAAACCCTGGGACATGTTTGTATAAGGCAGAATTTTGTATATTCCACAGTCAATCCGTCGTTTTAGCGGACGTGACAATTGGAAAAACAAAAACTATACCTGATTGTATTGTATTGTATTGTATAACGGGCTGGTGTCCGCAACTCCACGTCAAAGCGCGTATTTTGCGTATGGGCTACAATCCACCACGCGGGCCCAGTGCGGATTGGTAGATGTCACATGTCTTCGAATTTTTGGTTCTAGGACATGCCGGTTTCCTCACGATGTTTTCCTTCACCGTTTTGAGAGCAGTGGTGATGAAATAAATTATATAACTATACCTGATTCGCTTGTGTCCATTATTTATGTAACTTTTGTAAATATGTAGAACTTCATGTAAACATGAAATTGACACGTTTTTAAATGTTTTCTACACTCGCTTATAAAAACTGTTGTAGCAATGTTAACTGCACAAACCACTATTATGATTACTTGGTGACAAATTTAAAAGACATGATTGTTTGACGAGGAGAAAAATAAAACAATATTTGTAATGAAATTAAATAATTTGTTATTATTATAAAACAACACATCTATATGATGTATTTTCTAGTCATTGCCGTGCTTACATTTTGATATAGCGACTATAAAAGAGATTTTTGTTTTGATAATATCACAAAAACTAAATGCACAATAATAGTATTAGTATAAGTAAGAATCAACATGATTTATAATATAATGGAATAAACAACGTATTAAATGCTTATAGTACTACGTAACTAAGATATATCAACGCTATTTTTCATTTTGTTTTCAAAATTCGAATGTAGGATGATTGTGGTATTATTTTGATGTAAAATGGAAGATTATAGAGGCGCATAATTAGTTTCGTAGTACTGTACATTGATAAAATGCATTTAAAACATTCATGGAAGATTTAATTTTATAATACTAAAAAGTTTCTAACAAAATCTATATTTCGTTGATAAGACTAGTAAAATTTAAACTAAAATGCCTTGTTTCACCTCTTCCGAGTTCTAGTTATGTGGTAGGTAATTATATAGGTGGTGTCTACCCGGAAAATGTTAAACAGGCCTTTATTATAAGTATCTCCAATAAACAACAATAATAAGTACTGATATTTTTTAAACTGGCAATATAAACGCACTGATTAAATTCGCATCATTCAGAACCGAGAAAGTAGTAAGTAAACGTTCAAGTACTAACATACAATACAGAAATTGTACTAAAGCTTGTAAACAACATGGCAAGAATGAAAATCAGAAACGAACTATTCGAAGTTGGTCAGCATGATAACAAAATGACTGGAAAATACATGTGTTCATCACAATACCCTATTAGTTAAATTTAACTGAACAAACTAAAAGCTCTAAAATAAACAACAGTCTTAGAACATACAAGTTATTTACACAAAGATTTGTTTCATATAAAAATATCCTACTGTACACGTAACAATCATCTCATTCATATAGAAATATATTTGTTTCTATGTACAAAACTAGAAACGATAGTAAAAATAGTTAAATCTTTAGGAATCATCTACACGACGTCGGCTCGTGGCGGGGAATGCACTCTGCGAAAGCGCTCAAGGCACTTGTAGTAGTAATAACTAAATTGAATTGACGTTTGCGCGGGATCAATGGGAAATGGGTAGGTTTATTAAATATCATTTTAACCCTTTATATTTCAGTTCAACCTATTGAATATGAATACATTTTAAAATATGACTAAATGCTTGCTTAAAAGTAAAATAAAATAAGTGACGAATCAGACCTTGTTTGTAGGATGTCTGATAGTCCAACACTCGAAGATCCAATCAGAAGTAAGGATCAAGAAGTTGTTGAACCATGTTGCGGATCGATACTCTTTGTTCACTTAAAGCTTCGGCATGCTAGCCAATGTTAGGACTAGTCACAATGTCATAATGGACATTTAGAACGTGAACGCGCCCCTCCGCCGTGTGCATTCCTCGCTACGATTAATATGTTTGCCCCAATAACGGGTGCAGTCTCAGGCAAGGCAGCGTTTCTCTATAAATAAATATAAATATTCTGAGAAGGAAGTCAACCGTTATCACACACTAGTAACCTACTAAAATACAAGATTTCATCAACAATCACAATCGTGTCGTACGTTGCCACAAAACACGGTACTACATACCAGGTATATAATAAACAGGCATACAAACAATAACGTCTATTTACTAAACGCCAAGCTTGCTGTCATAAAAAGAGGGAGCGAGACGGCAGAGCTCAGTGTAAACTGGCCTACTCGCACGTTTTATGATCGCAACTTACATGAACGTTGGCGTTTAGTACAGTTCAACATTGACTAAGAACTAACGCGAGCCACTTGACACACTTCCCCTATATTAGTCAGTGTGTTAACTACAAAATCGTTCATCGAGTCGTAAGGTTTGCATTTGTGTGTAAGAATATTTTTTACATAAGGCTGAGAATCGATTTGAGAAAAGGAATTGCCCGGTTCCGATACTAGAGATATTATTGTCAATGTCATTTTTTCTTATCAAATAAGGTAGATGACACCATAAAACAAAAACTCCAACACACCTATCTCTAAAAAAAAAAATTTTGGGCCTGAAAACCCGATTTATCTTCAATTAATTGCCAAATTAGGTTTTTAGTTGCTTTGAAATCAATAAATAGTAGAGTCATTCGAGTTGAAAAATAGTGACGTCACAGCGTGCTATTGCCATAAAAATCTATGAGAACCGCGTTTTGACAGCTCTTAAAAAGTATGTCAATTGATTGGTGTGTCATCTACCCTATTCTGGATGGCCACTTACACAGATGCAAAACCTTATAACATAGGTGACGGCTGCACTATCTTCTGATCAGAATCTTGCTGCACGAAATGTAATCAAATGTGGAAAAGAGGGATCCTCATAGTTAGACGTAGTAAACCGTAGATCAATCTATAATTAATGTACAGCGCACTTAACTATATGCCAACGTTTATGGTAGGTGCTGTCACATACCGTGGGAAAGAGACAACATGAGACTTTCCCATACTAAAATATTCATCATCCTTCTTGCACGTTTACGTGTCTCGGTGTTTCCAATAGTTTTATGTCAGCACGCACGAGATTTTAATCAGAATACAACATCCAAACATTTAATTGATTAAATATCAAGATTCTATGAACACATTTTGTTGAAATTTGTAAGCAGCGTAACATATTGCTGTCATAACAGTAACACGAAGCGGTTATAGTCGTTGTGAGTCACGAGCGCGTGTCTTATGACTATTGACATAAGGTTTAGATTTCAATCACTGACATGATATAGGTTCACATTTAAGTATAGTTAGATGTTTACGTTTATTCACGATGTTATTCGCCATAGATTTAAAATACGCTGGTACTTGTTTAAGGCAGTTTATACGATACGGAATTACCTCAATGCTTATGGTATGACAAGTAATGTACCAATAGCGTTTATCCATTCTAAATCTATAGTCCAAAACATCGACATAAAAAATACTGATTTAAATTAATAAACGAAATACCTGGTGGTGCTGAGTGACTGTAAACCTCATAAGTATATGACATGGCGGTTTCCTCACGATGTTTTCCTTCACCGTCTTGAAAGTTAATTAATTTATTTAAACAAAGTGCGTTTGCCCAGCAGCGGGACAGTACAGGCTTAACTATGATAAAATAATAATAAAGGGCCTATAAAAAAAATATATTTTAAGAATGTATTTATTTCACTCGTCCTTCTAGACGAAGGGTCGTCGAAAGTGTCCGTTTCCTTGCTTTGTGGTCAGGGTAGGTCATAGACCGCACGCTCTTAATTAACAGTCCGTGGTTTGATAGTAAGTCAGCAGCACCAAGTGTGTCGTCACTAACGTTGGCAGATCTATGAGAATACCGCGAGATGCGGCGCGTAAGTACTATGTACTATAAACACTACACAAATAATAATGTTATACATACAATTATGGTAACTAACAACATCGGAAGTAATTTCGATGATATGGTAGGTTATACGTTATCGTTTTGAACACTTGCGATGAAATATTTACAAATAAACAAGAATAGTGTATTTAGAATTTAGATTCAAGTTGTGTAGTACATTATAATTATTTTCTTGACTCACTGAAAACTATTTTTGCACTATGTGAGAACGACATAAATTCACTCGAGTTGCAAAAATGTGAGCCAAGATAAATGCTAGCTAAGTCTCGCCGAGCGCACGTGGCTGCGGCGTTCCGGATGCGTCCCTCGGACGTGCCTCATGCGTCCCTCGGACGTGCCTCATGCGTCCCTCGGACGTGCCTCATGCGTCCCTCGGACGTGCCTCATGTGTCCCTCGGACGTGTCGGCCGCGTCTCACGGACGCGCCGGCCGCGTCTCTCGGACGCGTTGGTCCCGCTTTGCAGTATAAAAGCACAATATAGTCTACATGTATTACAATAGGTCTATCGACAGATCACAGCCTAGTTCAGTGTAACGAGTGGAGGTGTTGCGCAGAGCTCAGGTGATGACGGCCACTTCCGTCGTGGGCTTCTGCAGACCGTCCTCGTCCCGCGCCCTGAGGAGTTAGGAGATCTAGTTACAGTCAGTGGATTAAATACATGAGTAGTGGGAGGGGGACTGATAACTCTGGAGTTGAGATCTCGTCTGTGTGTTTGAACAGATTTTTTTTTTCCAAAACTGGGTCTTATCGCACTACGATTAGGCTCAACATGCAATTATATTAAACAGGCCCAGCGTGCCCGGGTGTACTGTGTTGTGTACTGTGTACTGTATACATACGTACCGGTACAGTGTAGCGTGCGGCGGTGCGGAGCGGTAGTGCGCGGCGTAAGATCGCGCGCGCCGGCGGGACGCCACCGCGCGGCCCAGCGTGCCCGGGTGTACTGTGTTGTGTACTGTGTACTGTATACATACGTACCGGTACAGTGTAGCGTGCGGCGGTGCGGAGCGGTAGTGCGCGGCGTAAGATCGCGCGCGCCGGCGGGACGCCACCGCGCGGCCCAGCGTGCCCGGGTGTACTGTGTTGTGTACTGTGTACTGTATACATACGTACCGGTACAGTGTAGCGTGCGGCGGTGCGGAGCGGTAGTGCGCGGCGTAAGATCGCGCGCGCCGGCGGGACGCCACCGCGCGGCCCAGCGTGCCCGGGTGTACTGTGTTGTGTACTGTGTACTGTATACATACGTACCGGTACAGTGTAGCGTGCGGCGGTGCGGAGCGGTAGTGCGCGGCGTAAGATCGCGCGCGCCGGCGGGACGCCACCGCGCGGCCCAGCGTGCCCGGGTGTACCGTATTGCGGATGCCGTGGAACAGTACCCTGCAGCAGACGACATGCACGTCAGATACGCACAGATCACGAGTGACAGGTGATACACAGATAATCGGGTTGGCGAGATCCGGCACGGTCATTAAAATTATTATGTACTAGAAAACAGTAATGAGATGAAGAAACAGTTTTTATCCCAACTAGCAAAGTAATCCTATAAAAAAGACTAAGTCTATCATTACTAATAACGTTCTTATAAAGGCATTGCGGTAGACTATTTAACTTATAATAGAATTTTCCTAGCCTTAACATACTCAAGCGCATTAGTATTTATATCTTGGTCCTAAAGTTTGCTACAAGACTTACTAATAAGACATGTATAGGACACGTTTACTATAGTAATAGCATTTCATAAGCGATATTCTTAAGTGAAATTGCTTTTATATCTCAGTCTTGTAATTGGCTACAAGATTATCTTATAGGACACTATTAGGATTAAGTCTCTCTTATAATTATTGTGTACAGTAAAACTAAATAATCTAGAATAACATTTTGATCCTATAGTAGGCTTTTGTGATTGTACAAGATATTATTACATACTTAGCTGAGATCACTATAAGTTTGAGCAGTTATAGTTTTGCTCAAGACTCTTTTAAATCTTATAGTACTTGATAAGAGCGCTTCATGATCAAAAAAGCTTATAAGCTACTAGATCAATAACTTTATCAGTAAACCTACAAGATCAGGATGTAAATCAAGCGCGTCAAGTGCGAACGCAGGTGAAGTAAATGAGGGTTTCGCGACCAAAAATATTTTTTCACCCCTATTCCTCCACTCGGAAAGTGAAGGAGTTGAAAATTGGGACGCAGAATACGATTTACATATCGAAGAAACCATTGACTATGAAAATAATCTTGAATTGCTTAAAGATATGCAAAGCTGGGGCTATAAAATGTAATATACCTCACCTAGCCCTGAACGAACTATCTACTATGTTGAACAAAAGATTAAGTAATGTTACCCCACTTAAAAGAAATACAACCATCTTGTTAATTAAATCCTAAAAAAAGTAAATTTAAACATTAGCAGGCATATTCTTATGGAACCCTAATTTGTTTTAAAATGGAGACGAGTTATCTGGACTGAATCTGCTATAAGTACTAATTTACCTATAAAGTACTTACTTACTTGCTACAAGTACTAATTTACTTATAAAGTTCTACAAAGTACTTAATTAAGAGCAATTTCAAATTATGGCGAATATTCACAAGAATTGATGAAATATTTTATTTACAACAATATACTAATTGCTATTTTTCGGAGGGGGTTGTAAAAACTAACTAAATTGCGGTACATATTTACAGTAAAAATTACTTCCCCACGAGTTCATACACTATTTACGATATATTATATTTTGTAATTATTATTCTACAATAATACAAAATGATAGTAATAGAAACTTAAGTTTTTATTAAGTATTTACCACAAAACATTTTGTTATTACAAAACAACCTTAACAAAAAAAATACAACTAAGCTAACTTAACTAACTAAGTACGTTACTAGTGCATTATAAACAAGATTGCCTGAGTAAGATACTTATGTCAGATATTAACACAAGCGTTTGTGCTTGTAATTGTGTAGTCTCAGATCATTATAGAAGCTATAGCGCTTCGTCAAGTATATTATAGGGCTCAGTAACATTAAATAAGTTGATCATAAGATAGTCATAGAAATAAACGCTCCTAAAACTGCGCCCAAATTCAGGCTTGTAGCGTATTATAAACAATTTATAAGTAAAAATAGAAGTAGTCTTGAGAGCGTTATAAGTACTGATTTTGCTAGTTGGGATGATTCTGTGAAAAAACCAGAATATCCTCTCAAATCGCCGGGAATATCGAGAATACCTTCTTATTTCTGGCACTTGAGGGCGCCGTTTGAACTTTACCGCCATTTTAACTGCCAAGCGTCATTGCAAGCTTTTGAATTCTTGTGTCTTGTGCTTGTGATTCTTGAGTGAACTTCGAAGAGGATAAAAACTGTCTTTAAACCAGGAAAAAGATGATAAACAAGCGTTAAATAATGCCTTTTTGTGAAACACAGCAGTGTATTTTCGAAAAATATATCCGGATCCGGTAAGTAACGATAACGAATGCATATAACTGCCCCGGACGAAGAACAATTACGCTGCACCAAGCTTGGGGACATCGGAAAGCATCTCTTCCTCATCCTCGTAGTTTGAGGAGGGCGCCGCATCACTCATACCCAATTAGCGTTCTTGTACCGCGACGCGATATCGTAAGTACCCCCGAGTTGAAACTTCAATGTCACAAGTGTTGTATATTTCCATTTTTAATACCTGCCAATACCCGAAGTGTTATAAAGGTACAAACTGACGGGGCAGTATTAATGTTTATACCTAGTACTAGTTCGCAACAAGTCAATAATAACGGTAACGAAGGTAGTTCGGACCATTGTATTATTATTACGTATTCTGCCAGAGTCCGTGTCAATTAGGGTTCCTTAAATAGAGTTTGCAGATGATGAAGACTACAATGACGCTTGACAGCTAAAATGGCGGTAACGAGCAAAACGGCGAGCTCAGGTGCCAGAAATAAAAGGTATTCTCTATATTCCTACCGATTTGGGAGGATATTCTCGTATTTTCACAAAATCATAAACACTGCTTCATCCTATTTCCGTGTTTTGTTTAACGTAATATAGCACCTGTTTTGATTCCATGCATTCTATTTAGTATAATAAGTATTATGTAAAAAAAATAAGTACCAGCCAAACCGTAGGTGGTGTCACAATCTGTTGAATCTGTATAGATTTAAGTATTTTTTGTAAGGCCAAAATGACCATAATTATCAAACTATTAAGAGTTAAAAATATAAATTAAAGTGTTATCAAAATGAGGTTAAGTGATACTGACCTAGGCGCCAACGCAGCCACAGTAGAGACCAGCATGACGAGCCAGTAGACGGGCTCGCGGACTGTGTGCAGCATGATGTGGTACGTGGACGGCAGGTTCAGCAGCGTCAGCGCCACGGCCTGGTAGATCAGCGTCAGGACGAAGAACGACAGCAGCGAGCCCGACAGCGCCACCACGTGGATCACCGTCTGGGGAAGGCGCCAACTCCTTATTTGTTGTACTTTTTAATTGGGCTGAATTTGCAATCGTCTGATTACTTTTAACTGATGAATAATTACGACTGATGTATTAAGGGTGTAAAAAGACTATAAGCCGAAAGGCACTTGTTCTCCCCGTCTTTGCGATATTTTTTTTTGTTCTAGACCATACCTTGGAACTTTAGTTTCGGAGATATTGGGGGTCAACGTTCCAACTTTTCCACAAGTTATTTTTTTTAATAAATATTTTAAAGTCCGATTTTTATTTTAAACACCTCTACGACCCCCGCACTATTCAATCCATCCATCAGCACAATGTTTTGAGTGCGGTTCATTGAGTTTTACCATAAAACGTGTTTATTCACCCCAAAAAAAACGGCTGTCTGTAAAGTCGGTTTACGGATGATAATTTTACGTGTTAACGTAATTTTTCATGATATTAGTGATTTTACCTTAAAAAACAAAATTTCATCTCCCTTGAAATTCTAACAACACCGTTGCGTTAGCTTCCAACCATACGACTAGATAATAAATTTTGTAATTTAATAACTTCGAAAATTAAGGACTTTCCCATACACAACTTTATCCCCTATTTAACTCTCTTAGGGGTGGAATTATCAAAAACGTATAAATTAAATTTGAATCGTCAGCCTAAACACAAAATTTTGAAATCTTGACTTTAAAACTGTCGGACTTTCATACAAACTTTCATCCCCTATTTAACTCCCTTAGGGGTTGAATTTCGAAAAATCCTTCCTTATTCCTTGTCTACATCATAAAGGGAACCACTGTGCAAAATTTCAGTTTTCTAGGTCCAAGGGTTTGGGCTGGACGTTATCACGTCAAAAAACTCGTCTCCCAGCAATAATTTTTGCGTAAAGTTACTTTGTATGATGTACAAAATGCGTGGTTGACGGCTTCGTGAAGAGTCTGTTTACACCCTGTATACAAGTATTTAGCAAAGCACCGCAGTAAATGAGCTGCCGTGCTATCATAAACTTTCAGTCGTTTTAGTATGTTCTATAAAATCATACAGACAACCGCATATCAGAAACAAGCTCACTACCAAAATCGCCCTTGCTACTACGACGTAAAGGCGGTGTCGATGTCAAATGCGCGTCAAGTGCGATTGACTGTACAGTCCTTTCATAGTTATAATTAACTCTGAAATTGCCTCACCGACAAAATTACAGTGATCTTTATTTTAATTGCAAAAAAGTTACTGTTGGGTTGCTACCAGTCACAAACCCAAGTTCATAGTGTTCGCTATCAGATAAAATGACTGAAAGACTACATTATAATACTAAAACTACTACTCCTAAGTCTTCATTACATGCATTCACACACACACACTTTAATCTAAACTTACGAATGTGTAATTAAAACGCTGCATGTCAATTCAATTAATTTATGAATAAGTATATAAATAAAAAAATATACCTCGTTACTGTTTTACAATTTTTGACAACGATGCTCATTAAATTTGGCGACACGGTTGGCGCAGTGGTTGAGCGATTGACTGCTGCGCTGTGTGTCGCGGGTTCGAACCCCGCACGGAACAAATATTTGTATGGCCTACAGGTAGTTGTTCCGGGTCTGGCTGTTTGTGTATGTGAGTTAAAATGTTTGTAAACGCACTCACAATACAGGAGAAATTCCTAGTGTGAGGTAACGTTTTTTATATACACCGTGTTTCTGGACGATATCAATGAACTTCGACCGGTCATTGTACTCATCATTATGAACAACTTTTACTATGGGACCAAACCCTGAATCGCGAAAAAAAAAACAGCTGTTCCCTACAATTATGTTTACTCGTCAAAATGTATGGAACAGCAGATAATTTTTTTTGAGATTCAGGGTTTTTCCCCTAATAAAAGTTGTTCATTAAAACGAGTACAATGACCGGTTGAAGTTTATCGATATCGTCCGGAAACACGTCGTATATAAAAAAAAACAATAATGCCTAACATTTGACAAATAATGGCATAATTTACTTATTTTCACGATAGACGCCTTTTAATATAGGATATAATGTATAAAAACTACGACTTAACGACTGTCGATTAGATCAAGCAATAACGCGGTAAACCATATGAATAATTAATATAAATCACTTTCACTTTCTCATTTATACCAACAATAATATCGATAGCAAACGTTAAAAGTTAAACTCACCCAGCTCCTAGTCTCGATGGCGACGTACAGCGTCATGACGACGAGACAGTTGGTCATACAGGACAGGCCGAAGACGTTCATGTCGGCCGTGGAGTCCCAGTAGGCGTAGCAGGCCGTGAAGAACAGCACCAGGCTGATGTACACGCACTCGGCCAGCACCAGCCAGAAGGAGTGCGCGCGGTACGACAGCCCGCGCCGCGACGCCGCGTACAGCCCCGGCCGCTCCAGCAGCAGTGCGGCCGGCGCCAGGCGGTCGTACGTGCCTGAGGGATGCCTGAGCTACATTGTGGGCTCATACTAAAGGGTGACGCCGCGTACAGCCCCGGCCGCTCCAGCAGCAGTGCGGCCGGCGCCAGGCGGTCGTACGTGCCTGAGGGATGCCTGAGCTACATTGTGGGCTCATACTAAAGGGTGACGCCGCGTACAGCCCCGGCCGCTCCAGCAGCAGTGCGGCCGGCGCCAGGCGGTCGTACGTGCCTGAGGGATGCCTGAGCTACATTGTGGGCTCATACTAAAGGGTGACGCCGCGTACAGCCCCGGCCGCTCCAGCAGCAGTGCGGCCGGCGCCAGGCGGTCGTACGTGCCTGAGGGATGCCTGAGCTACATTGTGGGCTCATACTAAAGGGTGACGCCGCGTACAGCCCCGGCCGCTCCAGCAGCAGTGCGGCCGGCGCCAGGCGGTCGTACGTGCCTGAGGGATGCCTGAGCTACATTGTGGGCTCATACTAAAGGGTGACGCCGCGTACAGCCCCGGCCGCTCCAGCAGCAGTGCGGCCGGCGCCAGGCGGTCGTACGTGCCTGAGGGATGCCTGAGCTACATTGTGGGCTCATACTAAAGGGTGACGCCGCGTACAGCCCCGGCCGCTCCAGCAGCAGTGCGGCCGGCGCCAGGCGGTCGTACGTGCCTGAGGGATGCCTGAGCTACATTGTGGGCTCATACTAAAGGGTGACGCCGCGTACAGCCCCGGCCGCTCCAGCAGCAGTGCGGCCGGCGCCAGGCGGTCGTACGTGCCTGAGGGATGCCTGAGCTACATTGTGGGCTCATACTAAAGGGTGACGCCGCGTACAGCCCCGGCCGCTCCAGCAGCAGTGCGGCCGGCGCCAGGCGGTCGTACGTGCCTGAGGGATGCCTGAGCTACATTGTGGGCTCATACTAAAGGGTGACGCCGCGTACAGCCCCGGCCGCTCCAGCAGCAGTGCGGCCGGCGCCAGGCGGTCGTACGTGCCTGAGGGATGCCTGAGCTACATTGTGGGCTCATACTAAAGGGTGACGCCGCGTACAGCCCCGGCCGCTCCAGCAGCAGTGCGGCCGGCGCCAGGCGGTCGTACGTGCCTGAGGGATGCCTGAGCTACATTGTGGGCTCATACTAAAGGGTGACGCCGCGTACAGCCCCGGCCGCTCCAGCAGCAGTGCGGCCGGCGCCAGGCGGTCGTACGTGCCTGAGGGATGCCTGAGCTACATTGTGGGCTCATACTAAAGGGTGACGCCGCGTACAGCCCCGGCCGCTCCAGCAGCAGTGCGGCCGGCGCCAGGCGGTCGTACGTGCCTGAGGGATGCCTGAGCTACATTGTGGGCTCATACTAAAGGGTGACGCCGCGTACAGCCCCGGCCGCTCCAGCAGCAGTGCGGCCGGCGCCAGGCGGTCGTACGTGCCTGAGGGATGCCTGAGCTACATTGTGGGCTCATACTAAAGGGTGACGCCGCGTACAGCCCCGGCCGCTCCAGCAGCAGTGCGGCCGGCGCCAGGCGGTCGTACGTGCCTGAGGGATGCCTGAGCTACATTATGGGCTCAGGGTCCGGTACCGAACAACTAACTGAACTACGTTGTGGGCTCAGGGTCCGGTACCGATCATCTAACTGAACTACATTGTGGGCTCAGGGTACGGTACCGAACAACTAACTGAACTACGTTGTGGGCTCAGGGTCCGGTACCGAACATCTAACTGAACTACATTGTGGGCTCAGGGTCCGGTACCGAACATCTAACTGAACAACCGTTTCCGTAGGATGCACACGCATCTCTGACGTACGCTGTATTTACTTAAAAAAAATCATTACTTTTTGGAGACCAGAGCCACATTGATGATTTTGATAATTATAACTTTAAAGAGATATTTGTTACGGCCGTAACTCAAATTTTAATCAACATACGACCTGACACTGACTTGCTAATTTGGCAGGCCACTTTGACCTTGAGGCCTTTTGAAGTAATGTATAACCTACCGATGACGATGGGCGGCACCGCGGTGAACATGAGGTTGTAAGTCATGAGGTGCCCCTGGTCGATCATCACGCTGGACGAGAAGCCGCAGTACAGCTGGAACCAGAACACCAGGAACACAAACGTCTGTGGGCACAAACATTCACTTGCATTACTTCATTTGTTTTGTTCTACGACTCATCTGTCTCCGCGCCGCTTTTAGAGTTTATACTAGGCTGCGTTCCCACTTTGTCGTGACGACAGATAACCGTGTAGTTTTAAGTGTCGTGGCTTGTGTATTTAAATGGAGGTGTACACATATAGGACGACACGATTACTGTCGTCCACGAGTTTTCCCAACTGAAAACCAACGATAAATTAATCGTCACGACATAGTGGGAACGCGGCCTTACAGTGATGAAATTAATATATTACTATATTTATTTTCGGTTTCACGCCATTTTGAGCGAGTGTGATAATTGATAAATTTAAAATGAAACATAACAGTGAAGAAAACTTACGGCATTTTTGAGAAAGAAGTAGAGTATCATTCTGGCAAGTCTGTCGTTGCACCAGTGCCCGTGCACCAGTAGGAGCCTCTCGATGTACTTAAACCGCGACACGGCGAAGTCCGCCGACATCACCGCCTGCATGCCCTCCTGTCCGGATATACCTGGGGTCCACACAACCACACTAATATTATAAAGGTGAAAGATTGTATATGTGTACTCTTTATATATGTTTTATGTATGTTTGTTACTCTTTCACGCAAAACTACTGAACGGTTTGGATAAAATTTTGCGCACAGATAGTTTATAACCTGGATTAATACATAGGATATTTTTTATCCCGATAGTACGATCCCGTGGGACAATAGGCGAGACGACAAAAAAAAACTAATTAGTCCGTTAGTTAGATTATCAAAAAATATTTGACACGTATTTTTTCTTTTGTTACGTAATCCAAAATTGACGAAGATACGACGCTTTTAAACGCCAATACGTCACGCCTAGGTATAATTTTTAACTAGTTCTGACGTCACGAGCCCCCACTCCCGAGTTTTGATGCGTTTTATCTTTGTCAATATTCATTGATTTACAAAAACAAAAAATACGTGTTCATTAATTTCCAATACTCTAACTAACGGACTAAATAGATTTGCAATTTTTTGATACTGTCGTCATGCCTATTACCAATCTCCATAAGCATAAGCTAGTATTTAAAAACAGTAAACTTGTGGGTGAGTATATTCTCATATTGTATGTTTTGTTTATATAAGTCACTTTTTATGTATTCTATTCTGTCTTCTTCTCTTTGGTACTGTCTATCTCTTCTTAGCTCCTCTACTTTCACAGGAAATATTTGATTTTTTGTTTGTTTGTTTGTTACGATTTAACTCAAGAAATATTAAAAACAATTAAAAAAAAAAAGATTCACCATTACAAAGCTGCATCTTTACCGAGTAACATAGGCTATAAATTATATTGATGTCATGCAAATTAGCCGAGCTATCACAATTTTCGCGGACGAAGTCGCGGGCGAAGTACTAGTGTACGATATTTTTGTTTCTTTCTTCTTGACTGTATTTAAGTGTTTATAAATTGTTAAACAAATAACATCAAGCCTGTATATCTCGAAAAATTAGGCCCCATACAGTGAAAACATACCAGGTACCATATAGTGAAAACACTTTTCGCTATTAATGTTTAAATCCTATGTTTTATAGGTCGCGAGCCTATTTCCTTCAATCGAGCTAAAATCCAGACTTAGAGCTGCTACTGAGAATTAATTAATTTCTAGTGAAATAGAGCTGTTTAACCTTTAGACAGTAGTCAGAGGTTAAATAACTCACATTTTCACATTAATTTCTTTTCAATTTTCTTTTTTTTTCTTTTTATCAACAACCACCTTATTACAACAAAATTAAAGATCAAAATGATTTTGATAGAGATTTAAAATTAGAAGTAAAATTACTGTGACAGAACTGCAGTGCTATTACCGTCTGCAAACCCATTGGTGATTTGAGTTTTATAACCCTGAATAAATTGCCTCAGTTTATTATATCCACTTTAGTCAAGGTGACGGGATCATTGCCACAATTCTATCTTATTAATTTTATTGCGTCGAGTAACTAGCGCGCACAGTCGCACACACAACGATATTAAATTAAATCATTGAGTTCAAGTCTCTTGATGTGTTAATAGAAGAAAGCACGTCATCGCAGATTTTTAATGCGGACATTTTAACGAAGTAAATAGACGCCTTTGATTGAAGTAGATGAAGTGATTGGAATGTTAATTGGTCGTCATTGGACAAGGTCACAAGGGCAATGAATTTAACACTGCCTTTTGAAGCATTATCTGTCTGTTTAGAGTCCTTTCTGAAGGTGGAGGAGGCCGTATTAGTTCACCACGCCGGCCCAGTCCGAGTTGGTGGATTAATAGTGTAGTGTAGCTCGCAAAATTCAATTTTTCTTACGTTTTTACCTGACACTGCATGTGACCTGCAAATTGTAAAAAACGTAAGAAAAATTTAATTTCGCGGACTACCGTAGAGCTTTAGCCATTTTCCTAACGATATGTCTTAGTATGCGTAACAATATGTGTGTGTATGGATCTTGTACCTTTCGAATGACATTTCAAGTAAACATCTTTCAGTAAAGATTTGAGTATCTTGGGAAATTGTATTCTAAAAACGAACGAAAGAACCATGCTCCACTACTAATGAAAGTAACACACAGCAAGCGTTATCTACGCGGCACTTATTTGACCGTTTTACAGTAGAATGTAAGTGAACTCACCGACGCCGACATCCGCCGTCTGTATCATGGACACGTCGTTGGCGCCGTCACCGATGGCCAGCGTCGTGACGCCCAGCTCTTCTTTCACCGCCTGACGATAAACAACATATAATTGAAAAATCTTTAGTAGCAGGCAATGTAGTGCTTGACGTATAAGTTCCATTCTATTTAGTTATCGATACTCATCCCGTCTGTGAGGTTAATAGTGTTTTTTGTTTAATAGAGTAACCATTTAAAAAAACAACTATTAACCTCACCTCCTACCTCAAGTAATCACAATAATAGTACATTATTATGAAATAGGCAATTGCAGGTCGAGTATGAGTTTGAAGGCCGACCCGTAGGAGAGGGCTTCACTAATACAAGACAGGCAATTGCCATTTCCGCCGAGGCATCTAAAGTGCTTTTCTAATTTTAAATAAAACATACTTTTTTTTATTATAAATTTAATTTAATTAATATTAAAAGTTACATTACGGGACATACATCTGCCTAGCCTTTTCCAAACTATATCGGGGTCGGCTTAGTCTAACTGGATGCAGCTGAATACCAGTATTTTACATGAAGCGACTGCCTATCTGACCTCCACAAATGAACAAAGTTAGTATTGGGTAATACCGGTAAGACCAGTTGTCAGACTTTTGGGCCACTGACTACCTGTAATGACTGTCAAATATCTTCAAATGACAGCTTAATAACCCGAGCACGCCGTTTCAAACAACATTGCTGGAGCGTTGTAATGTTCCAAATTCAAAAAACGCTACTGCAATGGATTTGATTTTCTTTGTCCGTAAATTCGATACTTCGCGTGATCTTTTTTCGAAAATAATGACAATATTTCCATGCATGTTTGAGTAATAGTTCATAAAATCTGCTTTTCACTTCAATTGCGAGGAAATAAAACAGTAGTATAACATAACATTTCTTTAATTAAAATTCAAAGTAAAATTAGTACAGTTTTGAATACTGAAGGAAATTGTTTTATTATTTTATTTATTTTTTTATTTATTTTTATTATTTTATATATTGCCGCTTTATTTTTTTTTTAATCTTACGACATTGATAATTAGGCTTGGGCTGCAGACATATACAGCCTAATATTAAAATTAATTTTGTAATAATAATTTTCTTAAATTAACTAAATAACCTACCGTACTTGAATTTAAATTTTAATATCTTTTATGTCTTAAAAAACTCATAAGGCAAATAAATTAAAGTAAATATTATAAATAACAAATTCTATCTATGAATAGAATATAGTGCTTATAGTGTTTGGCTGTATGGCTCATTTTCTTTGCCTTAATATACATACATTTATGAGTAGATACGTTAATGCATTTGTGCAGCCTATATCCTGCACAAATAAGCACTTACAGATCATGAGAAGTGAAAAGTATATTATTATATCATTACCTATATCTAGTATATTATTCTATCTAGTGTCTACGACACAAGCTTCGTTGCTTAGTGTGGCACTAGATGGCGATGTGTGTAATGTCCAGCGATATTTATTATTATTTAATAAAAATCATCACACAAGTGGAACCGGTAGACGTGATGTCACGTCTACGGAGTTTCGCTAGCAATTTTATTTTGTATTTTATTTACGTAATACTGTAAACGTCGATATTACGATGGTAGAGAGAAGTCTTTAATAGCATGAGGAGCATTAATTGATGTATTGCGCACACACTTGTCCACCATCATGTTTGATGCGTCGACGGCTGAGATTGGCGCTATGACTGAACGGTCGGGAGAGCTAACATGCAGTTTATTACGATAGGTACCTTGACGATGTAGGCCTTCTGCAGCGGCGTAGCGCGGCAGCACAGCACGGCGCTACAGCGGCGCGCTAGCGACAGGAAGGGCGCCACGAGCCCGGAGCGCCGGTCCAGGATGTACGTCAGGAAGTATCATGCAGTTTATTACGATAGGTACCTTGACGATGTAGGCCTTCTGCAGCGGCGTAGCGCGGCAGCACAGCACGGCGCTACAGCGGCGCGCTAGCGACAGGAAGGGCGCCACGAGCCCGGAGCGCCGGTCCAGGATGTACGTCAGGAAGTATCATGCAGTTTATTACGATAGGTACCTTGACGATGTAGGCCTTCTGCAGCGGCGTAGCGCGGCAGCACAGCACGGCGCTACAGCGGCGCGCTAGCGACAGGAAGGGCGCCACGAGCCCGGAGCGCCGGTCCAGGATGTACGTCAGGAAGTATCATGCAGTTTATTACGATAGGTACCTTGACGATGTAGGCCTTCTGCAGCGGCGTAGCGCGGCAGCACAGCACGGCGCTACAGCGGCGCGCTAGCGACAGGAAGGGCGCCACGAGCCCGGAGCGCCGGTCCAGGATGTACGTCAGGAAGTATCATGCAGTTTATTACGATAGGTACCTTGACGATGTAGGCCTTCTGCAGCGGCGTAGCGCGGCAGCACAGCACGGCGCTACAGCGGCGCGCTAGCGACAGGAAGGGCGCCACGAGCCCGGAGCGCCGGTCCAGGATGTACGTCAGGAAGTATCATGCAGTTTATTACGATAGGTACCTTGACGATGTAGGCCTTCTGCAGCGGCGTAGCGCGGCAGCACAGCACGGCGCTACAGCGGCGCGCTAGCGACAGGAAGGGCGCCACGAGCCCGGAGCGCCGGTCCAGGATGTACGTCAGGAAGTATCATGCAGTTTATTACGATAGGTACCTTGACGATGTAGGCCTTCTGCAGCGGCGTAGCGCGGCAGCACAGCACGGCGCTACAGCGGCGCGCTAGCGACAGGAAGGGCGCCACGAGCCCGGAGCGCCGGTCCAGGATGTACGTCAGGAAGTATCATGCAGTTTATTACGATAGGTACCTTGACGATGTAGGCCTTCTGCAGCGGCGTAGCGCGGCAGCACAGCACGGCGCTACAGCGGCGCGCTAGCGACAGGAAGGGCGCCACGAGCCCGGAGCGCCGGTCCAGGATGTACGTCAGGAAGTATCATGCAGTTTATTACGATAGGTACCTTGACGATGTAGGCCTTCTGCAGCGGCGTAGCGCGGCAGCACAGCACGGCGCTACAGCGGCGCGCTAGCGACAGGAAGGGCGCCACGAGCCCGGAGCGCCGGTCCAGGATGTACGTCAGGAAGTATCATGCAGTTTATTACGATAGGTACCTTGACGATGTAGGCCTTCTGCAGCGGCGTAGCGCGGCAGCACAGCACGGCGCTACAGCGGCGCGCTAGCGACAGGAAGGGCGCCACGAGCCCGGAGCGCCGGTCCAGGATGTACGTCAGGAAGTATCATGCAGTTTATTACGATAGGTACCTTGACGATGTAGGCCTTCTGCAGCGGCGTAGCGCGGCAGCACAGCACGGCGCTACAGCGGCGCGCTAGCGACAGGAAGGGCGCCACGAGCCCGGAGCGCCGGTCCAGGATGTACGTCAGCGTGCGCCCGTCCACCACTAGCGCACGCCCGCCATGCGCGTGCGCAGGCCCGCACTCCAGGTAGTTCTTGATCGTGGCTTCGGCGTGCTCCTATACATACATGCCTGCATTACTGACTATATTTTAAATGCCTTATTGGTAGAGTGGTCCGAACGCTACCCGAGCTGGGGTCAGCTATTCTGTCAGAAAATTCTCATTACAGGACCGAAGTTAATATTTTTGTCCGGTTGATTGTTAAGACACACCCCCTGTTACATTGGACTTACGGTGGTAACACCAGGGTAGTCCGCGAAATTCACATTTTCTTTAGTTTTTTGCAATTTGCAGGTCAGTGTCAGGTTGTATGTTGATAAAAATATGAATTGCGGATGTAACAAATATTCTCGGGATCATAACGTAAGAAACTTCTATTCCGTAAAATTTGAAATTTTATATCATTAAATGAATATACTTGTATACTAATTTTAATAAAAGAAAATTATCTCGTAAATAAATTTACATCTCGGGTTCTTAAGAGCCATTTCACGTTTTCGCGCAAATTTCTCGTCTAATTTACCATGTTAGACAACAGCCTGGCATTTTTGAATACATGTTAAAAATAAACTAGTCTTTTTGATACTTCATGTAACACATTTACAAAACTTATTTGTTTACTATGTAGTGCTTAATCTCCCACAATTAGTTTACTGAAAAATCATCGCAGAGTAAATTTTAGACTCCTATATCTATCATAAATATTTATAAATTTTACTGAAAAAAATACATAAAGCATCACAGACATATACTTTTGTCGACACCTAATGTACTAGAACGTCGATAATTAATAACATTAATTAGTAAATTTTTACGTTTTATATTGCTATTTTATCGTGATTTTTTGGTTTGAATAAAGCGTAATTTCATTTAAAAAAATATGTAAAAATAAACTATGTTCTTTTACTTAACTAATTCCAAAGTTTTATTAAAATCAATTCATTGAATGAGACATAATATAATTTTTAACATCACTCTAAATTAGAATAAAATTACGACGCATAAGCGAGCACCGATTAGTACGGCCCGAGCGCCCGTCGACTAAGGACCTGTGCCATTTTTTTCCGCGTCCCGATTGTCGAGCGTATCTATCGTAAACGCATTGTTATACTACGACTGCAACATTTTGATCCTCTTTGTATTTTTTTTTTCATTAGGTTAGAATTTCGTTTATCAAGTAAAGTCTATTATTTTAGTAGTTTGTAGAATTATTATTATATTTCCGTTTTATTAGTTTTCGCAATGGGGTTGTTACCATTGTGTCAATAAAAGGAAAAAATAAAAATTCTGCAAAAGCTAAAAGCAACAGAAGCGAGGTGGATATTATTTTTTCACTTCTCATGCTCTGAACATGCTTATTTGTGCAGGATATAGGCTGCAGAAAAACGAATTTTGTGCACAAGTGCATTAACGTATCTACTCATAAATGTATCTATATTAAGGCAAAGAAAATGAGCCATACAGCCAAACACAATAAGAAGTTCATAGATATAATTTGTTATTTATAATATTTACTTTAATTTATTTGCCTTATGTGTTTTTTAAGACATAAAAGATATTAAAATTTAAATTCAAGTATGGTAGGTTATTTAATTAATTTAAGAAAATTATTATTAAAAAATTAATTTAGTAGTAGGCTGTATAGGTCTGCAGCCCAAGCCTAATATCAATGTCGTAATATTTATAAAAATAAAGCGGCGACATAAATATCGGAAAAACAATTTCCTTCAGTATTCAAAACTGTACTAATTTTATTTTGAATTTTAACTAAAGAATTGTTATGTTATACTACTGTTTTATTTCCTCGCAATCGAAGTAAAAAGCAGAGTTCATAACTCGTCCACAATAGCTATTTATTCACCAAGGGGAGTAAGGCACAGATTACTAATCGAGTGTGCATTTGAGGCCTGACGCGAAGCGGAGGGCCGTGAACCACACGAGTTTAGTAATCTGTACTTACCCTCGAGTGATATGCATGTGTTTGTATACTGCTTTATACTACACTTAACCTTTAAGCACCAAGAAGTAAAAGACAAAATAGCAAAAAAAAGCATTTTATTAAAAAGTTATACTGACATTGTTACCTTTACCAAGAAAATTGTCTCTAAAAATACGTCAACCAACAATAAGTTTTTTTTTAATTAATTTTTAGCGCGTCAAACAGTTTTCGCGCCAAAAGACGTTAGAGAAGGTAAAAACGCCCTGTTTCGCAGGTTCCAACACACGCGCGTGTTAAAGCGAGAGAGTGTTATAAATCTCTCGCTCTATCGCATAGAGGTTTGAAGTTGCCGGACATATTATCAGAATGTATGCTACCTGCTTTAAAAGTGCTTTTTTTATAGTGGCCAGTACTTTTTATGGTAAAATGAAATCGTTTGATTGCCAACGTCCGTAAGACTAAAAAAAAAAAAACAAAACGCGTTAGTAATATATTACTACCCTGATTTTTAGGGCAGTAATGAAATTCCATACAATATAACTGCCTAGATTTTTGAGAAGGTTTAATGAACAGCTTTCAAGCCTTTTAATGGGGTAGTATTGGTACACTTACCAAGCAAGTGTAGTATAAAACCATTTTATCCTCGACATTATCTATCAGCTCATCATGCTAAGTCTCGGATATAAATGGTTCGTTTTGTGCACTTGTTGTAAAATCTACTATTATTTGCAATTCATACAAGTACACACAGTTAACGATCAAGTAAGGTGAAAGCGCAAGGGTAGACCGCGAAATTCAAATTTTCTAACGCCGCGCCGCCGCCGCCGCCCGCCTTACCCCATTCAATGACTATTTTATTTATGATTTAAATGTTTATAACTCTGCAAATCCATTACATTATCTACGATCGCGAATCATATTTTGTCCAACATACAACCTGACACTCAAACATGACACGCAAATTTTCTTTCCTTAACATAATATATCGTCATGGACTAAAGCACCGTTATTACAATTTGACGGGTTTAACACTTAACACTCCTTTAAAAATATTTCGGAGTCGAAAGGGTTTGAAAGATTTTTGTATGTGCGTGGGCGGATTAACATACGCCATTTTGATTTTTTTTTTCAAAGAAGCGACCAGACCTATATTAATCGATAGCTGGTATCAACACAAACAAGTTTTTTATGAGGCAAAATGTTGTAAAGTGTCACGTTTCCGAGATATGAGCTATCAAAGTTAACGTCCATTCACATATCATCATCATGGTGGCATCTTCAGCACAACTTTGATTTGATCAGACAGGCATAAAAGGTGTATTAATCGACCGGATCGACTTTAACTTTGATAGCTCATATCTCGAAAACGTGACACTTTACAACATTTTGTCTCATACAAAACTTGTTTGTATTGATACCAGCTGTCGATTATAGGTCATATGCGTGGCCACTACTTTGAAAAAAAAAGACATCCCGAAAATAAATCCGGCCAAAAAATTCAAACCCCTTTAGCTATTTTGTTTTCAGAGAAATCGCGTGAGATCGAGTAGAGGAGGATAGTACTTTTAGAAGAGACGCTGTGCTGGGTACTAGTGGAAAGTCTGATTCGACAACAGAAATTGTATGTTTAAGTTACAATTTTATGTTTAAAACATTAGTTTATTCAGTATCAAAATCAAAGCATTTATTTCAAGTAGGCCAGTTACAGGCACTTTTGGATTGTCGAAACAAATATGAAAAATAAATGTAGCTACAGTCCCAGGCACAAGACATAAAAACTGTGAAAGTACTGTAGCACATATTCAGTATCATCGGTACTATAATAAATACATATTTACTTAACATATTATATTTGTGTTTTATTAGTCTAGAATTCTAGATAGTCTAGAAGGCTATAATGGATTAAAACTGAATAAATAAATAATGTTTTTGCAAAAATCTCAAACAAAGGTACATTATGATTATAACGGCTCAAGATTATTTAGTCCGTCTCGACACTCGCGCTGCATTGTTTGCGTTGTGTATGTGTGGATAGCTACGCACACATACACAAAGCTGCGGTCTCGCCGTTCGAGCATTGAAATTTTGTGAAATGGCTCTTAATGGCCGGCGCAGACCGGGACGGCATGGCATGGGATTTAATTTTTTAACAATGGACATTCACACGTATTTATATAGAAATACGACGCAAATTGCTATGCTTTAAAATAATACTGTGGCATCGAAAGACGCGCCACGATCGTATTTCTATATCAATACGTTTGAATGTCCATTGGCAAAAGTTTAAATCCTTTGTTATGCCGTCCCGGTCTGCGTAGGCCTTTACGTACCTTGTCCCTGGATATAAGGTAGAGCAGGCGGTCGCTCTGCGAGAAGAGCGCGGCGGAGTAGGCGATGTTGATGGCGGTCTCGGGCTTGTCGCCCGTCAGCACCCACAGCACGACGCCGGCGTCCAGCAGCGCGCGCACGCAGCGCGGCACGCCGTCCTGCAGCCGGTCCTCCACGCCCGTCGCGCCCACCAGCGACAGCGCGCTCTCCAGCCGCGCTATGGACTCGCGGATCCGTTTGTCTCGACCTGGTGACCCATACTCGGCTTTGTAGGAATCGGAACTACGAAGCTATGTTTTATTTGTGATGTGAAACATCTATAGGCGCGGGTAAACCAAAAAAACAAATGAAAAGTGTCGCGACAATTTTACCGTGGTGATTGTCGGCCGGCCCGAACAATCCCTACCTGTTGGAGCAGCATAAGATCTATATATTCGACACGATTTTCATACAAGTCAGCTGGTCTAGGGGCACAGAGCGCTGGGTTACACTATTGTGACTCGAGTTCGAAACCAACCTAAGGATTTTCTTTTTGTTTATATTTTCTTTTATTTCATGTGTTTGTTTTTAATATTGACTTTATTTTTAAAGCATATTACTTGTACAAAATAATTTCGATGTTTCACATCTGCCAGGCGTCCCGCGACGACTCACTTTTTTTATTCGAAAGACTAAATAAGTTGGTATTTACTAGTACTTGCGAAATGGTGACCACGATAGACATCAATCCAAATAATTAAGAATTCATTTCTGTTTTCGAAACGAAGTTTGCTAATACCGGTAAACAGAGCTTGCCGATATGAAGTCTCTACTCTAGCATTTGTTTGTTTCGACTGGCATAGGAACATACCTTCCCCCATCTCCATGGCCCGCGCGTGGCCCGCGAGCCACTCCTCCCACAGGTAGGGCTGCATGCTGCGCTTGGCCATGACGAGCGTGCGCAGGCCGGCGCGCGAGTACTCCAGCACCAGCGCCTTCGTGCGCTCCAGCGCCGCGGCCTCGGCCGAGCCCGCGCGCACCGGCGTCAGCGCGCTCAGGACTGTGGAGTCGGCGCCCTTCACGTATACTACGACCTGATGTTACATATACATGTCAGTGAGCAGCGGTGGCACGGTGGTGGCGGCCCCGACTTACGAAAAGTAAGTCGTGGGTTCGAACCTAGACAGGCGCATTACTTTGTGTAATTTATTTCATCACCGCTGCTCTCAAAACGGTGAACGAAAACATCGTGAGGAAACCAGCATGTCCTAGAACCAAAAATTCGAAGACATGTGAGATCTACCAACCCGCACTGGGCCCGCGTGGTGGATTGTAGCCCATTCCCGCGGCCAGAGGCCGTGTCCCAGCACTGAGAACATTAAAGGCAGATGATGATATATTAAAATTTTCTTTCATACTCATGATTATAAACAACTTTAACTATGGGACCAGATCTGAAATCTGAAAGAAAAAGAAACAGTCATCATCATTATCATTCAAATTGTCCTATTCCTATACAAGTGAACCCATGACGGGTTGGTAAATAAAAACTAAAGTTATAGGTATCGTTTTTAGGTACTTGATTAAGAACATAGATTGGTGTTTAGAGTTTACGTAAGTACAGACGCCAGCGCATCAAGTACTACAAACTGTCAAATTTTCTTATTCAATTTTGAACTTAACGTCAACGGTTTATGGTTTAAAATCATTTGTAGAAAATTGATCGGCTGTGGTAACTTGATGTGACACCTGTACAGTGGTGGTATGACGAGGTTATGCACATTAATAAAATAAAATAAAATAAATTAGAAAAACTTCTACATGCACAGCGCATGTGCTTTAGTTTTGTTTCTAAAGCTGATAATACGTTGTCTTGAAAACATTAAATTGCGCGCGCTTTGCGAAAAAAAAGATGTAAAAAAATCTCTATGTATTGTATAGTTAGTTATTTTAATGCCATTTATGCTAAATTACCTTAAAACCGTGATGTTACACAGTTGTACTTCATTATGTATATTTACGGCATCAGTACAAAATAGCCAGCACGCTCTCACGCCAACAGAATTGTCCGTGTGTCCGTGACATCGAAACTATTACATTAGAAACGTGGCGCATTCATACTACTCTGCCAAAAATATTTTTTTTTGCCAATTCCCGCAAAGGTCGAGGCAATGGCGAAGTCAGAGTAATATTTGTGGGCAGCCCGATATTTATTTATATCGTCACTGGCGCTTTAGGTAGGTACGTATTTTGAAATTAATTTAAAATTCTTAAAACAAAAAAAAACTGTTTTAATTAATGATAATTAAGGTTCTTCAATTGATGATAACTAAGGTTTTCTTTTTTATTTATTTTTTTCTCCGTATTTTTTTTTATATACTGCGTTCGATGATACAATAAACAAAGTATTTTAATAAAAATAAATCACTAGTTAACGAACAGACGATAGACGTTGCATTGTATAAAATGTGCTACCAGCTTGCAGTAGTTCGACGTCGACTAGTCATATTGATCGCCTCTAATGTGTCACCTCGTATATCATAATTATTGTCTCAAAACATGTCAGTTTACACAATCACAATATCATCGATCGACAGCAAGTAGTTGGCTCTTAAAGACGCTTTTTGGAAGTAAACATGTTACATTCCTTTAACAGATTTTTATCTCTGACCTTACCGTATGTCAACGACAATATAGATCATAGTAAGTTATGGAATTATTCATTATTAATATAGTTAGATAAAATCCTACTGATCCTATATCCCAAATTCCGTTTTAGATAATATTTATAAATTCAGTTTCCCTACCTTTGTCTCATAAACTAAATAAATCGACATTGGCTAAATGCACAAACCGTGCGAAGCAAAGAAAAAAAAAAAAAAAATTGTTATGGAAACTGGTGTTACTTTGCAGAAGTCTATGACAGTAAAATTTTGTGCACAAACATTTAGTTTAAATTCTGCTTAAACTAGACCCAGGTTTCAATGCAAAATGCAGCACCGCTCTCCCGCCCGCAAAAATATGAATATTCAGACGGTGTAATAATTACAATGCAACCGAACCTATACTGATACTGTTAGCCATCATCCCACTGCTGGCGCTGGGCTAAGGCTTCTTCCCATCACTTCCAATTCTTACAATCCAACACTGGTGGTTGGTTTTATCGAGCTCGTCCCGCCATCTTCAAAACTAAAGCTAGTAGTAATAAGTGTTGAATGTTAACCTGTCCGTTAGGCGTCCTCATGGCCACCGACATGCACTTCCTGTTGGCGTCGAACTGCTGCACCCTCAGCACCTTCATCTTGGTAAGCTCCCCCCGGACGCCCAGCTCCACCTCGTCCGGCGTGCGGCAGCGCAGCTCGTAGCCGTACGCTAGCGCCGCCTCCGCCATGGCCAGCTCGTCCGGGCTCTCCGCTTCGTAGCGAATCAGCTGAACAAACAATAGAACATATGGACATGGTGCTGTGGTGCATACTACTGTTAACTTACGAAAACCTTAATCATGCTTAGGACTTGGACATATTATACGATGGAAATGGCGACTGAGAGCTATGTGATGGTCAAGTAACGAGATTAATCTGGCAATGGCAAAGCTCAAGTCAGCTCAAGCGATGAACATTTTTATGGTATGCTCAATGAGGAATAATTGATCAAATTAGAATTGGTTGTAAAAGGTCATGTCTAAAACTAGCGGAGATGACTTAAAGCTTGTGCGGAAATCGGTTGTGATACTATAAATGTAATGCGGAAAAATGAGGAATATACAAGTTTCATTTTCGACCAAATAAGCGATAAATGGATGGAGCGGAATATGACAAGAAATAAAAGGTCTAGTGGGATGAACGGACAGAAGTAGACACGATGTACCGACGAACAAATTAGGGATCGGTAGGATGACGATTGCTTTCATCAGCAATTGCATTGCACGCTTGGTGACAGTATACTCACAGGTTGTTCCACAGAAGTGCTCGGCGTTTCGTGATAGGTGCTTTCCCTGCTACCTCTAATGAGTTTCGGCAGTCGTATCTTGAGCGGGGAGCCGGTGGAAGGCGGCGGGGACGGCGTGGTAGACCGGGACTCCGTCAGGCGAGCGTAGCTGATGGTGACCAATGAAAATGTTAAATCTTGTTAACTCGTCTTAAATGAAAAGAAACCAAACGATGGAGTTTACTTCTAACTGCGGAGGCTTGTCATGGCTTGTCGTTGATTGCTTCGCTTTAATTTTTTGTGTTGTTAGCTGTAAGCCACCGAAACACAATCAAATAAGACTAGCGCACTAAACAAACATAAATTTCTACGGCTGAATGGT
Source organism: Xestia sexstrigata (assembly GCA_941918905.2). Lineage (NCBI taxonomy): Eukaryota > Metazoa > Arthropoda > Insecta > Lepidoptera > Noctuidae > Xestia > Xestia sexstrigata. The sequence goes on from OW799209.2 coordinate 20,990,040, forward strand.
TGTGGTTTATAGGCGAGATCTGGAATCTCGTGTTGTTGCTGTATTAAAATATGCGATTTCTAACTTTTACAAGCAACTTATACGGTACCCGATATCTGACAGGCAATTAGTAGCAAGTCTTTACTGAGATAAATACACAATTTTATTACCAATTTATTTTATTAAAGGCCCATTAAAGTATTCAGTAGCACAAGCCAAGGATTATGTAAATGGAGACTAATTAACAACTACCCACTTATTTTTAATTATTACTTCGTTAGAAGGAAAGATTTTAATCATTAGATGCCCTTAACGTATTTAGGTCGTGCGAAAAACTGACCAGCGTACGTATTGTAGTGACACTGATAAGAGTGAGATCGCACATCGAGTGAGTGAGCGAGATAATGGGAGCTATCGCGCATGAATTCGCCGCTAGAGGCGTTCGTGTAATAGAGTAAGGTCTTCCGAAATGTCAGATGTCATAGTGTTCGCGCGTTGCGTGCTTTTTTATCACGTATTTATACGACTACACGATTGTTTATACTCACGATTGTGTTCTAGACTGAGCCATTCCTGATTAATTATGACTTAAAGATTTTAAGTAGCAACTTAGGATTTTATTTGTTAGTACTCGGAGGTAGAATGATTTTTAAATGTTTCATGCTTGTTAATTTTAGTGAGAATATTGTAAATATACAAATACAAATATGTATCTGAAATTTACACTATGTTGTTATACGTAATAAAATAAACTTTTTATGACGTTATTAGTACTTTATAGTATAAAATAGAATTATTGACAAGACCTTACTCGACAGTGGCGCCACCTGGTGAGCTCAAAAACGATAGCCCCCATTAACACTCTTCAAATGTCATTGTCAACGAAACAGAAACGTGATTATTTCGGGTGCGATAGGACGAATCTAACAATACCGGATGACATTCTTATCACTTTCCAAAAAAAATGGGTATAATAAGTGAACGGAGTAGAAGCTTATGGCATACCTACCTAGTTTTTTTTTTTCCACAGCTTAAAAAAATATTGATTTATCATCAAAAAACGCTACAAATTTCAAGTAAACTTTTCATATTAGAACAAAGAAAGAGAAATTTTTAAGAAAAAAAAAAGATAAATATCGAATTTCAAATCATACGCAGTACGCGTATGATTTGAATTTCTTTTTTTTTTTTTTTCGAAACAAAAAAAAACACTAAGTATGCCTTTTGCTTCTACTCCGTTCACCTATTATAGCCATTTTTTTTGGAAAGTGATAAAAAAGTCATCCTGTATAAATCTTTGGTTAGAGTTCGCCGTGAGGTGGTCAGCAAAGAACACGCCGAAGCAGTCTTGCTACTAAAAGATGGTTTCAAGAGGGATGGGAAGCATTCTTCTTTATAATAATAACCACACATAATCATGCGCAGGAAGACCGTCTACTGCGGCAGGTTTTAAGCAGTTGTGGTCAGCAGTTAATATACTAGGTGTAAACGAACCCTTCACGAAGTCGTGAACCGAGCATGCATGCTGTGCATTAAATTAAAAGTAAATCTACGTATACATTTTATTGCCAGGAAACGGCTTTTTTTTTGGTGTAAAAATCATGTTTTACGGTAGGACTCAATGTAACACAAAACACTGTGCTGATGGATACATGGAATAAATAGTACGAGGGTCATCGAGGTATTGGAAGTAAAGTTCTAACGTTATAAACATTTAAACAAACTTGATAACAGGAACTTCCGCGCTGCGGTCCTAGGGGGCGCCGAGCGCCGAACGCTACGTAGCCCCATTGCGCGCGCGCTTTGGCCGACCGTGGGTGGCACTTTCGTTGACCAACGTAAAAAGAGCTCCGCTTTGCATACATTTTGTATTGCATCTGGAGCTCTTCTTATATTTGTCAAAGCAAGACATGTTCATGGGTACGTTTTGGCTTGTTAGGGTAAACACCAGAACACCCTGTATAATTCTAAACATAGACAACAGCACAGCATGGTATCCAAAACCGACAAATTTCTTCTTCAAATTTAATCTCCAAACAATAGTGTAAGTATTATTATCCATTGGGAAAATTTGTCAGAGGAGCTCGTGGCTAAATAATATCAGCCGCTCGGGTCGATCTTTAGGTTAAGCCGTGCTTGCCTAGGTTGGTCTGTAGATGGGTGACCACCCATTACATACCGAGTTTCCTTCGTGCCTCGGAAACCACGTTAAGCAGTTGGTCCCGGCTGTCATTTGTGATCTTTGACAGTCGTTACAGGTAGTCAGTGGCCCAAAAATTCTGACAACCAGTCTTACCAAGGGGTATCGTATTACCTAGTACTAACTGGGTTGTGGAGGTCAGATAGGCAGTCGCTCCATGTAAAATACTGGTATTCAGCTGCATCCGGTTAAACTGGAAGCCGACCCCAATAAAACTTGGGAAAAGGCTAGGCAGATGATGATGGGGAAATTTGTCAGATTGTGGTAACTTGATCTGCTGTTACTCAGTTAATTGTACTTTATACCCATTCCATTTTGACCGCTCGCTTACTAGGGGGCTCTAGGGTGACGCTTGCACACGGGCGCTACATGGGCTAGAGACGGCTCTGAATATATATCTGTAACCAGGTTCCCAGGTATGGTACAGAACAAACAAATGATCGCAATGACGACGGGGAGAACCAGTGCCTTTCGGCTTCGTTGAGGCTATTTTTTTACCCATAAGGAGTGACCACACTACATCTATGGGAAATGTGCTAGGGCCGGCCGGGAATAAAGTTATGTCCACACAATAAAATTGAATAGTCCGAAACGGTGTTGAGACACGTCGTCCGACGCGAAACAAGGCGAGGCCTCTTTTTACTTTTTTTATTTCCGACCGGCTCAAGCTGATTACATCGATAAGTGTGGCCACTACATAACCAGGCTAACCCAATGTTAAAACTAGTATTTAACTTGTCTGAAACACGCTACAATATATTAATGAGAAGGTTAAGATGTTTGACTTACTAGTTACTTACTTGTCGTTCGTTCGCAGGGTTCCGTTGGTCTTGGTCAGCTTCTCCGAAGGGATGTGTTCGCCCGACGTGGACGCGCTCAGTTGCGTGGTGTCCACATGTGGTTGGCTCACCACGACTGTGTTGCATACGGCCAGGATTAACAGGAATTCGCGAACCTGGAATTTTATTACGGTAAACGAACAAAAACATAAATTGCACATTAGGGAAAGGCCTGTCAAAGGTCATTGTAGCTGAAGTGAGTATTGCTATGTCACAATCTGACCAATGAAGCCAAGCTATTTTGAAATATTAAACCAATTTAGTAGATTTTCAACCAATGACAATGCTTGGAACTAGCTATGCTAGAGCCGCGCTATTAGTTTCACAGTTGGCTTCCCCATGATTAGAACGAAACGTGGCTTACCTTCTGTGTGTGTGCAGAATCGTTGTTGTCGGTCAAGTGTTGCAGCATGCGTCTGTTCGGTGACACGCTGGTGATGGGTGTCACTAGAGGCGGCAGTTCCGGCATGGGCTCGGCGGGCGGTCCTGGTGGGTGGTCATAGTCGACGCCGTCCACCACACACCGACGGAACTCCATCTTGTTTTCAGTGAGCGTCCCCGTCTTGTCACTGAACAGGTACGCCACCTGACCCAACTCCTCGGTAATGTTCAACGCGCGGCATTCCGTCCGCATGTTCGTGTCGGGATCGTACAGGTGAATGTCTTGGTGTATGTGATACACTTGTAACAGTTTCGTCATCTCTATCGTCACGTATAAGGACACGGGTATCATCACCTGCAGCGCTATGATGTAAGTCCAGAATATGAGCAGCCCCTCGAAAGCCGGCTTGTTCACCATGGTTATGAACGGGGAAAACTTGTATGACGAGTTAATATAATATTGGTCCAACCACATCTTGCAGCCGACGGCGCCAGCGCAACAAAGAAACAGTAACACTAAGACACACCATATCACATCTGTGTTCATTTTCTTCTCTAAGCTTGAAGCCTTGTATCTTGGTCCTCCGTTGTTGAGCATCGCCTTGGTCTCGTGTCCTGCGTACACGACGATGCCCTCCACATAGTCGGTGTTCTTGATGGTGCAGTCCCTCAGCAGCAGATTGTCCGAGGTCAGCGGCACTCGCGCTCCGTTAGGGTGTGAGATGCTACCCGTAAACCTATATATTTTTGTAGATGGTCGCTCCACTTCTACAGTACTTCTGAACTTTATTGGATCGAACTCTGGTTGCTGAAAAAAATAATTCACTTATTACACCTAAATATAAATATTTGAGACCAAACAGACGATTTTGTAAACTGGGACGCAAAACTACAACGACTTTTGTCGTATTCCACAAGTATTGGAGAAAGTTTTCCCACGCTCTGCTTTTTTGTTGGTCGGCATTAGGCATAGCAAACAGAAAACTAAAAACAGCATTATGATGCTCATCCCATTATAAAACAGTGGACCCAGTAACACTATAGACATTCGGACGAATTCAAAAGATTGGGCCTATTGAGTTTCGCAATCTCATCCGGGAGCAGAAACGAAATAAACAAACTTAAAAATAACAATAGTAATATTCTGCTCAGCGGTATTGTTGCTTGTTTAAGTGTAACGGAGTGAAACAATTCTTTGGGTTCTAATGGTAGGGATTTTTATCTGATAAAAACTAACTGTAATCCCCCCCCCCCCTGTACCTATTTTATCGCACTCACGACGTGCAAGCTGTCAACTATTTTTTAAAATTTACTTTTTGTTTATGTTCCGTTTTGAAATACTCTGAATGTTTGTTATGTTTATTGTTTCTGTTTTAAAATTTTGTATACACGTCATGTCCCTGCGATAAATAAAGATTTTTTCTTTCTTTTCTTTCTAAAAATTGCACCGCCTGCACTTACATGCGGAAAATCGCAATAGTTTGGTAATTCTAAGAAATATAGGAGATTTGGTCGATTACCATTTCCTTAAATCCGGGCGCAACTAGCCTCTGCTTAAGATTAGTTTCCCCGTCTAGATTGCAGGTCTCCAGGTAGCAGAGCCCGTAGGGGTTGGAGCTGCGGAGTAGCACGATGTCTGCCGGCACCGCCTCGTTGTTCGACAGGTGGATCAGGTCCCCGACGCGCACATCTCGCCATTTCACTCGCACGTACCGCTCCGCTGATCTGCCCGACAGAAATAGAAACAATCAATAATGTTTTATGAACATCTCAACATATTTGCGTGCCAATGCCATGCAGTAGGTAATCCAATCAGTTTATTCAACACGTGCTTTTCGCAGAGTCGTGAGTTGTTGTTCTCCTTTCACGCCTCCAGATTAGAAATAGCGAACAAATCAGAAGTATCAACGTCAAATATGTTTACTTCTCTTTCCCAATCTTTATAACGGTGACCTTCTCACAATACCCTATAGCAGACACTGACTTGAGACTTCAGCCCGTTCAAAGTTATTATACCTCACATTTAGCATATCTTTTAAAATCATAGTAAACATTATTTTAGCAGCGATAAGGTTGTTTTTGGGATGCTATCGAAGACAAGTCTGTCAAAATCACAGCTGGCAGAGGTAAAATGAATTGCTAATGGACTAAGCTAACCAGCTGCAATCATGTCCCAGACAAAGTCAGTCTTTTGAGTCGACGACTACATTAAGTTACATTAAGTCGGAACTACCGTGCGAGACAAATTCACAAAGGTAAGTTACATCATTTATCGTCATTGTCACGCACGTCAATATCCACGCATTACGCAATGCAATCGTTTTACATCAATGTTACTGAAATTGCCTTTCCACAGCTGCACGCGTAGACAATTTACTTTGCAGCCTATCAGACTATAATGCCGCGGAGCAGTACCGGGGAGCAGTAGTGAAATGTGATTACGCTCAAGTACGTCATTGACGTACATAAGTACGTCGGTTGTAAGTACAGTCATGTTGGCACACCTGTTAGAGTGCGTAAATTCCACTAGTGCTTTTTGTCAAATAGCGTTGTAAAAGTGTATTTCAACATCGACATACTTATTGGGGCACATGGCGAAAAAGACAACCTTAGTCTGTTGTACTATGTACAAAGATCTTTTGACGCGTGGCCTCAAAAGGAACTTATCGCGCCATCTTGCGTTTTCAATACAAGTTCTCAAAACAATTTAACGAATGTTCACCAGCATCAGCAACAGCGGCCCTTTGTCAATGTAATGCTAGCGTCAAAATATCCTTGTATAAGTAGGTAATGCTAGCGTCAAAATATCCTTGTATAAGTAGGTAATGCTAGCGTCAAAATATCCTTGTATAAGTAGGTAATGCTAGCGTCAAAATATCCTTGTATAAGTAGGTAATGCTAGCGTCAAAATATCCTTGTATAAGTAGGTAATGCTAGCGTCAAAATATCCTTGTATAAGTAGGTAATGCTAGCGTCAAAATATCCTTGTATAAGTAGGTAATGCTAGCGTCAAAATATCCTTGTATAAGTAGGTAATGCTAGCGTCAAAATATCCTTGTATAAGTAGGTAATGCTAGCGTCAAAATATCCTTGTATAAGTAGGTAATGCTAGCGTCAAAATATCCTTGTATAAGTAGGTAATGCTAGCGTCAAAATATCCTTGTATAAGTAGGTAATGCTAGCGTCAAAATATCCTTGTATAAGTAGGTAATGCTAGCGTCAAAATATCCTTGTATAAGTAGGTAATGCTAGCGTCAAAATATCCTTGTATAAGTAGGTAATGCTAGCGTCAAAATATCCTTGTATAAGTAGGTAATGCTAGCGTCAAAATATCCTTGTATAAGTAGGTAATGCTAGCGTCAAAATATCCTTGTATAAGTAGGTAATGCTAGCGTCAAAATATCCTTGTATAAGTAGGATGAAATGGAATTGACAGGTGTGATAAAATTCACAAAAATATATTCTCGAACTTTACTATACACTATACAATCATTTTCAATAACGTCATTGTAGTGAATGTACCGGTGGGAACTAGCTAACTTATGTCTGACACTCCAAGTAACTCCAACAACTTGCAAGTCGTTCGGCCAATTTCGTGAGGCAAGCAACAGGTCGCGAATAGAGATTGTGGCATGATACCGCTGCGAGCAATACTTGCTACGGTTAGAATGAACTTTACAGATCATTTCGCGATAAAAGTTGACGTCCGACATTACTGTCTTTCTTTATGTTGTTGTTTGTTAGAATAACAATCAGTTTGTAACTGCTGACAGTCACGCGTGCACTCATTTAATTATTATTTATTCTAGTATCGCAGTAGTATAGCTGAAGACATTGAGCTATTACTACTACGTATAGAGAAGGCACCGTGAACAAAATCTGTGCTCCGTTCAAATGCTTTCGGCTGGCTGCAATTCACAGTCGCTTGCTCGCCACAGCATTATACTCGTATATACGGGGTTAGCCGCCCCCCGCACGCCCGGCACTGCGCACAGGTTTTGTTCGCGCTGTCTTCTATATACGTAGTAGTAATAGCTCAATGGCTGAAGACGTCTTACTTTCTGTGTCACGCCTTTTTTTTTTTTTTTTCGGATGGGAAATCGTCAAATGACTCCTCCCGCTCTGGGCGGAGCAGGAGGGAGTGTCAGACATTTACTGACTAAAACCCATCCATGTTCCTTCATCGCCCTTTGTGTTCCGGGGTCACGGTATCTCTTTCGAACAGTCCCGCAACCCCGGCAGGCATCGGTCCTTGCCCCCTTCCTATTGCTGACTGTCTTTGAGGCGCGCGTGGAACACGAACGCGCAGTCGGCGTCGTCGACACGGCCTGTCGTCGGATGGACGGCGAGCTAGCCCATAGCCCACCGTCCACAGGCTCGCGCCTACGGTGGCCGGGGTTCTGTGTCACGCCTCACACGGAGTTTTTATAAAAAACCAAAAAATGTAGGTACACATTCAATTTGAACGGATACAATTTATTAGGTAGCAGAATAGGCATCTTCAACACCTTTGCTTGACCCAGCAGTAATATAAATATTTCAGTATAATTATGGTTTAGCACTTAGTTCTCACTAAAGTTGCATGCTTAATTATTTTCTATTATTGAAGGCGGTAGTAACATAATAGTAACAAATCTTCTAAAACATTTGTTGTGGCCAAACAACAATGAAGTAACATTGGAAAGTGTGGCCGATGCCGTCGTGACCCGTAACATGAGTCATCATAGCACTCCGAAACAATACTCCATATCGAGCACGTCTCAAATGCCGTAGACACAACTAAATACTAATAATAAATGCTCAGTGAGCTAATGCCGAGTGGCAGAACGGAGCCGAGGAGATCCGGGTAAGCCCCCTTTAACAAAGTCCTGCCACGAATTAGTAAGTATGAAAGCTTTTACGGTTAGTACCGGAACAAATTTTGCAAAATAATTTTTACCTAGAGACCGTTGAATAAGTACTGACTGCTGACGGCTAAGCAACCAGATCAGTGTGGAACCAACAAATAACTAAGGATAAGATCTAAATAAGAGTAAAATACAAATTAGAGCAGCATGAAAAATGAGAGACGGCTTATACTCAGCACAGAGTGGAACAGGAAGTTAATGAAAATTATTGTTAGACTCTGACCTACCCTAACTTTTATGATGTTTCTCAAAAAAATAATTTATTAGTGAGTAGTAAAAAGACAGGTAATCTAAAGGGTGTAACAAGACCCTTAACGAAGCCGAAAGGCACTAGTTCTCCCCGCCATTGCGATCACTTTTTTGTTCTAGACCATACCTGGGATGGGAACTTTCTAAGTAGGGAGATATTGGGGGTCAAAGTTCCAATTATTTTTTTTTAAACATGTTTTAATGTAAGATTTTAAACATATCCACGACCCCCGTACTATTCAATTCATACATCAACGCAATGTTTTGAATGCGTTACATTAAGTCCTACCGTAAAACGTGATTTTTCACCAAAAAAAAAAGTCGTTTTTCAGCAATAATTTTTGCGTAAGGTTACTTAGTTTGGTGTAGATATATGCTTGGTTGACGGCTTTGTAGTCGTTAAGGGTTTTGTAGTAATGATTTAATATTCATGAAAATAAAATATTCCTGATGCATTTAGTTATCTCAGTTGAGAATTTGCCATTTTGATAATTAGTCATTTAGTTTAGGCGCAAAATGCCTAATTCTCAAAATGGCAACAGAGTCGCAAAAGGACTTAGTTCTCAAAATGGCCAATTCGCAAAAGGACGAATTCTTTTATATATTTTTTATGAATTTTTGCGAAAGTTACTTAGTTTGGTGTACATATATGCTTGGTTGACGGCTTTGTAGTCGTTATGGGTTTTGTAGTAAAATTCAGGGAAAATATTCCTCCCAGGGATGTATTTAATTATCTCAGTTGAGTATTTGCCATTTTGATAATTAGTCATTTTGAGAATTGGACATTTTAAGAATTAGTCCTTTTGCGAATTGGGTATTTTAAGAATTAGTCGTTTTGCGAATTGGGCATTTTAAGAATTAGTCCTTTTGCGAATTGGCCATTTTGAGCACTAGTCTTTTTGCGACTCAGTTGCCATTTTGAGAATTAGGCATTTTGCGCCTGAAAAAATGCTGATAAGTAATGATGATAAACCGGCTTCCTGTCGTTGGCACCACCTATCCATCCGACGCATGTGAAAAGAAGCTTAATGATAAGCAATGAATTACACAACACAGCCTTCATGGCCTTTAAACTGGAACGGCAACAGTAGAAATATGAACTGTAATTCCCCTTTACAAAGACCTCCTTCTACTGCTAAAAGTACCGTAGTTCTGGGAGACGTTAGAGCCAAATGAAACAATACTGTAATAAATACCATTATGAATTGTAAACAATAATATTTCAAGTGCGGCGGCGTACTCGGTGGAGTAACGAGTGCCGCCTGGGAATCTGTGTCATCGACACAATGCAACTATTAACTGAGCTTGATGTTTATTTAGACGACAAAACAAAGCATTGTGGGCTTTATAAAACAACTAGATGGTGAATGCAATTGTTCTAGTGTTAGAAGTAAATCGATCCTGATACAGAAGCAGAGCACCTACCAATGATCAATGAAGCTAATACCTATCAGAGAAATCGCTTGTGGGTCGGCGGCATTCCAGAAAAAAGCTGTAATGTGTCGTACATGAAATATTAAATTAGTCATTGAAGCATTGATGTCGCGGCTGATTTCCTATACAATTTGTCATCTATTGAGGATACCTTATCGGAAAACAATTATAATATGATATGACACACATGCTTGCTGACTGACGTTTCTTGTTAACAAACAAAAACAAAGTCACTTATACACTTTTACACTACAAATAAAGTTGTAGTGTTTACGATTTAATGTTGACACATCGATACAAAAATATCAATCTCAAATGACATTTTCAGCCTTCAACACAGAGGCACAAAGCGGAAATTGTAAAAAATGCTTGTTTATCGAATTTTGTCTTATCGATGATGTAAACCTCGTCAAACGAATTTGTAAACTACTAAAAGGTACAGACATGAATCATCGTACGAAAATTACAAGTGTTTGCACAGCAGTTCCAAGACTTCGTGAAAAACAAAGCCAAGGGGCTTACGTAGTTACGTCTTCTAAACACACTTGTTACTATTTATTTTCTGGTTGCTACACTATAGATTTTTAACAAAATATTTTCGGTAAAACCAGGATTGCTTATGAGATTTAAATTAAAAGAAAATGTATGTACTTAGTTGTGAATCAAGGAAAGATTCTTCAAAAACTATAAGATAATATATCTCAATTTAGTCAGCCGATAAAGAAATAAATTGTAACGTAAGAATTCTAAAACGGGACGTTATCAACGATATGGATGAATCAGCTAAGCCCTCAGAGGATGGGCTAGTCTGACTCAGAGATAAGTCTGCTGCCGAACACTACTTGTATCAGCCCTATAATCCATCAAAATAACTTTTTGCTTTGTGACATTCCCCGTAGTGCTACAGCAAGAGTTGTACAGGCTGACACTGAATAATTTTGCAATCATTTAGGGGGTGAAAGCACTCATAAATATGAACAACTTTTACTATGATACCAACTCTGTAACGGCCAATAAGAAAGCATCTGTCATATACGTTTTCACTGGGTACTGTCGCAATTTAGCATGACACAGCAGAAAACTTTAACCCCCAGAAACGTATGACGATGCGTTTAAAGTAAGCCTGGAGAATGAGTCGTGCATCACAGTATAGTTCCAAATACTCAACGAAAGAGATAAGTCCCTATACAGATCTCATGACATCTCTTTTATATATGTTATCAGTTTCCGCGTTAAGAGCTTCAAATCCTAACCAACATTTGATAAGTCTGCACACACACTACACACGATTAAAGATGTAAGATAAAACCCTTTAGAGGAAAATTCTTTAATAAACATAATAAAAATGATTGTATAACAGCTCAATAACGTTGTGATAGAATGGCGTGCGGCGCGGCGCCTGTCTCGTAAGATGAACGATTTATCTCTCCCCGCTGAACGAAACATTTCTGCCACCGTCTTCAGGTGCCGACAATCAAAGCTGTTAGAATGCCAAGGATTCTTCGCATATTTTATCTTAGAAATTTGATGTTGAGAAATTGCATCGCGATTGTATTTCTATTAGATAATGACGACAAGAGAGCAATGCGAGCAATCACAATAATAGGAACAATCTGATACTAATCAAATATTCGAATAGAAGATATCAAAGAAATAGCCTATGTAACGACCTACATCGTTATAATTTAAAGCGTTTACTTTGCTCTCAAAGTAAATACATGAGATATTGGCAAAACAGAGGCCCCTATTTACATATCATCGAAATGTAAGTGTACCGACTGTAATCCTGTTAATTTAATATCCATGCAAAAATCTTTATCGAACGATTTTGTGTCTACAGAATAATCGGATTCATTATTCTTTGTTTAAACAACCTTGTTATTTTTTATGAAACGTCCCAAACGTGCTAGGTCGATAGGTTATTTTCTAATAAAGTTTTATAGGGCAAGGCGTAAACGAGTTAAGTATTCTGTAAATCTTTAAGATTCCACAGTCGGTTAAGTCTGCGAAAGCCGTAGTGACGACATGGCTGGTCAGTGCAGGCAATGTGAAGGTCGAAACGTTCACTATTGGCCTTAACAACCTGTCGGTAATCTCGTGTAATTACAAAACGTACTCTTCGAAAATGATGTCGCTTAATTTTACAAAAAGTCGAAATGTTCGTGAACGCGCGCAAGCGTTCAAAGTGTTCAAACGTTAATTGATCGTTTCCGATTGAAAATAAACTTTATGATTCTTGCAAGCTTAATTAAATGGTTTGATTGTTACGTACTATACAGAGTTATGGCAATTTGGCGAAACAATTTACTTGTCGTTTGTTTAGAAATAAATGTATCACTAACCTACATTCTATATAATTGCATTATAAATTACATACTTGTAAAAGGTATCAAACGCTTAAGCCGAATACACAATGATTTCCCGTAAGAAGTCATTGTATTATAGATACATCATCATCATCATCATTTAAGCCGAAAGACGTCCACTGCTGGACATAGGTATTATAGGTACAATCTGTGCTAAATCAAGTACCTAAGAAGAACTTTACTACATCTGAGTACCAAGCCTTATTCGTACAGAAGTTTCTCAAACACCAAATATTGCACTCCTGCAGTCTGCTTATATATGGGTTCTAACGGGGCCAAAGATAATGCCCTGCGGAATCCTTTTCCTTAACAGAGTGGATGACGTATTATTTGCACGTTTCACGCCAGTCGACCTATAAATTTACCAATCACAGAAAATACTGTTTCATCGACCCCTATCAACCTATCGAATACTTGTAAATATTTATTATCCGGGATTGTAACCTCACGAGGCCGGTATTTCCATGTCTACCAGTTGCGCTGATGTTATCGTTCTTTATCCTTCTATATTTTTAAAAGAAAGCGGCCTCGGTCTGTCTAAACTCAATGTCGACCGATCAATGCCTCCATGCATGCAAATCTGAGATAACCTACACAGCAACATTTTCCAGCACTTTGGCACACGTTTCAAATATTGTAGGTAATAGAATGATTAATCGTTGTATTATTACAGTTCTTTGAGAAGATTAATTAAAATAAGTACGTACCTATTTCGGTATGACACACTAACAATTAATAGGGTAAAACCGCCTGGAAATACAGTTTGTGTTAGTTTTTAGCGACTTCTTAACCGACTTCTAAAAAGGAGGTTTCTCAACCTTCGAAAATCGTACTGGTGATGAGTGCGTTTGTTAATTTTTTCATTAAGTATTTTAAGGCACAACTATTTAATGCAGGTCTGGAGTCGATCTGATGATGGAGCCGAAAGACAGTCGAGAGAACTCCTCAACGATTTACAGCAATTACTTGATGTTTGGGCTTGCCTAATTTGTATTGATGTCAAATTTACACCTAGATGGGTTGTGTCTGTCATTAGGGGTCTGATGATGAAGATGAAGGACAGTCAAGGGAACTCCTCAACGTTTTACAGTAGCTACCTCGTGTTTGGACCTAATTCATTTCTCTACACTTAAAGTACTTACGGGATAATATCCGTGATTTTCTTTAAAAATCACGGATATTATCCCGTAAGTATTTTAAGTGTAGTGAAAAACCGTGAAAGTCTAAAACAGTGCATTAATTCATTTCTATTGATGAGAACTCTGCACCCATATGGGTTAAGTGCCATTACAGGTCTGATGACGGAGACCATAGACAGTCAACGGAATTCCTCAACGATTTATAGCAGTTACCTTTTGTTGGGCTCACTTCAAATTGAAGTTTGCATAGCAAATATTTGTATAGGATACATTACAACTAAAAATGAAAAAAAAAAAATCTTTTTTGCAAAAAATATAACCGACTTCAAAAAAAAAATACCAAAAAGTGAAAAATAACTATAGCTTCTGAAGTCTTTCACTTTTGACTTCAGAAGCTATAGTTATTTTTCACATTATTGATATTTTTTTTGAAGTCGGTTATATTTTTTGTTATCCTCTTGCCCTTGTTTCAATCGTACAATGTATTTGAGATCAGCGCAGTCAAGCATTAGATTTTCTTCCATTACATTTGCATCAACCGTCATCTTAGCATTCGTTTCTTTCCTTCCTAGCCACATCATTAGCATCTGTCAGACAATATTTCCATATTCAACCATCAGTCTGCCTCATTTCTTACAACCATCCATTAGTAATATCGCTTTTTTAAATACGCACTATTCATAAGCTTTGTTCGTCACTTGTCACCGGAGAGCTCCAACAGTCCACTCATTGCGCAAGGAATTGGACGAGTTTTTGTCTTCAGCTAATAGCTAATTATAGACAGTGAGCAAATATTTGCATAATTTACAAATCGCTTTACCTTTTTTAAATAGTAATTGAACGACCGTTTATTCTTATAGCTTACAATATATATGACAAGAAACTTAAATGTTCATGGTCAAGAATTAGACATCAAAACAATTATATAAAATTACTATGAATAACCGAGTCGCTGTAAAACTCATGATTAACGGCAACGCTGCACCTACATACCAATAATTACTAAAGTGCATTATTATTGTGAAAGCGATGCGCGAAGATGACTTTGTTGACTGTCAATATTTGTGGGTTTACGTTCATTGTCGTTTAAAATGTGTGGTATTAACAAAATAAACTGTAAAGCTGCCCGATTGCCCGACCTTTGCTCCAGTCCTAAATGCGACTAAACTTTGAGGTTTCTTTTCCAAAACCCGCAGAAACTACTTAGAATGTGCCTCAACAGAATACAATGAACTTGTTCATTTGTTCATTATAAGTTTTGTTGATACAGAAAACGTGCTAGACTCAAATATCGGAGATTTGTCAAGGACATGCAAGCTATGTATACATTCTAAAGAACAACGCCCGTTTCACTTCTCGTGTGCACGTGTTGTTGTAATACGTTCAACCTTATTTATTTCAGCTAATTACATTATTACTAGCTTTGCCGCTAATACTGAGAACTACACGATTATTATTAGTGAAACAATAAATTGCGATTCAGGCTATAACGGCACCAAGTTTTCCCATACTTCAATGGTCCCAAACCGACAAATCTACATTTCAGAGAAGAGAAAGAGCACATTGCATTGAAGTTGCTTTTTCTCAAAATATTGACATTTCTATATGATAGACTTATTGGCGGTTAATCTAAGATTGTAAAGATAAGATGTTTTGAGATGAACGCCGTAAAGACGGTTGTTGGCTTAAGGTGCAAGTTGGCAGCGGGCGACATGAAGCCGCCGCAGACAGCTTATCGTGTTGGCCAATGGGAATTCCCAACGTGCACAGCACATGGTTTGTCCTCAAAAAATCAATTACTGTTGTTGAACTTAGGCCTTTATATTACTCATGGTCGTAGTCAAGGTACAATCCAAAACTGATAGCGTTCACGAACTTGACGAGTTTATCGGCCATTATTGAACTCGAGCATTTTGGAAGATCGACAACAGCCGTGCCATCGCCAGTCGCCACCACAAGATAGCTAGTTAGATGGTATGTACTGTAGTGTACACCAAAATTGTAATAGCTCTTATCACAAGTCGATTTTGACGACTTGAGCTATTCAAAGTCTAACGCAGTCCTTTCTTTCTACCATGTGACGAGTTCGATCATGTAGTAAGTAAATTTAGAAGTTTTTGCAGTTCACAGTTCGTCACCTTTTCCGAATTCGTTTATGACTTTAGAAGTCTAGACAGCCTTAATTTCACAGTCGCTATTAGTCACATTTTCAATTTATTCGTTCTTAAAATGGAGCGATATTTTTGTCTTGGGCCATATACTATACTGATGTCATTCGACATAATTTTATATCGTTCCATTTGTGGTTCGGCTGTATGGTTCACTTTTACTTTCCACCATTAGAAAGTTATGTGTTGAACGACCCGCGGTAATGTGTATGGGTTATCTGATGTAACCAATTTGACCGGTTTAGCAAGCGATTAATCTCAGGCGAATATTTTAGTAAAATTACGAGATTACTTGTATGAGAGCGTAAACAGACATTTAAGGGCAAAACAAAGAGCAGTAAAACCCTGTTTATGTAGTTGACCAAGAAAGTAAACGACCATGTAGATATAAAAAACATATCAATTTGGTTCCAGACAATATCAAATGCTGAGTTACCAGGATCTTTTGGCGTTCAACAAATGAAGTTCACAGAGGAGCGTTGTTGGTTGTTGGTAAACACTTTTGTGAAATTGTTTGTGAATTGAGAAAACAAGATGGCGGCGGCGTTAGTTCTTATTCTGGCCAAGCACCAAAAGATCCTTTTACAGCTAAACAAACTGCAATCCACGAAAAGAAAGCTCCGTACAATTGCTAATGGGAATGGCCTATGGCCACCCTATGGCCATATAATTTATCTCCACCATGACACCAGCGCGTGAAGGTTTATTAAATGAATTGAGTGTCAATAGGCAATTGCTAATATTGTTGTGAACAGGGGGGACTCTCGGGCACTGCGACATTGAAAGCGATTCTTTTATCTAAATTGTCTAGTATTTGACTGCTGCCTAACTAATAGTATAAATGTGAAAGTGAGTTTGTTTGTCGCGCCTTTACACAGCTGAGAGATTTCAATGAAATTTGGTTTATGGATAGAATAAGACCTGCATTTTTATCCCGGTAAGACATTCTCTTCCCGTAGGAGAATTCCGATTTGAAAAGAGCAAAGCCACAACAGTTAGCAATAATCGTACTTGTCACTAAACTTCATGATCGATCTGTATACTTACACGATGGTTTTGAACACTCATCGAAAAAAATACAAGGCAAATGTTTGTCAACACAACAATTTAGGTGAACTGGCAATCAATCAACAGCTGGTTCTGATTGTAATAGCTTGTTATAGCTCTGGTTAGAATATAAACAATTTGGTACAAATTACAATCGACAGTTCTGTGACGTTGACTGTGCGTAATAAAATTCTAATGAAGCTTCAAACAAACGGGTTTCAGAATCGATCAACCGAGACAGATAAAGTGGGTTCACCGTTGTCGAATTAACATAAAATATCTAGAATAAAATACGTACCTATGTATTTTGTATTGAGGACATTAATATGTGAGTTCAGATAGGAAATAATTATAGGCTGAAACTGAATTCTTACATGATGTAAGTTACATGTTGTATGAACACTAACCTAGATAAGAGGTGTGGTAGATGTAGATGCTCAACAGCCTCCACACGAATATATTAATTCATTGCTTATTTTATAATAAAACGTACAGACAAGGCAATTAATCATTGTCTAGCAGTTTCACAGACTAAAATTTTCTGTAATTTCGTCATTTAATACTAGTGATAAAGAAGGGGGCATTGTGATAAGAATACATGAACAACTTAAGATGTTAGTAGATTTGACAACATATCTATTTTTTTTTTTACCTGACTGTACTTATATAGTTAAACAATCTACTTAATACCTATGTTAAGGTACGGCGCACGATCAGCACGCGAATCCATCGCACAAATCATCTAAACCCTAAATAAAGTCTATTCAAGCTCAATTTCCAATGGATGATCATGATCGTCACAGTTGACATTTTTGGAAACGAAATCACGAACACTTTGTCTGTTTACGAGTTTACGAAGAAAAGCGTAGGTACGCGCCGCTTCCGAGCCTCAAAGATTTGACACTTTCGCTCATATTGGGTCACATGGCACGGATCCGGATGCGGTCACGTCACGCCGCACGCGTCGTAGCTTTTTATTGATGGCCAGATATTGCAATTTGTAGGAAACTGTTTGATCATAAATTAATCGATTTATGCTGAAGTGACACTTGTACATTGTACACATTTAACAGTTTTTTTTTACGTCTGAGAGCTACAACCCAATTTCCTTTTGACGAAAAATTCGATCATTGTGATTTTAACAAACTTGACAGAGACAATCTAATCTAACAGCAACCTTTTAGCTTCGAGGAGAAAGGTAAATGACTGATAAACGACTGTAGCGTCAGGGTAGCCCGCGAAATTCAAATTTTCTTACGTGTTTTGTGTCAAGTTCATAAAGGTCGAGGAACGACCTTTTCAAGGTCAAAGTCATTCCTCGACCTTTATGAACTTGGAGGGTTGTATTGATGATGATAATTCTGTAACTAAGTACGTCTTACAGTCGCGAACAATATTTTAATCAACATAAAACCGAGCACTGACCTGCAAATTACAAAAAAAAACGTAAGAAAATTTGAATTTCGCGGGCTACCCTAGAGCATCTACCTTAAGTACAGTACATTTGCACTCAATTTCTAGTTGTGTTACTGCCGTAGATATTGTCCTCTTGATTAAATTAACTGACTTAACTGAAATTGGATCGTATTAACCTTCTGCCCACACGATGACTTCGGGCACCTTGACTCTATGCTTAGATGATGTGATTTCATACTAAACCTACGCTCACGTTAGTCTATACACAGCTAATAAAATAAGGAGTTGAGGAAAATGAATGCCTTTAATGAGGCTTGGCCAAATTGTATCACGATTACGTACTTCTTTGTTTACTAGGTTTTGCAGCTAAATTCGGTTGCTAAAGTCGGGATCAGCTTCCAGTCTAACCGTACACTTTGGAAAAAGGCAGTAGTAACACAGTTCCTGGTCTATCCGTGTGTGAATTTGAACAAGGTTTAACCAAACAAACACTCGCATTTACGATTCGTTTGTCTTCACGAATGCGGTATCATGGCATGTTACATGCTTAAATGTTACTAAAAGATACTTGTAAAATAAGGTACAAAGGTACAGCACCATAGGTTTAACAAAATACTTGTAATTATGCTGACTCGCGCAGTACCGTTACCTATTCGCTTTCTTTTCTGACGAGAGCCTGCGCGTGCGCACGGCCGCCCGGCCGGGAGAAATTCATGATCCAAACACATGCGGAACGATTCGCAGAACTACTACATGGTGAATAAAGGAAAACATGTTTTATTTAAATTATACAATCAATGTCAGTTTTGGGTTTACCTCTCAACAAAATGCAACCGCGTATGCAGATTAAATTCGTAAGGAAAATTTAAGAAAATCTATCACAATTTAAATGCTGCCTCAACTAACAAACTTCAACAAGAGCAGAAAATGCTAAGATAAATGAAACGGAAAGTCAGATATAAATGATCAAGCCATTATTCAGGTTTAGGTTTTTGCCCCGCAAACAATAGCTTAAGTGAAGTCGAAAGTTAATGTTCCGTTGTGACACTATAAATGGAGTGAGGTGTATTGTTAACGTTGTTGACGTAAACGTCACGTCACTTTGAAGAAAATATCTTCACAAGAAAACCGTATTGAAGCAATAAATTCAGCTTGTCGTTAAACAAAACTTTAAACAAATGTTTGCAAAGCGGTAAAAGCCGGCTAGTACCTACTCATTGACGAGCTCTCTGACCTATGTGCGAAGTAAAATGTTGCTCGGTCATTGCCGCGAAATCCGTGTATCTTTTAAGGTTGAGGAGAACAACCAGTTAACATTTGAACGCTTTAGTAACCAGCAGGAAGTAACAAGCCGGTCGACATCTCGACTGGCCTCGGACTCACGAAGTCGCACCCGCGGAAAAAACAGCTCCAAGCTATGCCTCGCGAGACTTATTGTATCGCGCTCTAAACCGGATGCTGGCCAACCTTCAGTCACCTCAGGGACTTGGAACTAGTTCCGACTATTACAATAGAGATTGTGCTATAAGTGTAACAATAACTAGGTAAACTCAATCCAAAGTCATCCGTTTAATACGAATGAATTTAAAAATAGGTACACCACACAAGTTTGTATGCAAAACTTGTTTATCTTCGACAGCGAGATTTTGATTCCCATTCTAGCTCCAAGCAATGATGAATGAATCTGCATATAGATTGACCAATCTTGGTTCAATATTGGAGTTGGGCCAATTGTTTTCCTTGAACACGAAGACACTATTGTGTGTACTGTGCAGTGCATCCCTCTGGTTTTTAATAACCGCACCAAGTTTATTGAAGGTCGTACCATCCGATCCCGACCGTCGCTACATGACAATCAGTGAGTGCCAATGGCGCCGGGCTCATAAACGTAAGCGTCAATATACATTTTATTAGTTTGCCCCGTGTCGTCCCCGCCTCGGAAGACCTTCGCCAGCCATTCAGCTCGTTAATATACTATTCATATAAAGTATGCCATTTAAAGAACAATTTCAACAACTTGTGCACTAAATTAAAGCAATTCGGCGTGACAGAATCTAGCGCCAATTTTTAATTCAGACAATGTTTTGCGCATCGAATCTGACTTGTAGGCAGGAGCAAATGGATGGTCTTCATTTAAATGGAGCCAGTGTTTACTGTTAATAGCTACTTTATTAACCACGATGATTGGAAACCGTTACAAAACTAGCAGTTCAGCGAAAGTGGAACACACAATGATGTTGAGCGAGTTAACGTAAAAACTTGCGAAATTGTCTACAGTTTAACAAGATCACGGTTGAAATGCGTTTCTGACAATGGTAATATTAGTGACGGCTGTGGCACATTAGGCTCCTTTTTTATGATTGGGCATGAACCGGACAGTAAGCTTATGGGTGACCCGGATACCTACGTCGCGTCGCTCGTCGCCAGGCTTCGCTGTACACGCAACTGTATCGATTGACATTGACCGTGCATCGTGATTCGTGGTCACCATTCTCTTTGCCGCATGCGACGACTGTCTGCTGTCTGTCATGAATATTCTAGTCTGGTCCGCTACGATGAAGATCACCGTTTTTTGTAATGCAATCAGTGTGTTGTTAACGTTATACTTTAAATGGGTGGGATGCATACATCTCATTATGACAAAAGGAACATTCATGAGCGTCAGCGTGATAAACAGCTGACGACTGCTTATCAGGCGGACTTATTATCTCGAGAGTAGGTCATCAGGTTTAATATTATAATTGATGCCGAACACTCGAACAGGCACTTTTGACATTCACAGTCGTACAATAGGCGTAGGCACAATCTCGTTTACAGCGCATCTAGACCGTAGAGATAAAAGCGTTTGACAGAACATGACCGTCATGCTTAGTGGCGAGGTCGAGAGTTCGAGGTCTACAGGATAAACAAATGCAGGCTCGGTTTGTTTTGGGTGCTACAACTGCTACATGATGATCCTTATCCTAACGCAAGATAGAATGTTGATATTAAACGCTGTATCAAAGATGTATGATGAATGTCGTCCGGGACACTCTGGGCAACATACTTTGCCCCCTGGTGAAACCTTTACACCACCCGGTCAGATACAACACGTGTGCAAGGGAAGAATAAACTCGCATACTATCAAAGTCGTAAAGGGAATACACAATGAGTCACTTCATTATCTGGAGGTTAGAGGTGAACGCTTTCATGCAGACATGCTAGCTACAAATCGAGGAACAAACAATTCGTCATCGCTGTTTATTTATTCAGATTACACTACAAACGAAATACATTGTTTATCGCGTTAGCGTGCACTACCAACTAAGATACCCAATACTGATAGAAAGTCAATCAATTCTGTTAATCAATTGTTCATAATGTACAGACACGGAAAAAAAATCTATTAGCAGTGTTGTCCGGGTTGACTCAAGGTTCAGTTTTCCGTGACAGTGGCGGCTCTAAGGTCAATAGAAATTAATACTCTAATGTCCACTTCAATATTAGTGTAAGTAATTAGTTTTGGGAATCATTTTTGGAAGTAATTATGATTTCAATATCCTTTTCCTGAATTTTATATACTACGAAGGAAAGTGTGCGTAACTGATTATGGTTATAGGGTAAAGGCAGATTACAGCAGACAGACCTACACTACGCTCAGATATTTGACGCAGATAAATTAATGATGTTTACAATAAATGTCATGATATTGTTGTTAAGTACAGTAATATTGCTGTTTCTGTTGTATTTCCCTCTGACGGAAACTAATAGTACAGATGGGACTTATCCGTTTTGCAAAATCATTATTTATCTAAAATTTTTGAACGACTGACATCAAAATCTCAAATCTGCATATTAGAATAGACCAAAGGTTCTTATCGTGCTAGTGGGCCAGATGGAAAAGCTCTTGTTAAAACCTAATCAATGATCAAAAGAACTATTACTAATTCCGAATATCCGCAGTTAGCCGTATTTCTGACTAACGCAAACCTGTCAGAACCAAACCAACCAACGACGGGCAGATATTTTTGGTTCTGATAATAAGCCCCAGTGGAGTCAATATGGATGGCTTACCCATGTACATGACATATATGTAGGTTGGCATGGAACAATGGTCGGTAACATTTATATAATCTAGAACTAGAGCAAGGACATTTACCTCTATTTATAGTCTTTTCATATCACGGGGATGACCTACTTTGGGTGAGAGTATATTTTCTCTAAATTGTGGTTGGGGATTTGGATCGAATTGTCTGTTAATTACTTGAAGTCTTTGGTTATTCTGTGATCGGTTTAGTTTCGTTGAAAGATACATAATATGATATTATAGAGCTCATTTAGAAATCCATCATATTTAAGACAACGGCGAAAAACTTTGAATTGATAGTGAGACAGTTACTCCCCTAAAGTAATACTATATAATAAATGGACACCATGAGCTTTGAAGACGGAATACAGCAAGATAACCCTATAATATACTACCACATGAGTCATCATCATTAATTACTAAACCAACGTATACTTACCACCCACTACTAGATAACAGTCATCAGTCAACAATCAAATGACCAACCGGATTTTGGAAAACTCCGTAACTTCACAGCAGATAATAAACATAAGAATCTATAAGAATACCCGCGTCTTCGATCACGATTTATTGTTGATCCGAAGCGGTCACCTTTTGTTATCAATAGTCATAAATGATAATATAAATATTGTGTTCCATAACATACGTAACACACCATTCATTAAACCGAAAAGGTATCGAATCCTCGAGCAGTTTCCATTTCTTATATGGAGGTCCTTGTAACACGCCCACTTGTTAGTAACTTATCGTTAATTGCATTATGTTTCTAGACTTAAAACAACATGGGCGCGGCGATGTGACGTCAGGACGTCACGACTCCGACTTTGATAAACGGTCAAAGAAGGACTTGGAAGGCGACGGCGAAGGTGACGTTGATCTGATCAAGATAATGGTATACGACATCGCGACAGCAACAAACAAGACTAAGAATCTTTGAGGAGCACAGGGATCAATAGGCCCGGTTTCCGCCAAAGGGAAGACGATCAGAGCAGAGAGAAGACGTGCGGGTATCGACCAATCACATTCGTTAAAATCCACAATGCACTCAATTGATTTGAATCTTCCTCGTCTCTTGGTGGAGACCGGACCATAGCGAAGGTAAAGTAGATCTGAAGATAACGTCACTTGGGAGTAGGGAGACATCGCCACTTCGCAACATCCCCCAACGAACTAAGAACCTATGAAAAGATCATAGGGATCGTTAAGCAACTCCCGTACTAAAGCTTCGGAGCAACAAACGCGTTAGTTTTATTATTCAAATCTTACAAAATAAATTCTTACTACCCTCTTTTTTTTTCTTTTTGTTTTGTCAGTGCAGCCACGGAGTATCTTAATACCCACTACACAGTAACTGGTTGTGGACGTCAGATAGGCAGTCGCTCCTTGTAAAATACAAGTACTAAGGCGACTCGATCTTATTTTGTCAGTCGCAGTCTGCTACGTTGCATTACGATCAGTATTTTAGTATTGCACGATGTTGTTCCCCAAAATCCCCACGTCAGTAGCCACTCGCTAAGGTAAACTTATAGCCAGACAGACTCATAGCTCCGGCAAAGGTCGCAGTGACCGCCATATACATACAATTAGCAAGGGAGTGGGGAGTGTGGGGAGTGATGACCGTTTATAGATGTTTTTACATTAAAGATTTTAAATTTTAGCTTTTGGACTAGACACGCCTTGTAAATAACTCGACAATTTCACCGATGACGCATTATTAAAAGTATTTGCTCCGATTTTTGTGTGTATGTATTAAAGTGCATTGCCCCAGCTATGTATTTGGTACAATAGTTTGACAGGGTTCTTACAGACAGTTTAGGGTCGAACCGTTCGGTTTCAATCCGATTGTGACGTCATTGGTGACTAGTCCGGGTCATGGATGCCATACAATCATAGAAATGCTCAAGATTAAGGTGCTAGTTTACACAACACTTATATTTTTGTTAGTAGAGTGAGGGAAATAAAGACTGGTTAGAAAACGTATATTAAAATCATACGAGTATAAATGCTAAAGCTGTCTCTTGAATCATCAGTCAACGTAACAAACCGTATGTGTGCACAAAATAAAAAAAAATATTGTATTTGTTGAATGTAAAAATAAGACAGACTGCGTTTCAATTAATTTTGTAGTCAGTTCAAACGGGTGTGTTCAAACTGCGATGCAACCCTGAAGTTTATTACTTACAAAAGAACGCAACTGTAGAAGCTGTTGTGTTCAACGGAAAGATATTAAGAGAATGTGAAGTGATTAGCAGCAACGAGCGAGCACAAATAATTAACATGTACCTAGTCAATACACAATTAGCATCAAGTAAAAATAACGTGGCTATCATACAGTCTGAGGAAGCGAGGCTTTTACTAATAGGTAGAATTTAAAACACAAAATATGTACCAATCTAAAAGTGTTAATTAACCACACGGATGTGTTTAAATAAAATAAATCATGTCATAGTATAATCTCAATTTACCGGGAAAATTAGTTAAATTTACATTGTTAAATTCTGAAGACCATGTCGATTATACCATCGACGATTAAAATAAATCCCATGACTTTACTTTGTCAGAAGTACATACATCCCCTATGGTCATGGAGACCAGTCTCTTTTATTGTAACACAAAGAAATTTTAAAAAGTAAAAAAAAATGTTATCTTGACGAGTGTAGAACTGAAGACAGTGTAGTGTCTATATACCCGTGTGCAAAAACCTGTGTGTGGGTGGGTGCATGCGTGCGCATTTGCGCACACACCCATATCCCACCCACAAAATTAAAATTTAACTGTTTATTTATGTAAAAAATATTTTACCCGATGTTTTACATACGTACGTACAATACAGCTAGAGAGTCTTAGTACAGAATACCATCATGCCACTACAGAATAACTGCGTGATCCATACATAAAAGGTGTAAATAAGGGTCTTTTTACACCTAACAAAGCCGAAAGGCACTTGTTCTCCCCATCAGCGTCATTGCGATGGGAACCTACTAGTTACGGACATATTGGAGGTCAAAGTTCCAATGTTTTCACAAGTTTTTTTCAAATATGTACTAGTTTTGAAGGTCATAACTTTACTTTAAATACCTCCTTACCTCCTTTACTATTAAATGCGTCCATCAGAACAATGTTTTGAGTGCGTAACATTGAGTTGTGACAAAAGAAAAGGTAAAGA
Source organism: Xestia sexstrigata (assembly GCA_941918905.2). Taxonomy (NCBI): domain Eukaryota; kingdom Metazoa; phylum Arthropoda; class Insecta; order Lepidoptera; family Noctuidae; genus Xestia; species Xestia sexstrigata. The sequence goes on from OW799209.2 coordinate 21,015,397, forward strand.
AAGAATGCTTGGTTGACGGCTTCGTGTAGGGTCCGTTTACACCCTGTAGGTATAATTCTTAACTCAGACCCGAGGGACTCCAATAAAATGCCAGTTCCCTGTGGGACTCTGTCTTAGAGTGCGCATTAACAATTGGCACAAAAATAAAAAACTTGATTACCTGAAACTCTTTTGAAAATTGTTTTTGATTGGGGGAGTCCCCCGTTCCCCGATTGGAGCACACTGATTATAGAGGTTAAATAGTGACACGTTATCGGTTATTGTATTCCAATGAGTTATCAACCTAATAAGGTTTGAAACACAACACGGTTACCAGACAGTCAGACCTTCCCTGAGAATGCAAGAACGGTAAATCGAAACACGTTTAATCATACCATACTCGTATCAAGGCTAATATTCAGTTCATAGTATGTTTTTGTTGTAGTAATGACAAAAACTGTTTTACATATTATATCGTAGTTAATGCCAATGGCCTTAGTTCGTAGGCCGCTAAGGTCACGCAGTCAAGGCCGGAGCGAAGCACGCAATTAGTGGTTTCATTAGTTAGGTTTCATATTAACACCCATCGCTTATTTCAATTACTTTTCATAATACTACAATAACAATTACGTAGTATCTGAACTTGAATGATGTTACTTGCCAATTTATACTGTCGTTAATATTATCGACTGTTTTTGATATGATTTTAATTGTTTTGTTGAAGTTTTAAATACTGGATATACATCAACTCACGTCTGTAAGGATAGGCAGGCATACATATTTTCATTTAGAAATGTGTTTTGTTAAGACTGAAAGAAAGCTTGCTCTGCTTAGCTTGTCAAACATAACAAGCTTGATATTATAAAATTAATACTAACAAGGCTCACCAGTTCAATAGGAAAAACAACTGTACATTTATTTAGTCTTCGATCCTCAAAAAACAGGTAAAATATTATTAAAAGTAGAATTCCGAAATTTTAGTGCTCAATTTGCATGATAGAAAATGCAGCTTTAGAACTGGTTATATGTATTAAAATGATCTCGTAAACATCTGGGTATCGAGGTAAACGGCTTTATGAAAGACGATGTAGGGGTCACTAGTCAAGGGGGTCTGTCTCAAGTCTGTAACCATGTGGGTTTAGTTTGTTATACCTACATAGTAGTTGGTACGAACAAATTAGGCCCCGTTCCCACTATGTCGTGACAACAGATAATCGTAACGAGTTTTGCCAACTAAAAACCAACGATAAATTAATCGTCATGACATGGTGGGAACGGAGCCTTACGAGTAGGTTTACATAAGTACTTCAAAAGGAATGTGTTAGGCATTCAGTTAAAGGAAATTAGTATATTTAGTCGTTAAGGCCCTTCTAACCCTAAAATTAGCAACTCTATTTGTAGTGGTTCAAACTTCGTTTGAAGGACTGTTAGGATAAAGTTCTAATCAGCTTGCACTACAAAGCGGTTGTTACGTCAGTCACTGCGGCCGAATAGTGCGAAATGAGTGGATTTTTGCGATTTACAAAAAATCTATTGATTGGACTTAAAAAAAATAAAACACAATAAGACCTGCTTTATAGTTAGTTCAGTTAGTACTATGCAAAGTTTCATGATCTAATTTCAAGTACTTTTTGAATAGATACCAGCGGTTTAGTTCGATTTGGAGGTAACTTTGGATTTTTTTCTCTATCGAGAAAAGTTTATGGAATCGTGTTTTCGTCACACATAGGACTTAGCATTAATCCTCATCTTTACCATAAGTAAATTTATTTCAAAATTAATGCTGCAGTAGTTTAGGAATAACGGAGGATCATGCTAAGCCATTTGAGGGATATAGCCCTTAAAAAGTAGTGTTAACTTATTATATTTTTTCGAATATTCAGAGGTTCGCTTCGCTAACCCGCGCGTCCTTCAGCTCGTAAACGTTCGTGTAAAAATGTCAATACGTAAACCAAATTCACACGAACCGTTTCAAGATTATTCACTGACCCCTCCCCTCATTTTTTTCCATGAATGCTAGACATGTTATAAAGTTACAATTTACTGCTCGTCATTAACATTTTTTATTTGCATGACTCAAAAATCGAAATTAACGCATTTTTCGTATAAAGGTGCATTTTAGTTTCGGCAAATTGCGTATTCGTAGTCAATCTGCTGAACTATCAAAGTCACTGGCTGTGCAGTAACAATAACAACTGTACAATAATTTACTGTACCTACTACTACTACTAGTCCCTGTAACTTTCTGCTGATAAATAATAATAATTACTTTATTGATACACATCCTTACAATATGCTTAATATCTAGCTAAAGTTCACAATAGTTAAGGCGTACAAAAGCTGAAACCCTGACTCCTAAACTAGGAAAACCTGTGACTTAGGAATCAGTGTTCTACTGCCACTTGGACACTATAGTAAACCTTATGGAAATTGAGAGCTGGTAAGCTGATATTATTCGAAAGAGTATATTATTATGCAGTGTTATACAAAGTTAATATAATAAAAGTTGAAAAAATAAAAAACTAACATTTAAAAGTTAAATTTGAAAAGTATAAAATGACTGTGTGGTGGATTCTGTATGTGTGTCTGGAAATCGTATGATTTATTTGCATTGTGTGAGTGTGCGTATGTGAGTGTGTGTTTGTGACTGTGTTTGTGACTGTGTGTGTATGTGAGTGTGTGTGTGAGAGTGTGAGTTTGCGTGTGACTGGGAGATGGGTGTATTATGTGAGTATGATATGAAGAGCCTAAGTATGTGAATATGGTGGTGTCGGGTGTGAGACGGAACAATCAATTGTTTGCTTGGTGTAAATCTACCACAATCATCAAATTAAAAGTTTAATCAGGCAAGCATTGAAATGTAATCGTTCGTAATCGTAAGTCGTTGATGAGAATGACCGATATCATATTACTTATCGACGATACGGTCATTAACATTAATTGGAATTAAATGATTTAAATAATTCTATTGTTTCCGTCTGTCAATTCAAAATTGATTACGATGATTACCGATGACAGCAAATACTGGTCATTTTTCTTGGTAACTATTTGTCCACTGGCGTAATCACATTCACAGCGTGCCCTACAAAATTGTACCTTTTAGGGCACTTTTTTTTTTTTTCGGATGGTAAATCATCAAATGACTTCTCCCGCTCTGGGCGGAGCAGGAGGGAGTGTCAGACTTTTACTAACTAAAACCCATCCATGTTCCTTCATCGCCCTTCCGCGTTCCGGGGCCACGGTATCTCTTTCGAACAGTCCCACAACCCCGGTACCCTTTAGGCCTCATTCACGAACGGTGGCGGCGGCAGCGGCGCGGGCGCGGGGCGTTCCAATGCATACATTTAAGGGCCTATACCCCCTCAAATGGCTTAGCATGATCCTCCGTTACGCCTAAAATACTGCAGCATTCATTTTGAAATAAATATATGGTAAAGTTGAGGATTAATGCTAATGAACTTACTATGTGTGACGAAAACACGATTCCATAAACTTTTCTCAATAGAAAATAATTCCAAAGTTAGCTCCAAATCGAACAATAAACAGCAAAAAGTACTTCAATAGTTCAATTAGATCATGAAACTTTGCATACTAACTGAACTAACTATAGAGCAGGTCTTATGCGTTTTACTTTTTTAGTCCAATCAATAGATTTTTTGTAAATCGCAAAAAAACACTCATTTCGCACTATTCGGCCGCAGTGACTGACGTAACAACCGCTTTGTAGTGCAAGCTGATTAGAACTTTATTCTAACAGAATTTCAAACGAAGTTTGAACCACCACAAATAGAGTTGCTAATTTTAGGGTTAGAAGGGCCTTAAATGGAACTGTTCACGAAGTCAGCGGCGTGGTGGATGGCGGCGCTGGCAGCGGGCGTCGAGCGGCGTACGGGCGACTGCATTGACGTAGTGTTGTTGTTCAAGAACATAATCAAATGATTCTGTACTCATTCTGGTACAGTCAAATAATTTATCGGGATATTATCTCTGTTCTTCATAATTCCGATGAAACACGTCTTTTTGCTTGGTTGTAGGAATTTAATAAATTCCAGGGCAAAAGAAGATATTATATACCTATCTTCTTGTGCCCACAATAAATCCAACATTAGGAAGGAATTAGAATCAAAAAGATGTTGTCGTCGTTGTTTAGACATTTCGTTCGCGAATAAAGATATTAATTTCTCGTAAAACAACACTACGCCGCTCTACACCGCGCGTTCTGCACGCTGACATCGCGCATCGTGAACACTACAGGGTCGCCGCGCCCGCGCCGCCGCCGCTGTCCTCGTGAAAGAGGCCTGAGTGTTGACAAACACTACAACGAACGACCCTTATCTATAAAACGGTTAATTGGAAAATTGGTTTCAAGTACCTACCCTGTTAGATGAACCAACTAATAAATTGGGGTCAAGGGAAAGACTATAGCACACTGCCTAATGAATGAGTTAAGTATTAGAAAAGTTTAGTATTAGATTAGACCGCAAGAAAAGGGACAGTAGGTATCCTTAGTGCGTAATGTGTGTGTTGATGATTAATAGGTCTAGTGTCGTTCGCAAAATAAGCGCTTTAGTTGACGTGGAGTTGCAGACACCTACCTGGCTGATATGACAAAACAAATAACCTCCTCCTTTTTTGAAGTCGGTTAATAATATGAGTGTTTCCAGTTTCTGGATGTTGGTATTGGTAAGCAGTCTTTGTTAATTGCGAAATGCTGTGCGAATAAAAATACGCCAAAATCATTTGCGCTCGTGGCAAACCCGCGAACAAGAAAATCAATTAAGGAAAACTGCAATTTAGAACAATACAATAATATCAAATAATAAAGACTTTGTAACCAATGAATGTTATTTCCACGTAAAATGAAATTAAGTAGATAAACGCCCTATAAATACCAACATACATAACTGTTTAGTACTATCTAAAATATATGCAAATGTTATAATATGTTGTAGGTACGCTTAGTTTAGTGATTAGTGTGATTAACGTTCGACAGCGAGGATGCATTTGTAACTAATAAAACGTTTTACGATAACAATACCGGGCTGAAATTAGTGTTGCGTCAACATCAATGTCAGTTTCAGAATGTCCAGTTCTCTAAACGTCATCAGCAATGTTGAAAAAAAAGGCCGATTCGAAAAAGGAACGCTTCGTAGAACACTCCGATTCGCAGAATATACAAGTAATAATATGTTCATACTTGGAGCGTAGGAGCTATTATTTTGTAATGTTTATTTGTTACATGAAAGGATGTTATAGTTTACAATTATTCTCACCACCATACAAAGGAGGAATAAATGTATAATATGTATGATGTACAAAACAATCGAAAGCTTGTTTCACAAAATATCCGGTTTTCTTTTTAACCGACTTCAAACAAGGAGGAGGTTATTATGTTCGTGTGTATGTATTTTTTTTTATCGGATACTCTGTTTTGAATGGGATTATCTGCTAATCAAACTTTTTATCAACACCCTTATATAGTGCCGGTCGTCATGATTGTCATGAGGAGACGTTCAAAAGCACGAAGTTTGCACACTTGTTGCGTGGACACACCACACTACCCACGTAATGTGTACCTACATACTTGCTTAGAGTAGTTTATTTTATGCGTGGATGACGCACCCTCCAGAATAAAAATATCTATTCGGGAACTTCACGAAGTTATACAGATAGACATTTTGAAGGTGTTTCCTCCGAATTTCTAGTCCGTCTAGTCTAGCATATTTAGACTATGCAACTTTCTAAACTTGTAAGGTCAATTTCAATAAAGCCTAAAACAGTTCCTGCTCAGTCATACAACAAAATTTTATTTAAACAATAAAATACAATTAAATTAAATAATGGAGTATGTATGTAGCGGTTAAAAATGACCTGTTTACGGAAAGCCAGCCGCAATACGCGTGACGTTTTAAGCAAAATGTTCCTCTTATTATGTATTTTCCTTGTAAACTGTTAGGCTTTTGTATGTGTTTATATTACTACTAGAAGTGAAGTGCAATGACTGGTACTTCTAGAAAAACGTCTACCTACATAAAAAGAAGGCAAACATAAACATGGCAACAATAAAACAACCGGTCAAGTGCGAGTCAAACAAACATACAGAGGTGTTCCTTACAAATCAAATTAATATTCACAACAAGGTTTCGTTTGGTCTTTTAGGAAGTTCAGTCCACTTGTAACGCTAAAAATTACAATGAAAATGCAATTATTCAAATGATAACCAACATAAATATTGCATCTGTGTGAATCAGTAATTCGATTGTACTTTGAAGCATGCCATTATCAATTTATTACGAAGAGTGCGCTTGCGCATGTCTGAAACAGAACCCACCCTTTCCCTCTTTCTTTTTTGGGTTTTACCTATAAGATCAAAAATTAATGTCAAAGGTTTAATTTCGAAACAGTTAAATGTACTGTTTAATATCGAGAATTGTCACACAAATATTCTTCTTGAGCAATTAACACAAGCTGACGTGACACTTCTAATTATTTCTTAGAAGTTGGGAAACACTCGGTTGAGGACAAAAAGGTATGAGAGGGCACGACAGTTACGGATTGTGTCGCCTTCAAGTGTGCATAAGGTGACCTGCATGACCTGCACCGTGCAGCGCGGCATCGGTATGAAAAATATTTCAAAAAAATATAAAACACGCTCACGTATTTAATGGCATGCACACCCGGCTATACTATAGGGCGTAGATACTGTAGGTAGATAGAGTATGTATAATATAGGCATGACGACAGTATCAAAAAATTGCAAATCTATTTAGTCCGTCAGTTAGAGTATTGGAAATTAATGGACACGTATTTTTTGTTTTTGTAAATCAATGAATATTGACAAAGATAAAACGCATCAAAACTCGGGAGTGGGGGCTCGTGATGTCAGAACTAGCTAAAAATTATACCTAGGCGTGACGTATTGATAATTTTAAAAGCGTCATATCTTCGTCAATTTTGATTTACGTAACAAAAGAAAAAACATGGGTCAAAAATTTTCTGATTATCTAACTGACGGACTAATTGGTTTTTTTTTGTCGTCTCGCCTATTATGACCTACCGAGTTTACTTTTCAACTTGATTACTAAGGGCATAAGGGTGAAAAATGGTAGACCGTCAGTGAACTCGGTAATACAGTCGCTAGCACATCAAGTTACCACAAAATGACAAATTTCTCCAAATTATTTTAAACCATAAAATTTTGATGATTAAGTTCAAAATCGAATGAGATTTGTGGTAGCTTGATGCGCTGGCGACTGTACCTATCCTTGTGAGATAGAGTTCTATATTCTCTACTATGTTATATATATAGGTACCTCGGTATCGCGTGGGGTAATACTTTCCAAGGAAACCGTACCGACACCCGTTTTGTTAGGGCTCAGTTTTTGGCAAGTCATTGGCAAATAACTGAGACCTGACAAATTGCATTGCATACGCGAAAGAGATGGAGAAAATGTATTGCTGTCTCTTTTACAACTGAATCTGTTTAGTTTTCCCTATAAATAATATGATACACTATTCTCAGTAATACGACATAGGGTTTGGTTTGAACACAAAACTAAGTAATGTGAAACTGGGAATTTCCGATTCCGTTATATAAACCACATTAAAACTTGGCTGTTGATTTAATTGCACATCTAAAGGACATAAAACAACACTATTTATTGCTATGTCCAGATGTAATATATAAACGGCTGCGTAACGATTAGATACATTACCAATTTAGTTAATTAGCAGTGGAAATATTACTTTCGAAACGCGATTTCTTTTTTTTGCCTATCTGCCTACGTGACTGTCTCGAATACGCTGATCGACAAAAATCTGAGTTTCCTTATGGTGTCCATTAAACGTTAGCATGAGATCAGAACCGTAAAATAAACAATTAAACTAAAGAATAAGATGCATCTGAGCAAACATCGAAGAATTGCAACAAATTAAACATTCGGTATGAGCTCACTAAACATTCCAACAATTCAAACAGATCAGATACATCGCTCGGGGATTTCTTCGAACACATCGAGTTAAACCAACAAGTTTTATCTCACCTTGATTTTTATGTACCATCATACTATCATAATTGATGAAATACGTTCCCGTACCAAGTGAATCAACCCATTGAGATAATCTGCGTCCATCGTCTAGCTGATACCGTTATCAGGACATACATCATATCATTCGTCATATTTTGAACCAAGCCGATTGCTTTAGGTTTAAAAATTTAACTGGATAAACTTGTCATATTACCTCGTCCTTTTAAGTACTCTAAATACCGGTTGACTCAAAATAAATATAGGCGAATATAAACCAAAAAGTACATTCTGATCCTTAACAACGTCAACTATAAACCTCGTACAAATGGTATCAGCTCAATTAAAAGATTAAACTCGGAAATACATAGTCAAAAACATATTCACTGTAACCTTTAAAAGCGCAACACCATATTTTAGTGTAATTAATGCCCGTGAAGCACGCACATAGACATTTTATTGCGTGGACTTTGGGAAAGACATTGTGTTCACGTCCCGGTAGACCTTGAGCAATGACCCAGTTAGAGAGGAGCTGCGTGTCCAGGGCAGACAGTACAGTCCACTAAAGAGTTAAGTACACGGGCCACAAAGTTTCATTTTTCACTGTTCTATAAACACTCAGTAATGTAGGAGTTCTGTTAACTCATCATCTGCTTAGCCTTTTCCTAACTATGTTGGGGTCGGCCTCCAGTTTTACCGGATGCAGCTGAATACCAGTATTTTACATGGAGCGACTGCCTATCTGACCTCCACAACCCAGGTAGTACCAGGTAACGTATACCCCTTGGAAAGACTGGTTGTCAGACTTTTTGGGCCACTGAATACCTAACGACTGTCAAAGATCTACAAATGACAGCCGGGACCAATGGCTTAAGGTGCTTTCCGAGGCACGGCGGAAACTCGGTATGTAATGGGTGGTCACCCATCCACAGACCAACCTAAGCAAGCACGGCTTAACCTAACGATCGACCCGAGCGCCTGTCATTATTTAGCCACGAGCTCCTCTAGGAGTTCTGTTAACAAAGAAGAAGAAATAAGTTCAGTTTTTCGAAATTCTACTAGATAGTAGAAAACAAAGATAGAACACAAAGAAGAGTAAATACAAAGATGCATTTTAAATTGACAGATAACGCAATATACAAATACAATTAATGATAAAGATTAAATTAATTCCAGAAAATGGTGTCTTGAGGAAAGAACCATGTAGGTACAGATTTGATTGTACCTGTTTTGACAATCTGTCCTGCACTCAGAGTATTTCAATATTATATTTACAAACAAAAAATACCTAGTTAACTAACTGTGAATGAAAAAATACTTAGTTAACTAACTGTGAATGACTAGACTATAGAACAAATGCACATTTACAAGTTGTCGCAAACTAGCGTCCTGTACACCAATCTGTTCGTTTGACTGTACATATCTACACCCTCATTCCACATTCACTCGGAGCGTAATCACTGTCCCCCACTAATGGCATTCATGAAGGCTTCCACTTACGCCACTGCATCATAAAATAGTCATAGTCCGACGCTAATGTACTCTACTCCGGACATAATAGTTCCTTTATCGATCATGAATCATGATCTATCCATTTGAAGGGAGTTATTGAAAGATCTAATAAATCATTTATGATGTTGTTTTATGAGTCAGTCAGAATTATTAGCTGACAGACTAATGCTCGTTCCCATAAAATAATTATCTATTCTGGCTAGGACATTGGTGTCGATTCTGTTGTGCACAAACTTAATTTAAGCTATTGCTATCTTTTATTATAAGGCAGTGCGAGAAAAGGACGGCTATAGCTATGAACTAAGTTAGAGATGTCAAACTAATTTATGCCTTGTCGACTAAAAACACGGTAAAGCGTTTTTAAGCGTTTTTAGTCGACATGTTTTTACGTGCACCCTTCATTTGTATGGAAATATTAGTTTCAACTAAATTTGACAGTGTAAATTACGTCCGTCTCTTTCTCGTTTTATTAGAGAGAAAAGATAGCAAATTAAACTATGCAAACAATGCAATTCAATGCAACTATGCAAATTTTTATTTCCAAATCATGCTATTTCCAATAAAACGAATATTAACTTTACGCTGGAGTAAATTAATTGTTTTCCAAATGGCTAGTGCTAAGTACAGACAGTTCAATTAAAAATGTCTAAAATACCAAAAACCAAAAACCACCAACTGTACCAAAAACTGAAATATCAAGTTCTTTCTTCCAAAAACGTACATTAGTTAGAAATTAAAACGCGAACGTAGTATACGAAGCCGCGAAGTTATAAACATGACACAACGTGGCACATACAACAACGTGGTATGCAGTAAATTATTAACTGAACTGAACCGAGATAAATGTCAGGAAAGGAGGATGTGATAATAATTGTGCATTAACCAGGGCATTTGCTCAAATGTTAACTGTAGCGTAACATTTTGGTTCGTGTTGTATCCTTTACATTTTGTTATTGCAGAAAAGTTTGCAGCGACTGCCTCGTTCGTTTACTGCTCACAAGAGCTACGGGCGCTACGGCAGTGCAGAGGCCCTAGGTTCGATTCCCGGGTCCGAAAAGCCTTATTAGGTTTTGTACCATTTTTTGGTAGCAGCCCGCAGACTAGGTATAAGGCTGGTTGATGGTAATAGGCTCGTCCCCTAAATACATTGGATGATATTTTGTGCACTAAAAGAGCAGGTCCACCTCTATTCTATCTAAGACGCCTACGGAGTACCTATTATATTATCTGTGCCTAGCGTTGTTTTTTTATACGGCAATTGCCGTAATATACGGCATTCAGGCATCTTAGGCAGCGGTATAAGGCAGCTCTTTGATTACCGTATTAAAATATACGGTAATTGACTATAGTAAACAAAAAAATATATATTTCGTAGAATGGAACGCACCAACTTGTTAACCATAGATAAAGTAGAAGTGCCAAGAAAAGAAACGGCAACAGAATTCAACCAACAACCAAATGCAAACTTATCTCAGAGACTTTAATGTCTAAAATATTTAGTTCCTCATTCTGGTAGGTGGCGTTTTCTGTTAGTCTTTCATCACTGCGATCTCCAATCCGCCTGCCAAGCGTGGAGATTACGGCAAATTCCTCCCATCATGGGAGAGGCTTATATCCAGCAGTGGACGTTATGGGCTGATGTTGTTGTTGTTGTCTGGTAGGTTCTAGGAAGGTGGGAATCGGATTCCCGGAATCCCCGCAATAATTGTTATTGTACTGGTACATAAATAATGTGATTCTCTCATTGCTTCTTTGTTTTGCTGTATGTTACGATATATCAGTGAAAGCTATTTTAGGTACGAAGATTTCTTAAGTTTTAGTTGAAAATGAGTGTGATAATGACTGTGATGAGGTACATTATTTATATTTTTTATTATTTAAACCGTTCAAATAAACATTTTGTAGGTACAATACGGCATTTTTTTAGTTTTCCTTAAAAATCCGGCAATTTTAGAATTAAAATACGGCAACCCTAAATTTGTCAGGAACAACACTGTCTGTGGCTACGGGGATTAGTCTTGATGTTATGTATGGTTGCAGTAACTGTGTTTACGTTTATGGAAGACTGTTATGTGAATATTTAGCATAATAAGTAGGTACTAAAAAGGCAGTTTGCAAAAAAATCTGTCCTGGAGTGACGTAATGTGTGGATGTTGCTAGGTAACTACATTCACTTCACATTGCAGCAACTAGACTACGAATAACGATTCTAATTCTACTGTAAAATAATCTCTCTATCGAATTGAAGTCTGCGGTTTGAAGATGAAAATTAAACAATGAAATGTGTTACCTAATTTAAATGTTTACATACTGTCAACTGTATTAGTTTTACATTTGTTTTTAGTATTTGTATTAGTGTTTTTTTTATTACGCAATGAGCTGACCATTAAATACTAACAAAAAAAAATGGCATATCGACGCGGAAGCTGTTTTAGCTGGGCAGAAAGGCTTTTCCATGCAAAAAAAGCAAATAGTCCGACAACCCTGTCCGAACAGAAAAATAAAAAAGGACATAATTTCGGTTTTATTGCAAGGAAGTGAGCTGTGAAGCTCTTTTTAGCTCCGGCTAAAGTTGATCCTGCGTCGATACGAGTGGATCCTTATAGGACAGAACCTTATAGAGTACCAATCCACAATTACCTATCAATTAAACTCCGACTAAATTAATTTACGCCCAGTTCCACCATGGAAAATACGATATAATCAATTTGACGTGACACACCGATGATGCAACGAGAAAACAGAATAAATTAGCGTGTCTTAATTAACGAGTAGCCATTAATAACAATGAAGGTTTTCTAGTAGTCGATTTGCTTTGGCATATTGTACCTATTGTATTGGAAGGCTTTGTAATTGTTGGATTCAAACTACATCATCAAAAAAAGGCCGTTTCACTTTCGTTGAAAATGACATTTTAATTATTGAATTATTGAATTCTGACATAAACTGAAAACACTCTACACACCTACAAAATAATCAATGTATAGAGGATGATATGGTTAGAAAGAATGTGACTGTTGGGATGACGAGTAATAGAGAAGTACCTATAGAAGAAGACATGCTGCCCCGAGCCCCCGAGCCCCCGACCCCAAATACATTGGGATAGTGGTAAGAAAATGATGATGATGTCGCTAACTAGTACGATAAACATCTAAAGATTGAAATCTTAAATATCTTTGTTTGTTAGTGCGTGATGACGAAAGCGTGGGTTTGTATAAAAACAATTTGCGTGTCAATAGTAATTAACTCCCGACAATCGTTATCAACACGGAGTAGGTGTGAAAGTGTTGTGAGATAACTGACAAAATGACATTGTAATTTTGCGTTCAAAATAATATAGGTAATGCCACATCACATGGTCCTTCTGGCGCTTGAATGATTTTGTCAGGAGGGCGCTGTTGGTAAACAATAGTTGTGAAATTGTATTGGAAAAACAAGATGGCGGTGTTAGTTCCGCACGCGCCAAAATAACCATGCAGCACTATAAACTACGTCGAAATAATACGTTTATTGGAGTTTTTACTAATATTTATGTTAGTTTTGACATGATTATAGATTGTATGTCAAGAAATCAGTAAACCAATCAGTAACCAAAGTGTAGGCCATAAATATTAAACTACTTACAATGACTGCGAGTGGCGACCTTGAAACTGTCAGTCGAACAATCTCAACAAAATCAATTGAAATTACAGTCAACAAGCTGCTCGCCTGAAAGCTGTCTGAACTTCAACGATGTTTGTGTAACATTAAATATTTTGACAAGCTCGTTAGTCCAGTGGTTTCAAGCGCAACCGTAGAGCATTATAGGGTTCTGGATTATCAAGACGGGTAGTGTTATTGGGTTTTACCGTCTGGAATTTCTCAGTAGCAGTCCGCAGGCCTTGTGCCCGGTTAATGGCAATGGACTCGCCCGTATTACATGGGACTTAAACATAACTGGTGAAATGTAAACTACAGGCACACCGCCGTCTAACACTTACGAGTAAACAATCATGACATATTATGTTTGTATGAAATATTTTGACTTGTCCTCGATCAGACAGCACGTGCTTCAGATTGCGTCTAGCTGTATAGCTCTGTATAGCCTCACATGTGCTCGTTTTATACATGACATGACACGGAACTTAGCCAAGCTCACCTCAATCACTACATCACATCATATTTGACATTTTCATGTTGAGCGACTGCAAATATATTATGGACTGGCCCATAAAAAATCGTTGTTGTTTGAAATTTATTGATATTCTATGTTTATTTATTGCTAAACGCTACCAGGAATCATGATTATATGGTCATTGTTATACACAGTGTTCGTGGAAAATCAATTTAATCGAACCTCATTAGTGCTCTTTCCGCCATAAACTCAAGTGCTTTTTGATCAAATTATCTTGTTTACATCGCAAGGTAAACTTCATTATGTGCCTAATTAGCGGGCTTATTATTCTGCAGAAGTTTCCCATTGGATCTTATAAACTTTATACAGGAATACGTCCATAATTAGATAAATGTTTGAAATATTTTCTTTCGTAAAAATCACTCCAAAAAGAAAATGGAACAAATTTCGGAAGAGAAAAGCGATAAACTCTCTAATAGAATAAATAAATATCCGAATATTTACGGCCAACATGTTCAGTTTCCATCATACGCGTGTAATATTTATGGTTAATTTAAGAATTGGAGTGGCCGAACCGGCACCGCCCAACCGCTTGGTGTAGCAAACATCATAAGTAATTCACTGGACGTGGAATGAATTACCTATGTGCTGTGCTATGGTCATGGTTCTGAGGCGACACGCAGGCCCCATATTCACCTGTGTTTAGGTTACAGCTTTTACATTATGTACCAACTATTAAGGTATAAGTATTTCTGATGGAATAGGAGGAAGCATAAAGAGAACGTAAAGATCATAACAGGTGGCGTTCTGTAGATTCTGCCTACCCGCATGGGAATAAGTCGCGAGTTTATGTAAGTATGATAAAGAATTCTATCTACGAAACCGTAGAGCTTAGATTGGTGCCGTAAAATAGCGACATGGGCTCGTGGTAGACCACGAAAGCGATGCCTGGACGACTTGGATAATTATCTCGACGTGGATAGACTAGAGAAGGTTTTGCTCAGAAGAGGGACAGGCTATAATATAAGTAAGAACGAAAGAAAAAAAAAAGAAAGAAAGAAAAAAGAAAATAGTGCTGTAAAATAGGTAATTCAAACGGAGGAAAACCACAACCTAGGAATGGACAAAATTATGACAGACAACTAAGATAACTCTCTGCTAAAATTGGGTTACGAAAAAAATTAATGTTGCAATAAATTAATGTTGAGTAGGGTGTAAGGTAGAGGTACCGGAGACCACTTAACATCCGTTCGTTTTCCAACAAAAAAAACTTAATAAACAATGAAACAAAATGTCAACACTACAACAATAAATATATCAACCGAGTTAATGGCCGCACTTAAATCGTACGTGAAATGGAATTATAAACGGTTAAGTGCTCACTTTGATAAGTTCAAATAACTAATGATTGAAAGATGGATGGTCTTTTACGTTAACAACTTAACAACTTTTAATTAAATGTTGTTGTCTGGTAGTTTGCCATCTGAATACACAAACACAATGATATAGATACAGTACATTAGCGGTTATCCCCGTATCGTATTTTCCCGCATTCCAACGAAGAAGTTGAACAAGCATTTGAGCCAGGAAGCTATTTTTTCTGAGGTCAAAATCTATTACCGCTTTACTAACCACCTTAACTCCCAAGTAACGTCGATTGGTTATTGTATTAGTCCTTCGACATGTCCTCGAACGTATTGCCTACTGGTGTCTACCGTTTCTAACGAAAACAGCTCGTAAACCTTCACAACCTTTGGGACAGAGCAGAGTTAAAGACCTCTTGATTGATTAATGACTAGAAAAGCTTAACGAAACTTTGCCAATTTTAATTAGAACTTTTATTTTGTTGGCTTTTCACCTAGCTCTGCTTTTTGGCCCCGTTGAGCAGGATTCCGAGACACCTTGGTGTAGCTGGTGTCCGAACCTATGTTAAGGGCTATATATCCCTCAAATGGCTTAGCATGATCCTCCGTTACTCCTAAAATACTGCAGCATTAATTTTGAAATAAATATATGGTAAAGTTGAGGATTAATGCTAAGTCCTATGTGTGACGGAAACACGATTCCATAAACTTTTCTCGATAGAAAAAGAATCCAAAGTTACCTCCAAATCGAACAATAATCCGCTGGTATTCAAAAAGTACTTGAAATTAGATCATGAAAGTTTGCATACTAACTGAACTAACTATAAAGCAGGTCTTATGTGTTCTATTTTTTTAGTCCAATCAATAGATTTTTTGTAAATCGCAAAAATCCACTCATTTCGCACTATTCGGCCGCAGTGACTGACGTAACAACCGCTTTGTAGTGCAAGCTGATTACTCGTAGAACTTTATTATATTTCAAACGAAGTGTGAACCACCACAAATAGAGTTGCTAATTTTAGGGTTAGAAGGGCCTTAATGGTGATTGGTGCATCAGGAACAGTAGAATCTTTGTAGGATATGATTTGGGGTAAAAATTGTATGCTCTCCCTCCAGTAGGTACGATGTTTCCGATTGATTCCCTTTCTTTTCGTTTTGTCTTAGATTCTACCGGCTTGCGTTTGGCTACTTACACACAGCGATCTGTAAAACGGTAAACTATACCTACTCCATTTCAGTTAGTCATATCAGTAGGAAAATGTCGACCATCGACGAGGTTATCGAACATTTTTTGCCGTAGGAATCTAATAAATACCGGGCATTAACAATGTTTAAGATAAGACGGCATTATGCATGTACCTACCTTGTGCGTGCGATATGTTCGTAATTATGTTCTCAGGATTTCCGGCGAGTGGGATATTTTTTGCAAGGAAGTAGTTACTGGTTACCTAGGTTCCCTAACAACAGTTATAGGTACCAGCAGGAAACCATTTTACTTAAATCATTTGACCAAACTACCAAATTCCAGCTCAGCTATGTTAGGTAATTATTGTATTGTTGCCATTTGGAAATCCAAATAAACCAATGGGTAAGTTAGGCAAATCTACGCACGGCCGCTTTATGGTGAATGCTCCAGGATAGCCCGCGAAATTCAAATTTCTTACGTTTTTTGCAGGCCAGTGCTAGGTTGTATGTTGACTAAAATATTACTTGCGGTTGTTAGGCGTATGTAGTTACAGAATTATTATCATCAAAATAATCAATCAAATTTTACCGTGCACTGGATTTTCAACACTCGGTATTGCGTGCGTTAAAAATTTAGAACGCGGAAAAAAAAACGTCTCGTTAGAAAAAAAACGAGTGCGAATGCGACCGTGGGCACTATACGAAGTATACGAACGACGTTACCATTAAAATACGTAGGATAGATGGCTTAGACTACATTGGCTTGTAGTTTTAAGGACCAAGCACGTTAATTAGAGATTTCTGAAGCATTATACGCCAACCAACTCGAAAAGGTATTTTCGGGTTTGTTCGAGTTTCACCAATGAATCAGGTTTACCTACTTATAAGTATTTCATTCACTACAATCACTACTGATTTAAAGCCTGCGTAATAGACGTGTAGGTATGCCGTATGGTTACTGCCTACCTTCCCACACAAGTCATAAAAATCGACCAGCGAAAGTCGAGGCGTGTTATTGTATTCTGTTATTATTAGTCAAATAACTACTTTTACTGACACCTATGAGCACTGATTACACGACTGCCCAAAAAAAGAAATATAATTTATAGCCTATGTTACTCGGTAAAGATGTAGCTTTCTAATGGTGAAAGAATTTTTCAAATCGTTTGGGTAGTTCTTGAGTTAAATCGTAACAAACAAACATTTATTCCTCATTATAATTGTATTGTATTGTATTGTATAACGGGCTGGTGTCCGCAACTCCACGTCAAAGCGCGTATTTTGCGTATGGGCCAAATCCATCCACCACGCGGGCCCAGTGCGGATTGGTAGATGTCACATGTCTTCGAATTTTTGGTTCTAGGACATGCCGGTTTCCTCATGATGTTTTCCTTCACCGTTTTGAGAGCAGTGGTGATGAAATAAATTACACAAAGTAATGCGCCTGTCTGGGTTCGAACCCACGACTTACTGTTCGTAAGTCGGGGCCGCCACCACTGCTCTCTTCCTCATTATAATATTAGTTTAAGTTTACATGCACCAAATGTCGAGCTCCACAACCCAATTACTGTATTCACAATACTTTTTGATATAGACTGGTTGTGACCTTTCACTCTTGAACATATTTCTCACTACATACTAGGTATATTAGAAAATGAAATATGACAAACTCTATAATTTAATTTTAAAATTATAAATGCATTCTTGAATTAGGTTTTCTTCCCATCTCCGAAATAATATTATTATACCTAATAGTTCTTCATCAATTGTAATTTCTCATATAAAGGGTCATGGAGGGTGATTAAAAATTACTGCAAGTAGGTAACTTACACGGGTGGTTAACAGATTAAATTCATAAGAAACAGTACCATAGCACTTTATGAAACATTGGTATCAGGTATTAACCTGAATGACAGTCATCTTCTGAAAAATAACAGGGTAACACTTAGCTTTAACCACAATCAAAATTTCACTTTCATACATCTTCATTCAGAGTGTAATGAACAATATCCAATTCACAGGTAAAAACATTTTAAGTGGGTAAATTAAATACTAACTGGAGCAAATAAATAAAAGAACTTACTTTTTGAAGACTCTGCAAAATGAATTGTTTATTCTTTTATCTGAATTGTGTCTTCTGCGATCTTCAAATAAGTCTTTAATGGCCGTCACACCAAGCACAAACAACACGGGCAGCATCGCAATCTCTTTACCAAATGCACTGATTGCAGGCACCCAGTTCAACAACACTATGAATATAAAGTACACATTTGCAATCCTATGGAATTGTTCAAACAAGTTCTTGGGTAAAAATGATAGTAGAGTATATTTTGTAGTCCTAATTTTATTGTCGCATCTATTCCCATTGGGGTGATCTTTGGGTGGCGTTTTATCTGGCACCAAGTGGTTAGGGGTGACAGACAAATGCCTGATATCAATGCTGGGCTGCTGGCGCCGCAATAGCCAGAACGCAGCTCGTCTCCAGGGGCCCACGACGGACGTCCGCCGGATGGTGTAGATGGAGTCGGAGCGAGAAGCCTGGCGCGAGTGGATGCGCACAGAACCCAGGCGCGGCGCAGCGCTGGGTGCAGGCGGCTCGCGGTCGCGGTGCCCGGGCGGCAGGATGAAGTCCGTTCGGCTGCCGGCTCGGCTGTGGCCGGGCCCGCTGCTGGGCCGTCCGCCCTCGCCGATCTGTCCGTGCGAAAGCGCGCGCTGGTGCCCGCGCATCGCCGACTTGAGCGATGGCCGTGGCGCACCGGGATTGCCCGCGAGCATAGGAGTGCCTCCATGACTTACAGACCTCGAGTGTCCTTTCGCTTTCGGAAACAAGTAAGTCTGCTCCGGTGCCCCGGGTAAACATGGCACGATAGAAGGTGTCTCTCCACTGCCTTCTGTTGACATTTTTATTCATTTGAATGGTGTTCACCCCACTGTTACCTTTCATTTAAAACTATTGTATCGTACACTGTTTAGATGTTTTTGTTGAACATGATTTATAGAGAATGTACCGTATGAAATCAAACATATGGTAGGAAGTCATCCGTTCACAGATTCACACATCACTAACTTAATTATTTCCAATAGTCACTAGACGAACAGATAAGTTTTGTAGTAGCCCGTGTATACATATTCTTAGAACTTTCAAAATAATTATTTGACCACCACGGAGCGTTTACACACGACAGAGTACGAAACTTAAAAACAAGCAAAAACATGGGACAACTAACTGACTGAACTCAATGACTGACTGACTGACACACATGATGACATTTCTTTCATTGCTTGCTTGGTCGCCAAACATGACAAAACATATTCGGGTTTGCCAACAGCAAAATAAGTGCTTCTTTTAAACCATCAATGTTACTATCCGTACCCTTGCTTTGGTCTGCTGTGGTGTGGTGTGGCTGAGCCAATCTGAGCCAGTCATATAGGAAACTGCTACGGAGAAAGCAAGGAGCTAATCATTGTATATTTTTCACGCAACAATATTTTCTGTCACAAGAGTGTTTTCGCAGTAATGAGGGATTTTCTTGCTTTTAGCTCTTCCCTAGTCGCTGGATAGATGGCGCTGAACTTAGTACACAAGGAACGGAACCTAAAAAACCGATTTTAATAAAGCGCGAGAAAACTAAGTTATGTTCGGAAAGTTAAGCAAACGAAAGTGTGAGTCAGCGAGCGTATATGACGTGACGCAATGTTTTTTTTCCCAGCGTTTTGGCTTTGGCACCAACTATCGTAGTCAGTTCAACGCCATCTATGGAGTTCTTGGAAACTAAGTTTTTTTTAATACCTCAAAAAGAAAACCTCTCATTCTGATCCGAGTCCAATCCGTACCTGTGAAAACACTACAATATAAAATCGTATGACGGAAGCCGGACCTAATGCGTAAACTACCACAGAAATAGTTCTACGACTACTCCGGACCGTGTTCGCATCGGATTGAGGATTCGCATCGGAGTGCGAAACCCTCCCTTATTATTATTATACTCTTTGGCGAAACCGCTCTAAGTTTAGATTCATCACTAATCAGCTTTACCCATAAAATAATTATCTATTCTGGCTAGGACATTGGTGTCGATTCTGTTGTGCACCAACTAAACTTAATTTAGGCTATTGCTATCTTTTACTAAAAGGCAATGCGAGAAAAGGACGGCTATAGCTATAAACTAAGCTAAAGATGTCATACTAGTTTATGCCATGCGCTTCACCGTGTTTTTAGTCGACATGTTTTTACGTGCACCCTTCACTTTTTACTTCAACCTTTATGAAAACATCAGTTCCAATTAAATTTTACAGCTCTAAATTACGTCCGTCTCTTTCTCGTTTTATTAGAGAGTAAAAGATAGCAATAGCCTAAATTAAGTTTAGTTTGTGCACAACAGAATTGACAACAATGGAAATTTTAATGAATAAAATAAATTAAACAAAATTTTGTTTAATTTATCAGTACGTTTTGATTTTTTAAAGAATTTGTTTCTTGAAAATATTATAATACAAGTTGTAATAATGGCAGTGTTGTAGAAAAAGAAAAACTGAAATCATAACGTGGTTGCCATTAAAAAAAAAAATATTATCGACTGTTTTGTAAATATTTATCTGCGCAACACTAGCTCACACGTCGTCATCATCGATGTCGGCCATATTCTTTCCGACATTTTGACATTTACCACCCGGTTGTAATTTCTTAGTGGAAAATCTTTTTCTAAATCTTTCAACATGGATGAAGAATACGACGCGATAGTTCTGGGAACGGGATTGAAGGAATGCATCCTAAGTGGAATGCTTTCCGTGTCCGGAAAAAAGGTACTGCACATTGATCGTAATAAGTACTACGGTGGTGAATCTGCGTCAATTACCCCGTTAGAAGAATTGTTCGCAAAGTTCAACGCACCGGCTCCCGACGAAACATACGGCCGAGGTCGCGACTGGAATGTAGATTTGATTCCCAAGCTGTTGATGGCAAATGGGCTTCTTGTGAAACTGCTCATTCACACGGGCGTGACACGATACCTGGAATTCAAGTCTGTGGAGGGCAGCTATGTCTACAAAGGCGGAAAGATTTCAAAAGTGCCCGTCGATCAAAAAGAGGCGCTGGCATCGGATCTGATGGGGATGTTCGAAAAGAGACGTTTCCGAAATTTCCTTATTTACGTTCAAGACTTCCAGGAGGATGACTCGAAGACCTGGAAGGATTTGGACCCAAGTACGGCCAACATGCAGTCGCTGTATGATAAATTTGGCCTTGATAAGAACACGCAAGACTTCACTGGGCACGCACTGGCCCTTTACCTCAATGATAACTACCTCCAACAACCAGCTATACAAACCATCCGCCGCATTAAATTGTACTCTGACTCACTCGCAAGATATGGCAAGTCTCCATACTTGTACCCTATGTATGGATTAGGGGAGTTGCCTCAAGGCTTTGCTCGCCTCTCTGCTATTTATGGAGGCACCTACATGCTGGACAAACCTATAGATGAGATAGTGCTCGGTGAAGGTGGCAAAGTAGTTGGAGTACGCTCTGGCAATGAAATAGCCAAGTGCAAACAAGTGTACTGTGACCCTAGCTACGTTCCTGACCGTGTCCGCAAGAAGGCTCAGGTGATCCGATGCATTTGTTTATTGGATCATCCTATACCAAACACTAAGGATGCTTTGTCCACCCAGATAATCATTCCTCAGAAGCAAGTAGGCAGGCATTCTGACATCTATATCTCTGTTGTGTCATACACACACCAAGTCGCTGCTAAAGGCTGGTTCATTGCCATGGTGTCTACCACTGTTGAAACCAATGACCCAGAAAGTGAGATCAAGCCTGGCTTGGATCTACTTGGGCTTATCCGACAAAAGTTTGTGTCGGTGACAGACTACTACGAGCCCCTTGATGATGGCACTCAGAGCCAGATCTTTGTTTCCGAGTCTTATGATGCTACCACACACTTTGAGACTACTTGTTTAGATGTAATTAAGATATACAAGTACGGAACGGGTGAAGAGTTTGACTTCTCCAAAGTAAAAGTTGAACTTGGAGAAGAGGAACAGTGAATTATGTTATAATGATAATATCATGTTTATGTACATTGCTTGTTAATTTTATATTTGTTTAAGAACTGTTCTGGAAACAATAACGATACTCTAGGGATTTTGGGTTATCATTTTAAGAGCTTAGGTGTATTGGCAGTAGATCAAGTATTAATGTATGTACAATGCTCCCAGTGGTTCCAAAACTGATTTTATGCATTTTATTGCCAAAAATAAAATATTATTTAAAGGAATTTATACTTTATTTAAAACTGCTTTTTAAGTATACAAAGCTATGTGATCTGCACAAGTGGTAGGTTATTTGTACCAGATGTTATGCATTCCAATTTGGTATTCATTTGATTCTGTAACCATATCATACTTGTAACAAGTCAAAATTTATGAATGCTCACTTTACCTATATGTTGTGTAAGATCATGAATAAAAGTTATAATAATAATGAGATGTGTTTTATTTTGAAACAAAACAATAACAAAGCAATATTTTTCCTTATGCTTATTATGCAATTTATACTTAAACTTTTAATTAATTTTAATATCACCAATTTATTTTTTAGACTAGATGAAATCACAACTTACAAGTTCAAAATATATTTAATAGCATACAGATGGTCATTTCTACAACCAACAAATATGTAGTCGCCATAGACAGCTGGTGAGGAAAATACTTCATTTGGTAAACTGAGTTCTTCTAATACAATTCCATTTTCTGCATCTAGGACACATAGTTTTCCATTATTTGATATAGCTAATACCAGCTTGTCGTTCAGACCACAAGGGGTAGAGTAAACTGGAGCAGAAAGATCAGTCTTCCAAAGCAGACTTGGCTGAAAATTCTTAATACTGAGGTTATACACCCTTTTGTCGTGACAACCAAACACCATGTGCCATGTCAGCCTATCAACTGGCTTTACATAGATTGAAGAAAATATATTTCCTTTTGCACCTGCATATTCCCAGATCTGAAATAATGAAAAATGTTAAATTTGTTCATTGACTATTCTCAACAAGCAAACAGATAAAGGTTTTTGAACTTTTTCGCAGCACAATTAATTAGGTACACAACACAATCAAAGCCGGGCGTCACTATGACGCATTCAGTTTTAGATAAGGTTTCACAGCTTTGTAGAGCATGCAAGTTATCAATACGAGTGATGTGCCATATAACTAACAGGACCTGTTACAAATGTTAACCAGGTATTACTGTATTATGGTGTGATTACCTTGATACCCTTCTCGACAGTTCGACAGTGTATATCGCCGGCGACTTCGGCAAACATGACGTATTTATCTTCGTCGTACAGCATTGGGCTCGCAAACACCGGGCTGGCGAGCACGCAGCGCCACACCAGGATGTTGGTGACGGTGTGGATGCATGCACAAACACCAGATAGTGTGCCCACCAGGACAAACTCTCTCTTAGCAATCACAAGATCAGCAGATATAGGCTCGTTGCAGATGCTTATCGTTACTTTCGGGACACCAGACTGTAAAATAAAATTTCTTATTACGGCGGCAGGATCGTAGGATGGGTGGGCGCTGTGACCAAATTTTCAGAACAAGCGAAGTAAAATCGAAACGTATCGAAAAGTAAAATGCTAGAGTTAACAACGGCATCGACAGTGTTGTGTTTACGCAGCTATATACTGATTCCATAACGAGGATAAATCCATTTTCATTTTCCGAGTTGTACCTACCTAGGTACCTATTTGTTGTATCTTTGGTACTCAATTAATAACAAAGCAGTTATTTAATTGAGAATTTGTCATATCTATCTATAAGAACTTTGATTTATCGCTTGGAAAATATTACAATAATTTAGGTGTTAATCATCAGTAAAATATTAGGTACCATGAGACGACGGACGAGATACCATCGGACGAAATCTCACCACGAATACGACTCTTTTTGCTTGCAGAATTCAGCCGCTATTGAAGCGCTTATTTGAGCTCATCAACCAATAGCATCGCAGCATCTGATCCCTTGTTTTTGATAATAAAAAAACGGGCCGAAAGAAAGAAAAAAAATAATGAAAGCGCAAGCCTAAAGTATTAGACACTAATGACCGCAAGGAGGAATGTCAGGACAAGGAGCTTCACGGACGTTTTTACCGGGCCCTACATGGCCCCGATGTAGTCTTCTTAGCGTCCGTATCCTGGCTGCGCTTTGTTGATCTCTTCGGAGAAACCGAAGGTTTTGTCTGTGCAATAATGGACGAAGTTATGATGACGAATAACTACCGGAAATACATTGTGAAAGATGGCACGGTTGACATATGTCGGGCATGCCACAGTCCAGGAGAATCGATCGTCTGGCTAACGGAGAGTACTTTCATAAACACAACCTCGTTGCCAGGATTATCCACCAGCAACTTGCTTTGAACTTTGAAGTACAACCTTGTGGAATCAGAAGTGCCATACTGTAAAAGCAGATAGACAATTGAAATATCTAGATCTGGCTGGCGAGGTTGTCGACATGTGCGACGTGAATACAGCAGTCATTGTGCCGATAGTCGTGACGGCCAATGGCTTAATAGCCAAGAGCCTCGACGAACATCTTAGGGGGCTCTTGCTTGGCAGCTGGATCAAGGGCTTTATTCAGAAAGCAGTACTTCTGGACACGACACTTATTGTTAGGAGGTTCCTCTCTCAAGAGCCCCGACCACCGGCAGCTCGGACCCTGTTCCCAGCGCTGGTGTGGTACTATTTTTTATATTTTTAAATGTTTTTTTTATAGTGTTTTTTTTGAAATTTTAAAAATAAGTAAAATAATGAATAAAGGAAAAAAAAAATACAAAGATAGTACCTACTTCCTCTTCGTGTCGATGATTCGTTAAGGATGGTAAACAGATGTGGATATCGTGTGCACGGGATTTTGTTTTAAAAATGAGCAGATTTCGTCCGAGCTCATGTACCTACCTAGCTGATGGTGATGACTGGTTATAATATTTTATTACGATACGAGCTATCTGCCAGCGTCACACTCACAGAGTCACAGCGCATGTGGTAGGTAATCAGCAAATGTATTTCTCTCTATGTATGTAGGTACTTATCATTATTTTTAATTGTTAACTACAGATACAGACAATTATTGACAATTAGTACCTAACTTACGTACGACGTTAACGTCTCCCACGTTAACGTCGTACGTAACAAAAAAGATTCGTGTGCGTCGAAGAATGTCGAGGTCCCCGCAGAGAACGTAACCGTATACGTAAAAATAGAGCTAAGCTATCTTGGATAATCTAAATCTAAACCTCTAGCATTAACACTGCCGGCCCACTGTACCTATTGCACTAGCTGTTGTGACCGGGCATTTGTTCCTCCTAAATTTGGTCTGGCGTCATTAGGGCACACACTAGAAAATAATTTCAAAGGGTTTATCGAAATAGATAATTAAATTATGACTATTTCCGCTGAGGGAGCGAGAGAACATGAGCTAGTGCTACAGTCGGCCACCAACTAGGAGGGCTGGATGAAAACTATTTGGTTTTAGTTGATAATCAGTGACTGACAAGGGTGGGCGTTTTGGGGGACTGTCTCTTGTAAACTTTGACGTTCAAAACTTTTTGACTGACCCCTAATAACAACCACCTCACAGGAGGGTGGACATTCACGGCACCTCAATAGGACAGCGAAAAAGTATTTAGCAAAATCCTATTTTAACTTTATTACAAGCTGTGCCCCAATAGAGGGCTAAAAAACGACCGACGAAAGAATTTTTCAAATCCGTCTGGCTCTTCCAAAGAGATTAGAGCGTTCAAACAAACAAAATCTTCAGCTCTATTATGTAGGTATAGATTTAAGCACAGGCTACACCACCAGCTAGCGAGCGAGCGATCGAGTCAGCGAGCATCGTTTCACCTCTTTTCATACTTCGGATCACACCGCGAACTACAGAGATAAGTTAGGTCAGCGAAACAAACGATGCGAATGAAATATCCGACGATGCCAGCGATGCTGTTCGTTCACCTAGCGTGTTGTATAATTTAGCTCTGTAGTTCGCGGTGTGAATCAAAGTATGATAAGAGGTGAAACGATGCTCCCAGCTGTCGCCGCTGGCGGTGTGGCCTGAGCTTTATGTTAGCAAATAGTGAGGCGACACTGACCACTGGCCTAAAAGTTTTTTACATACATATGAACATTGAAAAATTGGATTTCCCAAGCCTGGTAAGAGACAAAGAGGCCGTGGTCTCTCTATTGCCTCCTAGTCCCTCTACCATTGCTGGTATTTAATTATAACTATTGGAAACTTTTAATAAAATACGTACCACGATATAAATACATCTCACATTCCCGTCGTACGCAGCGACATACAACACACCCTTACAGCAAACAGTTTTGCTTTTGATCATGTGTCCGATGTTGACCCTCCAGTTTTCTTGGTAGGTCTCTAGCGAGAAGCAGACGATAGTGCCGTCGTAGCCTCCGACCACGCCGAAGGGACGCATCACGTTCACATCATGATAGCACAGGATGGGGGCTTCTATCCTGGTGTTCAGGGTAATCATGCTCTCAAGTGTGCCATTAATTGCATCCACTATTATGATCTTGCCAGAGTGACTTCCCACTGTCACATACAGGTTGCTGGAAATTGTTAAATTGCTTTGTCAGTATACAAATCATAATTGTACATAATTTTCTGCTGTATAGCATGTAGGCTGCGCGTATAAGGCCCCGTTCCCACTATGTCGTGACGACAGGTAATCGTGTAGTTTTAAGTGTCGTCGCTTTTGTATTTAAATGGAGGTGTTCACATACATAAACAGGGTGTTGCGTAAGTAGTGGTCCACCGTTCAGGATTCGATGAACCAGATAATTAACTATAACAATTAAAAATTTAAACCATTTATACCCAAGGGTTCCAAAAATATTTCCTTTTTGTCTTTTATTTACGAAATTTCTACCCTTTATTACAAATTTGGTTGTAGTTTCAACAAAAGTCACAATCAGTCAGTCAGTCTCAATCTTTCATTTTGATTTCTGTTAATTACTGCTGAATACTAGAGCTACCACGATAAATTATGTTTTTTTTTTTATGTAAATTCAGCTCTTTTGAAGAAAAAGTTGGTTCTTCTCTAATTTTAACCCAAATTTTTAACACACCATCAAGTTCAAGAGCGATTTTTGTAAAAAAAACGTACCACATTGTCAGTGCCCATGTATTTAATAATATGCCTACTAAATGTCGATTTCAAAATGATATCATTATAACAGATCCAATAATTTAACAAAAAGATATTCAATTTTAATTGAAGAAAAGAAGACTTTCATTAAACTATTTTTTAAACTTTATTGCGTTAATACTTACGATATTTGCTAAAAAATGCACTACAGTGTCAATGCCCATTTGTTTTAAAAAAAAACTACTATAACAGAGTTATGTAGACCTAACTTGTTCAGGTATTTGAACAAAGAATTAAAAAAAAAAAAAAAAAATCACTTTATTTATCATTTATTATTAATCTTTGTCATGATTACAATCATTAAAATTAAACGAAATGTTCAAAATGGCCCCCATTCGCAGCAATACACGCTCTGCAACGTCGAATAAACGACCGTTTAAGTCGTCGGACAAACCCGCTTTCGCTGACTTCTCTAGCTGCTGCCTGGATTCTAGTCCTCAATTGGTCAATACTTGTGATTTCTTTGCTATAGACTTTTTCTTTTAGGCAACCCCAATAAAAGAAATCTAGGGGATTAAGATCTGGCGAGCGTGGTGGCCACAATATTGGACCTAAGCGCCCAATCCACCTATTTGGATACGCTGTATCAAGGTGCTCTCGTACTCTAACAGCATAGTGAGCGGGACAGCCATCGTTCTGCAGCCACATGTCTTCTTGGACTTCAGGAACGACACCTTCCAGAAGCAAGGGCAAGTCAATTTGCAAAAAACTTAAATATCTTTCTGCATTTAATGTTTCTGGCAGCTCGTGTGGACCGATTATTTGTCCGTTAATGATACCGGTCCAAAGGTTTATTTTAAATTGATACTGTGATCTGTCTTGCCTTATGAGATGCGGGTTTTCTAGCTGCCAGTTATGCAAATTGTGTAGATTTAAATATCCATCTTTTTTGCAGGATGACTCGTCGCTCCATAGTATTTTATTAAAAAACTGCGGGTCTTCTCTTATTCTGCGTAGCATTACTCTGCAAAATGTTACTCTCAAGTGATAATCTCTTGGTAGCAATGACTGTACCCTTTGATAGTGGTATGGGTACAGTTCATGTCTTTTGAGTATTCGATGTACAGATCTAGTTGATATGCCAGTTCTGCGACTTAAGACACGGATTGATGTTGAAGGACTGGCGGACTGGCGGATTGTTGTTCTGTAACTAAATTCATTACCTCTTCATCGTTGTGTCGTCGCGGTCGTCCTTCACCTGCACCGCCTACGCCTGTGCCGGGTATCCTTCCCTCGGTGAATGCGTTATGAACTCTCCCAAAAACTCGGTGGTCTGGATGTCTTCGATCGGGATATCTCTCCCGATAAAGACGAGCTGGTTCTCTACCGACACCTCTGCATTCGCCATAAATAAAATGCATGTCAGCATATTCGCGCGGTGTGTACTGAGGCATTTTTTAATTGTCACTGCACTGCACGTTTGTCCAAATCGTTGAGCAAGCCAGTCACCAGTACACGTAGCCAATATCGCAGAGATCACCAAAACAACAAGTCCAATCAGTAGGCAAATTAAACAGAGTCCGGGGTCAGGCAAGGGTAAAGAAATGGCGGAGGTAAACACAGGCAGAATAAAAACGAAACGCATACGACGCACGACACGGGTGACGAGGTCGTACTAAATCATTTCGAGATTTTTGGATATTTCAACGTTAGTAATGAAAGAGATAGCAATACCCTACCATATCTTTTCCTTATCACTCCTATTGTGCGTAACTCGATTGCGAAAGCTTCAACGGGTTTTTGTTAACAAACGTAACGTCTCAGGTAAAAAAAGGGTCAGGTTTTTTTTACCTGACATGTTTGTGCTTCAACACAAATCACATTAGAAATGTAAAAAGTTAGATTGTATCCGTTTTTTAAGTTTTAATACGTTTTGTAATAGTATTAACGCAATAAAGTTTAAAAAAGTAGTTTAATGAAAATCTTCTTTTCTTCAATTAAAATTGAATATCTTTTTGTTAAATTATTGGATCTGTTATAATGATATCATTTTGAAATCGGCATTTAGTAGGCATATTATTAAATACATGGGCACTGCCAATGTGGTACGTTTTTTTTTTACAAAAATCCACCACCACAGTGGACCACTACTTACGCCACACCCTGTATAGGACGACGCGATTACTGACGTCCACGACTGTTGCCAACTAAAATCCAACGATAAATTAATCCTTACGACATAGTGGGAACGGGGCCTAAAGGGTATAGAGTTCATATTTAAATCTGGCTAACTCATACCTTTACCCTAAGTCATTTTCTTTAGCGATTGAACATATTGCAGGACCCTTAAACACATAGCCTATGCGTGCAATTATAAGTAGGTAGATCTTGGTATAGGATGATAAAGGTGGCTGGTTAAGCTGAATATGAACATTTTTCTATTTTAATTTAGATTGATCAATACAATCAGGGAAATTTGGTTGTGCGCATTTACGCCCTTAGTTCCTAAAGTGACAAATTTATTTCAGAGAATGTAGATCATTACTTACTTTCCTGTCTGAAACAATGTTGGTGAGGCATCAACACACTTCCCAGTATCATGGCTCCACAGCACATTGAACTCGACCGGGTTGCTGTAAGACAATAAACTTGTTCTCTTGCTGCACACAACTTCAGAAGCGTGTGATTGTGCTGAATTGCTCACTATCTGCCTTTTCATGTTTTTCTTACCTTTCCCGTTCTGACCAGATATTTTGTTCTGGACTATTTGCATAGTTTCTTCTATGGTGTTTTTATGTGACATCAGGTGAGGCAGGATCAACTTCCCAAATTGAGGGCATGTCAGAGATATTTTGTTACATATTGATATAGCCAGGAAAGAGTTTCCTCCCAAAGAAAAGAAGTTTTGAGTTTTAATTTGCTCATATGTGAAGTTTTTAGCCATTGCATACTTGAGCTCTTTCAGGAGGACATTTTTTAGGGAATCAATTGATTGGTGTTCTTCCATTTTTTCAAACATCTTTTTTATTATTTGTTTTGATATTTTCCCATGACTATTTGTGGGCAAATTATCTACTCGAACAATTTTATCAGGCCAATGTTTATCATCAAGTTTGCATTTCAGAAAGTTGGATAACTCTTGGCTGGTGAGGTGTTCTGCTGCAAAATACACAACAAGGAGCATTGGCTTTGGTAGCCATAAACATGAACAAGTCCTCACCCTTGGACATTGCATGATAGTGGATTCAATTACTAACAAATTAACTCTATGGCCAAATCTCTTGATAACATCATCTTGCCGCCCTCTGTAGTAGATAGTACCACTTTTAACTTCTCCAATATCACCAGTGTCCACAAATTTCAGTGAATTTTGTTCTTCAGGACCGTTTGACTTGTTTAGAATAACACATTTTCTAGATTTGCTCACTGAAATAGAATTACAAATAGATTGATTGTGGCTGCCCAGTTGAGCAGACATGTGATTTGTTGCGTATGTCATCTTTAAGCAAGTTACTTACTCAACATAATCTTTCCAGTGTGTTCTTTGGCATGATTTGTGTGTTTAATGACAATTTCTGTTTCTGAGAGACAGTTTCCTAGTGGCACTT
Organism: Xestia sexstrigata; assembly: GCA_941918905.2. Taxonomy (NCBI): domain Eukaryota; kingdom Metazoa; phylum Arthropoda; class Insecta; order Lepidoptera; family Noctuidae; genus Xestia; species Xestia sexstrigata. The sequence goes on from OW799209.2 coordinate 21,046,352, forward strand.
CTCTGTCGCTCTGCAGTTTGTTCACATTGAGCTCTGCCACACAGGCCCAGCATGACATCTCAGTCACTCCATACAATGTAAATATCCTAGTTTTATTTTCCCCATGCTTCAGTTCCCTCAACCTCCTAATACCATTGAAAGGTTCTCCACCCAGAGCTAATATCTTAAGGGTCGAGTTTTTACTTAAAATTTTGTTTTTAATATCAGCATTTGAATGCTGTAAAAACTTTGATGGTGTTGTTTGCCAAACTGTAACGGAATTAGCTCTATTTCCTGGGAACAACACATCTACTTTATCTGGAGCTATGAGTAGAGAAGCTCCATTAATGCATGCTAATAATATTTCTATCATTGATGGATCGAAAGTAAGGGGTGTTGAGAAGAATATGACATCTTTTGATGTAATGCTAAACATTTTGGTTAAATCATCTATATTAGGCTGTATGCATTGAATTGGAACCTGTACATGTTTAGGCTCCCCAGTACTACCTGAAGTCATAGCTATATACGAGTGCTGAGGCACATGCTTGTAGTGTGTTTCATTTGTACCATCAAAGTCATAAAAACTTATTGTCAAGTCAAAAACTGAAACAGTGTGGTCGGGCTTTTTACCACATAACTCTGATTTAGAATCATTGTCACTGTTCTTGATGGTCATTATGATTGTAAAATTAATATCTTTAGCTATGGCCTCTATATCCTGCGCCGGGTCCACAAACATGAATGTTGTGCAACTTTTGTGAGCTCTGTAAAGAATAAAAAATGACAGCAACAGAAAATCTTACCTAATTTCATTGGAATTACAGGAGGATGTCTGGTGATACTCACGCGGCTATTACACATGGTATGATGAGGTTTCTCTCTGACACTAATCCTATTACGCCTTTGTTGCATTGACGATTTTGAAGCTGCTGCGAGATGTACTCGCATACTCCGTACAGCTCCGAGTACGTGTAGTTCTTGTACCCATCGCCCACATAGTGTCTCACGGCAATGCTGGACGGGTATTTGGCACAAGTATTTACGAAAACATCGTAATACCCACGCTTGACTTTCATTTCCTTGCTATAGGTTTTGCCTGGTAAAAATAGCTCCAAGTTAGAAGACCAAGTTAAAATTTAGCCTAACTCTTTTTTTTAAACATTATATATGATATAATAAAAAAATAATTGGTAGGATCTGTGTAACATTATGAATCAAATCTGTTTACAAGTTTAGATTTTGTTTTGCTACCAAATAGCACCATGAGGTTGACATGGATAATAAAGTTTATACAGTTCAGTTCAATACTGACACATGGAATGTCACTGTCACAGTTTGGCTGCCAAACTGTGACTGTGACATTCCACGTGTCAGTGTCTTTGCCAAACTTTGACAAAGCCTTGGGGCTGTGTTTAGTATACTACACACATCAACACGGTCTAGGGATATTTCATACTCAATTAAATAACTCGAAAAGTACTGGCCGCATTGGAATCTTTTATACACCGATTTGTTTGTAATTTATCTCAGACTAATTCCAAATTCAAATTTTTGAAAATTCTTTTGTTTCGGTGGCATAAATGTCTTGATGTATAGTAGAGGGAATTTTCATTTGTGCGAAATTTAGAAAACAATACGAATTACGTTTAGTTACAGTTTTTTTTGTGAAAAAAAAATTGAGGTATTGTAGCCATGCAACGCCGACATTTGACGAGGGCGGAGATGTTACGAGCTGTGGGAATGCTGGAAGCTGGATCTGTTCAGCTTAATGTTGCTGAGGCCATAGGGACCAATCAAAATGTAATTTCAAGATTGTGGACACGCTATCGTGCCACAGGTGAAGTAGCGGAGAGGCACCGGGGGCCAAGTCGCATCACTACCCCCAGACAAGACCGATTTTTGCAAATTACTGCGCGAGCACAACCAATTGCAACGGCGACTCAATTGGTCCAAAGGCTGCGAGTGGAACACCAAGTGCTTGTGAGTGACCAAACTGTAAGAAGGCGACTGCATGAAAGCAATCTACGCTCTCGTAGACCACTCCGGGTCCCACCTTTACGGAGAGGCAATCGTGGACGACGATTAGAATGGGTTCGGAACCACGTGGACTGGGGCCGTGACCAATGGTCCAATGTGCTGTTCACGGATGAATCCAGGTTCGGCTTCCATCCAGATTCACGAAGGACGCGTGTTTGGCGAGTTCCTGGACGATGGAGCCGTCTCCAGAACCCTCAGGAAGTTCACCCATACCAAGGAGGAACAATTATGGTTTGGGCAGGAATTCGTCTTGGAGGACGGACGGATCTCGTTTGGGTGCGGGGCAATATGACGGCAGAACGATACGTCCAACAGGTGCTGGGGCCCGTAATCTTGCCCCACAGAACACAAATGGGGCAAGATTTCCCGCTCATGCACGACAATGCCCGGGCACACACGGCGAGAACGGTAGCAGCTTGGTTACATACACATAATGTTAGGGCCTTAGACTGGCCTGCTCAATCGCCAGATCTAAATCCCATTGAGCATGCGTGGGATATGCTGCAAAGAAGAGCTCTGAAGGAAGTTCCTGAAAATCTGGCTACAGAAGATCAACTTTTTGCGCACCTCAGAAGGACATGGGACAATATTCCGCAGCAAGACATTGACAACCTTGTTCTGAGCATGCCGAATCGTTGCCGATGTGTTATGAACATCATGGGCGCTTTCTCAGACTACTAACTTCAAGTTTATAAACACAAATTAAATGATTTTTCTATTTTTTTCAGTTTTTACTCACAAATTAAAAGTTCATTCATATACGGTTTCCGTCTATGCTTCATTTTTTTTCCATAAAATCCTGAAATTTTAATCTATACCTTAACCATTATTAAAAAATGGTAGAATATTAAATAACGTATCTTTTAAATATATACATGTCATATAAATAATTAACACATTGATAGTAATTCGCTTTTTTAAAAATATCCCTAGACCGTGTTGTGTGTATATAAAATGTAAAAATAAGAACAATTTCTTTATACAACCTATATTACCTAACGGTGTACCTCTAAGTCACGAAGTCGTGTTGCACAGTTTAAATATCTTGGTCACTTGTAACTGAGAATTTGAGTGATGAACTGGATATTGAGAGGGAGCGCAGGGCATTGTCGGTGCGTGGTAATATGTTGGCACACAGGTTCGCTCGGTGTACTGCTCCTGTTAAAATAACGATGTTCAAGGCATTCTGCCAGACGTTCTACACGAGCGGCCTGTGGGCAAACTTTACACAGAAAGCCTACAATGCCTTGTGCGTCCAGTACAATAATGTGTTCAGGACTCTGTTTCGGCTCCCTCGATATTGCAGTGCATCTGGCATGTTTGCTGACGCCAGCGTAAATGACTTCTACGCAATTATGCGTAAAAAAGTTGCGTCGGTGGTGCGCCGAGTACGGGGGAGCCCGAATAGCGTCCACAGGATGATTGGCGAGAGAACCGATACTGTTCTGCTCAGTAGGTTCACTGAACTCAATGTGTTGCGGGCCCAGTGAGCCTACTGTGCAGGGGTGGACAGTGTATCTATATTGTTACTTGTTAATTACTAACATTAGATCTAAGCAAAATTCTTGTTAATAACAACCTTGCCTTGCCTATGGACTTTTTTGTCTGAAATAAATAATTTTAATTTTATTTTTAGTCAATTTCTCGAAGATTTTTTTTTTCGACGTTTTTGCTAATTTTTTTACATGACGTCATGGCTTTTGAGTAGAGCAACAATTTCTTTCCCGAAAACAATCTCATCCGAGCTACCATTTTGGAAATATAAATCGTTTTATATAAAATTTATAAAAAGTAAAAAGCTCATAACTCGGAAACGGTGCGTCGTAGGGCCATGCTTCTCAGAGCCTAAATGGTTGCTACAGACAAGGACAACCCGATACTGCAAAAAAATCGGAAAGATTCCGAAAAAAAAAAATGAAAACTTTGTCCCAAAAAATATTTTTTAACTAAAAAAAATATTTTTATGTTTTCTTTGCTGCTCATAGTGCCCCTAAGCGTATAGGCCCTAAGCGTATAAGTGTATAAGCGTATAGCCTACACCAACTCCTACACTCCGCCCCTAAGACGACCCACTGACCAAGATTTCTTTTAAAATTGGTAACTGATACTTTTTCACAGATAATTGGATGTAAAAATATTCAAGAAAACCATGTTTACGAGTGAAGTGACTAAAAATGTATTCACAATGAGAGGTTTTCTTTTTCAGGTATTAAAAAAAAACTTAGTTTCCAAGAACTCTATAGATGGCGTTGAACTGACTACGATAGTTGGTGCCAAAGCCAAAACGCTTGGGAAAAAAACATTGCGTCAAGTCACATACGGTCGTTGACTGACACTTTCGTTTGCTTAACCTTCCGAATATAACCTAGTTTTCTCGAGCTTTGTTAAAATCAGTTTTTTTAGGTTCCGTTCCTTGTGTAGCGCGTAGGCAAATTACTTATACATCTTTAGTCTTAGGTCATGTATGACGCAGCTCGAAAGTTAACTCTAAGCCCTCAACCACTGCACTGTATATTGTAATCTTTGTGTTAGTCGTTCAGTAAACCTTCAACTGAGAACACGCTTTTTACTTTGCCAAACCTTCTGACCGCACACACACATAAAATCACCTTATCGGCAAACTTGCATTAACATACTAAGTTCAGCGCCATCTATCCAGCGACTAGGGAAGCGCTAAAAAGAAAATCCCTCATTATCTGGAAATCGTCTATATAAAAGTTAAAGAAGGCCATTTTTCTCAAAATATTTCTTTAACGGTCAACGTAAATATTATCCTGAAAATATCCGTACCTATTTATCTGCTATCCACAAATACTTACAAAAAAAAAATTGGTGGTACTCGATAAATGTTGATTAGATATTGCTGACGAAGGTGGAATGGGGCCGCTGGTAAATTTACTAAAATTATCGTAATTATAACGAAAGAATTCGGATTTGATTTCTCACGATTTCTATCTAAGATAAGTTGCAAGCTTGGGTCTCTGTTCACAAGTTAATATCAATACTGATACCGATACCTCTCCCACTTCTTAGCGATAGAGGCCTTTTGTTTCCATAAAGCTAATAAAATGAGGATTTAGACAATAATTTGCACATTGAGTTTCAAAGCAGTGTTTGGAAAAAAATGCTTTTGTCACTAACATAGACAATTTTCTAACATTTCCGAATGAATTTTAAGTGGTTGTAAGTGGTGTTAGTTAATACTTTTTGGTCCAGTTATCTCTGATAAAGCATCAGTTACCAATTTCAAAAGAAATTTTAGTCTTCAATTTCGATATTTTAGAAATAATTGCTGAAAATAGGAAAATTTCAAAAGATTTATATTGTCACTTACGGGATATCTTCCGTGATTGGTAATTGTTTTGAGCTCCCGATATTAGTTTAGTTGTAAACCGTGCAAGCTTAAAACAGTAATTCAAAAGATACTTGAAGTATACATTACATTGACAACCATGAATAAAGAAACAGACCAAATTAGCGTTTAATGGATGCACGTTGGTCACACTATTACGCTACAATATGAATTCGTCGAATTTGAAGTTAGACTTAAATGAAGAAAAAAAAAAATTAAAAAAAAAGTTGCGAGAGGCGAATTTTTTTTTTATCTTTCTTCTCTACTCCTCTAGGAACTCGATAAAAAAAGTCCCATGAAAATCCGACCACTATAAACGTCGTTCCACCTTATTGTCTAATTGCACTCGGCTAATTGTAACATCATTTAATATTAGGTTTGCATGTTGAATGACGTAAGCGAAAATTATGTGAAACCTTTTTATTTGTAAGACCACTAGGTAGAGGGAGAGAACCTCACGTCCCGGCCGCCGTGGGAGACGCCCCGGGCGTCGAGGGCCACCGTAGGCGCGGGCCTGTGGACGGAGAGCTATGGACTAGCTCGCCGTCCGTCCGTCTCATGACGACATGCCGTGTCGACGGCGCGTTCGTGTTCCACGCGCGGCTCAAAGAGAGTCAGCGAAAGGAAGGGGTCCGCAAGGACCGATGCCTCCCGGGGCTGCGGGACTGTTCGAAAGAGATACCGTGGGCCCGGAACACAAAGGGCGATGAAGGAACATGGATGGGTTTTAGTCAATAAAAGCCTGACACTCCCCAGAGCGGGAAGAGTCATTTGATGATTTCCAATCCGAAAAATAATAATAATAATAAGACCATTAAGTAGGTACCATATTCCATGCAAATAAATAATCTTGAATCATAGCATCAGTACATCCGTTTGGTCTTTGATCAGTTAGGACCGTATGCCAGAGACAAAAATTGAATAGTAAAAAGGCACTTGTTTTCCCCGTCATTTCGACCATTTTTTTTTCTTCTTAAACCATACCTGCGAACCTTCTAGTAGATATTGGGAGTTCCAACTTTGTCACAAGTTTTTTTTAATGCAAGTTTTTAGTGATACAACTTTAAATACCTCCACGACCCCCGTTATTCAATGAATCTTGCACAATAGTTTGAGTGCATTAAATTGAGTCTTACCGTACAACGTAATTTACCTCAAAAAGAACTCGTTTCCCATCAGCTATAATGTTTGTGTAGAGTTACCTAGTTTGATGTACAGAATAGTTGGCTGACGGCTTTGTGAAGGGTCCGTTTACACCTTGTATAGAACAATTTTTCACATTGAAAGCGCGAAGACGTAGACGACGGTTGTTTTCGTCTAGGTTCAGAATGTCCAATTCCCAAAACGGTTTCAAAAAGTCCATTTTCAATACACTTCCTCGAAAACTGGTTCTTTTCGCACTACGATTAGGTTCAACATGCAATGTATTTCACACCCGTGCGTTTTTTGTCATTTTCCAACCTATGTGCGGGAATGAAAACAGCCAGCACAGATGACTATACCTACCTATACTTAGTCCAAATTGGTTCAATGCCTATAGTCGGCGCGCGGCGGTGATTGTTTTTTTTTAATCGCGGCAAAGAGTTAAGCGTCTTTACCACCAAAAACCATGATTATTAAAACAAATTAATATTTATTTGTGTTCTAAACTCAAAAATAATTGAATTTTCTATTTTTCATATTAGGCCTGTCTATCAGCTTTATACCTTTGCTTCTCCTTCAACCTGGCGAAAGCAGAGCGCGGAAATCTCTGGAAGTACAGGCCTTAGTTGATGTAAGTTTACGTCCACGCGTTTTTACACGACTGTCCAAAAACAGGAGTGTTTTACCACTTTTACTTAACGTACGTACTCATATTTTACCGCCTTACTTTGAGCCCAGCTGGTGGTTAATAACTTATTTTAGGTATAAGTTTGTATTAACTCTCTAATACATTAATGATTAACAAGCTGTTGCCGAATTCGTTCGCGTGGAAAAGATGTGTACGTGTGAGAAAAAAAAGAGTCGCATGTGCACAGAGTTCCGGCGTGTACAGACTTTCGGCGTGATCTCATGGCGACATGAAGAGAGCGACTGTCGCAACCCCGTGCAGGGCACGCCACAGTAGTGGCGATAAGTTCGCTCTTTGAGGAGTGGCTTGAGAGGCACCACGGCGTCCTCACCTTCCACTTGACACGGTTGTATCGGGAGGTTCCTACACCGATTCGGGCGAGAGGAACCGCCCGGGTGTCACCACTGCGAGGATCGACCGGAGGACACGGTGGAACACACAGTGGAGGTTTGCCCCGCTGGGGCGGAGCACCGCCGTGTCCTTGTAGCGGCGATTGGCGGCGGCGATTGGCGGCGGCGTCCTCTCGTGTCCGGCCCTGGTTCAATCCATAGTCCGGAGCGAGACGGAATGGGCCGCCGTCACCTCCTTCTGCGAAGCAGTCATGCTAGCAAAGGAGGTGGCGGAACATGAGAGGGAGAGAACCTCACGTCTCAGCCGCCGCAGGAGACGCACCGGGCGCGTGGCACCCGGCCACCGTAGGCGCGAGCCTGTGGACGGTAAGCTATGGGCTAGCTCGCCGTCCGTCCGTCTTATGACGACAGGCCGTGTCGACGGCGCGTTCGTGTTCCACGCGCGCCTCAAATATATGTCAGCAAAAGGAAGGGGTCCGCAAGGGCCGATGCCTGCCGGGGCTGCGGGACTGTTCGAAAGAAATACCGTGGCCCCGAAACACAAAGGGCGATGGAGGAACATGGATAGGATTTAGTCAGTAAAAGCCTGACACTCCCCAGAGCGGGAGGAGTCATTTGATGATATCCCTTCCGAAAAAAAAGGAGTCGTATGTGCTATTCCAGACTATAATCTTTTTCTGTGCCATTTCATCCAGATCAGTTCAGTCGTTCTGGCGTGATTGAGTAACAAATTTACATAAATCCAAATTTTCCCTTTTTAATAATAGTAAGAGTAAGATTATTATAGACAAGCAAAATTCGACCTGCTGTAGATTCATTCACTGTGACAATGTTGGTCCATTAACTTTGATCGACGAACGTATTATATGCTTTTAGGCATGGCGTCGCTAAAGGCCGCAGCGTAGACGTGGCGTAGTAGGTTTGGTGGCCTACACCAAACCGTAGGCGTCCGTAGGCGCGACGGCAGCGTAGGCTCGTAGCCGCAACGTAGGCTCGGTGAAGGAGCGGCGTATGCTCGTAGCCGCAGCAGCGTAGGCTTAGGCGCGGTGAAAGGGCGTAGCTGTCTAGAGTCCGCTTTAGTATCGCGCATTATACCGCGTTCGAATTCAGGAGACAATTTGCTGGTACGTAACTACGTTCCAAACATAAGATATACCTATGATAGACTTTTTTTGGTTAAATTATTGATTTCCGTATTTCCGTATGTGTATCATTTTTTATACACATACTGAGATTGGTCAATAGTGACACTCGTATGGTCTAGTAATCTAGTTTAATAGCTATCAAAGTGTTTCATAGCATACATGTCAGAATGACTTCATCCTCAAGAGTTGTACAGTTCAAATGTCTTTCACAATATTGATACAATTGTTAAAGGTTTTTCGTATTTTGGACTATTTGTTCTACAACCTGTTTTTTTGATATCCTATAACTCTAGGGTTATATTCTGTAGGTAAAAATAATACTAAAACTCCTAGAACAGGTGGTCCAAAAATGCATAGTTTCGGAGATATCATCAATTATAATTATAAAATATGTATCAAAGTTTCATTGATAAATACGAGTAATTCATTTTAATTCAAACCAATCATTTGTAACCTGTAGTTACCCGCAATTACATACACAAAAATAACAATGTTATGTTCCCTTTCGGGAACGGCTGGGGACATACTGGTATTTAAAGCTAAGAAAATGCGACGTTGTCATATTTCACGTAAGGGTGTTTTACGCAAATAATCGTGACTTTGCCGAATTATTTTGTATGAAAAACGAAAACAAAAAGGATGATTGAAACATAATTCATATGCCAGTTGATTCTTTGATATGGTCTCAATCATACCCTAGAGTTATGGGATTTAAAAAAAAAACAGGTTGTATAGTACATTAGTTTATTTAATTTATCTGTATAGATGTGACTAGTATGTACCTATTTATGTACAGGGTGTAAACAGACTCTTTACGATGCCGTCAACCAAGCATTCTGTAGACTGTACATCAAACTAAGTAACTTTACGCAAAAATTATTGCTGGGAAATGACTTATTTTTTGGGGTGAAAAATCACGTTTTACGGTAAAACTCAATGTACCACACTCACAAAATTGTGCTGGTGGATGGATTGAATAGTGCGGGGGTCGTGGAGGTGTTTAAAGATCTTACATTGATAACATGTGTTTAAAAAAATCTTGTGGAAAAGTTGGAACTTTGACTTCCAATATCTCCGTTACTAAAAGGTTCCCAGGTATGGTCTAGCTAGAACAAAAAAATGCTCGTAAAGACGGGGAGAACAAGTGCCTTTTGGCTTCATTAAGAGTCTTTTTACACTGTGGAGGAGCTAAATAATAACAGCCGCTCGGGTCGATCTTTAGGTTAAGTCATGCTAGCCTAGGTTGGTCTGTGAATGGGTGACCACCCTTACATACCGAGTTTCCTCCGTGCCTTGGAAAGCACGTTAAGCTGTTGGTCCCGGCTGTCATTTGTCCATCTTTGACAGTCGTTACAGGTAGTCAGTGGCCCAAAAGCCAGCTGACAACCAGTCTTACCAAAGGGTATCGTATTACCCAGTATGAACTGGGTTGTGGAGGTCAGATAGGCAGTCGCTCCATGTAAAATCAGCTGCATCTGCTTAGACTGGAAGCCGACCCCAACATAAATGGGAAAAGGGTAGGCAGATGATGAAGAGTCTTTTTACACCCTTTAATCAATTTGTGTTAACAAAATTGTATTTTTCTTATTTCTTTTTGTTCTTCAGCACAATAGCATGCCTATTATCAAATCGAGTTCATTTGCAGTTAATTTATATGTTTCAAGCTAGTAGTAGAGTTGGTCAATCAAAACAGGCTTTACTGTAGTACTCGCAACCAGCGCATGCGTCTACCAGAGTATGGACGAATCAAAGGTACACCACATAAAGGAGGATCGTAGTTGGTGGTAAGCCCGCCACACTATTCCCAAACCACTGTAACTCCTGTGCGCCAGAATCAACAGTGGCGACCACCAGAAAAGCGCCGAGACAATGAAGCTCGACGAAGTCCCAGAGAATGAATTTAACTGTCTTGGATCCCGCAACGAAATTAATCAGAAAAGTATAATGGAGGAGTAGGTAAAAACCGTAATTTCCAACTTCCCTCCATATCAGCAGGAGACAACGAAACAAGGCCAATAGGCACAAAGGGACGTTTACAACTATCCAGTAGTTGGTGGTAAACAGTAATAGTGTATGTATCTATGATACTGCAATTTTTCTTTTTATAAATAATCACCAGTTTTGTAACCATGTATCGAGCCGAGCCACCCAGGCTTCTCGTTACGAGCGATAGTTTATTTTGCTGATAAACCCTGCAAAGAAATGGCACTAGTGGCAAATCCAAAGTCAGCTGTTGGGATAGGGCCACTTAAAATTGCATAGCAATGCTATAAAAGTCATTTGAGACATTGCCCTACATACATTGCACTCGCTTAACGTAACACCAATACTTTCTGTCTGGTCTTTAAAAGAGACATTGACCTCCGAGTTTATTTCGGTTATTTTTTTTCTTCTCAGAGGTGCTTTGAAAGGAATACCAGAAGCTGGTGGTTCTGAATTACTATATTCAGACTATTAAATATTGCGTAAAAGTGACAAAGATTAACCGTTTTATTTTTCATCTTTCATGTTGATTCTCACATTCAATGAATTTTTGAAATATTATTAGAACCAACTTCTAATAGTTTCCTTAAAAGGCCTTTCTAATTTCTAATCCACAGTTGCTGGGAATGAATGGAAGTCTTCGACGAAGCTTGCGTTATTGCGGGACGACTAACCTCGCACTTACTTTTGTAGATGCAATTATAACTGCGCATTGCAAATGGATTCTTCTTATTAGTCCCCTTTCTCGTAATCCCCGTTAGTAGAAGGGTTATCTTCTCTTATTCTAAGAACAATCAAACGCCGTCAAAATTACAGTATCACTGTTCTGTTTGTTAAATAATTTTAGATCAGAGATTGTTCACTGCTAAATATCGCCACCTTACGTGGCTCATGTCTTGACAGTTTTTACCCGCGATTATCACCCGCGTGAAAAACACATTCGTTTGCACGCGGCAATTGGAGTTGGTATTTTTTTCAAATAATAAGATTGCGTGGATTAAAACGACACAAATTCGTTCCACACAAAAAGAAACGGGGACGAGTTGCAGAACGAAAATATTATTTATTTTGATTTTCATCAACTCGTCCCAAATGGGCCGTGGGCATGTGGGACGAGTTGATGAATTACTCGGGTTTTGTTCCACCATAATAATCAAAACTCGTAAACTTGCATTTTCTTTTGTGGATGTTCATTTTTGGAATAAAAAAATAAATTTTCTATAAAATCGCGGATGAATTCGGCACAAAATATTTTGAACAACAGATATCAGTACTCTAAAACGCGTAACACCTATATAACTAATTGTAATATTCTTTTAAAGCTAGTTGGGCGACGTGTTAGGTACTGGTTAAATATTAATACTCCCGTGGACAGAGATGACACAAAATGCCTATGTATCAGTTACTACTTCGTTATTAGAATTAAAGAACTATTATTATATCATTATTATAACGAAAGTAAAATTTTCAACTCTAATTTTATTTTCGTATACTGTTCGAAAAGACAATACCCAAATTTGTCCCTATGCAAAGACCTAATATGGCACAAATTAATGTATTAGGTTGGGCAAATGGTGCGGAAACTACAAGTATATGCGAAAAATAAACAACTTTAATATTTTTGAAACCTCAAAACCTATAGCGCTATCGCCTATCGGTCTAAATAGTGCAGCTTTACATTAATGAAATATTTTTTGTAATCCGACTAGTTGTTCTGAACATTATCTCGTATATCAAAACATTCAAACCTCTATATAATATTAGCATAGGGCGGAACAATGTTGATATGCAGTCAGCACGTCCATATTTCATATGGCTGGTCACCAACCTGTGTTGGTGTTGCCATTAAATAGGAATAATGAAATGGATGATCAGAAACCATTAATACCTGACTGACTGTCACCTAAGGCTACCCATAGTAGGTTGCGGGACTGTTCGAAAGAGATACCGTGGCCCCGGAACATAAAGGGCGATGAAGAAACATGGGTTTTAGTCAGTTAAAGTCTGACACTCCCTCCTGCTCCGCCCAGAGCGGGAGAAGTCATGTGATGATTTCCCATCTGAAAAAAAAAAAGGTTACCCATAGTACTTCGGTTAGGTAACCGGTAGGTATTTACACAGGCACGCTAACTCGTAAATACCTGTAATCCCGCAAACTAATCTGCCCGTAGGTAAGTAGCTACGCTACGAGCTATTAGAATCTGGGATATTTTAGAATGAATGGTATGTGTCACAGTATCGATGCAAAGACCTTCAGTAAAATATTAATAGCCAAGTGAATATTTTAAGGAAAATGCGTCTCACAATTAGATTAGGAAACAATAATTGCACAATATTGTTGTCGACTACCTAGATTATAAAACAGAGCACATGTTTAACCTATTTGACGAAAAAAGTTTTTGGTTGAAAGATGCTGCAACGAGAGATGTGGCAGTGGAGTTTAAAGTTGTTATTTCCAAAAGTTCTAACATTATTCTCAGTAGGTTTTCATTAAAACTGTATTTTATACAGGTTGTGTTAAGAGTTTTCTTTACATATCATATGTCAATAACGCGCTATAACTGCCTCCGCCTTCAGTACGGATTCCAGCGCACTCCGTCACAACTCTTCACCGAGCCACAGCTAAGATGAAACTCCTGAGAACGGGGCGCGAGGCTCTGCGGCTGAACTGACCTAAAACGTGTTCGGCAAGTGAACAGACCCAATCAATTAGGGGCGGTCAGCGATCCGCCAGAAAAGAGGGCAGCGCGCGCGCTCTCCGAGGAAACTCGGGAAATGGTGACGGGGGTCGGGGTACGGGGCGAGGGGGGCGCGGGAGGGGGGCCTGGGGGCGGGGCGGGGCTGCTGCCGGAGGGTGCGTGTCCGAGAGGCGCGAGCGAGCATCGATCGAACCGCGCTCAGTCCGCCGGGGCGGCCGGCGAGAGCGCGCGTGTCATGCGCTGCCGCTGAGATGGCCGGCGCTCGGGCGCTCGTCACCGCCTGCTGCTGCTGGTGGTGGCTGATGACCGCAGCCGGTGAGTACTCTCCATCATACTCTATCCACGCTCCTCACTCGACCTTGCACCCGATCAGCTGTTTCGCACGTCGTGACCTCCAGAACGGCTGATTTCGTCGACACATGACTTTTCACGATTTTCCCCCGGTGTTGCGTACGTTACATGCTTTTCGTAGCAGTATCATGAGTACGGTAGTGTTCTGTGTGTGATTTATTAACGAGCGACCCCCTATACTAAATTTTTAATACGATCGCGTGAAGGTTCGATGCATAATTTCGATTAGGTTAATTTAATTGGTCTGAGGTGTCTGTTTTTTAGTTTCTTAAGGTTATGTTAAATCGTTGCGGGTGGAAGTTAGTGAGGGGTTGATGTAGGTTTGTTTTATAGTAGTCATTGATTAGGGAGGTTATTATATAATGTGATAGTGTGTTGTCGCATGCAGTGGCGGCAGTGGCGGCAGTGGCGGGGTTATCGCCAGCCGGCACTGCTGAGCTGCTCGTCCTTGCCGACCACTGCTAAACAAACGTTGATATTATTACGTAATGCGGCGAACAGTGTCACATCTGCGTCAATATTGATCATGATCACGCCACTGTGAGGAGGAAGTCAGGATTAAAGTGCAGGCGAGACGAGCCGACACCTGCCGAGGTGCCCTCAGTCACCCACTGTCAGCTACACTTCTACTATTATTACTCGTTTAGGGGACACTTTTGAATACACTGTCAGCCGGACTTATCAAAATTGGACATCTTTTTGATGTATTATTATGTCATACCTTTAGTTTTAAAATATTACGCAAAATATTTTTATTTTAGGTTTAAATTTAATCCCTTTTAAAAGACTTCAACGCGTAAGTTAAAATTTTTAAATATGGAATCACTTTGGGTTGTGCACTCTACAATGTTTTTACATTCAAGTTCAAGAAAATTCGAATTCCTATTGACGTCGTTGTATATATACTCGTATGTAGGTACTTACGTTTAGTTTAATTTTGTAATTATTTAGATATTATTTTACCTGAATAAATAATCTAACAATTAGAAAAAGATTAGTATAAAAGAAAAAAACTCGTCATTGCTTAATTTTCAGAAAACGTTAATTTTGAAATTATAATTTTTTTAACTTGCACGAAATCAAAGATCTTGCATTACGAAAAAAAATGTGGTTTTTTCGTAATGCAATCTTTGATTTTGTTGCATCATGCGCCTATGTAGTCGACCCAAAAGTTTTTTTAATGACAATAGATCAATTAAATATGAACGTTGAAAGTACTGAACGACCGATTATAAAACGGTTCACATACTTGCTCTATGTGCGCTTAGCGAATTTAAGATTTTCAAATTGAAATATTTGCGTTAAAAGTGAGGTCTTTTCAAAATTTAGCTAATAATGATTCTGAAACTCCACATGAATCTTTGCTTTATATTAGTTTCAAAGATGACACTCGAATTAGAGTCTAACGAACAAGCCCAATAATTTTCTTAAAGTAAATAACAGACTTGTTATTGCTGAAATTAATTAAACAAAAATGCTGTAGCTTTAATAACTTCCTGCATAGCATTAAGCTTAGTTCAACAAGTTCCAACATGTGAAACAAAATATCGTGCCGACCAACGCCGTGTGTCGGGGCCTTAGAGCTCGCTCTTCGACAAAATCCGGCTTCGTAGCAATCGTCACCATGAAAAGCTTTTAGCTGCCTTGATAAAAGATAATAAAAGAAAGCACATCAATCATTATTCGAAATATCCATCTGTAAACGGAATAAACTTAAACCTTACTTAATATTTCTAATCCATACGTAGGTGAAATCTTCTGAGTTTGTTAACGTTCACAGTTTTCCAGATCATTTCTTGAGGATGAACCGGGTGGAAATATCATGAAATAAGAAGTTCGGCATTAATAATTACAATAATTTAAATCAATGTCAGGCGTGTCCCCCGGAAATATTACTCAAAATGATTTTGCATTTTCAATGGCAATTTTTTTGCAATATAAAAAATGCGAAGCATGCAATTGCTAACCTAGAGTTAGCAATTCCATGCTTCGCATTTTTTTGACACGAAAAATGGCGTTGTATTTTCATCAATATACTGAGTCGTAGTTTCTTGTATGACTTTTTTCTATTTTCAATATTAAAGGCTCACTATTCTTTCTACATACTGCAAAGCACTGAGATGCTTGATGCCTGATTTGAATTCCAAGCATGCAGAGTTGGAGACCCAGCGAATGTAAAGATAAAAGTTTCTATAAAAGTTTTTAATATAAAGTTAGTTGCCCGACTTTCAAATTAACGACCCAGTTTCCGCAGAAACTTTATCGAAGTTAAAAGACCGATACGTCAAACTCTTGGTTAAACTCGTAGTTTATCTTCGTTCAAATTGACCGAGTTTGTCTTCGTCTACCGAATAAAAACATTTGTTTTTAAAAAGAGTAACCATGGAGTTTCCTGCCGGTTCTTCTCCATAGCAAACGACCAATTCAAGCACCTATCTTTTGACGTTTCATTAGTGTCCATGTATTTAAAATATTTAATTTTGGTATATTTTACCAGGACATATACTATCTTTTAGATTTCATGGTGGTAAGATTTGATTTTCTTCGTTTTTTTTTACGAAATATTGCAGAAAATGGGTACTTAAACATTGAAATCTGCAACGTGGTCTTAAAGGAATTCCTCTAAATTAGTAAGTAGTACTCACCAATACGTAAGTTTGGCAATACCCTAATCAAAAAAAAGAAACGATTTCATCAACGGCACACTAGTCATTTATAGGTCAACAACCCAACATGAAAATCAGATATGACTTCCGGAAACACAGCATGCACCCTTCCGTTGATTTACATATTTTATTGCCTTCCCGGATAAGCTCCGGAATTCCTGAATTCCAGATAACCTGCCAGGCTAATTATTTTATTCAAATTCTGTTCCCATTTTATCTAGTAGAAAGTACCTGGAGAGTGAAACAGGTCTTTAATTTTCCACCTGTAATACAATATACAGCACACTTAAGTACATATACTCCTGAACAAGATTTCCGTATTAAATTTGGATAAGATTACCCCTGTGTTGTTCCCTCACCTCTGTTCCTCATTCCTCTGTCTGCAGTTACGTAAGCCTCTCATTGAAGTTTCACTATCTCGTCGTTGCCCCTCCTGGCCCACCTGCTCCGCCTCGAGCCATCTCATTCAACTTTCATTGCTTTGTTAGAAAACTTCGCGCTAACACGTCTAATCAAGAATTTAGGCCATACCTACTTCTTGTTAGAGGAGGACCAATTTTCGCTGAAGATTATTTAAGAAACAGAAGTCTGTTAGGAACTTTTGGCAATTCAATTTGGATTGGATTTTCATAAAGCTGTACCTAACTGTAGTTTGACAAAGAGGCGTTAATAAATGCGTGCCTCGTTAATTTCTCATTTACTTAGGTCTTGGTTTTTAATAGAACGTAGGTGTTTTCAATCGATACTTTTTTAATATTAAGTCGGTTCTATTTTTCTTTTTGTTATAGTTGCACTTGTACTTTTCGGATATAAGCAATTATAATAGCGTAGCCTGGTAATTTAGAAATCATTGTAACACGTTCTTAGTTTAAAGGAATGTAGAGATTATTTGATTAGACACATTTTTCAGGATTACAAACGGAGAACTGCTCAGTAATGCAACTTTGTCAAAAGTCTCTAGTATTACGACTATTACCTACGAGTACAATGCAGGTTACAAGTTGGCAATAAGCTATTTAAAATGTAACAAAGAGTAATTTTATTTATGCCAAAGTACCGTTGCCAAGTTCTGGCTACGAATGTACACCACAGTTCACCGCACAGCAAGCATGGTGCGAATGTTTCACGACTTTTACATTTTACTTCTCTTTGCCTGGCTTGCTGTTACGAATTCACTTTGGTCAATTCTTTACAAGTATACGAAAATGCTATAATACTTAATAATCACTTAGGTACGTATTTATTTAAATAGTTTTGTAGTCTCCAAGCGCTTGATGTGAAGACTCCTTGAGATCAGATGATTGACACCATCTGATCTCAAGGAGTCTGTTAAAGCATAGTCGCTATCACTATGGTGATCTAAAGCGATAGATAAACTTTTAAGGATGTGTTTGTTGCTTCTTTGTTAACTTTTGAAGTAAGCACCGACTTATTGTCGGGCCTACGCTATCCTCCCGTACTTACTACTAACATCGCATTCCTGCCGTTATCCCATTTTGGGATAACGGCAGGAATTTGGGGTCGTTGCAACACGTTTTCTTCTCCCATTCACATACTTAACTACAACATTGTACCTTAATTGTTATTCTATTAAAACCATATAATTTTGAAAGAGTAACCATGGAGTTTTTTGCCGGTTCTTCTTCATAGGAAACGACCAACCCGAACCATGCACCTTTTCTCGACATTTTATAAGTGCCCATGTAGGCCTATGTGGAATAAAATTCATGTTTTTTTTTAAAGTTGAATTTGTTTATGATTACTATTACCAGAGGGACAGTGACCTTGTAACATCGAAAACGATGATGAAAAAGTAAAAACAAAACAGACATAAGCCATCGATAAATCAAACATATATGGGACTGACATAAGCTATCGAATAGCCTATTTAAATCCTGTAGAAAGTTGTTGGAACATTTTGACGATTGTTACTTTTACTTATTACTTATCTAAGCCTTCAGGTTCCCCAGACGGATGCTGCTACCCATTCTCTGGTAATAATCACAAATGACATGAATAATGTTATCGTAGCAATAGTAAAGTCTGCTACTATGTGCCCAGTTACCTTATCAACTAAATCTATTTGGAGAGAATAATCCTTCGTTATCAGTATTGTACTCCGCCGCAAAACGGGAGGTATTTAATAGATACAAATATACATAAGTCTCTAAGTTAAATTAATACTTACTATTACACTAAGCTGCCCAGCTTACAGCTTGCTGTTAGGTATTAGTTAGTTTGATATTTTAGGAAAGAATTCGTTCCTTTTCCTAGTATTACTCCTATGATCGATAAGGCAGGACTGACGTAACTCAGTGACGAAAACATCGTGAGTAGGTACACGTGGATGTAATTATTAATATTTATTAATTAAGGCATCCGATCCCAATATAGAAACATAATTGATTGCAATTATTTTACAACATTACAAATACAATCAAATGATTACAACATTACAAATACAATCAAATTATTACAACTTAAAAAATACTATTTCCAATAGTAAACATAAATGACATAGCTTCACATAAATGCACACACAGAATAAACATAAAAATATTAACATTAATATTCATTAAAAAACTTTTTGCAAAAAAAACCGACGTCGTCGGCCCATGGGCCACCGCTTGTTTATCACTCATAATCATAACATGTATATACCTAAATATTTGTAATTACGTAATAATCTATCAGAAATCGCAGGAATTTGTAGGTCAATAGGGTAACCAGCTATCGATGGATTAGGAATAACAGGAATAACCCATTGAAGTAGCATGGTAGGTAGGGAATTTCTGCGATGGGAATTTCAATTATGTAATCAAAAGTTGCCTAGTTACAATTTTTTTCCTGTCGTCTTTAACCGCATATTTAAGATAAGGTGATTTACTTTCCTATTCTCAAAACACATCATACAAATTAGGAAGGTCATCGCGGTTAATTGATCTTTAGTTATTATTAGTTTACTCTCGTAGTTTTCGTGTAATATTGAAAAAGCCATATCCCGGAATATGGTTTGTTCTGGACATTATTAATAAAGTGGTGGTTTTCAGAAATCCGTAAAGACTGAGAAGTCGGAGCAGTTAAAATCGTTGCTTGTAAAGTCGGTTTACGGACGATAATTTTATGTGAAAACGTAATTTTTCATGATATCAGTGATTTTAACTTAAAAAACTAAATTTCATCCCCCTTTTCACCCCTTTAAGGATTGAAATTCTAACAACACCGTTGCGATAGCTTCCAACCATATTTATCATTTTGTGATTTTTATTTCTAAAATCAAGGACTTTCCATACACAACTTCATCCCCTTTTTTAACCCTTTCATAAAAAACGCTGAGACACGTATAAATTAATTTTCAATCGTTAGCCTAAATACAAAATTTTAAGACCCTAACTTTAAAACTGACAGACTTTCATACAAACTTTCATCCTCTCTTTTAACCCTTTTGGGGTGAAATTATCAAAAACGCTGAGACAAGTATAAATTAATTTTCAATCAATCAATTTTAAGATCCTAACTTTAAAACTGTTAGACTTTCATACAAACTTTCATCCCCTATTTAACCCTTTTGGGGTGAAATTATCAAAAACGCTGGGAACTTCTGTGCAAAATTTCAGCTTTCTAGGTCCAAGGGTTTAGGCTGGACGTTGATCGCCGGATCGGTACGGTGTGACACCTTTTCGTGAGTGCAGCCGGTGTTCATCGATTCGACGTCTTCTCACGTCAAAAAAAAGTATTTTATGTTTTAAACCGGCCGCCGTATGCCTGAAGAATTTTCCATCGTCAAAAATTAGTAACTTCCATACAAACTTTATCCCCTAGGTATACAATAACTCCGTTATGAGAAGAATTTTCATAAATCCTTCTAAAAGTGCTTAACTCTGTTCAAAAAGAAAATCTTGCACAAAACTGAAATCTTTCAGACCCTGCGGTTAGGGCTGTGCATTGTCTGCCAGTGAATTACCTAGTTGATTTACTAACTTGCATCATTTTGTGACCAAAAATCCTTCCGTTACCTTTATCAAAACACCAACCAATTGAAAAGTAATAATTACATTTTCTTTAAAGACTCTGCACATTACATAAACTCTGTATCATTACAATAATCTCAGTTGAAGGAAAGGTTCTAAAATACACACGTTTCTCGGAACGCTTTCGGCGTGGGAACATTGGTCGAAAACAAATAATTACACGTGTCGGTATTGACCGCTCTTTGCTTATTGACACATGATAGGTCACCCCTCTCCGTAAGGCCATTAAACTGGAGCGAGATATAACATAACCTATGAATAGGTTAGTTTTTGATCCATGCTAAACTAAACTATTATGTTGTTGTGTATATAAATTAAACTATTGTGTCTGCTGTAAGTTTTCCGAAAATAATAATAAACAAAAGCTATTCATGCTAATTACTATAAATGCAAAAAAAAACGTATAAGTGCGTGTCGGGCCAAGCGCCGTAGTAGCCCGTTAAAAAAAAAAAATGAAAAATAATAGATCAAATTTGACATCTGTCAGTTTAGCAACTACAGCAAATACTTCATCTTAGTCACTTTAGTTAGAGGATTTTATTCTAAGGATTTTGTGTTTGGTACAAAATTATCCAACACCCAAGTTCAACGACTATTACTGCTAAACTAATAAAGTGATCTTAACCGCTATAGTTTTTCTTTAAAGTTCATGAAATGTACTATCATCATGAATTTTTCCACATTTTTCAAGCCCGCAGTTTAGCTTTTAGAGGGGGGGGGGATGCCCTGCTGGAACAAATATTTGCACTTTGAAGTTTAATATTACGTAAATGGACCATTCAATCGAAAAATAGCAACCCCTAAGCCATTTTAAAAGACCTATTTAACAATACCCCACCACTTCCCATGTAGTGGAGCTACCCTAAAGAAATTTTAGGGTAGGTAATTATATTTTCCAAAATTTTATTCTACCATTTTGTTAGCGTAATTGTCATATACACCTCTACAAAATTACAGCTTTCTACTACTAACAGTCTCTGAGCAAAACCTCGGATGGGCGGACAGACGGCCATGACGAAACTATAAGGGTTCTTTGTCTGTCTGTCTTCGGAACCCTAAAAAGTAAGTCAATTGCATTTTTAAAGGATTTTGTTGATATTGGGAAAACGGCATGCTCTTTATCCTGGCTGTAAGTTGTTTTTATTTTGTTGAGATGATATTTTACAACCTACGCGGGTGAAATCAAGCAGAATTACGTTGTATGCAAATTCAGGACATTTAACTGTATTTTAAATTGCCTTTGTTACCGGGAAATATTATGTTTTAATTTACGATTTCTTTCAACCAAGCTTTTCATTTTACATATTGTATAATTAAGATTTTATTTTACTGTTATTGCTTTTTTTTTTATTCACGGTTTGTAGGAATTCACTTGTCTTTTCAGCCATCGAAACAAAACGAACCTAATCGATGGAACATCATCCCGCACTGAATATGCGATCGTCATAGTTTTATTGCCGTAATAAAACGAAGTATTTATTGTATCTAAGTATGTGTTACTAAGTCTAAGAAATAATTCATCTAAACAGTGTACCTATCATAAGTATTCGTAGAAGTGTTCTTTTTGCCCATTTCCGCATTTTACCATTTCCCTTTATTGTCTTTTCCTAAAGTAAATTGCGTCAGATATTCATAATTTATTATAGAAACAGGGAACGTTTCTTCGGCTTCTTTTCGAATCTACGGCATGCCTATATTTGGAACCCTCCCCCTCCCCGTAATGTCTTCAATATCAATAAAATGCTAAATTGGAGCCATCGCAAACCTGTGGCGATGGCGAAACTGTAGCTCTTGTCATATCAATCAAATGTTTCAGTTTTATCTACGAACGTTGAACCCGTTCTTTTGAACTTTCTTAGTTTTTATTTTAATTAAATTGTTTGTACAAAGAAAATGTGATGGCTGTCCATCCATTTTCTTGTTTAACATGAAACACAGATAACTTGCTGCAACATTCTATTTTTGTACAGTGTCTTTCTCAAACATCACAGTTACTCTACGAAAAGTAAAACGAAAGTAAAATCTGAAAAGTTCATCGTTCTTTTCAGTTGAATAATAAACTGAAAAGTGGAGATCGCGTGCCGCCCGCACTATAGCCGCGCGCTGTCTGCGGTCCGCGCCACAGCGCAGATACGAACAGAATACATAGTTTACACGAAGCAATAACATAAACAGAAATTATAAAATACAATACACTTAAATTATAGTTAAAAGTTTATAATTTATAGTTTTATTGCGTAGCGAATAAAAAAATAAATCGTCCTCTTACGATGGAAGATGGGTTGAAAACGGGCTCTGCTATGCAAGACAATATACTATCATTTCATAGGGATTCAAATGAGTGGGTAGGGGCCTTTTGTAGCTTTAATTTGGTGCCTTATACGAGACTGCACTAACTATTTTAGTGATTGTTAAATCTACGTTATGGTAATGTAGCGTTAAATATGTATGTAAAGTGTTCACTTCAAACTTCCAGCTTATCTTGTAGTCTACATATTTTTGTCCTTCAAATTATGTATACGAAAATAATAAACCGAGTAAATTAAATATAAGAGCTCAGATATTCCAATCAGAATGTTGAGTGCAGCTGCAGACTCCGATTTAGAAGTTACTATTTGAAATCAAATCGATTACGTATCCACCGCTATTCGGCCACTAGGTAGACTCCATATGACAATATTTTTCTACATAGCACTGTTAAGCCAGAATAAAACTGTATCAAACTATATTTTTTGCAAGTCTGTGAAATTCATAGCCTCTTTTGTAGCGCCCGGGTGCCGCGTAGCACCGTAGCAAGGTTTAAAATAAATGAACTTTTTGTCAGTATTCTATTCTCCTATCTTCTTTCAGGGCATGTGCTTAACCGGGTTGGTATGCATTGTACTTTTTTATTATAAACACGACGTAATATCTGAAACTAATTCCGGAAGGACTATTTTCGTAAAGATTGCGGAAACGATGATTTACGCGAACTTTGCTCTTTATTTTCAAAGGTGAAACATATCCCATAATGCGAGTAATTCCTCAAGTTTTATACCGCGGAAAATGTTACTGCTGTTCCTACACGGAAATTTATTTATTACGTAGAAACCAGTAAAATATTCAGAGGGTAGGTCGTGCTCGGGCCAACTGTACCGAGTCCACAGACATTACAAAGTTACCTACCCACAAACTATAATTTTCTTGTTACGCAACTTTGGCAGTTTGACCAAGTTACTGTTTGGTACTTTCATGACTTTATTACCCCGAGGTCCTAACACGAACGTGCGAAGTGAACGTGACGTAAATTCTAACTACCTATCATATAGTTTATTGGTTTTTGCACACTACACACTACACACCTGCAGATATTTAAAAGATTTGCATTGTCCATTTATTCTAATAAAATGTAAAAGTATTTCGATTTTACGTTATGTTTAATTCTGCGTTCGTGCTAGGCCAACACGTGTATATTCGGTTATTTCTACGTATTTTATGTATGATTGACATGTCTCAACCAAATGTGGGTCACCAAACTTAAGGTAGTGTATAAAATAAGGTATCGCATCAATCAATCAACGGAAATTCGAACAGTTATTTTGGTAGCTTTTGTGATGCAATACCTTTAAAAGAAATTGTTTTCATTTCCTTCGTACCTCTTGATATTTACTAAAACTACTTCAGTTTATGTTATGGATTACTTTATTTATGTCAACCTTGAAAGTCGTGCTAGTAGACGATAATATTTTATATTTATATTTGTGGTGTACCAAACATTTTTCAGATATTTTCACACTGGCCATACTCAGACTCTGAGACTTCTGTACACATCGGTCTTTTTAATATTTTCCAGATCTTGCCAACTTTATCATTTTTAAGTCGACCTATTTTGCCATTGGTTTCATGACACGAGGAGTCGCCACGTCTGTTTACTCAAGTGTTCTATTGGAAACTAGATTTTGAAATTAGATATTGTGTACTTCGAATACAAGAATACATTAACATTCACAGTTTAGTAAAATAAATGGTGTTTTTCCTTATATTTTAGCCAGTTGTCCCGCCTATTTATGCCCAAAAGGGTTACACTATTGGAGATTGCCGCTAATAAATTGCATGGCAACACAGTGTAATCCTACAGGGATCACTTAACCCACAACATAATCCCAAAAGTGGTTGGTACCCGGTGGTTTGGCACTAAACGTAACTACTGAACCCCTGGGGCAAATTATAATAATCTGCAATATGTATTAATGCATGTATGTTTATTTTATTCAATCCTTGGCATTGACACATATAAGTGTAGCGAACTGGCCTTTTAATATTTCATGAAAATCATGATACCACTGGCGGCGTTCCCTAAGATTTCCATGAAAAATCACCGTGAATACTATTTTCTTGGAAAAACTGACCGGTGACGTAATGGCGGTTTATTTCCGACAGGTTAGAGGGACAGGTGTCAGTGCGGAACCTTGACTGGCTGCTGCTCGACGACAGCAATTTACATGCATATTGAATGCTCCTCATGTTTTGTAATCATTGTGTCTGTTAACCTTCGCTGTTTTATGAAATTCCATTTTTCTTTTCATTTGTTTTTATTTGTCAGGCTGTTCGAATTATGGTTATGATTGCGACTGCGACTCAATTCACGTGGAGTCATTTTTTAGGGTTCCGTAGTCCTGACAAGGAACCCTTATAGTTTCGTTATGTCCGTCTGTCCGTCCGTCAGTTCGAGGTTTTGCTCAGAGACTAAAAAGTTAGTACTAGAAAGCTGTAATTTTGTAGAGGTGTGTATATCAATTATGCCGCCAAAATGGTGAAATACAATTTTGGAAAATATATTTTTTTAGGGTAGCTCCCCTACTAGAAATGTGAAGTGGGCATGAATTTTTTTTCGTCCCATCGTGTCAGGTATCGGTAGTAGGTCTTTTAAAATGACTTAGGGATTGCCAATACTATTTTTCGATTTATTTGCTCCATTTACGATATATTAAACTTCAAAGTGAAAATATTTGTCCCTCCCCTCTAAAAGCTAAACTGCTGGCTTGAAAAATCTGGAAAAATTCATTATGATAGTACATTTTATGAACTTTAAAGGAAAATTATAGCGGTTAAAATAACTTTATTAATTACCAGTAATAGTGGTTGAACTTGGGTGTTGGATAATTTTGTACCAAATACAAAATCCTTAGAATCCTATATAAAGTGACTAAGACGAAGTATTTGCTGTAGTTGCTAAGCTGACAGATGTCAAATTTGATCTATTATTTTTCATTTTTTTTTATTATTATTAACGGGCTACTAAGGAACCCTACTGTGCGCGTGGCCCGACACGCACTTAGCCGGTTTTTTTTTTGCATTTATAGTGATTAGCATGAATTGTTTTTTTTTTATTATTTTCGCAAAACTTACAGAGGCAGACACAATACTTTAATTTATGTTTAGCATGAATCAAAAACTCACCTATTCATAGGTGATGTTATATTTCGCTCCAGTTTAATGGCTATTTTTTTTATTATTAACGGGCTAATACGGAACCCTTCATTGCGCGTGGCCCGACACGTTCGTATTCTTTTCCGGTGTTACAAGTCGTGCAAAATGACGTAATCCAGAAAATTTCATCCTCTATTTAAGTTAAGGGATGAATTTTAAAAAATCCTCCCTTAGAGCTTCGTTGGTTAAGGAACTATTGTGCAAAGTTTCATACTTCTAGAATCATCAATTTAGGCTGAGAGTTGTTTGTAACTCATTCAGTTTAAGATTTTTATTAAGTAGATTGATTTGCAGTTGGTGGCTTGTTGGTGCAGTGGTTCTAGGGTTTACTCTTTTGTCATTGTTATTTTTTGTATTGTTATGAAACTAGTAAAAAATACAATGTGTTTTTGGCAGTAAGATAACGCAGCGAGAGATTGCAGGCAGCGCAGTGGGCGCAATGCGGCGCTTCTAGTAAATCCATAGTTTGACCTCAGTTCACGGCCATCTTGAAAAGTTTCAACTTTTAAAGTCATAGCCGTTTCGCGTTTTAACTAGATTAAATATTCAATGCAACGTTTTGCATTTTCTTCAAGACGGACTTTACTGCCTGATTCTTTATTTTTAAAATAATGGTAAGATGAATATTGTATTGGGTTATGATCATGGCTCCAAAAACTTCAATTATAACGGCTATTCACTTCTCAACTCAAAATTAACAGCTGAACTACAGTAACGATTTATTTTTGCGGTTGTTATTAAAAATGTTTGTACGTGTACAGGTGTAATCAATCATATATCACTCTCATTTAACAAAATCTGACAAAATTTGAATATCAGGTTAAACCTTACAGCTAAAGCAGATATTATAATTGTAAAGCCAAAACTTGAGCTTCATTTCCGATTCCGAAAAATTACGTTTATTTACTATCCCGTTACCAGGCGACCGGCTTCCACCCAAAAGTACAGTATCGACCAACCACACGCAATTAACTGTATTGTAGTATCCTAAACATATTAGTTGTATTAGTTTCGTACCGTCCGCAAAATAGGCGATATAGTTTATGCATAGTTATGAAATTGATGAAACTTAACAACACTTTTCAGCAATTAACATTCAAAAGCCAAAGCTTGTTGACTGCTGATCACGCATACAGCAGTCTGAAAATAAATTGTTTAACTAAACCTTAGTTTTCATACAGTATGTGGGTAGTTGTACAACCGCACGACGCGAAGTAGGTAATATTTGACAACCTACAGTCAAATTATGGACGGGTAGAGCCCACAATTAGGTCGATCTTACTTGCATTTTAATTCGTTTGTTGTTAAATTGTTGTCTTTTTCTACTCTGGACGCTCTTAATGTGCGCGTCTTTCTACATCGTTCTCACATATATGTATAATTTCAAAATTAATGATGTACCTAACCAAGATTTTGTAACAATATTTTGATTCAAAAGAGTGTCCATGGAGTTTCTTGCCCGTTCTTCTCCATAGAGATCTACGCTAGGGAATGGGCAACTACAGTACTTTCTCAAGTTATTATGCCTTGTGACTGGGACTGTAGCTTTGTTTTTTATTTGTAATTTTGACATTCAAAAGTGCCGTAATGGTCTAGTGAGTTTGCTAGTTGCATCGCTGTTTACTTTACCTTTATTTATCTACCTTGAATTATTTTCTATTTTGCTGCGTTATGTAATCTAGTGCAATATGCATTAGATTTTGGAATATTCTATCTTCATTGGGGTCCGCCATTCTCAGAGAAAATGGTCTTTCTTTTTCTGTCTGTACCTAACCGCAAAATGAATATACCTAGCTGTAGATAGAGCATGTCTATTCTCCTATGTTACAAAATATACACACTTTTTCAGCCCTCCTGATCAGAAGGTCTAAGTAGCTAAATGTCCAACAGCGCGAAAAGTCTAATGAGCAGTAAGTCTAATTAGCAAAATGTCCATGTATCAAAACGTCCAACTATGAGATGGTCTGTATAGCAGAGCATCACCACTTAACGCGAAAGCTATGTTAATTTAGAATGCGGACATTATACAATTTTGATGCAAAAAATTGAAAATGTATAAAGACATTTGTTAGAGCTATAGTAACTAGGTTTAGCCCGCTACTACATCCGCGTGAAGTTCGATACGTTCCTGTGGCACATATTTTTTGATCACCTGGACCAAAAGTGTCCACGTCCATTGTACCCGTGAGGCGTGAGCTAACATTCATAAGAGTAACAGACAGACAGGCGTTACTTTCTCATTTATAATGTTTAGATTTAAATAAAATACCTGTAGGTAAATTAGCATTGCTATCTTATCAAAAAACGGCCCAAAAGCTTCCGTGCTAATCTTATCAGGTGACGTCACACATAAGGTGATCGATATGATGATGTGCGAAGAGTCCACACACTGAATCGCTTGCCGTCGCTCACTAAATGGAGCGAGTGTTACTCCCCGGAGGGTTCAAGGCCAACCCGTCTATTCCCCAATGTGTCTGTGTCTGTCCTGTAGAGTCCGACCGAATTTCGTTTTTCGGCAGTTTTCGGTGGTTTCTGTTTCCGGCCGAAATAAAATCTCTCTTGGAAAATCCACCGTTTCAACTATGGTGGCATAAATTAAAAGCACAACAGAAAAAATGCAGAGAAATTGCTCTTGTTTTCTTAATTTAACTTGATATGAAATATTGTTAATAAAACATTACTTATACCTTTTGGAAAAAATCTAAGTCAATTTTCGGATGATTTAATAAGTGATAAAATTAGAGAATAATAATATTCACCCTGTATTTATTTTAGGTTTTTGGCGAAAAATACAAATCAGACCGAATTTCGTTTTCGGCCGAAAAACAAATCCATTTTGGGTCGTTCTCTACTATCCTGTCGATGTGGCGTATGATGTGTGTACGTGGTAATAGTTTTATCGGTGTATCGTCACCGCCATCAGTCTGTATCGTAATATTCACAATAGCCACCGTGGCTAAATGTTCGCAACTCAATTGTCTGTAATTTTTAGAACTACATGATCTAAGGCCATTTTATATTAGGCACACATGAAGCTTAATACCGGATGACGTTTTTATCACTTTTCAAAAAAAAAATGGGTATGTTAGGTGAAGGGAGTAGAAGCAAATGACATACTTATTTTTTTTTTTATTTTTTTTTTATGATGTAAACTATAACAAGTTTTCCTTGGCCAGTTCGAAAACAGCGGTGATGTGATAATTACACATATTCAGGGAATGTTGTCTACTTTGAAAATCTGAATCACCACTTAAAAGTTTTGCGCTTTTTCTTTATCATTTAATTATACTTCTGTGTGTTGTGATATTATGTCGTTTGTGTGCACTAAATAAATGGTTTTTCTATCTATCTCTCTAAACCTGTTTAATATGGCTCTGCCTGGGTTTAAAGTCGAACCTACGACCGAAAAGTAATAAGTTACTGCCGATCCTACTGGGCCACCAGTACTCTATGTATGTTAGAAATATTTAATTTGGTTGCGTTTAGGAACTCGGCGTGCTGCCCAGTGTAGGTGTAGCTATTAACATTCTGAAGGGAAAATGCCAGACATTCTGTTTAAAAGGAACATGGAGTCCTTTTTCCATATGAGGGTTTTACGACAGGGATTTCATTTGTGGTATTTTAATTAATTTTTACCAGGTTAGGCACAAACCACACAATAAAGAAAGATGAGATTATTTTTGAAGTGAAAACTTCTTTAGGCGCGTTAAGCACTTTTGGGCGAACAAAAATCTCTGGACAGGAACTCGCGTCATCGTTCGTTTGTCTCGTTAAAACTCGAGTACGGCTGGGCCGATTTAGCTGATTTTGGTTTTGAAATGTTTGCCGTAGTTCAGGGAAAGTTTAAACGGTGAGAAAATGTGGTAAAATTGCGAGGAAGATAGTAAAAACAACAATTTCATTTTCCCACTGTTCTACCTACTTTCTTGTCAAACATCGTACCTTGCTTCGGTAAGGTAGACTCGGGTCCACTAGAATTGAAGCACGTATTAAATTAAGGGTTTTGAATCGACAACATAAATATCCACTCGGATTATCGCTTATTTAAAGTCACTAACACTTCTTTACAAACCAAAATAATTCAAAAACAATAATCTCTTAGCTCGCCGATACAATTCACAAGTTACTTAGTTTTCACTTCTATCGGCAGTCCCCAAAGACGACCCCGCATGTTTTTATTTTCACTGACAGATGCTTATGATGATGATATGCCGACACCAACCACCACTTGATGTTAAATAACTATAAAACACGCCTATAATCCTTGAAGGGTTAGGTAGACTTGTATCCATAACATACCCACATTTCGTCAGTTTTAAGTTCCATGTACCTAAACCATGTGACACAAAATAATTTAATACTTCAAGAATGAATTTCACCAGTGAAACCGAAATCGATAAGGACTCTAATCTCCGTTTAAGACCTGTCAATGTCCGTAATTCAAAACAATTATGCCACAATAGCTCTTAATTCCGGTTCAAATCTGTTGATGACGTTCAGTGTCATTGGTAAAATTGGCCCTTAATATTCAATTTGTAGACGTAACTTGAGCTTCACGTTTAGTATAGGTAGCGTATAATATAGTGCGTCGCGTCGGAAGGAAAAGGGCCCAAAACAACATGTCAGACAGAGGATTCTTCCTGAGGGGAATATGTAGGTTAAGTAAACGTAATAATGTATATTTGTAAGAATCTTGCTCCTATATTTCTTCATCTTGATGGTTTCTTTAATTACAGTAGCCATGTCTCAAGGGGTGTTGATATAGAACTGGGATAACATTTGAGTACAGTTCAGCTAAGCTCAAAAAATAATGAAGTTACAAATGTGCAATAATTTGTATTCAAAATCATTTCTAGTAGATTGCGAACATGCCGTTCTTTCTGAGTGGTTAAAGATTTTTGAGGTAGATAAACAGCTGACGTCTGCTAATAACGTCTTATGTTTAATTAAAACGGTTAGAACGCGTTGGTTTTTATTACTATATAATATATAAATGTACAAGGGACTTTAATTCCTAGACAACTTCCCTTTCCAATGAACGTTTCAGTCCTATCTGTTAAAAAATGTTCTTGATACAATAAACTTGCTTTATTGTAAATCGATATTTCCTGGAAGTTATAAAACTAAATGAGTTTGCAAATATGTAGGGGGAGTCTGTGTAATGACTGTAATTGTCCAAGTGATTTATTATACTTGTAAAATTTACTTTTACGTGCAATAAGTTCGGCCAATTGGCTCGGCGGTGAGGGTTGGAATGTTAAACCCCCGTCCACAGAGGGTTGCAGTGCCGTGCCGACATCGACAGGTTGTCGCCACCCCTCTGTAAAGCCG
This sequence comes from Xestia sexstrigata, assembly GCA_941918905.2. NCBI lineage: Eukaryota > Metazoa > Arthropoda > Insecta > Lepidoptera > Noctuidae > Xestia > Xestia sexstrigata. The sequence goes on from OW799209.2 coordinate 21,077,579, forward strand.
CGGTACTTACCTCAGACGCGTATCAAATGTTTGCTCAATACCAACACCGCTACATTTTTATTTGGTTGCCAATAAAACTAAACAATAATGATCATGGTTTAATATCTCCTTGGGTTCCACAAATTCATACTAATGTTATAAACGCAGAAGTAACTGTATCTCTGTCGATCTTTCTTTCTAACGATCTGTATATTTGTTTCTGTTTCGTCTGAAGGAATTTTGACGACATTTGGCACACATTTACCTAGACCTGAGTAGGATATTATACATAGGATATTTTTATACCGATAGTATGTGCCCTTGAGATAATTTAACCGCAAAAGCAGTATCTATTGAAGTATTAAACTAGAAGTGTCCATGTTATGTGTGAGTCTGAAACTGTGCAAACGAAGATCTCGAAACAAATAGTATCGCTTACAGTAACATTGAACTCGGTATCGATCTGTAAACGTTAGTTTATTTGCTGTTACAGTTCTGTGTTATATTATAGCCGACGGCCACGCGATATTTCTGATAGTTTACTTTAGCCTTTTTAATTTGGACTAAAAAGAACATTTGTTGACGTAATTGCGTGCTTGGTAACACTTGGCAACACTTGATTACTCTTGGTTATGTCAATATTATCCAGACGTTACTTGCGTGTTATAGGTATGAAGGGGACTGCCCGTCATCATTATTCTACTTCAGATTCTTTTCTAAACCACAGTGATCTTGGTGGTCTTTTCAATAAAGTTGTGGCTACTGACTAGTCTGCCAAATCACCGTGATCTTTATTTTTATTGCAATAAGGCTGCTATTGAGTTGCTGATATCAGAGTTAATGTGAACCGTCGGTACAATCATTAGACAGACGTAATCCCTTTATGATTTCATCCACGAGGCTATTCAAATTCAAGGCAGTGAGAATGAGGTGTCGAATGTCCCAGTGTGTGGTTGTCAAGGTGCAGGAAGTGACCGGTGTGTACACGTCGTATAATAGCGGCCTGTGCACACGTGCGGGGCTCTTATCTCTCGTGCTGTGTACTCAGGATTAGACGCACGTCGCACGCCGAGACCCGCCCGCGCCCGCGACCACTGTCAAGTTCAAAATGTCAAAGACATTCCGAATTTATCGAAGGTTACCCGAAATAGAACGATGCATGTTCAAGACTGCAGATTGGACTTTACGATCAATTGCACAAGTTCGCTTTTGTTGTATAATGAGGTTCTGTTTATGTAAAGTTCTAATAATATTGTTAATAACACAGGATGAGGTGTATGAGATGATGAAATAACTTCATGAGTTACATGTAAGGTATGTAGAGTCTACACAAGAGATAGGTACAGAGGCATAGTAATGATATCTATTGAAAAAAAATTACTTGCGTCAAAATGTTTAATATTTTGCTTGTGCTGAGTGGACTTAATATTGATGTTGCTTTTCTAACCGTGTTCTTAGCTAGTAAAATATAATCACATTGATATTTATCACTCTTGGACATTACAGAAAGGTGCAATTCTCGTCGTTTAATTCTAGGCTGACACAATTTAGATTGCCTGTCGAAGGCATCAGAATTAAGAAAGCAGCTAAGAAGACTTTCGATAATTTATTTCGTAAGTACTTAAATTGTGCCCGTATTATGTATGTACTCTCTTGCTGGTTGTACAATACCTGGCTATAGTATTAGTAAGTATAGTACCTACAGGTTAATTCATACTTTCGTTATCGTATGTGTACACTTGGGTAGGTATATGTTTATATTGCGAGCAGGCTTTACTCTCGATAATCCCCGTACTTATGAACAGCGTCGCCCGAATTGTGTGTGTGTAACGCTCTGGCCAATTTGCAACACTAATTGCTAATGTACCGAATATTTATAAATTAGCTTTAGTTCGCGGCTTTACCCGCGAGTATTTAGGACAGATCCCACGAGAACCTACTACCTAGATACAAAGCAGATATCCTATATCCTAAACCAGCTCATGGTTTTCCTGTGTGCCAAAATTCATAGAAATTCGGTTTGCTGTTAAGGTGTATAAAAGTAACAGACAGTTCCGTTAGGTGGAATCCTGTCAAACAAGAGTTTATTACGTTGACTACCTCTAAGAATAGAAAATGTTAAATTACACAAGCGTTATTTATTATATCTGATAATAGATGGGCTTAGTTCAGTTTAATGACTAATTCGGTCATAACTAAGTTTTGGTTCATCTAGAAATGTATCAATTTAAGGACTCTACGAGGTTCTCATTGCTGGTTTCAGTATCAAAACAGAGCATTTATTTCAAATACTGTAGTGTTCTTTTACAAACTGTAGATCTCTATGAAGAATAGAGGGCAAGCAAGAAACTTCATGAACGCTTTTTAATATCAAAATTTTCTGACAAAATCTTGGTTATATTCATATTAGTTTATCGGACAAGCCGATATAAATATCAAAATGAATGTCCAAAGCAAAATATGTATCGTAGGTAGGTCATTTTCTGCACATGCATGTTTACAAAAGATATCAAAGCTTAGACTTGGCTATCACATCCATATTCTAACGCCGGCAATAACATACTGGCTCAGTAACCCACCGGATGTTGTTTGTAAGCATTTGAGTACATGTAACGCAAAGGGTACGTGAAGGACACTCTATATCAGAATTTCAAATACAGCGTTAGAATTGTGGAAAGACACAACGTGGTGAATTATGAATGTACTTTAACAGATTATTATACTGGACGGCGCCATGATTTGATTATATTACAGAGTCAAGGAATACCTAACTTTTTATACAGACTGGTTTGTTCATAAACAGAATACATCGTTTGTACTCCGGGTTTTCTGAGAAAAACAGGATCAATGAACTTCGTTGAAATTCTGAAATTCAAGAGCAAGTGCAAGTGATGTCATTCGCTGCATTATTGAAGATTTTTTAACTGAATTCAGCATAGCAGGCCTTTTAAGCTGAAATTTGTGATTAAAATAGCAATTATCTTTGTTTATGAGGTTTAATGTATTCACCCAAAATGCGGTCCGCGAGCTGCAAGGTGCAAGCTCCACGGGTAATGACTCGAACATTGATAAAGATTAAGATTGTAATACCTAATTTGATTTAAGGAAGAAATTCCATGGACACTTCCATGGAATTTCTTCCCCGTTCTTCTCCACAGAGATGTTCAAACGAACAACTAGGTCCATCTTTCTGACTAACTTAACGACTCTTTGAAAATTCAAAAGTCTATAAAGAATGTTTCCAAAGACATCATGCCATCCATGCCCAAGATTTTATGGTTTAAAGAATAACAGATTTTTAAAAACGTCTCCTATTATAAAAAACATCCCGCCTATACTCCCCGAAGGGTTAGGCACAGGTGTACCTAATAATAGCCGGCAAACATTATTATATGTATCGAAATCATAGCAGTTATACTCATGCACGTATTTTGAGGACCTCCTCAAAATACAGACAACATTCATAGAGATCCAGAAACTCATACACCTACAGAGGTGCCAGCGCGGGTAGGGCACGGTAGCCTGCGCGGGCGCACCGGGCGCGGGCAGCAGCGCGTGTCGGCCACCTGTCAGCGCACCGGTTCGATTCTCGGCCACCCCTCGGCCACGGCCAGCTTATTAACTGAATTTTTATTCCAAAATCCTGCCTGTTTTATTCATCAATTTTATGTAGTTGATTCTTTGTTAACCGAGATAAATCTGAGTTTTCATTTCACAACTAATAAGATAATGCTCTGGCTGTTCACATGTTTGGTAACTACTGTTTTTCTCATCAAATCTCCATCTACAATTTCTATTAGCATTTCTCTTATAAAAACGTAGTTCGTTTCTAGTTTATACATATGTGTCGATCATAATCGTACGATTTCCTAGTATTTTGACTAGACAACATTTTACGAAATCACCAGGTATTCGTGTTATGTACTTAATATTATGACAACAAGTATGTTGTGCACAAGTGTCGCTTGTAATATTGCTTACGTGAGAAACATCGTATGATTTGATCAGGTGATCACACATCATACGATATATTTTCTGCTGATGAAGATATCTCGAGATTGATCGCCGCTTTCGTAATGAGTAATTGTTATGACAGTTTTATTTTAAGTAAATTACATGTTCCAACTTGTAGGTTATTAGGTTAAGTGATGGGTCGAATGTTTTCGTCAACTATTTTATTTATTCAAGCCATTAGTAAACATTGAAGCCTGCTTTTAAGGGAATAATTAAATATTTATTAAGTTCTAGACAAAATTATCTTCCCGGAACTTTTATGATATGAAAAGATTCTTTTTTAAAAGGTTTTATTTCACTTGCACTCTTCTTGTACGTAGGTAATTTGTAAACTTGTAAGTTGTGCTCGCCATAATCCTCAAAATAGTGGTGACATACCTACTTACTGTAGATACTGACATGTTTATTACAGGCCCAGGACTATTTTGTAGCTGACAAGCCGCGTGATAAACTGTTGATGGATTGATTCAAGTACACAACCACTTACGTTATTAGAACAAACTACTACAACTATTTACTATGTATAATAATTGGTTATGTAGAACGTACAACCAATCTACTACATTACAGGCTAGACAATAGATAGTGTAGACTTAGCTAGATCAATAAATACCAAACTAAATGTCAAGGCTGCTTCGAGCTTTTATAAGAGTTATGGAGGGACTGTTATTTAGGTTTAGCGCGAAACGAGGTTGACTACAACTGCTAGCTTAGTTAAACATACAAAATGAAACTTACGAGCGAGGTTTACCTATATGAGAAAACGTGCAGGGCCCATTAAAATTACTGGTGATGTTGATTAATAAAAATCATATTAAGCAATAACACACTTGTCAAGATTTGATTTTGCGCTCGAACTGAAAACACAGTCACGTCGATATAAAAGTAATCTAGGTGACTGTATTTTCAGTTACGAGGGCAGGTTTAACACAATAAGAGGTACACCTGTGCCTAACTCTTCGTGGATAACAGGTGTGATGTTAGTTTATGTTATGTTATGCTAAGTAGGTACAACATTTTTGGGCTAGACATGAGCTTTGTGTCCAAAAAGGAAGGGTCTCCCCTTTCTTTTTTCTTACGCTCTTAGCAAATCTATGATTTTGCCAGTTAGTGTCACTTGCGTGCAGGGTTTATTAAAAATACCCTGTTATAAAAGCACATATTCCGAAGACGTTAACGTTTTGAGAGTCCTATATTTATCTTTCAAATACTTAGCTAATTGATTAGCATGGACTTCATGTCCTGTTTCATGCCTGCACATCTTTATTCTAATTGTTAAGGGCTATATATCCCTCTAATGCCATGGCTTAGCATGATCCTCCATTACTCCTAAAATACTGCAGCATTAATTTTGAAATAAATATATGGAAAACTTGAGGATTAATGCTAAGTCCTATGTGTGACGAAAACACGATTCCATATTTTTTCTCGATAGAAAAAAATCCATAGTTACCTCCAAATCGAACACTAAACTGCTGGTATTCAAAAAGCATTTCAAAGAACATCATCACAGATCATGAAACTTTGCATATTATCTGAACTAACTACAAAGCAGGTTTTATGTGTTTTATTTTTTTAGTCCAATCAATAGATTTTTTGTAAATCGCAAAAAACCACTCATTTCGTACTATTCAGCCGCAGTGACTGATGTAACAACCGCTTTGTAGTGCAAGATGATTAGAACCTTATTCTTACAGTTTTTCAAACGAAGTTTGAACCACCACAAATAGAGTTGCTAATTTTAGGGTTAGAAGGGCCTTAATCATGTATGCCGCCCTTTGTGCCAGCGTGGGGCGCATGGCACGCGCCACGTCGCGGTCGCGCGTCGTTTGACATATGTCGCAGTCTAGCCCTTACTATACACTCCACTGAGCCTTACTTTTTGTACCGTTACCGTAATTTGGCCTTATTTGGGTTTTATGGTGGATGAGTCAGCTAAACTTATGTAATTTTTAACCGACTTCATAAGTTTAAGCTGTTGGTGATATACTGTGAAGTCATTCGTTTTTTGTGGAAGTCTGTTTAAAGTATGGTCATATGGTGTGCCCGAGAGGACAGGTTCCTTATTCCTTGAGGCGGTTTTAAACTCTTCTTTTGAGTTTCTTGTTCATTTACAGATTAGCCATAGAATTCGTACACACACCGGCAAAATTAAGGGGAACACAAAAATCCGCCTTTTTTAGGGTTCCGTACCCGAATGGTAAAAACGGGACCCTATAACTAAGACTCCACTGTCCGTCTGTCTGACACCAGGCTGTATTTCATGAACCGTGATAGCTAGACTGTTGAAATTTTCACAGAATGTCTATTTCTATTGCCGCTTTATCAACAAATCCTAAAAACAGAGTAAAATAAATATTTAAGCGGGGCTTCCATACAACAAACGTGATTTTTTTGACGATATTAATAACGGCAACAGGTAGACGCTTGAAGTATTCACAGAATATTCAGTTGTATATTGACTTTGAAAAATAAAATAAAATGAAAGTTGAATTGGGGTTCCCTTACAACAAACCTGTTTTTTTGCCGTTTTGTCTAATGTTGTATAGATAATGGTACGAAACCATTCGTGCGCGAGTTCGACTCGCACTTGGCCAGTTTTTTTTTTACGTATGGGTCAGTCGAACGTTGGGTGAATAAGTATCCGTGATCCACCGTAATGTGCAACGGATACAGACAGACAGGATCTTACATGCGCAGGCGAGGGCTAGGCAGAACTCATGCAAACAGTGCCGTAGACGACGTTTTGTAAGGGCGCCAACTGTAAGAAATCGTCGTCAAACGTCTGTTCAGACCCAAAATGTGTTGGAAGAAGTGCGTAACGAACGTGTTAGTAAACGAACAGTAAGTAAATTAAGCACTTGAACATTTTTCAGTTGCGACCATTTTTATTATTTCTCTTTAGACAAATTCTAATAACTCCACATTTTGTTGTTTTTTTTTTTATAAAATAAACTCAAATAAAGTGAAAACAATAAATAAAATAAGTATATTCAATATCAAAACATCATACACTTTTTTTGTGTTCCCCTAATTTTGCCACTGTGTGTACTTTACGAATCGTACCTATAGCCTTATGCAGATGCATAAGATTTAAATCGCCTAATTCAACTCATTTACACTCGCAGTTAGGGTGTAAAGGTTCAAAATACAACCAAGTTTCACTCGGACGGAGTCGCGGGCACGAGCCAAGGGTAATAATAATTTTAAAGACGCGTGCCCGTCCACAAGTGTTCCAAGAAATGCCCGCAAGGCACCCGTGTATGTCACCCCTTGTGTTTTGAGGTTTAACATAATTACGGCCATTATCCTGGCAGTATTGCCACTGGCCATATGGCCAGGCAGGTTGGCAGCGCGTGCCGTCTCCTGTTACCAGGGACTTCATTAATTAATCACCTTCCGATCGAGTGCTTATTAATTAGTTGATAAATATTATCCGCGGGATTGGGTTTCAGTAATGTTAGGTTGTGTTTATAACCCTGCGTTTATATCGAGGGTTAGGACAGTGTCTTCCACGTGTTGTGTCTATGGACTTGGTTTTTCGTTAACACCTAAAACAAGTTGTGAGAACTAGTTGTAAGTAAGTACCTATTGGTTACAATATTGACAAAAAAGGTAGGTAAACATATGGTATAGTATGACCACTATTGGCGACGCAAAGATTCTAACTAGCGCCTCAAGTGTCAAAATTGTGAAGCTGTCTATGAACGACAGTTTGACAGTTCTCGATACACGTTACGTCACGGAAAAAAATATTAATTAAATATAAATCAGATTTATGTGGTTTCTTGCTGGACGAGACAATAATTATGTTGTCAATAGTCGATGTTATTAAAGCGTCTGCAGGATAAACAAAACCAATGCGTTCTGGAGAAATCTAGACGGTACTGCTATGGTTAAGGAAGGAAAATTTCTTTTAAATATTGAGATATAGAAATAATTGAAATTCCTATTCTAGATAAAAATCTAAATTAAAAATAAAATACTCAGCATTACACTCAAATGCAATTAAGTAGATATGTTATTGTCAAGTATTACAGAATGGGACGCCGTCACCTCCTTCTGCGAAGCAGTAATGCTGGAGAAGGAGGTGGCGGAACGTGAGAGGGAGAGAACCTCACAGCGTCCCGGCCGCCGCGGGAGACGCCCCGGGCGTCGGGGGCCACCGCAGGCCTGTGGACGGTGGGCTATGGGCTAGCTCGCCGTCCGTCCGTCTCATGACGACAGGCCGTGTGGCCGACAGGATTCTCTTCAGTTCAGTTCTTTCAGATTTCAGTTGAGTTGAGTTTGAGTCAGCAATAGGAAGGGGTCCACAAGGACCGATGCCTGCCGGGGTTGCAGGACTGTTCGAAAGAGATACCGTGGCCCCGGAACAAAAAGGGCAATGAAGGAACATGGATGGGTTTTAGTCAGTAAAAGTCTGACACTCCCTCCTGCTCCGCCCAGAGCGGGAGAAGTCATTTGATGATTTCCAATCCGAAAAAAAAAGGTATTACAGAATGTGATTATTTCGTTTATTCTGAAATAGGAAAAGATTTAGCGATAAGAAGAGTTTTCTAAGACGAAAATCATATTTTTTCAATTTGTTTATTCTTGTTAATGTATATTTTGAAAAATTTCTAAATAGTTTACAAGTATGGATGTTTTGTTTAAAATTTGAATAAAAATAAATACAGCTGTGTGCAATGATATTATAATAAACAGATATGTTATACACCAACAAAATAACTGAAATAAGTGTTCCGCGGGGCAGAGTCAGCTCACATACACGCAGTGACGCAGAATAAAGGCAAAACGAGCCTATTGGCCTGTTTTCGAGTCTTCACGAATGCGCGCTCACAACATATCTGTTTATTAGAATATCATTGGGTGTGAGTACAATTTTTATTATTGATTGTAAAAAATTATTACCACTCTTACCCTTCTGATTCAAAAGCTTCCCTTGTTACGCTTTTATAATTTTATATAACTACATAAAATCAATGTGAATAATTGGTGGACCCATAATTCGTAAAGGTTTCTGTATGTAATCGTGATCTATCTGATTAGATCTAAACTTAACCTATTATAGCAAAGTGTCGTTCTTAGACAACTTCTAAATTTCGCCGCTAGAGGCGCGCGGATAATCTTTGCATCGCCAACAAGTGTGCAGTTCAAGGCACTGCTTGTCAAGCAAGAATGCATCGATATGCCAAACTACATTACATTTATTTTAATTCTGTGTTTTCTCGCCTACACAGATAAGTTGATTGATGTATAAACATTTTTTCACAAACGTTATGTTTATGACAAGTCTTTTTAGAATTGTCGAAAACGACTTGAAACGCGCGCCAATATAGTGCAGTCGAAATCGCTACCAGACTACGCGGTTGAGTTCCTAAAGAGCGTTCCTGTGTCAGACACAGAAATTCCATTTAGCTTACCTACAGCCGAATTCAATTCATTCGATTTCGATCAAGAGCATTTCAATGTAATTCGTATAGTGCGTATGTGAGTGAGGCTTGAAGCAAGGGCAAGGGCTACGTCAGGCTGCGACACGTACGTACACGTACGTTTGCTATTCGTATACCTAAGAAGAAAATGACATAAAAGTAATAATTTAGTAAACTGATCCCGCAGGATCTAAATGAGCGGGATCAGTTGACTAAAGAGTCATAAGGATGAAGTCGTTAGTCGTATAGAATTTGAGTTGCTAATATCAGCCAAAAATACAGAGATTACAAAAGTTTCGAGATGACACTGGAAACGCGTTCATCAACACCATCCACAGCCCGACTTAACTGGGTCTGGGTTAAGGCGCCTCGTTGTTCTGTCTCGCTCCTGTGCTAACCGCATCTAGGTTTTCAGCGTGGTGGCCACAATGTGGCCTGCTCATCTCGCCGTCAGATGACCAACACGCCAGTCGGTCACAGCTTTACTCCACCCACACCTTGCTAGGAAATCCATTACTTTCTTTAAAGTCACGCAATGACCTTACAATTTCGTAGAAATCCTAACTCGAATCCTACGTGACTCCCTTCCATTCAATTAGGGCATTATTCCCGCTAATCTTATCCATACAATCGAGTTAACGGCCCAAAATATAGCTTTTTTAATTAATTAGGAGGTGCACTGCGGTCTTAAACGAGCTTAAACGTTGGTTCGTGGTGTGAAACAGTAACATGGCGACCGATTAATATAAATTGATATTGTCTGCATACCGGACGGTTTTCACGTTTCCACGTAAGGAATTTTCATAACCCCGTTCACAACCTCTAAAGATGCGATTTGCGTCAAGCGACACCCGCGCATTTCACAAGTTGTGTGTCTCAGTAAATTACTTAGAGACACAACTTTCATTTTGTTCTATTAAGTATCTTATCTGGAAGAATGCTTATCCTTGAGAATTGGAAAGAAGTAGTGAAAAAGTGACCGTAGAACGAAAAGAGTGAGGCAATATGGGCTGGCAATAAAATAATAATATTGCTTATTTTGCATGTGACTACATGTTTTTTCCTTCATTTGATTTATTCGCAAGTAGTCGTTTTCGGAAGACGCATCTCACTTGAACGTAGAGGTCATGGCTAAGGCGGTAACAGTTTCGTTGATTAATACGCTCGGGGCTTCGTTAAATATGTGACGCATTTTTAATTTAATGTTGAATATCTTAATGTGTTGCTAATTACATTACGTGGGTGAGTCGTGGCTTAACTTACCGCTAAGCGCTAAACGGTGATACGCCCATCATTAGTTAACCATTTTTCTTTAGCTACCAAATTGTAACAGTTTTCCATGAACGATAAGTTCTAACTTCTAAGTTATTTTATTATAGCTCAGTACTACTAGTATGCTACATTTACAATTATTTCTCTAATATACCAGTAATTCTGTTTATAAACAGAGTACCAGTAATTCTATTTATGAACAGAAAAATGTTCAATGTTGTGTGACAATATTGAACATTTTTTAACGTTTCGTAAATGAGAAGAAAACAGAAACAGAGAAGTTTTAATCCCATTAAAGCTTGTTTGCTTGAGATAGCTAGTTTTCTCCTCCGTTTGGTTTTGTCCCTCTTTTTAACTATTTGACAGACAAATCTGATGGCACCATCCCATGCCTAGCTAGGCGTAGGCTACTACGAGAAAGATTTAAATATTTCAGTTATTACCTAATCGTATATAACAAAACGACTCATAATTAAAGTGTATTAAATCGTTATCGTCCAGTCTTACAAGTACTAATGCCAATCGCAATTTCCGACTCATAAAATGCATTTTGATGTTGCACGAAACTGCATTTCTCGTAAACTGAAAATGTTACGTCTGCCAAACACATTCCTTACGTCTTTTAGGATAAGGGCGATAGTTCTGTGTCATTGTGGAAATGTTATGTAGCATTATCTGGTCGTTACTGTATCTAGTAGCGATGTACTATAAACTAGTGTGGGAGTCGAAGTGTTTACGATCGCCTGGAACATACGTTTTTATGGCTTTCAGCAGTTTCAGCGGGCCGTAGGAAACGATAGCGGAGTATGGCGGTTTAAGTTAGGAGTTGAGGCATTGTTGAGGAACATGAAACGTAGTTGAGACGACAGTATTTTTGTGTTACTTGTGACCTTCCTTCCTTGTACTGTAGAAAAGAACTGTTCATTAATTGATTACGAAATCGAAGAAATCAAATTCTGGAGTAAAATTACTGATGGATTTATCATAATCCAATTAGATATCTAAGAGTTCAGTTCGAGTTCTTACATTCGCCCACGGCCAAGTGAGCGCAGACTCTTGGGTTATTTATCGGAAGTGTAGGGACACATGTAAGTACGTACCTAAGGAAAACTGCAAGGCAAGTAAAATGGAATGCAAGCGAGACGATATGGACGGTGGGCCAGTTACTGCGCACTGGTCCGAGCGACGGCGAACGGTTCTCTAAGGGCTTATTCTCAATTTAGCGTTTAGACGCACGTTAGCGATTCACTTAGAATCCCTACGACAGAACCTGACCAGATAGAGCAGTACTCATAAATAGGGCCTTATCTAAAGCTACGCCTTAGCTATGTTACGGCGCAATAAATCCTAAAGGAGGAAAAAACAAAATAACTTAGGACAAAAACACTTGTTCTATAAATCTAGATCACTAGAACGCACCACAATCAGAAACCAAGTATATTATTTGCATTGATAAAAGATAAAAGGCGTTTATTCCGATGGCTAAACAAATGAATAACAGTTGTGGGCCGACCCTCGGCTGCAAACAGGCAGAGTCTACAGCGTCAGTTTACGACGCAATCTGGAGCAGCTCTTTTTATGTGGACCGTATCTGTGCCGGCGCGGCAGGGCAGACGGGCCGGCGACACGACGGCGCGCCGGCGCCCGAGCCCGGCTCGGAGACGAGGCTGGCGTTTTGACGGAACCGCGACAATGTTGATCATGTCTGTGTCATAGTATTGCAACATTTTCTCTAGAAGATCTAGGTACGTAGATATCTAGTAGGTAGACTGTAGACTTGGTTAATCTTGAAAGTGTAGACTTGTCTAGAGCATCGATTTAGGTACAGCCTAAACCGCTTGGTCTAGAACCTGAGTTCCTTATGTTACGCCAGTGAGTAGGTACCTGCGAGTACCAAGGGAATTTATAAAAACTCATACGCTGAAGGGTTTATGTAGATAATGACAGTTTCAGTTTGTATAGATGTCCGTCATTTTTGGAGTTAGAAACGTGGTAGACGTCCGTTTATAAGTAAAAGTTGTGTCATTGTTTTTACCCCCTAAAAGGCTTCTGAGAGTCGCCAATGGGTAAACACATTTGGACTCGAGCTTGTAGATAGATAAAAATAAGACAGACAATATCATACAAGATACGAGTATTATAAACTTCTTAGAAAAATGTTTTGCTCTGTGATTTCACAGAATCCTCGGTGCGCGACCCTGACTCACAGTTGTTTGGTGATGTTTTCTTTTAAATTAATGCTTTCCCCAGTATATCAGCATTACAAATTAGCTATTATTTGGACAACTCAGTATATTAATCACCACTAGTGAATCTATCCGATATCTACATATACAGAGGTAGAAAGGAAAAGTCTAGTTTTCCCTCAGACTAATATTTCCTTGATGATATTGGCATTTCCTTCAATTTACGACTGTTCCCGGTAATGCCTTTAGTTTCTCCTCTTTAGACATCTAATGGTCTGGAGATATCACACATGATTTATTTTCTGTTTGAAGTATTTATACTCATATTTTTTTTCATTTGTGAAATTATGACGGAGTCGTTCGGTCTAGTAGTCGCATGCGTGATTACTGAGCTATGGGTAAGGGGTTCGATCTACAGACCGCGGTCAATGATATCGTGATTTTTCGTGGGGTTTTTTTTTTGTAGGAGCCCGAATGTGGATTTGTGTGTTTGAGAGCAAAAGGCTGGGTCACATTGAATTTGAAAACTGGTGCAACGTGGGTATAGGTAGTATAAACCTCTATTTATTTATTTATTTATTTATTTATTTAGGAAAAACAAACAGTAACATATTACAGGTATCTAATAAGGATTACATACAAAACTATTATAAATATGCTACCCACTACGTTTTCCACAGATTACTATAAATAATTATACAACTAGAGAGACTGAACTGTTTATGAAGTAAACTAAAATAACAGTTATTATAATAAGTTTTACAATAAGCAATACGCGATGCACAATATACAAAAAGTTACATTAGTTATATACACTGATATAAACACACATTACATCACAATGGTCGACTGCCGATCCTTAAGAATTGTACGGATTTGCTTCCTGAATACGTTTTTACTGAGGAAAAGTATGTCGATTACGCTAAACTCATTATTGTAAGTCTCAACCAAGCGATGAAGGGGTGCGCGCGAGCCAGCGTTAGATTTACAACAGCTAGTAGCAAACAAGCGCCGTGTGCGCACCTCACGTACATGTACTGTTCGAGGAACAAGGTAACATAGATTCTTTACCAAATCAGGACAATCAAATTTATTGCGGCATACATTAAACAGAGTCATGACATCAAGAAGCATTCGTCTTGACTGCAAGGTTAGGATATCGTATTTCCTAAGAAGTAAGTGGGCTATCTTCCCCTCTGCGAAAAGCTGGTGCGATGTTATGTTATTTAACTGTAAAACACGCTGCGAGACACGGGCGTCACAAATTGGAGCTTCTGTGGAGAGAGTGCTCTTGACACAATCTGAGGCGCTTGTTAATTCAACAACAAATTAAGAGAGCCGTGTGGAAATGTTGAAAAATTATGCAGTGCTTTAAATAAACTGTTATTTTATTAATAACATTATGAGTTTGAATATCTGTAGAGTGGTCAAATTACGGCTGAAGAATTTCACTAGGTATTGTTCATTGTTTTCGATTGTTATTATATTATTTAATCAAGCTTGGATTTTTAATTGTATGCAGAAGGCTACTAGTAACCATGGTATTTTTTCAAATATGTCATATCATCGTACAAAAACAGAAAGTAATGACCGGCAATAGTTAAAACGCACTCAAGTAGAAAATCTATTTATTAGTTTTATTCACTATCTGTGTCTCTTAATAGTAAGTTTTATGTTGGGCCTTTAATCAAAAAAGAGATGCCCATTTACACCACCAAACCGGCTTATCCTATGGAAAATTAGTTTTTCCAATTTCCCTTTAAAGAGGAAAAGCAGTCACATAAACGGTGGCCACTTCACAAGTGTCAGTGGCACTAGAAGTAGCGCGTGGCACTAAGCTCTTTTGACACGACCCGTGCTTGGCAATGAATGTCAACACTTTGTTTAGTAGGTAACTGTTATGTTGGTTGAAATAAAGGGTGTAAAAAGACTCCTAACGAAGCCGAAAGGCGCTTGTTCTCCCCATCATTGAGATCATTTGTACATTTTGTTCTACACCATACCTGGGAACCTTCTAGATACGAAGATATTGGGGGACAAAGTTCTAACGTTTTCACAAGTTTTTTTTTAGAATACATGTTTTTAATGTAAGAACTTTACTTGAAACACTTCCACGACTCCCACACTAATCAATCCCCCAACCCCTAGCACAATATTTTGAGTGCGTTACATTGAGTTTTTACATAAAACGACATCATGTCGGCACATGATGTCATTTTATGTTCTGAAAATAATAATAACTTTTTTTTGGCAAAAAAACATATTTCGCGGTAAAATTGCCGAATCTCTTAAACGTTAAGCAGAGGTATACCTAACTACACCTAATAGTATCGGTTGAGCAATTCACCAGTTATTATGAACAAGTTTCATGAAGCGAGCCTAAATTGCCATCAACCGGGCAAAAATCCAGACTCCGTGGCTGCTACTGAGAAATTCTTGGTGGTAAACCCCAATAATACTGCCCGACCCGAATCGAACCACAGAAAAAACAAAACATTAATTCTCTTTTTTCTATACTGTATTTTTTTTGTACTATCTGTGGTTGGCATAAACAAGCCGACTCATTCATCGCAATTAACTGATTTCAAAACGCTGACTTCTTCCTACCATATTCTACTTTCCTTGCCAGCAAGTTTGCCTTTTCATAAAAGTTCATTTACCGGGCCGGTGCCGGGGATGGGGAACCGTTATTATTCGCACAAAATTAATTAAATATTTGGAAGGTAAGACAATACCTATTCTGTCCCAACTTTGCCACGAGGCAACCAGCTTTAATTTTAAACGCAAAATGGTTTAAAAAAGTAGCATAAGCAGCGTATAATATTCCCACTGCTGGGACATAAGCCTCCTCTTTATGAGAGGGAGTGGGCTGTAATCTACCACGCGAATACTGTGCGGATTGGAGTCATGTTTATGAATAAGAATAAGAATAATTGGAATATTGGAATATTTGGTTCTAGGGCATGACGGTTTGACGGCACAGTATTGAGAGAAGTGGTGATGAAATAAATTACGCAAAGGGCCTGCTTGGGTTCGTAACTACAACTCGTTGGTCGGACCCAATACCACAGGAACACTGCTACTCACATAACATAAAATCACGCCTGTAATCCCCGAAGGGCTAGGCAGAGGTGTTGGAAGCACCTCTGCCGCTAATGCCACTATGTTTAAGCCATCAACCGAGCAAAAATCCAGGCTCCGTTTCTGCTACTGAGAAATTCCTGATTCAAAAACCCAATAACAATTTGCCCGACCCGGTAATCAAACTCGGAACTCTATACTGCAGCATAATATCGAACCAAACATCTTTAAACATAACATTTCAGTATAAAATCTCGTAGTCACTTCATATAATGCGTGAAATCTCGTAGCCCAGTTAGTTTCGTAGCACGGTGCTACGCCGCGCAGTTGTAACCGGTCGAGCGGTCGGCGTAGCGCTACGTGACCGGGTTACCGGGTGATAGATGGCACTCTGCTAGCTGCTACCTCTGAAATACCTGCGCTACCGAATTGTACGGAGGAATTTACTTAAATACAACCTTAGTATGTATAAAGAAGATTTATGGGCACGTGGTAAGGTATTATGGAAATAGGTACATGAATTTGATAGACAATTTTTTTTAAACTCTTTGGAGATCTTTTCAAATGTACAAGTTTGTAAAGCAAATGTGTACGTTTTAAATGGATGTAAAAGTACCCTTAACACAGTGAAAGGCACTTGTTCTCCCCGTCATTGCGATCATTTTTTTGTTCTTGACCATACCTTCTAAATACGGAGACATTGGGGTTCAAGGTTGTCTTTAAAAGATCGCTTTTAGCGATAAGACCGCCCATTGTGTCACCCCTTGTATGTTTTACTTTATTTTGTATCTGTAATTTTAATGGTGTACATAATAAAGAGTATTCTATTCTATTCTATTCTATTCTATTCAAGCTCCAACATTTTCACAATCATTAAGTTTATTTTAAATAATTTCTCGATCCCCGTACCATTCAATGCATCCACCAGCACAATATTTTGAGTGCGTTACATTGAATCCTACAGTAAAACGTGATTTTTTCACAAAAAAAAAAACCGTTACCCAGCAATAATTTTTGGGTTTGATTTATTTAGTTTAATGCACATAATGCTTGGTTGACGGCTTCGGCTGTGTACTCATGGTTGTAACACCATCCGATAACTTGCTGTTCTTAAATTAGCTGCCAGATAATTTCACACAAATTCTCTTCTTATGTGATAGCATCTGTTCCAAGACAAGCCCTTAATGTGAAAATTATTCAACCCATCACTAACTATTAGCGAAATTACATTATAATACAACCCTCTTTCTGTGAACTTCAACCAATTCCCGCCGCGAGGTGATAGGTAGCTGATTGCTTTGACTGATGGCTTCTATCACGCTCTTGTTATCAGTGTGAACAATTATATCATGCTTTTAACTGTTACAACATATTGTAAGTAATTTATTTTATGACTAGCTGTACCCTGCGACCTTCGTCCGCGTGAAATTATTATAAAAATGTTACTTCCCTATTTGAATCGGATTACTAAATACTTTTTTTGCACGGAACCGTAATCCTTTTTCTAAACCAAAAGTAGAATAAGTTACCCTTAAGACATCAGCATATTTCAAAATCGGTCCAGACGTTTCGAAGATTAGACGGAAGAAACGGACAGACAGATAGTAAGTAAAAAAAGTATTTTTTTAACGTAAAACCGTGTTTACTTTCATATCCATTCAGTAAAAGGCTGTTACATATTTTGAAATTACAAACAGACATTTAAATTTTATTCTATATATATTTGCATAGGTTTAACCCACATGTCACTGTCAACACATAATTTACTTTGAATTATTTCTTATCAAACAAGGCTACGTCAACTCCATTATTTTTGACTGAACCATGTGTTTACACAGATCGATACCCAAGGCTGCCTCTTCAATATTTTGGTTTCCGTCTTTCCTATTGATTGTGTGAATGTAGGCCAGTTCTACTTTATTAGGTCGTAAAAAATCATTTCATATAGAAAAACAATAACGTATATTGATCTATCATTTTCCGTAGTACAAACTTTATAGCCTCTGTCATGAATTTCAGGATATTTTACAACCGAACGAGAGAGATTTATGTGTCGTTTAAAAATAAAATATTGTACAGAACTTAAATTAATGTAGGAATCGTAGCTTCAGTTTCTGACTTCGCTATTGTAAAATAATGAAGGGACCTCTTTCGAGATAAATCTCTAGGAAGCTGTAAAGGGTCGGCGTTTTGGGTTTTATGTTTTCTCTCAGTCCGTTCAGTCAGAAAGCTCTGATTTTCAGCATAATTTGCTTTTGTAATTATTAGAAACCTTTGTCGGAACAGTTACGGCTGTCACTGCATGACTGCTACATGTCGTATTAACGCCTAACAGCCTTATTCATAAAAAGTTAGAACCTCCTTGAAGCCTCCTTGAAGGCCCGATGCTAAAAAACATGATTCATAAACGTCTATTAACGCTAATCAGTCCATCAAGGCTCTGCTAAAGTTAGACAGCCTTATTCATAAAAAGTTAGAGCCTACTTGAAGGCTCCTTGAAGACCCGATGCTAAAAAACATGATTCATAAACGTCTATTAACGCTAATCAGTCCATCAAGGCTCTGCTAAAGTTAGACAGCCTTATTCATAAAAAGTTAGAGCCTCCTTGAAGGCTCCTTGAAGACCCGATCCTAAAAAACATGATTCATAAACGTCTGTTAACGCTATCAGTCCATCAAGGCTCTGCTAACGTTAGAGTACCGTTGACCCTCCTTTATCTCCCTGCTAAGTCACAAAATGGCCGCCGGAAATTTGAACAGCTGACTTTGACAAGAGCAAAAAACCATACCGAAGATAATTTTAGTGAAGGGAGGGTTACGCAGATTAAAAAAAAATCCAGGAAAATTTAATTTCAGAAATTTGTATCTAAAAATCCTCTTACTTAGGTTTTTACGATGATACGTGTACTAACAATAAATATGAAAAAAATAAAATTACGATGATTAACATAGTTACAGCTTTTTGCACTTAGGTACAACATAAACATGCGGATCGGAAATGTCGGGAAAACAAACATCTCGCTTTTTATAAAAGTTGATCTTGGGGTTGTATCGTCAAATTTTATCTTTTCTTATTGGTTTATCATTTCTTTTTTTGTTCCTTTTCTTTTTTCTCGTGTGTATTTGTAAAAAATTGCGTTTTCCCGCTAATTTGCTGTCACTGCTGTAATTTTTTTTTTTAATTGTCGATGAGGCCTTTTTTAGGGTTCCGTAGCCAAATGGCAAAAACGGAACCCTTATGAATTCGTCATGTCTGTCTGTCTGTCCGTCCGTATGTCACGGCCACTTTTTTCAAAATTTTTTGGTAAGTAGATGTATTCTGTGAACCGCATTAAGATTTTCACACAAAAATAGAAAAAAAAAACAATACATTTTGGTGGTTCCCCATACTTAAAACTGAAACTAAAAGTCATTTTTTTCTAAACTGAATAGTTTGCGCGAGAGACATCTCCAAAATGGTAAAATGCCCCCCCCCCCATGTAACTTCTAAAATAATAGAATGATAAAATTAAAAAAAATATATGATGTACATTACCATGTAAACTTCCACCGAAAACTGGTTTTAACTTATTTAAAAAAAAAAAACACTAACTACAAGAACTTTTATATTATGTTACTTGCTGCTACGGAACTTTTTTGTCATTTGATTTGTCAAGATGGCCAACATAACGCGTCAGTCTGTTAGCTAACAGACCCATCAACAGTCAGCTAGCTGACTGCTAGCAGACCCATCAAACCTCAATTAAGGATTTTTTATGAATAAGGCTGTAAGTACCTACTGTATACAATGTTAGATGAACATTCTCGTACATATTGTAGTGTCAAGTAAGATGTATCGATGGTGATTGAAAACGTGTCTTGCGTCTGAAAAGTAAATAGGGTACGAAGCAATATTTTACAAGAGTAACATACGTTACATTTTTTAGCCAGTAAGCTGTTTACACACTTTCCATATGCATGAGACGAACCGTACTTATATTTATAGGGTTTTGAGCGCACATATGTACATACAATGCAGACGCGAACCTATTGTTGAAAACTTTGTGTTTTGGTTTTAATCATAGCAGTTAAGTTACGACCGTTTACTCTTAAGTCATGCTAAAAGCAATAACAGTCCACTCATTATATGGCAGACCACTGCTGGACTTAAGTCTCTACTAACACCAAGCTGTACCACAGCATCCTGTACCACAGCATCCTGTACCACGGTATCCTACGCCTTCTGCATTCAGTCTGTCCAAGCCATCTTTTTGAGGTCTTCGGTGGAGCCAGCAACATCAACATATGGTTTCCTTGTAACTTTGGGAGCTGACTGTACTGTACAAAAAACAGTTGAAATATATGGTTGACGAAATGGGATTCAATGTATGAAGATTAATATAGTTACGAGTTGGCACATTTTTTCACTTGTTTCGCACGTCTTTTGTTTAGTTGTCGAAATGGGAAAGTTACGAGATGGGCCGGAGCCCATAGAACTAGGGGGTGTCCGACAGTAAGCTGCTCAAAATTTTGTGGTGCATCTACAAATAAATGTATTGTTAGTTACGCAATGGGTTAAGATACTGCTATGCAAGTTAAAGTTGACTGGTTACAGGTCACCTGTCTGTTATGTTCTGTCTATAACACTGACCATGTAATCCTTGTTGCAGCCACCGAGCTAGACCTGCTGGGCGCTTTGTCGCTGCACAACACGTCGCGCGCAGGCGTCACCGCCGCGCAGGGGATGCAGCCGCAGCGTACAGCATATACGTTACAAGGTAACACCATCAAAGTTACATAACAGTAACTCACAGAGATATGAGTAGCAGGCTAATAACATTTGCTTACACACTACACTTTTACGATGATGTGGTATATTCTGCAGTAAACCAAACCTAGGTTGTTAAACTTACTCTCACATCACGACACTTAAGTGATAAAGTGCATTAAAAACACACGATGACCGACTAATACGATGTCCACCTTGACGTTAACAAAAGATTCTTCTACAAAACAGCACAGCTCAGGTTTACTACAGCAAAAGTATCCTTCGATTGTAATGTAACAGCAACCGCAAATAGCGAAAAAGCCCCCTAATCGGTTAGACAGACCACTCTGACACTAACAGTTTCTATATGTTACTCTATGAAAACGTAAAAGAATATAGCTAATTATCCCATACAGAAAGGTACCTTAAAGACGTGGTTTCGAGAATAGGACGAGAACGTTGTTAAGAAATGAGTACCTAAAGATATTAAAGCTAACACATTTCAACGAACATTGTTGAATGATGAAAAGTCCACATGTTACCATTCTGTCCACCATTCTGTCTACACACAAGTTTATAATGTCAGTGTCCCCGTTCCACGCGTAGTCGCTTAGTCGCGGCGGAACTAAACAAATATAGGTTCGTTAGACGGGCGCGGGCGGGGTGGAAACTAGCGCTCACTACACAAACCCTGAATATGTAATACCTACTGTTGTGTACCTTTGGGTACTTAAAATATTCCGAAATATTTCACTAGCTAAGTTCAACACTTCGTTTGTCACGCACCTGGAAACTTGAAAGTAAATACTCCCATTTCGATTGAACGCTATCATAACAGCTACACAGCGTTCAATAGCTGCCAGTTTTATAACACATAACATCACGCCTGTCATCTCTCAAGGGTTAGGCAGAGGTGTATGTAATATTAGGTATATACCTACATTTCTCCAGTCCTGTTTAAGTCCCATGTAATATGGGGCGAGCCTCTATTACCATCAACCGGGCACAAATCCACACTCCGTGGCCACTACTGAGAAATTCCTATTGGAAAATCCCAATAACACTTTGCCCAACCTGGGGAATCGAACCCAGATCCAGTTTACCCAGTTTTATATCCTGTCTAAAAAGACGGGACCTGGTAGGTACAATGACTGTTAAAATAATTGATTTTAAAAATTTACTGTTTCTCTATACAGGGTATAAACAACCTCGTCACGAAGTCGTCAACCAAGCATTCTGTACATCAAACTAAGTAACTTTACGCAAAAAATATTGCTGAGAAAGGACTTTTTTTTTTGGGGTGAAAAATCATGTTTTGTGGAAGAGCTCAATGTAACGCACAAAACATTGTGCTGATGGATGGATTGAATAGTACAGGGGTCCCGGAGGTGTTAAAAGTAAAAATCTTGCAATAAAAACTTGTATTTAAAAAAAACTTGTCAAAAAGTTGGAACTTTGACCCCCAATATCTCCGTAACTAGAACTAGAACAAAAAAATGATCGCAATGATGGGGAGAACAAGTGCCTTTCGGCTTCGTTAAGAGGTTCTTACACCCTTTATATAGATAAAATAAGAGATCATTAATAGCGACGTGATACCTATACGCACTTTACAACAGCTTCAGTAATCAATCATGTGAAATGGAAGTAAGGAAACGCCGGGGAAGGACTTCCATTGACCTTATTTGTGACGTCCTTCAAAAGGGTCAAGTGCGCTGAGCTAGCAGCCGGCGGTCAAGGAACCTGCCAACACGAGTTTTGCACGTGACATACTGCACTTAGTTCTGCAGCGAGAAAACAAGGTTAAGCCGAGCTTGCCTAGGTTGGTCTGTGGATGGGTGACCACCCTTACATACCTAGTTTCCTCCGTGCTTCGGAAAGCACATTAAGCCGTTGGTCCCGGCTGTCATTTGTAGATCTTTGATGGTCGCTACAGGTAGTCAGTGGCCCAAAAAAGTCTGACAACCAGTCTTACCAAGGGGTATCGTAATACCCAGTACTTTAACTGGGTTGTGGAGGTCAGATAGGCAGTCGCTCTATGTAAAATACTGGTATTCAGCTGCATTCGGTTAGACTGCAAGCCAACCCCAACATAGTTGGGAAAAGGCTAGGCAGATGATGAGGTAGTGCATCGTTGGTCTTGTGATCGCAAGCGTGACTGGTGAGCATGAGGAGGACCTCACCCGGGAATAGAACCCAGGAGGGTTTTATTCCCGGGTGGGGCAAAGTGTTATTGAGTTTTTCAATCAGAAATTTTTCAGTATCAGCCACGGAGTCTCGAGGGTCTAGCTAGGCTATAACTGGATAAATGTGGGTGTACTATTAGATACCTCCACATGTGTATGTGGTGGGCACACCTCTACCTTACCCTTCCGAGATTATAGGCGTGATGTTATGTAGGTAGTCTCTGTCTAAGAAAACTACCTTGGCTACCTTTAGGTACGGAATTTAATGATTCCATTGTAGTAGTGGCTGAAAACTAGCTCATTTGCCGACTGTATTTTACCACATAAGGTTCAAGCGACAACATCTTGCGACAGCATGAATGCGCATAAAACAAATGAAAGAAGTTCCTTGCTTGTCATCACTCGAATTAAACAACTGACGCACGCGCGTCTCTCTTGACACAAGTTGTATCGCCTGAGGCCGTGTACGGGCACTAACATACGGCTCGGTAATAGCGTAAACACTGTCAGGTATGAATGCAATCCATTTCAGTTGCAATTCCAGTCCACCAGCAGCCATCCATTAGGGCTGGCATTAGAGGTGCGCCTCTTTAATGTACCCGACGCGGACGTATACGGCAAGACTTACGTGCGGTATCGGTATCGGTTTCCATTTGATTAGCGATGGATTGAATGGTATCGTGTGTGGTAGTTTATTTTGATAAGGACTGTATGGTGTCTGTAATAGATTGAATTGCTTTGTTTTAGTTGAAATAGGCTGTCATGAGGCTTTTACTGTGAGGGTAGAAAATGATCACAATGAGGTTTAAAACTCATACAATTTATTTGAATTAAACCACTTTCGAACTGTCAGGGAGTTAGTCAGTTATTCCAACAAGTTGAAGTTAGTTGCCCTAATGGAACTATGTGATACTTTGGAATGATTAAAATTAATGGTTTCATAACCTTTCATGTACCAAAATGTAGGTCTGGTCGTTCAATTTCAGGTAAACAAAGAGACAGGATGCTTTTGTTAGCAAGTCCATTAGGTACCCTTACTCTGGAAAGTAACAAATAATATAATTAGAATATTAATTCATGTTTATTGTTGTTTTATGTGGGTAACAAAATAATAAAACTGATAAAAAATGCCATCTCTACAACATACTCTTTGGGTATACAACCTGTTTTGTAGGTAAAAATAATACTAAAACTTCTAGAATAGGTGGTCCAAAAATGCATAGTTTCGGAGATATCATCAATCATAATTATAAAATATGTATCTAAGTTTAATTGATAAATACGAGTAAATCATTTTAATTCAAACCAATCATTCTTAACCTGTAATTACCCGTAATTACATACACAATTAAAATAACAATGTTCTCTTCCCTTGCGGGAACGGCTGGGGACATACTGGTATTTAAAGCTAAGAAAATGTGACGTTGTCATATTTCACGTAAGGGTGTTTTACGTTAATAATCGACCGACTTTGCCGAATTATTTTGTATGAAAAAACAAAAAAAGGATGATTGAAACATAATTCATATGCCAGTTGATTCTTTGATATGGTCTCAATCATACCCTAGACTCTAAGGTATGATAGAGACCATTAACTCTAGGGCCTAGAGTTATGGGATATCAAAAAAAAACAGGTTGTAAACTATAATAGAACGAAAGAAAATAACAAAAATAATCATAGAAACAAAAGAGGTTCAGTTGAATTGAGGAAATTCTACGATAACTGATCAATTAAATCAAGTTATGGTATAAGCTATTTCAAATCGCTCAAGGTTATGCACAGCAAGGGAACTTAAAAAAGTTTTTTCCGTAGAATATTGATCAGTTTTTCTTCTAAGATATTAATAAACTCGTATATTTGGTGGGAGTGTACAATAGATGTTATTTCCGTGACTGTTATTGTTAGGGGAGCAACGCTTTGTGCCTTCCCTGCTCCTTTGAGATGTAGAGATTGATCGATTGAGATATGATAGTTTGATTTATTATAAAGTCATAAACATACGAGGTAAATATAGTTTGAATCACTTTCAAATTCGACACAGTTTTTGGACAAAGGATAAGCAAACTGCAAATGGAATATCATAATCAGCGCATACCTACCTGTAACACCTACCTAATATGTCTCCTATTTTCTGATTCTAGTTTATGCAGGTCTCCTAATGGTAATTTTCTTCATAGTTTTGAGAGCACAAGTGCTGAAGTAATTTGCATAAAGTAGAGTTCGAGCTCTGTCTGAATTTGAACCTACGGTTTGCAAGACATTTTTCTCGGACATTCCGACTCGGCCACCACTGCTCCATAAACAGAACGCATACGTCGTAAATTAATTTTAGTAAATTGTGCGTAAAATGTATAACTTTTCTGCCATAGAGAAAAGGGCAGACTCAACTAAACGTCCGCGTTCCACTTTACGTTCCGACCTTTTTCAAATTGGATTATTAATGGCGTAACCATCTAAATTTACCGCTCCATTATGCTTTAATTCTTTAACACATACCCGGTATTTACCAGAGCATTAATTAGTCCCAAAATTATTCAGCCGGTTCAAAGTTGATGATGTTAATTGATTGTAACCCGGGCCGTAACGCGTAGCCCGCCCGGTCCGGACGACCGGCTATTACCGGCGGCGCGGGGTCCATAACCGGCGGTCAGTACGGCTCCCCTGCCGCGACCGGTGATTAACTGACCTCTAAATCGTCCCGGATTTTGGTATAAATCTACAGGGCTGTCAAAGGTGTGCAGTCATGTTTCTGGGGAGGGTAACAGCTTCGAGAACAGTGTTTTTATTCCATGCCAATGTAGATATAGAAACGTTGCCAAAGGTAAATCATTTTTAGAATAATAATTCTGAACTTTTGTAATGTTTTAATATTTAACCAATAATGTAATGGTTTCACCAATGATCAAAGTTTTTAAGTAACTGAAAAGACAAAAACTAATAGAGATACAACAACCTTTAAACATCAAAAGAATGACCAAACTTGACGCTCACAAGCACCCTAATAAAACCAAACCCTTCCATACGTTTCACCAATCCCTTGTTAAAAAAACACAATTTTATAATTAAAAAATATGTCACAATAGATAGTTGGCTCATGTTCCGGGCAACCCTACTAGTTCGTCCCGTTTTCGCATTTCACTTACGCGTAACCTAATCCCTACCATTAACCGACTCGCGCGCACCGAGTAATTGTCGGAGGGTGTTCACCCTAATTGTGAGCCCTGTGGGGATCCCCTACACCATATTGTCTCGTCGACTCGTGCTGTTCAAGTGTCAAACACCAAAAGCGTCGGATTAGGGACGCAGCGACATTGTCGTAAATACGGACCATTCATTAAAACACATTGCCTCATTGACGGAGAGTGTGACGAAAAAGATAATCTGTTCAACAGCGGCGAAGTGTGAGCTGTGCCAAGTGTAGTGTGGGGTTCTGTACCTACATAGATTTAGTCCAGACTCAGGCTTAAGGTTGTAAATGCGTTTTAAAATGCTAAAAGGCTTTTAGAATTGTAGCAGCTGATGTAAGTTGTTATGTATAGAGCTTCAACTATTCCATTAATTTAACCTCGTGAACTACTAGCCTATTTAGCTGGTTTAATGTCCCTTTTAATTACATTTTAAGTGCCACTTACCTCTATTTCACATATGGTAGAGGTACATTAACTTAATTTTATTAAATGGCGTTACAGCACTATCTGCCACTTGCAAAAGGCTGCGACATACAGAAGAAAATGGCAAAACTTTAAGAAAGAAAGAACCCTCAAAACCCCTGTTTGATTGCGGAACCCCAAAACTTAGTGAACTTTTTTGCTAATGGTCGTCAGTTGTATGACACAAAGCTTTCACTGACAGACAGGCGTGTATCAGACAGGTTGCTAGGCTTAGGAATGATATGCATTCACGTCATGGCGGCCGGATAGGTCGTCACGTCAAGGACAGAGCCGGTAAATAAATAATAACTGGGATTGTTGTGGTGTGATGTAGTAGTGCGGTTTGTGGTGGATACCGCAGGATTTACACTCATCAGACATCTTAATACACTCATTCATTATTTCATGTTTGACATATTGTGTGTGCCATGGTGCTCTCGCTCATTTGACTTTGGTAAATATTTAATTTTTGTATAATATGTATAGAGATCTAATTAATAAAGGTGTTTATGCCTCAAATCTAAATAATCTTTACAACCTTTAACACTGCTGCGCATGTATGTATCTACACACACATACAGTACAGGTACACACAAACAGCGTCATCATCATCATCATTAGCCTTTAATGTTCCCACTGCTGGGACACGGCTTCCTCTCAATGAGACAAACAGCATAGTTCGTATTAATCCGGAAAAAATACAGATTCTACGCTGCTACTAAATTCCTAATAGAAAAAAACCCTATATTAGGTACCGGTAATATGTCCGACCATCGAACAGAATTAGGCCTCATGCTCAACTATCATGCTTGCGACAGCTAACGTACCAAAACCCTTTTCTCAAACAATTTTCCAAACCTTAGAGAAATATTTTGTTTATTGGTCATATTGTAACGTAACCGCGCCACTGGTGTGCACTGATCTCTATTTGTTCAGCGAGCCGAGCAACAGCGCTCGAAGCTCAATCACGCGAAAATGCGTGCTTAATTTATGAAAACATTCACTTTTAATCTGAACTTGGCCTAGTCATGTCATGTGAGTTTACAACGGCGTCTATCTTTCGAACTTCTATAAAGTGATTTGTAGACATTTTTAACTGCTTCTTAATAGATTATTAATGTTGAGGCTGCCGTTTTACCTTGAATGTTAGTAGTTTAGAAAATAAGCTTTGGTAACAATTTTGGTGTCGTTACAATAAAGCAATACTATGTACCTATCCATGAACTTACCGCAACCGCAAGGTGTTTAGTTCATGGTTAACTCAAAAATACATATAGATAGTTGACCTTGATTTATTCAGCTTAACCGTTTACTTCAATAAAAGCACCAGTTTTAAAGTGCCCATAAATATACGTAGAAAAAGGGTGTGTAGTAAATCACATAGTTCGCGTGTACATTTCACGATATAATGACGATGCCGTAAGCCCGTAACAAGTCTCGCGCGGAACTAAATGCCACCTCAAGGAATTCTCTTAGGTGACCAAAAAAAGAAAACACTTATACTACATTTTGACACGAGTGAGGTATTTTCTTATGTGGTACGTATGTACGAAAATAGGACTTTTCAGGTTCTTAACAAATGTTCAATACTCAGGTCAAACCCAAGTTTTTACAATAGGCTTGTGTCCTGAAAAAATCTAATTAAATAATAAAAAAGTCCGTCAGTTAGATTATCAAAAAATATTTAACACGTATTTTTTCTTTTGTTACGTAAACCAAAATTGACGAACATACGACGCTTTTAAAATTCTCAATACGTCACGCCGTGCTAAAACTTTTAGTGCGTTGTGACGTCACGAGCTCCCACTCTCGACTTTTGATGCGTTTTATCTTTGTCAATATTCATTGATTTACAAAAACAAAAAATACGTGTCCATAATAAATAAATTCATTTAATTCAGATGTCACAAGATCCATATAGGTAACTACATTCATCCTTTACTCTAACTGACGGACTAAATAGATTTGCAATTTATTGATGGTGGAAACTAGCCTATTTAACATTTAATAAATTCGTTATTATTTACAAAGAGTGAGCACATTCTTTTGGCACTCTTGTATACAAAATGGTTTATTATGAAAGTGGTGTAAGATTTTCTCATAGACAGCTGTTCTCATGGTCTCACTCAGCACTAGTGTAGACTGTAACTTATACATCCATTACATTAGACATTAGTAACACTAGCTGAGAACTTGCTTCGCCCGCATCTAACATGTTTTCCGGGGGTTATATTACTTATTCGATTACGGAAACATCATGTGAGAAAGTGACTTCATTGGTATAGGAAACTCCAAGTGCAACACTAAAGTCTACAAAGGAAAGCTAGAATTGAATTAATGGTTTGAATTGTGTTTTGTCTTACAGTCAGAAAATATTCAAACTCATCTAAAAATCAAGTCAACTTTTCAGACAAAGTAATAATTTACCATCATTTCGTCCTGAAACTTAGACATATTTGCACCTAAATTTATTTAAAACTACAATATATTTATCCACATAGACATCCAAACCTCGGCACGTGTGACAAGTAACAAACGACTTCCAATAAAATATATCCATTGCCGCACGACATTGCCACACAATGAGTGTTTACACAACGCAGACTCCATGTTTGTAAACCACCGATACGAGGGTCGATTACAATTAAATCCAAATGTATCTGTGACATCCTTAATACCTTTATGTATTTTTAAGCTCGGTTTAAAGCCTATAATTGTAATGTGGTAATACGTTTGTTTGGTCTTGGGTCCGTTTCCCTAGTAAGGGAAAGTGTAGGTTATTGATTTTTACGTAAGGAATTTGTCGGTATCAGTCCTAAATCGGCCAGAATTTTTGAATGGAAATGTACACCCTACCACGCGAGTGGCGCGCAGACGCTAGAAATGTGTCTACATTCCGTGGTTGTTGATGGTACCTAAAAATATACCATATATTTTTTCACACACGGCGAGACACTACGTGAAACAGCTGTCGTAAGTTATGAATGCTGTATATTACCTATTCACCAACCTTAAACGTCAGCTTTTTGAAATATTTACAACTTTCAAAACGCTGCAGTCGTAATACAACCATAAAACGGTAAAAAAATTGCCTACGTGCCACTGAGGGGCCACGGGATATCATGATACCTTGCATATCTACGAATCCCATAAATTATCAGTATAAAATACAAATTCAATTACCATAATATCTAAAGTATTTTGCAAATATTTTAATAAACCAACATGAATAATAAAATCTTTGCATTATACAGAATCTTCCCCTTATGTTATTTCAGCAACAAACAAATGAAATATGAAGCAGTGCATAGATTTGCTTACCCCTCTGTAAGCCGGACTAGGGTTGCTACCACTAGATTACAACGACCTCTTTTTTGCCCCAGGGTCTTTTTAATGTAAAGATATCTAAGGGTCTTATGAAACTGGTTGATTCTTGAGCTATCTATTGACTGCAGCAGTGTGAGCTAATTGATATTAAATAATAATTGAGGTAGGGGAAGTCACCGCGGGACCGCGTGCCGTGGGGCCGAAAAATGCATTATTCATATTTACGTGGAAATCGAGTCTTGTGGAAACAGATGCTTTTCCGTTTTGTTTTTAGAGGACTCTTGATATGTTGCGGTTGTATTTTCAGTATGTTATTTCAAATTGAATGATACAATAACAATACTTTTGGTTTAGAACTCTTTTCCTTGAATCCATCCCCTTTAGAAACATAGACTGAGATCATTTCTGTTCTTAAGCAACCCTAAACCAGGTGACGTCAGCGACGGGTTCACTGAAAGTTTTTCTTCAGAAAATATAGCAATTAAGTAAATTGCTTCACTTGGGCCACGTATGTAAACATTGGTTATTTTCGCCTCAGTTTACTGACAGCTTAAATGGGGCTGCAGTTAGTGGATAACTAGCATTTAAAAGTGTTCGTTATTTACTTTGAACACGAGTGGAAACGCTTAGAGCAACGCCCTTTTTAGTGATAAAAAGATAGTGTTACTAGCTTAGCTTGAAAAGTTTTTAACAGCGTGTTATCTACAAAATGTATGGAATAGTAGACTTTTTTTAGAGTCGGATTTATGTCTAGAATCATGTTCAGCCCATGGTGAGTTTGTGGCACGATCTGTTTCCCATGGGGGTAGGCAGAAACCACAGAACGCTACCTGCTACGATCCTTACATACTCTTTTACAAAATCCTTTTTAAACATTAATAGTACATTGTTCACCGAGAGGAGAAAGTGACCGATTACCGTCGAGGGTGTCGTTTGAAGCCCGAGCCGTAGGCGAGGGCTTTAAAACACCCGAGATCGGGAATCGCACTTTCTCTCGAGTGATAAATAGTGCTTTACTAATTGAAATTTATATTGAAATTGTTGCAGTTAGTGAAGCTTAATGTAACACTTTTTCCATTAATGTTTGTTTGAGATGTTTGCGACAATGTAGGAGGAATTTCACATGTTCTTTTTTCAAATTGTTTATCCTGCCGCCGCAGGGTCGCACTGCCAGCCCGACACCATCCAACACACAGCTAGTGGCCAGTGTCATTTTGCGAACTTGGAGATAAAAACTCACTGTAAAAACTTTTTGGCTTTTGAAACTTAGGTTACCGGCGCATAGTCTTACCCAAAATTAAAAAAGAAAAACCACGTAAGAAATGGATTTTCATACACTTTTTTCTCCCGCTCAGATGCGTTTTCTCTCCGCATATTTGTTCGATATGCAATGACGTACTTTCTACCGTAAATTTGATAAAGTATCAAGGTACTTTCCAAGCAGGTGTAGTATAAAATGATATTATTTCTGGTTGGCTGAAACAGACCGACGCTTCCAAAATTTTCAGTTTTCATTCCAACTAGATTACGGTCGCATACGTAAGTAAGCCTGAATATACAAATTGCTCACAATATTTTATGTAAAGGGTGGGTTTGTGAGTTGTTGGCAAACAAGCACCGCCGTGGCACCTAATGGAGAGTGGTGACCGTCGCCTACACACACCTGAACCGCTAAGGTGTTACCATGCCACCTTACAGACAACTTTAACATGTTTAAACTTTAAATTGTTTCAAGATTCAAGATTCTTTATTTGCATGAAATATGGTATGGTACATGATGGTCTTAAGAATTAAAGGTATCACATATTTTGCTGACTTCTTTCAGCATGCAAACTTAGAAAATAAAAATACTTAACACATTGTACCCCTCGTAGTTTAGGTTTAAAAAACGAACAAAATATTTAAGAAACATTAAATCTTTAACAATCTTTGACAATAATAACATTATTTTAGAATTAAAAGTACTCGTGTGTAGAATAAAGTAATAAAATTAGAAAAGAAAAATAACAAAGGCAAAAGAATTAAAGGTAACATCAATAAAATAGCAATCTAAGCTACTTACAAATGGGTTTATAAGTCAAAAACTCGTTTACTGTATAGAACACGTTATTACAGAGCCACTTCTACAGTTTCCTTTTGAAATAATTTATTGGTAGTTCTCTTAGTTATTTCTAATCAAATAAGTAGAAGCGAAAAGGTAATAACACAAGCGTGTATAAAGCACTGTATACACTAAGGCCATTTACAATCTCTAGCGATACGACATGTCGCAAGTCACGTCTTGGTGACTCGTGGGATGCTCTGAATTGCACTTTCTTTTGTTTTTCTCGCAGTCGCTACTGCAAGACGTTTGTCGCTTGAGCCACATATTAATAATGTGTGCTTGAGCTTGGAGCTCGCGGTCACGTCGTGTGTAAAAAATCTCAGAAAATATTTGTTACCTGACTAAAAAAAACGGCAAAACTGAAGACTCTACTATACCTTTTAATTTCGTATCAAATAAAACCATCAAATCTTATAGAACCAATTCTCCTCTCAATAGAAAAGCTCCTCTGCGTAGAGTCATTAAGGAAAGTTTTCCAACGTCCGGAAATTTCCAGGAAAACGTTACTTATATCTCGGGCAACATCAACAATAGTCGGTCAGTGGGAATGAGGCTTTATTAGTAACATCGTAGGTGTGTCTTTCAGGAGTCGTCGAACTCTCAGAGGTTGTGGAGTGAGGAAAACTTTCTCACTTAACGTATCTACTCGAGGTACTGAGACAGAGCTGTCGAGTTTACCCGATTGAATATTCTATTGTATTCCTGATTCGAATACCTTTTCAATGGAGAGAAGGGGAGCAGATTCTCCAACAGATCGGGCTTAAATTAACATTGAATTTTGGAGATTGCGCATCGTTGCTTAGCATCGGTGTTTAGTCAAGGGAAATTACCTGCAACGATGTTACTTACGTTTTAGGTAATGATGGAATGGTTGCTTGTTAAAAACTACCCTCGTGGTCGTGCCGCCCCCGGTCTCGGGCTGACATCTTCGTGACAGGAGGTCACGTGACCGGCAACGTCGTCGCCGTCACCCCGCGTCTACACGCGCACGGCTATACACGGCCATTCGTTACGCATAGAACAAATAAAAAAAAACCGGCCAAGTGCGAGTCGGACTCGCGCACGAAGGGTTCCGTAACATTATAAAAAAAACACGTTTGTTGTTAGGGAGCCCCACTCAAATATTTATTTTATTCTGTTATTTTAGTATTTGTTGTTATAGCGACAACAGAAATACATCATCTGTGAAAATGTCGACTGTCTAGCTATCACGGTTCATGAGAGCCTGGTAACAGACAGACGGACAATAGAGTCTTAGTAATAGGGTCCCGTTTTTACCCTTTGAGTACGGAACCCTAACAAGGAATTATTGAACGAATTCGTCTTAAAGCTGAAGTCTTGGTAATAAATCATCGAAATAAACACGCATCATTTGTTCTCGAATCAATAACAGTACAGATACACTGAATGACAGATTTATTAGTTTGGATTTTCATTTGAAACCGTAAAATATATTGTCGGTCGGCGGTGGGTCGCGTGCCACCCTCCCGAGCGACTACCCGCGCCGCAGGGGGCATCACGTTATTCAATCGCGATATTATTTCGTCATCTCGTTCTTCCCCCCGTGATTTAAATCTCTGTGTTGCGCACTTTATTTTCCGCTCGTGAATTCTGAGTGATTTCGCTGACACATTCCGACGAATAGATCTGAGGGTTTGTTTGTGAACGATTTCAATTGAATACTTAATTAATTCAGATCTGGATGAGGCTGTGTTTATTGCGATTCTAGATTATCATATATGTACATGCATACATAAACTTACGC
The DNA here is from genome assembly GCA_941918905.2 of Xestia sexstrigata. NCBI lineage: Eukaryota > Metazoa > Arthropoda > Insecta > Lepidoptera > Noctuidae > Xestia > Xestia sexstrigata. The sequence continues at coordinate 21,111,323 of OW799209.2, forward strand.
CTTTCAGGCAGACAGGCAGAAAGTACCTACAGACCATCACTTGCTACGATTTTAATTACTCCTTTTGCTTTGTCAACGGTCATACATCTGGTCATACACGCATGCCGCTAGATTATCACTATTTTAATATAAAAGTAACCTAGATATTGCTTGTAGAATCGCATCTGCAATAAGTCTGCATCATAGTAAACTAGTTTATAGTGCCTCTCGGGGTTTTCTGGTGCATTGCAGCATTGCACTGCGAATCAGTCACAATTGCGGTAAACTCGGCTTTGGCAAACATTTGTACACGAGGCGGTAACTAATAACTAAAGTAGGTGTTTCTGCCAAATACCGATAAAGCACTAACAAACGATTTGATAGCGTTTCTATTATAGACGAGAATTTATAGTTGGTGGAGATCGGGGCTAAGTTTCAATGACTATAAATTGTATTATTGGAGATTTACGAACGAACTCATTTTCTTAGAAATATGAAGAGTATTTGTTAATGATGTGGCAATAAGTGGCAGATACTGTAGAACACGCATAGTGTATACCTAAGAAGCGATATCCCATTTTTCATTTTCATCCCAAGTTTATTCAAAGATTACCTATTACGTATTTTTAAGAGTTTTAGATATTATATAACTTCCTAATTCCACTGAACTACCTTAATCGTGGATAACACAGATTATTCTCTTAATAAAGTCAACCTTTTAACTCACAAACTCCATCTAGAAACTAGACTTTATAAAAAACGACTTCCAAAACTTGCAATCAATGTGTCTTTACGAGCAAACCCGTACAATAGCATATGAATCAATGAAAAAAAAAAAGAAAACAAATCGACGGGTACTAAATCCAGTCTTACATGATAAACGTTTTGTGGAACTGCCATCTACGGTAGCAAAAATGTCGGTAGATAGGCAGAAATAGAATCACATGTTTAGCGTAGGTACAATGTTTGCGTAGTTGTGACAGCTTACTCAATCGGCACGAAAGCTAGGCAAACGAGCAAGTGTTCGATTCATACAGTTTGCATGTCATGTAGGAACACTGTACAAGTGTACCGATTATGTGTTCGAATTTCCATTCAATAGCTAGGAATATTAACTGGTAGTGAATGTAGATTCTTTCTTTAAACTTGGTCGTAGATCGTTCATTTGGATGGCTGGTTATGTTTGAAATGTAAAACGTTTCCATTTAGTTAAAGGACGTGCCCCGTATACTTTCTTCTCATTATCATCGTAACAAACGCTTGGCAATTTCAAATTCTAAAAAGACTTGATTTGGGTCTAAATTCAAATTCAAAAGCCAAGCCTTACAATATTTTGAGAAATATGAATGTACTTGATAACCATATAACCCAACCCTGTTCCAATTAATTAGCAATAGTATTTTGTATGGTAAAGTTTCGTCTCAGTCCAACACAAAGCCCGATCAAACTCCACCAATTGAAATTCAAAGTTTCACTATCGGCGCTTATTCAAAGCCAGACTGTTCCAGAATTTCTCTGACTATAGAGAAAATTAATTCTAGAATTATCTGAAAAGCAATCAAACTAGGGGAAATCTTACGGAGAAATCAGTGAATCAAGATAATAGATCTGGCATAGCGCCAGGGCTCTGCGATCGTTACTACTCAAGGACTCCAAGATCACGATAGTACACACATACGAATATAGGCTACAATATACACTCATGAGCAATGAAATGTATACACGTAGCAACTTTTACAAGTTATTTTCTCCCACTGTACTGATTAACGTTTTACGTTTTCACGAACATAGTATTTAGGAAGCCAAACTATTACGAAATAGGTCTTATCCTAAACAAGATACCGTTATTTTACGAGAAAATCGAGGTGTATACATTTCATTGCTCGTAACTGTACATTCACATGTAGACTACCTTATACGCTCACACGCACACACACGTACGCTACGATAACAGCTGACCGTTTTATTTACTGCAATAGGTTTATTAAGCCATGAACTGTTCGAAAATGGCTAAGGAAAACTTTTTGTAGGTATTCATAAAATGCTTAGGTTTATGAGCTATTATAATGCACTTTTACAAGAAATTTCATTAGTGTTTGACCACACTACGATATTTAACGACACTACACTCATTCGTATATAAAAGCGACACATAACTCAACCACTATACAAAGTAAAGGTTAGGTATTAAGCCATCCGGGGTTGCGGGACTGTTCGAAAGAGATACCTTGCCCCGGAACACAAAGGGCGATGAAGGAACATGAATGGGTTTTAGTCAGTACAAGTCTGACACTCCCTCCTGCTCCGCCCAGAGCGGGAGAAGTCATTTGATGACTTCCCATCTAAAAAAAAAAAAAGGTATTAAGCCATCTTGTGTTTACGAATGGACCAACAAACCTCCTCCTCCTCCTCCTTTTGGAAGTCGGTTAAAAACCCATTTAATACTTTACATGAATTTCACAATACTTTATCTTAATATGTAGTTGCTATAATATCAATAACTGGCGAAATGTGGGTGAGAGGTACAGGCGTAACCTTTCAGGGAATTGTAGGCGTATTGTTATGTTATGTTTTAAATTATGTATTTCTGTACGATGACGTGTCTGGATCTCAGGAGAATCTCGTTCACTACAAGTGGAAGGCGCCGTTTTCGAGCGCGCAGCCGAACTCCTGCGCCGATCCCCCGAGTTCACAGTCCTCGCGTCGCTGAGACAGGAGCCCGCCAACTCGGGCACCATCCTGTCCTTCTCACATGGATACAACAGGTAACCTGCCCGCTGTGTACTCGATGTTGTTGTATTTAATTATTTAAGGTAGTAGCACGTTTATGTTTAAAAGTATTATTATTTAGTCCTTGATATTAAGTATTAATTAGTATTATTATAGTAAGATGGGTCGATAATTTTATCATGTTAATCAGACGCTAAGACAGTTTAAACTTTTAAAGTTTTAACGATTTTAATACTAAAAGCGTCAACGACAGAGTTCGTAGCACCCGTCGTAGCAGCTGCTACGCGGCGTAGCACAGCGTGTAGCGACCACAGGCTTGGGAGCTGGCAATGTTTTGATGTTTCGATAATTAAATTGTTGAAGTCCCGATTTCACGACTTAATTATGTATTCATCTGGTATCGAGTAGTGGAAGTGGACGGCGCGGGCGCAGCGCGGCCGAGGCGGCGGCGGCGGGCGGCGAGCGCGCCGGGCGCCGCGGCCGAAGCGCTCCGCACGGTGAGTTCTAGATCTCAACATCGCTGCGCGCACGCATGCCCCCGCCATGCTCACCCACCGGCGCCATGCGTGCGCGCGTCTAGGGGAGAATCATGTATCTTGGAATGTCCTGTGCCTCGGAATGTCCTCCTCGATCCATCCGTTGACCTGATTGCGCTCACTGTCACATCTGCATGGATGTTGTGTGCGCGGACGGGCCGGCTTGCATGCGCCCCGCGCCCCCCGCGCCCTCTCCCCCCGCCGCCGTCCGTCTTGTGTTCTGTGTCTTGACGTTTTGTGTTCTGTATATGTCCGCCCCCCCACGCTCCTCGTTCGATGTTCTGTACCTGGATGTTGTTGTTAGAGGCGCGCCGCACGGCCACCATGCGCCGCCCGCGCCACTCGAGGGGACGCCGAGCTGTTCCGCACACGCATTCCAAGCGACATGGGGATCCTTTTTGTCTCGTATGTGTCTAAAGCCTCGCGCGGCGCACTGGCCGTCTCTGCGCCTTTGCCAACTCGTAATTAACCGTTCGGTCAAAAATTCTCCCTTAACCAACGTAAGCGGACACCGCGAGCCGGCGCACCCGGAGCGACTAACAGACACCTTGCGTCTCTGTCGACACCGAACGCAATTCGTTCCGAGGTACATGGTCCCCCATCCTGGCCGAGCGATATTGAGATGTAGAGCGAGCCGAGGTCCGCTCGCGGCCGGTGCGCCCCGTCGCCGCGCGATCTGTGTTGTGTTTGCTTTGTTTATGTGTACCTCGGAACAGTATGCGAGGCGGGGCGGAGTCGCCGGTCGGGTGCCCCGGGTGACGTGTTGTGAGCGTGCGCAGGTACCTGGAGGTGCAGTCGAGCGGGCGGCGCGACGAGGTGCGCCTGCACTACGTGGCGGCGGGCGGCGCGGCGGCGCGCGTGGAGACCTTCCCGTTCCGGCTGGCGGACGGCGCCTGGCACCGGCTGGCGCTGGCCGTGTCGGGCGCGCAGGCCACGCTGCTGGTGGACTGCCACCCGCTGTACCGCCGCCTCATCCCGCCGCCCGACCGCAACTTCACGCAGCCGCAGCTAGCGCTCTGGCTGGGCCAGAGGAATAGCAAACATTCCTTATTTAAGGTATGTCCCAACTACACACATCAAAAATGTCTAGGGATCAAGCATTTTTATGCGGATTTCTTGAGATTGAGATGTGGCTTTGTAATAAATTTATGATTTTATAAATTTATATGGATCCTTTTTGGTGCATTTCATAATTTGAATCAGGAACTCTCAATCAAATTCGAGTAAAAGATGAAAATAAGCTGTCAATATTTTCCCTATAAAAACATACAACGCATTGAAGACATTATTAGTGCTACTGTTTCCCTACTACTGATTAAAACCAACGTTATTATGGAGCGGCGACGTCATTTAAGCAGGGAAGAAATGCTCAGAGCCGTGGGAATGATAGAAGCTGGTTCCCGGCAACATACTGTAGCTTTAGCTCTGAATACAAGTCAGAGTGTTATCAGTCGACTTTGGACACGTTACCGAAGCACTGGTACCGTGGCTGAGCGCCATGGAGGACGGTATCGCTGCACCACACGGAGACAAGACCGATACATTCAAATCTTAACTCGAAGAGCTCCAACAATAACCGCCATGATGTTAGCCGTGAGGCTTCATCACTCTTCAGGGAACTTAATTAGCGACCAAACAGTCAGAAACCGCTTGCATGAAGTGAACCTTCATTCCCGAAGACCGCTACGGGTACCACCTATAGCAATGCACAATCGTAGGATTCGATATCAATGGGCTCTTGAACACAGAAATTGGGCAGAAGAACAATGGCGTTTCGTGTGCTTTTCTGATGAGTCTCGTTTTGGTATGAGACCGGATACAAGACGTATACGACACTGGAGAACCCCTGGACGCCAACAGCGATTAAAATCCTGCCAGGAAGTCCATCCTTATAGTGGTGGAACCATCATGGTATGGGCGGGTATTTGGATCGGCGGAAGAACTGAGTTGATTTGGATCAGAGGCAACCTCAACGCTCAAATTTATGCTGAGACGATTGTATCAGACGTCATCGTTCCTCTACAAGTGCAAATCGGTCCCTTATTTCAGTTAATGCATGATAATGCACGACCGCACACCGCAAGAGTTGTAAGACAGACTCTCGCCGCAGCTAACATCAATGTCCTGCCCTGGCCTGCTCAGTCGCCAGACTTGAACCCGATTGAGCATGCATGGGATATGCTACAGAGAAGAGCTCTGCCGAATATGGAGGGTATCCAGTCGCAAGAAGACCTTTTTTTGTTGTTGCAACGAACATGGGCGGCCATTCCACAGCGTGATTTGGATGAACTCATTTTGAGTATGCCAAACCGATGTTCTTGTGTTGTTAGTGTTCGCGGTAGAAACACGGATTATTAATTGTTTAAGTTACCCAATAAAATTTTAAAGAAAACTGTTATTTCAGTCTTTTTTTCGAACTTTAATGTTAGTGGTTCAAATGTCAAAAATCCCTTTATTAGGAAAATGGCAAATTTCTTTATTAATGCAAAGGTGACTTGGTTTATCGTTACTGTGACAAACGAAAACACTTTATTTGATGAATCCTTAAAGAAAATTTTAATTAATATCAATCAGGAGAAAAGTTATTGCAAAAATATATGTTGATCCCTAGATACTTTTGATGTGTGTATTTGTAAATCCACCTTAACAGATTCTTTGGTATTGTTCGTCGGGCATTGAGCTCCTTAAGTTTCCAGTTGAGCTAGCATGTGACGTACAAGCATGTGTCAGGTTGGTTGTACGGGATCTGTGTGGTTCTTTCTTTAAAAGACCAGCTCGGACACGAATTTGATCTGACAAAGATAATGTCTGGACTTTAAAAAAGACAGTACACGGATGATTATAATTTCGGCCTCTGTTTCCAGGGTACATTACAAGAAGTAAGACTGGTGAGTGGACCCCACGGCTACCTGGCGCAGTGCCCGGGGCTGGACTCCGAGTGTCCCACGTGTGGGCAGTTCGCGCTGCTGCAGGCCACGGTGCAGGAGCTCACTACACATATCCATGACTTATCACTCAAGGTGACTTTCCGTTTCTTTATAAATACTGACGCGAAGACTACTTCGCCGCTTCGTGCTTCGCCGTATCGGCGATCTAACAGATCATGGGATAACGAATCTAAAATTATTTAAAATGTAAGTTTTTGGAGGGCACGAAAGTTGAATGTCTACCTGATTGTTCGTGAGTGGTCGGCTCCACCTAATACGCACATTTGCACAGCGAGAGCCATTGGGGACGGGTTGCCATCCTAAAAAGAAAAATGGGACGAAAAACTCCTTCATGAAGTGCTCTAATGACTTCTAAAGAAAACTATTGAACACTGTCTTGAGCGTGCATTCAAATATCAAAAGACTTAATATGATTCCACGGTATCGTCGGTAGCTCGCTTGGACTGCAGCTTTTAGGGCTCAGGGGACAGAAAAAGAGGTGATGCATAGTCTGTGATGCAGATTCACACCCTTAGCCTTTAGTCACTTCGTCGAGGTATACCTACTTTACCGAATTGGCGTTATAATAATGTTAATCTCAATAATGTTTACTTTCAGTTGGTTGGCACGGAGGCTAGGTTGGCGCGCCTGGAACAGTGCGACTGTCAGAAGTCGTGCTTCTCCAACGGCACGGTGCACGCCGACGGCGCCTCGTGGCAACGGGACTGCAATCGCTGCTCCTGTGTGGTACTACAATTACTATATTTTACTTTCTTTTTGGCGTTAATTGATTCATTCACCACCTGCTAGCGTGTTATAAATACCTCTATCCATTCAACCTGAACCCATGACGATCTATGTATACAAAAACTTTTACTCCGCTATATACTGGCCACCTACAGGGCCCAAACAGTAGACCCTGACCATGAGACAGTAGTAGTAAGTAGTAGGTTATGCACCTGAGCTACTTCTGTCTCAGGGTAAGGAAACAAAATAAAAACTCTTTTGCTCTTGTGTGTTTAGTTTTTTTTAGTTGTGTTTAGTTGACTTTTCTTATGAGTTTACCTGAGAGTTTGTTTGTTCCAGCACGGTGAGATAACGTGCAGGCCAGTCGAGTGCGATAGAGCAGAGTGCAAGAACCCGGTCCTACATCCGGGCGAGTGTTGTCCAACATGTTTGAGTAAGTATAGTGTTTCAACCGACGTACAAGACAAAACGGTCCTTAATACGAATGCTTACTGCCACCAGGAATCCATAGCATGGCATGAGCTATCGTTACTGTAGTTATTGATGTGGTGTCTTGTAGATTTACTTATTAATGTCGTGCTGTTTGAAGAATGTTTGAACAAAAAAGTATCTGAAGACTGTTCAAATATTTGTTCCGTGTGTCATTCAAGTCGTACCACGAACGATAGGCACATTCCCTTAAGGCCGGCGCCAACTGTGCTGTCATACTTGAACTTATTCATGAATTTGTCACGTGACTATCTTTCCTCAGGGCAGTGCCTTCTGAAGGGAACACTATACGAGCACGGCGAGAGGTTCGCGCCCAAGGAGTGCGCGGAGTGCGTGTGTCACGACGGCAACATGCAGTGCACGCGCGTGGACCCCGAGCGCGCCTGCCCGCCGCTGCCCTGCGACATCGCCGACCAGTTCACTGTGCCCGGCGAGTGCTGCAAGTTCTGTCCAGGTGGGGTTTACAACGAGACCTAAAACCGTAACATTTTTTTTATTTATTTATTTATTAATCAATATGGTAAGTAAAGTTATAAACTATAAGCCCCACAAAACCGTTTTAATGGTTTGACTGTGGGGTCGGTGAGTCTCTAGACACTCATACATAAACAATACACTAATAAGATGGATTAAGTTTCCGACTAAGTACATATTTTTGATAGTAGGTATTAAGTATTAGTAACAGTGGTGCTTAGGTACTAAGTTAGTATTGTTAGCATAATCATCACTTTTGCACGCGGGCGAAGCCGTGGGCATCAGCTAGTTATAAACATTTATAACTTAGATATATGTTTTGTTAGTAACAATAACTTATAAACTAGTGTTAGTAACATTTACTCGAAGCTGGGTGAGGCACGCCGATTCTGGAGAATGTCTCCTTGACTGCGTGCAGTTGTACCCACCACACCCAGATCGCAGAGTCTCACCCCAGCATCCAACCATATATATGTATAATATAACTTACACTTAGCACATATCTAAATAATATTTTTTTAATTTACTTCTAAATCTATTTTTATTTGTTTCACTCCTTACGCCTGCCGGCAGACTGTTCAATAGATAAGGTATTCGTTTTTTTAGGGTTCTGTCACCAAAGTAATTGGTGACTCTGGGTACATCGAATCTGCCAGCAGCCATAGATCGTGTGTTATGGTTGTTGAATACGTGAGTTAAGCTGTGCTCTTGGGTACCTTGGTAGTTAACTGCTAAAAGATATTTATGTTTGCAAGTGATAGGTAGAATTTTACACATCTTAAATAGTTTCCTATAGTCTCCTTTACAACTGTTTTTAGTTTTTTTAGTAACAAGTAGTTTTAAGAATCTAATTTGAAGAGCTTCTAATTTATCCAAGTTAGTTTTAAATGTTAATCCATAGCTGTCAAGAGCATAACTCATAATAGAATCTACTAATGACATATAAATACACCTTAATACACTAATAGGAACTTTAAAGCTGAGGTGGTACATTTTACTTAATAATATTCTTCATAATGTATTATGCTTTGGTGTTCTTCATGTTTGCCTTTCATTCGGTATCTTTCACTCAAATTGAAACGATTGAACACAAACGTCTGAATTAAATTAGTGCGTCGATCTAACAATGTTGGATTTCGGCACTCGGCATCTTTCATTTGCCTATGGAATGACCGAAAAAGGAAATTAAATAATTAAACGGACCGATTCCTCGATTTGTTTAATAAAAATAAAATAATAATCAAGATTTTTTGTTGCCAGGCGTGGATTACTGCAGCATGGGACACTCGTGCGACGAGAACGCGACGTGCATGAACCTGAACACCAAGTACACGTGCAAATGCAACCAGGGCTTCCAGGGCGACGGACTTTCTTGTCAAGGTAACACTGCTTTTTGTGAAGACTGTTCTGCAGCTTGGCTGATGGCCTATCTTCAGCAGTGCGTTTGATTGAATACTCTGCATTCATAGAGAGACTTATCCTCAGGTGCTAACGCCACTCAGTGAACACATCTCGCCACATGTACCAAATGGTCTATTTGGAAGATATAATCCATCGAGGATTATAATTAACGTTTGAAAAAAATTAAATGTCTTTATCTCTATGTACGGCCCACTGTGATCGATTGTTGACCATTGTCATCTCTGTGTTACCGATCACCTTTCAATGATCTACAGAATTTACGTAGCATAAGGGCGATCTGCACTGCATTTACCGATTTCCAGTATCCCCTCCAGTAAGCCGACTGTTCATCTATATATAGCTAGTATCGGTAGGCCGTTTCCTGAAATACTTGTTTACCAAGGATTCTGTCCTCCCATTCTAGATGTGGACGAATGCCAGCGCGCAGGAGGTCTGGACGGCCACCACTGCCACTCCAACACGCAGTGCGTCAACGTGGTGGGCGGGTACGTGTGCCAGTGCCTGCCCGGCTACAACCGGAAAGACAAGTTCAACTGTATTGAAGTAAGTTCATTCATCATCCTACTTCTTTTGATTAAGGTTGTGGTGGCATCAAAAACTCATTCAACTGCGCATTAATTGTATGTGACGTCACGTAAATCTTTTTTTACGCAAGCAGAGTTAACTACGAGATTGGGTTTGTATATGTTACGGCTATTATCCGAAGTGCGGCAATCAGGAAACGCAAGATAAGAATTTAAAAACAACATTAAAATGCTTAAGTGAACTGAAAACTTAGTTCTAGCCGATGATAAATAGGATACACCTAAGTTTAACCACCGGTGTGCATCTAGTTCTAGCCGCTATGATGAAGGCTAAACCTAGTTTAACCGAAGATAAGTAGGATACATCTAAGTTAAACCGCATGTGGCCTGCTGCACCTAGTTGTACCCAGCTGAAGCTAGGTGTAGCCGTAACATAAACAACAGACTGACAATCGTCAGGCAGTAACCCACCTGACAGAACACCTGTTTGAGTGGTCCAATAATTACCAATAATTTGTATTTCTTTTCCAGGTAGACGAATGCTCAGTAAAGACGCACGGCTGCCACGCGCATGCCGTGTGCACCAACACGCCCGGCTCCTACACGTGCCGCTGCCGAGAGGGCTACACCGGAGACGGATACGAGTGCAACCGTATGTACCACATCTTCGTACTAAGCAGTATATTGTTCAGATGGAGCTTCTGCTCTACTTTGACCGGTATGGCCACAATTTGTTTGGGATCAGCGTAGGTTTTCTTGTTAATTCTGACATTTCCAAATTTCTTCTCAGCGATCTGCACGGGAGGATGCCTGAACGGCGGCGTGTGCGTGTCGCGCGAGCAGTGCGCGTGCGCAGGCGGGTTCGGCGGCGCGCGCTGCGAGCGGGACGCCGACGAGTGCCGCGCGCCCGCCCCGCCCGCCTGCCCGCCGCACGCGCTGTGCGTCAACACGCCCGGCAGCTACTACTGCGTGTGCGCGCCCGGCTACACGAGGGACGCGGTGCTGGATACGTGCCGAGGTATTGTTGACCACCGCTATCGAGGATAACAAGGACCCACGAGGACAATATCGCGAATATGAGAGAAGAAAAGTACTGACGATGCTTGCGTCTTTTGCATGATTGTGAGGATGCTTTGCGGCAATGGGCTAACAAATTGTTTGTTGGGTCTGAATACATTCAGACATTACCATACATTCCATAAAATCATTTGAGACTATCAGAATTTGATATTTTTTCCCGCCACGCGCCCCCCACCCCTACCGCTACTGTTTTTTGATTTCTTATACCCAATTTTTGGCGGTCGTAGCTTTCACAAGTTGTAATGTTTGTTATGATACATTCCAGACGTGGACGAGTGCGTGGAGGGGTTCCACACGTGCCACCCCAGCGCGCGCTGCGTCAACATCGACGGCGGCTTCAAGTGTGAATGTGACTCGGAAGAACATTGTGAATTAAGTGAGTATGTCAACTTCTTTTAGGTCAGGAATAAAACACGTAGAAACGACGTAATTATAAAATAACGGTTTATTATTTCACTTACAATACTTTTACACAATAACGGTTTAAAACTTGAACACAACATCAATTCACAAAATAACTGTCCAATGTTTCACTACAGCATCAATTCACAGTTGTTACTTCCCTCAGTGTCCCACAGCGACTGCCTGTAATGGCGGGCGAAGCGATCATATATGCAATTTGCCCCACCACTCGCAGTGGAGAACCATTAGTCAAAAGTGACCAACAAATAATGAAATAAGTAGTTTAAATACATTTACAAACTTAAATCACTTTTACTACTTAGTATAAAACAAAGTCACTTCTCGCTGTCCGTCTGTCCCTATGTATGCTTAGATCTTTAAAACTACGCAACGGATATTGATGCGGGTTTTTTTGAATAGATAGAGTGATTCAAGAGAAAGGTTTATATGTATATAACATGCATAATATAGTAGAGAAACACTGATAATTTTAGAGGTTTCTCATGCGATGTCGTAAATAAACACATTTTTGCGCTTACTTTGCAAACGCTGGCTGAACCCTACGAGATAGATCAAAATAATGTACTACAGTATTGTACACAAACACCAAAAACAAAAAGGTCTACAAAAAAGTCCGCGATGGTATATGTCTATCTCTTAGGAATAACCCACAATAACCATTTTTTATCCTTTATTTTTTACGAGCTTATTTACCAAGCGATTTTAAGCAATACAGTATTAATCCTTATCCAATTCAGTACCTTAAATACATTATGCATTTAATATAGATCAATATGGCCCTTAACAGTATATCATTTAAATGAATAATTTAGAAGATATCACAGAACAAAAATTACGCGCGACTAAAAATATCATTCTCAGCGAAACAAATGGGGTCGCAGTGTAACAGTTGGTCACTTTAACCATTTTCATCTTAAAGTAATGCATTATTTTAGAAGCTTATTTATGGTGTATAGTGTAAATCTATATAGATTATCTTCAATATCTATTTTAGAACGTATTTACCCTAATCAATTTAAATGAATATCTTAGGAGTTATCGCAACTGCCGGGGTCGCGGGACTGTCTAAACAGGGTACCGGGGCCCTGGAACGCAAAGGGCAACCGAAAGAACATGGTGTCTTAGTCAGCGTGTTTTAGTCAGTAAGTCTGACCGTCCCTTCCGCTCCACCCAGGGCTGGGGAGGCTCTTATTTCCTCACCTGAACTCTCAATTGGCTTATTAAAGGCGAATGTGTCTGGCTGCCTGGCTGAATTTAAATTTAAACACATTAACCCTATGATAGTTATTAAAACTTTCCGGCAAATAAAAATCAAACTAACCGAAGATCTATGGGGAATGTCTGTCAAAGTTTGTACATCCATACTTGAGACTATAGCCCCATAATTAGCTTTAATTTTTAATTTATGTGTAGACCAAGGAGTTTTCCCTGATTTAATGAAATACAGTAAAGTCATACCTCTTTTCAAATCCGGAGACAGTAAAGATACTAATAATTATAGACCTGTATCCGTGTTACCAGTTTTTAGCAAGATTTTCGAAAAAGTAATGCTTAATCAAATGCTCTATCATTTTAACACCAACAGAATCTTACATGATCAACAGTATGGCTTCACCAAGGGACGTTGTACAACTGACGCCGGTGTAACCTTATTAAAGCACATATTTACTGCGTGGGAAGAGTCTCAAGACGCCATAGGAATTTTTTGTGACCTCTCCAAAGCGTTCGATTGCGTAAATCACGACACATTACTTTTGAAACTTGAGCATTACGGACTGGGTAAACTTGCACTTAGTTTGGTAAAATCTTATTTGAATGATAGACAACAACATGTTCAAATAAATGGTGTTAATTCACAGGGTTTGAAAGTAAAAATGGGGGTTCCACAAGGCTCAATATTGGGTCCTTTTCTCTTTCTAGTTTATATAAATGATCTACCCTATTTACTGAAAAACCAACCGCAAAATATGGTGTTATTTGCTGATGACACTTCCCTAATTTTTAAGATAAATAGGCGGGCCCAAAATCTAGATGACGTGAATAATGCCCTACTTCAGGTCCAAAATTGGTTCACAGCAAACAATTTGGTATTAAATGAAAAAAAAACCAAATGCATAAGATTTGCTTTACCGAATGTTAAAAGTAGTGATTGTGATATAATATTGAATAAAGAGTAACTTGAATTCGTAGATAAAACGGTTTTCCTGGGGATTACGCTTGATTCAAGGCTACAATGGGGTTCTCATTTGACTTCTCTTGCGGGGCGGCTAAGTTCAGCAGCCTATGCCATTAGAAAAATCCGTCAGTATACTGATGTAGATACCGCTAGACTGGTTTATTTTAGTTACTTTCATAGTATAATGTCTTATGGCATTTTACTGTGGGGACGGGCTGCAGAAATTGAGTCTATATTTATTCTGCAGAAAAGAGTCATCAGAGCCATATATAATCTTCGTAAGCGCGATTCTCTTAGGGAACTGTTTAAGGATATTGGCATCATGACGGTACATAGTCTATACATCTACGAAAACATAATGTACGTCAGAAAAAATCTGCACCTTTTTGGTAAAAGGGGTGACAGACATAATTACAGTACTAGAAATAGGGACCAACTAGTTCAGCCAGGTTTCAGACTCGCTAAAGTAGACTCATCTTTCATGGGGTACTGTTTGAGATGCTATAATAAAATTCCACAAAGTATTCTTGAACTGAATGAGACGAAATTTAAAACATGCATTAAACGCACACTATGTAAGCAAGCATATTACAAGTTGAGCGATTATATCGCTGATAAAAATGCTTGGCTCAATGCTGGTCCTGCTCCACAAGGACAGGGGCGCATAAATTGATAGCATTAAAATGTATTGTTGGAGCTGCTGATGATTGTACAACTATCTTTGCATTGTATAGATTCAATCTCTTTAGTATTATATAAATGCATAGCCCATATTGTGTGAGTACTATGTACTAGAAAGCTATCATTCACTGGAAACCTACGTCTTTTCTTGACTTGAATGTGCCCTGGCGGTTTAGAGTATGTCATGCTCACTCAAATGTCTCGCTGATGGTGGCGCATGTGTCGGATCATTTAGTTCCCTTCAAAATGGTTGAGTTGAATGGTGCTGATCCATGCGTCATGTCCGTGAACGGGCGCTGTCAGTTGTGACTGGTCATCTCTTAGTTGCCATGGCTTATTTGAATGAATTATTTTGAATTGAATTTTTTTTGTATGTGTGTTTTTGCTGTGGACACTTTTAACGTGCACATCTTGCTACATTGTTCTCACATAATATACCATCTCAACATGAATGATGTAACCAAGATTTTGTAACAATATTCTGATTTAAAAGAGTGTCCATGGAGTTTCTTGCCCGTTCTTCTACCTACGCTAGGGAATGGGCAACTACAGTACTTTCACAGTTTTTATGTCTTGTGACTGGGACTGTAGCTACATTTAATTTTCATCTTTGTTTCGACAATTCAAAAGTGCCTGTAACTGGCTTACTTGAAATAAATGCTTTGATTTTGATTTCATTTAATGATTTTACCACCCAAAAAAAATGGAATTATTGGAAAATAAAAGCACCCGCATTACAAAATAATTTTACAGTAAGTGCACCTCTTTTTTTGTTCTTAATTGGTCCCGAGCGAAGCCGAGGCGGGTCGCTAGTTACTAATAATTTTGAATTACACGATTATCTAAACAGACTAAATTAACACTCATAAATCATTAAAAACATTTAAAGCTAATAGTTTCACAAGTGCATGGTGTCACATAGCATTCTTCGTACATTTACTGACTAATATTTACTTATTTAATGGTTAATTATATTACCCAACACTTATTACTTTAACTGACGCCCGGATGATGCCGGCCCATTAGGTACTTGGCTATTCCTTATAACTCTTTTGTTCGATTGTAAAAATATTCCCTGGTTGGACCTCATATCTTATCTATATTTATGAATTTATGAATCTAGCGTGCAAATAGCTGGCTAGAGCAGGATTTATGTGAGAAACTAGCTTATGACCGCGTGGAATTTGGAAATTGCCTCTCAGATATGTACCAAAAAAATCTACTATTTTGCTTAATGAACCCATTTAAATCTTACCCTCAATTACAATTGCCAAGTGTAGAAAATAAGCAGTATTAAACTTAGGACCGGGAGGACTCGGATGATCGATTGTCAACAGCGACACTTCTGCAAATTCCTAAAACTACTTTAGGTACCTACTCTACTGGATAAAGCTAGAAGTTCTGTCAACCCTCGGGGCCAATAAAAATTGCAATGAAATAAAAAGTCCTAGAACTATGTTTAAAAATCTAATCTGGATGAAACACTTCACAAATTTTACTACATTTCCTACTACTGAAGTTATCTATGTGAATCCTTTTGTGCTATTGGTTTTAAATATATACCTACCTTTTGGCACCAATTTCGTTAAAATATCTCTATTAATCAAAAAGGTCATTTTCAAACTACGTATTATTATACATCACATTTCTAAGAAAACCAACAATAAGTAACTCTTTTAAAAGCTAATTAGAAACTATATCACAATAACTGAAATAGTAAAATAACCTAAAATGTAAACATTGTCTGATTTTACCAATTTGGCCATTGCTGGGAGACGTGACAATTGGGCTCGTGAAACCTTCCCAAATGCTCTAATTTATGGCAAAATTCTAGCCCTGTAACGCCAGGCCCAAGTTTCTATGGAGCTCGGGATTCTCGTTTAGCGAATGAACCACTTCGATACAAAACTTTATCCCCCTTTTCACGCCCCTGTGGGTTGAAATACGAAAAAAACAACGAATTACGTTGTGTTAGTTAGGGTGTAAAAACACTCATAACGAAGCCGAAAGATACTTGTTCTCCGTCATTGCGATATATTTTTTTTGTTCAAGACCATACCTGGGAACTTTCTAGTTACGTAGATATTGGGGGTCAAAGTTCCAACTTTTTCACAAGTTTTTTGTGTTATTACATTGTTACATGTTATTTATTATTTTTAACACATGTTTATATTATTACATGTTATTGTATTATTACATGTTTTTAATGTATGATTTTTACTTAAAACACCTTCACGACCCCCGTACTATTCAATCCATTCATCAGCACAATGTTTTAAGTGCGTTACATTGAGTCCTGTCGAAAAGTCTGATTTTTCACCCCAAAAAAAAAAAGATTTTAACAGGATTTTTTTTTGTGTAGGGTTACCTAGTTTGATGTTCCGAATGCTTGGTTGACGGTTACGTGAAGAGTCTGTCTACACCCGTGATTTTAACTTAAAAATAAAGAACTTTAATTATAAAGAAAGCCCCCTTTTCACCCCCTTAAGGGTTGAAATTTTAACAACACCGTGGCGTTAGCTTCCAACCATAAGCCTAGATAATAAATTTTGTGATTTTTACTTCGAAAATTAAGGTTTTTTAAGCCTTTTTAACCCTTTGGGGGTAGTATTATGAAAAACGCTGAGACACGTATAAATTAATTTTTAATCATCAGCCTAAACACGAAATTTGAAGATTCTAACTTTAAAATTGACGGACTTTCATCCTCTATTTGACTCCCTTAGGGGTTGAATTTTGAAAAATCCTTCGTAATTCCTTGTCTACATTATAAAGAGAACCTCTGTGCAAAATTTCAGCTTCTATGACCAAGGGTTTGGGCTGGGCGTTGATGAGTCAGTCAATCAGTCAGTCAGGCCTTTTGTTTTTATTTATAATAATAAAGTGTTGCATGGAAGCGATAGAAGAGTCGGATGACTCCGATTCTATATAAGTATGTCTGGAAACCAATAAATTCACTGGAGCCTGGAGGTAATGTGCTATACTACTAATTCCAGGAATAAAACTATTTAAACAATGTGAATTTTCAGCAATATTCAACAGTATTTCAAAAATACAATAGGAGAATAAAAAGGTGTTGCGCCAAACCCAAGTACCTAATAAGGGAAATGGGCCCGAATTGTGATGGTTACAATCGCATGATTGCAGGTTGTTCATGGCAAGGACGCATTATGTCGGACGGCGCGTCGTGGTCGGAGGCGGGCGGCTGCCGCGCGTGCGCGTGCGCAGCCGGCGTGGCCACCTGCCACCTCGCCGCCTGCGCCTGCGACCTCGCCGACAACCACACCACCGCGGTAACTATCGCTCGCACTAGACTGATTGTAAGTTAATATGAACTCTATGATTGTGATTATAAAATGCTTAGGACGGAATATGACATCCTATGCTATAGCTCGATTTGTCAACACCATAAACGGTATCCTTCTCTTTTCACCTTTCAATCAATTAACTCCAACTAACTAAAGATGGTAGACTTCTGAAAGTGGAGGACAGGACAACCCTGTCCGATCCAGCCATCTTTTAAACCGATCTTTGTACCTTACGTGCCGCTCGCGCTACACGGTCTTGACTCTAAGACTCATTTGCTTCATCGTATCGGCTATCAGTCCTTCGACTAACGGTTCCACCACTCTATTCTCAAGGTTACGTATTGATCCCACAGTTGCAGAGTACGTCGCTGCCGTCGCTGGCGCCGGCGTCGTGCTGCCCGCACTGCGAGGCGCGCTTCCACTGCCGCCACCAGGAGATGCACCACGTCACCTTCCGCAGCGGAGAACGCTGGCTCTACCAGTGCCAGATCTGCGAGTGTCTCGTTAGTATAGTATTGCCATGTTCATTGATATAGACTACGACTTGAACACGTTTAGCACCCTCCGGGCGTAGTACGATGTGGCCAGGTAACGTATGTCAAACTCCAACACCTACGGCGATTGAGTTTGCTCAAAGCTTCTCGCTTTTTTCGGAGCTGAGTACTGCTGAGGAAAGGCAAAATGTTTCTACTACGAGTTGATCTGAATTTTACGTCTGTTGCCTTACTGCATCATTAACTTCATTGGTCTTTTGAGTGTTTTTAGTGTCTTTTGGAACTTTTTGGCACAAAATAAAAGCAAAGCTATAACTTGTTGTGCGACTCTTCAGATACCTAGATCCTGTCCATGTCTCTCTGTTGATTTGTGTGTTGACTGGTGAATGTCTGCTTGCAGCTTGGTGAGGTAGACTGTTGGGAGCCGGAGTGCGGGGAGTCGGGCGCGGGCTGCTGCGCGGGGGGAGGGGGCAGTGCCGGGGCGGGGGGGGCGGAAGGGGGGGCCCCCCGCCGCCTGGAGCTGGGGGGCTGTGCGCCACCGCACTGCGCCGTCTGCACGGTGCGTCACATACCATCTGATACACTGCGACACGTCGCCTGATGAGGCTGGCAGGATATAGCGAGAGCGATGACTTTCCTCTTCAATAATATTCACCGTATGCGGACTGGAACCTATTCTAGTCCCATCTTCAACTAAACAACATTCCAAAAGAAATATATCCGTAACTTAAGAAAATCCTATAGTTTGCTATCTGGCACCAATTTTAGTCGGTATAATTTTAAAATATATGCCATTTTACGAGCTTGTTCGCTCCTGCCAACCTCAGGAAGCACCAGTGTCTTCGTGCTAGCTTGAACTAATCGCTTCATACGCTCCGACTCTAGCGCCCCCACATCACTAACAGCCGGTGGTATCATTGGAAATTCATTGTTAGGGGTGCTACACACATGTTCAGTTATGCCGATCTGAACATGTTTAATTCGAATCAACAGAATTTTTAAGCCGTTGGTCACGGCTGTCATTTGAAGAGCCTTGACAATCGGTTACGGAGTGACTACTCCGTAACCCAGAAGCCAGAGCCAGAAAGTCTCTAACGACCAATCCTACCACAAGGTATAGTGTTACCCAGTTATTGGGTTGTGGTGGTCAGATAAGCAGCCGCTCCATGTAAAATACTGGTGCTCTGGTCTGCAGCTGCATCCGGTAAGACTGGAAGCCAACCCCAATAAAGTTGGGAGAAGGCTAGGCAGATGATAATGATTCGGCTTTCATTGTGCTCCCGCTGTCGCCGTTCGGAACTCCGTTCGGTATCTGCCTTTGCTGAACCATGTTAACTAAACAGAACTAGGCAAGCTAGAAGATGTTTTGCCAGACAGTTAAATGTAATTTTGACGTTTAAAACGATTCTCAACCGTTTCAATAAATGACTTCTGACATTGATTTTATCGAATCGCCTGAACATGTATGTACGTCCCTCATTGACACCGCCGGCAGAGTGTCGGTGGTGCGAAGGGCCGGCGCGTGTCGGAGAGTGACCGCATTATGCTTGTTACAGGGCAGCCAGTGTGCTACTTTGGTGAGCAATCTCGCGTGTTGTGTGCATCGGTAACCATTCCCACTCTTCTTATTCATTCATACATCTGCTCTATTAACACCTGTTTTAGCTTGAGTCCTTGATTTAATTACATCGGTTTTAATTTTGATACATGCAGCTAAGGGAGGCATTGAATAGTTCCTCTGTAAGTTTGGCATGATCAAGTAGCGTTACCAAATGGACGATAATATTGCTCAGTACTTTGACAACGTTTTTTCACATTGAACAGAGGAATTGTTGTCAGTGTTACTGCTTAGTGCTTGTATTGCCAGCGTCTACCACCGCTGCCGAAACGGAACAATACACCTACTTCTGAACATAGCTGTAAAAGGACACTTTTCCAATTAATTTTATTTCTTAATCAATTAAATTAGAATCAATGTATCAGAGTCATTAGCTGTCACATTGTAGTTTGTACCCTGTACCATATTCTTCGACATGGCAACCCTAGCCAGTCCCGGACAGGGTTGCCATGTTCACGAATACCAAATGTATTAAATTGAGGACATTCATTCTAGAATCATTTTATGTTGCATGTTTTATCATTTACTCATCAACTACATCTCGTTTTCTCTTGCTTTGATATTTTTTGAGCATCTTGAATGCGTCACGCTGAATTTACTTCCTTTTAAGTTTTGCATCTACAAGTTACAAAATCGATTTTGTTATTTTTCACTTTCCCCCACTAGTTTAGAAACTAGATACAAGTAGATTAAATATATTCGAATTACTTAGTTACATTCTCGAAATATACTATCCCGATAAATATAAAAGTTGTAAATTATATTGATGTACAGAGTAGTGCTAGTCATAGATAGTTGGAGGAATAAATTAAACTTAGGTTATGAGTGTGATGACCTGACCGAACAGCGCGCCTCGGTAAAAATAAGATTTCATGGTGCAATATTTTCCGCACGCGGTTGTAGGACTACGTTCGCATCCTGAGTGACGGAGCATCGCGGATGCGGAATCCGCGACACACAACTTGTCCGGACTACGACAGTGCGAACGTGTCTCTTCCGTGTGTCGCGGATTCCGCATTCGCGACGTGCCGTCACTCAGAACGCAAACTACAACCGCATGCGGACGCCATCCTTGATCTCTTAGCCGTAGCAGGCGCACTGGTGGAGGGTGAGTGTCGTGTGTCGTGTGTCGTGTGACGTGAGTGTGTGTGCAGCGCGCGGCGGGCGGTGCTGCTGCTGACGCTGCTGGCGCTGTGGTGGGGCCGGGGCCGCGCGGCGCAGGCGCATCGCAAGCACCGCGGCGCGCGGCGCTAGAGCCGCCCTGAGTGCAAGCTGGAGGCTCCTCTATTTATTCTAGATAGATCTAATGTTACCGCGGCAGCGCCCGCGAGCCCGCGTCGCCCCTTCCAATTCTAAATTTAAACGTAAGTCGATCGCTTCACATTATTATCTTAGACTCGTCGAGTACTTAGCTGTAGCGGCGGCGGGGCGGGGGGCGGGGGGCGCGGCTGCGGGCGCGGGCGCCGCTGTATAGTGTTGGCGCGAGCGGCCGGGCCGGGGTGAGCGACTGAGTGGAATCATTAGTGCGTACGTTGTATAGAGTAGTATGTTACGTGAGGCCCCCGGGTCCCTGCGGCCGCTCGCTCGGCCGCCTGCGCCCGCGCCCTGTTGTACCAAATTTTTCATAATATATTATAGTTTTTGTTTGACTTTATATAGAGATCGTTTTTCATGTATAATTTGAAAGTAACCAAAAATAGGTACCAAATATAGAAAAAGATATGATTGTTTTTGATTTTCATAAAGCATTTTAATGCTTGCATGTTGTATTGTGTTCAAAAAATTACGATTAAAAAGATATCCTCGACTTTTGATTTTATTTTTGATTCCCCTTAGCCCTGACCCGTGTCGAACAGTAAACACATATTGTCAATAAAGACCTTTATTTTATACATCCACATACGACTTACAATTTTAAAGGACATTTAAAAATAAAGTTCCAAGATCTTTCCTATGAACGCATTCTAATAGGAATGCACTTTCACATAGTCTGCAAAGTATGCTAAATAAATAATAGAACTGGCATAAAAGCATATCATCACTTTAAGTTTGAGACGGAATGTGTGTAGCTGGATATCGATAACTTTTCATTCGACTGAAGCTCACCACCAGAACAGCTCGGCATTCAGAAGATGAATGTGAGAAAAGGCAACGAGTTCAGAAAATTAGTAAGCAATCTGACCCTCACTAATCGAGCAATGTTATTACCGTAAAATATTAAATAATTTATTCATTAGTTTTAGTTCATACCATGCGATGGAATCGAGGTACGTTCGAGCTAGGTAGATAGATGGAAGGAACAGCGAACTTATAATTATTGAGACACGTTTAGTAAACATTACGTATTTGGTATTTTAAAAAAGAACACAATGTAATGATTTTATCAACACCTCTATAATAAGAGAGCGCCCCCTCTTCGACATCTACTAGTCCACACTGTGCTACAGCGCCGCTTGTATTGTAAAGCGATTTTCGTCGTGTGTTCTGGACATAGTAACGCTTTGTCAGTACAAACCAACGCGTTCACAAATAATGCATTTCTGGACTAACGTAGGTATATGACGGCTCGAGTGCTCATGTAGGACACAGTTCAAGCATTCTTCTGAATACTGTTCGTTCCGATGGCGAACACGGTGGTATAAGCCCGATTTCCAGCAAACTTGAGTCGAACGGAGCGGAAAGTATACGTGCGGAGTTGACCAATCATATTGGTTGAAGACTTACATCGCGTATCTTCGTCTCACCTGAGGGTGCTGCATAAAGATACAAATTTCCAGCAGGGACAAGTCGGGACCAATCGATACAGGTAAATTAGTACCATACCTTCTGTCAGGTATGTGGTCCCACATAAAGATACCTGTTACCTGTGAAAGTTGTTTCTTTATGTGCACGTGCAGAAAAACATGAAGCAGTAAAAACGGTACAAGTTTTCCGCAACAGACAAGTGTGCATCTTCACGCTGGCAGCACCCTGTGATTGTTCGAATCTGACACGTCTCCTTTCCGTTCCGGTGGCCTTAGGGAGCGATTACAATAAGGTGTCGAGCGGTATTCCGGTAGCGTACACATATTAGTGAGCGTTTACATGGAGGTGTCGTGCGGCATGGCGGCGGGCGACGTCAGCGCCACCAGCGGCGGCGGCGGGTGCGTGAGGCACGCGATGCGCATCGGCGCCGGCGTCTTCAGCACACGCGCCGTCCGCAGCTCCACCACACCCGTCACCAGCGTATAGGCCGCCGCGAACAGGGTCACAGTCTGCGCCACAAAAGTTAACTGATAAAACTGATTAATTCAAGTCTCGAATAAAAAGGCTGTTTCTAGATACGCAAGAAGGCATATTAGTCATCATGTCATGTGTAACCTATAGTGATGAAAAAACTAGCCCGTTATTATGTAAATGATTGAAATTGAGGTTTATAATAACTGTTGAAACAATGGCTCTTCTGGCCCAGCAGCACTGGGACCTATTATGTCAGAAAATGGCGTGTGCTTTAGTTTTTTTGTTCTATAATGCTCATGTGTTTTCTGTATGACAAGACACCAGCTGTGCTCCGCAGCCTGCAGTAGGACTGAGTCAATAGGCTGGTATTTATTGTAGTACTGGCGCGCGACGGCTGATGTGATGGAGCAATCGACTTCTAGAGTGGAGAACGCGTATCAGCAGGTGCAGATTTGGACGCATCGCTTTGCCTAAAAAACCGGCCAAGTGCGAGTCGGACTTGCGCACGAAGGGTTCCGTACCATTGTCTATACAACATTAGACAAAACGGCAAAACAATCACGTTTGTTGTATGGGAGCCCCTTTAAATATTTATTTTATTCTTTTTTTACTGTCTAGCTATCACGGTTCCTGAGATATAGCCTGGTGGTGACAGACTGACAGACAGACAGTGAAGTCTTAGTATATATATATATATATATTTATGCTTAAAAAGGAGGCTCCAATCAGTAGTTTATAAGATTTACCTGTTAAAACAAAAAAACCATTTTTCATTTAATTTTTTTTTCATAGGGTCCCGTTTTTACCCTTTGGGTACGGAACCCTAATAAGTAGCTCGGTATTACAAATTGAACGCTTACCATGACGATGACGATGCCGCAGGACAGTGCGGACAGCGAGTTGGCGAAGTAGCGCAGCTCGGCCAGCGCGGGCCGCAGGCAGCCCGTGCTGTACAGCGGCACGTCGCACGTCTCTCCGCGCTTGAAATTCACATGCTGATTCTGTTAACAACTCTTGTTTCACCACAGTACCATGAATTCGTCATGAAAAATCAAAATGTTTTAAGTTTCATTAACTTCTCAGAGGCCCGGGCCGCGTATTGCCATACTATATACCACATAAATCTTAATATTAAGATTTCTGTGCTGTATACTGACCCAGACCGGGGTTGCTCTGAGTTCGATCGCAGTTTGCCTTTGTAGTTGAAGAGCAAACTGTATACCTATTCAGAGAGTGACTGAATCAATATACATTTTGCTTTAAAATACTAGAGCAAAAACGTCCATACTTTCCAGCGTCTGGTGTATTTGGGTTGGTTTTTTGTTTGTTTAAGGTTGATTGATAGGTTTTCTGAATGGTTTAAAAAAAAGTGCCCCAAGTCGGTATAATAAAGTCAATATAAAAACAAACATAAAATAAAAACATTTCATTTCTCCGTTTTGAAACACGTTGAATAGTTAGTTACAGATATTCGCGTCTCAGAGTTTGCTTTACATACAAGCGAGCAAAATGCATAGGTACATTCTCAGATTGCTCTGAGCTCGTATGTACTTTTGCTCCAATTTATTTGTCATTTCAATGAGCACGGTGTAGTCCAGTAGGTACAGACCATGGGTGTCTGGGTCAGTATACAGTTTGGCAATACGCGCCTGGGCTGAAGCCTACCATAAGGTTTCAGCGTAAAAATAAGGTTTAAGTTAGCTTGGCACGAGGTGTACCGTTTTCGGTACACTTGTGCCATTCCTATCCATATTATTTCATATTACTTCTTGGGGGAGGCCTTTGCCCAGTGGGACAGCACAGGCTAACAAAAAAAAAACATTCCTAAATGAAAACCGTTCCTAAATGTTATCAGTCCAGAACAAAAATAGTAATTAAAAAATTGTAGTAACAGTCCTAGTCACAAGGCTTAATAACTGTGAAGAAAATTAAGTAAATGTCTCTGAATATTACACCTAGGTAATACGTACCTTTATTATTTATTATCATGAGGGTTCGATTTTCAAATTGCACAAAATTATAATGAGATTTGCCAAGAATAGAAATCAAGTGGCAGCCCGGAGTCAGCATTTGTGACCGGTTGGTAGAAATAGGCAAAGCATGTTAGCTATTGTTTAAAACTTAACACCTCACCTGCTCTATTTGTGATGTTTTATTTTCAAATAAGTAAATCATTTATTTATTTAATTACAACAGTTATACTTAAACCAATTACTGTAACTAAAACTAAAACTAAAAGAGTAAGAGATAACATACAATTAAAATATACAAAATAACAAAGTTCACATTTTCATAAATTCCTCTCACAATACTTCTGACATGCCAATAAAATTAGGCCGGTGCTAGGTCTATCCAAGACCTTTGTCGAGTTACAGACAGTACCTACAAATAGATTGTTTGTCCAGAAATCAGAAAACCAACAAAAGAGTAGGTAACAACAACAACAACAACAGCCCATAACGTCCACTGCTGAACATAAGCCTCTCCCATGATGGGAGGAATTTGCCGTAATCTCCACGCTTGGCAGGCGGATTGGAGATCGCAGTGATGAAAGACTAACAGAAAACGCTGCTGCCCATTCTCTGATCTACGGAGGCGCAAGGTGTTCTGCCTCAGACATTAGTCGCCTTATACGACACCCGTGAGTGTAATGGGTTGGTTCTATTCTACTCTGCTGGATACCACACGGCTAAGAGTAGGTAAGCCATAAATTAATAAGTATTTATTAAACTGACTGCGGTTTGTGTCCTAGACTTGTTCACTGACGTGACACCGCTGGTTTTCAGGAACAGCCGGCGTTGACCTGATGTCGTCAACCAGCGCTGCATTAATGAAAGGGCTACTAAGTAGGCAAGCTGTTACGAAACAAAAATAAAAACAGGTTCAATGTATGTAGTATACATACATATATTACCTTTCCGGTCCACATGCGTCCGCAGCAGGCGGGCGGCAGCGTGCGGCGGTGCACGTACCAGTCGGAGTACGACTGCACTCCGCAGCATCTCAACTGCAACAGGCAGAGAGACCAGTCATTTACAGATTCCTACCTATATAATGTAGGTATATAGGTTTATGTATCATCATCATCTGCCTACCCTTTTCCCAACTATGTTGGGGTCGGCTTCCAGTCTAACCGGATGCAGCTGAATACCAGTATTTTACATGGAGCGACTGACCATACATGGGTTTGGGTATGTCTTCCACAAATTTTAAAAAATAATTCTACTTATAAGCACGGGTCAATATTGAAGTCTTCTTTTTCGCAACAACCTTCCCACCCTACGTTATCCCATAATATACGAGTATAATAATTCCATACCAGAAGAGCAAAGTAGTAAAAGAAAATTGCGTTAATTGGCATGAATAGAGACAAATATATATTTTTTCAAGAAATGGAATAAAATTCGAAAAAAAAGAGAAAAGGCCTTAGCTCAGCATAATGGCATTGCGATTTTGTCGTTACCTCAATCTGCATAGCCGCGAAGGAGCTCCGAACAGCGGGGTCGAAGGCGTCGATGGCCATGGCCCGCAGCATGCTGGTGTTGAGCGTGGCCGGCTCGCGCACCGCCCGCGACAACCCCGCGATCGACCCCACGCCCACTGATAGCATCACCATCGCCACGCTCACCAGAGCCATTAGCTGTAACGGTGAATCATGGCTGAGAGGCAGTACGTAACAATAACATACATGTTCGGGTATAGGCTTGATTCAGGCAGCAAAATCAAATATCTGTAGATTATTTTAGATATACTTTCGGGAAAACCCGCTCGGCTTAGCTCCATGCTCCAGGCTCAAAGCATGGGTGAACTTGACATAGATTTAAGAAAAACTGTAAACGTTTACCTCATATATTTTTGAATAAAATTTTATTTATTTATTTGTACCGAGTCCTCCTTAACCTGATTCGCGATAGTAGATGCTGAACGGAGTATGCCAACCGGCACGAATGAAAGCCACGTATTTGTTTCATCATCGTTATATCAGCCTGGATAACCCATTGATGGGTATCGGCCTCCCCAATATGAGCCGTCAGTGGTCTAAACCCTGAACTGTTTGGGTAGTACCTATTTGCTCCTCATTCTCCATAGACAAGAAAGGAGCCTCCGACCAGATGGGTGTTACTTTTAATCTCACGATGAAAGATATCAGCCTTCGACCAGATGGGTGTTACTTTTAATCTCACGATGAAAGATATCAGCCTCCGACCAGATGGGTGTTACTTTTAATCTCACGATGAAAGATATCAGCCTCCGACCAGATGGGTGTTACTTTTAATCTCACGATGAAAGATATCAGCCTCCGACCAGATGGGTGTTACTTTTAATCTCACGATGAAAGATATCAGCCTCCGACCAGATGGGTGTTACTTTTAATCTCACGATGAAAGATATCAGCCTCCGACCAGATGGGTGTTACTTTTAATCTTACGATGAAAGATATCGTTAAGTTCATATGTGGCGGTACAGACGTCGACACAGACTTAATAGTCTCTTACCGTAGCTGTCAGCGACAAAGACTTGGTGTGGTAGGGGACCACGGTCGAGAGCCAGCACACGGGCAGGCAGAGCAGCGCTCCCGCCAGGAACAGCACGCTCGAGCCCAGCTCCACGCCCAGGTCGGACGCCCAGAAGTAGTAGGACATGCGCAGCAGACTCCATACTACTGACCCGCCGAGGATCGCGCCACCGCTCTGAACGGTAACACAAAAGTATACAGTTTCCAACAGTAGTCCCGGAGTATCGTTATCCAAAAAAACTATTCGAAACAGGACCTGCGACGAAAATTTCTACACATACATACAGTAGATACTGCCTAACAAAATGCATCGTGCCGCCACATTTTATACATCTTTCTTTTTCTGCCTATAACTTTCGCACTGCAAAGTCACAGACCTCTCCTATGTCAGAGCGAGTAGCGGGCTAGCGGCATATTGCATGTGAGCTCAGTGTGGGTGGGTGCAGTGACATGCTGCACCCACCCACAATCTAAATGACTTCTAATTTTTAGTTCTAGGACATGCCGGCTTGCTCACAACGTTGTGCAAAAAACCAAGCCATTACACCAATTGAATCTCTTATTTTCCACTCGGAGGCTAAGATCGAAACGGTCGGAAAACCAAAGGGGAGCCAAAACCGGTCCACAGAAAATGGAGTAAGTAGTGAAATACTCACAAGCAGCAGACCAGCACACGCAAACAGCACCAACCCACTGCTTCTCATTCCGGTTCTATTTTTAAAGCTTTTTTTATAATTAATAATAAATTAATAAACGATAATACAATTTCAATATTATTTCTGACAAGAAAAGTCACCCGAACAATTTGAAAGTAATTTGAAAATCGACTGACTGACGAGGGTTTTTTTTCATATTGAACGTACTCCGTTTTAACAAAAAGGAGATTGCACGGCCCTTAGAAGCTGTAAAATCATCCTTTTGCAGTCTATAGTTTCACATTAGCATATAAGTGAAGTAGCGCCATCCCCTTAACACCCAGTTCTTTGCGTTCCGCATTCTGACTGTCCCGTCCACCTGAATAGCTGGAAGGGCGACATACTCCGGGTAAAATATGGTCTAAAGCACTTGTCGAAGCCAACGATTACCGAAAAGCGAAAACCTGCAGCAAGAAACGAATTGGCGAGCAACGAGCGGCGTACTTCGGATAGTTTTGCCGCTGGGGTATGAACGAGTGAGAGTGATTACACTCCCCTCTTGCTGGCACACTTAAATAATAATATTTATTTGATACAAAAAAAAGTACACAGATAACAGGGCGAAACTTAATTTAAGCGTACAAAAAGCAAATAAATGATCAATGACCCCCATGCTATGTAAAACCTGTGTAATAGGGGTCATCCATCCGTTCATTATGGATAATATTGTTTCGTTGTACCCGTACTTACCTACAGTTACGGTAGTAGGTACCTACTAGTAGGTAGGTAGGTAATAGTAGGTAGGTAGGTAAAACGAGTCCCGAATGATGTAGATACAAATTCGCAAACTACCTACAAAAGAACATCATTGTAATTTCGACCGTACGCCGAGGGCATAAAGTACCTACTACTTTCCTTTGTACAAGTTGTGGAAGTTTCTCGAAGGACAATGACCCACTATGGAATTGTCTAGATTCTAGGAAGTCGTGGATATTTCTCGAATGTTTGATCGCCATATTAATAGTCGACGTGTTTGCGGGAGCAGTCAGTCTGATTTTGGCTACACAACGAAGCGAATCGAAGTGAACTAGAAGTGCGAATAGTGATCAGTAGTGTATTTGTGATTGAGTTATAAGTGTTTTTTGATTATTAAAGTTATTTGTTGTTTCTTCGGTAGTAATTAATTTATCCCATACCCAGCTCGTAACAATATAATAGTCGCTTTCAAATTAATAATGTGCATTTAGATAAAAATAAACTAGACTAGTACAATTTTTTGTCTAGGATAAAAAACATGTAGGGAAAAAAATAAATGGAGTTTAAATGGATTAATAACAGGAAAAAGGGAGTTTCTATAAAGACGCGGGGTGTGTGGAAATGGAAGTTCAATGTGTTGTTCAGTTTAATGTATAGTGAAGTGCTTACATAACGGTTATGGCCGACATGCAAAGGTGGTATTTGTACTAACTTTGGGACAAACGGGTTTAGGTCTTCTTCTGAGCGTGAGGCTTTTAGATCTCTTGGGAGTTTGGGAGGGGAAATTTTGTATACGTGTGAGCGCACGAAACATAAACATTTGAAGGACTGTCAGTACCTTAAAGTCTGAATAAACTTGCTGAGTGGGATACCTAAATGGTTGGTTTAATAGGACTTTGATTACTGCACGTTGGGCTCTTTCAGCTGGTATGAGAATTGTTTTGGCGGCACCACCCCACGCAACGATACAGTAACTTAGTGTTGATTCACATAAAGCGGTGTATACCATTTTTAGGATATCTTTATGGGCAGATGTTTTTAACTTTTTGAACACGTAAATGAGTTTTCTAGTACGCGCAGACAGAGATTCGATGTGGGTCTTCTAGCTGAGACTGAAATCCAGGTATAGGCCGAGGTACTTGACACTTGACAGAGAGGCTCTCGTCACAGTCTGGCATGAACGGAGCTTTTTACGGTCGCGCTCGACACAAACATGGGCTTTGATTTGTATTGAGAGGTCCGATGGAAGGGTAGAGGGTCTGGAACTAAAGGTTATAAAGCTTGTTTTGCTGGCGTTCGAGGTTAAGCTGTTGTTGCCCAACCAGGTCATAACTTGGGCCAAGGACTTTTCAGCGGCCTCCCTTGCCGTTTCCCAGTCGTGTTCCCTGGACAGTAAGACGGTATCATTGGCGTACGCTATAATGTGAGTAGAAGGTAGTTTAAGTAGAAGATATATTTGGAAGAGGAGAGGGCTGAGCAGACTTCCTTGTGGCACACCGAAATCTAGCAGTTGTTCACTACTGATGTGCTCGCCTATTTTAACGCATTGGGTCCAGTCCGATAGAAAATATTTGAGCAGTTTTAGAGCTGGGCCACGTATTCTAATCTGTTCCAATTTTAGAGTTAAATAGGGACAGAGACAGTGTCAAAAGCCTTGGAGAGGTCCAAGAATATGCCGACACATTTTTGTTTACAGTCAATTTTACTGACTAGAGAGTCCAGTAGGGCTAATACCGCGTCTTCCGTTGATACTCCCTTTCTAAAGTCGTACTGGTTATCAGCAATGATTTTATATTTGTCCAAATAGTTGAGGAGATTTCTGTGGATGATCCTTTCCAGTATTTTTGAAATTGCTGGAAGTACTGAGATCGGTCGATAGTTATTCACACTGCCTCCGTCGCCTGCTTTAAAGATTGGATGAACGATGGCTTTTTTAAGAGCCTTAGGGAAAGTGCCAGTGGATATTGCGAGATTGCAAATGTGCGTTATGGCAGGAACTAGTTTGTGACTGGTAGATTTAACCAGTTTGGACGAGATATCATCCCAACCAGCAGCGCTGTCTACGCGAAGGTCCTTAATGATGGCCTCGACCTGTTCTTCGTCTGTCTCCAGTAGGACAATTGAGTTAAGCATCGAGGTTGAGCGGGGAGGAGTACATTGGGCGTTGCTTAAGTTTTGCGGAATGTTATTAGCCAGGTTTCTGCCATTATCAGCAAATAACCTATTCACGGCGTTGACCGACACGATTGGGTCATTGTCTATTTTAAGGAGATCAGTCGGAGCTACTGTTTTTTTATTTGTGTCAATTGTACAGTAGATTTCGGATGGCCCCCCACATCTTTTTAGGATTATTTTTGGCTTCAGAGTAAGCATTTTGTTCGTACGACTTGCCACGACTGAACTGACTTGACTGGACAAGTGACACGTGGTGATAGAGAATGCTTTGTGATTTTAAGTTGGTCTATGTTTCTTGCACTACTACATAAGCAAATAAATCATTCTTATTCTTACTACGCATATGATGAAATGCAGTGTAGGTAATGTAATGAAACAACAAGATAAAGCGTTTGTTATTAATTTTTGCCACGCGTAAGTATACAAATAATTAGCCAACGAAACCGGGAGGAAGACGGCGCAGCTACAATATTAAAACAACTCAACGCTTAAAAAAAAATGCAGCTTTATTCTACACCAGTAACCACAAACAAATCAACAGAACTGAACTGATCACTTGCCGAACATGTGCCTCATCTGCATCTCCATGGATTGGTTGAAGCAGCCGGGTTTGCTAGCAGCCTTAGCGATGATGTTGAAACTGCACGGGCTGTACTGCAGCGGCTTGTACGCGATCCTCGCCACGTTCTGCATCTTGTTGAAGGTCACGGTCGGGTTAGATAAATGGTTCTCGACTTGTACTCGCACGTGCTCTATTACGTAGCATTGGAAGAAGAAAGTTGTTTTATTACAAGATTTTATTTAGTTTCACCTGTTCCAGTGTCTGTCTGTGAAATCTTGCAAGTAAAATTTGCCCTACTTCCCGGTTTCCGACTGAACTGAAATTTTGCAGACTTTGGTTCTGTTGACGATACAGTTTTATGTCAGACATGACTTGATCCTCGCCCCCACCCTCGGACACGAAAGTGTAAAAGTGTTCAATTTTGATAAACATGATTTCTATCATGACCTGATCCTGCAGCCTGGATCGTCTCCTCATAAGAGAACTCCTCAAGGGATAATAGCACGGATATGAAACTTCGTATAAGCTTCCAACATCTAATTGAAGAACTGGATTTTTAAACTAAACTTTAGAGACCTTGCAAAAAACTTTGGGGTAAATGAAAACGAAAAATAATAGTTGTCTAACCTTTACTATACGAGCGACAAAATAAGATATAACTCTTCTTTTTCGTTTTTATTTACAGTGCAGTGAAAGCCTAGTTATGTGACTGCCTCTCGCCTCTGATTTTTCGGATTCATGTGCGTATTGTATAATAATCAGTTGCTTCGGTGAAGGAAAACATCGTAAGGAAACCACCGCTCGAGAAATATCTCTTAGGCATGCGCCTAAGAGATATTTCTCGAGCGGATGTAAAGCCAAGTCAGATCGAGGCCTTGTAAATTACGTAAGAAGGATTTCCGAACATGCCAATAGGGGCAGAATAAAATAATGTTTTTTTTTTTCATTTAATATGAACTTGTTCATAAAATCCAGGCTCTGTGCCCTTCGTCCCATCAGGGCCGCATTATTGCATTATTATAGAGACAAATGTCAAGACGCACATCCCAGAAATGGTGTGAATACCTAGAGCGTGAACATCACATGTAACATCACAGTTGTTAAAGATTAGATAGACAATCAATCCAGTTGCCGCGTGTACTCGTGTCATTCCGTTGGAAAGGCGTGTTGTCTAATCAAATAGTATAATTTGTAATAACTTACCCTTAGCTTGATCTCTTTGGTCTTCTCGAAGAGCGAAAACACATCATCTCTATGATCCACTATAATGCTGCCTGGAGCATCCATGCCGAACTCCCATAATTTCCCAAGAGCGGCCCCGTCAACGAGAGAAGGACACAGAGCAGAAACAGTCCCCGTAATTGCATAGCTCACAGCCCAATAGAATCATCGAGGGCGACGATTCAATGCACCAAACCTTTATAACTTCATTTAATCCAACTCTTTGACTAATGTCCCTACCTACATGTTAATTTCAATACAATGTCAATGAGTTTCAAATTGTTTTAAGTTTATTGAACGTGCTATTATAATCGATTTGTTCAGTTAGTTGTTCTGTACCTAAGTAGGGTTTCGCTTCATTTTGCTGAATGTTAAGTATTCGGTTCTTCGTTCTCGCTTTGCTCAATGTTATGGTGTGAGCAGAGCATTTCGTGGAGCCGAAGTTGACTAAGTCCTTGTCAAAGAATGAAAGAGACGCAAATGCGGGATGCTTTTGAGTATCTCACAAAAGTCGTAAACCTGTTAGCCAAAATCTGCAACCGTTCTCTTGCCAAAGAATTTTTTCCAGAAGATTGGCAGAACTCTGTAATCATTCCTGTTTATATGAAAGGCGATCAGGACATTAAAAACCATTGACCCAATGCTATTCTTTCAACCTTAGCCAATAAATTTATATATATTTATATTATATATACATACATATTTTAAAATAATCATTATATCGTTAATCCCTCAGTTATCCTGGTTTTTAACGATATGTTAGTAAACTTATATCAACTCATCAACACGGTTTTAGAAGTGGTCGTTGAATTTAGATTATGTCTGATCTAACAAAAGACATTGATGGAGGATACCAAGTTGATGCCTTCGGCCTTCGCGTTGGGCCTTCGATAAGGTAAACCGATATCTTTTATTACAGAAGCTTTTAACTTCTGGTAGACATGGTTCCCTTCTTACCTGCTTTAGGTATATCCAATTTAAGCAGTAGAAATCCAGTAGTTTCAGTAGGAGGCTACGAGTGTAGTTTATATTATGCCAAGTCTGGAGTACCTCAGGGTTTGCACGTCAGTCCTTTTCATCATACATAACTGTCAACGATCTTCACAGACACCCAGGAAATGCGAGTCTACTCCAGCACGATCTTGATGATGATGACCTTGAATGCAGAGAAATTGTTTTTTAATCTCTCACAGCCATTAAATTCCCCTTACAAAATAAACTACTTTAGCTTGCAATCATAAAAAAAAAAGTTACCCCCAGGTCACGCCTGGGAGTAACTTTCCACCAAAAACAAAAGTTCAACTCTTATATCTCTGATACTGTAAAGCAATCGGCTCAAATGTAATGTTCTGTCACGAGTAATGCAAAATCTTTTCTGGTTAAAGATTTTATCTTGTTCAAGGCTTTGGTACTTTCTTAATTAGAGTATGCCTGTATAGCATTGCTGTTCATTCGCAGCGTCTTTGCAGCAGAGTTTGTTGCGAGAACATCCAGGAAACGAAGTCCCGTAATGGTCTACTTGAAATAAATGCTTTGAGTCTGAGTTTGAAGTCACGTACCAACTGCAGAATATTCGCTGATGGTAATAAAATTAGGACTTCCTGCCTAGTGATTGTTAAGCAGTAAGGCACACTGCTTGCTATCTGACGTGTCTTCTTCTTCAAAGTGTCTCAACTCTGGGATTTCGGTGCGAAAATTAAACCCCACTACAAAATCAATTCAAATCAAAGCATTTATTTCAAGTAGACCAGTTAGAGGCACTTTTGAATGGTCGAAACAAAGATGAAAATTAACATAACAATACAACATAATTATGCAAATTAATTGAACAAATCAGTACATCATAAAAAAAAAAAAAAAGAAAAAAAAGAAAATGAATGAATGATGATGATGATGAATGATGTAAAGATTATACAATCTACTAAATACATTTCCTTTCGATTGTTTGCAGATTTTTCCAAGATTGTGTTAGTACCACAGTACGACACATTACGCGACAATGGTACAACAAAAACACAAGATCACGCTTGTAACCCCCGAAGGGTTAGACAGATGTACCTAATTTTGGTAAACGGAAAAAGTACACCCAGATTTCACCAGCTATGTATGTTCAAGCCTTCTCTAATATCATTATTTTCGTACGGATTGTTTAGTTAAAACTATATGTTTTTAAAC
Organism: Xestia sexstrigata; assembly: GCA_941918905.2. NCBI lineage: Eukaryota > Metazoa > Arthropoda > Insecta > Lepidoptera > Noctuidae > Xestia > Xestia sexstrigata. Next base: position 21,146,190 of record OW799209.2, read on the forward strand.
TGTCATGGTCACATTGGTCACTAACATTATCATTAACACTAGAAATACTTTGTTTTGAGTTTAGTTAAAATAGTATTAATTACGAAGTAAATAAAGAAAACTTGTGAAACGATTGACAAAATATATTTATTAACAATAACAAAAGGCATGTTTTACAATAAATAGCTTATATGCTTGATTTCGCTAGCGTTATTAACAGATCCATAATATACACAAAATGGAACAATATTAGGTGCCTGTAGCAGTGGTTTTATAAGGAAGAAACAATACAAATATTAATACATGCACTATAGAGAAATTCAAGTGTTTATGTGTGGAGCTTAGGTGGCGTATGTATTACAAATGACTGTTTTAATTTATTCTATAATCCTTCCTATACGCATAAGTGTTTGACAAATATACCTAATATTTAAAATTTTATCTATACATAACAAAGAAATCTATGTTATGTTAAGTCTTGAAAACTGTGCGAAGTAGGTGCGGGTCGTACACAACAAAACAGACGCTCGAAATAAATAAAGTCAAAGTACGTTTGTCAATCTTTGGTCAACCTAGCAAAATTAATTAGACATGTCGCCAACAGTATGAACTAACTTCAAAGTAGTGTAGAATTCTTAAAAATATAGTGTGTATTAAGCGTGCGCCATTGCCAATCGCTTATTTAACATGCTTTTATGGTAAAAGCCTATGTGTGTCGTGTGTTTATGTGTCGAAGTTGTAAACATAAAGTGAAGTTGCTTTCTCACTACTTTATTTCTACACAGTTCGTTATTCATACAAAACATTAGTTGCTTTTCCAACATGTAACCTACCACTGCTAAAAACCACATAGCTAACTTGCATAGAAAAATAGGCACAATTCTTGCTACATGAACATTATCACAAAAAAGTATCTGTTAGACTTCAGGTCACAAGCTCTTTGCCCTTCTATCTTTAAGTAAGCTGGTGATGAAGAACTCTCCCGCTCTATAGGATGACCGGACTAGTGGTCCGCTGGCTGTGTACAGGAATCCCAGTTCGTTGCCGCGGTCCTCCCATTCCTTGAACTTGGCTGGTGTGACGTATTCAAACACTTTGAGGTGCCGTTTGGTTGGCTGCATGTATTGACCCAAGGTTAGGCAGTCGACGCCAGCTGAGCGTAGATCTGTGTACAACATATTTATTTGTTAAACCTTGTCTAAAGGCAAAAAAGCCGAAATTACACTACAAAAAAAAAATACAAAAGTATTTATTACTTCTCAAACATTGTGTCATACATAAATTGAGGCAGCCCCAGTAAGTTACAATAGTACTTGTGTCGGGGCTGTCTCGCTCTTCCCATAAGTGGTATCCTAACAATGAAAATGAAGTCAACGAATAGAATAAAAATACAATGAAAAAGAAATAAAATAAATCAAAACAATCAATCAATACTAAAAATCAATACTAATAATAATCAATTACTTAAGCAGCTCTCCTTGTGTTTTGTGCGTGCGTGTGTATTTGTGTGCGCGTGTGTGTGTGTATTTCTCTGTTTGTGTGTGTGTTTTACATACTATTTTTCAGGTATAAATTAATAACTATCATTATCATTTCAGCAGCAAAACTCTACTGATTCTAACTCAGCGGATTCGGCGCTCACAAAAACAAAGCTCATCGAAGTACAAAGACCCAACAGATAAGGACCCAAAAGGCAATTATGGTATTTACACGGTAAAGGGTCACCTGAGTTCAGCAAAATTAAACTAGTCAGTGAAAACTAAATGTTAATATAGACCACTACAGATTATAGATGGTTAACCATGGACTATGGATTATTATTTATTTATTTTACCATGGACTACTAGATATCTTACCTTTCATGGTCTGTTCCACTTGCTCGTCAGTCTCGCCGAGCCCCAACATGATCGATGACTTGGTGATCAAGTCAGGGTTGACTTCCTTGGCCGTTTGCAAGACTTTCAGGGTTTGACGGTAGCTGAGGGTAGAGAATATTCACTATAGTTATTTGTGAGGAAAACAAACAAAAGATGCAATGATTCTATAAAAAATTGTGGGAATTGTGAGTTTACTTACTTTAGGAATACTAAGTGATAATAGTAATGGAAAGTATTCATTGTTAAAACCACTAATAGAAAACTAATAAAAATTAGGCTCACAAAAGATGTTACCCGATTGAACCATTGAGCCCTGTGCATCTGTGTCCACAAACAGGTACAACATAATATCTTAGGGCTCAAAGTATACTTTTTTCCCGGCAAATGAACTAAACTAATATCTCTAGGATGTAAGGTAAATCTGCATGCATCATAGCAAGTAAATTCATAATTATTACCCAGCCCTAGGGTCTCGTACAAACGGCGTCAGTCGCTCGACGGTCTCGATGTTGTGCGCGAACACGTCCAGCCCGCAGTTCGCGATGGTAGCTATACACTCGCGGTCTGCCCTGAAGTCTGGCACCAGGCATTCTACTAAGATGTCCTTGTTCCTGGAAAGTTATATAAAAAAGTTACATCTATTAAGTATTTCGGATTAAGGACAGTGCTGCATTGTGCATGCAAAGCTGAAGCTTGAATTTATATACGAAAAACTAACATAATGTTTCATTTCTCTTACATAACATTTAAAGATACCATTATCATATAATTTATTTATTTGTTTCTAAGTTTCTAACATTGTGAGAAGACCATATTATTCAGTACTTACTGTTTTTTTATTTCTTTCACAGTTTCAGCTAGATGATTTGATCCGCCGTCGGGTAAATCTGTAAAATAAGTACCACAAATTCATATTTTATTTTTATTTTAAGGAACAGTAAACAGTTACATTATGAAAACTTAAAACTATATTGAGAGCTATAACTATGTAAATCGATGCAGGTGGCCGTCAATCGATTTACAAAGCTGGTGGCCTACCATGACGTCTTAAAGCAGGATCGTTTTAATCTTGTGCCAGTGTGGGTAAGAGACGGAGCTATAGAGGACGTCTAGCGCCATTTCTTTCCCACACTGGAATAAAATAAAAACAATCCTGCTTTAAGACGTCATGGTAGGCCACCTGAGCCGCGATTGCAAATTTGTTAAATAATTTAGGCATTATATTACCATCTTTATGGCCCGTGGCTAAATAATAACAGCCGCTCGGGGTCGATCTTTAGGGTGACCACCCATTACATACCGGGGTTTCCTCCTTGCCTCGGAAAGCACGTGAAACCGTTGGTTCCGGGTGTCATTAACAGATCTTTGACAGTCGTTACAGGTAGTCAGTGACCCAAAAAGTCTGACAACCAGTCTTACTAAGGGATATCGTATTACCCAGTACTAACTGGTTTGTGGAGGTCAGATAGGCAGTCGCTCCATGTAAATACAGGTATTCAGGTGCATCCGTTAGACTGGAAGCCGACCCCAGCATAGTTGGGAAAAAGCTAGGCAGATGATGATTACCATCTCTATCGACAGAAGTGAGCACGATGTACCCGAGCCCCCACTGCCCGATGGCGTGCGCGGTGTTGCGCGGCTCGGCCGGGTCCAGCGGCGGCGGCTTGCGCGACGTCTTCACGGAGCAGAACATGCAGCCGCGGGTGCAAGTGTCGCCCATTAGCTGTCATACGAGATAAATTATGTATTTTAACTATTTAATGCTAATAATGGCCTGCGTCATTGCTAAGACAGACCAGACAGTGTTCAGACAGACCTCCTTCAATAAAAACTGGTTTTTAGTTGCCTTTCATTCAGATTAGTGTGGAGTGGAGTCATTTTCCTGCAGTAGGATAATATGGATCTATCTCTCTCTTTAAATAATAACCACTAATGTGGCAATGACAGCCATGGACTTATCCAGCATATTTATCCAAAAAGAGGGGGATGCAGTAGACAATTTTTTAAGTTTTTCGTGAAATGTAGCACATGACTTAAAACATGCAGTAGTGTGGGATACTATGACTGAAACATCATCAGATTAAGACATGAGTAGTGAGCTAGTCTAAGGATTACATCTATCTCCATGGACCTTTATACAACTGTTAGGAATTGTGGCTGTGGTAACTCCATCCAGAAGAGAAGTTGATAAAAACATTTATGATTAGATTTAGTAAGTTAGGACAAGTAGGTAATGTTATCTTACCATAATAGTTGCGGTAGAAGTGCCATGCTTGCCGCCACTCCAGCACTCGCCAATGTTAGGACAGCGAGCCTCCTCACACACTGTGCTCAGTTTCAACTCACGCAGCTGTTTCTTTATCTCTGAAAACTTTGACCCTGAAAAAACACAACACAACATAAGGCAGTGTGAAATATATTATTACAAATATATATTAGTGGCTGGTTGGAGTAAACAGCCCCCATGGCTCACACACAGTGGTCCACTTTAAGGACTAAGTGCAGAAACCTAAACCCCATGATAGATGAGGATATTACTCCTCAAAATAAAATATCTTTTATATTCACTATTTTGTTGAAAAAAAAATAACTACACACTACAGTTATGATCAAATTAATTACACTATGCACATTAAGTAATTTAAAACTATTTTAACAATTTGGTTTTTTGATTTTGTCTGGAAAGCTGTATTTGTATTTCTCAAATTGGAGTCTGAACTAGTCATCTCGAAACTTCCTATCACACAATAATAATATTGGCTTTAGCTTAACACTGATAAAGAATTATTATGATAAGGCCACTGAGAAGTTGTTTACAAATCTTCAATTACACAATGTTATTTTAAGTAACTACTTTACAATGATGATGGTGTTACTAATTCAATGATTTTGTCAACAACAAGTTAGTTTTAGGATAGTCAGTCTTGGCCTTGAAGTAATTTTATCTTGAAACAAATATAACATAGTCAGTACCAGTAGGTATGGTCGTCTTCAACCACGGAGGCAGCCTCAATCGTTCTGCTTCACCCTTCTCCCTCTTTAGCTTTCCCTCATACTCCTCCCAGTCCTTTGGACGGTCTTCAGAGACAAACTCAGCTAGACTGGGCCCTTCACGAAGTTTTTCACGAATAGCATCGAGTTTGGTGCTTTGCTGCGTGCTTTTGCACCTTTGAAACTAGAAATAGTTACTTAATAAATGCATGCAACTATAAAACATACTTAATACATAGGGTTTTATTCTGCTTGAAGTGTAGACTGACAGACAGTGTAGACAGTTTCTAGCATTTAGCATAGTCCTTAGATCTTGTAGTTTAACCCTCCTCGCACCTTATATGAGCATTATACTTGAATAAACAGGCCCAACGCATAAAACTCGAAAATTATTTTGATGTCAAAGAGGTTATTTTGATACTTACGTCATGACTTTTACAAATAAGAGTAGTCCTTAATTTGTTGCGAAACATTTTAACAGGAACATAAAGTTTATAACTTGGTATTAGACTTAAACACAATGCAGAAATTTACACTAAAAACAATAATTTCATCACTTTTCACGGACATTCATAGCACAACAACAATACAATATTGTCACTTGTCATTAACTATTTGTCAGCTGGCTGTCAGTGAGTAAAGTGATGTTAAGTGACTATTTAATGCAAAACCAATAATCGACTATTCAACAGACTTAAAAAAGGACGGTGCATGGGGACGGTGTTTTAAATTTTGGTGTTTATGAAAAAAAATTACATACAATTATGTAGATATTATTTTCTAACTATTCAGACACAGAAATAATAAATAGAATATGCACACGTATTTAGACACAGAGCAGAAAAAAATTAAAATACGTCAAGAAAATCGTCCGCGCACCTGTTATTATCATCATTATCTGCCTCGTTCACCTTTTCCCAACCATGATGGGGTCGGCTTCCAGTCTTGTCAGATGCAGTTGATTACCAGTAAAATTAAAAAATCGTCCGCATCGCTGTCAAAAAATATTTCAGACTAGCACTTCGCCCGCGACTTCGTCTCGGCCAGGGGGGAGACAGTTAGAACATGCACAACTTCAGTGAAGAAAGAGTCGCCATCAACCAATAAACTATGTATTTCACAATTAACGATAGATGTCTCTGTTCAATTATGAAAATCAAATAATTAAGAATTTAATTTAAAGTAGTTTTTTAAAGAATAATTGTTACATTTTTCATCAAAATTATTACGTTTTTATATTTCATGGCTGTTTCGTATTATCAATTATACCACAACCTTGTCTCGGAAATCCTTTTTTTGTAACATAAACTGGCAACATCATATTATGGCCGCCGCAACTTGCGCTCTTGCGCTTGAATGTGTTCCGTTAGTCCATCTTACGTTTAATTATTTACAAATTCTCTGTGTAACTGTCAATTCTATTCAAATATGAATGTAGCCGGCGACATTCTTTCTTGTTTTTTGCAAATAGAAGCTGTTAAAAATGCAATTCGCGAATAAAATATTATGGCTCGTATTGTAATGTATCATCATTATGTTATGTATTCGCAAATTTCATTATGATCAACATACGACATAAACAAAACAGCTGCTATTTGCAAAAAAAAACAAGAAAATTTGAATGATCACCTTTATGTAAACAAATATTGATCTATACGTAAGAAGGTATACATACATTCATAACTACCTATAGCTATTATACTCTTTGGTCTCGGCTAATTTGCATGTCAATATAATTTACTCGGTTAAGATGTAGCTTTCTAATGATGAAAGAATTTTAAAAATCGGTTTAGTAGTTCTTGAGTTAAATCGAAACAAGCAAACAAAAAATCAAATCTTTTCTCTGTTTTCATCATATCCGCCGAAAGACGTAAACCCATTATTGGGCATGGCCTCTCTCAAACGCCACAACGACCGGATTTGTTTATTAATGTACTAGTAGATGCTCCCTGTGATTGTAGTTCATATGCCTTTGGAAGAACCGGTGGAGGATAGTAGCAGGGTAGTTATATCGCAAACACAGTTCTTTTCACTGAGGTAAAATAAGTTTATTCAAGGCAGTGAACAAAACCACATCGAAGCGCCCGAGATCACGGTTGCTTGTTTTACACAAGGTACTGCAAGATGTCGAGTATTATATCAGCCTTGATCTATCGAGGCTATCCCTTAAAGTATAAAATCTTTGCTCCAGGTCTTGGGTCCACGGAACTGGTATAGCTCCTTTACCTTTTATTGCTGTTATTGCGTCGATCAAAGGTGCTTGAAGTTCTGCTGTATGGGGCAAAAAAACGACGGTAATAGTTTATCATTCCGAGAAAACGGTGGAGACCGCTAACCGTTTTTGGCAGGATATATTTCCGGAGAGCACCGACTCGTTCCGTGGGAGGATGTGTAATGTGGTGAACAAGATGGTGATGGTGACTGCGATCTTTGAGGTTCGGCGTCCACAAATTCGTTAATTGTGGGAATATCTTCTCGGTTGCTTCCCAAAGGTGCTAAATGGCGGTTGGATACAGTAGTCTCGCGACCATCCATCGTTCGAACGTACGAATAAGTGGGGTTAGTCTCCAGTACCTCCACCTCCTCGGCTAGTGGTTGATATTTTGTTTTCCGGTCAAAGCGTCGCATAAGCACTCTGTTTGAGCCAGATAGCCATGTGGGAATAGAATCTCCATTCGTCGATCTCCGAGAGTGGCGGAACATCCTTTCATGCGGCGTACAATTCGTACTAGTACAAAGAAGCGAGCGTATGGAGTGTAATGCTTGCGTTAGGACATCCTCCCAGCTCTCTATTGGCAGATTCTTAGTTTTCAATGCTAACTGTACAGTTTTCCAGAGCGTAGAATTGAGCTTTTCAACTTGGCCATTGCCTTGAGGGTTGTATGGCGTTGTACGACTCGTTGCTATTTGCCTGTAGTGTAGAAAATCTTTTACATCAGCCGATAAAAATGATGTCCCTCGGTCCGAGTGCACGTAGGCCGAACATGTTAAAAATGCTGTCTAAATGCTTGATTACAGTCTTTGCGCTTATATCAGAGCACGGAAAGGCGAACGGAAAGCGGGAGTACTCATCGATTACTGTTAAAATGAATCTGTTACTCGATTTAGTTGGTACTGGTCCTTTAAAATCCATGCTGTCGTTCAAATGGCGCTATCGCTTTAATAAGTTTATTTTGCGGATCAGCTTTAATGAATCTAGGCTTAACCTCAGAACAGATGCGACAGTCTTTCGTCATACTCTTTATCTCTTCAATCGAATAGGCTAAGTTTTTGGAACGCACCCAATGCGCCATTCTGGTTACACCCGGGTGACAAAGGGCTTCGTGAAGTGATCGTAACTTTGCAGGTGTTTCAACGATGGCACAAACACGTCCGCTACATGGTTCTGCGTGCCAGGCCTGTATACGATGTCGTATTTGTATGGAGATAGTTCCAATCGCCAGCGCTGTATCTTCTCGTTTTTTATTTTACTGATGTGCTTAGCATTAAACATGAAAGAGACGGATCGCTGGTCAGTGACGAGCAGAAATGATTTCCCTATAAGAAAATGCCGCCACTTCTTCAAGGACTCTACGATTGCATAGGCTTCTTTTTCAATAGCTGAATGATTTTGTTCACTTCGATTAAGTGTTCTCGAATAGAACGCTACAGACCTGCCCGCCTGCGAAAGGGTTGCCGCAATTGAGTGCTCCGAAGCATTAGTTTCTACAGTAAATGGCATATTATTGTCAATGGCGTGAACACAAGACTTGATTATGGCGTTCTTAAGTTCTTGGAAATCTTTAATCATACTGTCACTCAGCGGAAATGTCTTGGTCTTTGATAGTTCATGTACCTTTTCGGAGAAGTTTCGTATCCACTTAGAGTAATGAGCGAACATACCCAGGGCTCTTCGCAAGCTGGGCAAGTCATGAGGTGGAGGTAAGTTTAGAAGAGATACTAATCTATCATTGTCAGGTTTGATGATATTATTGGCGATTGTGTAACCAAGTATGTTGATAGAAGTTTGTTTAAATATGGATTTTGCTTCATTCAGGGTCAGACCGTACTTCTTAGTTGCTGCAAGAAAATTTTGCAGATTATAGTCGTGCTCTTCTGCTGTTTTGCCGCAAATTGTGATATCATCAAGATATGCAAATGTGCGTTTCAATTTTTCCGTTCGAATAAGCCAATCTATAGTTCTTTGGAAGCTGGAAACTCATTGGTTACTCCAAAAGGTATACGTCGGAACTGGTATAGATTTCCAGCTGCTTCGAACGCAGTGTATAATCTCTCCTCTGGAAAATAGGGACTTGATGATAAGCGCTTTTTAAATCTATGGCGCTAAAAACAGAGTATTTTGCCACTTTTGATATCAGTTCCTCAATACTGGGAAGTGGATAGGCGTCCAGTTCTGTGAAGCGATTTATAGTTCTGGAGTAGTCGATTACAAGGCGTTTCCGGTGATTCGCATTCTTAGTGATTAGTACCTGCGCTCGCCATGGGGACCGGCTCTCTTCAATGACACCTTCTTTTAAAAGATTCTTTACTTCCTCTTCAATAAAACGTCGGTCGTCATCACTGTATCTTCGAGACTTAATAGCAATCGGTTTGCATTCGGGAGATAGGTTGGCGAATAAAGGCACAGCAGGGACAGATGCTTCGGCTACGTCGCATACGACGAGAGGCTCTTTCAGACCACCAAATGCGAATTCTAGTGAGGAATGCTTCTCTAATACGTCGTGTCCTATAATCATATCTGAACATAAATTGTCGATCACAAGCAGTTGAACGTTCTCATATGTGTGTTTACCCAAAGTAAGCGTGAGGCAAGTTTCTCCTTTGACTGATGATGTATGATTAAGAGAGGCCATAGATATTGTCTGCTGGCTTGGTTTTATCTTCAGAGAAACCAGTTTAGAAAATTCGAAATTAATAAAACTTTTAGAACTGCCTGTATCTAATAGTGCTTCAGCTCTAATGCCTTTGATAAATGCAGGAACAATGGCTTTGTGTAAGGACGACGGTGATGCAGCAATGATGCAGGCGGTGACATTTTCCTGGTCAGACGTGGCAGCACTAGTTAGATTCTTAGTGCGACAGACTCTTGCGAGATGCCCTTTCTTGTTACAAAGTTGACAAGTCACATTGAAAGCGGGGCATGTCTTGCGCGGATGCACTCCACAGTAAAAACATTTGCGATTCGAGCAATTCTGGAAGGCCGGCGTGGCTGCAGAGGCACTTGCATTTCCACTGGGCATAGGAGTATTCCGTGCATTAGTGTTATCAGAGATGTATTCTGTAGCCGCGTTCATAGGTATGTTGTTATAATGCAGCGTATTAACTTCAGCCATCTCCAAGGAACGCGCCTGGTTATGTGCTTCGTCCAAAGTTAAGCAAAGGATTTCGAGGAGTCTCTCTCTTATTTTTGTCGAGGAGATGCCAGCTATGAAAGCGTCGCGAATGTTGTCATCCCGGTTGGTCTTACTATCGACAGCCGTGAAGTTACAATCTTTGGACAGTTGCTTCAAGGCTTGGATGTAAGTGTCGATGGTCTCGTGGCTACTTTGTCTCCGGGTGGCGAGAGCGTGACGTGCATACAGGATGTTATTTGGTTTTACATAAAGTTTGTTTAAGATTCAATGCCTGTTCGAATGTTTCACACTCGCTTAAGTGGGTATACACGTTCGGAGACACGTGATTAATTAGTATGGTAAGCTTGACCTTATCAGTAGTAGTTTCCGAGTCCTGCACCGCAAGGAAGTTAACGAAAGTTTTCTTCCAGTGTGCCCATTCCGCGGCCGCCGTGCTTAGGGACGGGTCCCCATCGAACCGCTCCGGTCGTAGATATTTGTCCATGGGATCTTAGTCGTTTCGTATGCTAATTAAATTGAAATAATAGACAAAACCTATACTGTAGGTTTTAATTTGCAAAACGTAACATATTGATGAAAGTGACAATACATTCTTAAGACAATCGGATTATGACAAAATAGAAGTATCTATGGTCACAGAAGAATAAAGTGGTAAAAAGGTTCACCACAAGGTTTTTCTGCGTTTATGGTGTAACCCAAGAATGTAACTTCTGGTTTTCTCAAATTGCACTTCGAGGAATTTACTACCACGCCGTAGTCTTGTAACCGTTGAAATATTATCTGTAAGTGCCGAGCGTGGTCTGTGGTATTTTGCGAGTAGACCAAAATGTCATCTATGTACGCGAAACAGAAATCCAGTCCCTGAACGACTTCATCAATAAATCGTTGGAACGTTTGGCCTGCGTTCCTAAACCCGAAGGTCATATAGGGGAATTCAAACAAGCCAAATGGTGTTATGATGGCGGTTTTGCACACATCATCTTCGTGGACTGGGATTTGTTGGTACGCTTTAACTCAATCTAGTGTGCTAAAAAGAACAGTAGATCCCGCGAGGTTGTGGTTGAAGTCCCCTATATGCCGTACTGGACATCGGTCAGGAACAGTCCGATCATTTAGGGTGCGATAGTCCCCGCATGGACGCCAGGTGTTGTCCCACCGTAAGTTTTGATAACGCTGTTATTAGCCGCGTTAAGTGGTCTAAGTCTGCTTTGAATAAGGCGGCGAGGGTAGCAACAGACATCCGACCAGGGTCTATGAGAAATTTGCATTGAGAATGGGCGTCTGTTATAAACAATCGGCGATTAGATAGAGGGCAGTCAGCTGTCGTCGCTGCTACTGACCGCCTTGGGAGTTTCCCGCCTGTCTATTCCAGCTGCATGGTTCGTGCATTTTTCTGCTTTGTCCTTGTAGACTCTATGATACCAACACAACTGAGGTTCGTTTCGCCTGCGTCACGTGATCTGGATCTATTCGAGCTGTTTGACCTGTTCGAGCTGTTTGATCTGTTGAAGTCCCTGTCTCTTCCTGTCAAGGCTGCGACTTGCCTCGTTAGTTCTTCCAAGCAGGTGGTGAGGCTGTGCATTTCAGCTGAAGTTTGTGTAGGGGCGGAAGCAGCAGAGGCAGCATAGACAGCTGGAGTTATTGACACTGGAGTTACTTCAAGAATTTTGTCGGCTAGATCGGCGAGTTTATCCAAAGGCAGATCCGCTTGTGCCGTAATAATTGCTTGAATGTGGCACGGTAAGCGACGCAACCACAGTTGTCTCAGGATACTCTGATCTTGCATGATTGTTCCGGCCAGAGAGCGGAGGTGGCGGAGGAATTGAGATGGTTTTCGGTCACCAATCTCTTCATCTGACAGAAGTTTCCGAATACGCTGCTCTTCTGTTGAGGACAATCGATGTATAAGCTCCATCTTAACCAAATCATATTTCTCTGTTTTTGGAGGTTGAGTAATTTATGTCTTCAATTTCCGCTGCATGTTTAGTGTCTAACTGTGATATAACATAATTGAATTTTGTTGAGTCTGCAGATATACCTGAAATCTCAAATTGTGCTTCTATTTACAAACCACACCGCTGGTCGGTCAGCCCAGAAAGGAGGTAATTTAACTGATACTTTAGCAACACTATGTTCAGGAGTAGAGTTGGTTGGGGTTGAGCTGGCTAGTTTTTTAGTTATTGTATTAGCCGCAAGTTGTTCTTGAAGGGCAGCATTTTGCTCCTTCAAGGACCGAAGCTGGTCCTTCAACTCCTCCATACTTGATAATAAGATGAATATTCTATATAATATGTGTAAAAGATAAAATCTTAAAACTATTTTCGAGGAATGTTTCACACAAAATAAAAATAGGTATATGAAATAAATCCAGATGAGCACAAAACAAAAATTATGGTCACTAAAGCGGGCTGTGGCATAAACCAATAATATTCTATTATTTTGGTGTACTGAAGCATTGGCGTCAGTACACCAAAATAATAGAATATTATTTATTATTGCACAGCTAAGAAAAATAAAAATAAAGTTATGATCACTCTAACAAAAACCTACTATAAGAACAAAAATAATATTGTATTATGTTGATGTAACTACACAATGGTAAATATAGAGTTGTACCAATAAGCCCAACCTATGGGAGTTAACCAAACAATGATATGTCACAATACCTTTCTAACTGAGAAAGTAATATTTTACAATCCTTTGTAGGCACGGGTGGTTTAACCTAACACACTTTGACAAAGTAGATAGCTACCTGCTTGATTGACATGAATAAAATAACACAGGGTTAAACAAAACTGTCTGCACTAGGTTACTGAAGAACACTATAAACACTATGCATACTTAGAAAATGTCCTGAAATATAGCTAGTTTGATGTTTAAAAAGAGTTCTCAACAGAATTTTTTATAACACACTTACTGTTGTTGCTGTAGGAGAACTGAGTTAAGTAAACAGAGTAGTAACTACTAGTTAAGTACTACTACAGTGCTAATGCACTGTAGTAGTACTTAACTAAGAATAAAGTTCTCAACAAAATGATATGGAACGCACTGACCGTTGTTGCTGTTGGAGAATTGTGTTGAATGAACACTGTCTGTTACTACCGATACAGCCGTGCAAGTACGTAGGAATCGATTCGATAAATCTGACAGTCATTCTCGACAAAATGAGTTTATAACAAAGATAAAAAGTCATTTTGTCGAGAATAACTGTCAGATTTATCGAATCGATTCCTACGTACTTGCACTGCAGGCACGCTCGTTGTAGGTAGACACCGCGTGCGGTGTCAGTAGGTACTGCTTGTGGTGTCCGTCTCTAAAACAAGGACCCAGTAAGTGTAGTTGTCCCTGGCGACTGTGAGGAGTTTCACTTGAAGAAGTGTTGTATGGAACTAGTCGCGATGCGTTTTTGAGTAGAACTTCCGTTGAAAGATGAATACAACCTTTGTTTTTGTGGAGGCTTGCTCGACGACGGTATGATCAGCCGAAAGTGGTTATTTCGTTCGCTCGTATCTTCCTCACTTTGCGTGTTTTACGGGGTCACCAATTTGGAAGAACCGGTGGAGGATAGTAGCAGGGTAGTTATATCGCAAACACAGTTCTTTTCACTGAGGTAAAATAAGTTTATTCAAGACAGTGAACAAAACCACATCGAAGAGCCCGAGATCACGGTTGCTTGTCTACGGCTCTTCTCTCTTATTTTTTTTAAATTGTTGCTTTTGATTTTAGTTTTGTTTAGTCCATGGTTTTGTTAACTTGTGCAAGGTATACGTACATTATAAGAAGAAGTTATGCTGCTCTGATACTGACTGATTAGGTAAATCGACTAAGCACACATAACTAGTCGATATTAGGTTTTTATTTACTCTTTTCCCAGCGCTAAAAACTATGGAAAAAAAAATAACCTACATAGCTAATAGCTAGGGTAGGGCTTTGTTTTTACAGTGAAATGAAATAAAAGATATGTTACTTTGTTACTTATTTTAGCGCATTCAATTTAAAGATAGTTTTATATAGTTTTGAGTTATTGTACGAAAAATAATATAGAGTTGTTAGATTTAACGTTATACCTATAAAATTATGTAAATAATTTGTGACCTTGAGCGTAAGCAATACAGCTGTCAAATAACCTAACCACAATTTGTGTAAACGAAAGATGAAAGAAGATTTTCTTGTGAACTTTTGTTGTAAGTAGCGTAGGCTGCAAAAGCACACATCCTTTGTTATAATGGACGAAACCGTCACGCACTATATAACTTCCCACCCAGCTGATCAGGTATGTTGACATATTTTTTTCTAGAATAACCACTTGCCTTTACAAATTAATTTCAATCTTGTTTAATTGCTTGCTGTTGTTTCATTGAATCAGCGCTCAATTCTAGATCTCTTTTTAATCAACAATTGTTTTAACCAATCCATGTGTAACTAAGAAATGCCTACATATTTTACCTGTTTGATTTATTTTAAAATAAGAGCTAAATTAATTTTGTTCCTGTTTCGATTGCCATTGTTGCCATTATTTGTTTTGTTATTTTTACTTGTAAGCAGTAGAAAATAACTTAATATTCTAAATAGTGTTGTGTATTTCCCCACAGACAGTTCATGTGGATGGCAATGCCCTAGCCCTCAATGTGCAGGATGACGGAGGCGGCAGGGTGGCTATCATGCATTCACAGACCTACTCCACGTCACTGTGCAGGTATACCGCAAAGCCCAGCTGTGTAAATATAGCTTTTAGAAAACTACAGGCTGAGTAATTACTATTAAAATATCTGTTATCAATCCAGGCCCCAGACTAATCAATAATTAAATGAATAAAGACTTGCTTTAATATTTAGGCCTGGTTACTTTGAATTTGGCATTCAATATTGCTAAATATCCAATAAATTTATATTCTATTCCTGCCTGTAACACCAAACACACCAACAAATAAGTCTAATGTTCAAAATTGCAATCATAATCTTTGTCTGGGCTTCTGTTACTGTGTCTGTTCAGAGCTTGTAATGTGCTCACAGTACGGCAATTATTTATTTTACACACAATACTACAGCAGCACACTACCCTTCCCTATGATGAAGTTCCTTCCGTTAGGAGAACGATGGACCTGGTTTGCACAAAGCCCCAAACTAGACATGCTTTTGCTAGTCGATTTTATGTGTTTTTAGGACCTTTTCTGTATAATAGACTCAACAAGAAACTTAACTTCTATAGTCTAAGTTATAGGAAATGTTTTTTTGTAATATCGGATTATTTAGCGATACTTAATTACACGGACACAGAAAAACTTCTAGAAGTACTGGTTTGATTATGTTATTCCCTCGTCTCTAATTGTACATATGTATTTACTTAATTTAGTTTTAATGTTTATTGTACCAATTTGATTATTCCTGTAGTTGTTAATAGATATTTTTATTTTATAAAATTGAATGTCCTAGTTAATTTGTGGCATGTAAAGTGATGGCCTGAAACACAGGTTTAAATAAACCTAGATCGGGTAGGTCGCTAACAAACATTTGAATTCCACATTATCGTTTCTTGCAATTGTTAAATATATTTTAGTTATAGTTTACTTTTATGCACTAATTATATGTTTCAGAAATAACACTACTGCACCTAAATGTACATTTTTGTAATACTTTTTTTTTTTTAAATAAATTATTCTTATTCTTATTCTTGTTACAACATTGTTTGCTAACGATCCTGTTCTAACACTAAACGTGTCACAGGCAAGTGTCAGTGGGTGACCAAGTGGTGGAGGGTCAATGGAGTGATGAGATGATAGATCCAGAAGGCAGGCTGGCAGCACTCATGGCACACATCACGGCCCAGCAGTCACGCGGCCAACAACAACTGCACCATAAGGTATACTATGCCAATTAAACCATTTTAGTATCAAAGAATTGCCACATACACTCAAACTCAAAGCATTTATTTCAATTAGACCATTTCGGCACTATCTATCTATCTATCATGGGGTTTAGGTTTCCGCACTTAGTCCTTGAAGTGGACCATTGTGCGTGAGCCATGGTGGCCGATTACTCCAACCAGCCCACCTCCCTCCAGAAGCAGATCAGACTTCCCGGTCTCCTCAGGGCATCCACAAGGGATCTTGGTGCTCCCAGGGTCTCCTCGCGAATCTTGTTAACGCCTGTGCACTCAAGGAGCACATGCGCCACCGTTTCCTCCGCCTCCATGCATGCTCTGCACAGGGAACTGTCAGTGATACCTTCGAATATTGGTATCCGTAACCTCCCTGGCCTCTATAGCGTGTGCCGCTTGGATAATACCTACACACTCTGCTTGGTAAACACAGTTGAACATTCCAAGTGGTTTGGATATCTTAATGTTTAGGTCGTCGGAGAACACTCCGACGCCTGTCCCATCGTTGGTTTTTGATCCGTCAGTATAAATCCTTAACTCTCTTGTACTTGAGTAGTCGCACAACTCCTCTATGAGCTGTATGTTGTAGTGTTTTTGGAAGCAGTGGGTCTTCAGGATTCTGTCGATGGGTGATGTCATCATCGGCTGTTCTTTGATTGCATCTTCTCTGATGCGTGTGTGTTTAATCCTGGAGTCATTTCTTAGGGTGCCGGATGCTTCGAGTCTGAAAGTCGCTATGGCCGCCTCCTCTCTTACGACTAGGCGTAGGGGAGGCAGCCCCAGCATCACCTGTAAGGCAGCAGTGGGGGAAGTTCTCATGCTGCCGGTGATTGCTACGCAGGCAAATCTTTGTAGTTTCTCGAGATCCTTTTGGGTTGTACTTAGGTTGGTCCTGGGCCACCAAACTAAAGAACCATATGTAATAATTGGTCGGATAACTGTGGTGTATAGCCAGTAGGTGATTTTGGGGCTTATGCCCCAATTTCTCCCGAGGAGTCTCTTGCATTGCCATAGGGCTATACTGGCTTTTGTGATGATGTAATCAGTGTGTTTTGCCCAGTTCAGCTGTTTGTCCAAAAAGATACCCAGGTATTTGGTTTCAGTCGATAGGCTTAGGGTTGTCCCAAAGAAGCTTGGCAATTGTAGCGTTGCCAGCTTCCTTTTCTTTGTGAAGAGGACGAGTTCGGTTTTGGTAGGGTTCACTGCTAGTTTGTATTCCTTGCACCAGTCTTCTACTATTCTTAAAGCTTGGCGCATAAGGTTACATAGTGTGTTTTCGTGTGTGCCGTTTATTATTATGGTCAGATCGTCAGCATAACACACCGTGTAGTAGCCTCTGCTGTTGAGACGTTTGATGAGGCTGTCTACTACGAGGTTCCATAGTAATGGTGAGAGGACATCACCTTGGGGGCAGCCCTTCGCCACTATGGCTCTAGTGGTGTCATTTACCGTAACTTGTACGGCTCTCAGTCGGAGCATATTTGTGATCTATCCTCGCAGGGTCGAGTCCACACCGTGTTCCTCGAGGGCTGCGTTGATGCTATGGAAGATGGTTTTGTCAAAAGCGCCTTCTATGTCAATGAAGACAGCTAGTGAAGAGCATTTGTGGTCCACTGCACATTCGATCTTGGAGATCACACTATGCAGCGCAGATTCTGTTGATTTTCCTGAGGAATACGCGTGTTGTTGTTTGTGGAGTGGTCGCTCCCGAAGAGGTCCGTCCCGAATGTGCCGATCACAGAGTCTCTCGAGGGTTTTCAGTAAGAAAGATGTTAGGCTTATTGGTCTGTACGCCTTGGGTTGTGTGTAATCTGGTTTGCCTGGTTTAGGGATGAAAATGACTTTCACCTCACGCCATGCAAGTGGTATATATTTCTGTGCTATGCAGGCTTGGTAGATGACAATCAGCCATGGCGTTAGAACGTCTACTCCCCATTGTAGCAGGGCGGGGAAAATTTCGTCTAAGCCTGCGGATTTATATGGTTTAAAAGTCTTTATTGCCCATTTTATTCTCTCTGCGGTTACTATGGTGCGGGCTCTGGCCCAGTCTTGGTCATTTGGTGTGTGCGTTGGCACACTTGCCCAGGTTCTGTCCTCGGAGAGATTGCAGTCTGGGAAGTGGGTTTCCAAAAGGACTTTACTTGTTTCCTGATCCGACTTGGTGTATGTGTTGTCTGGGGTTTTCAGCGACCCGAGGGTGCGATCTTGATCGGTAGATAGGATCTTTCTCACACGCGCGGCTTCGCTGTTCGATTCAATTTCTTCGCAGAATTTCCGCCAGGCTGCCCTGCTGGCATTCCTGACTTGTTTTTTGAAAGTGTATTGTACTTGTTTTCTTGTATGAGTCCCAGTCTTCTGGTAATCTGGAGTTTTTGGCTCTGTTGAATTGTTTGCGCATGATTTGCCTGAGCTTACTAAGTTCCGCATTCCACCAGGAGTTACCCTTGCTCTTGGTGTTTGGGTCTTTTAGTTTGCAGCAGGCGTGGTACGCTTCAATTATAAATTCCGAGAGTTTTGTTACGATGTCTTCAAGTTGTTTGGGGTCTATAAGAATTTGGAGGCGTTTGGTGCTGCGTTAGTAGGGAGGCCAACAGCCGTTTGTAGCCGGGTACATTGGTACAGCGTGGGTTGCGTCTAGGTCCGGGTTTTTTTAGGTTAGCCACTAATGAGAAGCGAATCCTTCTATGGTCAGAGCAGGAAGGCCCGTTGGATACGTGCCAGTCAGAAATAAGTTTTGCCGCGCTTTCCGAAGCCAGCGTTAAGTCAATGATTGTTTGTCCGCGCGATGTGACCCAAGTGGGTTCCGAGCCGCGGTTTGCGATGTTAAGGTTAGTTGAGAACAAGTATGTGCATAGTACCTCACCTCTAGTGTTGGCTTTGTTGCAACCCCAAAGCGGGTGATGGGCGTTTGAGTCTGTGCAGATGACCAGGTCGAGGTTGGTGTCTTCACAATACCTTACCAGGTCGGCCATCCCTTTTGGTGGGCAGTCTTCATCCTCGCCAGGCATGTATACTGAGGCCAGGACGATATCGGGTGCGTCGCCGTCGGTTTTGAGCCTGACGGCTGTTAGATCTCTGGAACATAATTGCGTGAGTGTGGTGGTGGGTACATCCTTGGGTATGTAGGCACAGGTTCGTGGTTTATCTGTGCCTTGTGTGTCGAGGATCAGCTTACCTCCAATGTTACCAAGGCCGCATATTCTGTTATTTCGGATCCACGGCTCTTGGATGAGTGCAATGGTTCGAGGTTCCATCTCCAGTGCCCTGCGCAGGCAGGCAGTAGCCGTCTGGCTATGCTGAAGGTTGGTCTGGATGATATTTACGGGACGGGATGGGGGCGGCAGTGGGGTGGAATTAGGAGGAGATTGATCCATCGGATGATTCCCCCCCCTCTTCCAGCCCATGCTGGACTTCGCTGAGTGCCGGTGATGATGAGAGCAGCTGCTCCGTCCACCCTGGTGGTGAGGTTGGCATCCTCACAGCGTCAGCATCAGCCATCGCCGTTCTGGCCATCTCCTCCTCCAGTTGCGTCATCGTCAGGTCAAGTTCAGTCGGAGCCGGTTTCGTCCGTTCAGTGTCAGTCTTGGTGTCGGGGGGATGGGTGTTGGGGAAGAAACGCACGTATATCGACCCAAGTAGGTACGATATCCGTCGCTCCCTCCCCAAGACCTTTTCGACCTCGTCCGGTGGGATACCTAGGGTTAGATAACTCCCGTAGTTATCACCACCGACCGATGTCGCCCTGTACAGGGACCACCTGCCGATGTCGTACCAGGGGTTCTGGCAGGTCAGAACCGTCTGGAGCAGCGCTATGTCCCCATTGTACCTGGGTACAAAGAGCGCCGCTCGAACCCGGGTCGGTACGTCGGACTGTTTCATAACTGTCAGTGTTGCGTCAGTGTTCGGCAGTCTTATTTTAGGCACGTTCTGGGTCAGCCAAGTCAGGGCGTTGTCGTCCTCGCACCACATATGAACCGTGTCATCCGCTACCCTTGGGTAACCACGGAAGGCCGGGACTTTGGAGGGGTTGGTTCGACACGTTTCCACAATAAGGTCCTCGAGGCTGAGCTTGATATGCTCGCCCTCGTCAGTCGTCATATCACGGGACGGAGGCGAGAGGCAGATCGCTACGGCGAGTCGCGCAGGGATATCCTTAGTGGCCCGCGCGTAGGTTCTCTGCTCCCCTTGAGCGGCCTGGGTTCTAACACGCTTGGCGTCCCCCTGGAGCGTACTTGGTGAAGCCGTGTCGTCCGGGCGCTCCCTCTTCGCCGCTCCCTGTCCACTTGGGCCGGGTTGCGGTTCTGAGGGGCTTGGCACAGTGCTTTGTGCCAGGGACACCCGGCGTAGGAACCCAGACCGCTTGCCTCGCTTCTGTCTGGTTCGGTGTCGGTCTTCGGTCGTCTCGTCGCGGTTCCGGTCGGTTCCTCCGGATGGTCCTGGTGCGGGCAGTGACTTCTCGCGCTGGGTTTCCCCTTCGCGTACTGTTCCTTGCCCGCACGTTTCCGCGTCCGACTGCTTTTCGCGCTGGGTTTCCCCTTCGCGTGTCTGTAGCCGGTCGCGTACTCCCTTACAACTAACCGTTTGTGCTTCGCGCTGGCTATTGCCTTCGCGGATTTTGCGCAAACGGTTGTTGAGTTCTCTCTCTCTGTTACGGATCTTTCCGCGCTTGGTTTTTAGCATGCGTACTTCGTCCACAGAGATGAAACCAGAACCACCAGATTCCGCTTCCTTTCCCGTCCCGAGAGAGTTCATGTCTTTCAGCCTTGCCTCGATCTTCTCGCGCTGGAGTGCCAGCGCGCGAAGTTCGCTGCTAAGACTGGAGAGTCGAGCTTTGTTGCTGTCGTTGTCAGGATTATTTGTCACACTGTTCCGTACGATGCTCTGTTGCCAGGCCCTCGTGGAAGGTGTAACATTCGTCAATGTGATCGGCGCGGGAGTCGCAGCCGTCTTAGAGTCAGCAGGCGCAGAAGTCGCAGCCATGGTTGTGTCGGACGCCGCGCCGCGTGAGTCGCAGCCGATGTTGTTGGCGCCGAAGCGGCCAGCCGCGCAGAAGGCGCGGCGCTACTTGGCAGATTGGAGCCCCCCCCCAGATTACGGTGGAGGCAGACCGACGAGTCGGTGTGGGATTCCCCGGCATTGCCGGGACCCACCTGGGGAATATAATTTTTTCCATTCTGCGACATGGTTGTAGGGTGTGTGGGCTTTTTTTGGAGTTGAGGTTACCCGTCCTCATGGACCGAAAGGAGAAAAGGGAAAAGGAGGGAGAGACTGGGCGTAGGATCATGGGAGTGGGGTGTAGGATTCCCCTGGGCCCGGGATTTTGGCTTTAAAGCGAAAAAGCGCCCGGGGGTTTTTGTTGCGTCTACTTCTTATGGAATTAGACCAAGAACAGGGTGGCAACCTCGTGAAGGTGAATCCCCCAGACTTGCCTTGAGGATCTACACGACCGTAGCGCTCCCCCTCAAGACCCCGCCACCCTACCGCCTCTGAGGGAGGCAGTAAGGTAGGCCTGCATCTATACTACCAAGCAAAGCATAAGCAAAGCATGTCGTTGTGCAACCGCGAAAGCATAAATACAGACCCCCCCCTACCATTACGGCACTTTTGAATGCCAAAAATACAACTAAAAAAAACTTTTTGCAAAAATAAAACCGACTTTAAAAACACAACAACCCCCCCCTAGTGACTGAACTGTTAAACCCGACAGCACAGGTAAAAAGGCTGAAGAGGAACCACCATCTATAAGTGGGAGGCGCAGCACAGGCTGCTCCACCAGTATGCCATGCAAACTGCAACAAATTTGCTTATGGTCTGATGACCAATTGCAAATAATAAAAAAAAAACAACAACAAAGTGAAAAATAACTTTACGTTACTTTTCACTTTTTTATGTTTTTGAAGTTGGTTTAATTTTTTGCAAAAAAGTTTTTATTTTACCATTTTTAGTTGTAATATCTTATACAAATATTAGCTATACATTTATTTTAACATAATATAACCTCACACCTGTAATTTCGAAGAGTTGTGCTGAGGTGTACCCAATAGGACCTACACCCACATTTCGCCAGTTATGTTTAAGTCCCATGTAATAGGGGGCGAACGCTGGCGCAAATCTAGACTCCGTGGCTGCTACTGAGAAATTCCTGATGAAAAAACCCAATAACACTTTGCCCGACCTGGGAATCGAACCCAGGACCTCATGCTGAGTAGTCGCCACCACTAGACCAACGAGGCAGTCATTTATTTCATATTGTTAACAATACATGTCATGGTAATAGGCTTATCCCCAATAAAATGGAACCTAACAGACCAAACTGTCGAAATGTGGGTTTACTGTACACATTTGCATACCCCCTCAGCCATTGCATACATCCAAGTGATTGCAGAAATCACGATTGATTTGCTGTCTTTAATTGAAGAGTTCCATTGCATATCTCCGAAGACCACCATCAGATCTTCACCAAATTTAAATGGGACCACTGCGAAGTAATTTTCTTCCAAACAAAAACAGAATCACACAACGAAAAAAAAAACATTCAGACGAATTGATAACCTCCTCTTTTTGGAAGTTGGTTTAATAATAATAAACAAAGCTACAGTTGCAGTCACTAGACATAATAACTTGAGAAAGAGCTGTAGTTGCCCATTCCCTAGCAGAGATCTCTATGGAGAAGAACGGGCAAGAACTCCATGGACACTCTTTTAAATCAAATGGTTACATCATTCATGTTGAGATTATACATATATGTGAGAACCATGTAGAAAGACGTGTACATTAAGAGTGTCCAGAGTAAAAGGTTAAATCAACAATTTAAAAATAAAATATTTTTAATACAAACTAAACTTATGTCTGGTCAAAGCAAATAATTAACATAACAGACTGTCAAAGCACGATATAAGCTCTGTAGTGAAAGTTATTCCGGTAACTATTGTTTATTGACATTAACACTAAATTAGTGCGAATAACACAATCATATTTAGGGTTTCATTTAGGTATTGCCTAGCGTCTGTGAAAATGTGTATAAATTTGTTTTGTCAATCCCCAACTCTAGTTACCTACATTTTGCCGAGCAGTGACGCGGGCGCAGCTAAACAGTTAAAATGTTTTACAGGTGCACTCAGTGAGGGGAGATGTGGACACATCTATCATTCTTGATAGTTCCATGAGACTCTTCCATGGCCAGCCAATGGTAAGTAAATACTTTTGGACAAAAAGTGGATTTGTGTGTGAAGAAAGATGGTATGGCTAGATAGTAAATTCAAGCGTAGAATAATACTCCCACTGCTTGAATATTGGCCTTTTTTGTGAGATAGAGTGGGCCATTATCCGTCATAAAAATAAAAAATTGGGTAAGGGCAGAAGAGGCTTAGTGGATGTTATTTGGCTGAAATGATGTTGAAGGACAGGAATATGGTGATGATTATTTTGTTTCTCCAGGATCAGTCACAAGAGCCAATAGTGGTAGAGGTACCCCCCCTGCCGCCACTCCCTCCCCTGCAGCACATGAAGCGGTGCCAGGAAACCGACTGGTTCAACAAAAATAAACAATCACTCAAAGTAAGTTATCAAACTAATATGAATGAAAAGAAACACGAAGAGTTATGAAACCTGCCTACCTGTTTTGGTGTATTTGTAACTTTTCTTTTTTTTAATAGGATGATTCATCAATGATTGATTCTGATGGGTCGGTGTTAGAACTAGGCCCGGGAGCATCGCCGGGGCAGCACAAACTGCAAAGCAAGAAGAGTCTTCCACATAAGAAGAGGATATCTAGGAAGCTAAAGAAGAATAACGGGAACAGTACTCCTCAGCAGGTCAGTTTTAGAAGATTTCAGTGAGACAAAAACTGGCGATGTCAATAATTAGATAGTCTGCAACTTTGTTTGAGGTTTCCGAAAGTATTATTAGACGAACTTTTTGTGTTAAAGTCTTACAAAGAACGGCCGACGATGCCTAGCTTTAGTTACTTTGACCAGCATTTTATTATAGCTGTGTATACTTTTCTTTGTTAAAACTGATAACAAAGTGACTAGTAATTAGGAAACTGAGCTAATAGATACTGTTTATCGATGACCTAGATGCCGAAGCGGCATACTACATATTGTGCGATATATGAAATGCTTAGAAGCTAGCAATAACGTCTATAATGTCTAATATATTCTTTTAATTTCTTCTTCATTCTAAGATTTTAAAACCCAATGCATTAACTATCTTGGTGATGTGTTAAAATTGAAATAGTTGTTTTGCAGAGAAGCGTATTCTCCCTCGAAAAGCATTAACAAACACAACCCTCATTTTGCGCTTCGCCGCAGTTGGGTAACAAGCTACCCACGTCAGTTACGCCCAGTACGATCACCTTAAAAACGAATTCTCTGTATATCGAGAACGTCAATATTATAATACCACCACCATATGTTTGAGCTATCCATGGGCTTGCAGGAAATAGTGGTGATCAGCTGCAGGGACGAGGAGGGTCGCATCAGCTGCGCCGACCACGGCACGGAGCAGGAGATCCTGCCCGACAACTTTGTGCAGCAGGACCACATGCCCGACGAGACGCATCATATCACACATGAGGTATGTTCCTAAACTTATCAAGAAATTAAGGAAAGGTAACAACATATATACGATGAACCTTTTATTCTAATGTTTTCGGAGACATTTTTAACTTCACTTAAGATTTAAACAAGCACTCACTTGTCCAATATCCCGAATTTGTGTGATGAGCATGGACATTTGTTTCCGAGTCATGGATGTTTATATGTATTATAAGTATGTATTTACAAACAAAAAGTATCTATGTAGTATATCAACTATCTGGTGTCCACGACACAAGCCTCGTTGCTTAGTGTGGCACTAGATGGCGCTGTGTGTTTATGTCCAGCGATATATATATATACTGTCGTGTTGTTTCCTTTATTCTTCCATTCTCTCCTGTCAGCCGTTGCATTGTCATTTACTTCTCGTCTTCCCTTCCGTCTCCACCTATCAAAATTAATATCTATCACTCTTTTAGTCAAATACATGACATCTTTCTTCATCACACGCCAATACCAAGACAGACAATACTTTTAATTTTTTCTGTAACATTCCTAGCTATTGTTTTGTATCTTCATCTCTCCATCAGTAGTAACATACTTCACCTACCCATGACCAGGTCCGCCCGGTCTTCATCTGCCAGCTCTGCGGGGAGTTCTACGGCGACGAACAGCTGAAGTTCTTCCAGCACCTGAAGCAGCACTACGAGCCGCACATCATCATCGAGAACCCCGTGCAGGACTTGGGTATTGATAAGGTATGACTTTACTTTTAGCTTATCAAACGTCATGTAACAAAAAACTATAGAATGGGGAAGACAACTATCAAATTAGTCTCGTGTAACGCTAGTGTTTGTTACATTCATTCAGCTGCCAAATGTTTTTTTTTTTCGGATGGTAAGTCATCAAATGACTCCTCCCGCTCTGGGCGGAGCAGGAGGGAGTGTCAGACTTTTACTGACTAAAACCCATCCATGTTCCTTCATCGCCCTTTGTGTTCCGGGGCCACGGAATGTCTTTCAAACAGTCCCGCAGCCCCGGGCCATTAAGCACCTTGCTGGAAAATTTGTTTTGTCTTGTTGCCAATTGGTAGCTATATCCATTCAAGTGGCAAACAGTCGGCACTCACTCTTGGCGAAGCTTATCGTACTACGCGCCCTCTGTTACGGGAATCTCGAGTGAAAAGATCTCTGTTGAACAAGTAAAACTTGAGAAACATTATGTATAGCCTCTTCTTCTAAGTGTGTTGAACGTAATTGAAATCGGAGAATTTAGTGGCGCTTTTAGTGTCTAGCTACTATTTGATAGTAACATTTTATAGGCTATAGAGTTTCAGTTTCATTAAACGAATACAATATTATTCTATCTATATTTCCTCGCAGATAACCAATTCGTGCATCGTTGATAACGTAGCAACGATTCCAGACTCAATCGTAGAACTGTCTCTAGAAAATTCCATACCAAAAACTATATACCAATCTATGGACAAACACGTCCTGTACACGACAAGCGATAAAACGTTCACGTACGCCAGCAATAAGCTTCAGTATTCCATGGCGAGTATGGACAAGGAACCGACGTCGGTAGTTCAGGAGGCTGAGAAGGCGGATCTGTATGATACCCTGGATAAACTGGATCTGTACAGCTGCGGGAAGTGTAACAAGTCTTTTAGAAAGCAGAAGCAATGTGAGGCGCATATTAAGGAGGCGCATTCTAATATGAAGGTACTATTTTCAAAGTTTATTGTGGTTATGTTTTATGCATGGATTGGTTAACACTATTGGGATTTTGGATTTCACTTTTTTTGTTAGCTAACTTGAGTTTCCTGTCTTAACCGACGAAGGTGTGGACTATTTTCTCTCTCAACCGCCGGAAAGACCTATGTCGCTTCTCGCTAACAGCCGGCGGTGAGAGGTTCTAGCGGCGGTGGCAGGCTAATCCCGCCGAATGTTTGTCCCGAACAATCCTGATCACCCGCATGTTAGCGGAGTTCATACTCTGAGTACTCGTGGGAGCATGTGGAGATGCGGCGGTTAACGTTACCACGTCATGTGACGTCGCGTATTGGTGCCTTACAGACAATTATGTTCGAACCATTAAATAGCGGGCGCAATGTACTGGGTTCTCCAAAAAAATCATTAAAAAAATTCTAAATCGAAATTTTTACTTTGGCCATCTAGGTAAGTTCAGCATTTTGGCTTGGCAATGAACGTGTTTAACGCATGAAAACGCTATGTTTGGGCCCAAACTCGTCCAAAATTAAAGATTTAAAGAATTTCTTAAAATATTTTGGTTTTTGTGCGAGATGGAAATGTAGATGTTCAATAAAAAATTACACAAAAGTTTTATTTTTTTCTACGATTCTAACAACGACATGACTATATGAGTACACACTTCAGCCACCCTTGCAGTTAGAAGACATGGGCGAGTTCAGCGAGCCTGAGGATCTGATGGAGGGTATCCACGTGGCAGTAGACGACCCTCCCGAACACTACGAGCACTCCCTGCTGCCGCACCTCACTGTGGAGAACGGACATGCGCATCAGGACAACGTGAGGCACTGGTGAGTACCGGGACGGTCTGAGGACCTGAACTATAAGGGACTGATAATACTTATAAACAGGGAATAGGCTAGTTGCCACCATCAACAAATTGCAAATCTATTTAGTCCGTCAGATAGAGCATTGGAAAATAATGGACACGTATTTTTTAACCCCCAACCAAAAAAGAGGGGTGTTATAAGTATAACGTGTCTGTGTATCTGTCTGTGGTATCGTAGCTCACAAACGGATGAACCGATTTTCGTTAAGTTTTTTTTGTGTCATAGATAATTTTATCCCGAGTGTTCTTAGCCATGTTTCATGAAAATCGTGTAACGAGTCTTTTGAGATCGTTACATGCAAGCTGATATCATCTTTGACGCACGGTCGTAGTGTTGCCATTTAGTAAAAAAAATAGTCGATTAGACAGTTAGAATTGATAAAGCTGCAACACTGATTTGATTGTCGATGATAGTTGGTTGTCAAACTTCACTTTCTGACCTTTTGACGAGACGAGATGGCGAATTTTTGAGTCGTCCCAAGAGAAATCCTGGTTTAACTCAGGAATCAAGCATGATTCTGGCCATAATTGCCGGCCACTCGTTCCCTTGTGGGCTACTGTTTGTATAGTTCATTGGATTTTGATGGCAGATGGACGTAATTGTTGCCGGAGCCTAACCCTATAATGGGATTTGTTTATTAAATTGGAAGAAAACGCCGGACATGGCGTTTTTCTTACTTTTTCTTACGTTTTTCTTTTTCTTTTTTTTTCTACTATTAGTTTTTCTTACCAACTTTAGTTTTTTCTAAATTTTCTTCACTTACATTCCCTAAATGGAATTGACACGTGGATTATGACGTCGTGGATGCGAGGCGCTACACGTTGGTGATCCGACAGGAGCCCTTTCTACTTTGGTATCATGACCAAAATTCTTTCGGTATTTTTTATTAACTTTAAATCTTAAAAAAGTGCAATATTGACTAAGATGACATGACCATTTATTTTAAGTTTACCAATAGAATAGGTTTCTTTTATTAGAAAATTTGTACCTCAACGCTACCTACGGGTAATAAAATAGACTTTTAAATTTATGGTCGATTTTTATTGATGCCCCCCGCTTGAAGATTAAAAGTACCAGCTTCCGCAGGTGAGTTTATCCAAGGCATAGTTTTTGTTATCATGTAGTGTGCGCCTGGCGCCCGAACTTTCTTAAATTTTATCTCTTGTGGAACACACACATGTGTTATAATATTCATTTTTAGTATTGATATCCTCCGGGATCATCTCATTCGCTTACACACATTTATTATTTTTTTATTACATTTGTCGCCGTAGAACAGGGACCTGAAGTAGGAAAACTTGGGGTACAACTTCATATTGGTCATTGTTGCACTATTAATTAATTTAATATTTTAACTGATGAGTCTATTGTTTACAGTAATTTGTTCTGTAGTTTGTTTACTTTATAACTTTGTATTTTTTTTGTAACTTTGATAATTGGACTCATCTGTTATTTATTTTGGTAAATCTTTTGTAAACATTGTTTAGTTTTTACAATTGATAATTTTGTTTATAACATGTTTTTTTCCTTTAGCATAACCAACAATTGTATAGCATAGACCGCATTTTGTTTGTTCTCAACAGTAAAGTTATTTTATAACTTTAGTTTAACTTCTAAGTAAATAATTTTAATTTAACATTAAGTACATTATAGTACACCTGGTTTATTTAGATTTAAGCTGTTTGTAAGTGATTACTGCACTTTTTCAAGGTTAAATAACTTAGTAATTTTTCATAGAAATACCACATTGACTTTCATACTTAACCTCAAACTTAGAATTTTATTTTCAAACTTTGAAATATTTTGAAACTTTTTGAAGTTTAGTCTTGCTTTTGGCTATTATTTGTCTTGCTGCATTATTAACAATGGACAAGGGAGTTCAGTTTCCACCGCTTCAGGATACTGATGATGTTGGTACCTGCCAGACTGTTGATGCCAACGCTGCTGGGAAGGTTCATGAGTTGGTTGACGCACCTGAGGTTGACAATCCTTTTGAATCTAGAATCGCACATTCATCTTCGGCTTTCACAGCTCGAGCTTAGCCTTCGTTTAATTCTTTGAATGCGCTTGTGAATGAAAACATTCGGAAGAACTTTCCTCCGTTTACAAAATTGCCTGATTTAAAAAAGAGTAGAATAATTTATAATGGTAAAACTTGTGTTAGAGAATTTATTACCCAAATAGAAGAATATTTTCCTTATAAAAATTTGAATGAAAACTTGCTTGTTGGTTCTTTTTCAGATTTGCTTGATGGCATAGCACTCAAATGGTTTAGATCTGTTCGAATTCATGTTCCTTCTTGGGATGTACTTAAATTAGCTTTGCTGAAACGTTTTGATAAACCTGACTTCGATTATTTTTTAGAGAATGAGCTTCGCACCAAGAAACAGAAACATTCTGAGTCGCTTCCTGACTTCATTACTGAAATTTCGGATTTGGCAAGTCGTCTTTCAGTACCTTTGTTTGACCAAACCTTAGTTAATGTGATAAAGCACAATATGTTACCCGTTTACACACCTTTTTTGTTTCGTAGACAGATTGATTCAATTGAACAATTTCTAGAACTTGCAAAGGAATTGGAAGTTGTTGTAGACAGAAAGCCTTTCAAAGAGTCAAGTAAGCCTTCCGTTAAATTTAATGCCGTTTCTAACGATTTAACTTGTTTAAAATGTAAAAAACCTGGACATACTTATAAAAGTTGCACATCCATACCAGGTGTTGTTTGTTTTAAGTGTCATAAAGCTGGAGTCACTTCTAAGACTTGTGATGTTTGCAATTCGACTACTAAAAGCTCGTCAGAGCCAAAAAACTGATTAGGCAGCAT
This sequence comes from Xestia sexstrigata, assembly GCA_941918905.2. NCBI lineage: Eukaryota > Metazoa > Arthropoda > Insecta > Lepidoptera > Noctuidae > Xestia > Xestia sexstrigata. The sequence continues at coordinate 21,176,231 of OW799209.2, forward strand.
CGGGCCCACGTTTTTGATAAAACTTCGAGAGACTCGATGTGTAAGAAAATTATTAAAACTCACAAGCCTGACAATGATGCCCGTGACAAGGATTTTTCAAACTGGTTGGATTATTTAAAAACCTTTTTTAACATTTACCGTTCGGCACCTATTCTGTTTACAAAACAAAATGATACTAGACCATTTTTAGAATTTACAATTAATAATAACACTTTTTCAGGTTTATTGGATACTGGTTCCAATAAATGTGTTTTGGGCTCAAATATTCATAAACAATTTTTGCAGTTAGGATATAAAATTAAACCTACCTTTGGTACTGCTTCTACAGCTGACGGTTCCTCTCGGAGAATTATGGGTGTCATAGATCTTCCAATAACTTGTGATAATATAACCAAAATTATAGAATTCTTAATTGTTCCTTCTTTTGATCCACCAATCATTTTAGGTTTCGATTTTTGGATTCAGTTTAATATAGCTAAAGACTTATGGAAAAACATTACACTTGTTCAAGATAAGAATAAAAATCAAGTTTGTACTGTTACTCCTATTTCTGATCTTTCTCCTTCTGAGAAACAGAAATTAAATAACACTATTGCTTTGTTTGAAGACATTTCTTATGAGAAAAGAGGTTTAGGTCTTACTCATTTAGTTGAACATAAAATTAACGTTACTAGTGAACCTTTTAAACAAAGATACTGGCCTTTGAGTCCTGCTAAACAAAAGGAACTTTTTGATGAAGTAGAAGTTTTATTAGGAGAAGGTATTATTTAACCCTCACAGTATTTTAGACTGGAAGATTGTTATACCTAAAGAACATATTTTAGATACTATTAGATCAAATCATGATGATGTAAATTCTGGTCACTTAGGAATTCATAAAACTTTAAAGAAATTAAAACAACATTATTTTTGGAAAGGAATGTTTAATGATGTCCATCAATACATTTTGTCATGTGATACTTGTAAAGCTTATAAACATACTACTTCTCCTCCTTTTGGTACTATGATTAATCCCAAAAAGGTTGATCGTCCCATGCTTATGCTTTCAGTTGATATTATAGGAATTTTACCTAAAACTTATTCAGGACATAGATACATACTTTCAGTCGTAGATGTTTTCACTAAATATTGTTGGTTTTTTCCAATGATTAATGCCACCACTAGAGTAATTTGTAAACATTTTGAAAAGGAAATATTTCTTAAGTTTGGTTGTCCAAAAATAATTGTTTGTGATAATGGTACACAATTTACTTCTAAACATTTTGTAGATTTTTTGAAAGGTTTTAATATAACTAAAATATTTTATAACACTTTGTATACACCTCAAAATAATCCTGTTGAGAGATATAACAAAACGGTCGAAACTTGCATATCGTGTTTTGTGAAAGATGATCATAGGACTTGGTCAAGTTTTTTGCCCAATGTTCAATTAGCTTTAAACAATAGTGTAAACCTTGCTACAGAGTTTACTCCTAACTTTCTAATGTTTGGTAGGGAGCTTGTTCTTGATGCTTCTTTACATCATTTTAGTAATTCTGTTGATAACTTATCTCAACTAGAAATTTCAAATAGGAATGCCTATGCAGTTTCTCTTAACTTACTTAGTGATATTTTTGTTAAAGTTCAAGCTTACTTGTTAAAGGGGTATAAGCGAAATGCCGCTTATTATAATAAGGGTCGGAAAGTCATTTCTTTTGATGTGGGTGATATAGTGTGGAGAAGGAGTTTTGTTCAATCTCATGCACCTGCTTATTTTTCGGCTAAGCTTGCACCTAAGTTTTTAAAGTGTAAAATTACTGAAAAAGTTTCTGATAACGTTTATGTTTTGAAAGATTTGAGTAAAGGTACCGTTGGTCGTTATCATGTAAAAGATATTATTAAATTTTAATTCGGGAGAAATCTTAGACTTTGTTTTGTTATTGAGTATTTTGTTTGAAGATCCGTTTCTGTTAGAATGATGAATGAAAGGTTATAACGGTTCGAAGGTTATTATTATGTTAGGCAACTTCATTACAATTTATTAGATTCCAACTCAATTCTTTCTAAAACAACTTAGGTCACTTGGTTAGTTAATAGTACACTTACTTTCCACACTTATAAAAATATTTTTCACATCGAAAGATCTTATCTTATTTTTAGTTTTTGTTTATATTGTATGAGATCTTAATCTTACTTTTACTTTAAAGGTAACAATTTTACCTGTTTATATTTTCCTAAGATCTTATATAACCTTACACTTAGAGATTTAAAAACTTAAATTTAGTTTCAAGTTTTTTTAATCTTCCTTTTTTAGATTAAAGTCATTCTATTTCTCACATAGTTTTAAATAGTTATTGATTTTTAAATCTACTTTTTTGCTGTTCTACAGTATATTTTTCATTCTTATTCAAGTTTTCCTTGAATTAAATACTTGGATTTGACTTTGTTAGTAACGCGTTCCTCCTGGACTTTGTTTTTTGGGGTCATTCTATAACTTTTGTTATGGAATGCCTAATTATTTTTCGGATCTTGGTGTAACTTTTGACCATGATTTCGGTTTTTCCTTTTTCCATTGTGCACGGAAGTTCGGTGGTGATGAGCCGATCACAATGTGGGACTTTGACTTTTTGTCACTTTGTTTTTCTATTGCGTTCGGAAAGTTGGTGGTGATGTGCCGACCGCAATATGAATTTTTGGCTTTCGCCTTTTGTTATTGCGGTTCCTCTTTGGAAATCTCAATATTTTTTTTTTGCTTCTGTGCTCGGAAGATTGGTGGAGTTATGCCGATCACAGAATGCATGTTTTTTTGCTATTGTGCTCGGAAGATTGGTGGAGTTATGCCGATCACAATATGCTTTTCTTGTTGCAGGTCGCCCCTGTAACAAGAATCTCTAGTTAGATTCTACTAACTATTTTTTTGTTCCGGGGATTCTTTGCCCTTGGACTGCCTCACCTGCCCTTGGTAGGACAGGCCACCTTAATGTTTGGATTGAGTCCTTCCACTCTATCCAAAATTTTCGTTTGGGGATTGAAGTTTTTGGATTGGTTGTCGTAGAGTTAGTCAGTGGCAATAAAGCCTAACTGCACTCGTTGAGATAGGAGAGTTAGTAGCGGATGACTTGGTAGTCAGTGGCTATGGTGCCTAACTGCACTCAAGGTTATGCTATGTAGAGCTGTATAAAGTTAGTCAGTGGCGAAGGTGCTTAACTGAACTTAGGTTTGTGGCTCGGACGGAACGCAGGGCATTGTAGAGCTGTTTGAAATCTCTCTCATTTTGCACCGGTTTTCCTGATGATAATCTCCAGTCATTTTGTTAAAATTTTCTAGTTTAGTTTTGACTTTTAGTCTTTAGCTTTTTTAGTTTTGCAAGATGGTTGAATTTAGTCAGCGGCTTTGATGCCTAGCTGCACTGTTCTAGAGTTTAGGAGAGTTTAGAGTTTTTCTCTTTTCGTTTTGTTTAGTGAATTTTATAACTTATATTTCTTTCTGGTTTTTTCAGATTTCGTTTTTGACTCTTTGTCATTTACCTTTTTTCCTTTTATTAAATCTTTACGACTTTGTCGTTTTACATTTTCAAGTTTAATCTTTTTTACTTTGAATTTTTTATGACTTCTTACATTCTTAAAGTTAGTGAGTTGTCAGGATTAGTCTTTTTTGTTGGGTTTTCTTTCTAATAAAAGAAAGTTCCTTTCTTTTATTTTCGGGGAGGGATGTAATGTAACGAGTCTTTTGAGATCGTTACATGCAAGCTGATATCATCTTTGACGCACGGTCGTAGTGTTGCCATTTAGTAAAAAAAATAGTCGATTAGACAGTTAGAATTGATAAAGCTGCAACACTGATTTGATTGTCGATGACAGTTGGTTGTCAAACTTCACTTTCTGACCTTTTGACGAGACGAAATGGCGAATTTTTGAGTCGTCCCAAGAGAAATCCTGGTTTAACTCAGGAATCAAGCATGATTCTGGCCATAATTGCCGGCCACTCGTTCCCTTGTGGGCTACTGTTTGTATAGTTCATTGGATTTTGATGGCAGATGGACGTAATTGTTGCCGGAGCCTAACCCTATAATGGGATTTGTTTATTAAATTGGAAGAAAACGCCGGACATGGCGTTTTTCTTACGTTTTTCTTACGTTTTTCTTTTTCTTTTTTTTTTCTACTATTAGTTTTTCTTACCAACTTTAGTTTTTTCTAAATTTTCTTCACTTACATTCCCTAAATGGAATTGACACGTGGATTATGACGTCGTGGATGCGAGGCGCTACACGTTGGTGATCCGACAGGAGCCCTTTCTACTTTGGTATCATGACCAAAATTCTTTCGGTATTTTTTATTAACTTTAAATCTTAAAAAAGTGCAATATTGACTAAGATGACATGACCATTTATTTTAAGTTTACCAATAGAATAGGTTTCTTTTATTAGAAAATTTGTACCTCAACGCTACCTACGGGTAATAAAATAGACTTTTAAATTTATGGTCGATTTTTATTGATGCCCCCCGCTTGAAGATTAAAAGTACCAGCTTCCGCAGGTGAGTTTATCCAAGGCATAGTTTTTGTTATCATGTAGTGTGCGCCTGGCGCCCGAACTTTCTTAAATTTTATCTCTTGTGGAGCACACACATGTGTTATAATATTCATTTTTAGTATTGATATCCTCCGGGATCATCTCATTCGCTTACACACATTTATTATTTTTTTATTACAATCGGTTCAGCGGTTTGAAGATCATCAGCTCCTTTCTAGTTGATGAGGTGATCTGACTAACTTCCTTATGTCTGATCGATTTGAAATTTGGTACCGTGTTACTTCAGTGATATTGAAAGAACATGGTAAGGTAACCATAACTTTAAATATGACATGTTATGGTAAGGTTTAGTCTTCGAAAATGTGTAATTAAACGGGATCAATTAGGCTCAATTACCAATGCGGCAGACTCAAAGCGACGCTACGCGTCAATTTTTAAACTCTTATATTCAACTCAATTTCCATTGAGTAACGTTCAAATTCAGTTTTCCGAATTGCTCGTAATAATAAAAACTCTTCCCTTTCCGGGGTGTTCTCCTCTGGCTGTGTCAATCTGCGCCTTTTGGCTTTGTTTCGAGCATTTTTGGCTTTACCCCAAGACCCATTTTATTGCTATGGATTATTTATTTATGCAGCTATAATATTGTAAAAAATAACCTACTAGTAGGTAGTTGAAACTTAATCTAGCAAATTAAAAATAATACCTACCTAACCTGAAACTAATACCTAGCTAAATTGCTTAAACTAATCACAAATACTTACCTAATATTTAACCTAACCATAGAGTAGGTAGTTAAAACTTAATCTAGTAAATTAAAACTTTTTTTTTTTTTCTTTTTCATTTATTTACCAATTAAAAATTATTACATTTTTTTTTGCATAGCATTTTTAAACCACTAAGGTTTGTGCTTAATGCTAAATGTAATTCTACATCATTATAAAAACAAAAACAGGGTAAACAATAAAATACAACATAATAATATAATTAGGTACCTTAATTCGAAATTTGGTAACTTCATCTCTGTTTAGTACTACGTAAACTGCATTTCACATTGAGCATTCAATGTGTTGTAGGTAGTGGGACTTAAGTTTTATTTTAATATTTCTTGGCGTAATGTCACTGCGCAAATCGGAAGGTAGATTGTTAATTAACCGAGGAATTAGGTAAGAACATGTCCGCTCGCCGTAGGTGTTATTTGCACGAACCGTGCATAGCTGGTTACGTGCGACGGTCCGCGTGAATACAGGATGTTGAATTTTTTGCTCTAAATAGCCGTTGAAATATTGTTCTTTTAGCAATGTATATTTAAATTGTGTATGTACAGGTAATATTTTACAGTGATAAAAAAGTCCACGTTCATTGTTTTGAAATTGGTATTTAATTTTTTTAAATACGATATTCTTTAGTATTTTTAGTTGGAGTTTATATATTTTACTGAGATAAGATTTGAATGTTCGACCGTAACTACTAAGTCCATATTGAATGTATGATTCGGCTAATGAGTTGTATAACATAAGTTTTACTTTGAAAGGAATGCGGTTCTTCAGAATTATAATATTAGCTAAAAATTGTCTTAACTTATTACAAACATGCTCTATATGTTTCCTCCAGCTGAATTTGTTATCGATGTCTAATCCCAGATACTTTTGTGAATCTACTTCTTCTATACAAGGACAGCTACACTTTGTATTATTTAAGTTATGCAGGCAGCTGTGGTCGTGTGCAACTAAATTATTATTAAGAGGAATACATTTTAAGTATGGTGATTTTATGACTAGCAATTTGGTTTTATTAGAATTGAGCACCAACCCAACATCATGGCACCATTTTAACAAAGAGTTCAGGTCAGATTGCAAAAGATCACAAGCTTTTCTACTAATATGATACCTAGTACCTAACTAAGTAACTAACTAATCACTATAAATACCTTCCTAATATTTATACCTACTTTAAAAAAGACAAAATAAAATAAAATTAAAAAGTTTAAAAGCCCCCGACACAAAAAATAAACTCTAAAAACTAACAAATAATATTTTAAACCTATTATTATAAATTATTATCGTCATATATATTATGTAAGTTCAAATATTTTTATTTAGCAAGCGTCGTCGCGTTGGGGGACCGCGCACCAAGCTCGCCGCGGGCGGCTTTAGCGTATGAGCGTAGACTATGCATGAAACTTAAGATCGCTCGTACCTAAATGTAATTCGTAATAATTAATTATCTGTTGTTGGAAAAATACTTTATAAACATTAGCGGTCCCCTGACGTGACGACGCTTGAAAAATAAAAATATTTGAACTTACATAATATTTATGACGATAATAATTTATTATAATAGGTTTAAAATATTATTTGTTAGTTTTTAGAGTTTATTATTGTGTCGGGGGTTTTTATTTTACTTTTTTGTTTTTATAAATCAATGAATAAGTATTGACAAAGATAAAACGCACCAAAATTCGGGAGTGGGCGCTCGTGACGTCAGAATGCATTAAAAATTATAGCACGGCGTGACGTATTGAGAATTTTAAAAGCGTCGTATCTTCGTCAATTTTGGTTTACGTAACAAAAGAAAAAATACGTTTTAAATATTTTTTGATAATCTTACTGACGGACTGATTAGATTTTTTCAGTACATAAGCCTATTAGTTTGAATGGGACAGAATAAGTTTTATGTCGACCGAAAAGGACGTCGGCACTCGCTAACTGAACACAATTTACAGGACAGTTTTAGAGATGGTAAAGGTAACAGTAATAGTTGCACCGCATCAAGTGATTTAAGCCTTTTGGCAACTATGTATTGAAGATATAGTGCTATACAGTTTAAAATGGCTTGACTCTTAACATGACTGATGATTCTTGATATTAAATTGTTCTTGTCAAATATTGCCCTGCTTTAAAAGTACGTAGTAACTCTCCTGTTTCCATCAGTAGTGTTAGTCCCAATTATAAATGTAACCATAGATACCTGGTGTTGTCAGGTACGGTCGCGGTGCGGGCGGGTCGTGCTGCGCGGCCTGCGCCGTACAGCCGCACGACACGCAGCACCTCAAGCTGCTCAAAGGTAACTTACACTCCATTTACATTTGTTTCATCTCTTATTTAGCACCACTGACAAAATTATAGTGAACTTTTATTGCTGGAACTGCTGCATTTTGATCTTCAACATTTATTCGGCTAAAGCAAGCCAGAAAGAAGATTAGTGACACAGATAATGCTGCAGGAGATTGATACACGAAAACATAAATTATAAAAAAAAATAAACCTGCAAAAGCGCACATCCTGCATTGTAGTGAACTGACTTTATACACCATTTTCATTTCATTACTAGACGAAGTCCTCCGACGGATCCTAGAGACGGACGTAGTAACGTCCGACAGTCAGAACTTCACCGACAACACGATGACGGACCCGGCCGGCCCGGCCGACACAACCGACACGACCGACCTGCCGCCCGACGAGCCGGCCACCGACGACAAGTCGGACGACAAGAAGAAACCGAAGAAGTTTGAGTGCCAGCAGTGCAATAGAGTGTTTCAACACAGGTAATGTTCGTGGGGTGGTTGAGCATCATAACTAAGGACCAGCTCCAATATGACTGCATAGCCTAGTTCATCATCCGCCTAGCCTTTTATATATTTTATTTTATTATTTTCGGAAATCTTACAGCTAGGAGACACAATAGTTTAGTTAATAACAATAATATGGTCAATTACAAGTTTTCACAAATAGTTTTATACAATAGTTAAATCGAACAAGAATAACTTAACTAAAAGACAGTGGTAAGGATTAGTACACACAAAAACATTATAGAAAAACCAATAAAGAAAGAAAAAAAAATGAACACAAATTGACAATTCAAAGGTTGTCGAAGAAGTGGTTGCAAAGGGTCTTTTTCAATTTAGACACGCTCGTATTAAAGATGTCGATCTCAACCTCCCGGCAAGTCGCATTGTACTCACGGCTCAAACTATGTTGGGGTCGGCTTCCAGTTTCACCGGATGCAGCAGAATACCAGTATTTTACATGGAGCGACTGTCTATCTGACCTCCACAACCCGGTTAGTACTGTATAAAACAGGTTACATCCGGAGTTATTTACTATACAGACATTGTGGAAACTAGAACAACATTTCCGTGCGTTCAAGCGTTTTTGCCATACCTATTATTGGAATCAAATATAACAGCGCACAACTTACAACAACAACAAACAACAACAGCCCATAACGTCCACTGCTGGACATAAGCCTCTCCCATGATGGGAGGAATTTGCCGTAATCTCCACGCTTGGCAGGCGGATTGGAGATCGCAGTGATGAAAGACTAACAGAAAACGCTGCTGCCCATTCTCTGATCTACGGAGGCGCAAGGTGTTCTGCCTCAGACATTAGTCGCCTTATACTTTACGGTTGGTTCTATTCTACTCTGCCGGATACCACACGGCTTACTCTGCCGCACAACTTAGGACCCATTAATGTTAATATTTATCCGTGGTGCTAGGCAACTGGGCCTATCCCAGTTGTAAACGTCCCTTTGTGCCTATTGGACTTGTTTCGTTCTGTCTCATGCTGATATGGAGGGAAGTGGAAATTACGGTTTTTTCCTACTCCTCCACTATACTTTTCTGATTAATTTCGTTGCGGGATCCAAGACAGTTAAATTCATTCTCTGGGACTTCGTCGAGCTTCATTGTCTCGGCGCTTTTCTGGTGGTCGCCACTGTTGATTCTGGCGCACAGGAGTTACAGTGGGCAGGGAACAGTGCGGCGGGTGCGTCCCAAAAAAAAAAAGTGTACTGGGTAATACGGTAATACAGTTAAATCGGTCCAGTAGTTTTTGATCTTATTCGTTATAAACATACAAAATATTTTTCCTCATTATGATATTAGTATAGATTACTAGCTGTTACCCGCGACTTCGTTCGCGTGGAAATTTTGATATGTATGTGTAAGACTAAAAAATAGCCTACGACCTATTCTCAGATCTACGAAATATAAACATTTCATAAAAAATTTATATATTAGATTAAAACAGGTTGAAGACAAAATCTCATTAACCTGTCAGAGTATCTAGTTCGGCTTTATTTCAACTGGTATTTGTTGCGCAATAAAAACGACGCTATACCGCTCTTCGCCAGGTCTGTGTCGAACCTGAGTCATGCTTGCCACATGATAGGACAGGTTCACTCGAATCTGTATGGGTTCTTTCCTCAAAGAGACTGTCTCAGACTTCAACCTGCACAGTTCAGTTCGTTACTAGAAACTTTCTGGACTTTAAAATAGACCTCATTTTCTGAGTTTGTTTCAATGTCTCTTCTCAGGGGTATGTAGCAAACACCGATAACCGTATATTACGTATAGTACTAAGATTGAGCCGGTTATGTTTAAGTTTCAGGATAAGACATGCATTTACAAATATATGTGTTCTGTGAACAGGAATAGTCTGCTGTACCACATGCTGTCTCACAGCGGCAAGCAGCAGATGTGTCGCGAGTGCGGGAAGGGCTTCTACACCGTCGCCGCGCTCAAGGTATGCACCGGTCACCCATCCGCGGAACTACCGCAGCAAGCGATGTTCTTTGTAAAATCAAAATCACAAATAACTGTGCTGTAAATGTCTATCTATCTCGCAGATACACAAACGCGTGCACAACGGCGACCGGCCGTACAAGTGCGACGTGTGCGGGCGGGACTTCCGGCAGTGGAGCGACCTCAAGTACCACAAGGTGTCCATACATTCCGACCAGGTAACACTGCTCACTCAACTTCTAGACAGCGCTGTGTTTCTGCCCAGCATAATTAAGACTGGATAACATTTAATACACTTGAAAAACTCATGATATATTCTTCTCTAAGTCTGTCTTCTAATTGGCACAATACATGCCATAGATATCTGTAAAATGTTTACTTTAAAAAGATTTTAACTCAAATATCATCTTCATGATATTAGCGGAAAGAAGTCGGTTTGCAGGCTGTCGGAGTGCTGTACATAAGTACTTGTTCACGTAAGAACGCACGAGCGCGGTAGACGTGGCGAGTTCGTGTTTATGTCGAAGAACACGCCGTAATACATAAAGGTGCGCCGAATTGCAAAACGGCGCTGTTATGTAATGCGGCGTCTTCACGTTCAGCTGGAGTACAATTCGGCTGAAATAAAGTACGCCGCATTGAATGAGCACTACGCGTTCGTCAAAGCGGCATAAATGTGCCGCCCAAACACAAACGAGCGCATCGTCGATACGCCGCTTTGAAAGCGAGCGAAGCGAATTCGGTACTTAGGGCACCCGACGTTAGGTTTGGTTAGGTTACTTCAAGTCTTCAAACCTTGCAGATAGACATAGAAGCCCCGCGTAGCTGGGCTAATTCGACAGGATTTTTGGAATTTTCAGTATTTTATTGGGTCGTTTCTTCTTGCTGACAATACGGCTAAACGTTGGACGCCGCGCAGCTTTGTCGAACGTAACGCCACCACAATCCGGCTGAACGTGAGGACGCCGTATTAAATAACGGCGACGTTTTTCAATCCGGCGCGCCATTATGTAATACGGCGCGTTATACGAATTGGCTGCGAGATTGAACATTGGCCGCCAGACGTTTGCGCGAGTGTGACGTAGCGACAAGTTCAACATTTTTGAACTTACCTGACGCCGCGAGTGAATCGCGCGCTTCGCCGCTAGCTCGACGTGAACACACGTAGACATCTCACGCGTTTCATATTGCCGTTGGCGCCAGTCGCTAGCTTGCCGTACGTGAACACTTGTATATTACGCCGTATGTTTGATATTTCGTGACCGCGCCCGCGAGTCAACGTGGATGAGCATTAAGCGGGAGCCGGCTTTCATATCGGTCGATCTGGCGACGGCGACGCGAAGTTTAGGGAAACTTTAAATCAATCAAATATCTAGTTCTCATGGTTACTACCAGTTTTACCAAGCATACGATTGTTCCAGAAAATGTTCAAATGCGAGTTCTGTGGCAAGGAGTTCGCTCGCAAGTACTCTCTGAACGTGCACCGCCGCATCCACACCGGCGAGAGGAACTACAAGTGCGAGTACTGCAACAAGACCTTCCGCGCCTCCTCCTACCGCCTCAGCCACATGAGGACGCACACCGGTAACTATTGTACACATAAACTACAAGTGCGAGTACTGCAACAAGACCTTCCGCGCCTCCTCCTACCGCCTCAGCCACATGAGGACGCACACCGGTAACTATTGTACACATAAACTACAAGTGCGAGTACTGCAACAAGACCTTCCGCGCCTCCTCCTACCGCCTCAGCCACATGAGGACGCACACCGGTAACTATTGTACACATAAACTACAAGTGCGAGTACTGCAACAAGACCTTCCGCGCCTCCTCCTACCGCCTCAGCCACATGAGGACGCACACCGGTAACTATTGTACACATAAACTACAAGTGCGAGTACTGCAACAAGACCTTCCGCGCCTCCTCCTACCGCCTCAGCCACATGAGGACGCACACCGGTAACTATTGTACACATAAACTACAAGTGCGAGTACTGCAACAAGACCTTCCGCGCCTCCTCCTACCGCCTCAGCCACATGAGGACGCACACCGGTAACTATTGTACACATAAACTACAAGTGCGAGTACTGCAACAAGACCTTCCGCGCCTCCTCCTACCGCCTCAGCCACATGAGGACGCACACCGGTAACTATTGTACACATAAACTACAAGTGCGTCGCGCTCTAGCTCCCCCCGTAGTTTCTGAGATGGGAGTAAACTACTACTATGAATGCCACACGTGATACACACTTGTTTAGCTTCGTCCAGATTCATATTTAAGGACGTCACTATTTTAGTGGATGGACTTTAGTAGTAATAGTAGTTTAGTTCAGTTGTGACGCCCGCGCGCCCTGTGGGCACACAGCGAAGCACGTAGCTGCCTCTAAAACACTGCCGCCACTGACATGAGGCATGTCATATTTATTATCATCTCATACAGGCGCGTCATAGAGAAAGATGTTTGTGATGTTATTTTCCTGCCAGTCTTATTAATACAAGTGTGTTTTGCCAACGACTTTTCATTGTAACATGTTTCCTCTCGTTCGTTAGGCGACCGTCCGCACAAGTGCGTGCAGTGCGACAAGTGCTTCCGTGTGGCCGGAGACCTGCGCCGACACATGCTCACGCACGACAAGGTGCGCAACCGGCTGGCCGAGCACAAGAGCGGCAAGCTCAAGGACCACAAGGAAGACAAGAAACCCATCGTCAAGCAAGAAGACAAACATCCCAACATCAAGATCGAAGACGTCGAAGTTTCCAAAAACATCAAGAAGATCGCCCTCGCCTCCACGACTAAACCCAATATCCTCAGAACTGTTCTCACCACTGACAAGAAAAAAGCTAACAAAAAGAACCAGAGCGTAAAGAAAGGAGCTCCCAACGTTACCATAGACCAGATAGACGATAGCTACACAAACAATGTAGAAGTATTCGACACGCGGCAGGATTACGGGAAACTGAACATAGCTAAAAAGATGTATAGTGACCCTAATTACAAGCAGGAGTTAGACAACCCGTTTAACAAGCAAATTATAACGTCATACAAAGACGAGCAAAGGCAGGAGACTGAGTTCGCGATACTTAGACCGATGTTTAGAAACGCGTTATGTGACGCCGTTGAGACGGACCAGACTGTGTTCAGGACGGAGAACACTGACGGTAAGATGCAAGTGTACACTCACATAGAGAAGAACAATACGATAGTTCCTAACTCTCAAGTTTCACTCAACGATATGCGACATCTAGAGCGAGAGGTACGGAATGAGATCCACGGAGAAACCACAGAGAACGGTTTCATAGAAAGACTTACAGCGTTATACAATATACCCGCTGTATGAGAAACTGTGATAGCTATTACTACTAGTTTCAATTTGAATGTTAGTATCAAAGAAACGTTGCTGCTAAGTTCAGGCGCTACTTTGCTCGTTTAAAGATAAAGGCAAATTTGGATACAAATTCTTATCATAAGACTTATAAATTTTAAAGACTGCTAATATGAAATACGATTTTCCATGTCAGGTTTTTGCTGAAAAGTATCTAAAAAAGCTTAATAATATAGTCAAGCTAAACAAGGTATAATAATCTTTATGAGGCTTTGTAGCGCCTAAAAACGATATTAGTAGCATCCAAACTTATAACTTAGGACCAAAATAATAAAGTTAAATTTGATAAAATGTTAGAATAGGTTTGTACTGCTTTGTTTGTATTTTATATCGGCACTGGTCTTACGCAAGTTAAATGAATATTATAATGATTTAGTTAATAACATATTTACTAGAACGTACCTGCTGCGCTTGTCACATAATCAATTTAAAAACCGGCCAAGTGCGAGTCGGACTCTCGCACAAAGAGTTCTGTAGCACCAAACGATAAGATTATGATATTTTTAACGCTCATTAATAGGTCAATTTACACAATATGTTTTTATAGGTCTTTTGATAAAATGAAATGTAAGTTAAAATGATGCCAACTCTCCGATACATGTATGATGGGCTACCCCTTTTTTTAATTCGTAGTTTCACTTCACTTTTGGTTAGCGGTTCATAAAAGATTAAAATGGCTGGACATCACGAATCTATAAGGGTTCCTTTTCTTGCCATCTGGCAACAGAATCCTAAAAACAGTGTCTTTTATAATATATTTTTTTTACGGCGGGTGAAGGAAAACCCAAATGATCCGAAATTAAATCATACGCATAGTTTTTTCTAAACCAACAATCTTGAGATCGTATTATAACAAAATATTTTTGGGATAATAGTTCATATCACAATGGATGAATGAGGCATACATGTGATGTTGCCAGATTTTAGCAACAAAACGGGTGGAATATACTCCGTGTATATTGGGGTTCTATTACATTCTGGTAGATGATGCCTATAAAAAAACAGCAATAAAAACACAGCAATAACATAAATTTTCATTATAATTTTCTGCTTTTTTTTTGCAAGGTGACGTGTTTTAAAATCCATGGAGTGTTAGGATGCTAAATGAAAATAATAAAGTTTATTGTAAAATTAAATTAATGATGGTGACCCTGTATTCTATTGTGATTCTTACATAGTAATAAGGTATACGATATGATTGACACCTTTACGAAAGAAATAAACATGTGTATGTACGGTACGGATCTCTCATAACAAGCATTGGATTGTTACTGACATAATCACTTGTACTAATCAATAAATGGGGCCTTTAAAATAAACCGTTGTAGATGATAATATTGAAATATACTTAGTTAAATGTAATAGTTATTCGCTATTTATATGTGTTCTAAGTTAATGATCAAATACCGAGATAGATAATATTTACTTGATAATGAACTAAAGATGACCTCTAAAATGTACTGTAAATAACCTGAAATAATAAGTCTAGTTATGTGCTGAAATAAAGACTGAATTCTTATTTTTTGCTAAAATAGAATGATATGTATGTTATGTATAACTTAAGCTAAATATTAGTTAATGCATAATTTAACGATGAAGTAATAAATTGTTTATAATGAATTATATAATGCTGCGTGGTTATTTTAGCGCATGAATGACTTTGTAGCGGACATTATCAATTGTCAAAAAGAACGCTTGCGGCATCTGTGACGCAAATTAAGATCTAAAATCAAAATTCTGTGTCGCACTATTAAAGTTCCCGCGAGATAAAAACAGGTAGAAAACCCCGACTATATCTCTTTTCTCTTAGAGGATAAGGAGCTTTACGTTATTGCTAAACATTGCTAGGAAGATATAAGGCATTTTTTAAATAACTTGTGGATTTTGTATTCACAAAAACAAAAAGGCGGCTCGATGTCCAATGTCCAGCTAAGCACGCACCGAAATAACCATGTCGCACTATAACAATATTGTTAAGTCAAAGTTCACAGAGTGCCAATGACTGAGTCTATACAGGTTTATGTTTTAATTGAGACCTCTATGGTAGCTTCACTCACCGAATTACCATAGAGATCCTTGTTTATTAGTGAACCCTGTATAGTAATTGTTGATTCTACATGTTGGAAGGAATATCGAATCGCAACTTTGAATTAATTAAATGATTCTAGGCCCCCAAAGAAATTGTTTAATTTTTTTGACAGTTTTTTGAGAACATTTTGACCGTGTACGTATTAAACTTTTGTATGGAACAACATTTTTAGAGGGTTTAGAATGTACCAAATTCAAGGGTCGATGACCTTTCCACTATGTATTACAGTTTCCACTTCCACATTCTTGATAAATCTGTTAAATACAAACTACATTGAATTTTCATTTTGTTATTAGGTACTCTTCGAGAAGTACGTACCATTGCGATGATTTTACGCAAATTAACAAATTTGACAATTCATCATCATCATCATCATCATTTCAGCCGAAAGACGTCCACTGCTGGACATAGGCCTCCCCCAAGTGTCGCCACATTGACCGGTCCCGTGCGACTCGCATCCAATTAATTTAATTTGACAATTAATAGATTATAATTATAATGGCGCAATTAATAATTATCGCTTTTGCTAATGAACACAATCATGTTAGTAAATAAATGCCTTCAAAAACAAGGGAATACTCGTGTGGTACTTAATAAATAAAAACAAAAATATCATGGGATATCATGTTTCACAACAGAATATTGATGAAGTTTACAAAGTTTATAGCAAAAATAATGTTTTACTGTCAGGTGTAACTGTCAGGTGCACCGAGTAACTTAAATAATGAAACAGAGCCAATAGGACAAATTTTATACCATAACACGCACAAAAATGTCACATTTTTTTTTATAATAAAGGTTTTTTTTTGGTCTTTCTATGTAAAAGCTCTGAGTTGTCCATAATTGATACCACGCTATTGTATACGCACTGGGTTCCAATTTTATCACACTTGTCGTTTATTTTCTATCTATTTTACCTTACCTTACGTTATATTTAAACGTAAATGATTGTCTGAATAAATTCACATGAGACCGGATCTAATATGGCTTACGTTAGATTCGTGGGAACACTTTACATTAATAAGACAATATGACATTACCAACAAGAAAAGATCGGAAAAGTGACCCATAAGTTTTTTTTTGTAAGGTTCAGTAAAACCGGTAGGGAACCGTTGCGGACACCGGACATTGGACAGATACGTCAGACATCTGTATGGTGTGCGGAACCGCGTATACAAGTTGTCCAAGCCGGTTTGACAGAACCTCTTTGTTCCAACCTTTTAAATACTTTTTGTAATAGTATTTAAAGCTTCCAAAAATATTGTTTATAACCGACCAAGTTAATTAGACGTATTGTTAGTAACGACGACCTGATGAGTAGCGGCACTCACTTGTCTAATTGTCGTGGTCGCCATAAAATCTAACTTGATTTAAATAACAGCTGCTAAACTTAGGGGACTAGAAACTTTGGTCATTGCGAAATAAATAATTAAAAATGCATCTTTATCTGCATAACATTACATGCATTTACTGATTGCTTAGTATTTTACGCTATGTACCTAACTAAATGTGTATTAATTAGGGCCAATTAAATTAAACTATAAAAAACATAGTCTTAATAAAATTATCAGCTTAGTTATGTACATCCAGACAGCTGTCATTTTAATCAAGTTAAATTTTAAGAACCCTCAGTCGCCCGCGCATCATGTTCCACAAACTAAAATTTTCTCATACGATTTTGAACTAAACCATCAACATTTTATAGTTTATAATCATTTGGAGAAAGACAGTTTGTGGTAACTTTGATGTACTGACTACTGTACGTACAGTCAGCTTCACGATGTGGGGACCCCCCTTGAAAGCACCTACGTTCGAATCTGGGGTACCCAATTGATGCAGCCCACCGTACATTTATCATTTGGCGCGTCGTCTTTATTGGAACTAACGTCGCCATCTTGTTTTTTAAATACATTGACATCTGTGAATTTGATTGTAGAAATTATATTGAAAAAAAAGATGGCGGCATAGTTCCGACTATGCTCACACGCCAAAGGAACCATGGAGCACTATTATTAATCTTCTTCGTTTTGTTACTAAAACTGTAACAGAGAAAATGTTCATATGTGATTCCTTTTCATACAATCAATACAAATGTTTATGCTTCCGAAACACATAATTAGTTATCGTTCATACACAAACGAGTCTATTTACTTTTGTACATTGTAAATACTTGTAACTTATCATAACTTTCAAGAGAATAAATGAGGTTCTTGTTAACTGCATCGTTTTATTTTATTTCAACAACACCTGAAAAGATTTAGTTGACGTCAATTATATCGGCACCGGTTTTACGGGTTATGCCTTGAAAATATTTACCAGTTTTCACAGTTTGTCTCTTCATTACCTAAAGGTTTACTGGAAGATATGTCTTTGGATTATGTACATATATGTGATAAGTATTAAATAAATAGATTATAAAGTGTAGCCAATCGGTAAGCCTGGTAACGAAGCTGTTTGTGCCTGGGATGCGCCGTTTGGATGTCTTGATACCTTGGTACAATCTTTACCTGACTGCTAGATTGGTCGAGCAGCATTGTTTGGCAGTCATTTGCGGAGGCTTTGATGTCTTTTCGGCTTTTTGCTGACTATTTTTCCTTGATATAATAATATCAAGTCACAGATGCACCTAATCCCCAAAGAGTTATGAGGACGAGTCTATTGTCATCAACCGGGCACAAATCCCGACTGCCGCTGAGAATTTCCCTATGGAAATCCAATAACCCTGCCCGACCTGGAGTCGAACCCACGACTTCATGCTTCATGCATGCAGATCACTGCAGCCGCGTTAGCGACCAATATACCAACGAGGCAGACAAACCTTGTATTATCATGTCACCCCATCAGGATAACATCTGTGCGATGCTTGGGTGGGTCGCTAGTTTAGTTTAAAGAAGATATTTTTACATTTACAATAGGGTAGATGACAAAAAAAAACTAATTAGTCCATCAGATAGATTTCCGAAAAATATTGGACGAATATTTTTTTCTTTTTTCACGTAAACAAAAAATGATCGATACAGTGCATCGAAAACTCGTGTGACGTCACACTTGAGTACATTTTTTACCGGACAGTGACGTCACAAGCCCCCACTCATGATCTTTGACGCATTTTATCTTCGTCAATTTTAATTAATTTGATAAAACAAAAAACACGTAGGTACTTACTTATCCAATATTTTTCGCTAACTGACTGACTAAACAGAGTCATATTTTTTTTAGTCAGGAATCATCCCTATTGGTGTCCGTTTGACGTGTTTACTAGGTTATCTATAGGTATTTTTTCTCAAAATATTTGCCTTGTTCGCGCGCAATCAGAAAGTCATCCGGAGCGAATGCCATCCGTCCCGTTAAACCCGACCCCGTCACCCCGGTGATGTGTTCGGCAAAATCTCCCGCAATCCGGCCCGTTTCCGGTTGAATGTCTGCCAACTATTCCGAATATTCCCCCTTGTTTAGAAACTTAGTCACATTAAAAATATAATTAAGTTCAGAGATCTAAGCTTTAAGTTTAGTCCCAATGTCGAATGTTGCAATTATGTTACACGTTCCTCTATGCCTATATGCGCCTATGCTTGGCGTTCTGTTGTTTCTGCCAGCTGCCTGCACCATGAAAAAAAGAATGAGATTGTATGTTCCCCAACAATAACGCAAGCTGCGTGGGTGCATTTCCAGGTGCGGACCTCGGAGTCTCACCATGGGTCATGAACTCATGATAAAAATAATAATAAAATAATAATAATTATTATTTAATCTGGCGACGTATATGAACTTGACAGCATCTCTAAATCATCATCATTTCAGCCGAAAGACGTCCACTGCTGGGTCTGCTGGACGGACATAGGCCTCCCACAAGTGTCGCCACATTGACCAGTCCCGTGCGTCTCGCATCCAGCGGATCCCTGCAGCCTTTACCAGGTCGTCGGTCCACCTAGTGGAAGGCCTTTCAACACAACGTCTTCCCGTTCGCGGTCCCCTAAATCATTTGAATAAATAAGTGAACCCTCCATCAGGGGCAGTTGAATATGAAAATCTCCCAAAAATCTTGGGCTGCACCGTCGCCAGTAAAGATTTTCTTTCGACAAACTCAACTTTAGTTCGGCCCGCGAATCTTCCCAGGTCTTACTTAGTTTACAATATGTCTAAGCCTCCGTAGGGAAGCATTCACGGATTTCCGCTAGTCAAAGAAAAATTCAAATAAAAACGCGCAAAACCAATCAATCAAAACGAAACTTACTAGTGCCAATCGATTTATATACAATTAGTAGGTGGGTATTACCTATATAGGTACCTACATTAGTAGGCAATTAATTAAACTGAATGGCGAATCAAATCCACGTCGTTTGGGAGATAAAGGCTGATGAGTAGTAATAGTAGATAATGTTAAACATGATGATGGTGACAGTTATCAGTTAGCATCAATATTGTGGTGGAAATGCTCTGAACAGCACACTAGATAGAGCGTCGGTTCGGTTCGTAATATCTACATTCTATGTATTTGTTGCTGGACTCTGACAAACGCTTTACAGAAGCAGTACTTTAACGTACCATAAGTAACTGATGCTCCGTTGGTCTTTCGGTCGCAATAGCGACTGCTGAGCGTGCAGTCCTGGGTTTGATTCCCGGGTCGTGGCAAAAGTGTTTTTGTGTTTATCCATTAGCAGCCCGGAGTTTGAAACTTCTCGGTATAGTCCTGTGCCCTCTCCGGTCGTGTCGGATTACAGTCCCATCGGACTATGAGAGTAAAGGAAGAGAGACTGATGCACATGTGCCTGCGCATACACTTTTGTGTACTGTCTAATGAATTTATGTCAACCGAGACAATTCATTTCTTTACCCTTATGTATCCCTAAAGGTCCACATTTGGAACATTAGGAACAAACCTGCTTCATGAATATTGAGGACTTAGTAAAGAGTCGAGAACGTACTAATGAAAAACCAACAGAGTATATTGACTGAAGTCGCGACCTATTTGAACCACAATGACAAACTGCATTTTTTCCCCAGATTCCTACCTCGACTATTTACGATTTCATTACCCTATTTCCTCACATGACCGTTTAAAAATAACGGTTTATTTTTATACTTTTCCCAACAAAGAAAAATTTGTTGTTTTGATCGACCCCGCGGCCCAAGAGTATGTGGGCGAACTGTTAAAATTAATTTTGTGTAACGTGTATTTGCGTGTTACCTGGGCCTCAAGTCTGCTATTACAATAGTGTCAGAATGATCTGTCATTGATCTCATAATTATTGATTTTGACAAGTTTGGTAGTCTACTAATATAATGGCGTCACTATGACTGTCCAATGATCAATCACTGACACTCCATTGAACGAAATAGCATAGAATGGTAATCTCGTACACAATGACAAATGAAAGACTGACATAAGCGGTAATCTGCTAAAATTTTGACAGTTCCTTTGATCACTGACCTACCATTGGAACGTCATTGTGCAATCATTGCTTTTATTTCGATCGTGTTTGTGGAATATTGAATGGAGACAGTGAATTCACTACGAACAAAATATTCTCGAGCTGGCTAGCTCAGTGCAGTGGACAATAAACTCAACTCAGTGGATAATAAAGAAAGAAGATGGGCAGAATGCAGAAGACGTCGTCGTGCCCGTCGCTTGACGAGAATGATCATGAACCATTTTATTGATATTCCCCAGGCGGAATTTGTAAAAACGTTTCGCCTTGGAAATGACTCTGGGGTTAATAAATTGAAGAACTCATTCCCCATGGCATCAGCGTATAAGAAGCATGTTTCAGGTAAAGACCATCGCATTATTATAAGCAATTGTTTTAGACACTCAATAACAGTGATTAGATGCAATAGTTCTTGTTTATGTCAAGAACAGTATTAAATAAAAGTTAATCTATGTTTACCTAAATGCTTAGAAAAGTAAATTGATTTTTTGCAGGTGTTAGTTTGCAGCATATGCTTTACATTATAGTCCAACAACTGCAGGCAAGATTGTGAATGCATGTTACATATTGCACAATATTCCATACATGGCAAGAGCACCGTTGCCACCTGATGAAGTTTATACAGAAGCACTTGGCTTGCAACAGGTGATTTACATTCCACTATTTTAGAATAATTCTATTGAAGATGGAATATTAAATAATACTATGATAAAAAATCAACATTTCAAATAATCTTTATTTCTCATAAACTAAATACTTATTTATTTAACAATATTAAACTTGACTTTCAAGTCAATTGAAAAACCTGAAATGTAAATATAAGTACTACATAAAACAAAAGACAAGTTACAATATCTAATGTAATAATAATAACAAATCAAAATCAGTGTTCATACAAATCAAAAAGATCTTCAATATTTTAATCATCATTTGAATAACAAATCACAAATTTTACCTTTTAATAAAAATAATAACAGTCATGTACTGTCACTAATCACTAATCTATCTTTTAATTTAGGAGGAAAATAATAATGCAGCACCTAATTATCAAGACCATCAAAGGGTGAATGCGGGATCTTTTTGAAGGACGGGAAGCACTGCACTGAACTGGGCCACACACTGAGCAGGCTCTTGTTGACAGACTGTGGAGAAATGCATAAATTAAATTAGCAGGTATGTAATGTTACCCACCTCGATATTCTAGTGAAGTACGAAAATGCTCTAAGTATTAATAAAATGATTTAACTCTTTGTTTCAGATCCACAGTGACCACAGTATTGACAAAATATGATTTAACACTTCAAGCCCGTGAACAGAACATTGTTATTTCTGTAATTACGGGTATCTACAGGTTAAAATAAATTAATACACTTTTTATAAACACTGTTTCATTCAATCATTTATCATGACATTATAATTCTGCAGAGTTTGTGTTTAAAAGTTGCAACTTCTTTTATAGCATGTTGTGTAACCTAGCGCTTAGTATCAGAGTTACAATCGTGATGTCAGATTCTGGCCAATGTACTACTGATTTGAGCCTAAACCTGACAAGCTTATAAGCTTAGATGGAAGGGTTATATTAATTTATTGTATTGTTTAGTTTAGTTATTACCTTTTTTGGCACACAGTGGCCTCTATGATCCACCATTTTTTCTGTGGTGGAGCTCAGTCGATCAATGCAGCAGCTGAGTTGTAGATGGCCTGCCTGAGCATGTTTTAATGTTGCCTCGGCGTTCCTGGCTTCAATAGCGCCCAGCCTTGATTGAGCAACTTCGAGAGCTACATGGGCTTTTTCTATAAAAAAAAAAATATTTTGTTACATCAGGCGACATACTAGAGTGGGGCGTTAATGGTCAAAACAAATAATTGCAAGATCTTTACCTTCGATAAACTTCTACCTTCATTGGTGGTTTTCCAAATAACTAGAGCCGAAATTTGCTAAATTATCACCATTTTGTATAAAATCAATAAATATAGGCTTCTCGGTCAGTGGGTCGTCTTAGGGGAAAGAAAATTTAAATATACTAACAAAAATCTAACTAGAACACTCAAATGAAAATAAATACAATAAAAAAACACCGGCCGCGGCCGCTAGAAACAAAAACAGATATACGTCAGTAAACAGTAATGTCACATTTGACTTTGACAGCTAAACATATTAAGTTTTACATTAATCCGCGTTGAACATTTTAATGTGTTTTCCTATTTACGAACTTCTTATTAATTCAGATGGCTTAAAACACTAATAAATAATATGTAAAAATATATATAAATGAAATCTGGCATGAATAAATGTTCAAATTTAATAGTAGTTTTTCGAAAATCATTTCTACCAACAAGTTTTATAATAATGGCAATACGATACTGTCACTACAACACAATTCTATTACGAGACCAGTGATCGATCATTGTGAATTTACCAGACTACGAACTTTTACCAAAATGACAATAGGATCATGTTGGAATGACGAATTTTAAAAAATAGCAGACTTGAGGCCCTGGTGGAATTCGTTTCTGGTGTACTGAGTAATAACAGAGGTATTTCTAATGTGCTCAAATTCGCAACCTTTCGTGTGCAATCGGTGATTTTCCATGGATACCTGTAGGTACGTGCGAAATGTGGATGGCTATAGGTAGGCAATGTTAAAGGATTGTTGGCTAGAAGAGGGATATTGATAAGAGTCCCGGAATTTCCAAGTTTATTGGGCTACGGAAGGTTCCACTCCAATTTTCACCTTATTTGCAAATGATATCGGGATAAATAAAGGCCAGAGGATGATGACCAGACCACGGGTTATAGTTGTGAAAAACGCCATTAGGTTAGGATTTGCATTTGGTAAAAACCTACTAATTATGAAAATTTCATATGTGCCTATATGCTACATGAACACTTGGATGGCGTTATAACCGGAAAACAGTAAAATGCTTAGCAGTACCTAACCATGGGTGTTAATGGCTGCTGCCAAGGGTGAGATTCTTCAGAACGAGTATTTTGTTAATCTACTCAAATAAGAAAAATAAAGTGTCAATAGGTCGGTACAGTATACTATTGTGACACTATTCATTATTTTCTTATGTATTAGTAACCTAATTGTTTATCTTTATATCTCGTTAAATGTGTCAAGAATCAGAATAATTTCTGAAATTTACACATTCAAGCATGTTCAATACCACCTTATTGTTATAAAATGCAATACTCGTAAAACTTACACATTACACTCAACAACACTCACACTAACAATCTATCAAATTCTTATCACGCACCCACCTTTACACAGGTCACACACACTCTCGATCATACTTAAACCGCCTTTCACAAATACATTAAGTGTTGAATTAGATACATTAAGTGTCGATATTTACAATTAGTCTATCAATGTTTCTTCACTAACGTAAATTGCACGATGCACCACTCGACAGCAATCTTAATGCTAGGTATACGGGAATTAGATGACGGCGAAATTTCAAAGTCGGCTATTATCAACATTGAAGAATTGCATATCTACATATAACATGATAACTATAACCTGATAGTAGTAACCCAAAATATCAGGAGTGTCTATTCAAACTTCGAACACTTACAGCTAAACTGATCACAAATAAAACATAGCATAGACGTGTTGATGAACCGAGTGCAGGCTTGACTATCACAGACAATTACCATTGCTTGATAACTACACTTCGTACTATTCGAAAAATTAGCTTAATCAAAATGACATGACGATGTGGTAGCACGGCCCATGTTACTGAAATCAATATTTCACATGCGTCAGCTATCCAGGTATCCATTTCTAACTATACCATCATAGGCATCTACCGTTCACCCTCTAACCTTTGTGCTGATAATTTTATAAATTCATTAAATCTTCACCTTGACTCTACTATGACACATAAAAATATTATAATAGTCGGCGACATCAACATTAATCTAATAATCAAGAACTCCGAAACATCTCAACAACGCAATAACAGATTAAACTATTTAAATATGTTAATGGGATTTTACTAGGGCACTGTTTACCTACAGAGAACAAAGTTGTTTGGACCATGCACTTATAAAAATTGACAAAGCTTTGAGCTCGGCATTTGTGGGTGTTTTTAATACCTCAATCACGGACCACGCAATGGTATTAATAAACATAACCCGATCACTAAAAATTAAAAAGTCCGCCAAAACTCAAACTGTAATTAATTTTGATAGTGCCTACACTTACTTGATAGGTACGGACACGTCATCTTTTAATACATGTAATGACCCTGACATCACAGCTTATAAATTTATAGAGGTAATAAAAACTTCACTACTATCGAATACTACAACTAAGTCAGTCCCAAGTAGAAGGCGGGATATCAAGCCTTGGATGACTGCTGGTGTACTTGGATGTATTAATCTCCGTAATAAAATGCAAGTGCAAACTAAGAAAGATTCCTTTAATATAATACTACAAATAACTTTCAGACGTTTTCGTAACTTTTGTACAAACTTAATAACAACAACAGTCCATAAGTCCACTGCTGGACATTAAGCCTCTCCCATGATGGGACGAACTTAATAAAAAAACTAAAAAGAAAATCACAAAGAGAACAAATAACTATGTCAATAAACAATCCTAAACAGCTCTGGCTAAAAATTAATGAAATTACACAATTAAAATCAGAAAATTTTAATCTACTTAAAATCACACCACACCGTCGCGATTCTCTAAACCCTGTTAATCAGTTCTTTGTTACAATTGGTAAAACATTGGCGGAAGAGATAATGAAAAAATCTAACCTCTCTAATCCTAGGTCTTCTTATCTAAGGAGTGAACAGCATACTACATCATTCGTACTGCTTGACACTGACCCGCAGGAAGTGGATGACATACTCATGAGCCTCGATTCTGAAAGCTCACCAGGGCTGGGACGGTATACCTACTAAATTTTTGAAAATGTCTAGAATCTTCATGGTTTTATTTAACCTGTGCTTTAAAACCGGGATTTTTCTTGAGGCTTTTAAGGTGAATGCTCCAACCAGCCCGCGAAATTCAAATTTTCTAACGTTTTTTGCAATTTGCAGGCCAGTGCTAAGTTGTATGTTGATTAAAATATTGTTCGCGATTGTAAGACGTATGTATTTACAGAATTATAATCATCAAAATCATCAATACAACCCTCCAAGTTCATAAAGGTCGAGAAACGATTTTTTCAAGGTCAAAGTCATTGCTAGACCTTTATGAACTTAGAGGGTTGTATTGATGATTTTGATGATTATAATTCTGTAACTACATACGTCTTACAATCGCGAACAATATTTTAATCATCATACAACCTAGTACTGGCCTGCAAATTTCAAAAAACGTAAGAAAATTTAAATTTCGCGGGCTACCCTGGAGCATCAGCCTTAAGCGATCTATGGTTATTCCTGTGCACAAGGGGGGTACCGGAACGATGTCAATAACTATCGACCTATATCAGATATATCATGCATCGCAAATATTTTATAAAAAATACTAAATAACAGACTAATTAGCTACCATATTAAACATAATATTTTATCATCCTCGCAATACGGGTTCAGTAGGCCTATTGTGTATCTTTCTGATATCCAGTGACTATCAAGCTTCGGTTGTACACCGAACTTTGATGACAACCGAGAATGTCATAATATTGGTATTACGTATCGCACTGAGTGGATATCACTTTACGGTGACTAATAGCCCGGGTACGGTGTAACGTCTTTCACGAAAGCCACTTCAAACTCAGTTGTCATCAATTTGTTGTCCACTATGCTTACATAATCGAAATAATATAAGTATCGATACGAAAGCGTCTGTCAAAATAAGTTACGGTGACTATCCGCCACGATGATAACCAATGACGTTATATTTGATCGCGACTGGTCATACTTATGAATAAGAATAAGAATAATTTATTTAAAAATTATACAAAAATGTACATTTAGGTGCAGTAGTGTTATTTCTGAAACATATAATTAGTGCATAGAAGTAAACTTTAACTAAAATATATTTAACAATTGCAAGAAACGATAATGTGGAATTCAAATGTTTGTTAGCGACCTGTCCGATCTAGGTTTATTTAAACCTGTGTTTCAGGCCATCACTTTACATGCCACAAATTAACAAGGACAGTCAATGATATAAAATAAAAAAAAAATAAAAAAACTACTAACAAAACTAAAGGAATAATCAAATTGGTACAATAAACATTAAAACTAAATTAAGTAAATACATATGTACAATTAGAGACGAGGGAATAACATAATCAAACCAGGACTTCTAGAAGTTTTTCTGTGTCCGTGTAATTAAGTATCGCTAAATAATCCGATATTACAAAAAAACATTTCCTATAACTTAGACTATAGAAGTTAAGTTTCTTGTTGAGTCTATTATACAGAAAAGGTCCTAAAAACACATAAAATCGACTAGCAAAAGCATGTCTAGTTTGGGGCTTTGTGCAAACCAGGTCCTTCCTTCTCCTAACGGAAGGAACTTCGTCATAGAGAAGGGTAGAGTGCTGCTGTAGTATAGTGTGTAAAATAAATAATTGCCGTACTGTGAGCACATTAAAAGCTCTATAGAGTAGGTGTGTAGAAAATCTAAACGGACGAAAGGTAGCAACCTTTAGAATTGCTCTTTGAGCACGTTCTAGAGGGAGAAGAATCGAATTTCCCGCCCCCCCCAGGATGTTATGCAATAGGTTAGAATAGACTGACACAACGCTAAATAAACCTGTTTTATTAATTTATAGTCGGCTACATTACGTAAATACTTAAAAACAAATATTAGTTTGCGCACTCTAGCACCTATTAACTCGATATGTTTACGGAAATTTAGACCATACATAATACGAAACACATATATTTTTACATAATACGAAACTAACCTTTTGACAGTTAATTGATGGACACTGAGCCCAGTTACTATCATTTAGAGCTGTCAACAGAGATACGTAATAGCCCTACAGAAGGGGTCTATCTACACAAGGCGCTGCGAAGGCATTAACTGGCTATATAGTCAATAATGTAGACAAAGGACTGAAATGCCTTACAGTATTCTTAGACTTAAAAAAGGCATTTGACACCGTCTCTGTCCCCATCCTTGTGCACAGGCTTGAAACAATCGGCATAAGAGGTACGGCTCTTTCTCTTTTTGGCAGTTACCTATCAAACCGAAAACAGCAGGTAAGGGTTGGAAATCTAACCGGTGGGGAAAAAATTGTATGTTTTGGAGTACCTCAGGGAAGTGTGCTCGCCCCGACGCTTTTCCTGATTTATATAAATGAGTTGTGTAATATCGAGAACAGTGGCGGACGAGTTTTTCATACGCAGATGACACAGCAGTAGTTTTCGCCGGGGACTCTTGGGCTACCGTGCGTGCTGCTGCTGAACGTGGATTAGCGGTAATAGCAAGATGGTTAAATGCTAATCTCTTAACCCTCAACGTATCCAAAACTAACTTCATCTGCTTTACTCCGAATCAGAAGACACAGCCAGGTGCTGATTGGGATCGTGATCCATGAGTGTGCAACCTCTCATTATCTTTGTAATTGTCAAAGAATACAGAGAGTTAGTTTTACTAAATATCTTGGAATAACAGTTGACCAAAGACTGTCTAGTTGGACTGGATTGTTAAAACGTTACGACATGCGATTCCACCGTTGCTACTCAATAAAATCTATACTGCTCTGGCACAATCGGTCATCACATACTGTATACCGACCTTCTCATTC
Organism: Xestia sexstrigata; assembly: GCA_941918905.2. Lineage (NCBI taxonomy): Eukaryota > Metazoa > Arthropoda > Insecta > Lepidoptera > Noctuidae > Xestia > Xestia sexstrigata. The sequence goes on from OW799209.2 coordinate 21,204,900, forward strand.
GAGGGAGGGGCCACCAAGACCAAATTTCTAGACCTAGAAAGGGCTCAAAGGTCTCTCATCAAAGTTATGTAATTTAAGACCTTTCGTTAGTCTACAGACAACCTTTATAAGGTTAGTAATCTGTCTGTAAGCAAATTATACGTATTGAACATAACCATACATCTGCACAAGACCCTTTCATTTGACCCATCTAAGCTAGATAAAAGACGTAAAGACATTGTGGCTCACTCCCCTCGGGTCCGTACGGTTTTTGCCAAGCGTCAGTTTAACACTCAATCTACTTTTATTTATAATAAATTGAACCTCCTATTGAATATTTACCCCATGTTACGGTATGAATGCAAAAATACTTTATCGGAATGGTTAAAATCACAAACGGGCTGCCTCAATTTTGTGCTGTAGAACAATTGTATGAGGAACAATTGTATGAGAAACAATAAAAACTTTTTTTTTTTTTTTTTTTACAGTATGACCACTTTAAGTTTGCAGTTTAAGGTGGCACTGCTTGTCAAGAAAACATGCATCAATGAGGAATTTTCTTTTTCAACTATTCCCTAGTCGCTGGAGAGATGGCGCTGATCTTGCTTACTGCAAGGAACGAAACTTCACATCATTTCACTTAGATGTAATGATTACCTATATTCGAAAGCCTAAGCAAACGAAAGTGTCAGTCAACGAGCGTATGTGACGTGACGCAATGTTTTTTTTACAAGCGTTTGGCTTTGGCAAAGCAAGTCCTAGTAACGTAGTCATTTCAACGCCATCTGCAGAGTTCTTGGAAACTATTTTTTTTAACAAGTACTCAAAAAGAAAACCTTTCATTGTATTTCAAACTTGGTACATTTATTTTATCTCTGTTTTGAGCCTGCACAGATAAGTTGATTGAAGTTGTACTCATGAGTCACAGACCAACTTCTACCCTTAGGTACATGTTTAAGTCTGGAAGTTAGTGGCTACGTAAAAGTTGTGGAATTGGCTCTAACAATCATTAATGTACACTACTTGTTAAGATCAACATGAGTGCTCCTGCATGTCTACTGGATTCTCTTGCTTATTTTAAGAAACATTCTTACTTCATAGATTTACCGATGTAACATATTTCCGAGCATGACGCTATCCCGCTCCATCTACTTCAAGAGTTTCCACCGAGTCAGTCGTTAGTTACCTCTAAGCAAATAAACTAATCGTTACTTATTTCCATACCTAATTATTTATTTGCCTTTCGTTTATAGTTGAAAACCGATTACCCTCATTTCTACAAATTCCACCGGCTATTTCGGTGCCGAATAAAAATATCGGAGAGTTATATTAAGCCCAGAATGCCTTTATATAAAGTAATGTGTTGAGGTCGAACTAATACTCTAAAGTGTCGAATCCACGCTCGTCTATCAGCGATCTTAGTGAATTTTCACTAAATTGAATGTTGCAAAACAAACACGTCTTATTTCCTGCGCAATACACAAACAAGCGGCGCTCGCGCATCAATCTGCCACGCTTGCCCACGCGCATTCGTTCAACTGTTCCTAATTAAAACCTAGTGTTTACACTCCTAGGAGCTATAACGGTGGATTGAACTAAATCTGAAGCTGCAGTGTATTAATAACATCATGTTCGCCGCGGTTAACGCAATGACCCGTGCCCGCCGCGACCCGCCTCTCGACCCGCCCCGACCCGCCCCGACCCGCCCCGACCCTCCCAGACCCGTGCTCGGCAGGGCGGCCGCGTGCTTTACCTTCGCTTAGCCTTTTATGGGCATCACACTCTCTCGCACAATCACGAAAATTGCCATTAAATCTGTTTCCTGTGTTAACTCGTGCCAAGACAAGAGTTGTCATTATCTATTATCGCTTTCTGTATTTGGAACTTCGGATGTTACTGGATATCATTAGATTCTCGGCCTTTGCCGATGAGTTAACTTTCAGTGGCCTAAATACCAAATACAGGATGCAGACGAATTTCGTGCGGAACTGCTGCGGTATTTTCGTTTTTCATTTATAGGTAGCATGTTTTGTCACACCAAGGCATCGTTCAATAGCTGCTGTGATGCGCACCTTGTTAGCTCACACAGGTCTAGATTGTGATAGTTGAACCTAACCAACACTAATGTTGGTACCTATTTCCGTGTAGGCTGGACTTAGTTTCTTTTCTCATAATAGCATCAAGACGCTGAAACTAGACGAAAAAATCCCTTGCCCTTACCCCTTTGTTGGTCGCAAAGCTTGGCCTCAGACTTGCCACGTACTTTCTAGCCTCGCATCTTTATCATCAGTTACTGAGACAAAGGATTTAGACCACTTGGAGACCTTAGTAGTCTGTTGTCTTGGGTACTCCGGCCGCCATAGAGTGTATGTAACCTATGGGTGACGGAGTTGGGAAGCTCGTCACCTCTCAGGTAAAACCTAAGACGGCAGCTAAAACTTTTCCCTGCACGCCTCTCAAAAAGAACTACGATTTACGGCCGCGAGTGACGAGTTCGACACGTAAGGTTTGCAGAATACTTATTACCGGGCTAGGGAAGCGTGATGTACTGTGCATTTCCTCCAGTGCCTTGGACTTTTGTAGTTGAAGGACACTCAGGGATACCCTGTTCTTGCTGGTTAAATGGGACTGTAGTAGATATGGACCCTACAGACAGCACGTCAACACAAAACGAACAAAATGTGCCGACATTTCGGCGGCTTTGGTGTGTAGAGCAGTCTTTTCTTTTATATACATTAGATCACATAACATACTACGTAGCGTCAGGCAGGACCGCGTGAAGTATATATGTAATTCAGATCGCCTAGCCAGGTAGTGAGCACACATCTATAACCTCAAAATTGCTCATTGTAATGACGTTAATCGTACGTCACAAAGCCCACAGATATTAGTTACTGCAGTAAGACTAACGCTTCAGGAATGCCGACATTTTGCGTTGAATACCATAATAAAGCGGTGTTATGAACAAGGGAAACATAAACATTGACTCATTAACAATACAGAGCACATCACGAGGGTTCTGACGTGCGAACGTGTGGAGCGTTCGTTACTCTGTATGGGCAGGCGCACTCCATGTCATTAATAAAGGTTAGAGCAGGTTAGGTACTGAAACGGGAGTGAATGACAGCAGGACGGGAAAGGAAGATAGAAGAAAACGTAGAAAAGGGCAGAAATATGAAGATCTGTGATGAAGGTGATAATTAGGTTTCTGTCTCTAAAGAGAAAATATTGTAAACTTTAGAGTGAATGCGTTTATTCATCCGCATACAATTAATTCCGTACTGACTCAATTTGAATTGCCATCAACACGCTAACAAAAAGCAAATTCGTTTATTTACTTCGTTTTCGCAAATTCAACACTCACTATCAAAATATTTCAGGTCACTTTCATAGACTTTTAAACTTGGTAGTAAAATACTCATCTCAGAGATATCAGACACGAGTGAATCACGCAGGAAAACACCGCGCGTATCAACAGGTCTCCGCGTCTGTCAAATAGAAGCATTTGTGAGCTAGGATTACTTTATCATAGGATACAGGGCAGAGTGATGAATAGTGGTGATGGCTGACGGAGGAGTATGGGCCGACAGATTGTTGTGACAGATTAGATGTAATAGGTGAGTAACGCTAACGTAACATCTTATCGAAGTTCTAATGAAAATGTCTCATTCATATCAACACATCCGTCTTTTACGTAACATGGACATAACACCTGTCTGCGGTTCCGTAGTTAGTCAAAAGTGTCTTTTATATTTGCAGTCTTTGGAACGTTGAAAGGGCTTTATAAAAGCACATAAACCTTATTAAATGTTATTGAATACTGTAACGACAAAGGAGCTGTGTCTTGTTTTAATATATAGAAAATAATTTAAACAATGTCATCATTACGTGTATTTATTACCAAAGCTGTTGTTTTAAAATGTCATCATGTGTTTGCGCTATGTTAGTTGATGATAACAATAACCAAACAAATCTCTAAAGTTCGTTAAAATATGAAAGACGTCACGTAACTCACCCACGTAGTGGCAATTTAAGTATAAGTACATAAACAACATTTACATAAAGAAATCAGCCATATCAAATATTTGTTTAGTAAAAATAACGCCTGTGTGAACTGTGAAAACATAATATAATCCAAAAGTACAAAGTGCGACTATTCAAGGAAATCTACTTCAATTACGGAATTCCAATTACATAATATTTTGTTAAATGAAAAAGCTTAGGTACTGTCAAGGAACACTCATTGCCTTGTTTACTTAAATACATTACGCAGTTAAACCTAATGTCCTACTCGTAGGTAAGTATGTTCTGAGAAAACAGTAGTGCCCAGGTCACTTGTATGTACAACTTTTTTCTGTAGTAGACTGGAATACATAAATCTAATGTTGTATACATACACGCAGAAGCATTCTGACTTCGGACAAACGGATCGCGTACTGTAAAAATAAGCATTATCTAGGTTATTACCTGCTTACTATCACATAACATTTCAAATGTATAAAACTTAAAAAGTTGTTGTAGGGAAACCGAAAACCATATTCTGCTGACAAGCAATTTGAATCTCTTTCTCAATGTTGCTTATACGGCACCGTGTCACATCCAAAAAATCTAGACTAGGTCGGCTAGAACCCAACTAGAACCTAACTTAGATCCGCTCCATCATCCATTAGCCAACTAAAAGTTAAGCATGTACCGGCTTACACCATGACCAGCACAAAGTACTACACGTGCTTCTAACAAAAACTGACCAAGATGTTTGGCCTTGATGCCAAACAACGGGTTTACCAAATGCACTTCCGTCGGCAATTCTCAATTCACAAAAACTTAACAGACCAATGTAGGTATCATGGCTATTTCGAGGTTATTAGAAAACGATACCCGAACTAAACTGTTTAGCTTTTTTTGGGTAATATCTTCGCACTTTGATCGTATACAATTTGGCGTTAATTAAGTGGGTAAATACAAAAAAGTGGTCAAGTTTGTGCGGTATTGGTTTTGGGTTCAATAGTTATAATAATGACTTGATTTTTATGAAAATTACGAATAAAGCTATTTTATATTACAGCTGTTGAAACTATTAAAATATACCAGTTTGTTTAATAGTCTGGTAGCCAGTTTTTAATGTTAAATATTCTTGTTATCATGTGTATGTGTCATGATGGGGCTGATATGTTTAGGTATGTAGACCAAAAGCCACTGAACAAAAAAAAACCTACTGTTATATGAAATGGTGGTAAGCCTTTATAAAGACAAACAATAATGTCAACAACCCAAGCATTCCGTTTCTCTAGCTGTATCTAGCGATTCGTTTTAGTCGCTCGTCTGCGGTATCCTAACAGTAAATTATGATTCACGTGTCGCGACAAAAAGTGGGGTTTCCTATGTTTTTTCAAGAACATTCATCACCTCCTTCGTAATAAGATACTTTAGATTATTGTACCTACTACATACTTGACGGTTTATTGTACCTACTACATACTTGACGGTTTATTATGAGTACTCACATTGATAGCATCACATATTATCAATCTAATCAAACTACCGAGCCTTTTCCTAACTATGGGATTGGGATCGGCTTCCAGTCTAACCGGATGCAGCTGAAGAACAGCATTTTACAGGGAGCGACTGCCTTGGAAACTGGTTATAATACATTCGGGTTTCTAACGCCTGCCAAAGCTAAAAAAATGCCATCCATCCGGGACCACTGGCTTTAAGTGCCTAGATTTACGAAGACATTTCTGGCACGTCTCACACATATTAAAAGTAAACTGGCAAGTAAATATTAAGGGGAATTGTGAAATATTATGAAATACAAACAAGTATACCGTCACGGGAAAACTGAAAAATCAACATACATATAGGGAAACCCTATGGGGAACGATTTGAGCACCTTCAGAACAACTTTAAACGATTTTCCCGTAACCTGTAACCTAACAATATAAACGTCTTTCTTAATAAACGGTCTATTTGTGTTACAGTTAACTGCATTGAAACTGTTTAACTACATTGTATATCGTTAGAATGACATGACCGTGTGTGTAGCTGTAGGGGAATCACTCAGATCTTGTTACAATAAAACACTGTATTCTTATTAGAATTATTAAAAGAAACAAAATAACGAACCAGCAGGTACCTTACCTGCTGATTCGTTGTTTTGTTTCTTTTAGTAATGGTGCAGGCGTTTTGGAACAGTATTTTGAGTTTAATGAATAATTATAAACATATAAATAAAATAGTAAAATAGTTTCGAGTCTAGGCTAGCTTTGTAATCTAGGTTTACGCTGCTCTGTTTAGCTGTGTACCTACAATATTAGCCCCAAAGTAGAGAGGACGGCCACAATGTTACTTATTAGTATGTCCTTAGATAAGTCTTCCTGTTAAACCTAAGATTTATCCGTATCCAAGGCTTCACCGCAACATGAGCTATCGACGGGTCTTTTCCACTGTGTACCTATAATAATATAATTTTACTATAATAAAAACATTTTTATCATTTCATTTATAATAAAAAGGATGAGCTGATTAAACCATAATATGTTATCTGGTTCTAAGAAAGACTGCATCATAATATTGCGGTTTTTAATAAAGTATGTAATGGGTGATTTATTATTATCAATGTTTATATTACTTGCAAAAAAACGATCAGAACAGTTTGAAAATTGTATAGCAAGTTGCCCATCGTTCTTTAAGTCCTGATTTCGATTTGACGTTTGTCCTGAGTCCTTTTTTATCGAATTGTTAAAACAGTTTCCCAAACTAAATCGGTTTGAAAATGAAATTATAGGGTAGAACCCTATAATTTCATTTTCAAACCGATTTCAGAAGCGAATCAATATTATAATAAAGTCAAAATACTGAAAGCTCTGTGTAGCGGCTACGGGCCCGCGCCGCTACGCCGTAGCGCCGGCGGCGGCGTAGCTCGTAGCCACCTGCGGGCTCTCGGTACTATTTTATTACATGAATTTGGTTCAATAATTCCATATACTGGAATGGTAAGGACAGAGGTGTGCGTGACGTCCGAATTTTTTTTTAGTTATTTTTAACCGATTACAATCTGTCTGCTTCTAAGAACTACCTTGTGGTAACAGTTTACCGGCTAAGGGTAATCGAATAATCAATGGACCAGTGACCTTTTTGTATGTACCTAGTATTTGCACTCAGTATAATATATAATGTACCAATCAGATGAAGGTAATTGTACTCTTTATTTATAAAATTAGCGTGAAAGTACTTTAGTTCATCAGTCAACACTAATTATTTATGATTATAGTCAAAGCAAACCGATTAAATAGATTGTTGATTCATAGTCTTTCCAAACGTTAACACATTGTCATTATGAAAACGCAAAAAAAAATATGATTGTGTCAAACATGACTAGATAGGTAAACATGAACTAAATCAAAACGTTTTCCTTTGCTAGTGGTGATATATTGCGACAGAGCTCCTGATAATGATGATTGATGAATAACAATAAGTAATAAAAGCGTGACAGTTGACAGGGAGAGTGGAACAAGAAAACGTGCTGCAGCGACCCCCAAGTAACGGAACAAGTCACGAAGATGACGAGGTTATGCACCTTTCATTTCATTTCATTTATTCAACAACAAATTACATTGTGTCTGAATGTGATACATAAGAAATAATTAATAAACATAAAAAAAATAACAAAATAAAGTAAACAAATAACCAATAAAAATTCACATTATTATTCATTCGTTGTCAAAAATCAATTACAATTCATCTATTGAATAAAGGCATCTTTCCAGTAGAAATGCCTTGAGCCTTCCCTTGAATGAGCCTGTGTAGAGTATGCTTTTTAGCTCTATATTAACTATATCACTATTTTTAGCTCTATTTTAACTGCCTGATACCGTGGACTATTTTTGACTATGCCAAGAGTAGGGGGGATTTTGTTTGCAAAGTCTAGCCTACGCGTTTTTTCCCTTACCCGCCTGCCCTCGTCTGTTTTATAGTCATAAATATATTTTTTAAAGGTGTTCAACAGGACCACCACATAAAGTCTAGGTACTGTGAGTATGCCAAGTTCTATAAAATAATATTCTGTATCTTTTTGACATCAATCAATATGGATTAAATCTCACTAAGAAACATGATAAATTAAATGAAAGGAAAATCATGAATTTTTATTCATGATTTTCCTTTTATTTAATTTTAATTTTAAAAGTAAATTTTAAAAGAACTTTTAGGTTTTCCCTTCATTAAATTTATCATGTTTGTTAGAGAGATTTGATCCATATGATTGTCCCGATCGATTGATGTAAAAAAATACACGATGTTATTTTTTCGAACTTTAGTCGGTTCGATTCCCGAGTGTGGAAAGCGAATTTTCGAAAATCTGATAATGCAGATTTGTTTATTTTTAAAAATAAAGTAATGTTTTATTTGAGTAAAATTTGCTATCTCCAGTATTTCAAGGACTTTCCCTCCGGGTGGCATTGAAAAATTCCAGCCTGTATATGTAATAGAAACATACATATAAAATACATATTTACATAACATATATTTGTGTTTTATTAGTCTAGAAGGCTTTCGTAGAATAAAGACTGAATAAATAAATTATCTTTTTGCATAAATCTCAAACCAAAATGCATTACGATTATAACGGCCCAAGATTGTTTAGTCTGTCTTGACACTCGCGCTGGACTGTTTGCGTTGTGTATGTGTGGATTGCTACGCACACATACTTATACATAATTTAACAAATCATCAATATAAATTCCCAAAAACTTAAATTCCTTGACAAGCTTAATTTTAACTTTATCCAGCTCAATGGCCATTATATCTTTGCTTCGCGAAGTGGTTTTAAATAACATAATATTGGTTTTAGACGTGTTTATTATTAGCATATTTGCATTAAACCAAGAATGAAAAGCCTCCAAAGCTGCATTCACCTGTTGACTACGACTGACGATGATCCAGTCGACGATAGTAAAAGGTTGTCTAGAAGTAACCTATTTGTGAATAGAGGACTTCTAAGTAAACCAAAGAGACTAATTGCAAGTATTCATGTAATATTTCCGATAGGAACACTCCGCTTTTTTAGTTAGGAAAAGGCTAAAGGGATACCTATTATAAAAAGTAGTAGAAAATAGTTTTTTATGCAACTGTTGTATAATGAGGGGTATTAAAACACGAATGTGGGTTGATAATAGTATAACAGGAGTGTTTTAATACCTAATTATGTACAATTGCATACAAGACTTTCTCTTCTTCTCTACATCCATGATATAAATCCTCCATAAAAGGTTCTGAAACCATAGGTTGTTGTAGTGTTGTAAGAAGTCTATGTAAATTCATGGAAAGTTGAATTGCTGAGTATTTAATACAAACAAACCATGTATAGGTAATAATATAATTATTTACATTTTGGATTGTACAATTATTAAAATACACAAAGCTTATACTTATCACTCATTTTTGTAAACAACAAAGTAATGCAATACTAATATCGAACAAAAATGGCGGGATTCGACTTGAATTCGAATTAACCTATAAGTTTTTTTTTAATTACGGCGCTGTGGTAGTGAATCGCACGTGCTAGACAATGTTCTTTTTTTAAAACGAGTTGCATAATGAAATTTAGTACAACATTATAACACCCGTTTGTTTGGGTGTTATAATGATTATTATGACACTGGCTGTTTTAATGTTGGCCATAAGCTAACTGTTTCAGATACTTTTATAGAGGATTTATAGCATGGGTGTAGATAAAATCTATAAAAGCTATAAAGATCTTTTAGCGCCCAGGTGACTTTGACAGGAGGACGCTGGTAACACAATAGATAAAACGAAAGCCACAGTTTTTCTCCCACAAAAAAATTGGTGGTGTTAATTCTATTTTAATATTTTTACCTACTTCATAAAGAGGGATATACCCGTACCGTTGTTTTAGGAATTTTATTGCCCTAACCATCTATTGGCATTAACTTAATTATCTCAAAACCAAATAAATCTTTAAAACCGCAAATCACAACATTAATCTAAATGCTGCGGTTGTAATCACATTAATATTCAAAATCATTTAATATATTAAAAGTAATATTTTAGTCATGGAATTTCCTTGATCTGCAGTAGCCGATACAAGGTAGGGGCATCCCGCATGATCACATAACTGATGCTAATAAAAAACCGGTTTAGTGCGAATGGCTTGTCAAAAACATGTGTTATAGGTACGCAGGAAGAGATGTGGGTATAAACATATTTACCTAAGTGGAAACACGAGGAGGCGACGCTCTAGAAGGACAAGCACTCGTACTGACTCTATTGGTGACGTTCTTGAAAAAGAAAAAAAAGGATTGTTCTGCCTGCCCTCATGGGAACAAGGCGTGAGTTTATGTTTGTATACGTAGAATATAGCTTTACACTTAGATCGGTAAATCCAATGCATTAAACACAGTTTCAGTAACAATACCGTTTTCCTGGTACTAGGCAGTTGAACTTGTCCTAGACAATTGTTTTGTAGAACTCATATTGAATACTTGACATGAGGTTATTTTGGTCCATGTACAGGTAAAGGGGCTTCTCTGTGCCTCTTTACCAATTTGAAAAATTTAGTGTGCAAACACCTAGATTCGGAGACGAGTCCCGATCTTAATCTTGACTCAAATCTAGGTTAATACCTAAGCGTAGTTATAGGATAGGGTTTGAGGGCAAAAGTTCTTGACGTTTCTTCGTAACTTATCAAAGCTATAATGCACCGACGCAGAGTGCAAGTGCTATACACGGGCTTATCGTGACTTACACCAGCAGCAATCAGACCAATGTGTTATCTACTGTTATCTATTCGGCTTTTTCAAAGACTCAACGTTATCAATATTAGATATAGATCTGCAGCATGCAAAACACCTGTCATCTAGCCACCGACCCTTTGATTCATCATCTGCTTAGCGTTTTTTGAACTTTCTTGGCATCAGCTATCAGTCTAGCTAACCAGATGATGACACAAATTCTGACTGCAGGGTGGGTAACCCTATTGATTTCCGGAATAGTTTTCCATTCTTTAGACCCGGCCTAAATTAGATTATCCGGAAAATTAAAACCGGGACCTGAAGTTTCCATATCATAACTGAGAAGAGACGTACTTAGAGGTTTTTACAAGCGTCAGTCAACGTAAACTGCCAGACAGAACTGCCGTCTGGTCGGAGGACCCTCTCTTTGAAAAGAAATATCCACCTTGTTTCTGAGAGGAACTCCTCCTCTGAATATTAAACGTCATAAACTCACTCACACACAGACCGTCCATCGCCTACGCAGATTGAAAAATCGATCAATCAAATTCTCGCCTTCCAATTTATTACAATTTCAATGCTAAAGAGATAAGAGAATGTGCATTCTAGGTATTGTTAAAATTATTAATTAATATCATTGTGTTAACGCGTGCCAATGTCAGTTCATTTCTAGACGAGGTAATGCCGCAAATTGCATAATATTATTGATTGTAATGTATGTGTCATACGATCGATATTCATAAGAATTAAAACGATCTCGTGTTTTAGGGATCAAATTTGTAAGTTTATCTTCTAGGGATTCACTGTATTTGTAACATTGTATGAAAACTGTAGATAAATTGCAGATTGGAAAGCCCAAAGTGGTTTGGATTAAACATGGTCTCCGAAAAGTCGTTATTCCCCTTTTTAAAATTCACAGTGGAGAGCAAAACGTACAGTACTTAGTCCTAGTCTTACTAATGCGTTTCTTATATCTACATGAAGAGAAGGAGTATATATTAATACTGAATAGGCTTGCGTTTAGCCGCAACTCGCCTGATGTGAAGCGATGATGCGGCCGAGAGTGCACGCTTGCCTAGAAGAAACCGATTCACTCGAACTTTGAATAGATCCAAATCTCTTTTGTTCTTATTTGCCAACACCATAGCAGCAGGTGAACCTCACCTGGCCACGTGTTGTATACGCTGTCATTTAAAGGTTATGTACACGGATGTAGATGAATAAGTCTAACAACCAGTCCTATTGAGGGGTAACCCTGAGTGGTGGAGCTTAGATAAGCGGTATCTCTAAGTAAAGTACTGGTATTCAGCTGCATCCGGTTATACCTACTGGAAGTCGACCCCAACATAGTTGGGAAAAGGCTAGGCGGATGACGACGACGGATAAAGATCCTGGGATGTCTGTAAGACAACCTCGGGTCTACCTTCAGGCAGAATGGCATCTTCCGATTGATCATTGGCGGCTAGTATAGAAAGTTTTCTTTTTTCCCCTCTTATTTTAGGTTTTGTACGAAGGTATGTTTAGCCAATTGTCTACACAAGACATGATCTAAGATGATTAGGTATTCAGGGATTCAATTAAAAATATAGTTTTAGGTTCTGTTTTTCTAAAAACTGTTTATTTTATAAGTTATTCAATAAAATACAAAATCTTAATTGTAATCATGTCCGTCGCTTAGCTTTTAAAGCTCGAGTACCTCCGTTCAGTAATAATAAATAAATGAAATAAATAATAAAACTAATAAATAAGACAACCTACGAGATTCTATGCCTTTGGCACAATAGAAGACTAGGTCCTAATATAAGTACAGGAGGTGCCTGAATTTCAATAATTATATCTAACTTAAATTTACAAAAGAGAGCAATACTAAGATAATTAATTACATATACAATTTTAAACAAACTGAATTCATGACTAGACAGCAAATACTTCAGAATCTAGTTAAACTTATCCTCTAAGTACTTAACCAATCTAAAGTTAACCTATCAGAAATGGAATACCTATTATCACAATTTAGGAATTGCGCAAAATTCAGCTTCACGCTCGTCATTAAATACTAAAATTAAAATACTGAACAGTGATGTCGCTCGGAGAATTGCGAAAAATGCACATTAAAAATAATATAAAATAAATAAATAATTAACATAAGCTAAGAACATTAGCCTCGTCAGTTTAAAACTACGACCACTAACGTGCGAGGTTTGGTTCCAAGGGCGGGCAAAAGTGAAATTGGAAACTGGAACTGAGAAATTAACTACTCTGAAAGCTCTAGTACGAGCTTAATTAGCAGGAATTGGCTTCCCACCAACACACCTTTACCCTTCTACTGAAGAGTTTCCTTTAAGGAACATTACAACTAGTTACAATAAATAATAAGTTACAAATAATACGAATTTGAGTTACAATATTAAGTACATTAGACAGCAAACCAAAAAGTCATGGAATAAATTAGCAATGCCTACTCACAGCACCTTTTGGCCCCATTCGATCTTAAAGCTAAACAAATAAATTACTTACAACACTATAATACTGTTACATTCTGAATAATTAAGACACTTCACTCAGTCGTTACGTATACTGGTTGCACGAGACTATAGTTTTGCCACCTCGTGACCGGTGATTATCGCTTCCAAATATTGTGTTTGAGTCATGACTTGACTTCACACGTACGTCACTAGCTTCCACAGAAGAAAGTCTGTCGATGTCACCTCACTAATCAATGTTCTCATTCTCACTAATCATGCTCTGTTCACATTACTGTCTCTAAGTTTCACAACACTGTCTCAGGACTCCGGTATCACTGGCCCACCATTTGCGGGCCACGTTATGTCTTATGTAAGAGTCCACTAGACTCTCCTCCGCTGCTCGCAGGCGCATTTAGACCGATTCCACCTCATATTCTGGTTCCGCTGTAACAAAGTGAAAGGAACATTGCTAACCTTGTCGCGAAAAAAGTAGTTTGTCACTATGATTATTAAAATAAATTGAAAATTGGGGACAGCTTTTGATTACATTGGGTTAAATTAAATTAATTGGGTAACCAAATTATAAGAAGATAATTTTTGAACTTTGATAATTTGCTACTGATTGAATAAAAACAAAAACCACAAAATAGTGACAAAGCACATGCGAGATAAAAAACAAGAGTGCACACAAAAGCAAAAGATTGAAAGACAATGGATGTCAGTACAAAACGCGTCGACATAGAGCAGGCGTCAAACATTAACCAAATATGTTTTGCTTCTACTTGAGCATAGGCCAGTGTTGACTTGACCTCATTGTACGCAAACACAGCTAGACACGCGGATCACAATCACACAGGTAGTTTGTGAAGGATAAACAACATCGAGAGAGAAGTAAAAGAAGCATGTGTTAACAAGGCGGGAGAGGAAAGTGCTGACGCTGAGTGGGCGAGGCATGCGCCCGACGGTACGTTAGTGTTGCTACAGACATCCATTATCTTACGAACCTTTTTGAGACAATTGCGGCGTTCCTCCATGTTGGGACATTGACAGGAGCACTTACGAGGATTGTACACCCTCGGCGCCGCGCACTCCTCCGGCGACAGTGAGCAGCAGCCGCACGACACGTGCTCCACGATGGGGTACGTCGCGCACGTCTCCTTGTTGGTCTTCGCGTTGTATATTCGTATCTGTAACAACATGAACATTAACATCTCTGTCAAACACCGGGACTTCTGATCATCTAGAAAAATCCGCACAAACGTGCTGACTCATGGAAGCAGTTATAGTGTTCACAGTTATGTCACTATTATCATTAAGGACAATCATAGTTACGCAACTCGGCGTACTCTTGTACAAATATAGTAAGCGGGTCAAGGATGCACAGAATTAGCTGAGTGTAGATAAGAGATAGCATAGTGTCTGATGTACTTACGGGAATATGTCGGACGGCGGTCTCGGTGGGCACGCAGGTGCCTTCGTTCTCGTACTCGCAGAGGCCGACGCAGCGCTTGACCCACACCGCGCGGGGACTGATCTGGGGAAACACATACTCGTCAGCTTTCGTACAATACAAGAGTCGAGGATGTTCTCACGCGACGCTAATCACGCCGTGTTTAGTAACCGCGAAACGGTCGCGGATGTATACGTACATATAATAATATCTAATATTTGCCGATGAGTAATTTGATTGTTAATCGGGTTAATGTTAATCCATTTAGCATTGCCGCCGATTTATTTAAGACGAAATTTGAGACGTCACCGCAGCGCAGCAATTGATATGTAATTTGATTGCAAATATTTGCCCAAAAACGGTTGGAGGATGTTAATTTTTGTTTTCCAATAACTATAATTATCTTGGGAGTCATTGGCACGTAATGATGGAGTTGCGCGATAGTCACGAGTTGTTGGCTAATAAGGTCATAAGATAATGAGTTGTAATGACACTTTAAAATCGGTGGCTTAATTGTGTCATAATCATAATTGAATAGTTAAAAATCTATTGTTTCCTAACTATCGTTATAAAATTGGGGATAATTAATCAATTAAGTTTGTTGAGTGATATTTACCTGCTCGTGCGCAGCCTTCACTTTCAAGTATTCGAAGACCTCTTTGGGGTCTCCGCACTTGGACTGTTCAATAATGTTTCCACGTTCACGTTCATTGTCACCAGAACATGCCACTGAGGACAAAAACATATTATTAGCACCAAAAAATTTATTCATTTTTTTACAAGTCCTCAATTGTTATTGGGGTCCAAATGGCAAACCAAAATATATTTTTTAACACATCGGTCAACTTTAAATTAATTTAGAATTTTATTCTCCTTCTGGAAAAAAGTAATAAATCAAAATAAACATTCACCTTTCCTCGGCATCGGTATAATAAAATCCTCAGCATTTTTGGGGAACTTGGGGTGGTGCTTATGTCCGGCAACCACCACAAACAACACCACACACAATATTACGATTTTAGCCATTATTATTATTTCACCTTTCACTTTAATTATTATCACTTTTTGATTCACGATTTATGTATGAGCACTTGTGTTCACGTGTTCACTGTCACTGCGTGTGTCTCGCTCGGCGCTCAGTTGGCTTGTGCCCCGAGGTGGGCCGGTATGCTGTTATAAAGCAGCCTGACTCAACACGTGGGACCGGCGGAGGGCACGGCCAGCAGCGCCTTGCGTCATCGCCGACGTGCACTGTTAGCACAGCTGATGCTACGTCACCACGCTGACAACCCAAAAATTGCCACCAACGGCTACTGTTCCCGAATTTCAGGAACTTTGGACGGAACTTTGCAGATGGACCGTCACATTCTAGAAACTTATTTTAGAGAGTTGATGAATACTGTCTCTACGTCATAATCCTATGGAATTTCATCATGAATACCTTATCTATTTAATCCTATTTCTATAGTAATTATCTTTAAAATTAATTGGAAAACCTAGTTCCATGATAATTTGGCTGAGATTGCGACAAAGTGCGCGTATGGAAACTCCTAAGGTAAGAAGTTAGCGGCAGCGGTAATTTCATGACGTCACATGCAGTTTCCACCGTCGCTGAGGTCGGAGACCGGTTGTAGGGCTCACCCACTGACCAGCGTGACCAATGTCCGATAGCTACTGACGAGAATAACCTTGACAGTCCAAGAAATGAGAAAGTCGAGAGGAAAGTGGTCTCGATTATAAAATATTGTGCAAGTTTTACCGACTTGCTTTTTTGAACATGGGGTAAACAGATTAGGACGCGCGATACAGGGCGATACCTTGTATGTGATATCTACGGTTACAGAGCAAATAATGTAACAAGTGTAAATGTTGCGTGTGATGTGTTTGAACTACTTAGACGGAAAAGTCGTCACTTGCGCCTACACTTGGCACTAACCTACATTTTTTTCATTGATACGATTTTACAAATACTATTTGGGAATTCAATCGGAGTACTACAAGCACTGATTTTGACTGAACAATCATGCAATAAATTGCAATGTACGATTATCAAACTGTTGCCAAATTACCTAAGCATCTTAAAATACCAAAGGATGACTTAGACGGATCTAATACACCAAAAAATGTCGTGGGGATTTCCTAAGCGGCTATCATGAAATAATATAATATCGCATATTTGTGTTCGATCACTTTACGTTATTGTTATTTAAGATTTCATCTATGATCTAATTTGTAATCTTTACGTGCGCACGCGTTCCGCGTAAAGCGGCGCCGTCTGATAGCTTATCTGACGGTTTTTCGGTTCCTTGCACCTGTTTCTGAATGCTCTACAGAATACTGATGACTGCTACGGAACTTTCCTTTCCATTTTGCTTACCTGTTCTTAAGTGCTCAGAAATGCACTGTTTCTTACTTTAAAACTTCCGAAGGGAAACAGGGTTTCTCCTCTAGACACCCCCTTGATGCCAGTATCCCCAAAGGCACCGCACGGATGTCTTTAGTCCTGTGCTTCCCCTGTTCCGATTACGCAGAACACAGAAGGACGTTGATTTACGTCCTACATCAATTAAAAAGAATTTAATAAGGATACGGAAGGAAATCTTGAAAGTCCGACATTACCTATACATATTATTATGTCACTTCCTTGACGGTAACGATGAATGATGCATTACATTATATAGAACTTACATACTTGTTATTTATTTACGTTTTAACACTAACTTATGAATTCATGAATATTTCCATAGGAACTTGTTACGAACGATAATATTTTCCTGGATTAAGACAAATTATTAGACTTGCATGAGTTTTCCAGGTCCTAGGGTTCTAGCTACTAATTATTCCTAGGAATTCATTATGAAAGGCTAATTTAAAGCAGTGTTGTGTGAAAATATTTCTGGGAAAGCGTGTGTATGTATGTAGGGTACACGTCATAGTTTGACTGTGTATGACGTCACATAACATGGTGACTGGTCGGAATGTGAACCACCCCGGTCACTCGCGGATTGAGCTTGATTTTCAGAAGTGCTGAAGTGTGATGGTACAATTCACAAGCGATTGTATACTGACCATTAATTATCACTATGTGCCTAGATTTTTCCTCAATTATGTTTAGATCGGCTCCTAATCTAACCGGATACAGCTGAATATTAGTATTTGACAGAGCGACTGCCTATCTGACCTCCTCAACCGAGTAACTGGGTAACGCAAAACCCATTGGTAAGACTGGTTGTCGGATTTTGGCGATTCTGACTTCGTTTGAATAGTGACCGAATTCCTTAAATTAGTGGATTGCGGTGATGATACTTGATCTTCCAAATGATAGCCTTTGCTTGTTACAATAGCAGTAACTTGTAAGTCACGTCCACAGCATGTGCCCAGCGTGTTTCATTCACTACTTTCTGTCCGTGACCCAAATATATTAGGTACACTGAAAGTTACTTGACCGGTCTTCTGGTGGCAGAAGACCGGTTTTGAGTGCACGCTTTAGTTTAAATAAACCCAATTATGTTACTAAGATACCATCATCTGCCAAACATTATTCTCAAACATGTCAGGGTTCCAGTCTAACCGGATGCAGTTGAATATCGATATTTTACTGGGAGCGACTGTCTATCTGACCTTCACATACAGCCTTGTTACAGGGAACCCACCACCTACCCTTCGGTAACACTGGTTGTCAGACTTATGTCAATAAGATATAACAGCTCATTTGAACGGCAATGATTATTTCATAAGACTTTTTAAAAGTTCCAAAAATTATGAAATTTCTTGGAACCGGTTAATCATGGGTAGCGATAAAAAGCAAAAAAAAAATACATAGTAGCTCACACAATGTTTGGCTCGTAACAGACCGTACAGTCAGTTCCTTTGCCAATGTCCGGTTGGACTTTGAACCCTATCTTTTCATGAGTTTCCATTCAACATTGGCCCATTTTTTCTGTTAGTTTTACTCATTAACGAAGTTTTTGTCCGTTCAAACGGATGCCAGCCGTCTATAGGCTGTCAGTGAAGTCTTCGTTCTTACTGAAACAATTACCTAAGAATGGTCAGTTTTGTAACAATGCCAATGTTCCGTGATCCGTCATGCTGTCGTGTGTACGAGTAGCCTTGACTTTTGGTGAATGTATTTTAAAGATCGTGATTATCCGGGAATAAGTGTAAACTCTGCCTTATCTATTATGAAAGCTCTTACTTTTACTTTTGTCTACTCCATGTTTTTTCTCCCAGAAAATGAGAGCTATTGCCTAAGTTACCTTGTGTCGTGCACCAGAATATTCAATACTAGCACTTCGCCCGCGACATCATTCGCAAACATAGTGCTTGATAGCTCGGCTAATATGCATGATATAAATATAATTTATAGCCTATAGCATTCACGAATAATGTAGCTTGCTGCCAGTGAAAGAATTCTTAGAACTTGATAATTAGTTCCGGAGATTACCCTGTACATACAAACTCACAAACAAATTTGATCTCTTTATAATACTAGTATAGAAGTATAGATTTTTCGGAACGAAGTTTTAATTAGCACTGCGAGATAATGAACTTACACCTACTCAGCATAATCAGAATAAAGGGACCTACGGTTCTCACTGCTGCATGTGACACAGGTGCACAGGGCCTCCTTTCTATGAGAAGGAGCAGTACATCCGGGCTAGAACTTGCCGGTTTACAAACGATGTATTCTTTCACCGTTTTGAGACCAGTGGTGATAAAGTAATAAGCACATGTGTGTGTGTGTTTTCAATTCAAGTAATAACTTTCTTGAATAAATCTGTCGTTTTAGGATTAAAAGTAATTGCATCAAGTGAGGTTGATAAGGCTGAAACGTCTGCAAGGATATCATCATAAAATTCATCATCTGCTTATCTCGAAGTTATGTGTAGACTTTCATTTATCTACATATGATTCACACAGCAGTTGACTATCTCAGTTTATGACAATTTCTTCGCTCTGAATGAAGAAACGATGATTCGTGATGACTCGGTATTCTTTTTTCTGTCGTTATTAAACAAGATAGTGGACGCACAATGGGGTCTTAGGTTACATTATGCGATATAAGTATGTCATAACATACACGCATTAAAAGTTTTTATTGAAATCGTTTTAAGATGATTAATCTCATAAGCGCCAAGAGTCCCTGCAGTGGGACAATTTTATAATAGGCTGAATATATTTATGCTTGTGCTTATTCATCTAAAAGCTTGTGCCCGTGGCTTAGCCCGCGTGTAGGTCGAAAAATGTCCCTCAGGAACGTCCGGTCGGGTTAAAAAAGTCCTACCTAACCCTGATTTATCCATGAGCCAAATGTAATCCAAATCGGATCAGCCAAGGTAAAAGGCAGACAGTAAGAGTTAATTTTATTTTCTGTCTGTAATTTTAGTATACATTTTAGTACACTACCCGTGTACCCACAGGACAGAAGCACGGAAAAGAACTTTCCGGAAAAAGCGTTGCTACCCTCAAATCGCTTACGCTGTAAGCTTGGCGATCGTGCAACCTTGACATACGAAAAATTGCCTACTCATGAAATGATGACGTAGCGCGGGTAGCGCGGTACCCAGGCCACGGTGCCACGGTACCACGATACAGCTAGCCCGCCATACAAACATACCGGTATTCACTGAAACTCCATGAATGAATATAACGAGTCACGTTATTCGGAAGGCCGTCATTTTTCATTACACGATCTGGAATGTTGGATTTTAGGCTTAGTCATCGTCTAGCAACCTGTTTTTCTTACTGATTTGGAATAGTAAGTTATGAAAGATCGTACACTGTCATTTACGGGATATACTCCGTGATTCTTAAGTATTATTGAGTATTGTGACAGTATAGTTTAGTTATAAGCCGTGAAAGCTTAAAACAGTTTTTAAAGCTATGAAAAGTTAAAACATGGAAACGGGAATTTATTGCGAATTTTACCTTTAATATAAGCCCAACGTTTCGACCGGATTGCACCAGCCGTGGTCGCGGGAAGACTGAAGTATTGGAGGTACCGCCACAGCAAAGCGAAGGTGTTTATTCAACTACCATCACTTGATTTTCATAAACGTTAATTAGGGCCGGTTCACACTAGGACAGCACACTACACTAACAGTGTCCGCATACCGAGATGATTTCACTTGACGAGTACACTTAGTGATCACTGGATTCCAAGCGGAAGAAAGTCTGAAGCCGTTTTCGCGATTGAAATTAGGATACTTCTTGATCTCAATCGCTTCCCGAACCATTCTCTTAAATAATAGTGCTTCTCATAGGTAAGGACCCGTTTCCATATATTTTATAATGTGTTCTGATTGTGAAAGGTTAAAAAAGACAAAAGTTACACAGTGTAACTTTTCAGTCAGTAACTAACTAACTACCAAAGGAAGAGTGACAAACGGTTTGATTCATGACTGACTCTTTGGGGTAGTAGGTACTAGACTCTTGGTCACTCGTTACTGCCGACCTTAAGGACTTGGTTTCGATTCCCAAGTCGGGTCAAGTGTTATTGGGTTTTTATTAAGCAGTAGAAGAACGAGGTTTGAATTTGTGCCGAATTGGAATTCTCGCCCCTACATGGGCCTTTAACAAAACTGGCAAAATGGATGTACGTGTACTATATAGCTGCGCCTAGCCTTTCGAAGAAATACAGGCGTGATGATATGCTATGTTATGACTTGAAAAGTAAGAATGTAGGGTAATAGAGGCTTTTCACGCAACACATTATGCTGATGGGAAGTTTGCAACCAAATAATATGGTGTTTTACTTCCATATTGTTATTAGTACTAATTGTAGAGTTACAAACAGGTGGCCTAGTTACAGTGGTACCTGAAATGGCTTTGGCCCCGATCTTAAAAAAATTGGATTCGATTCCTAAGAAGTATAAATATACAGAATTATTGAAACATTCTGCTGCTCTTGCACATACATTTTCGGCTTTCAAGCGAGTGGAGTCGCAGGATAGCCTTTAATGCTCCTAACTGCTGGGACACAGACCTCCTGTCTGTGAGAGAGAGTTGGCCGTTATCCACCATGCAGGACGAGTGCGTGTCGGTGGATGTCACACGTCTTCGATGTTTTGGTTTTAGGGCAGGTTTCTTCATGAGGAAAAAAAACGTTTTTAGGGCCGTGGTGATAAAATTATCGATATGAATTATGTGCCTGCTTCAGCCGTGAATAAGAACTAACTAAAATAATAATGCTTACCTTTAGCCCTTGCTAACGTGAGATGGAGCGCAGTATCCTATTCGTTACACAAACCGACGTTATATCAACACCACACGAGTTACAAAAAACAAATGACTGACCTTGCTCATAAAGCCGCTAAGCTGAAGTGGGACTGGGCTGGCTATATCTGCCGTATGCACGACGAGCTCTGGGCCAAAATAACCACGATGTGGAGCCCTGCCACGGCCAGAAGGCGATGCGGTAGACCTCGCCGGAGATACGGTGGGACGAGCTAGACAGATCCAACGACCAGTAGTCCACATTGGATCAAATGATTTGGAGGTCATGGGACAAAAGCCCCAGCAGTGGGATCACACAGGCTTAGAGTATCAGTCATATTTAGCCCGCCTACTAAGAGCCAAGCTGTTATTCAAGAGTAAGTATCAACGTAGCCAATTATCTACTTTCCAATTAATTTTTCCAAAGAATCATAAATTAATTATATACCTTGTAAAATATCAATGCACGTATCGCTTTATCAACTTTCAGGATAACATCTTCAAGTCACGCCATTCATCGGGTGACAGTGATCCATTTCAGTCAATGATATCGACTAATCAATAATCTGATGATCTTCAAAGGAAAATAAATAAACAGGTGTGATAAATGTGGTGCTTGATAAATGTGGTGCTTGATAAATGTGGTGCTTGATAAATGTGGTTCTTGATAAATGTGGTGCTTGATAAATGTGGTGCTTGATAAATGTGGTGCTTGATAAATGTGGTGCTTGATAAATGTGGTGCTTGATAAATGTGGTGCTTGATAAATGTGGTGCTTGATAAAGGTTACTTTTTGCGTAATTAGTTATATATATGTAGAAAGACTGATTTGCCTTAGCGAACCGCTGGATATAAGCTCCTCCCTAGCTGAGCCAAAACACCCTGTTCAGTCTGATCCAGACACCTTTTTAAGGTGGTCGGACCATCGAGCTGGGGGCTTGCCACTCTTTTTGATATGCAGCTTTCAGGACTCAATTGCTCATTTCAGTTCAGTATTATTTTTTATTTGCCTAGGATGAAACTCTGCATAGCATGACCTCGAAGTATTTCTTTATGGGTAAATCAACGGCACCATCTTATTTTATAGAAGGTATATCATCATCATTTTCATAGACAGCAATGTCCTCATCACTCTACATTTTTCAGGGGCCAAAATAAAACTTTTTATTAGTGTTGTAAAATTTAATTAGACAGTCCCCCAAAACACTCACCCTTCTCCATTTTCTAGTGGCACTTTCTACCAGTAAAGTAGCAACCCATCTTTAAGCCGACCTTAGCAACCAAAAACCTTATGATTTCAATCGATTGCACCTGTTGTTGTTCGTTTTAACAAAGACAGTTATCATCAGGTGGGCCGGCGCATCCGCTTATAAATGACATAATGTTTATTTTCTATTTATTTATAGCTGATTTAACGATATACCTACAATGACGTAAAAACGAGGATTAAATTGTATCATTATTAATATCCGAATGAAACACCTGTCATTAAATCTAATTTTAGCGTATGAAGTCGCATAAGTTGCTAGATGTAAAAAGTTCTTCATTTTATGAACAAAAAATATAATCGATGTGCCTTAGTTTAGTTTTAGTAAGTAGGTAGATAAAAAAATATGTATGGATTGTGTGAGGAATGGTATGATGGAAGAAGTAAACGTAGCGTAACGGTTGACAGGCGACAAGAGCAAGACTGTGACAATGACTGGCAGGACAATGACACCACATACCTACCAAGAAAATAGATGAAAAAATTAAGTCTTGAAATTATACATGAAAATCCCAACACATAGTTTCAGTATTAAAGCAAAAAAAACTGAAACTAAATATGGGTAACGCGTTTTTTGCAACACCTATAATAACTGCTTAGGAAAAGTACCATATAAAAATAGTAGGTAAATACAACAGTACAGGGCGGTTACCTCCCGAGGTTTCGCGTTCCCAGTTCCCAAGTAAACAGAACATTATCATCGGCACGTACGAGGTATCAAGCAATTACTTTAATTCAGTTACCCGACTGCTATATCTATATTGGCACAAATATGAATAAATATGGCGGAATGAATCACGTAGCCGATAAGGGGTCAAAGCTGAGAGTGATCCTAGGATGATGCTGATTTTGAGAAATATCGAGCTCTTTAACATGTCAACAGCCTTTGCAGGGGATCAGACAAATAGAAAAAAATACAGTGGTGTCAGCACTGTAGGTAGGTTTCTACATCACCTGTAAATTCTCAGTGAGATGTTAAGAAGCAGACGTTAGCACCCAAGCTATGAAAAGTTGCACTACTTTGGCAGCCAAACGGTTTCACTTACGTACGTTGTTAACTTGTATGCGATTTGTTACAGACAAGCCGTGCGAAAGATGGAACTTCCCAACGACGAAGATACGACTATGTTTCATACAAGCTTGTATCCCCCTGTTTAACCCCTTTAGAAGATGTTACTTTTATTAGTCTTTCTCAGTGTGTTACATAAGGAACTTTGAGCAAAATTCTATGCTTCTAAACCCAACAGCTGTGCGTTGCCAGTCAGTGAATTTAAGTTATGAAGTAGATGGGCTAAGACGGTGACAGACAATCCAAGTGACGAAAAGGATTTTCTTGCAATAACGGGTTTGCCGACACAGTGATACCTAATATCGCCTTATGAACATGCTCACACTGGCATTGGTCATCACGAACCTAGCATTTTATTTCATGTTTCGACTTACGAACGTGCATGAGCGACCAAATAAATGCGGAGTTCTCACCATAGAGGTCTTGCTTGGTACTCACAGCTGTAACTTGTAAGCACCATATGATAGGGCGTGGATGCGTGATAGTCATCCTAACATCACGTTGTGAACATAGGGCCGACACTAACATCTTATCACCCTGTGAACATGAGTCTTCTGCAAGCCTTTCGATGACCTCTGCAACGAGAAGGAAGTTATTTTAAACATTAATCATAATCAGTAATCACTATGACTTCAGTGTCTCGTAACAACATCGGCATCACGCTACGAGTATTCGCGGCTTAGTATGAAAGCATACCTTAGCACAAATCAGCCCAGAAATGTTCCCACTGCTGGGACACAGGCCTCAACTGTTTGAAAGGCAGTGCACCATAATACACCATTCGGACCCAGTTCGGGTTTGTTGGTGTCACATGTCTTCGAACTTTTTTTTACACTAAATAGGCTTCGAACTTTCGTTTCTGGGACTTGCCAGTTTGCTCACGATATTTTCCTTTACCGTTTCAGCGCTGACGAAACTAATTACACAACGTGAAGTTCCTGCCATCATAAGTGTATTATCCTCAGTTACTATATTTCAAAATTTCTTGTACCTATGACTTCTTCAGTACTTTCCGCCCTAGGCTGCTCGGGTAAGGTAATTTCCCTCTATGCGTACGTTGGAATACACTTCGCGAAAATTGCGTTCTTTTCCTGTAAAGCATTTTTGTCGGTTCGTCGGATGTCACCTACATGCACTCACTTACAGTTTTCCCGGTAAAAAGAGCAAATGTAACTGTTATTTCTTGGGTTACCCCTGAATACACTGTGATTTGCTTTTAGGCAGGTAGATTGCAAGGGATCCTTTTCCTAGCAAAAACTTAAAGATCCGAACTTAACCAGTGAAAATCGGTTTGAGTAGCTACGTTTTCTCATGTGATTTCGGCGTCAGAAGTTTAAACATGAAATAATAAAATCATGTATAAATAATTATGTTTTCAGCTTAGCAGATAAGATATACCTACGCTTACGTGGTAGACAACAAAAAATCGAGTGAAGTATTCATTTACAACACTTTCTGATTGGTCCACACGAAGAATTTGAAACTACGTCATTAGCATTTCAACCTTTACGAAAATGTTCTTGTTTATTCCACAATTTCAGATTTCTATGCAGGCGGACAGACTGATGAGTAGATTGTTATGTATTGTAGAATGATGTAAATATAATTAGAACAAAACAAATTCCGTCAACTTTTATTATAGATGCGATGTCGCAGTACACAACTAGTGGGCGGCCATCATAAATAAAATTATTAATATTTGTGACTTGTGATAATTTTAGATGAGAATATTTTTAGGGCAGTCAATTAACTTCATAATAATCGTCCACAGCTACAAAGATAGCTAAACTAAGAAAGGGTTTCCTCGTAATAAGTATATCCTTCAAGATCTTCTTAGCGTGATAAATGTCGATGATAAATCTAAATTGAGTCTGGGCAGAAGTCATCTACGTGTTTGGTGTCTTCAGCAGCATCAATCACAAAGTGAACTGTGGTGGTAATTTAGGTCCTGTCGGGCACAGTAGGTAAACTAGTGGGATCCTTCCATCTATCAGTTCCGGTAATGAGATAACGACAGGACTTGCAGGACGAGATCGTTTGGAACAGCTATTTACATGTTAGGGCTGTATCCTTTTTTTAGTTGATTTGAGATTATATTTGGAGGGATTCTTGCACCTAGGTATTGGTCATATTTAAAGAAAGAAAGAAGAAAGAAAACATATGTATTTGCCTTATACCGCAAGTGCACACGACAAAATAAAATAAGAATAAAAAATACTATTATTTCACAATTTGTAAGTGCATTCAGCGTTAGGAGTTTCACAATGTAGAACAAAATAAATCTAATCCTTTGTCCTTTACAGAGGATTGGACTAATTGCTGACGCGGTTCGGACAGGGTCAATGGACACCTCCATAAATACTACTCCTAAATACTTAGGTACTGAAGTACCGAAATGTCAGTGTCCGTGACTTGAGCCGCATCTGAATATTGTCGCTGTAACCGAGTTTATAGTTCGATCGGTGCTTCACAGCTATTGGTTTTCTCATAAAGCTAAGTCAGCAATTTGACCGCAGCATTGCTGAAAAAGTAAGATGTTTGTCGTGTTTTATTTTTAGCTTTTTGTTGTTATTGCGTAGTTAGATAACTGTGCTATTAATATTCGCGCCAAATAAAGTTTATCGTGGAGTAAACACTTAATTAAACAAAATTAATTAGTGTTTTTAAGAATACTAACATATTTCATCACCTTGATAAACAATAGTTGCTGCCAGTTAAGATGTCAATAGCGGTCATTGACCCAACTACATTTATTAAAATTCTTAACTTTAAAAACCAAAAATAAACCTGTTCAAGTCTTGAATCGTCATCTATCGTGATCTTCACCATTTTGTCTAATAATATAATAATAATAATAATAAATCGTTTATTTATAAAAAGGGGCACATATACAATTAAGTATCTTAACAAATAAAATAGAGCACTGTTGCTTATTGCCTGAACTAGGTGGAACCTGTGTTTCAGGCTAGGAGGTGCATAAATACCTACTTAAAATAAATAAATTAACATTAAAAGAAAATTCAATTACTAAAATTGCAACTTACATAGAAAATAAACAAACAAATGTCAGCAGTTTATTTGCAGACAACAAGTAAATCTTCTGTCTGTGCATAAGATATGGGTTGTAAAAAAGTATTAATAGACTTCTTACAGCTAAAATAGTTTAACTTATATATACTTAGTTTTCTATTTAATCTATTGTACAGAAATGGGCCTAAAAATGAAAAGTATTTTTCCACAAAGGCATGTTTGGAGGTTGCATTAGAAAAGCATACTATATCTTTCCGTCTCTTGTTAGTATTGTCAGCATTGTACTTGAGCATGGTGTGCTGTTTTAACCTCCTGGATGCCAGCGTCATTCCTGACTATAATCACGCGACAAAGATTGATGCTTGGGCTGCAGAAATGGTATTAAAATAACTTTTAAATCTTTATGTAATATAGGTATGACGCTGGCATCCAGGAGGTTAATACTAAGTGCATAATGAATAGCTGAATAATGAAAAACGATACCTACATTGGTTCATTGTTTTGGTTCGTACGAAGAGATATTAAGGGAAAGGGCAATGACCGGTATTGTCATCCTAACTGGCAGCAACTATAGACTGTTTGTCGGTGGTACCTTCAACATTTACACAGATTTGCACTCTTTAAATCAACAAATAACCCGCACTTGGCCCAGGCGATTTTGGCTTAGGAAACGTTATACAGGCTGTCGGCTGATTATCCAACCCAAAACCCCTGAAGTTTTCAGAAGGCATTTGGATGAATAGTTTTAATTACTTTGAATTGTCGACTTGGTCACTTGCGCGGCTGCTGAGCATGGGGTTCGATTCCCGGGTCGGGCAAAGTGTTATCGGGTTTTTCCATCACGAATTTTCTCAGTAATAGCGTCGGAGCCTGGATTTGTGCCCGGTTGATGGCAATAGGCTCGCTCCCTATTACATGGAACTTAAACGTAACAGCCTAACCATTCGAGGATTACAGGCGTGACGTTATGTTAATTCGAATTGCATAATGATATATAAGTATTATATTTAAATCTTTGAATGCAATACGACGCATCACCGTGCCCCCTGTGAACTGCTGTCAATGATAACAGCAGCCCTACACTGATAACCATCACTTCCTGGTCTAATTAACAAAGTAGTTCTGTGGCCGAGATTACGATTAAGACGTAGTAAGTTAACATCATTTTAAATATATTATTTATCAATGATTTAACTGTGGCTCGTGCTATGTGCTGTATGATTATACGCACAAATTATGGTTAAAGGAACCCGGTTGATTGTGATTGCGACCCAGTTTCATGTTCCATACTTTCTTCGAATCGGTAAACTTTTTGGGAATAGCTCACATCGTGTTAAGGGTATTTATTAGCCAGTTAGCAAGGTGGAGGCTGTTTTATTGCACTCTACATTAATTTATCGTCTTCGTAGGAACATCTCGCGTCTTTTTGCAAAATAACAGAAAATATCACTTTAAGCAAAGTAACTGCGTCAACCTATAATGACAATTACCATCAAAACTATTTCTCTGTCATGCCATAATTAGCGCCGGACACACATTCTTGATGTAAAAATATGAACGTCAATTGCTATGAATTATTTCGACAATTTTATTATTTTTATTTGTCGAGCTGCTGTCATTAGTGGGAAGTTGGGAACCGTCTGGCACAAACACCAGTCTATTTGATGCAATGATAAGTGTAACGATCGACGAACATGTGAGTAATGCGAATAATTCGAATATCTCGGCGATTACCGCCGAGTTAATATAGTTTTGCGTAAACACCAGCTTTCCACAGAATTTCCCACGCCGATCGGCCGTAAACAGTTTATGGGGAAATGTTTTCAATAAGTCTATTGGAATGCTGAGTGATCTCCTCATTAATTACTCTAATTTAAATTCGGAATAGCTCGGAATAGAATATCTTTTTAAATCTTGGATAAATTGAGTGGGAGTTCCGTCGTAAAGAGATGAAAATATCTCCTCTGTACTATTGAGAGTTGCGAATTCTATTACAAAAGTCTAATAAACTCTTTTATTAACTGTGCATTTATTTCAATTTACGAAAATACACCCACATGTTACTATTTTAATAAAATTCATGTAAATAAGTTATTTAAAACTTGAGCGGTTGCCTGCTTTTTTTACCAACACTGTCCGAGTCATAAATGCCACCCAATAAAAGGAAGACGAGTTCAAAAGTCCCGAAACCAATCAGCAAACCCTGAATCACTTTTAAGGAAAATCCCAATACGTTTATCTTTTTATCAAAATGTCAAGATCAAAAAGTCATTTATTTCGCACCTGCCTGATGACACACACACAGTAAAATCAAACAAGACTGTTACTTGAAGGAAGTTCTTTCATGGTTCTGAAATACCGGCCCATATTAGGAGGTAGACGGTTATTTGTTGCGTTAACTGACGAAATTGTCGGTGACGATGACGCTGACACAGTGGGTATTTCAAATAGGTAACAGTGCAGTCTTCACGTTCACAGGAACCCTCAGTTATCTTTATGATATTTGTTCGGTCGCTACGGGTGCCGCGAGTGGCGACATACCACGATATCGATGGTAGGGGTCAAAGTAGACGAGTTGCAATGTACCGTTACATGACGACTGTTTAGATTAGGGAGTGGCCTTATAATAATCAGAACATTATATTTAGGACTATCATCTCCCTCTTTTATCTACAAAACAAATTGTACAAAGTCCATAATGACTATCAGCTTTGGGCTGTTTCAATTTATTATAATGATGGTACATCACACTAGACGTACTATTATATTATCTGTGACACTAGTTAACACAGGCTAAGGCCACGTGCCCCACGACGGAGGGCATCCATCGAGGATTTCCAAACGTAAACGTGTCTAAGAAGACACCGCCGCGCCGGTGAAAAACACATACCCACACTTGAATGCCAGATCCAAGTTATTCATACCTTACTCACAGATGTAGGTTCTAGTCTACCATCACTTTTCTGATATTAAAGTGATAGCGTGTTCAAGCGACCAAATGATTAAAAAAACCGGCCAAGTGCGTGTCGGGCCACGCGCAGTGTAGGGTTCCGTAGTAGCCCGTTATCACAATATAGAATGAACCCGTTGGTACAGCGCCATCTAGCAGCAGCTTTGTGAAACTTATGATAATTTATTAAAGTTTATTTTTATTTTAGATTTTGTTTTTCAATGCAAGTCTTTACCAGTTATAAACAAGCAACTACTTCAAGTCACTTTAAAGGATTCATTCTAAGGATTTTGTTTTTGGTACAAAATTATCCAACCCCCAAGTTCAACGACTATTACTGCTAAACTCATAAATTATCTTAACCGCTATAGTTTTCCTTTAAAGTTCATGAAATGCACGATCTTCATGATTTTTTCCAGCTTTTACAACCCAGCAGTTTAGCTTTTAGAGGGGGGGACGCCCCCCCTCTAAAAGCTATACCTACTGCCCCTATCATTGGAACAAAAATTTGCACTATAAAGTTTAATATTTCGTAAATGGAGCATTAAATCGAAAATTTGTACTTTAGTACTGGCAACCCCTAAGTCATTTTAAAGACCTATTTAACGATACCCCACACGATGGGGTAGACGGCGAAAAAAAAATTCATCCCCACTTCACATGTTGGGTACATGTGAAGTGGGGATGAATTTTTGTTTGTGAAAACATATTTTTTCACTACCCTGAAAAAATATGTTTTCCAAAATTTTATTGTAAGTACCACTTTGTCGGCGTAATTGATATACACACCCCTACAAAATTACAGCTTTCTAGTGCTAACGTTTTCTTAGCAAAACCTCGGACAGACAGACAGACAGACGGACATGACGAAACTATAAGGGTTCCTTGTCAGGACTACGGAACCTTAAAAACCCGTTAAAATGACAATCACTTGTTTCAAGTAGTTTTTTGTATCAGTAACACTTCATCAAACCTTACCGCTGTCCCTTGATCCCGGTTCGCACATTCCATGGAGTTACATACAACGAAAATGACGACACACGCTGTCATCACGTTTGCGAATCTGATAAATAAATTATCGACACTTTTTAAATCTGATATAATCTCCTAAACCAAGCCTAATCAGATCTATCAATGTATGTACCTACTTAAGTGGCTTACTACGTCGCGGCTATGTCATTGATAGTTCGTCACATGTGTACCTCGTTATCACTTATCAGTCATTCATGTGTCGTTAGTACATAGTAGTGTCACATGTAGTGTCGCTCTCGTGAGCAAATATGCGAGGATTTCGTCTGTCTACGTCACATGTAAGTCTCTGTATAACGGGCAAATGATGAAAGTTTTGATTGTTATCTTAAAGAGCCATACTTAATACCTACTTATAAAATTAAACATGACTTTGCCGACGGTAATAATTATGATCTTACACGATATGCAAGATGCATATTTTAGTTGAGCTTAGAACGATCTTCTTAATGTGACTCAAATCAAATAAAATTTCTAGGTACCTAATCTTCGTTGTCTTAGTCGTTGATATTTACAGAAATACGGTATTTAATGCGTAAGATAATCGTCTTTTGGGCGTTCAGCTTTTTAGGGTCCTTAGGTGATTATGCCTGAAAAACGAGGTTGTCATTTCTTAAGTTTTAAACGTTACAGGGAACGTGATTTCAAGCTAGTGTCAAATATTTTAAGAACACAAACCGTGACTTCGTACTTCGTGATTTGAAAGTTTTTAACATTTCAATGTTTGTTCAGTCTCGATACCCGATTGTTAAAGAAATCCTGAATTTTCACATTTTAATTCTACATAACATGTGCAAACGTGGTAGTGTTATTTCTTCTTAAAAAAAACTTAGTCATATATCATTTCTCATTGAAGACTGGCCTTCACCATTCTTTTAGGTCTCTTATAACAAAAGCCAAGGTTCTATAGATATTAACAAGAACTGTGTATAGATATATCCTGTTAATCATTCCGTCAGACTGGAAAATCCTTTCACGTAGAGATCGATACTGATACCGATACCACACCTTAGGTACCTACGTGTCGGTCACAGATCAATGATTACTAAATGCAAGACGCGCAATATGTTTTTAATAGCAAGTATGACATTAATTTACGGATACTGATAACTATGTAATCATTGATAATGTCATAGTTAAGTAATTAATTACGGCGAATTTTCTTTTGAAACTCTGTCGCAATCATTTTAGTTATATGTGGAAAGGATTTGGAACCGTGTCGTGTGGAAGCATCGTGACAATATGTTCCTATTTTAAGTTATGTTTTCCTTATGTAATCTCATAATTTTTCGCTGTCTTTACCTCGAATCCTATGTCTGCCTAGCCCTTTCGACTGGGTTAAAAAAAAACACGGTTCAAAAGTGCTATGTTTAAATTATAATTAGGTATTGGTACAATCAATCGAAAACTATTCCTGGATTTGTACCTATTATTAACTAAAAATCTTAGCCGATTACAGAAAAAAAACTGTCGCCTCTCTTTTCTCCACCGTACTCTAGGCCGGGCTGGCCAGGTGACTAAATGAATCAGTTTCCCGGAAAGCTGAACGACCCCGCTGCAAGATATCAAACTTCACCTGCACACAGCTTGACTTAGCCAAAAGCACGTTTACCTTTGACCAGCCGCCTAATAGTACGCAGACACGCTTGTTCTGGGAACTTTTTACAGTTGTGTAGTTTCCAGTTACGAATAGGTACAATAATGAAAAATGTTTGATTAGGTGACAAACGACATCAAACTGGTGTTAGGCCATCAGTTGTCAGGTCTTCCCAATAAGCTCCACAAAGCAAGAAAGTACAGAATTCCGTAAAAGGGTTGAGTCGACCATAATACACCCACATCCACCCATTATGATCCTCAAATTACACACCCACTCACGACGTAAAGTGGTCCCAAAGGGCACGCTTTATTTGATTGGCACTTTAAAATAATCAAAGTTCCTAATTCAAACAAAATCGTTTGAAAATATTCGAGACTCTTCCTTTCCTGAAACATATATGCACCTCGAAATGTCACGAATATTTTCGGTAACAGATTTCAGCTACAAGCTAGAAGTTTTCCATGAAAAAACAAAAAAAAAGACCTCTTCATCTTCGATACCTGATACCGCAGTGTATATGTGTATGTGTGTGCATTGTCTATTACATGCAACCACTTCAACCTGTGAAATTCTTCTCTCTATATGTTAGCACATATCATCCAGTACCTGCGGGGCTGCGTATCTACGTCATCTAGTTCTCATTCTTATTTTCGTCATGTGGCACCGAGACTCCGAAAAACTATGATTCACGCATTTTTTGCACGTCACCGTAAAAGTGTACATCTGTACGTTTGCGGTGTTTAGTCGTTTTACGATTTGTTATTATATTTATGTTACGGCGGCGTCGGCTTGTGTCATGTATTATCATAGTATTACGTTGTCTTACCAAATATGGCAGTTACTGTATTTTGCGATCTTCTAAGAATATTTTGTCTGCATTAATGAGTCGTCGGCACGTTTTGTATCATATTTGACTAATTAGCAGTGGGGATGTTACTGATTCATTACCAACCTTACCAGGGGGTTATCGTTTTACGGTAACTGGATATGGAGGTCAGATAGGAAGCCGCTGCATGTTAAATAATGGTATTCAGATGCATCCGGTTAGACTGGAAGTTAAACCTAATAAAGTTGGGAAAAGTCAGGTGGTGGATGTTACTAATTCATTAACGAACAATGGTTCTTATAGAAGCGGTATTATTTCAGTCTTAATTTTAAGCCCTTTTCGAGGTGTAAACGGACACTTCATGAAGCAACCAGCAACTAAGTAAGTAAGTAACTCTACGCTAAAATTATTGGAAAAACTGGGAAACGACTTTTTTTCGTGTGAAAATATATTATGTACGTTTTACTGCCAAACTCAATGTGACGCACTCAAAACATTTTATTTATGGATGCATTGAGTAGTGAAGGTGTCATGCACACAGAGGTATATTATATAAGAAGTCTAATACAAGTCTAGTACAAAACTTATATTTAAAAAAAAACTTGAAACTTTGACCTCCAATATCTCCGAGAAGATACCCAGGTATGCTCAAAAACAAAAAAAAAACCCAATGACAGGAAGAACAAATACCCTTCGGCTTCAAACTTTTATAAAATACTTAATAATAATACAAAAAAAATCTTCTTCATATTATTCAAAAAGTTGCGCAACGCATGGCTCATCCATGTCATTACTGTCTCGTATCATAGCTTTGAACTTTAGCAAACACTGTAGATACAGTGAGTCACGATTTTTTATTCAAATACTAACTTCGGTCACGGGTACCTAATCGAAACTTTGCACAAGCTTATGCAACATCAGCCATAGCCTGAAACTTCAGTATGCAGGCCATCCAGAGGGTCCGGGCAAAATGCCAAATCAAAGACCACGGTTATGGTACTCAACTCTATTCGATTGACTGATGCTATCGAAAAGCGTGTTTCTCATTGTCATCGTTTCGACAAGATGGCTATCCCACCAAAAACATTTTCATGTAAAATGTTGCCAAGACGAGCGATTCATATGGTCTATTGGTCTACCAATAGACCATATGACTCGCACTGTCAAA
The DNA here is from genome assembly GCA_941918905.2 of Xestia sexstrigata. Taxonomy (NCBI): domain Eukaryota; kingdom Metazoa; phylum Arthropoda; class Insecta; order Lepidoptera; family Noctuidae; genus Xestia; species Xestia sexstrigata. Next base: position 21,239,696 of record OW799209.2, read on the forward strand.
AAGTTATCAGATCTCATGTAGAGCCAAGCTTTTAACTCTACATACACGCACTAACTCTACAAGGTCTAACATCACAAACTCTACACCTTTCAGCCAAAATATGTGGCTTGGCCGTTTCGTTCCTAAAAACCTGTATAAAAAATTATATAACAGAAAAGTGAATACATTTTTCACCTTACGCCCATGTGTACCGAAATGGCCAAGCCATATATTTTGACTAAGATGTTAGACTTTGTGAAGTTAGACCTTGTAGAGTTAGGGCGTGTAGAGTTAAAAGCTTGGCTCTACATTTGATCTGATAACTTTTTGACAGTGCGAGTCATTCATATGGTCTCGTCTTGACATTTTACATGAAAATGTTTTGGTGGGAATTCATTTCTTTTTGTAAGTTTGTTGTGTACTATTAATAGCTTCCAAATTTCAGCTTTCTAGGACATTGGGAAGTACCATATGTATTTTTTAGATATCAATAAAATCTAAAATTTAGAAGCTATACAATTAAAACTTAATATAATATGCTTGATAAGTCTTGCTATTGGCAATATATCCCGAGAATTTTGTTTATCTGGTACAATCTAAGCCCAAGTTATAAGGGTTCAAAAAAACGACGAAGCGCTTCGAGAAAAGGTAGGTAGTGCCCTTGCGCTTCGCTTGACTCGTCTTGGCGGAGCCACTACCGTATCCCCAGATATGTCAATCTCTTTGAGAGGTCTTTGTAGAGTACGAAATTCTTTGGAAGCAATCGCCACTAAACTTGTTTAATATTATTGTACACCAGTTTTTCCTTCAAGGCACATAATTCTATAAATATCCGTTGCACAATTATGTAGCTTTATCCATACTTAGCAAAACCAGCTTCCATTTGCGTTCTTTCAACAAAAACAAGAGTAAGTTCCCAAGTTATTACGCACTTGCACGCAGATGCAACGCATGATCGTTAACTGGGCCTAGATTCTATCGTCAAGCACCAACGCAATCATATTTTTCCTGTTACAGGTATATACATTTCACTGTAATAGTATACTCTACGACCTACGAGTGACGTAGTTATCTTGCTATTAATTCTTAGCATGTGCGTCCGTATTCAGAAACGCCTAGTTTGGTGATTGGTCAAAGTATCAAACTTACGAAATCGGATTTCAACATTGACGGCAGCGGTTTTTTAATTAAAGTAAAATTATAGTTGAAGATGTTGATACGACTTTCCTAATTGACTACCTATCTGTCTTGTGACTGGTTGTGTACGTATCGAGCAATGGATGAGATCTAAAACTTCTGACCTCAAATTGGTATTTTTGTAAAGTTCCCAGCAAGTGGGCAGGTGACGTGGTTCTTCTTTCTCAAATTAGATAGCCTGTGTTTAAGAATAGTAAATGCCTTCTTTAAAAATATAAGAAGGGAAATATGTTAACAAGGTAGTAGCAGACAAATTAACTAGCAATAATGGTGATGGAAAACTCAAAAATGTACTGGTTTTATATAAGCTACGTAGAAAGCTTATTATGTGAAGTCTACGTTTACGTATGTGTTTTTACACGTGTCACTGTCAACTGCCTAAAACAAGCAGACAGACTTTCAGTCTTCTGAATATCAGTAACGCCTATACCTATCTATAGGTTTCAATAGGCACCCACGAAAATTGCACAAATCACAATGATTATGAGTTTTCACTTTTCCAGTCTGGTAGTATCTGGTACAAATATAACTGCAGGTCAAGTGTTTCTACTATAGTAGTGTTACGTAGATCGACGGAAACTGACGTCACAAAGATAAATAGTGAAAACTCCATCAGCAGAACATCAGCACTTTCTCCCGAGCAAACACTTGAACTCATCAAGTATGTAATAGGTGTATTGTGTCTAACGGAATAGCTTTAATAAATGACCTTTATATTGTTACAATAGGCCTTGAGTTCGAGTGACGGCTGATGTAAAACGTAGGATTGATTGCAGCGGCCATTTTTTTTTCGATTTTGAAAAGGTAGGGACGCTATTTGTCTTTGGTACGTTCTTATAGGAACTGTCTCAGTAGTGTTATGTAAAGAAGTAGATATGTTAACTTTGTGAGACTTGTAAAAGTAAGATATCCGTGAAAAAGTTGTATTAATAACCTATTTATTTTGTGGCATCAACTTAATTGTAACTGGGGTGCTCTCTCTACAATTAAAAAAACTTATACCTCCGTAGACTAGGTGTGAAAAATTAACAATTTTGCTAATCCGTTATTTAAGAATTTATCTGGAAAGTCAATTAATGAATAATCAAGTAATTAGTTCTTGGAAACAAATGTAGTTATTAATTACCCAAGTGCGCCAAGCTGTATCTGTATAATACCCAATTAAAAATTAAATTAAGTGAGTTGACACCTAATTACAATAATGACTTAATGCATTGAGATAATAAGATTACACAAAGTCATATTAAAACAAGTAAGTAATCCGAACTAATACTTACTACATAATTATTACTAAGGAGGGCCTAATCTTTAAACTAACTCGAGTTAGTTAAACTCTCGTCACGCTTATCTAACGCTGATTAGTTTATCTCTGAGCGCAAACTACGCACATAGTACTACGACGACCTCGTTTGCACTTTCATGAATGAAATACCGTGGTTCGCTTCCTTCAAACAACTGCCAACACTTTACATTATAACTCCGTACACTGCTTAGCCAAAACAAACTCTACAGTACTACATTTAAAGTTAACGTTTCATCTGAAGGAGATCATGAGAGCTTTCTTTCCAAAGCTATTTTATTTTCAACCGTGTCATTCTGAATATAATGCTGATTTTTTCCTGCAGTGACGTATAACTTACGCTATTATGTCTGGGGTCGACGACACGACCTCGGCGCGCACGTGGCGACAGCGTGCCGTTCGCACTTCGACAGCACAGTGCGCAGGCGCGACACTGCCCATTCAAGCTGGAGAAATGCCGGATCTCCGGATTGTTCGGATTTTGGCAGGTGTGAGGTGACCATATGAGAAAGAAGAGAAAATTATCCCAACCGTGATGAAAGTTTTGAGTAAGAATGTGGATGTAAGAGTAGATAGACCAAAGAAACGAAGGACAGGTTGTGTCAAAGATGACCTGCCTGGAAAGTGGTAACCGCAGAGAAAAAGGGGACATGCTGTGCCGACCATTAATAAATTGAGATAATAGTAGGAGAATGGTAATCGTTTTAGAACAAGACTGGACGGTAACGGTTTTTGAAATGTGGATGATTTTAAATGTCAGATGATTACTCGTAAGTCAGGTGCGTCTTAGAGAAAAAGCTGAACAGCCAATAAGTACATGATCTAATTGAAAACCACGTTGCAAAGTGATAGAATTAGGTATGATGTCACTACCTGATAAACATCCAGGTTAGCTACACTGCTTCTTAAAAACAGGCTCTTAAAATGTGAAGTTGATATTCCGATGTAAAAATACCTGGAAAGATGACCCACTAGACACATTTTGTAACCGTTACCGTCCAAAGGTCGTGAACAAGGCCGATATTCCAGTAACACCAATTCACACAATTTCGTTGAAGTACCGTAACACCACTGACATCCGTCATTGTCTACGAAAGTTGAACTTGATGCGACATTGGACGGAGTTGCATCAGACCAGTGAAAGCTATTCTCTGAAATGTTCTGCCATTTACCAACTACGAGTGGTAAGAGCGACGGGTCGTTAGTAGTTCACCTCGAACGATAAGGAAAAATGGCGCAGCTATTATTAGCTATTCTTATTTGTAATTGCATCGTGTATTGTCTAGACTAGGTGTTGTTAAGGAAAAGGTTTATTTTCCTCGCCGAGTTCCCATGCGGCAGACTGGAACGGCATATTATGAAAGGTGTTTCCTGGATGAAAAGTCACTAAGTCGGATAGATCGTTTCAGGAGCTGTATTTGTGTATGTCTTCACTTTATCTTTAGAAAATACTAATTGTAATTTGAAAAGAAACCCCAATCCCTCCTCTGAAAATATGATTTGCTATAGATGATTTGATCAAGCTAGGCGGGTAATTATTGCAACTATTTCACTACCTACCTACACGTGTCTTCAATATGAATCATGTTTAAGGAAGTTCAATAATATTAGGTAGAATTTACATGAACTGAAATCTGTAGGTAACATTCTGAGAACGATGATCGAGCATAAATCTAAATTCATAACTCATTCATCAGGTTTCAAAGTAATCTGAACAGGAATCTTGCTTAAGCTTTGTTCTACTTGACAATAAGTCTGTGTTAATTAACAGTAATGAGTTATTCATAATCTTAATAAATGGGACTTAACTGTCCGTGTATGCTTGTAAAAATAGAGAAGCTATACAAGAGAGCTAAAGATAAAATAATTATGTAATCAACTATTTAATTGCCGGAATTCCTCCCAAGTGGCTTTTTGTGGTATAGTGGCAGTTTTCCTGAAATTCCTAAGGAGCTCGTTGCTAACAAATAAAGTTTAAGCTGCAGTGGTCGCGGTTAGTTCGTGGTTGGATGACCATAGGTGATCGATTATTACATACCGAGACCCCTCATGTCTCGAAAAGCACGTTGGTCCCGGCACTCCCGGCAGTAATTTCGAGATCTTTGACAAGACTGTCGCTACAGATAATTAGAAGCTCGAAAATTTGTCCACCAGCCTTTACAAGTCGTACCGTTTTGACCAACTACTGGGTTGTGGAGGTCAGATTGGCTGTTGATCCATGTTAAGTACCTACATAGTATTCACATTCAATTGCATCTGGTCCGGTATCTGGTCGGATTGGAAGCCGACCACCCCGTCACAGTTGGGAAACGACTAGTCATACGATAGTGAGTGGTAGTTTCCTTCAACGTGGTATTTCAATTAGATACCTTTTAAAACCACTAAGCAAACAGACATTATTAATATAAAGATTAAATGACTTTCTCCATATTAGCTCGGTCTGATTCATGATCATGTGATGTAAGTTGATGTAACAAACAACAGAGTATTCGTATTACACCCTGTAGAATGTCTAGAATGTCATCGTAGACACCCACCCACACCCGCAGCTCTTACGGCTCTGCCCATCTCCCCCGCAAACAGTAGCGAATTAATTAAGACATGACGACAATAAATATAAAACTTATCTAAAAATAATTACTGTTACAGCTATATTTAGCAAAGCCTTGAACATTTTTATCATACGTTGCTTCTGAGAATTCTTACACAATTTTCCAATGACGCAACGACACTTTGAATGACAATTTTTTTAAGTTATAGGATCTTTTGTCTATTGAAACAAGTAGTTCTGTTTCATGAAATAGTGACCCCACGCTTACAAATCGCCGGATGTAGACGGTATTGTCAGAAGAATTGCAATTAAACGAAAATACTTAACTGTTTCCCACGATATCGTTAGCAAAGGTACAAACTCCAACACGCCTGAGGGGTCTCACTCGCAGGTCAGAAGAATTTGGAGGAGGTAAAAAGAGAGGAGGCTGAAAATAATGAATACCAAAGACAACTTCAAATAATTATAGGAGATAGAGAAAGGGATATTTTTAAATGCACATCTGTATAATTTTTCAGCACATTAAGTAACTTCGAAAAATTCATGCTGTGCAAAAAAAACAATTAATTAACTAAACATGTCCTACAAAAAAAAACTAAAAAATCACACAAAACTAGATGACCTTTTTATCGACTCCCACACCAAAAAAAATAAAACAAAAATACGAATTGCTTTTGTTTGTACTACGGAATTTCTTTTATGGGCTCGGCATGGGCACCGGGCCGTAGGCCGATGAAGGAAGCCGGCGGCGGCGGCGGAGGCAAAAGACAAAGAACAGAACACAGGGACAGAAGTCAAAGAGTGTCATTAAATATGCGAGCAAAGCGAGCGCGCGTCATGAAGTCGTAGCAGGTTCTAAAATAACAAAAAAAACAGTTCTGCAAATACCATTAAACAGTATATTCAATTTGATTTATTTAATGTGCATAATTTGTGTGCAATTCAGCTTTTGCAATCAGTGGCTGACGTGGATCACTGGTCGTTTGGTTTGTCGTGTCATTTCCCAGCAATGGAACTGCTATGACACTATACAAGCTGACAATAACCAGTAACTAGATCGATCTGTTAGTAAATCGAAATTGGGTGCATTGACCTGTTTAAAATGGTAGTAGGTAGATAATGAGTCACGTATCATTTTATCATTGAAGGGTTAAAGATCCCTACAATTACAAGTCTCGACTTGACACTACGGCACGGCATGCGGCAGGTCGGCAGCGAATGAAATCTACATAATTATCTACTTCTATTTCCAGTCCGCGAATTACACATTAAATAAGATGACAACATTGATGACTTGCAACTTTTTGAGGAAGACACGCGACAATATCTGGTATTACACCACTATTTAAACAAGTATGAATAACATAATTAGAGGACGTACAAAAGGCAGAGCCGATGAGCTAGAGAGGAGGCTTTTGCCCAGAAGATGTTCTTTATTATCATGTATCCTACCTAACCTACAGCACACAGAAAATAGCAATGGAAAACATTGTGAAAAGTTTTCACTATCATGGAATTTTCCGTCCGTGTAGCACGTTACTGAATAATACTGAAAGCTACCTGTGGTTTGCTTTTTCTGTGTTGATTTTCGTAACATTCATCATCATCATCATTCATCATATTATATATATATATATATATAGGTATATTGTATTATCAACCAAAAAAATATTTAGCTACCGTAGGTTTATTGGGCTCCGGCCCATCTCGTAACTTTCCCATTTCGACTACTAAACAAAATAGCATCACAAAAGTCCCATTTCATAACTATTTTGATCTTCATAATACATTGAATTCATTTCTTAAATTATCGTCTTTTATTTCTTAAAAATAAAATCCTACGACAGACTAATATAACATGATTATTATTCCTGTACAGTTCAACAATCACGACACGGTCCACATGGCAACATCACTTGTGATTCACGCAGAGATATCTTTAACAAGTCGACACGTGTTTCGTAATAACATTTTTTTGGGAGGTCGCCTCGGTTAATCAAAGTGACGTACGGGTGCCTTATCGCACGTGAGAGCACTAGCGTTTTTATCAAGTAAACTTGTATTAACTACCTATAAAACATTAATTTATTGCATGCATATAACTAAGGGGTGTTTTCCCATGGTTCGGGACAGCACCTTGCTTATTTCTGGCCCTTGGACCTGGTACCTACCTAATTGTGGCAACTAGCTCTTCACCCTTTCCCATCCCAAACCGTGACTGACGGCTTAATGGAGGCTTGACTTGTAGCCGTTCAAATTCTACACCTCCGTAGGATTAGACTAGAGTTCAATATAAGGACACGAATGAGGAAAGACTCATTGATCTTGAACTCCACCTGTCCTGACACTATTTGAGCCTCTTTCTCGTTTAGAGAGCGTTTTGACCTTTGTCGTTGTTGTTGGGGAATTCGTTTTACTATTACAGTATTTTCAGAAGAACATAACCTCATCCCTACTTTCTAAATCCGCTTTCATATCCCTACCTGGCCTACCTGGCCAACCGAATGACCTCGAAAAAAACCGTTCACAAAATGATCGCATGATAGTGGATGAACGCGCAAGCGCAGCTTCTGGCACGTAGCTCTTATCAGTGGCGTCATATCTAAGTTCCAAACTGACCTCGCTACGGCTACGTGTGAATACAGACATGCCTCTACATGCCTGCACTTGTCCGGTGTAGAAAGCCCCGTGCGCACGCGCCGTGGTAGAAAACACGTGTTTCTAGTTTCCAAGGTAACAGGAAAAACTTGTAGGAAACGGAAATAAGTGTGAGAGAGCATGTTTGAAGATGGGGGTCCCCTGAGATGTCGTCAGGATAGTGATTTGTGATATCAGATTCGACTTAGTACCATGAAGTTTGTACAAAAATTAGGATCTCATCTTGTCCTCAGGACTGTTTGATTGTTGCCTTCACTACCTAGTGAAAATTAAACAGTAGAGTCCAACCACATTTCTCTGTCAGGCTTGGCATCTTAAGCTGAAATAACAATTACTAGGAATTCGATTTCGGTTGCATTTAATGAAAGTATGAGATTTCAGGATGTCTTGACAATGTACATAATATAATCGTAATTTTCAGTCATTACTTACATTCGTTGTGAATACGATTTCCTTATCCCTACCTGCTTTAGAAGCCTGTTTGGAGATTTAAACTTGTAGGTACGTTACGTTAGGCACGTGTACCGATCAACTTTCAATCGTCATTATTTAATTTTGTTCATTACATCTATTTCAGTACCTAATGAGTCAATTAGACTTTAGCCTGAAAAGATTAACTTCTAAGATAATATGTTTAAACGCTACCCTGTGCAAAGTCGAAATGTTTAATTACGTAGAAATTTTGAACTTTAATTTGTATAAAAGATTACAACAGGTAGATAGTCATTGAGTCACCAACATGCATAATTTGGCTAGTCATGTCATCGAATTGAAATAACTATGTCTTTGATTAGGTATACACACTTTATTGCACAACAAAATATAACATTGACAAAAGTTTACATAAACGTGTGTGCCTCTGACCAAGACCATCCATTACCAAATACTGAGACACCTTCGTGCAAAGCACGTCAAAACTTTTATTCTGGGCTTCCCGGCTGGGATTCGTAGAGCATTGACGATTGACAGTCTTAGTCAAACCCCCGAAACTCTGACAACGAGTTTTACCAAGGAAAAGCGTGTTAGTATTATCCAGTTTTTTTTTATAATAGGATGGATAGGGTGTTGTTTGTTCATTACAGGAACTGATGGAAGTTACTGAAGGCGCCAAACTTGGGCTCAGTTCTAGGCCGACACAATTTAGATTGCCATCAACACACTAAGAAGTAGTAACTGGGTTGTGAAGGTCAGATAGGCCTTCGCTCCATGTAAAACCCTAGGTGTTCAGCTGCTTCCGCTTACTGGTCGACTGGAAGCCGACCCTAAGATATTTGAAAAGGCCACATGATTAAAAATATGGATACCAAAACGTGAACTTGTTTCTGCCAGGTGGTAGTCGCATTTCGATTTGCAGTGATATTGTTATTGTGTGTACCTAATCGTAATCCAACTGTGACATAAACAGTAGGAATTTATTGGGTTTATTGTCGATACTGATATATTGTGGTGGATGTGATTAATTTATTATGTTCGCGGTATAAATTGCTTTACCTACACACTGTTATGTTGTAATGCTTCACTGCATTGGCGAAACTTTTCTTCCTCATACCTACTTACAATAAAAGAGACGGGAATGCTGTTTACAGCTGGAATATATCAAAGATATTTAATGTGCCTTGCAAAATAGCATACTTACGCTGATTAACCATTTTTGGTGTAGGTAGGTACTTCAAAATCAATTCCACAATCTATATAATCATAGAAAAACTAAATTTAATGCAGCTCAACTATATTTAATAAAATAAATCTAGATTTTATAAATGGCAAGTGAAATTATTTTTAAAATGATGAATTTCAATATTTCAGTCAACTCATTTCGATAAAGGCCTACCCTGAATGCAACGTCATAAAGCGCTTCACTTGTTTCATGACGGTGGGTTTAATCTCATCTGGTTTTACTTAAAACGATCGTCATGAAAATCAGCGTAACAACGATTACGTAACAAAAGTCTTGATCTCGCCGACCTATCCGTTTGGGCATCCGTGTACCACGGCGTGACGTCATCATCTCTATCAACTATTACAGATTGAGATTAGATAGCCGTTATGACATCAGACATGCTTTTTACAACAAAGTTATTGATGAAGTGGAATCTTGTTAAGTTTTTGCGGTCATTTCTGGTTGGTAAACTTACCGAAATGGAATTGTGTTAACCACATGTGTTATAGCCGGATGAGCTTCAAGTAATGCTGAACAGGCAGTAGGTCCAAAACAGCAAGATGCAATGACGCGGCTGACTAAAAAGGAGATGGGCAGACGTACAAGGCACATAATTATAAAAGATTGGGGTACATCCCATTTGGTAACTTTCCCGTTTCGCCAACCAAACAAAATACCATCACAAAAGTGCCGTTTCGTATCGTCATACATGAGTCTCGTTTCGTCAACTTTTGAGTACTTATGCGTATTCTTTCCCATAAGGAAACAGCAAGAAGAATTTATTTATAGGGAGGTTAACTTGACAATGTCCTGTTATATAGCTAGGTCTCAAACTATTTTGAAATATAAAATGACATTACCAGATTTACAACCAATGAAGATGCTCGGAACCAGATAAGCTGGCGCCATCAGTTTCACAGTTGCCTTCCCGATTGCAAATGTATACGAATTACGATGTGCTGGTGGTAGATAATGATCTTATAGATATGAAAACCAATAATCAGATAGGTTTGTTTTGGTTTTAACTGATTAGTTCGGGACGATCCCGCGTACCCGGTATTAAAATCAAATAGCTATTGTTTTAGGAAAAGACCTCATTAAATTATGGCTCTATTATTATTATCCTCAATAGTTGCAATAAATATGTACTTAATCTTTAGAAATCAATTGCCACTATAAACTTTTAAATATAATTCTTGATAATGCAGGCTAATCTATCGTCGTGTTTGTGACCTAACCTCTATAGTGACAGTTACGAGTTCCAGTAATTGTTATCTATCTTGAACTAGCTGCATCGGTAGCTGATAATACATTTTGAAATTCAGAGATAAAAGACTATCTTTGACTTAATAAGGAAGTATTAGAGGTTTAAAATTAAAAATAATCAAAATCAAAATGGTTACGGTAACGAGTTCGAAATCGAATTACCTCATCGATAATATACTCATAACATCACGCCTGTAATCCTCGAAGAACCGAGCAGAAATGAAACTAATAGAAGGCAACATTTTATCTGCTATGTTTTAGTACCCATGCAGACTCCGGGCTGCCTCGGAGAAATTCCGGATGGAACTCAGCAACACTTTGATCGACCTATGAATCGAACCCAGGACCTCATGCTCAATAGTAGCATTAGCAGTAGCGAGTCAATCAATCATTTCGTTTCCTGTATGTCCAACCAAACCGTATTATATGAAGTTCAATTGTATGTATTTCAGTTTTTAAAAACTGGATGCAAATATATGGATAAGATAGCAGCGGTGGCCCAGTGGTGGCGGCCCCGACTTACGAACAGTAAGTCGTGGGTTCGAACCCAGAAAGGCGCATTAGATTGTGTAATTTATTTCATAACCACTGCTCTCAAAAACGGTGAAGGAAAACATCGTCAGGAAACCGGCATGTCCTAGAACTAAAAATTCGAAGACATGTAACATCTACCTACCAATCCGCACTGGGCCCGCGTGATGGATTATAGCCCATAAGCAAAATTAGTTTAAAACCGAATTAGTAAATAACTAGCTGATGCCCGCGGCTTCGCCCTATATACTAAAACCTTCCTCTTGAACCACTACAATAAAAAAACCCGCATCAAAATCCGTTGCGTGGTTTTAAAGATCTAAGCATACATACGACGACGCGACTTTGTTTTATAATAATTTATGTAGTGACTAGTCTTTGCCCACGGTTTCACCGGTGGGATCATTTTCTCCACGTCGTCGTAGGAAATTGTCTCACGCTAACGTAATATTATATCTCAAATCGTTTATTGCTATGTCCTAAATATACACTTACAGGTGGTAAATAAAAAAAGTTGAAACAATTATGGACCCTTCGAGCACAGCAAATTTAGTAAATATGTAGAGAGACGAAGAGCGCTTTATTACTTTTCCTTGTTGGTTTAGTTTGAATTGTTTTATATCCTATTAAGTATTTTATACAGGGTGTAGAAGACATCATCACGAAGCCGTCAACCAAGCATTCTGTACATGAAACTAATTAACTTTACGCAAAAAGGGTGAAAAATCATGCTTTATGATAGAACTCAATGTAACGCACTCAAAACATTGTGCTGATGGATGGATTGAATAGTACGGGGGTCGTGGAGGTGTTTAAAGTAAAAATCTTACATTAAAAACTTGTATCTAAAAAAACCCTTGTCAAAAAGTTGGAAATTTGACCCCCAATATCTCCGTAACTAGAAGGTTCCCAGTTGTTCTCCTCGACATTGCGATCATTTTTTTGTTCTACACTATGGTGTAGAACAAAAAAATGATCGCAATCACGAGGAGAACAAGTGTGTTTCGGCTTCGTTAAGAGGTGTTTTACACCCTCTATATTTCCATTATACACTTACAGGTGGTAAATAAAAAAAGTTGAAACAATTATGGACCCTTCGAGCACAGCAAATTTAGTAAATATGTAGAGAGACGAAGAGCGCTTTATTACTTTTCCTTGTTGGTTTAGTTTGAATTGTTTTATATCCTATTAAGTATTTTATACAGGGTGTAGAAGACATCATCACGAAGCCGTCAACCAAGCATTCTGTACATGAAACTAATTAACTTTACGCAAAAAGGGTGAAAAATCATGCTTTATGATAGAACTCAATGTAACGCACTCAAAACATTGTGCTGATGGATGGATTGAATAGTACGGGGGTCGTGGAGGTGTTTAAATCAAAAATCTTACATTAAAAACTTGTATCTAAAAAAACCCTTGTCAAAAAGTTGGAAATTTGACCCCCAATATCTCCGTAACTAGAAGGTTCCCAGTTGTTCTCCTCGACATTGCGATCATTTTTTTGTTCTACACTATGGTGTAGAACAAAAAAATGATCGCAATCACGAGGAGAACAAGTGTGTTTCGGCTTCGTTAAGAGGTGTTTTACACCCTCTATATTTCCATTAATTTACTTATTTATTTCATTTACGTTGTACTGGGATAAACTTCCTATTATGTCCTAACTCATGTACCTACCTATGTTCTAAATTACATCGAAATTTGGACTGCTGTCGAAACAGACAGTTATTCACACATTTATACCAATACATTGTTTTTTTTTGTTAGCCTGCTGATTGTCCCACTGCTGGGTAAAGGCCTCACCTCTCTCCTTCCAAATCTCTCTAGGTATCCTGTGCTATCTCTAGCCATGTTCGCCCCGCAATCAAGATGATCAGTTCGTCACACCACCTTTACCACCACCTTTGCCCAATACATATTATATACTTATAATATTGTGGAAGTATGTATTAGTCTTTTTATCACCCGCGAATTAATTTGGAGTGAATTAATATCTGGCACGGTTTCCGTAACTGATAGGAAATCTTAAATCATTAACATTCTTTAAATACCAATGACCGATAAGTTATCTATAATAATATAGTTTAAACTAGTGTTTCAGGCCTTCTGTTAGTCTTTGGTGAAATATGCGAATAATGTCGTTATCAATAAACTTCATGATGAAACATGATTGGCTACACGTTCCTCTTATCATAGTTTGATTAATTTTGGTATTTGAAATACAATAAAAACGTGTATTGACAACAATTTTTCTTCCGTTATAAACGTGTTGTAGAAATCACCAATTCTTAAAGAATCAAAAGCTCGTTGAGGCACACACAGACACCAGGGTTCCGCAGGGTTCAATATTAGGCCCTTTCCGCTTTTTATCATCCGGTTGCTTCGGAAAATGGTGTTATTTACTCACAATTTATTTTTGAGATGCTTTAACATCACGACATTGATAGTAGTCGGCTAACTGTAAAGTCTCTAGTCAATTATATTTACAATTCTTGACATTCAAAGTAGTCTTCTTTTAAATAAACGACATTGACTTTGACAAACACATTCCGAAAGTTTGTTTTTAAGTGTAAATAATGCGGCTGTAATTTCCAGGAATTCCAGGTCACCTTAAAATAAAACTAGGAAGAAAACAACACCCTAAAACAATATGTGGGTCGGATAATTATTAGGAATGTACACAGGAGAGGCACATAACACATAACAAATGTTAGTTTACACAGCTTTTCATTATTAATCCCAACTTTACTAAATCAAACGAGGAATGTTCATAAATTCACGAATATTTCTTAAACGGGAACATTTTCTAAATGTTTGTGGGAACACGTCACTCTTGAAATAGATCTTTCTTAGGCGTGTGCGATTGTGGGTCACTGATTCACGAGACCGTGACCCAAATGAGGAAATCTTTTAGATAAAGTAATTTCTGTAGTTCCACATTGAAGAGGAAATCTTTACTTGCAATTGTAAAACAGTATGATAGTATATATAATAGATATACTGAAAGAAAAGTAAGATCAGCAAAGGGTGTCTTGGTTTTCCCTGAGTTTCGGTAATGAAGGAAAATTCTGTCTATAACACGTGCCTCGTTTGTGTTTTTTTATCTCTTATCTTTACAAGACTCAATCAAATCAAACTTTTAATTGCATTCCACTATGTAAACTTAGTAGGTCATTAAAATCTTGTCTTGGCACTTCACTAAAGAGTCACTAGAGAGCACAGTTATCTAAATCGTTAAAATATGGTTTGAAAGGTCGCTTTATAAGTATGCGTTTATTCGACGTTAAAATACTAAGTTTAGTTCTAGGCCTCATACGAGATTTTTTCGATGATTAATCGTCCAAAATACAAAAAAACAATAGTGATCTTTAACCTAGCATGTCACACGCGTGGCTCCGAAAAAGCAGAAATCTAAATAAGTATATTACTTAGAGCCATATCACACTAGCGGATTCAAAGCGGAGCTCAATTTTCAACGCTAGGCTTTGCAGCCTAACGTTGACAATTGAGTGCACTTTCACGCTGCGCGCCCGCTCCGCTTTGAATCCGCTAGTGTGATAAGGCTCTGTCCCAGTACGTGTCTCTTGTAACTGTCACGCAACAGCCGAACCTTCATGTATACTGGTGCAATGCAACATAGAGATATGTCAAGTCAAAGCACGTGGAACGTATTTAAAATAGGTATTCCTAGATCTCAGCCTGAAAGACGGCTGACAGTCCGTGACTCCGTGGTCAAAGTCCAACCTCAAGGGTGTCCACGAGACACAGAAAGGATTAAACAATAAAATACGTGGGTAAGGTAATGCACTGATAACCTTCAATCTTGGCGGAAATACCTACGTAGACATTTCATTGACTGAATACGTAAGAAAACTGCTGCGAATTGAGATAAGTGGCCTAGCAACCAATATCTGTCAAATACCTAATATTCCGGGAATATTGACAAGTTTTTGTTTTATTAATAAATCTGTAGTGGAAAAATATTTTGGCAGATAAGTTTTTGCACGTAATTGAGTAATTAAAATGGAATTGTTCTAATACAGTATTGTTACATTTTTTGAATCAGGAAAATGTCATAAGGAAAGTTTGTAACAAATGTGTGGACTTTAGATAAGATGATTTGTCTAGAAAGGGGTGATTATAGAATTAAAGAAGACATTTTGTGACTTGACAGAATGGAGTGGCTAAGGCAAAGTACATCTCAGATGGACCAATGAGGTAAAGCTATTTTGAAATATAAAATGACATTACCACATTTTCAACCAATGGCGATGTTTGGGTACCAACTATGCTAGCGCCATTAGTCCCACAGTTAGCCTCCCCATTGACCGAACGCAATATTTTGGATCTATGCAGGAAAATTAAGACTCATTGTGTATAACAATTCCAACGCGACATGCACGAGTCACACTCTGCTATTATAATAATTTATAAATTATATTAAAATCAGACAGAAAAATAGCAATAAAATAACAAAAAAAACCTACACGTGTTTGAAGTGAACAGTGGACATTTCCAACCAATTCCTAATTTCGCAGGCGCCGCCGTGTGCAAAGCAAACCTAGTGTTCACTATATTTTATGTTTATGAGCATTTTTCTCCCACGATAGCGGTATCGAAGGAATGTAAATTAATTGATTTACGTACATTATTATTATACATATACCTACCTATTTACACTCACTGACTCACTCTTATCGAAAATGGCGCAATGAATGAACTCTCAAATAGAATTTTCCTCAAATTATAGCTTATAATTATAATATCTTGTGGTTAATAATAGGTTGGTATGTATGATATAATGATGATGTAACACACGTTTTTTATATAAATTGCGGTTAGCTCGTAATTTATTGTTTTTTACAGTTAAATTTTCGCCAGTAAACAACCACGTGGTTTTACTCATCAAGCCTCTACTTTATTCTTAGACCATTTAACCTCAAACGACCTTAGAATCTACCAAGCATATATAAGCATAATCAGCGTTCCCACGGCTGGGACTCAAGTCCCCTCTTTGTGAGAGGGACTGCACTTTTATCCATTAGTGGATTCAATAAAACTTCGTGGATGTCACAAATGTGTGTTTTTGGTTCTAGGTTCATTCAGTTATGGTAGTCTGAATGTAACCTGATTTTTTCGTTCGCCAGCAAATTCATTTAATCTCGAATCAAAACAAAATGGCTATTTTACTCAAAGCTTACATGGTAGGGAATGCTTTGTAACATCAAGCCTGCTTAGGTACCATTTTAATAACCAAATAGATTAATTTAGATAATATAAAAAACCTATTCAAATCATGAGTTATTTAGAATTATTTTGCATACAAATGAAACATTTCACTTTCTTAACGTAGCAAGCTTTTTTTGGGCATTCCCCATTGCAAAGTTAAAACTTAACATTATACACACTAATACATTATAATTAGCAATCTGCAAATGGCTTTATCTTTCATTAAAATATTTTATTTAAATTACAAACGGCACCCGGATTAAGATATACATAACTGCTTTTTACTAGTTTTGCTTATTGCCGGATTTTCCCAAATTATTTGACTAGCAATAAAAAAACCGGCCAAGTGCAAGTTGGACTCGCGCACCTAGGGTTCCGTATAAACTTGTATGTATTTTGTTATATTTATGGTTTTCAGATTTTTTCTTTTACATGTGCTGTAAGATATTTCTTCATGCCCAATTTCATGATTCTAGGTCAACGGGAAATATGAAAAAGTTGAAACTTCAGAACAAAAAAAACGCATTCATTGCATCGCAAAGACGTATGAGTTGTGACGGTGAGTCTGAGAACAAGTGCCTTTCAGCATCATTTAGGGGTTATTACACCCATTAAATAACGTGTACCTACCTAACGAAGCCGAAAGGCACTTGTTCTCCTCCTCATTGCGATTTTTTTTGTTCTAGACCATACCTGGGAACCTTCTAGTTACGGAGATATTGGGGGACAAAGTTCCAACTTTTCGACAAGTTTTTTCTTAAATACAAGTTTTTAATATAAGATTTTTACTTTAAACACCTCCACGACCCCCGTACTATTCAATCCATCCATCAGCACAATGTTTTGAGTGCGTTACATTGAGTTCTACCACAAAACATGATTTTTCACTCCAAAAAAAAAGTCGTTTCCCAGCAATAATTTTTGCGTAAAGTCACTTATTTTGATGTACAGAATGCTTGGTTGACGGCTTCGTGATGAGGTCTTTTACAACATTTTTTTTTTTTTTTTTTTTCGGGTGGGAAATCATCTAATGACTTCTCCCGCTCTAGGCGGAGCAGGAGGGAGTGTCAGACTTTTACTGACTAAAACCCACCCATGTTCCTTCATCGCCCTTTGTGTTCCGGGGCCACCTCCTTCTCTAGCATAACTGCTTCGCAGAAGGAGGTGACGGCGGCGTCCCATTCCGTCTCGCTCCGGACCATGGCTTGCACCAGGGCCGGAGTCTTTTACACCCTGGATGTATGTATCGTGTACTGTGTCGGTACGGTATAACCGTAGGTATTATGTATGTATAGTAAAGTTTTCCGTAAAAGCAACAGATATCTTAAACCTAATGAAGTAGCCTTAAACGATTTAGTTATTAATTTAAATAGGTACTTTTAATTAGCACAACTTTTTACCTTAAGTTAATGAAAAAAAATGTGACTCAATTCAACATTATCAGGTCAAGAACCTTATAATAATCATTGAAGGAAACCCTAGCGCAGGAGGCCTATTATCACGTATGTCATATTGGTCATCATAATTTGACCTTACCTTATAGGAATAGTTTCAACACATTTGTTCATAGACTGTGGTCATCTAGTTACCTTGGTCACTGAATATTAAATAGTTTTACATTACAGGTGAATGCTCCGAATGGATTCATAAGAAATGAGTCAGCTTTAAAAGTCGGTGTTGTAATTGTAATCGCTCTGCAATCATTTTAAGTACAACATTGATTTTGGCTAGAAAACATGAACCAACTGATGAAAAATACGGAAAATAGGTGCCAATTTATGAATGTAGACGCCAGCAACAGGGTAAGGAGTCTGACCTAGCCTAGTGCGGAGGTTCAACAAATTAAGGCGCGCTTATACTGGTATTAATACTACTACCTCGAGTATCTGCGGTCTGCGGTACCTATAGCAAAATAGTTATTTTTAGGGTTCTGTAGTCCTGACAACCCTTATAGTTTCGTCATGTCCATCTGTCTGTCTGTCTGTCCTAGGTTTTGCTAAGAGACCGTTAGTACTAGAAAGCTGTAATTTTGTAGGGGTGTGTAAATCAATTACGCCAACAAAGCAGTAAAATAAAATTTTGGAAAAAAAAAATTACACTAGCTACATGTAGTGGGGATGATTTTTTTTTCGTCGTTTACCCCTTCGTGTGGGGTACCCCATCGTTAAATAGGTGTTTTAAAATGACGTGGGGGTTGCTATAATACTATTTTTCGATTTAACGCTCCATTTACGAAATATTAAACTTTTTTTGCTCCGGTAGGGCTTCGCCCTCTCTCTATAGACTAAACTGCTGGCTTGAAAAATCTGGAAAAATTTATGATGAGAATGCATTTCATAAACTTTAAAGGAAAATAATATAGCGGTCGGCATATCCACCTTAGCAGTAATAGTCGTTGAATTTGGGTGTTGGATAATTTTGGACCAAATACAAAATCCTTACAGTAAATCCTTTAAAGTGAGTAAGATGAAGTGGTTGCTTGTTTATAACGGGTAAAGACTTGCATTGAAAAATAAAATCTGCGGCTACTGCCAGCTACTACAGAACCCTACACTGCGCGTGGCCCGACACGCACTTGGGCGACACGCACTTGGCATTTTTAAATAACGGACTGCGTTAGGGTTCTTACAGACGAGCGGCACCTTGCTAACGGCAGATAAACTGCAGACGTCGCCACCCGTCGACGGCTGCCGTCGACGGATGGCGACGCTTGCAGTTGTGGCATGCTGCGTAAATACGTGTCGACTGCTGCAGTTTATCTGCAGTAGGCAACGTGCCGCTCGTCTGTAAGAACCCTTAATGTTCTAGTAGATACTGTGATTTCCGGTAGATCGTGATCGATAATATTCGCAGTCCCTTTACGTCAACCTATGTACTTGTTTAGATAGGTCTCTACCTACCGAACCTACCTACCAACCTTCCTTCAAAAGAGATCAGACTGGGGCCAACGACCCACTTTGTGAGGAACGGTGGTATCACACCGCCAGGGGCGGATTCCTGGGGCGAAGCTATAGCGTAGCGCGTAAGTATTCCTGGGGCGAAGCTATAGCGTAGCGCGTAAGTATTCCTGGGGCGAAGCTATAACGTAGCGCGTAAGTATTCCTGGGGCGAAGCTATAACGCTAATCTAGCTATATGGCTCTCTCATAATCACTGTTTTATGCTTTCACGGTTCTTATATATTTTATGTCACTTACGGGATATCGGGAAACAACAATGACGGGAGATATGCCGTAAGTGACATTTCAAGTATTGCTCTCTCATAATATTTCGAAATGAACAAGTTTCAGTGAATCCAGTTATGCAAAAATAGAGCTGTGAAGCCGGAACTTGAAGTAAGTACGCAAAGCAAATATATTTTCTGCGTAACTTAAATGGCAACTTTATGGCGGACTAAGCAGACATTGGCAGTGCCAGCCCCCTAAAATGTCACACAAGTTTTTTGGGGAGGAAAAATTGGTGATAACCTTTGCTCACAATAATATGAACCATCACAAACAGACATTAAGCTCGTATTTAGTACTGCCTGACCTACAAAAGGGTTAATATCTCTCGAGAAATTTCATCCAGCGAAAGTATAAGTATTATTATAATTAAAAGTTCCAAATCGCTTTGTTTTGCATATTTACGCTCGCGACTGTACATTGTGAGCAGTCCGGGGATTTCTTCGAATATCCGGGTGGAGTCGCCGGAGCATGTCTAGCTAATAATTTCGCAGCTCATTAACTGCTCTGTACCTACCTACATCATTAATAGTACAACGAATTAATTATTATATTGTGTTTAAAGTCCGCTGTTGTGCGTAAGTGTGCGTTTTATTATATGCTTTGTTTATTATTGTTATAAAGGTACTCAGAAAATATATTTGCTCCAAGTATTTCTAGTTCCGGCTTCATATAGCTCTGTTTTTGAATAACTGGTTTCACTGAAACTTGTTCATTTCAAAACATTATGAGAGAGCAATACTCAAAATGTCACTAACGGGATATCTTCCGTGATTATTGTTTCCCGATATCCCGTAACTTCGACGCAAGAAATAATATAGGTAGTCTACAAATGTTTGGGTAGAGACGGTGCTCAGGCAGGATGTGCGCTCTCTCTTTCCCGATTCTTGCATTATTTTCATTCTATACAGATAGGTATATGCTGGGCAAGATTGATAAGTGCTCATTATCACTCACATGCCACAAAGAAGCAAATGCATGCTACACTTACGTCACTCAACCCCAACTACCCCAAGAGGAACTTACCTACGTAGAATTTGTTGCAGTGCGACGGGAAAGGGTAATGCCGGTTATGTGCACATACAGCCTGATTAATGACGACGTACATCACTGACAGTTGCAAGCTTGATTCCAAGAACTTGTGACATTAATTTCCCCGCTCACTATTGCAGATTCTTCCGTGGGGTATATATCCGCTGTTTTTTATGTTTGTTTCGCCTAAGAGCTAATGCTGACCATATTTGCTGAAGGTCTAGAAATTATGTAGCAACCTCGTCTTTGGATAAAAATTGCGCGAATCTCATATAGTTCCCCATGCTGGTCGAAAGAGATCGTACAGTAGGTTCCATCCTGTCAAGAGAGCCTAGACAAACTTACAGTCTATCTGCGATAACGACGACGGAAAAGTAGAAAAATTGGGTTACATAAGCTATCGCAGCTGTCGTAGAAGTACCTACGAACTGCTTTAGAAACGTCTGGCACCTTTCAAGCTAAACAAGCTGTTAATACTTCCCCCAATACTTCCCCAATCGTTAAAGAAAAAACTAACTTTTACAGAAAATATCTATCTTATTACTGTAATGAATCATAATATTTCGAAATAGTGATGTTTTCAACCTGCACGCACGGCCCGAAACTAATCATCTATAAACACAATCACACCCCGTAACTCAAATAAAGGGAAGCGCGTCACGAGCCGTGTCGTCATAGCCCGTGCCGAGGTGTGTGGGCCATATACCTAGCAAGTACAGAATTTACATGACTAACAAAGTTTATATGAAACTATGAAATGGTAACGTTTGGTGGTCGCACCTGATACTAGAGTATGCATGTTTATAGAGAGAAGAAGAATTTCTTTGTTGAAGTTCACTGTTTAGCCATTCAAAACAATACAGTAATCACAATTTGTTTGATGACACATTTTCTTTATAGAATGTCAACATAATTCCATGGCACTATGGCATACCTATGGAATGGCGTCCAGCTAGTTTGTCAGGTAATGAAGCTTCTGTGCCAGATGTAGGTATGCACGTGCGGTGGATGACAAGAAGAGTACCTACTTGTGCATTTACAAATATCAAAATAGGTGGTGACCTTGTTTTTGCAAACCCATATATCAATAAGACGTGAGTAGAATGGTAAAGAAGTTTATAAGTATAAGTAATAGACTACATTCCGTTTCGCTACTTCCCAAATCAAAGACATGCAAAACAAGGGAGAAAACCGCGCGCGCGCGCGCGCGAAGTAATCCGTGCCATTATCCATAGATACAACAATAGACAAAACGGAAAAAAAACACGTTTGTTGTATGGGAGCCCCCATTAAATTTTTATTTTATTTTCATTTAATTATTTATTTTTAAAGTGAATATACGACTTAATAATTTTTTTTATTGGGACAAGCCCGCCACACTATTCCCAAACCACTGTAACTCCTGAAAGCCAGAATCAACAGTGGCGACCACCAGAAAAGCGCCGAGACAATGAAGCTCGACGAAGTCCCAGAGAATGAATTTAACTGTCTTGGATCCCGCAACGAAATTAATCAGAAAAGTATAGTGGAGGAGTAGGAAAAAACCGTAATTTCCACTTCCCTCCATATCAGCAGGAGACAGAACGAAATAAGGCCAAGAGGCACAAAAGGACGTTTACAACTGGGATAGGCCCAGTTGCCTAGCACCACGGATAAATATTAACATTAATGGGTCCTAAGTTGTGAGCTGTTATATTTGATTCCAATAATAGGTATGGCAAAAACGCTTGAACTCACGGAATTTTTTTCTAGCTTCCACAACGTCTGTATAGTAAATAACTCCGGATGTAACCTGTACACTATCTAACATAATATTGCGTTCATTCTGGCAAAGACTGCACTCCCATAAAATGTAATGTGCTGATTGTTCATATTCGCAGTCAGATGTGGAACTTTGACAAAAAGGCGAGTCAACAAGCTTGAAGGAAAATAATTTACTCTTAAAGTTACCATGACCGGTGAGAAATTGGGCAACACAGTGATCAACCTCCAACCATGTCCTGGCCAGCCGTTCACGAACGGATGGAAAGAACTGGTGGAGGTGTCGGCCCTTGATGGAATTATCCCACCCCACCTACATTGCCATTCAGACAAAAGTTCCTTCCAGACGTCGGTCTGTGGTTTGAATAATCTAGCAATCTTATCACAGTCACGAAGGGTTAAAAAGTCTGCGTCCGTGGTCTCACGTGCGTTATAGTACAATGCAGCCCGTCGCTGCACTGCAAGATCCCGGGTCCCGTTTTTACCCTTTGGGTACGGAACCCTAAAAAGTGCCTTTTCGTACCGTATTTAGATCTTCATTTATATTCCTGTCCCGTTTCGCCAACTATTAATTTGACTTAACTTTTCGCCAACTAAACTTATTTTTGCTAGACCTACCTACCCAGCAATACAGAAGTCAAATTTCATGCAAAGAACATTCGTGTAACAGAATTACAGCTACACAACACTGGAATCGATTAGCATAGATAACAGTACTATTTAACTAACTAAGTACGTCAAGAAAAACACAATGTCCGCGGAAAGCCCCAAATGACTTGCAGACACGGAGTAACTACAAAATGGAGTGATCATTAGCATAGATTTTCCATATTTTGCGCGAATGCTGAGCGTGAGGTCCTGGGTTCGAATCCTGGGTCGGGAAGAATGTTTTTGGATCTTCCATCAGGAATTTCTGAGAAGCAAGCCACGGAGTCTGGATTTGTGCCCGGTTGATGGCAAAAGGAAGTCCCATGTATTAGGGGGCGAGCCCCTAATACATGGGACTTAAACTTATCTTGCGAAATGTGGGTGTACTATTAGGTACACCTATGCCTAACCCTTCTGGGATTACAGGCGTGATTTTATGTTAGAGTGTCTACACAACCCTAACTGGAGACTAGAAAAATTTGTAATCAAACCATTACGACATATGACATACTCTCAGCATTACTCTAAAAACCCTAAAGACCCTTCATACTAATTGCGCCAACCGATGGGATATTTTGTATGGAAGTCCAATTTTTATATTTGTTGATCCATTTTTCGTATAGGTAAAGATGTTCAGTTTGATGGTCCATATCACATTTTTCGAGGTAATGCGCTTATTCTGTTACATCCTGTATACTAACCATTCACACATTGCGGATTGCACTGTGTCTCCATTTCCTAATGCTCTGCGGTGGCAGATCTGTCTAAGATAACGTCGATTCGTCGTGCCCTCGCCCCTCGCTCTGCTTGTGATAATAATTAGCTGTGATCCGCATCTGCATCCGTCTCGTTGGAATAAAAACTGTTGCTGCGAAAGGTTTTTACGCTGGTTTATAACGAATAATGAAAGTTTTAGTAGTTAGAACATCTTGTATGATGAATGACGGATCTTTGAAAATGAAATAATTTATCAACCTGTTTTTTTCCCCTACCAATTAAGCATTGAAATATTTAATTAAAAACTTAATGAGAGTTGCCTATGATTAAAATTTGTCTTGACAGCATCAAAAGCTCTCCTAAGAGTCGTCATGTAAAAATTCATTTTAATCCCTGCAAATAGATATCCCCTGAAAGCAAAGTGAGTCAGCGAGACAACGCCCAGATTCAGCCAGACTTTAAGTTAATTAACAGTAAAGTAAAGGAACATTGTCGGTTTTCGTCCTGTTACTGAATAATCCCCTCGATCTCGATCTCTGGATCTAACGAACAATACAGGGTTAAGATATAAATAAATAAAATGTCTATAAGTAATATGAATATGATATAAACAACAAAGCATGGCCTATTGTAACGCAGCCAGAAATGCCTCTCTCACGTGAGATGTTTATAAAACAATACACCGTGATCTTAATGAACATGATTTACGCATTATAAATACCATGCCATGATGAACGATCTATTCTAACTCTATCCTAAATAAAAATCTAACGGGATTATGTCTGTTCATAAAATGATCATCTAACAAAACTGAAGTCAAATTATTTCTGAAAAAGAACTAGGTGTGTTTTCTGTCTGACTATCTGTGAGCTCATTACGGCTTTAAAGATTTTTTTTTTGCAAAAGTAGTTTTTTTCCTGACCTCAGAAATGTCAGTTTAGGGTACTGGGAAAGTAGGGCACGCCACAATAGTGGCGGTAAGTCCCCTCTTTGAGTAGTGGCTTGAGAGACGCCTTCCGCCTGACGCAGGTCCTCACTGTTTCGGGAGGTTCCTGCACCGAATCGGGCGGGAGGAAACGCCCGGGTGTTTCCATTGCGAAGATCGACCGGAGGACACGGTGGAGCACACGGTGGAGGTGTGCCCCGCGTGGGCGGAGCACCGCCGTGTCCTCGAAGCGGCGATTGGCGGCGGCGACCTCTCGCGTCCGTCCCTGGTGCAAGCCATGGTCCGGAGCGAGATCACCGTCACCTCCTTCTGCAAAGCAGTAATGCTAGAGAAGAAGGTGGCGGAACGTGAGAGGGAGAGAACCTCACAGCGTCCCGGCCGCCGCGGGAGACGCCCCGGGCTCCGTCCGTCTCATGACGACAGGCCGTATCGACAGGCGTTCGTGTTCCACGCGCGCCTCAAAAAGAGTCAGCAAAAAGGAAGGGGTCCGTAAGGACCAATGCCTGCCGGGGTTGCGGGACTGTTCGAAAGAGATACCGTGGCCCCGGAACACAAAGGGCGATGAAGGAACATGGATGGGTTTTAGTCAGTAAAAGTCTGACACTCCCTCCTGCTCCGCCCAGAGCGGGAGGAGTCATTTGATGATTTCCCATCCGAAAAAAAAAAAAAAAGGTACTGGGAGGGAAACTGATTAACTAAGAATATTGTAATAGAACCAGAAGCCACGACGACAGCGACGGCTTTATTCGATTTTCAGGCAAACGAAGTCGCGCTCACATCTAGGTATGCACATTATTCTAATATTTAGACCGCTCATCATCATCGGTTTACGTTAAAACTAATCCAAAAATATTCTCGTTATAAATATACCGAATCTTTACGGAATTAGTTCTCTGAATCATGCCTCATTGTAAAAAAACAATGTAAAATGTTTATGTTTGCGACTGTACCAGATGTTTGGCAATTAACTTCTAAATGGTTTTGCAGTTAATAAATAGTTGAAATACTTTAAGTCTTTCTGTCTTTGCTAAAAATATGCTAAACAATCCATTGATCCATTTGAATTATTTTTGTTTTCTTCGCGTGGAATGTTCTGTCGGAAGTCGGCATCATCATAAAATCTCCATTAATGTCAGCCGCGAGACATTTTGCCTTTATAGTCAGATTTACAAGGTTTATTGAACTAGAATCTGGTACCTATTTGTGTTTCATTTGTAGGTCATTTTAATGCGCAATGCCCTGTGTTTACTGAAAATATTTTCTTGTATTCCTGTGTAATTATTTATGTATAGAAAAAGGGTACATAGGTAGATACGCTATTGTCAATACGGTTGCTACTCGTACTGCCGCGTAGAGAACACTGGTTGTCTGGTCCGTGATCGACTTCAACGATGTATTCCGGGAAACGTAAAGTGAAAAAAGGTGAAATGAAACTGAGAAAGGAATGCACTCGGCAAGTACGGGTTGGTACGGGTTGATGGGTGATGGTTTAAATAATAAATAAATTTCTTTATTGCCATGTAAACAGGTTACAGAAAATTTTCAGCCAGTGACTCTTCCAATAGTTACAATTGGTATGGTTTATTCTTGGTAGTAACGGTAGCCCGTCGGTTGTTGTTATAAATGTTGATATTGTCCATATGTCGTCCATTTTGTGATTTCCTAACGGAAATGGTATGATTAGTACAAAAAAACACTAGTTACTCGTATGACTAGGTATGAGGATTCTTAATTTTTTACCTGCTTTCGGGGGCCTAGCCCTACCCTAGGGTATGGGTCTCAAAATTTCAAGTTAATCGCGTGGTGCGCAGCGAGCACAAGTTTTTAGAAGTTACCAATGATATTATAAACAGATAAGTTGTGAGCGCGCAACCGTGAAGACTCGAAAACGGGCCAATTGGGTTGTTTTGCCTTTATTCTGCGTCACTGCGTGTATGTGAGCTGGCGCTGCCCCGCGGCCCACATTTTTCGGTGGTTTTATACACCTGTATAACATATCTGTTTATTAAAATATCATTATATATATAAATATAAACTTATATTAACAACACATAATCTCTATTCTCTTCCTTTTCTCACACACTATTGTCTACATTTCTTTTTCATTTCTCCTTTTGCAGGTCTGCTGGCAGAAATTTCTTAAGAAATAAGCAGTTCCTATGTACTCATATTTTTAATGTATTTTCCTGTGTTGTATACTGTGTGTACATAAATAGTAAAATAAATAAACACGTCAAAAGTGCAGAACTACATCATGATCATGCCATGCTTTGCGATTTATTAATTAATTTCCACTGGCCTATTCAGTTAAGCTGAAACCAAATTCCAAGAACTTGCAATGTGTATTTTCCTCATCATTAATTCGAAAACTTAATCAGTAACAGTCATAATAATTCATTTCATTAGAAAATCATTCACTGCAAACGAGCGTAGTTCTAAGATCCTGTCATAAAAGTGCTTTTATGGCGAGGTATCCATCTTAATGCACGTTGTCGTCACGTCTGTGTGTCTAGTGTAGCTGATTGGTCGCTTTCCCGATCCCAATGTGTCGCTGTGCGCACGCGCATCTTAGTTCAGTCAACTATTATGTATTCTGTGGGCTCTGTGGCTCAGTGGAGGCGGGGTCACGGCATGACGTCGCGCTACGTCAGCGGGCGTGACGTTAGCTTATCTCGTAATAGTGCTCGTTGTCGACCTCTATTGTGGGACGGTCGATGTCAAGTCCCTGGTTCAATTCCAGATCTGACAAAGTCAGTAGAACTAGAAACCTTTGGAAGATAAGATTCCCCACTATAAAGAGACATAACGAAAATATGAGTTATACCTACTCTATTTACTGCTTAGGTCCTATACTCACCATATGTACCTACCTACCTTTTAGAACCACTTATTTTGAACCGTCTCGGTCGTGTCTTCCGACAAAGTCGACGCGGTAGGCACCTACAGAAAATAGGCAGTAGACTGACGTAGTAACTACCCACATTATACGTCTTGGAAAACCCCCATGTTAGTATATTTATATAAGAATCAAGTATCAGCACAAGGCTAACCTAAACTATGCAACTTTTTAAACAAATAAATCATACAATGTGTAATTTGGGTAGCTAGGTGCTTAATTGTATGCTCTTTTTTGTGTAACACAACGTCCTGGTTGTTTGAATATTTAATTTGTGATAACTACCTGAATTATACTTCATTTTATAAAAGTATAGACACATTCTTACACAAGTAATGGACTGGAAAGTCCACAGTTTAAGTCCACAGTCCAAATTCGTGGATTGAAAATGGTAGGTAGGTAATAACGTAATGGTAGGTAGTCGTGATCTTTTCCGCCTGATAAGTTAATTATTTTTTCATGCGGAGGCGCTGAGCAACGCCCCCTTAGAGTTTAGGACTAAGCGTCAATTTGGCGCGCAAAATAACAATAGTAAGTAAGTAGTAAGTAATATTTATTTCACAAATAGATGTACCTACATTTTTTACAAATACAGTGCTTAATCTAAAATTATAGTACACAAAAGTATTAGCATTTGGGGCCGAATTAGGCATAGCTTGTATTTCAGCCCTCAACGCCGATCCCCCTGGGTTACAATTTAATTATTTTGATTATTCTATTGGAATGATCCTATGTTATAAATGTACGTATCACAATAAAAATTAGAAGAAAAAAAAACAAAAAGTTTACTTAGTTTAGGAGGTAACATTTTAGGTGTGTCCCAGTCCTCTCTTTGTGTGTGATGGAGGTGTGGTTTCTGAGTGTGAGAGGGTGGGTGTATATGATTGCGGTGTAGAAGATTACTTAATTTAGTTTAAATGATGCCTTAAGCAGTTGAGTCTTGAGCTGTTTAGCTAGGTATCTGAAGCAGATTCTCCATCTCCTCATACGTGAGTTTCTGTAGGTACTCACTTACTGTAATTTTGGAAGACTTTTTTGTCATCGGGTAAATGTTCAGGTTTTTATTTATTTTGTTATAGATGTAGGGGCCAATAAATGGAATGAATGAATAACTCTCGTTTTGCGTGCGTCGTCAGTGCGCTCGTCCGATCGGTTTTGACTTTCATTCATTATTTATATACCTACAAAGTCAACGGGGCGGGGCTAGAGAGCGTTTCTAACTTTCTATGTTGCAAGGTGGTTGCGAGTGCAAGCAAAAATTAGCTTAGTGGTGATCAGGCGGGAGTGTCCACGATAGTACCTACATCTTGTACCTACCTACAATCATTTTATGGGCGATTTCTAATTAGGTTTATATCGATTGGAATTAATAACAGTAGGTAACGGATGCCATTTTGTATGATAAGACAAGTACTCGGTCTGGGTTCCTGTTCTGTAAGTCAAAATCTCTAAGTAGGTAGTGGCCCATGGTAATGAAGCTCGACTCTACAGAACAGTCCTGGAAGCGCGTTGGAGGATAAATGATTCTTGATTCTTCTTATTTTCTAAATAATTTGGTAATCTCTCCAAATTAAGCAGTAAAACTAGTTTTACTCCTAGGAGTGAAACGAAAGATTTGTTAGTTATTGTATACGCCTTCGTATTGTAAACGCCTTCGTCAAACCATCCAAAAAATGTCACCGACGTGTGGCACTTTGCTATTATATTTTTACAAGGAGAACGATACGGTGCAATAACAAGATGCAAGTCAACACTAAAAAAACTCTTTAAATTTTAGCATTGATTTTATTATTATATATTGAATAGTAATTAGATAGAGTAGTTTTTTTTTGTGAAGTTGTATGGATGAAGGGTTTTGCTTCATGTGTTTGGCATTAAGTGATACAACGTAATTATTGTGAAAAAGCCCTGCGTGTAAAATTGTTTAGTTGTTTTTAGTATTTAATTTTGTTATCGTATGGTACGCACTATCTTTATATATTTTTTGTTTCTTGAGCTTTTTCTTTATTTTTTAGGTCACTGTTTGTGAAATGTCATCTATCATGTTTAAATTTTATTAAGCTGGCAACCGATGTTGAGTGCTTACTTACACGTCAAATGATTTGCTGGGTTTTACGATAAAATGTTCTCTATTTATCGCTATAAGTGATTGAATAAATAATTTGAGAGTGTTTATAATAGAAATAAAAACATTGGAGACATTTGGTGCAGACACATAACACAATATCATTCCTTAGACGTAACAACTAATGCATTAAAATAGGCTAGGCATAACAGAAAATGGGTACGTGATTTTAATTCTTATAAATGTATTTAAATCGTATTTTGCGTTTTGATAACATAGTCATTGTATCGGTATATTGCAGGTGGTCTATTCAGTTACTTCAGAGGGCTGCTAGGGGCGCGAGAAATGCGGATTTTGATCCTCGGCTTGGACGGTGCCGGGAAGACGACGATATTGTACAAACTGCAAGTTGGGGAGGTGGTGACGACCATTCCTACCATCGGTTTTAACGTAGAACAAGTCACATATAAGAACTTAAAGTTTCAAGTGTGGGATCTTGGTGGACAGACCAGTATTAGGTGAGCTAGTGCCATGTAATGCAGTGTATTATAGGTTAGGTGTTGTTTAGACACGGTTATTGTTCTTGTGTCATTGGCGACCTTCTGTGTGTGTACAGAATACAGTTAGGCCATTGATACTTGTGAAAGTAATGTTGTGTTATTGTTGTTTTCAGGCCCTACTGGCGATGTTATTACGGGAACACAGATGCAATAATATATGTAGTAGATTCAGCAGATAGAGATCGAATAGGAATATCTAAAGATGAATTGGTACACATGTTGAGGGTAAGTTTTGTTTTAATATATGTCTTTTGTTGCTCAGTAGCAGCCCAGGGCCGGGACTCCGGGTTGCTGGTTAAATAAGTGCACTTCAGTATTAACCTTCTAAGATATAATATTGCATCTAACAGATGAATCATCTTGAGTGGTTAAGTTCTCCTTCATTTCTAATGTACGCATTTACACTACAATAAAATTCACAACACATCCAATACTTATAACTGAAACTAGCATTCTTACACTTTTAATATAAAGAAAAATAGGTTGACCATGGAACAAGGTGATAAGAGACTATTAAACCATAATCAACTTGAACAGCTAGAAACTGATGTGGCATAATTCTAATTAAATGCTCTGTGGCATTTTATTACACCCAACAATCATTGTATTAATTAGCTTTAATGAGCTGAAGTTTTAGTAACTTCCAAGAAATCAAAACGGGCTCTGGCTACAAACAACCGTATGTATCTAATAACAGCCTTAGAGGTGTTTTGCAGTTTAAGTTACTTTGCCAAAGTTAATCTGTGAATGCTTAACCATCTATTATGTGCTGAAACCCCTCGCCTCGTTCGAAGTGTCGGAAAGAAATACCACAGAATCGTGACCGTTGAAAGGAATGGACTGATGCCTTTGCCCAGCAGTGGGACAATACAGGCTAGCTATCATAACAATAATAAGGGTCGGCCACTATACAATAACATGTTTTAAAACATGGTGGTTTAACATGTTTCAATAGATAAGTTGAAATCTTTATGCTTGCATTATATTACAAAATTTATGTCACATTTTAATTAATCTTTATTACTCTAACCGGTATTATATAATTATCACTTGCTTCAGTGAAGGAAAACATCATGAGGAAACCAACATGACTGAGAGATATTTCTCTATGGCATGTAAGCCAAGTCAGAGGCCCATGGGCAGCATAAAAACTCTGACACCAGGTTAGGCACTAACCGCATGATGAAGAAGAAGAAGCACTCTAACACAATTTTACAAATTACAATGTGTACTTGTTAATATTAATTAACAAGTCTTGTAGATTAGATGATTACTCATATAACTGATTTTCAACAAAGATAAATACTGATAATTTGTCTAAAAGTAATTTCTAGTACTTACTAAATATTATCAAATGTGTCATTTCCTACTAAATATTATCAAATGTGTCATTTCCTGACTCTATTTCCAGTTTTACTTAGGAAATTGTAATTTCTTACTAGCAATGTAAATATTTCCTCAAAACCTTTATTTTGTTTGAAATTATGAAATTAAATGATAGCTTGATCTAGTAGATGTTCAATACACATAAACATACCCTGTATTATTGAAGTCATTTTCTTAGTTAGTTTAAATATCTGTTAGTTAAAATTGTTTTAACGACGTTTTACAACCCTGCTCATAAAACCTTGCTAAAACAAGCTAAATAATGTTCCACTCACAACATTATCAGTGTAAGTTTGCTGTTTCCTGTTAGGAACTGTTTCTTTGGTTCTTAATTTTATCAAGATAGACACATTTTTTTAGTTTCACTTTGATATTTAGGTACCTACAACATTTAATGGGTGTAAAAAGACTTTTAATGAAGACGAAAGGCACTTGTTCTCCCAGTCTTTGCGATATTTTTTTGGTCTGAACCATAGGTACCTACCTGAAAACAGATATAATATGACAAGTCAAAGTTCCAAGTTTATTTTTGGAATAAAAGTTTTTAATGATGTGACTTTGCTTAAAATACCTTCATGAGCCCTGCACTATTCAAAGCATCCATCAGCACAATATTTTGAGTCCTATATATACCATAAACCGTGATTTTCACCCCAAAATAAAAAGTAATTTTCCGGCTATTATTTAGAGTTACTTATATTAAGTATAGATTTAATGTACAGAATGCTTGGTTGACGACTTCGAGAAGGGTTCGTTAAACCTTTCACACCTTGTATTTTACATCCAGTTTTTATAAAACTTTTCATAATTCTTGAATTACTAATCTCGTAGACAATTCTTAAACCACCCAAAAGCTACCTTAATGCAACCTCGTTCACATTCCAGGAAGAAGAACTAGCCAATGCAATACTAGTGGTCCTGGCGAACAAGCAGGACATGGCCGGGTGCCTGACGGTGGCCGAGGTGCACCAGGCGCTTGGGCTGGACGCGCTGCGTGACCGCACCTTCCAGATATTCAAGACTTCGGCCGTACGCGGAGAAGGTCTCGACCAGGCGATGGACTGGCTCTCCAATGCGCTGCAGGCTAGAAAATAACACCTGTAAATGGTGAGTGTGACATTACATACATTATTTGCTAGGAGATCACACGTTGATGGGATTTCTAGCTCTCGAGTCTTGTGAATGATACCCAAACATATGTGACGAAAAGAGAAATACAGATACTGGCAGGTCTGCGCAAGTAAATGTTTAAACAGCCTCAACTTTTTCCTGTCCCTTCCTTTAAGATACTTCTCCGAAAACTACCTTGAACGCAAACCGCATTAGAAAGGTGCTCTTGCTCCTTATTGTTAATTAATCATTTAAATTATCATCACAACCATTTCCAATAAATTTTCTTACAAAAATAAGCTAAAATTAAGCATTTTTATGCATTATTGTATAAAAATGTATTTATGCATTTCAGCCTACAACCGATGTGGCCACGTGATACAAGAAGGCTTGATATGTGCGTGCGCGATGGACATACATAAGATAGTCACATGTAACGCCATTAGTTTTAGCATTTTACGTCGTCGCCGATACACCGTCACGGCTAAAAGAAGACAGGATTATTACGTGAAGCTTTGTGCTGGAATATAGCAAGTTGTCATCTAGTCCTGTGGTGATGTTTTACACTTAATTTATATAGTTTTATTTATTTGTGTTTGAAGAAAACAGCTGTTGTAGTTGTATTAGCGCGTCACCCAGACCACCATAGATAGCCGCCATCTTGTTTTTTCAATTCAATATCCACTTAAATTACACAAATGTTTACCAACAGCGCCCTCCAGGCAATGTCATTCAAGCGCCAGAAGAATCATAGAGCATTATAGTCATAATGGGGAACAAAACTGACACAGTAGTTCTGCGTAGATGGCGCTGACTGTTTATTACTTTACGTTTGGTTTGTCGCTGATAGGTCGCTTTTCTGTTAAGATGACTTTGACAACCCCTCGACGCTCTCTCGCAGCAAAGCTAATCACCCTACTATGAATACAACATCAGTAGTTTGTCTCATACATACAATGAAGCAAACCTGTTAAATAGCCTTAGTATTTTCATTAAGTCAAGCATTTATATTTCTATTTCTAATAAAACAATTTAAAGTCAATTTTGAATTATTGTCAAGGAATCGGTCAGTTAGTCATTTATAATGCTTTTTGTAATGGCGTATCAATGTGTGACCAAAGTTGTGGCTTGTAATTGTAAAATGCTTATAAAATGTCAATGCGTAGGCACATGTACTATCTAGGCTAATAGGATTGCTGGATACTCAAATTGTGAACACCTTTTGAAAACCCTAAAACTTTACTAAAAAGTATTTTGTCATATAAATCTGTTAGAATTATGGCAATCCTGGTTAGGCATAACGCAAACGTACAACGTACGTATTTTACCCCTGAGCGCAATCTTATTGGAACTAACATGACGATGCTACCTCTGGCAGCGGTAACCATCGACGTGCGGATGACAAAGTCGTACAACGGTCACGAATGTTCAACAATAACGCTACCTGTCAATGTCACTCAAACGCCTTAAGATTCTTGTATCTCTGTACGTGTGAGTTAAAGGCTTAGATAAAATTCTGCCTTCGAGTGTTTCGAGTCTTCGTGTCAAATATCAATGCAAGTAATTAATAAAATAGAGGACGGCGAAATTATTGTAAAAAAACAAATTGTTTTGTAGCAAGATCGTGCGAGTGGCGACGGGTGTACTATACATAAGTTATTATTAATTAATTACTATTAATTATTATATATTTTGTATCAGTGACGTTCACCAAGCTATAATTTATATTATTATGCGGTAAGAGAGAAAGATTGTTCCAAATACAATATCATGTATTATTATTTCATGTGGTTTTATTTTGTGTTTTTGTCAAATTAGCTGTAAGGGTGACACCACACCTAGACGCACGGATCAATATTTTTCTGTGTCTCTTTTAGGTAGATTTTTCAGTTTAGATAACTTTTATCTGAGAATTAAGTAATGAGTCACACCAACACATCAAAATACTAGTAAAAAAGTTACAGTAGCATTTAATACGCATACTCGTGCAAATAATAATAGTTTTTGTTTCATCGAAATTGGACCAGGATTTCCAAAGTTACAGCGTTTTAAAGTTTCACCGCTTTTTTACATTTGCGATCCTTCGCGAGTTACTGCGATGACGTCATGCGTTTTCATGTCCGATTGCGGGTGATGCGGAGTGGTTACGTTCATAAAATCTTATTTGTAAAGTGGATTGCACCTATTATTTGAAGTGGTTGTGTTTAAATATTATTGTTACAATTTTTTTTAGTAGCTTTTAATGTCCCACTGCTGGGTAAAGTCCTCCCCCATATCCTTCCAAGTACTTCTCCTGCGCCACCTCGGACCAGTTATTAAAAATTAGCGCACCACTGCACCACATGACGTCAGACGTTAGCGCGGTCGCTTAGTCGGATTTTGCCGCGGAATATCTCAGTAATTTTTGAAGACAGGAAAAAAAACTGTTTATTTTTCTCGTGTTACTTATGTTTAAGACATGCTGCTAGCAAAAAACGTTTGTGTGACTCATTATGACAGTGACCCAGCCAAACAGAAAAATATACAAGGACATGTGTTGTAAACCACCAATTGAATTTCGTTTTGTACGAGGTACGAGGAAAGGAGACATGTCTCTTATTTGTATAGGTCTGCCTCTGCACTCGGCGGCCAAGCAGGCAGCGTGCTGCGCGGCGCGGCGGTCTGCTTTTCGTGTTAGATCACGCTAAACTGAGCGTGAGGAGCCTGTACACACATCTCTGCACCGGTCTAGCCAGTAAACATCTCCGCGCAGTTTCGGTGGATACACCCTAGCTCCTAAGGGTCAGTTAACACCGAGACGCGACGCGAGGCGACTACTTATACTCAAAATATAACTTTATTTACTGATGCCTCGCGGCGTAGAGCGATGCATCGCGACGCAGCGGTGCATCTCCGGTACGCGCGGCGTGCAAGAGCGGCGCTGCGCCTCGCTAAGCCGCGCGACGCAGCCTGAGGCCGCCGTGGCGACTTGTCTCCGTCCTCATGCGCTTGCAAATGGTAGAATTAACCCTGCTAAATCTCAGGCCATGGTCATAGGCAGCCGATTTGTTCGTGGTGCAGTCGTTGCTGCATCTCTGATGCACCTGTACCTCGATGGTGTTCGCATCGATTATACAGATACCGCCAAAGATCTGGGTGTTACTATTGACTCCTATCTGTCGTGGCGAGCTCAAGTCAATGAGGTAAGCCACAAGTTTCACTTCTCTCTTCATTCGCTGAAATGCCTTCAGAGTCTCCTGCCTTTGAAGACTAAAGTCTCTTTGGCACAAACACTTATTCAGCCGATAATAGATTATGCTGATGCCTGCTACCTGGATGCTACTGAGGAGTTATTAAATAAGCTTGAGCGCTTGCAAAATTTATGTATTCGCTTTATTTTTGGTCTCCGTAAATATGAACACGTTTCTCACCTTCGCAAATAACTCAAGTGGCTCCCAATCCGCCTTCGCAGGAACACTAGGATCCTATGTCTCCTTTTCAATATCCTACACAACCCGTCCTATCCTTCTTACCAGCGCGAGCGTTTTTCTTATGTTCGCCCTACTGACGCACCGTGTAGATCGCACCTTCGATCCCTACTTAAATCCCATCCTCACAAATCCAGCTATTACTCTTATTCCTTCTCCGTCCATGCTGTAAGGTTGTGGAACGCACTTCCGCCTAGCATTCGTGATGTGAAG
The DNA here is from genome assembly GCA_941918905.2 of Xestia sexstrigata. NCBI lineage: Eukaryota > Metazoa > Arthropoda > Insecta > Lepidoptera > Noctuidae > Xestia > Xestia sexstrigata. The sequence goes on from OW799209.2 coordinate 21,276,094, forward strand.
ACCATTTCACTGTTCAAATCCAGAGTGAAAGAGCATTCCTACCTTTCCTCTCAACCATGATTTATTATATAGGGGAAGGTTGCGATCATTGGACTAGCTCTTTCATTGGACCACCAAGGTATTTCCTAAACTGCAAGTTATCAACACCCAAACTAGCCGAAACGAGTCCGTGGTGACTCAGATGCTCCCCCCTCTTACCCCAGTGCCACTGCGGCACGTAGCGAGAATTGTTTGTGCGTTTGATTACTACAAATAAAGATCTTACGAAATAAAAATAATAAACTACTTTCATTTTAACACTTATACTTTTTGAGATTTAAGGTCGTAAAGTTAAGTGGTCCATTCATAGCAACCTTCCCCTACATATTTATATTTAACAGTCTACTACTGGCGAAGCCGCGGTCTGATGACCGCGGCTTCGCTCGCTTGACAAATTAAATTACCTATAGGTACTAAAACCTTCCTCTTGAATTACCTATCTTGAGGTACCTATTAAAAAAAAACGCATCAAAATCCGTTGCGTAGTTTTAAAGATCTAAGCATACATAGGGACAGACAGACGCGGCGGGGGACTTTGTTTTATAATATGTAGTGATAATTATATCTTAGCATTATGTATTTACATTAGTACCTATATATTAATATTTACTTCTAAGTGTATCAATATATATCTTAATAGGTTAAGTTAGGTAAGGCACATAATCTCTATTCTCTTCCTTTTCTCACACATTTCTTTTACAGTTCTCCTTTTGCAGGTCTGCTGGCAGAAATAAGCAGTACCTATGTACCTACTCATTTTTTATAATGTATTTTCCTGTGTTGTAGGTATACTGTGTGTACATAAATAGTAAAATAAATAAATAGACTGCGGGTGGATGCTGCGGTGCGGGGCACTCGGCGAATGTAGACACGAGTCGCCCAATGATTTGGGGGGGGGGAATAATGAAAATGATGAATAGAATAGAATATAATATATTTATTTGCTTAAAAACATGGTATTAAAAGATGGTCAAATACAAAAGAAAACAAGAGCATAGGTACATGTTTTTGCTTTAAAGTGATAAGCGTGCAAAATTTTCAAGACAATTATTTAACATTTACTGTCAAAGAAGTCTTTGACACTATAAAAACTACGACTACACAACCATTCATGCAATTTATCCTTAAATGAACCTACATTTAGCATTTTGAGGTTACTTGGTATCTTATTATATATACGCACACACATAGATATACAACTTTTATTATATTTGGCTAGTCCTGGAAGGCAATCCAGAACTAGCTTATGGGGGTCTCGTCGGTTACGAGGATATAAATCATCTGCATTAATAAAGAATTCTTTATACTTCCTCACAAACATACATGTTTCATATTATGTAAAGAGACGGTAGCGGTAACAAGCCAAGCTTTTTAAATATCGGTCTACAGGATTCGTCAGGTCGAAGCCCGGTAATTGCTCTAATGCATTTTTTTGTGCAATAAACGCTCTATTTTGATCTGTGCTATTACCCCACATTATCAAACCATAGCGGAGCACCGATTCGACGTATGCATGATTATGACGTTATTGCCGTTTTAACGTTTGTTATATTTCTAACTTTTTTAAGTGCATATACGAACTTATTTATTCGTTTGGAAACGGTATCAATAATGTGCTTTCCAGTTTATGTCTTGATCTAAAGTTACACCTAGAAATTTTGTTTGAGTTACTTCGTCAATTTTATGTATATTCATTTTAACATTGTATTTAGCATTATTAAAATTATTAAATTGTATATAAACTGATTTTTTAAGATTTATTGATAAATTAACTTTATTTAGATATTCAATTAGCCTTTCAATAGTGTTATTAATATCAGTCTCATGATCGTCAATCGTATTATTTTTCCTATCAGTTGTTACAGTAATAGAAATATCATCAGCAAATAATATACATTTATGGTTGGTTATATTAATAATGGAATTTATGTACAAAAGGAATAAAATTGGTCCTAACACACTTCCTTGAGGGACGCCATATTTGTTGTACTTGAGTTCGGATAAGTGTGGTATCATGTCGTTATTCTATCATGGGGTTTAGGTTTCCGCACTTAGTCCTTGAAGTGGACCATTGTGCGTTATTTCTATCTACCTTTGTAATGATAACCCGCTGTCGTCTGTTATTAAGGTATGACGATATCCACTGAAGAACTATGCCTCTAATTCCAATTGCCTCCAGTTTTTGTAGTAACAGGTCATGATACACTAGGTCAAAGGCTTTAGATAAATCAAAGAACAAGCCTGTAGTAAGACGGTGTTGATTAATATTCGTCATTATATTTTTTATAAGAGTGAAAATAGCTAGTGTTGTAGATTTGTTTTTTTGGAAGCCGAACTGTTCTTTCTTGATTATGTTAAATTTATTACAAAATTCGATCAATCTTTTGTACATGCACTTCTCAAATATCTTTGACAAAATAGGTATTAATGTTATTGTTTGATAATTGTTGACATCAGATTGTTCTCCTTTTTTAAAAAGTGGTTTAACAATTGATATTTTTAATGCTTCCGGAAAAGTACCAAGTGAGAAAGATAAATTAATTAAATGTGTTATAATTGCACTTAGCTCAATAGTGCATGCTTTTATAATTTTCGTATTAATTTCATCGTATCCTTCAGAATTTGAGTTTTTCAATGATATTATCTCTGATTTATCTAACAAACAAAAAGTATCTATGTAGTATATCAAATATCTGGTGTCCACGACACAAGCCCCGTTGCTTAGTGTGGCACTAGATGGCGCTGTGTGTAATGTCCAGCGATTTTTTTTTTTATCTAACTTCATTTTCAGACACTGGTTTTAGGAACATCGAATGAGCTGTTGAATTTTTCTTAGGGCTTGTTTTTACATCCGTATTAGAAGTATGCGCCATATTAATGTAATGGTTATTGAAGGCCCTCGCTATTTCTATAGGATCCGTGACTAATGTGTTATCAATTTGAATATGATCTATACTGTCTTTGAAGTTATTGTTCTTGATTTCGTCCTTAATTACTTTCCATACTGCTTTGCATTTGTTTTCATTTTCATTTATAAACTTAATATTTGCGTTTTTTCTCGATGTGTAGATACATTTCTGTAAGATTTTTGAATATTGCATATATTTAGTTTCATTTCCTATATTTTTATTTTTATAATATTGAAAGCGTAGATACCGTTTTGTTTTACAACTTTGTTTCAATCCTTTGCTTATCCAGTTTTGTTTCTTTTGATTAGTGTTAACTTTTACTTTAATTTTCGGGAAGCACAAATTATAGAAAAGGCACAATAGTTCGTGAAAATAACTGAATGCTAAATCTATATTGTTTTCCGCGTAAGTTTCTGACCAGGACACGTTTTGTAAACATTCCTTAAACTTCTGAATATTATTCAAGTTGAAGTCTCTTTTCTAGATACAGTATGCTGCTTGTTTTATTTGTATCTTATGTCTTAAAGGAATGCTCAACATTTGGGCTGTATCATGGTCGGATAGATGGAGTGGCATTACTGTAGCAACAGCATCCGGAATATCACTGAGAAAATGGTCGATACATGATGACTTACGTGTTGGCTTATTTATATGTAATTTTAGATTATAATTGTATGACAGATCCATTAATTGAGTTGTTATATTGCCTTTTTTGAGAGTATTAATATTAAAGTCACCTACTAAAACAACATTTATTTTTTATTTAAATTTATGATATACGTGTTCCAAAAGACCAACTTAGATAGGAATTGGGTGGGGTCGGATTGAGGAGTTCTATAAAGACAAATAATTATCAACTTATGATAAGTTAGTTCTATACCGCATGCTTCGAACGTATTTTGTATAGCGTGGGTATTAATAAATGGGAGTTCTTTGAAGACAAGGTTTTTTTTTTACTAAAATGCAGGTCCCGCCTCTTTGTTTTTCCCTGCAGAAGTTGGCAGCCATTTCATAGTCATGAATTTTGATATAAGATTCATAGCCTTTTTTTTATAAATGTTTCGGAGAGGCATATTATATCTGGGTCATTCTGTTCTTCACGTAGTTCTTGTAAGGTTAATTCGAGAAGTTCTTTTTTTGATAAGAGACTAGCAATATTTTGATGAAATATTTTTAAATTATATGTTCTAGATGGCGGAGTTTTGGGCCCGAAAAAACGTTACGTCCTTTTTATTACAGGAAAATAATACGGAATTGTTCCTTTTTCTGCTTAAGAAGAAGATGTACCTACTTACTTAGTTTCTTTGTCGATAAAAGAAACGTGGGTGTACTATTGGTACACCTATGCCTTACCCTTTGGGGATAACAGGCGTGATGCTATGTAAACCCTAAAATCTTTTTAAAAGACCTATTCAACGATACCCCACACGATCGGAGACGATGAAAAAAAAATAATCCCCACTTCACATGCAGGGGAGATACCCAAAAATAAAATTTGTCCAAAATTTTATTTGTCGGCATAATTTAAATACACACCTCTACAAAATTACAGCTTTCTAGTACAGTCTTTGAGCAAACCCTCGGACGGACGGACAGACGGACATGACGAAACTAGGGTTCCTTGTCAGAAAACATCTATAGGCGCGGGAAAAACCAAAAAATGGCGTGGCGACGTATGCCATGGCGACGCGTCGCCAACTGTCAAGTTTGCAACCCGGCCCGAACAGTCCGGAAAATTACCGACCTGTTGAAACAGCATAAGATCTACATATTTATTCGCCACGGTTTACAACAAGCCAGGCTGGTCACGGGGCGCAGCGCTGGGTTACAATCTCGTGACTTCGAGTTCGATCCCAGCATAAGCATTTTATATTTTTGAATCGAGTCATTTTGTTTTTATTAGTGTTTGTTGACTTTGTTGATATTGACTTTTTTTATAAGCTTAAAAAGTACTTATACAAAATAATTTCGATGTGATCTGTCAGGCGTCCCGTGTCGGCTCACTTTTTTCGGAACTTAAAATGTAACGCGCGTGCACGCGCATATTCGTGCCAACAAATACAATAGTCTGAAAACGCTCTGAAGCACAATACCTTTCCCTAGTTTGGCCGTTTCTACTATTATTCACCTGTATCCTTGAGGACGGGCGGCGCGGCGTTCTCCCCAATAATTTCGCAGATAACTCAGTTCCCTTACAGGAAATTATAAAGGTTTCATAAAGAAAAATAAAAGACTTCATCAGCAGCATCTTTGATAATATATTTTTATCTTTCACTATTATTGCTACTTTATTTGTCAACTTTTCTGTTTGCCTTCCAAATGTTCCTCCACCTTAGCTAGAAATTTTGTTAGTGCTTTCTATACCGAGTTTCAACGTGATCATGGCTTTCAAGTTCTGCGGTCTAGGCAATAGGTATGTTCCCTGGTGACAGGCGTATTCTTGCAGGAAGGTTATTGTAAACAGTCATGACAGCAGTACCGGCTAGCGTCGTGTTCTCTTTGCATCTGTAGCTTACGTTCGCTTTCTTGTCGCAGCTGTTCAGCGAGTTCCATTAGTTTTTGCTGATGTTCCAAGATTTCTTGCCTTATTTGTTGTTCCTTAAGCATTTGTTCTTCTAGTACCGATAGCCACCTTCTCCTCTCGGTGTTAATCCTGGGATATGCATCTGATGCCTCGTTGATGTTGACGGGCTCAAAAGAGGCAAGATCGTCGTTGCGGCTGGCTTGTTGTTGTCCATAGTCTCCCCAAATCCCAGGCTTCTGGGTTAATCTGTAGAGCGAGAAAGCGAGGATACTGGAGCCTAAGACCCCGGTGATAACAGGCAGGACGTTGTCACCCCCCCTGGGCCTGCGGGGCCCACCCCTGGCCGGTCCGCTAGACCTAGATGATGCACTCCCTGGCCTGCTCCGCCTGTCTGAAATTGTTATTATCATCAGCATCATAGTAACTGTCCAGGTTTCCGCAAGGTGTTTTCCTTACTGGCAAACTGTGGCAGACATGGCAGGACATGTCGGGCTTTACTATTAGTCTGACTTCTAGACGCACTGTATGCTTATGGCTTTTTAATGCTACATTAGTGTTATGTAACTTGGTAGGTGGTAGTGAGTTTGTTGTGAAATGTAGTTACTAGTTTTTTGTAGGAGTGTAGGTTCCTACTTCTAATGAAACTAGTCTACAGCACTTACTACTCATATTCGTCCTTAGTATAGAAGAACGAAACGGATTTGATGGACGCTACTGAAAACGCCAAACTAGTGGCTTAGTTCTGGGCCTGGGAAGCTGGGAAGTATGGAAAAGAGATAGTTTTAATAACGATTCATAATTATTTCAGATGGAATAACTTCATTGTATTTGTACAATTCCAGCCATGGTAAGGCTATGTTGATATTAGGCATTAGGACATAGACGGGAACAAAGAGACAGGAATGTCAAACTTAGTATTTTTACTCGTTTATCTCTGATAGATAGCACAACGATCCAATTTAACAAAAGAGGATGCTAGGAGGGCAGGGATAATAAGTAATCTTTATCTATACTAATATTATAAAGAGGTAACATTTGTTTGTAAGTTTGTATGTAGGGGGTAATCTCCGGAAGTAATGAACCGATTTCAAAAATTATTTCACCATTAGAAAGCTACATTCACCCTGAGTAACATAGGCTATATTTTATCCCCGTACTCCCACGGGAACGGGAACTACGCGGGTGAAATCGCGTGACGTCCGCTAGTACTTTAAAAAGCTCGATTACCACTGACTGACTCACAGACATAATTGTTCTCCCAGATGGTGGATGGGGAGGGGGGTATATTTTGACAGATTCGTAAACAAGTAACTCTCGCGAGTAGGGCAAAAGTGCCAAACCTCCCTTTTTTGCCCCCCTTCCTCCCCTCCCTATCGTATATCAGAAACTAAGAGACCGGTATTTTGTTTTTTTTTTACGGATTCGTATAGAGGAGACTCGGAAAAGTAAAATCCAGTTTTCAAAGTTGACCCCCTTGTCCCCATTCTCCCCCCTTCAGGCAGATGTCGGAAGTAAAGAGACTTGGACCTTTTTTTTTTCAGATTCGTAAGAAGGGGCCTAGAATCATTTTTCAAAACTCCCCACTCTCCCCCTTCACCCCTTCCTCCATCGTATCTCGGAAACTAGGACACGTAGTGGCATTTTGATTTTTACTATAAATTATTATTGAGGGGCGTTAAAATTTTTGTACCCTCCCCTCCCCTAAAATTGAAAGGGCTGTAACTTCGTAACGGTTAGAGATAGCCATTAGGTGTTTAAACAAAAACTATAGTAGGTGTCGAAATCTGTCTGGTGGTAGGTAGGTCCTGCGTGGAGCCAACCTGCGAGACCGAGTGGGGCGAAGGGGGAGATGGCGAGCGAAGCGAGCCGGCGGGTGACCTCGTCGAGTAGCGTAACGAAGGTTGAGTGGGTGAAGCGTAACTCAGGGGCGACGACAAGCAAACTTTAGGGTTATGTTAAATCAGGTTTTAGATTGAATTAGGGCTTTTTTTTATTGAATTTGTTTTTAAAATGTTTTAGGGGTTCTTAAAGGTTTTCAAAATATTTTAAATATTACATATTTTCTTCTTTTTTTTTCAAAACTTTTAAGGATTCTAATGCATTTTCCAATTCATTTAAGGATTCCTATGGATTCATTATTTGAATACTTCTCAAAAACACAAAGACACCGCTGCGCGCAGCTCGCGCTCAACTTTTTTTTTTTTTTTTATTTTTTTTAATTTTTTTTATGTGGGACCACTCGCAGACACAACACGTTAAGGTTGTCAAACTGCTTAACCGGACTATCCTCGCGCTCAACGCAAATACTAGTATACATATAATGCCAGGCCGGAGAGTACCTAAACGAGATTATGTGGTGGTGCTGAGCTTGCTAAAAGTTATGAGACTTCAGGATTTTGTATAATAACATTCATATTGATTGACTATACCAGACACTTCAGTAGGTATTTATCATTAGGTCGTGATTAGGGCTTGCAATATCCGTTCATTTTTACTATCCGGATAATATGGATATCAATACTTTACTATCCGGAATATCCGGATAAAACGGATATTCTTTAGTTTTATTCTAAATAAAACGAGTAAACTTTTGTAACACGTTTTAATCAGTCTCTCAATAAAAATGAGAAAGAAATAATAAACTATACCAATATTTCAAATAAGAAAACTAGTTCACTCTCTAAAATTATACAATAAAACAGCGATATCGCACAAATAATTTTCATCTATTCTTCTCATACTTAAAACAATTCTAATTGAAAATGAGATCTTACATTTATCACAAAATCCTAAAGTCAAAGTCAAAGATTTATTTGCCGATAAATATGGTTACAGAAGTTCTTACAATGGTATAGTAGCTTAACATATTCGATCATAAAATAATGACATGCAAATTTTTTGTTACAATTAGATTATTTAAATTTAAACTGAAGGAATTCTTTTGTATTATAGAAGGAATTCTCAATTAACCATCAGTTCTTTAATTTGGTTAGGAATCTTGTTATATATCAGAATACACATAGGATAGCAACTCCGTCTATATAGTAATATAATCCTAATCAAATCAACCTATCTAAAACATAACAATTAAATAAAAATATCACTTTCCTTGCCAAATCAGCTCAATTATTAAACAATACAACTATCCGTAACATCCGAAAAATCCGGATGATTAAGCCAGTAAAAACACGGATTTAAAAATCAGCGGGTATCCGGATAATACGGATATCCGAAAATTCGGATTTCAAGCCCTAGTCGTGATGGCCCAATAATTAAAGTCACGCAGGCACGAGATTGCGGCTTCAAATCTGGACCATAACAATGTGAATTTTTCAGTTCATTTATGTAAGTAGGTACTTTCCAAGTTTATCCTGGACATCACTGAAATCGGTGAAACCCGGACTTTAGTCTGCAATACGCTTTTAGGAAACGTGGTGATCAATGTATGAGCCTTTTCTGTTTGAGAGGAGGCCTTTGCTCTGATTTGGGACAGTAATGAGCTGGTACCTACTATTATATTCTCAGTAAGTTCGCCCCGATGAACGTATACTGTGATGTTATTAGGAGTTCGAAGCTTCGAGCATCACGTGTTTTATCAAAATACGGCGGTTATATTACAAACGCACTAAATGTTGTAGTAAGTGCAATTATTGTGACGGTCCTGCAAGCAGGTGCATTCTACAAGCCGAGCGGACAAACGCAGCCTTATGCCGCCCCAATACGGTGCACCAGCCACCAGGTTCGGACAAATATGTAGGGAACTCTGTACGGCATGTCTTGTACGAAATAGCAGAGGTATTTGGACTCGACATCAAACGATATTAAACACCAATGGGTTTCACCTTAATTTGGACTTTGTCTGTCAGAGTTATAGCATATTTTAGTTTGTGCTGTTGAAAGTTTGGGACAGAGGTGTGCGGGCGGGGGAGGAGTATGCGGTCTGACTGGTTGCTCGAACGACGACCGGAGGCTGCGCGCGCGCCGGCCGCAGGTACAATCCTGTGCTTAATTTTATAATTAAAGCCCACGTGGTCGCTCAAGATTATATCTTGACGCGAAAATATGCAGTTTAAAATCTGTGTTATCTCTCACCTTGGGTGTTTTCTCGCCTTTTACTTTAATAAAAAGATTTCGCTCGGTTTTGGCGTAAACATTTTAAAAGTACTCGAGGCTTCCAAATTGTTAGGTATTGTCTTCATTATTTTGCCTTTGCGCTCAGCGTCAAATAAGTACCGTTGAACTATTGTCATGGTGTTGGCAATAGTTACGAAGCTCATCGATGTTGTTGCTCATAAGGTAGGTAAGTACTTAGGGATCTACGTAAGCCATTCATTGCCATTCTATACTGTTATTTGACTTATGAAGGTGTGCCTACCATGGGACAAGCCCGTTACACTGTTCCCAATTAGGTACAACTAACTCTTGAAAGCCTGAATCAACAGCCAACGACTGAAGCAACAACTTTTAGCTGAAATCCATATCTATAACAAAGCCTTGTAACTCTTAAATCAATCCTTTAAAGCCGTCCAAACTTACGCAAGTGGAGCTTTCAGAAAAGCTCGAAAAGCTTGTAAGGGCGGCGTGCGCGCGGGCACTCCAAGCGCCGTACCCGACTGTACAGGGCCAAGCTCTGGCACGAGTCTTGTAAAGAATTTATAGGAGAGCCGGGCGCGGGTCGCGGCAGTGTCGTGCGCGCCTCGACTGCGCCCGCGCCGTCCGCACGCCAGTGTACGCGGAACGCCAGTGTACGCCGGGAAAAGTAAAAGTTTTCAGTGCAGTGCAGTGCAGTGGTAGTGAAACAGACGAGAGCACTGGAATGGATGGCTAGGTATGCACCATCTTATTTAGAGGAAAAAATACTCCCACGCTTGTGGGAAATTGGCCTATTGTGGTAGCAGCGAAAGTTCACTCGATGTTTATAGGGCCTTGGGACTATGTAGATGTTATGCTGTGCATAGATTTAGTTGTAACAAGTTAATACAACGTGCTGGGCCAGAGAGACTCGTGAGCCAGTCGCGAATCCGAGGTCTACACAGACCGGTTACTGGGGCTCGAAATGTTATTGAATGGAATAACTACAATAATGATATTAGTATGACGGCTCAATAAGTACCTACCTTATTATTTATTAATAGGCACATTATGACTGTTGAGAAAAAATAAACTTAGTCAACACTGCTGAAATGTGGGTGTCTAAGCTCTACCTACCTACTGAAATGAGTGAACACACCCACAACAAATATTCCTACTATCACAAACACGATAAGTATTAAAAACATTACAATAATCTACACAAAAACAACAGTAGGCATTATACTGTAAGAAACCAAATGACACTACAAATTGTTGAGAACATTATCATAAAAACAGACGATGAATAATGTAAAACGGTAAAGAAAATATTTACCTAAGAATTGAGTAGAGAACTTCTAAATCAATAGAAAACAACCCATAATTACCTCGATAGGTAATGATAGACGAAGAAGAAATTTCGAGGGACATCCGGACAGAAAACAGCTTAATAAATTACGTTACAGAAGAATTACCAGACAAAATGTAGAGGGAGCCACAGTCAGACACAGACGTAGAACACAAACTGCTTCTAGTTTCATAACAACATTGCTATGCACAAGAATGTCTAAAGAAACATTATGAAATTTCAAATTGATGATGTCCAAGCTTTGCTTAACATTGTAAAGCTGAGGCAGAAGCAGGCAACTGGATGAAGGGTACAGCAAACATAGCAAATTGATGAAATACTGTGAACACTGCAGTCGAAAGACATCACAACAAGTTGCATAAACTTTTGGTACTGTCTATATCACATTACAAATTTGAACATTTTCTAGGGACTAATCTTTGCCCGCAAGTGTATATGACGTCGCCTTCCAAAGAGATTCATATTGGAGTCCCGACAAAATGTGGTAGTCACAGTACATTATATTATTACGACTACCTATCATTAGAAGCTTACAACGGCAGGGAAATGTAAGATAATGGTTGACGCCATTTAATTGTAATGGGCATGTCGAAGTCATCGCCTTGTAGCTATGGGCTACACCGGTTTTCGATTTAGATTGATTGCCTTCCGTAATTAACGATTTATAATGCTTCCCGTTTCCAAAAACATTCTAAGTCACATTCATCTTTGATCATTGACAGTCGTTACGGTAAGTCAGGGGCCCCAAATGTCAACAGTATTTATACAAAAAATAAAGAAGAATATTCAGTTACACCTAGTTAGTTAGATGGACGTTAGGTGGTTCCTGGTCAAGGGGGAGCCGACCCCAACATAGTAGCGAAAGGCAAGCTATTTGGTTTACAATTTACAATGTAATTTGCATGTTAAAATGTAAACCAAATAGCTTGGTCGATCGTATTGTTTCTAACTATCGTATATATGCCATGACCTGAAAGAGGCAATCATGTGTCAATTTAGATTTGATAGATCATGTAGATTTACTTCAGAGTATTTTGGCTGGTCCTGGATCTGACGATACTAAAATGATTTAAAGTTCCGTTTTAGACATGTATTAATAGCTAGCAAAATGTAATAATGAGTAAGAGTTCGATGGAACCGTCAGTTCCTAAATAAAAAAACAAAATATATATCCATCATTGTATCTATCTATTAGAATACCTACACATGTCACAGCAGACTTTTGTTCTTAGACACCTGTCAAAAATGAACCTAACATAGCACAGCTTTGGTTGTGCTCCAGCTAGTAGAGACTAGAGACAGGGGTGGCACACTATTGTTAATAATAGACGCTATGACGTGGTTTATACAGTGGTGCCGTTTACCTTAGGACTCAGTACTCATCATCAATCTCTTACCCTTATACCAAATTACATTGGGGCCTTACCTATACCTATTTCTCATTATCATACTCTCTCTATAAGTTGTCACCACGTTAGTCACCCCTAGCCATGTCGTTCACATATCACTCCTCCCACCGTTTCTTTGGACAATATGACTCCCTATATTAAAATTCTTATAGTCATATACAAATAGACAAATTATCTGTGTTATCATGTACTCGTTATTCAGTAATGAGCCACTGTCAGAAGCCTCTGGCACGCCCTTCGCCCTGCCAGCCTGATACCTGCATTGTACCTACTACTTTATACATTCAGTCAAAAAAGTATCGGGAATGGATGATTTGTTTATGGTTCCAAATTCAATTTTTTGTTTTTTTGTAGTTGTTAGATTGGCACAACTGTTTTCCATTTTGGCGCGGAGTTTGAGTTGCATCTGTTATTTATATTAAATACAGTGCTGGTTTTAGTAATATCATATATAGTGTGTATTGCGAATTTCATAATGGACAAAAATATCGAACAAAGAGTTTGTCTTAAATTTTGCATCGCCAATGGAATTTCGTGTTCGGAGTCACTGAAAATGTTACAGAAGGCTTACGGTGAATCGACTTTATCAAAAACTCGTGCTTATGAGTGGTTCAAAGCGTTCAAAAGCGGTCGAGATGTGATGGAAGATTTGCCTCGCTCTGGTAGGCCGTCAACGTCTGCAACTGAAGTTAACATCGCAAAAGTGAAAAAAATAGTGACTGAAAATCCCCATTCAACTCTGAGAGAGATAGCCGCCGAACTTTCTGTATCTCACGAGTCGATCCGTACCATTTTAACTAATCATTTTGGGTATGAAACATGTTGCTGCTCGGCTAGTCCCAAAAGATCTGAATTTTCTCCAAAAACTCAATCGCATGAAAGTCGCTGAGGACATGCTAGAACGAGTCAGTTCGGACCCAACATTCATAAAACGCATTGTTACTGGTGACGAGACGTGGGTTTACGAGTTTGACATGCAAACTAGTCAACAAGCTTCGGAGTGGCGCCTTCCAACTGAACCGAAACCGAAAAAACCACGCCAAAGTCGATCAAAAGTCAAAGTCATGTTGACTGTTTTCTTTGACTATCGCGGTGTTGTGCACTCTGAATTCTTGCCGGAAGGTCTAACGGTAAATAAAGAATATTATTTGAGCGTTATGCGGCGTTTAAGAGAGCAAATTTGACGAAAAAGGCCAGATTTGTGGAAAGAAAATTCTTGGATTTTGCACCACGACAATGCGCCTTCGCACAAGGCTATCATTGTGAACGAATTTTTGACCAAAAACTCAACAAATACCATCCAGCAACCACCATATTCACCAGATGTGGCTCCTGCTGACTTTTTTCTTTTTCCTAAACTCAAATTACCACTTCGTGGCACCCGTTTTCAATCGATAGAAGACATAAAGGAGAATTCGTGGCGAGAACTGAACTCAATTCCGGAAGCAGCGTTTAAAAAATGTTTTGATGAATGGATTATTCGTTGGCGCAAGTGTATCGTTTCTAAAGGAGCATACTTTGAAGGTGATAAAATAAATTTGGATGAATAACAGACATTTTGTGTATTATTGATCTTTTCCCGGTACTTTCTTGACAGAGTGGTACTTTACTTCATTTGCAGTCGATGGCGATGGCGGTACGATACTGTCGCATTTCGCGTTTATTTCAGACTGTTATTTACAACAGACTTATTAAGCCCCGTTCTCTGTCACACATGTCTTACGGTTAAAAGCTATTATTACATCACGATTCTAACTGAAATGAGCCCTATAACGGTTTTGTTATGACTGAAGTCGGGATCAAATCTATGATAATTTAAATAACGTTCTTTCACCGTGCTCAATAATTTTTATTAACACTTATAAATGGAATGGATGTTCATCAAGAACTTTTCATTAACGTTATGTCGCAATGGAGAGGGCTACGCTCGGAGTTTCCTTGCGTGATCGAATCAGAAATGAAGACATCCGCAAGAGAACCAAGGTTACGGTAACCAAGGTGGCCCGGAGAATTGCCAAACTTAAGTGGCAGTGGGCAGGGCACATTGCTCGCAGAACGGATGGCCGATGGGGCCGAAAAGTTCTGGAGTGGCGACCGCGAACCGGAAGACGTTGCGTTGTAAGGCCTCCCAATAGGTAGGGCACGCCACGATAGTGGCGATAAGTCCCCTCTTTGAGGAGTGGCTGGAGAGACGCCACGGCGTCCTCATCTTCCGCCTGACGCAGGTCCTCACCGGACACGGTGTTTTCGGGAGGTTCCTGCACCGAATCGGGCGGGAGGAAACGCCCGGGTGTTTCCACTGCGAGGATCGACCGGAGGACACGGTGGAGCACACGGTGGAGGTGTGCCCCGCGTGGGCGGAGCACCGCCGTGTCCTCGAAGCGGCGATTGGCGGCGGCGGCCTCTCGCGTTCGGCCCTGGTGCAAGCCATGGTCCGGAGCGAGACGGAATGGGACGCCGTCACCTCCTTCTGCGAAGCAGTAATGCTACAGAAAGAGGTGGCGGAACGTGAGAGGGAGAGAACCTCACAGCGTCCCGGTCGCCGCGGGAGACGCCCCGGGCGTCGGGGGCCACCACGTGGCCCCCGGCCACCACGCGGGCCTGTGGACGGTGGGCTATGGGCTAGCTCGCCGTCCGTCCGTCTCATGACGACAGGCCGTGTCGACGGCGCGTTCGTGTTCCACGCGCGCCTCAAAGAGAGTCAGCAAAAAGGAAGGGGTCCGCAAGGACCGATGCCTGCCGGGGTTGCGGGACTGTTCGAAAGAGATACCGTGGCCCCGGAACACAAAGGGCGATGAAGGAACATGGATGGGTTTTAGTCAGTAAAAGTCTGACACTCCCTCCTGCTCCGCCCAGAGCGGGAGAGGTCATTTGATGATTTCCCATGCGAAAAAAAAGGCCTCCCAATAGGTGGACCGATGACCTGGTAAAGGCTGCGGGAATCCGCTGGATGCGAATCGCACGGGACCGGTCAATGTGGCGACACTTGGGGGAGGCCTATGTCCAGCAGTGGACGTCTTTCAGCTGAAATGATGATGATGAATGATTGTCGCTATGCAACACCTAGATAAAGCACACTGTTGTATTATCAACTCCCGCGCTTAACAGTTAAAAATGAAACAGTGTGCTTTTAGGTGTTGCTTGCGTTAAGTAGTGAGAATGGGCATCACAGACTGACTTAGGTACATGGTTCCTACTGAACTTATCTGTTATGTCATCAGGTTCATCAAATCAAAGCCATAACAGCATACGTAGGTTTTTGATCCAACATGTGATTATGCATTGTGAGTCATACATAAGTGCTTTGTTTACAAATTAGATAATTATTATCAATTAGCACAAACCTATTACCAAGTTGTTAGACTGCACCTGCTTATTTACTTACTCATCAGACCGGTTTTATAATCTCAATAATTTAAAATCCATAAAATTAAATGCTTAATATTTTTCCTCGAAGTTGCTCAGTGACCATCTTCTATCAACAGCGAATTAAAGAGGAAGATCTAAATTCTGATGTCATACGTCCCGGTTCTGTGTGTCTTTCATCCAGGTGTAATCCATGACTTTGAAGATGTCGTAGATCCAGCGCGATTTTGGATGGCCCTGTTTTTTTGGCTTTCATTTTCCTTCATTCGGTAAAAGCTTTGCATTATCAGCCATCCTCGTGACTAGCCAAGTGTTCTGCCCTACTCCACTTGGACTGACTTGGAGTGTTAGCGGCTTTGTCTTGACTTTTCCAATATTTTAAATATCAGGGTAGGAAAATTTTACTGTTTTACAAACACATAACATCACGCCTGCAATCCCCAAAGGGTTAGGCAACCCACGCAAGGACTTGGGTTAGGTCTATCGTCTGCCAGGGAATGTGGAAGGCGCACTAGTTCCCAGGATCCCCAAATGTGAGAAGGGAAAACCGGGGTGGTTTTTAGTCGGTCAGAGTCCGACAGACCCCTCAAATGTTCTACCCCGAAACAAAATAAAAGGTCTATCGTCTACTGTTTTTAGAGTTCCGTACAAAAAATGAAAAATCGGAACCCTTATACATTCCTATGTATAAGGGTTCCGATTTTTCATTTTTTCACTTGTCTGTCTGTCTGTCTGTCACAGCCAATATGCTCCGAATCTAATCGACCAAATCAGGTGAAATTTGGTACGATGGTGTAATCTTATGACCCAAACACAGATGTGCAAATTAAATAAAGATTTTTTTAAATAAGGGTCATTTTCGGGGGACAAATTAGGAAATTAAAAAAAAAGTTTTGCAAACCTTACTGTGTCATTTAGCAAATGAAAGGACTGTTATGAGGATCTCAAATATATTTTTGTTATTATTGTAAAATAAATGGTTTTGATTTTATTCATGAAAGAAGACGAAAATTTACCATTCGCCCCCCAAACCCTTTTTTTTTTTTTTTTTTTTCGTTTGAGAAATCATCAAATGACTCCTCCCGCTCTGGGCGGAGCAGGAGGGAGTGTCAGACTTTTACTGACTAAAACCCATCCATGTTCCTTCATCGCTCTTTGTATTAGCCCCCCCCCCCCCCATGATCAACAAAACTACTGAGCCTAAAATTTTGAAAAAAATACAAAATTGTTAGTTAAAAGTTCATTGCTTGTAGATTACAGGAAACCTATAATAATTATATTAATTGAATTGGAACCACGCGAGTTCAACTTGCACTTGCCCGGTTTTTTAATGTTGAATTACCTAAACGAAAATAACTGTTCTGTTAAGCAAATGCGATCTTCTTTTTTTAAATCCTCATGTCTCTCATGCACATTTTTAGTTCAAACAGACAGTTCACAATCGTAAACATCATTTCGGCTCAAGCAGCCCCATGCCTGGATAACGTCCGCGTCATGTCAAAGTTAAAAGCAATTAAATACGCATCAGAGTGCACTCGACTTGTTCCTGCGTATTCCATTTTCATAAACCACTCGAGAGGAATACCGAACTTATATGCTAATTTTAATCGACCTCCATTCGAAATTTAAATTCATTTGTTTGTCCATAAGTACCGCAGTTAAGATATCGCTACAGAGATTTGTGAAACTATTAAATGACGGTGATGTGATGTGTAATGTCTCATTTTGAATTTAATGGCGGAGTTTAGGAGGAAAACTTGGGTTTTATAAGTCCTATGGTACAGGATTGTGACAGGACTTAACATTTTTGTTCCTATAATAACTCTAAAGTGACTTTGAATATTGTGCTGATTGTGCTGAAACGTAGATTAAAAATACTACGTTTAATCATTTTTGATACTGTTATCAAAAATGATTAAACTAAGGTCAACTGCATTGACTTCGGAACGGAGAACAGAATGAAAAAATATCTAAATATCAGTCTCGACAGAGTTAACGACAAAATCGCTAACTTTCGATCGCTAATTACTCACGAAAGAATTCGGTTGCAATAACGCAGCTTGCAGGAAATGCAAGTCTCTACACCCAAGATGCGTTTCTCGCAAGCATCATTATTGCAACCGAATTCTTTCGTGAGTAATTAGCGATCGAAAGTTAGCGATTTTGTCGTTAACTCTGTCGAGACTGCCGGCCCTGTTAAAGTCTTGTTAATGCGTCAAAGCAGGTATCTATATCGATAAATTTTTCGCTTACAATGTTCTCCATGGATGCAAGCACAACTTTTTACTTTAGAACGGCCAAGGCGGAAACAGCACCAAAATCGTGTTATCATTGCATTTCATTTAACTCTCACTTAGGACTAATATTTGATAGATATTCTTTTACTCCCAAAAAGCTACACTGTTTCCGGGCGCCAAAATTATATAAGTAGGATCTGTTTAATGGTGAGTAGTGGACTTCTACGAAGACAAAGTCGCGGGTAACGCGCGACAAGAAGCATGTACGAGTAACTAATAAAGAAAGACATGCTCACTTCAAGTCATAATGCTTGCTTTTTTAGAAAATATAACCAATTATATTTTCATGTGAGAATCCCATGTCGAATGCAAAAAGCATGGGAAAGACGTCGCGTTAGCAGCTGAACAGTGAAAGTTAAGCAATGTTAGTGAACATTTACGATGATTTGTTGTTGTATCTACCTACTCGTTTGTCACACCAGATTGTTTTGTTGCTAAGATAATGGATTTAATACAGTCATAACACATATGTTAATAACTTGTAAGAAGATGTTGACATGCCAAGAAAGAACATCATCGTGGCGAAATACCGAGTGATGCAGTTATATTTTTTTTTTCTATCTAATTCAAAGAAGAAACTTTAATTGTCTTTTTATGTAATCCCTCTCTGTGGCATTCAAGGTTTTTGACCCCTGCATGTCAAGTACAATAAATTATTTCTACAGAACGCATGCCCCTGCACTTACATTGAAACTAATCGTCCAACAAATCTATCCAAGAGCACGCGACGCAACCGCTCTCGATTAAAAACTTAATTCATTCAGGTCAATGACCAACTATTCGGTAGCTTGAAAACTTGACATTTACAAAAGGATTTGATGTCATCAAAATAT